>OY977950.1:26561245-28026521 GCA_963854355.1 Epinotia brunnichana | reverse complement strand
TGTATGTAACCTATTGGTATGGAAAGAGGAACACATCCTGGTGAAGAGTGCCGCCAGATTTCCCGAGGATTCTTATCACCCCACTAAAGGTGATAAGAAAAACAGGCTCGTCATCATCATCATCATATCAACCCAAAGAAGTTCACTGCTGGACATAGGCCTCCCCGAAAGATTGTCACAATAATCTGTCCTGCGGCCAGTTTCATCTCCAGCAAAGCAAGAAGCAAGTCCATCTACTGTACTTTTAGACAAGTCCATCTCACTAGTGACGTTTGTTTGTACGTGTTACGTAACTTTTTGAACGAGCGTGACAACATGATCAAAAGTCATTTTCCCATTCAGAAAATTACATTTTGATATAGCGCAGCTGAGCTAAAGCGACGAAAATCGAGTACGAAGTTCAGTTAACTTCATCTCTATCGCACTTATACATATAATACTTGAGTGAAAAAGATGGAAATTACGAACTTCGACTTTCGATTCATGGTAGGTCTGCCCCGAGTCTTGCTTGCTTGTTGTGAGTTTGCTGTACGTAACTATACCATATTTTTATACCAAGTATAACTGATTTATGGGCAGTATATTACTGTTATATCTATTTTTGTTAATTAATGCCTTACCTATAGAGTGCCGTTCCCACAGTCAAACTGATGTTACTACAGTTTTGTGGGGCAATGTTTAATTTTAAGTATGTAAAATTATACTTAAATATTAAAATAAATGGCAGAAGGGTAGATGCTTGCTGTGGGACGCCACTTGTGTGAGCACTTTTGGGGCAGCAGGAGCTGCTGCCGAGGCGGCTGCCCTTAGAAAGCGGGACAAATACTTAGGTACTCCGCATCGGCGAACTATTCATTTGTCCCTCTGCGGTGGATACTTTGGGTTGCTGGTGCTCAGAGGCCAGAACATTATTGGCGGAAGCGGGGCGCCGTTTGCGACTGAGAGGGCATGACTCCCGTTTCGGGTCATTCCTGTTGCAAAGGTTGTCGATCGCAATTCAACATGGCAATGCGGCGAGTGTGATGGGCACCTTTGCACCCGGAATGACACGGTTTTTTGACTAAGTTTTATTGGCATGTAAACTTATCTAATATAATGACTTTTATTTCAAATAAATAATAAGTCGGTGTCAAAGAAGCTTACAGCTGGCCTGACCGTAAGCTCCAGGGGAGTCACATGTGCATTAGACATGCGCGAGCTTCAAAAAATAATGCTATATCACATCATATTTTCAAAAATATAATATTACACTGAGATCTCACATCACATTTCCTATCGGCGCATCAATCTATTAAATCAAATCTATTAAGCGCTCTTCGGTCGGTCGCTCTCGCTCACGCTCGTGGCTCGGGCAATGTTATTTCGAGTGATGCTTGATTACTCGGAGTGATGCATAATGTAATATCACGCGTTCGAGAGATATCTGATTTGTGATATTACGTGCATTACTTACATATGTCTAATGTTCATTGCCCACCCTTTAAAAGTGTATATACCCTTCCTTGAAGAGCCACATTCTGCAGTTCCTCGGGAACAACTCAGCAGAGAGCTCATTCCAACACGGGAGCGTTCGAAGTACGAACGCCGAAAGCGTACCGTACGCCGCTATCCTCTAATCATGCCTCAGTCTTTTTATATATCGGTATGATGTATGGGTATGTATGATGTATGAGTGGACGCCTCGCCGTCTGGAAGCGCGGTAACCTGGCCCGGCTTACACGCGCCGTCGCACCGTCATGGGTTCAGATCCGGTGTCGCCACACCACCATTACGTAAACAGTATGACAACACTATAAAGTACCATGACATTGGCAAATCCACCTTGCTATACCCAGCATGAAGTAAAAGCCATAATATAACAAGTAAAATCCAAAGATTTTTCAAATATTATATAGCCTATGTCACTCCCACGATCATGAGGAATCCAAGGACAACTCATAATATGTCAAAAGCCATCAAGCCGTTTGGATGTACGAGTAAGTAGTCCGTGAAATATAGTTTTCTTGTCAACATACATACCTACATAAAACGCTCGAAAAACATTAGGTACTCCTTTTATTACAGTCGGGTAAAAAGTTACGAAATTACTTGCCTTACAATGGCTAGTGTGTCGATTCTATATCGGTTTTAAGGCACCTTGTTTCGGCCAGCAACAATAGGAAAGGTACTGCTATATTACACATTCATGTTATATCGCGACAGTATCATTGCAAAAATAGGGCCCAAACTTGCTCAAATTGCCGCAGACAATCTTACTGAAAGTTAAATACCTGCACCAAAAGTACCAAGCATTGGTGTAAACCGTAAACTGGAGGTCGTTGTTGTTCTACGTCCGTAGGAATAACCCTAGAAACCCTACACGTGACCTTCGGGTGGTGCTAAAAGAACAACAAAATCGGCAGCTGCACTGTTCCTTCTGAACCTCGCAGCGCACACTGGAACTATATCAGCGACATCAATACGACTACATATAATTGTGTACCAGTGTGAAATCGCCATACGATAAAAAATAATTGGTGTAAACAGAAACATTTAGTTGACTGGTAAAAAAATACTTATGGCATTAAGTCCGCCATTAGTACTTTTTCTTGTATTGTGCAATGAAAGTTTAAATACTTAAATAAGTGTACCCAGCTAATTCATAAGTAGTAAACTCAATGAGGCTTGTGTAGGTGGTGTGACGATATATTTAATAAAAGTCAACGTGCTGTTGACTTACTGTTCTACCCGAGCCACTGCGTCGCACGGTCGCTAACTGGAATTAACAGTAGTCTTTAGGTACGGCTTCGCGTGTAATCGATTCCCGGCGGCATCTTGTGAAGTCGGGGAATGTCCAGCCTTTCAAGGTGAAGTGTTCTATGCTTTTTATAATGTAATATTCAAGGAAATATTATGGTATGAGCATGTAGGAAGTCAATCTTAACAAGGATAGCAACCAAACTTACACATTCATTGTCAAGAATCGCTACGCGCTACTGCCGATCCCGTGAATAAATGAATAATGGTTTTCCCCGTATGCAGTGGAAAGCGCCTACCTTCGCAGCAGCTAGGCGGTTTCCTGGCAGTGAAAGTGTTAAAGAACTGGTAGACTTCACCTGGGACGCGTTTTGACGTTCCACAAATAGGGGAGTAGTTAGACCCCAAATAAAATAACCAATAAAGATAATTTTTCTCGAAAAAGGATTAAAAATATTGTCAAATGGAGAAAAAAGTAAAGCAATTAAATAATCATAATGTTATGAGTGTTCAAAGTTTTAAGAGGGAGTATATTTTATCCCTTTTACGCATAACGCACCTTCTTATGACATCGTGTGACGCCACGATCCGCTAGCGTTTTCTCTCCCTAACAAGCGATATTAAAGCTTCGTAATTTTTTAACCACGTACCGGAAGGCGCGGCGTGGGTAGGCCCCCCACAAGGTGGACTGATGACCTGGTAAAGGTCGCGGGAGTCCGCTGGATGCGGGTGGCGCAGGACCAGCCATTGTGGCACTCTTTGGGGGAGGCCTATGTCCAGCAGTGGACGTCTTTCGGCTGATATGATGATGATGATGATGATTTTTTTGAGATAGGTATCCGAATGGAATTTTTTTATATATTTTTTTGCTTTCTTTCTTTTGGAGTAATAAGTAATAAAATTGGAGTATACACCCCTATTGTATTGCAAGTACTGTACATTTTTCCTCTGCCCGCACGGTTATCACAAGACATTTTGGACGGAAACTCTTTGTACCAAAAATAAATGATTGACAGAAATGTATTTCTTCCTTTCATCATGAAAATTAAAATGAAAAATAGTTTATTGGTCACAAACAGTGGTTATACAATTAAGAAAGGGTTTGGGACCTTCTAGTAAGCAATACTAAACTTGTGACAGAAGTTCCCGCTATTCCAGTATCAAGTTTAGAGGTATAATCTATAAATAGTATAGAAAGTTAACAAGAGAGGTAGATAAGTTAAGTATGTTAACCTAAGTTACGTTAAGTTAGGTGAGTAAACAATTATTTTTAAATTATTTTAGGTATGCTAAAACTAAAACCTAAGTTGAATGAATGACTGTTTGAATGTGAGCGCGCGTATATATATATATGTAATATGTAAAAGATATGAATGATATGCAGTCATCCGAATTCTCGTAGCATTTTTAGCAAGCCATAAGTATCATCATCATCATCATCATATCAGCCGAAAGACGTCCACTGCTGGACATAGGCCTCCCCCAAAGAGTGCCACAATGGCCAGTCCTGCGCCACCCGCATCCAGCGGACTCCCGCGGCCTTTACCAGATCATCAGTCCACCTTGTGGGGGGCCTACCCACGCCGCGCCTTCCGCATAATAATAAATTAACATAATACAATTTAGGTTTAAGGTACATCATTACGGTTTCGTTTACAGGTTGTCAAACTACCACTGTACAGGGATCATTTGATCAGTCAGAGAGTTTGGCATCGATAGTGTACAAATGGGCAGCTTGTGTGGCATATTGTCTCTCTGCAAATTTAGTATACATATATATCACCATTATCATAAGCCTATTAGGTTACGTCTTACTGCTTGACACAGACATCCTCCTAATCCTTTTTAGAAATGTTTTCCTACTGCAATAATACATTATTGAACAATGCATCGGCTCCAATAAGAGCTGGTACTAATTTATTTACGAGTGTTTAGAATAATCTCGGACGGTGGATTACTGCACTAGAGTGCAAAAAAAAACATTGAGTTCTCTGCCTTGAGGGGCGGGATAAAAGCTTTTAAGGTTAACGTGTGATGGTGACTCTGATTCCTATTATATAGGTATACACCGTGGGCCAGAGTAACCCAAAAGATTTTAACCACGCATTTCTAAGGTCATTAGGAGCAAACAATGTTATATGAACCCTAGTCAAATCCAGCTTAGTTTTGAAGATATTATCATTTTCATGTAAACTATTTACCTATTGTGATTACTAAAGTGCATTAAGCTCTTTTGATGGCGACGTTGCCATCGATGTAGCCAAGTTTCGCGTCGCCATTGACATACATCAAATCGTTACCATTTTATTAAAAGGGATAATTTCCATAGAGAAGCGATTCTTATCCAATTTTTATTTACAAAAACACAGATTTTTTTGCTGAATTTGAATTGGGTTCATATATTTTTTTTTACTCGTAATGACCTCAAGACCAATAACCACGCATGGTTAAAATCTTTTTGGTTACTCGGGCCCACGGTATATATATTAGGGGACAATTTCACCCAAATAGTACTAGCCCAATAATGCTTGTACGTATGAGCAATACACGACGAAAAGTTGAATACGTTGAATTAAATGAATAATACGTTGAAAATATCCTAGGCTCTGAAACAAATATTTATGCTAATTGAGCTTATTCTGGGGATATTTCGATTGTCTATTAAAATGTATATTTTTATGTCGTATTTTTCTTAACTATAATTATGAGTAGTACTCTATTTAAATTAATCCACTATTTATTTAGGTATGTGTATACGCTGATGTCGTCTTAACTTTAAATAGTAACTACATCATGCTTTTAATTTAGATGTCACCAACTAGGGGAAGTACCCCAGAAATTTAGAAACTGTATCCTTGATAAAATAGATTTACGGCCGAACCTCGGCTCTTAAGGGCTTCGATTCCATCGGTCTTAATTAACAGAAACAACATACTTAGGCTTTTTGAGGTCTTCTGATTATGAATTTGACATTTCAAGAGAAGTAGGTAGGTAATCTTATAATATAATCCTATACTATTATAAATGTGAAAGTTTGGATGTTTGGATGTCTGGATGTTGTTATGTATGTACCTATAGAATAGCACCTTTTTCATTTCATCACGACTTTTTAGTACTTTAGCAGTAGCAAATGTCGATTAATTACATACCAAAAAAAATACACGACAAAACATAAAAATACATTACAATACACTTTTTCGTCGACATTTTCCATTGCCATTTTGCATACAAGTTTCTGAATTTCGTTGAATCAGTGTTGAAGATGTTCCTTCAATGACAGGTCTGTGTCCATACACAGCGGTGTACGCATCAGGGCGAATATCTAGCTTATTTAAAAAAAAAACAAAAATATTTATTAGGTATCAAAAATTTGGTTTTTACCATTGTACGTGGCTGGCCCCTCCAGGTAAGTAGGACAATACTTGTGTTAGGAGAAGCCGCCCCTGCCATCCGGAGTTATGCATAATTTGAATACACAAATCTTACATTAATTTTACATTTCTAGTTATACTGATAACATAGTTGTTATCAGAATTAAATTTAGTTGAAGAATTTCATTTACATTACATTAGTGAAAAAAGTACTACAAAAAAGTGTGTGTGTGTGTGTGTGTGTGTGTGTGTGTGTGTGTGTGTGTGTGTGTGTGTGTGTGTGTGTGTGTCTATGTGTGTGTATGTGTGTGTGTGTGTATTCAAATATTTAATAAATTTTTTTGTGTGCGTGTGTGTGTGTGTTAGGGTGGTCCTTAAAAATTGAAAATTTGAAATTTCAATGAGGCACCCTCTTACGAGGGCGACACTGAAAGTCTTTAGAACTGGCCACTTGTAATAAATATAATAAAAAAATAAGTTCAAAATTTGAAAATGGAACTCTTTCTTAATATTTTTGTGTACGAATTCCACTCGATTGTCATTTGTTTTACGATTTGGCGGCAAATTGAAAATTGTGTGTACTACGTGAGCATGAATTTAACGCGAGAAAATTTTCGAGCAATGATTTTTTACGACTTTCGATGTAATTTAAGTCAACAAGAAAGTTATGATAGACTTCGATTGGCCTTTCACGATGAAGCCCCATCTCGTGCTACTATTTACAACTGGTTTAATGAATTTAAACGTGGCCGCACTGATCTCACTGATGATCTGCGTGAGGGCCGGCCTTCTACGGCGACTACTGAAGATAACATCAGTGTTGTGCGGCGTATGATAGAGACTGACAAAAGAGTAACCTATCAGCAGATTCGTACAAGCTTAGCCATTGGTATGAGTCAAGTCCACAAAATCCTCCATGAACATTTAGCGGTGAGGAAGCTTTGTGCCCGGTGGATACCTCATAATTTGACAGAAGCCCAAAAAGTCCGTCGTGTTGATTGGTGCCGTGAAATGGGTCAAAGATTCAACGGAGGTGACTCAAATGCTGTGTTCGACGTAGTTACGGGTGACGAAAGCTGGATTTACTGTTATGATCCTGAAACTAAAAGACAGTCTGCTGAGTGGGTGTTTCCTTCCGAGGAGTTGCCTACTAAAGTGAAGAGAGGTCGAAGTGTGGGAAAAAAGATGGTGGCCTCGTTCTTCGGAAGGACTGGTCATTACGCAACAATTATTTTAGAGGATCAAAAAACAGTTACTGCGAAGTGGTACACTAACAATTGTTTACCACTTGTCTTGGAAAAAGTTCGAGAAAAACGGCCTCGCAGTAGGATCCTGCTTCACCACGACAACGCCTCATCGCACACCGCCAAGCAAACGATCGACTATTTGGCGACGGCAAACGTGGAATTACTGGGTCACCCACCTTATAGCCCCGACCTTGCACCTTGTGATTTTTATTTATTCCCAAAAATTAAAGAAAATCTTCGAGGAAAACGTTTTATGGACGCCGACGAAGCAGTGGCTGCGTTTCAAAAGGCCGTCGAAGAGACCCCTAAGGACGAGTGGGCAAAGTGCTTTTCTCAGTGGTTCTATCGAATGCAGCGATGTATTGATGTGAAGGGAGGCTATTTTGAAAAGATATAATAAAAGTAATAAGTTGCTTGATTGCTCAGTTTTTGATTTTCTAAGAACTTTCAGTTTGACCCTCGTATTAGGTGACCTGACCTTAGACCGGAGTACCTACGCATCCAGTATGGCAAATCCTTAAAACCTGTGAAGGACGAGACAGCTGCCCACGTCATCCTGACATGTCCTGGAGTGGCAGAATACAGGGCAAAGCACCTCGGAACAACGGGGTCACTACCGGAGGCCTTCGGCAACATAAGGGTCTGCTAGGCTTCCTGGTGGAACTGGGTTGGCACGAATAACAGTATGTAGTGCCAAAACCCCTACTCAAAATAAGCGCATTTATGACGGCGAGTTGCGGAAACCCAGCCTGCGTACAACCTATAACCTATAACCTGTGAAGTGGGGATCTATGCCGCCGTCATAAGCAATAAGGACGCATCTGACGATGAGACTCGTTGTCAGAAGCGTCCTTTTTGCTTATAACGGCAGTATGACATGCCTGGAGCCTTTTTGTAAGCCGAATCTCGTCCCACAGGGGCCCGCTATCGAAACAATTCGAGCGGGAAGTGACGTCACAGCCACCCGCCATGCTAATGGCTAATGCGCGTCACCGGAAGTAGGAAACGGAAACGGCGCGGCCATCTCGCGAATTATCATTTAGCATTTTATTGTGCCATTGTTTAGGTGATGGATTGTTTGTTTTGAAAGTTTCTGAGTGAATTCTTTTGAGTTTCGTTTGTCATTGTAACTTGGGAGTGTTAACGGTGTTGGAAGTAACGACATTGTTTTCTCGTGGTACCAACCGCTTAAAAAGGTTCTCGTGGTACCAACCGCTTAAAAAGGTTCCCGGGTGGCAACCAAGTACCAGCAGGCGCAAGGTGGACTGATGCCCTGGTAAAGGTCGGGGGAGTCCGCTGGATGCGTGTGGCGCAGGAGCGGTCAATGTGGCACTCTTTGGGGGAGGCCTATATCTAGCAGTGGACATATTTCGGCTGATATGATAATCCGTGTATCCGTACATCTGTATGTGTGTTCGTGACATCATCGCTCCCAAACGGAAGAACCGTTTTCAGTGCGATTTTTTTAATCAAAAGTCTTGTCTGTCGAGTCGGGTCTTAGCTAAGTATGTTTGTATTTAATACATGTTTTAATAATAATAATAATATTCACCAGCAACTTGCTCTGCTATATGGTCTTGTGGTCTCCGAAGTGCCTTACTATAAGTACACACCTGCGCCAGTTCTCGAAAATGGTCGTGCCACGCTCTATTGGGATCGATCTGTCATCACGGACAGGACTATTCTTGCCAATAGGCCTGATATCGTGCTGACAGATCGATCGAAACGCCAGGCAGTGCTCGTCGACATCACCATCCCCCATGACGAGAACCTCGTGAAGGCCGAGAAGGACAAAGCCAGTAAGTACCTAGACCTGGCTCACGAGG
Organism: Epinotia brunnichana; assembly: GCA_963854355.1. NCBI lineage: Eukaryota > Metazoa > Arthropoda > Insecta > Lepidoptera > Tortricidae > Epinotia > Epinotia brunnichana. The sequence goes on along the minus strand of OY977950.1, from coordinate 28,017,341 downwards.
TAACCGCCATGTGGGATGTTGATTCGACGATCATCGTCCCGATAGTCGTTTCGGCGAATGGTTTAATAGCGAAGAGTCTCGACCGCCACCTTAAGAGACTCTCGCTAGATGGCTGGATCAAGGGTCAGATACAGAAGGCGGTACTCCTGGATACTGCGCGGATAGTCAGGAGATTCCTGTCTCTGTCGCCCTGACCACCGGTAGCTTAGGCCCCGCCTCGCTGCCGGCGGCACCCTAGGTTAGGTTTTTATAATGATTTTATGTTTTGTATGTATTGTTTTATATTTTACTTTTTATGTGATTATTGTAAAAACCTAACTTAAGATGACATTTAAATAAAGGGAATAATAATAATAAAATCTTTATTTCGGAATACAAAAGACTCCATAGTTGTTAGTAACATAAAAAAACATACAAATTATATAAAACTATGTTAGTTTAAGTACAATAAAATACAAGGTTACTTAATTAAATTAAATACAAATACAAATTAAAATACTTTTTAGTCGGGGTTTAGGGCTACCCCTTTAATAAGTCCAACCCAAATAAATGTAAATAAATATGTAAATAAATAAAATAAATAAAAAAGCTTTATTTAAATTCCGTTACAGCATTAATTATTAAAACATTCAAATAAATTAAAAAGATTGCTGAATGGACCCCTCGCTGGTAAAAGCCTCCTCCAAGGCTTGCCAAGTCGGTCTGTCTCGTGCGGTTTAACCAATTTTTTCCTGCGACTGAGGCTATTTCGTCTTGCCATCTATTATTAGGTCTTCCTCACTTCCTTGAACCATTTCGTGGTGTTCAAGGTCCACCTGTCATCGGTATATCTCGATACATGGCCCGCCCATTTCCACTTTAGCCTTTTCGAAAAGAAAAGAGCGTCAATAACTTTAGTCTTTTTGCGTATTTTAGTGACTCTCACTCTATCTCTCAGTTTGATATTCAGGCAGCTTCGCTCCATTGCTCTCTGAGCCGACTGAATTTTTATTTTTGCGGGTCTTTCGAACAACCATGTTTAATGTATGTGCCTGATATTTAAGATCCCATTTGCTTCAGTATTCAAGACTCTTCGTATCTTTTTTTACCTAAAACATATCTATTTTATTCAACAATTTCTCCAGGAGTGAAGATTTTCCAACATCTTTTCAGTTCCGCGCATTAAGCCCATGAAACGAAACGAGGGAGTAAATAATTCCGCAGTTTTTTACAAGAGACGTTTACGAGAAAAATAGGTGATTGAAATTTTCAATAATTTATTATTAGATAATAGCATGTCTGTTACTTTGGAGCCGGGACGGAGCGCTGGAGGACAATCGAAGGGATACACTAAGAAATATACGGGAAACCATTTGCGTAATGTGTGTTATACGTACTGCTGAACCCTTGAATAGTATAGCTTTTTGGTGACATAAATCTACCGGTGTAATTCTAACTCATCTGGGTTGGAAGTGAGATGGCAGTCACTTTTGTAAAAGTAGTGCCTACGCGAAATTTTGGGATCAGGTGGCACAGACCCCGTGTTTCTTTAGAATACGTAAAACGATAGGAGGATGATTACGATTAAAATTACATCTTCATTCGTCAGCGCTGGTTATCGCCAGATATATGCTGCATGCTGCGACATTGTCCCACATGTCGTTTCATTTGTTTTCTGTTTGTGGTTTTGTGTGTGTCACGAAGAAATGTTCTTCAATAGCTATTCATTTCTTTTAGAAAATTACAACATATTTAACACTAGCTTCTGCCCGCGACTCCGCCCGCGTGGAACTCGTTTATATCGTAGCTCCATACAAACTTTCACCCCCCATTTCACACTTTTAGGGCATCATTTCCGGGATAAAAACTATCTTATGTCCTTTCCCGGGGCTCAAACTATCCCTATACCAAATTTCATCTAAATCGGTTCAGCGGTTAAAGCGTGAAGATGTAACAGACAGACAGACACACTTTCGCATTTAGAATATTAGTATGGATGGATGGAAGTATGGATATTGATTACCGAATGAGGGAGCGAAGCGATCGAATTTCTATGCTTCAGCTAGGGCTGAAAATCGTTCGTCTGCCCGGCCGGCGTCCATTGTCCGCTGTCTGTCCCGCTGTTTTCCTTTACAGGTCTCAACCGATTCTCCTAAAATTTTGTGAGCAGGTTCGTTAGCTATTTTTATGGTTTTTTTCTCGAGTCTCTCCTTGGCAATTTTTAGGGTTCCGTAACCAAATGGCAAAAAACGGAACCCTTATAGATTCGTCATGTCTGTCTGTCCGTCCGTATGTCACAGTCACTTTTTTCGGAAACTATAAGAACTATACTGTTGAAACTTGGTAATTAGATGTATTCTGTATACCGCATTAAGATTTTCATTCAAAAATAGAAAAAAAAAAACAATAAATTTTGGGGGTTCCCCATACTTAGAACTGAAACTCAAATTTTTTTTTTCATCAAACCTATACGTGTGAGGTATTTATGGATAGGTCTTCAAAAATGATATTGAGGTTTCTAATATATTTTTTTCTAAACTGAAAAGTTTGCGCGAGAGACACATCCAAAGTGGTAAAATGTGTCCCTCCCCCTGTAACTTCTAAAATAAGAGAATGATAAAACAAAAAAATATATATGATGTACATTAACATGCAAACTTCCACCGAAAATTGGTTTGAACGAGATCTAGCAAGTAGTTTTTTTTTTTTTAATTCGTTTAAATCGTAAACTGCTATTTATTTTACGGAACCCTTGATATGCGAGTCCGACTCGCACTTGGCCGCTTTTTTTTAATAAAGTCAGGCTCTCGGGTTCTACAGCTCACAATGCCACTAATAATAAAAAAAAAACGAAAAAGTACATGGTTTATTTTATAAATTGTGTGCAATTTATGTGTATCACTTAAATTGCACGCCAGCCCGGCGGCAACAGCGAGCGTAATTCAATCCGCACGAACCGGGGCCCATTCCCGAATCTTATTGCGAATGTGAAACGACTTATCGATTGGGGGTTATCACGGCTGCTGACGCGGGATGATTCTGACAGACGTTTATGCCCCATGCATAGGTGATTTAGGAGGGCGTCAGTCATTATTAGAAGGCGATTTTATGAAATAAATGGTACGAATTGTTGGAAATATTTTAACATCACTTTTTTGCAGAAAAGGTGCGTACCTTATCAATAGGGAACATTACGCAAAGCTCTGCGTAGGGGGCGACACTAACACAACCCGTAAACAAACCCGGTGCCGGTTAATGTACGGCCCAATAATTGGCATCCTCTATATCTATGTCTCTTTTTAACTTATACAAAAAGAGAGAGATAACGATAGATGGACGCGTATTATCGGGCCGTACATTAACCGGCACGAACAAACCGCCATGACGTACAATGTCATATTTATTTACCTAACAAACAATAACGAATAATTGATGAAAACGCGTTAAACTACAATCGTTTTATTATCATTCGTGTGTAAAATACCTGTACTGTGAAATTAAAATGGCATCCTATAGCCATTTAAAGGTGGATGAGGGCTTTTTTTTGCTTTACGACGTATTGCCGCTTCCCATAGTTTTCATATCATCGTTTCCTTCGGAAATGAATGATGCCCTTCATTCTTGCATCCAATTACGCGGCACTGATGCATTTTATTCATTGAAATATTTTCTTCACTATTTGATCCAGAGCTTTGAAGGACTTGTCAAAGTTGTCAAAAAAACTGTTTACTAATTGTGATAGTGCTGCACTCTGGCGGCAGAACATTGCAGTAATGTTCCCTATTCAAGATTTTGATTTTTTGGAAGTCTTACTCTGTTTTATAAACCGCAAAGTTTTCCCGTTTTGTAGCTTAAATGGCTTAAGTTATGAGTACATTGCACGCGTTTACGGGTTGTCTAATAAAGTTTGTTACAAATATAATTTTAAAGGGAGGCATACTTTTCTTTGCATAGCTGTACAACAGTCGAATACAATATAGGGATTTTACTCTCGGCTTCAACAACAGACCAACTGTATAATATAATAATAATCCGATCATCAAACTTGTAGATTCAATTCTATAGTCCACATTGCGTTCAAATTGAACTAGAATGGTTTAACTCATAGACAAAATAGACACGAAACAACTGAAACTATAACTTGCCCAATGTTAGTTCGTGGACACTTTGAAAGATTTAACAGTGTTATAGCCTGCTCATAACTTGGTTGTAACGTCAAATGGTTAATTAACCGCTTCAGCGCTATTTCCGACACATACGCGTCAGAGTGCTATAACACATATGGACATTAACACATTCACTGCCAAGAAACGCTACTCTAGTAGCTGATCCCGTGGTTTACCCTCTAAGAAGCCGAAAGAGCCTACGGCGTGCCTACGTAGCCAGGAGCCCTCCTAGCGGCTTTGAATGTGTTTAGCTGCTACTGGCTACGGCGTAGCTCTACGAGCGTAGCTTAGCAGTGAGTGAGTGAGTTAACCAGTTAACGTGTCCGAGCTATACAACAGCTAAGTAGCCATGTCATGACATATATTCAATAAATAAATAAATACATATATTCTTAAATCTAGAAAATTATCCCGGAGCCAAAAACCCATCATATAAATAAAATAAATAAATAAATTTTAGGTAGGGGGGTGGAAATCAAAAAAGATGTTCACAGTTAAGAGCCTTAATCTAATCTATGCTTTAACTTTTCTCATTTTTGTAACGGCAATTACCCATACATTATATATATTCCACCCAGCTGGGACAATCTTACACAAATCGAATTAGCCCTACAGTAAACTAGACCACGATATTTTTTTAATAGATACATAGAAAACATCAAACACTCGGAAACAAATATTCATGCTCATCACACAAATATTTGCCCTTGCCGGGATTTGAACCCAGGACCTTCAGCTTTGTAGGCAGCGTCACTACCCACACGGCTAACCGGCCGTCAAAATTTATTGTGTAAGTTGAATTAAGGCTCTAATAGTATAATTAGTTTCTGTCAAAAATTTAATTTTTGGTACAAGCTTTTATTGCCGACTGTACTTTTTTGTATACCATCATCAACTACTCATTGAGACGATTCTAACGAGCCCAAATTCGATGGGGTTGTGTCGTTTTATTGCGGAGTTCCTATGGCCACCTTCCTGCTCCAGCATCAGATCAGCTCCAAGTCATCATAATATTGCATTGTCATGCGATATACATATGCATGCAAAATTTCAGCTCAATTGGATAACGGGAAATGACTGAAAAATGGATTACAAATTCTGACGGACAACTTACATACCAGAGATTTAACTGGGGTCCGCATATAAAGCATGTATGCGATAAACTAAGAGCACTACTCAGTAAAATACACATTTTAAAATATAAACTACCTTATCGCACACTTAAGCTATTGTATACCTCCATGGCAGATTCAGTGGTTACGTACGGACGAAGCAGTTATGGTAGAACTTACAAAACTTACCTGAACGATATTTATAAACTACAAATTAGATTACTTAAAAACATTGTACCCAAAAACACAAGGAAAAATATATCCCCAAACTATGAGCGTTTATTTAATTATTGTAAAGTAATGTCAGTGTTCAATAAAGTTAAACTATGTATTTTAACTATTTTAAGGGAAGAGTATGCGTACAAAGAGCATTTAGCATTAAATGTAAGAAAAGCAACCTTAGACAAAATTTACCAAAGCAAGCTATGTTCAATTTACCTAATTTTGTCAATGTGCATGGGAAAAGAAACGTCAGATATCTTTTTCCTTATTCAAATTCAAATTCAATTTTTTTTATTTCAGACCATGTCCATAGTGATTAGTACATATACAATTGCTTATCCTAAGTTAGTCAGGTACCTAAATCTAATATTACCTACACTATATTATACACAGAGCCTCTCATGTGCACCGAGTCCCAGTGCTTCCACACAGCGCAGGCAGGAGACTCCAGCACCAGGCGCACGAGGCTGTTGGAGCTGTCACGCACGCGGCGCATCAGGGAGGCGGTTCTCTTACGTATTATTGCACTGAAGCCATCAGTACGTGCCTCCGCAAACATACCTGATGCGCTACAAAAGCGGGGCAGCCCCAACATTATCCTGAACCCGTTATTATATTGGATGCGCAGGGCATTGAACGCCTTCTAAGTATAATTTGTCCACAGGCTGCACGTGTAAAGGTCTGACAAAATGCCTTAAACAGCGTTATTTTGACATTCCAATCACAACGCGCAAATCTGCGGGACAACATATTACACCGTACGGCCAATGCCCTGCGCTCCCTTTCTATGTCCGCGTCATCTTGGAGATTGTCGGTCACCCAATGTCCAAGGTACTTAAAGCGTGTCACTCTTCGGACAGGAGCTCCACACAAGAAAATGGGAGGAAGTGACTCAAAGGCCTTGTTACCTGCTTTAAATACAAGCAGCTCGCTCTTACTGGTGTTGTACCTCAGACCATGGACGACCGCGTACTTTTCACACACCCTCAATAGCTTTACGAGCGCGCTGGTCGACGGGCACAGCAGCACCATATCGTCCTTATATAATAAACCAACTACCTAAAGAACTACAGCATAAATACGTAAATAGCTTACAATCGATACCTAGTATCAAAAGGTATCTGACGTTATCTGAACCCAATACGAGTGTATTGTAATATTTATGAGTCTATAACGGTGATGTAGTCAAGTAAATTAATGTACCATAGCGAACTATTCATCAGCATATAAACCCCAGAGGTTTCCGCTGGTGAAAAAAATGTATACCAAAATGTACTACTCAAATTATATTGGTCAAAAAAAAAAAAAAAACAATCATTTACATACATACGAACAGTGCAAGTTAATATAAAGCTTGTAATAAAAATAATAGATGACACATATACCCTCTCAGGCCCACACTGGTCCAATGCGGTTATCGTTACCTATTCTTAGCTCTATTTATTCTTATACCGCAAACGCAAATAAAAGTCAGACAGAGCTTAGAAATAATAATAAAATCTCAGTATTTCTTGTCCATCACGAAACCCAAGCCAAAACGCGGGAAAATAAACTGAGAAACCTTACATTACCCCTCTAAATAAGGTTATATCTATGTAAGAACACCAGGGCAGTTATGTCTTTTTGAAAAAGGGAGGTGGGATAAAACGGGAAATAAATCATATAGCGGAATTCCTAAGTTACCGTTTCCTGGCCGAGAAATATTGTGTTTGCGACCGCTTCTGACGGTGTTGAATGCAATGTGGGACTGTGCAGAATATCTGCTTTACTCGCAACTGGGCTTATTACTGACTTGAATGGGGCTGGCTGATCTTTTTAACCGACTTCAAAAAAGGAGAAAGTTCTCAATCCGACTGTATTTTTTTTGTGTGTTTGTTAAGCAGGGACTGATTTCGGTTACGGTTATACCGGTATGAAACCGGTATTCCATTACGGTACCGTTATGGCGTAAAGGTTATGCGCGCCGTGCGAACATAACGGTACCGTAACCTTTTTGAAATAACGGTTAGCGGTATCAGTTTTAAATGATACCGAAAACTTTATAATACCGGTATTATAAAGGTTATCGAGAAAAGTAAGCGAGCTGGCACTCTAGAGAGGAAGCATTGGCTACTAAACATATAAAGATGAAAAGACAAAACGGCAGTGCCTTTGCCGGCGGTTTGGCAACAACGCCAGGCCAAAGTCGATATATCGGTACCTTTAAAAAGCGGTTACGGTACCGGAAAAAATAAAGGTACCTTTATATTTTGATATCGAAATATAAAGGTTCCGCTACCGAAACCGCTATTTGACAACCGATATGACGTCATACCGTTAAAATAGATAACCGGTATTTTTCGGTTATGCAGTCCCTGTTGTTAAGCGATAACTCGGTAATTTATAAACCGATTTGAAAAATTATTACTTTGTTTGAAAGCATATACTTCCAGATTGGTCCCGTTGTCACCAAAATCCAGTTCTGATGATGGGATCCTAGAGAAATCGAGGGAACTCTTCAAATTTTATAGGCAAACTTGGCTACTGATTTGAAGTCGGTTAAACCTTTGTTTTTAAAGTAAATTATAAGCGTCCCGCAAGCGCAGTGGTTTCATAGGGTAGCAAAGCATTTGTATTCAAGACATATTACTGACTTCTCGTAATACGCTGGATAACTGTTAATTATCGTGATGGGTATTCGCCAGAAATACTCATCCGCTTTCAAAAATTGCTTCACTAGTATGCAGAATGTAATATTCAAACGGGGCAGGACGGAAAGACCGCAACTATTAAGAGATACGGTTTGCTTTAGAAAAACAAAAATTGCACTCAAAGATTTCCTACCGTGTATGACGTTTTTTGAAAGTCTTTTAATGCACTGCACTGCATTCTGGGTTCTCGGTAATTCCACGTGGCTAGCTTGTTATTGTATTAAACGAACTGTGTCATATTGTTTCTGTGAATGTACGTTAAGCCGAACGGAAAATGATTATTATTATCAAAAAGTTTTAAGTTATTAAAAAAACCGGGTGTATAATGTTTTTGTTTTATTTTATTTATTCATTCCTTAAACTAACAGGGAAGTTATGCATGTTAATTATACAGGAGGATATTATACAATTAGGTACCTAAGTCTAGAGTATTGGGAATAGAGTCGGTATCAAAAAAGTATGGAACTTGAAGCCGTAATAGACTCCAAATATCGGCTGCTTGTCGAGATAAATTGAGATTCCGTGCTGTGGAACATATCCAATTTGTTGTCGCGCGTTGGAATATGAACAGCCTTTTAAAATTCGAAACTATGACTTCACAAAGGGATCCGCCGTTGCGCATCGCAAATAACCAAACACATATGCAAATAATGGAATCTGATCTGATTTCGTTTAAGAATTGCGTCAAAACTAAGCTTCTACCACTCATATATTTTATACTTCTGCTTCGAATTTCAACTTTGTACCACTCAACTAAGTTTGATTTTACATCGATACGGTTGATTAAAATAGGAGGTGTTGTTAGTAACTGGTTGAAAAGCCTCGAACGCTGTTTGTAAAGCCGGGTTATTAAAAAAATATGAATATTTTTTGGCTCGATGTTTGCTGTTACGGTGAAGGGAGCATTCAATTGAATGCTCAGTGGACCGATGGTTCGGTTTGCATGAAGGGAGCGTATGGTTAAAAATGTACTTTAATAGGACTAAAGAAGTATTAGATATGTACCTAATTTGTCAAAGGATGCTACACAATAAATGTTTGCCAGTAATATATGTGTATTTCCAATTTCTACTTATTCAAGTCCAAACTTAAAAAAAGACTTAATAGCTCAACAAGGTATTGTTGCCTTATAATCCAAAACACCATTATTGGTTCCAATTCCTAATAGGTTTTTTTTTTTTTTTTTTACTTTTGATGTGTTACCTGAGTAAATATCATTCTATTCTATGCTATTTTTAATCGACAGTTAAATTAATCGATATCTTTTTTAGCTACCTACGTTTGTTGTGCCGTTTGTGTTTTAAATTTTAAATTGTAGTATAATGGTGTTATGCCTTCTGCCTTTACGCCGAACTTTTGCTACATATGTATTAGATTTAGCAAGATCCGGGTAACGGTGTAGCGTTTTTAGTAAAAATGCATTTTGAAAGAGTTAAGTCATTCAAGGCCTGTTCTTTAGATAATAAGGTTCACTTTGGATTGCAGGTGATTTTTAAAGCAAACGCGTCTGGATTCTATACTTGATTTATTAAGACTAAACTTGTGGGTAAAAATGCATAACAGCTACGTAGATATAGCATAGGGTCGAAAATTGACAAAACATTCCGCCCACCAAAAACAACAGTTTTTAACTGATATTATACAAACTAGTTTACCTAAAACTTACGCGAACTGTTTCTTGAACTGATGCATTCCAGGCATATCACGAGCACAAACATTACATTACTTAGGTAATACACCATTTATCAGTAGGTAATAATCTTAAGTTCACGAAACAATTCACTCAAATAACATTCACCATAATTTACAATAACAAATTTAAGCGACGTTAGTGCAAGCCAAAACAAAACGAGACTGATAATACTTAATATTCGATCAAAGTATTACTAGTTACTGCTTGCGTCGCGAAGTTAATATTCGCTTACCCTCGTAGGGCATTCATAAAAAAAAGAAAATATGTTTGCTTACTTTCTAACAATAATTGTAAGGAATGTCAACCATAACAACATTCTTATATTCTATCGATCTAGCTTTAATGGACTGTAATTGTTTTGTTTTATGGATGACCTTTAGCATTATAGGTAGAACTTAATATCTATTCTAGAAAATGTTTTAATAACAAACATAAATTGTTCATGTTACGTACAAACGGTATGAATTTATCTAGATGAGTAAAAACATGATAGGTATATAATGATAATAAAGTTATTACAACTTAATTAACATATGTTTAAACATGTAAGTATAACATTTTCTTAGCAATATTAATCCGATGGTAACTTACATAGTATACAGTAGGTAAGTATGAACATTTCTCATATGCATCATTTTCAATTAAGTTAAGAACAAGCTGATCAGCTTTGTTAAGTATGTTTGAGCAAAATTATCATTACAATAACATTGTGCTTATGTACTGAATGTGTAACCACTACAGTAGGCCAGCTTCACTTTTTACACTAAAATGTATGACTAAAATACAAAATAAATTTAACCGCCCACCATAGCTCAGTATTTACATCAAGGATGTAATTTAATAGTCGGCCATTTTTGGCAGACATATTAATTTTGACAACGGTCTTTTTAAACTGTGATCACCCTTACATTGGACTGTTGCGACACGTACTAAGCTATCAGGTCCGGGATGCAGTGCGGTGATTTTTCCTAGCAGCCATTTGGCTGGTGGTAAGTCCTCTTCTTTTATGATAACAATATCTCCTATACAGGGTGACGGTACTACGTCGTACCACTTGTGTTTTTCTTGAAGTGTATTCAAAATTATTAATCTTGTAACATGCTGCTTGCTTGGGATGATGATCGGGTGCTTTGCGTTATCAGGCAAGTTCGCTTCACTTAATCGCCCTCCAACTCTCAGCAAATTATTGTCATTCAAGTACGGAGTAAGTTCGATCGAAGAACTTTTGTTTCTAACTTTACCTTTCTTTAGATCTTCAACTTCTTGTCCATATATTAATTTCTGATAGTACTTTACACAGCTGGCTTCAACATCATTTATTTCAGCAGCACTCAAGATATCGCATCTTCTGTTTTTGTTTTTATAATCTAAAAATCTCTTACACTGAGCTATTACTCTTTTCATCCTGAGCATTGATGAAAATCTCTCCCAAATGGGAGTGTCTTGTATCAGAGTGTGAAACGACTTCTTGCTCTCTAATTCTGTGCTTGGAATTGATGTAGGTCTTAGAATCTCAGTGTCCTTGGTCTTTAACCATGCAGGCCCAGTCCACCAAAGTTCATTATTTGTCAGATCACTTGCCTTAACGCCTCTTGATGCGAGATCAGCAGGGTTATCCGCAGACTTAACGTGCCTCCACCTATCATTATCTATATTCTGGATAATCTCAGACACTCTATTACCAACAAATAGTTGCCAGCGGCTTGGTTGTGACTGCAACCATGACAGAACCACCATCGAATCTGTCCAAGCGTAGATTCGGTCCATGGGTATGTTCAACAAATCAGAAATATCATGCAACAGCTTTGCTAATAAAACTGCAGAACATAGTTCGAGTTTCGGGACCGTTAATTGTTTCAGAGGTGCTACCTTTGTTTTTGAGGCCAATATGGTGACATGCACCACGTCGTGCTCATCTACAACCCTTACATAAACCACGGCTGCAAGAGCAAGGGTTGAAGCGTCAGAGAACCCATGGAGCTGCACTTCTTTGCAGCGAGATGACATCTTTAACCAACGTGGTATCTCAACAGTTTGCAACTCATGAAGTTCATCACGGTAGTTCATCCACTCATCCACGAGATCGGAGGGTAACTCGTCATCCCATTCCAGACAACAGAGCCATAATTTCTGGATCATAATTTTGGCAGTTATCACAACAGGTGAGAGCCATCCAAAAGGATCAAAGAGGCTAGCGACATCAGATAAAATCACTCTTTTTGTTACAGGGACCCTGCTAGCTGGTAAGTTAACTGAAACTTGGAAGGTATCATCTTTCCTATCCCAGGTAAGCCCAAGTATTTTTATAACTTTATCTAATTTAATCTCTTTCTTGTCTTTTACAGGTTCCGGAATCTTCGTGTAATCGACCATATCATTGAGGAGTTCCTCGGAGTTGCTAGACCATTTCTGCATCTGGAAACCCCCAGCCTTCATCAGTTTGTCAATTTCTTTACAGGTAGCCTTCATTTCATCGAGATCCTCATGGCCTGTCATGAGGTCATCCATATAAAATGAGTTTCTAACTACCTCCGCTCCTCGAGGGTAATTTTCTTGTTCATCATCAGCCAAGCGTTGAAGAGTTCGTACAGCAAGATTAGGCGCAGATGTACCGAAAGTTACCGTCAGCAGCTTATAACTCTCAATTCTTTCAGATTTGTCGTCACGCCACACTATGCGGTGCAAATCTGTGTGTTTGTCGTTAATTCTCACTTGACGATACATTTTTATTATATCGCCAACAACACAGATTTTGTGAGATCTCCATCTAAATATCAGACTCCGCAGATCTGGTTGTATGGTGGGTCCCACCATCATGCTGTCGTTTAAGGAGCATCCGTTTGAGCCCTGAGAAGAGGCGTCGTATACAACCCGTACCCTGGACGTCTCCTTATCCTGGCGGACTACTGGGTGATGAGCAAGGTAGATTGCATTACTTTCATACTCTGTTTCAACCTTCTTCATATGACCTAGCTGTAAGTACTCGTGTATAACTCTTGTGTATTCAGTTTTTAACTGCTCATTTCTGGCGAACCTCCTTTCCAGTTGCTCCAGTCTAATAACCGCATGATGCTTTGTGTTTCCACATGACTTCACGGTGTCTGCTATATTTGTCTTTAAAGGAAGCTGTACCACATACCTGCCGTCTTCGTCTCTCGTTGTTGTTTGCTGATATATTTCTTCGCATTTTGTTTCTTCCTTCGTCCACATGCTCTGCTTGGTGTATAGTTCTGTTTCCACTTCCCAGAACTTTTTCCGGAGATTATTGTCCTCTTCAATTTGTCGTGTAACATGCAGACTAGTGATGTGCTGTGAAACAGTACATGACGGATTAGTAGTATTAGTACCTCCCGACAAAATCCAACCCAGGTGTGTTTTTTGTGCAACAACGTTGCCTGGTCCTCTCATTAAACCTGAGTCTATGATTTCGCCGAAAACGTCCGCTCCAAGGAGAATATCAATCCTCCCTGGAATGCTAAAAGTGGGATCAGCTAAATTTATTTCGTTAACCTGAGGCCAAACAAAACCTCTTATTTCCCTAGCTGGCAGCCGACGGGTTAACGACTTCAATACATAAGCATTAACATGAATAAAGAAGGAAGTATCGTACCTTGACTTAATTTGTAATTTTACCAAATGTTTTATTGACATCTGATTGTCCTCACCAACACCAGAGACTACTCCGCTGACTTTAGTTTTTCTCAAACCCAACAACTCGACCGCCCTTGCGGTCACGAAGGAAGCCTCGGAACCCTGGTCCAGAAGAGCACGAAGCACGTGGGTCTGTCCTGATTCGGATGTGACCTGCACCAGTGCTGTCGCCAACAAGACGTCTTGACCAGGTTGTAATACTTGTGGGACACTCGACGTGTGCGCCGCTACTAATGTTTGTATTTTATCTTCTTTGTTGTTATTTGTTTCTCCAGACGTGTTCATTTCTTCACTTGCTTGTTTCTTATCTCGGTGTAATAACGAATGATGCTTCTTGTTACATATTTGGCAAGTTGTCCTTTGTTTACACTTAAATACAGTGTGGTTCGGTATCAGGCAATTAAAACAGAGATTATTTTTCTGCACGAAACTGGATCGGTCTTCAATAGATAGCTTAGAAAACTGTTTACACTGATAGATATAATGATCTTCATTGCAAAAGGTACACTTCAATTCTTTCGGCGCGGTAACATGAAACATCTTAGTTTTTACCGGTTTGTAGCCTTTGTTTGCAGGTTCCACCATCTCCAGCGTACGAAATCTATTCTCCAAGAACGACTTTAATCTGTCAAAAGTAGGTAAGTCGTCCGTCTCATCTCTGCTAATCAATTCTTCCCACTCTTTATGGGTACTCGAGTCCAGTTTTGACACCACTGAATAGTTGATAATTGCGTCCCAATGATTTGTAGGTAATCCCAAATGTTTTAATGCGCTTATACATTCCACTGAAGTGTCCAATAGTTGCCTTAAGGCGCTAGCTGATTCCTGAGATACAGATTTCTGTGTAAAGAATTTCTTAAAAACAAAGTTTGCTATGTATCTTTGATTAGAATATCGTTTTTTCAGCACTGACCAAGCTTCTGTATAATTTTCAGCAGTGATTGAAAATTGTCGCAATAATGCTTCTGCCTCTCCAACTAAACTGCCTTTCAAATAATGTAGCTTTTGAACATCTTGTAAGGATTCATTGTTATGCACTAATGCCACGTATAAATCATGGAATGACTGCCATTCTGTGTAGTTACCGTTAAACGATTGAAGTGAAATGCGTGGCAATTTTACTTCACCACTAGATGTGCTTGGAGTAGATATTTGTCTAGACTCACAGTTTATCGGAACCAAACTTTCTAACTTGGACATCATTTCGCCTTTGTACGTGTAATACTCTTCTTCAAATTCTTCAAAAATATTGTCCGCAAAATAGTTATTTGCTTGACGCTGATCCATTGGCACCAATATGATTAACTTTTCGTGTACGGCCGAAAACTCCTTCCAGTACTTTTCCAGTGTATCTATTCTGCCCTTTAGATAACCAGCCGTTAATCGTTCCTTAGGTGATTTCTTGTAGTTAACACACGCCTTTTTCACCTTGTCTAATTTATCAGCTTGAATCAGTATATTTTTTTCTATATGATCCATTGTAATAGCAGAATAGTGTAGATTGTATTAGAATAGTACGTCACTGTAGGAAAGTTCCACTCTTTGTTAACTTTTTACGCGTAGGGTACGCGCGCCGCACGAAAATGTCCAACAACGTCTATATACCAACGCCTCACTATTTTAATGTATGTACTGCACTATCTATAAGCAACACGAACGTTATGATTCCACGATACACCTTGTCCTTTAGTCCGATAATCACTCGTTATAAATTACGAAACTGTTTTTGTAAAAAACACTAAATTGTCTTGATCCTTAAAGTTCTTTCGCCACAATTCACAATTGTTACGCTATTGTTCAATGTTTTAAACACATTTCAACATGTATTTAACGTTATTTCACCGAAATTACACCGATTTTGTCTAAAACCAATTATTTTCGCGAGTCACTGTCAATCATCCTAGGTTCGGTGGACCATGTTCTTTAGATAATAAGGTTCACTTTGGATTGCAGGTGATTTTTAAAGCAAACGCGTCTGGATTCTATACTTGATTTATTAAGACTAAACTTGTGGGTAAAAATGCATAACAGCTACGTAGATATAGCATAGGGTCGAAAATTGACAAAACAAGGCCTGTGGATCACATGTGAGTCACTCTACAAGCGATTTCCGATACAAAACAGAAATCATCTGATACTAGCCTACGTCCAGTTAGCATCAAATGTAACTACGCAATCGAAGACGTCAAAAGTTCTTATTCCCTTTTAATAAAGACTTTTGACGTCTCGTTTGCGTAGCTACTTTTGATTCTGACTGTACCTACCGCTACTTGGCCTCGATTGGGTTGGTACAGTTCTAACGATAATAAGATTCGTAAAGATATAATTTTATTTATTTTACTGCTCAGAGAGCTTATACATTATTAATTATAATTATTTTAATTTTGCCGTTGGGGGACCGGATATTTACATCTCTAATAAATTGAGATAGTTTTTTTTCTCTTATTGTTATGACGTGTAAACTTCGATGTAGTTAATTTTACAAACCGCACGTGGTTTGGCAGAAGTGTGTAATTAAATTTAAGTTTTTTAAGCACTAATAAACAATTATGATCATTATATGTCTTTCTCGCTCACGGGACAATGATGTCCCGGACTTTTGGGAGGCGTGCGTGGGGCTAGATACCTACAAAGTACCAACTGAGCCAACACGTAGAGGCCCTTTTGACAATTTAATGAAATGCAAGGAGTACACCGAGCAGATGCTATCCCTGCCCGTGTCATGGGACGCACACAGAGACAGCACCCGCTGGGGTGTATAGGGACTATTGCTTGTTAATGGAATCTAAATAAAACGGTTGGTGAAAACGATGGACTAGTGGCTGGGCTATTGGGTGAAACATCGGACGCCTGCCTAATAAACATAAAATTGTCTCACTTTTTATTTCTGGCAGACGGTGACTCGCCAACTGCTAGATCGGCCCCTATTAATAGCGACATTAAAAAATGGCCTAAGGGCAACACCGACCAGAGAGGCTGGGGGGGGGGGGGGGGTAGAGAGGTGGCACTGGACTTTAAACATATAGCCAACTCGCCACTTCGGTGTCCACATCTACCCTCGAGCAACAGCTCTTGCGACTCCACTCTGGACTGCCAGTTAAGGCAAGCCAGAGGTGGGTGGGGGGGGGCAACCATCCACCCGATCGGCTCAACCTGACCGCCGGACACCCCCAGGAGCACTCAAGTAGGTACGTAGGGTCGCTACTTCCTACCAGCCCGCCACAAGCTGCCTTACGTTGACTGATTTCACCAGAAATCTGGTGGGCGATGGCCCTCACATCCCTACGCCATTTATCATTATTATTAATATGAATGGTGTACTTGTACTATTTAGAGTCTAGAACTCTAGATGTACATTTTGACTTGTAAAATTAAGTGCCCTTGTGGCCTATTTGCTGAATAACTATTTTGATTTTGTTTTTTACAGATTGCAGATCACTACCTACGTGATTTAATGGACTCAAGATAAATTCAGGCGAACTAACAAGATTGATAAAGTATATTTTCACTCCACTGCTGTCAGGATTCGAACCCACGACCCTACAGCTAAAAAGTTCCCTAACGACCTTTTCTTCGTTGAACGTGGACGGAATAACGCATGCATGCATTATACGGAAAAGCAGTAGGGTAACATGTTCATGGTGTTGATTTGAAATACTGCCACACGATTCATAAATAAATAAACGAAGGCCCCAATTAAAAGGCACATCAAAAAAACCTAACAACCTAAAAAATAATGACGCATACGCAATACTTGCAGAGCTAAAATACTAATAGTTCATCAAAATTCGGTTCTGATGTGCACTTTCTAAATTTTGATTTGCAAATTAGTATTTTTTCGTGCGCACTCAGGGGGGTGTCCAATGATTACGTCATTTCAAAATAGGGGGGGGGGTCTCATCATTGGATGACGGTAGTTATTTTATTAGGTGGAGAGGTCAAAAACCAACGAAAAAAACTAAGACGTAATATATGGACAAGCCCCAGTCAGTAATTTTTTTGTAAGCGATTAAAATTTTCCCGATTTAAAATACTTCCTCTTCTTTCATCAATCACAATATTCATAATAAAGAAACAGAGAGGCTTAAAATTATGTTTGTAGATAATTAATTATGTTTGAATTCTGATTGATATCAAGTGGTATGTTTTTCGGAAATAAAGAAAACAGGTTTCACTGTAAGTACAATTGCTACTTTCTGGGTGTTTCTGGTAACATGCTAAGAGATTGTTATCGGATTGGTTGAAGAATTACCAATAACTTTTCATAGTATTACATAGTTTTGGAACTTGGCACAGTATATATTTATTTCTTTTTGAATTAAAAATTGCGTACAAAATACGGACTAAGACCATAGGTAAATACAAATATTACATGTCATGTCCATTGATGCCCCGCAGAGGCCGCAGATCGACGTATTTGCGGGCAGTGTAGGTGGTTTAGGCAGAAAATGCTTCACATTTTTTCTTAATGTGTATCTTGACTAGATTTTAAAACTATGACATTCTTTTTTTTTATTAAATTTGTTATATGTGTGTGCTTGACGACCGCTTTAGCCTAGTTGGTAGTGACCCTGCCTACGAAGCAAGAGGTTATGGGTTCGAATCCCGGTAAGGTCATTTATTTGTGTGATGAACACGGATATTTATTCCTGAGTCATGGATGTTTTCTACGTATATAAGTATGTTTATCATCGTCTAGTACCCATAGTACAAGCTTTGCTTAGTATGAGACTAGGTCAATTTGTGTAATATGGTCCGCAAAATATATATATATATTTATTTATTTATAGCTTTTAACCATTGAAGGCTGGGGGTTCTGTGATTTACGCTTGTTTAAGGAAAAGGGAATTCACTCACAGAGGAAAATAGGTGTTCTGCTCTCTAGGCTAGACGAAATCGGACTGGATTTGAATATCGCGCTTGGCACACGCAGTCTCAGTGAATGGATGAGTGAAGGTAACGAAAGGTGAATGTATGTAAGTAAGGTTTAGTCTACAAGGGTTAGCACAGACGTATGTGTAAGGGTGTGGCTACACGTCTGTGATGAGGTGTGATTGATAGCTGTGCTACAGGTTGATTGCCAGTGAGTGTCAAACCCTCATTGTCACGAAGTGCCTCTGCCTCAATTGGTTTGCAGGCAGCAATATCCACAGGTTTTGGTTCATAATATAACTTATGACGCACATCGGGTTCATTGCCAAAGCTCCAGCTTTGGGTTGAAAAGTCAATCATCAATCCAGATGAGGTTATGAAGTCCATACCTAACAATGTCATTATTCGTAGCTTCAGGTAATACTATAAAAGTTGTAGGTAATTGCTTCCCTTGCAAAGTGACATTAACGTCAATCAAGAGTACATTCTCTAATGTAGAGCATCCATTAGCATATTTAATATTCAGGGTAGAAGGAGTGAATGACTTACCGCAGTCCTTCAGTAGCTTGTACAAGCTTTCACCTGCAATGCTTCTCTTCGCAGCAGTGTCGATGAGCGCGCGGCCTTCGCGCCCACAGATGGTAATATGTAGTATCGGTCGAGAAGTATCGGTTCCCGTAGTAGCCTGGAAGTCGACATTAGGTGTATGTGTATGTGTGTGTGTATGAGTGTGTGCACCGCGCGCGCCAATGTCCACGGTCGCAACAGCCTCTGCCTCCGCGGCCGGGCTGTCCGTCGACACCGCATAGAAAGCCGCACCCGCGCCGCCGCCAGCAGCGCCGGAGTCGCCTTTGCATCGCGAGCAGTTGGCGCGCACCACGCCTGGCGCGCCGCACCCGTAGCACGAAAACTTTTCACTCTTCACCTCCTCAAAATTGTCAGTAGGTATGGTCGGCGTATCGGGCCGTTTCGCGAGTAGCCACTTGCAATTATCTTTGTTATGGCCGTAAAATTTGCAGTAGTTGCAAAAACGGCTTTGCTTCGGCTTCGCGTCCAAGTTATTGTTGTTACTCGACACTTTAACATCACGTGCTGCACTTTGTCGTGGTAAGTTCTTAAATGTTTGTTGTTTATTGTCCGAATTCACATAACTCGCGTTGTTTAGTTTATTTTCATAATTCCGGTCGTTAATTTTCACGTTTCGAGTGACAGCGCGAGTATTGACATTGCCAATTGTGACGTTCGCAGTTGCCAGTTCATTCACTTGTTTCGGTTCGTTCAATTCGGTCATCGAATCTTCAATCGACCGGGTTCTTTGCAAAAGATCGTTGAACGATTTTAACTCTTCACGCGGAATACGTTTACGGATCCGCCGATGTAAAAGGCCGTAAACTATATCAAGTTGAATGTTTTCTTCCAGGATGTATGGCAATTGCGCAATCAATGCTCGTAGTTTGCAAATAAAAATTTCTGTCTTCTCGTTGTCTTGTTCTTCGCGAAATATTTCTCGGAATATGAGGAATGGAGGCTTTTTCTTGCCAAACGCGCGTTGAAGATCAGCAATGGCGTCGTCCCACGATTTGACGTTTTTTCGAACGCCGTTCCACCATGTTGCCGCAAGTCCGGTCAAAACAATTGAGAGTCCGCGTAACGCGTTTTCGTCAGATACTTTTGCACAATCTTTATATGTCTGGATGCCGTTGATGAATGCTTCCAATGCGTCTTCGACCGAATCTTCAGTTCCGCTAAAACTGAGGTTACAACCGGCGAAGTGACCGCTGGATTGCGGTGTCGCAGCTTTAGTCGCAGATACCAATATATCGCACAAATCATTGTGGGATTGTTGCATTTGTTGCAGCAATATCGTTAGGTATTCTTGAGGCATCGTCACATTAAAGGATGTTGCGTTAGCCTGTTCACCCGATTTTCGGCTGGTGTCGGCCGCCATTACGGTGTCTTTTTTCGGCCCCATCCGAACGAAAATTTTCCCTATTTACTTATTCTTGCAACACAATCCTTAGCGTTGGGCGCCACGTTTAACCATTGAAGGCTGGGGGTTCTGTGATTTACGCTTGTTTAAGGAAAAGGGAATTCACTCACAGAGGAAAATAGGTGTTCTGCTCTCTAGGCTAGACGAAATCGGACTGGATTTGAATATCGCGCTTGGCACACGCAGTCTCAGTGAATGGATGAGTGAAGGTAACGAAAGGTGAATGTATGTAAGTAAGGTTTAGTCTACAAGGGTTAGCACAGACGTATGTGTAAGGGTGTGGCTACACGTCTGTGATGAGGTGTGATTGATAGCTGTGCTACAAGCTTGTAATTAAATTATATTTAGTATTACAAGCTTTATATTAACTTGCACTGTTCGTATGTATATACATGTAAGTTGTCCGTAAAAATTTGCAATCCATTTTTCAGTCACTTTCCGTTATCCAATTGAGCTGAAATTTTGCAAGCATATGTATATTGCATGACAATACAATAT
Source organism: Epinotia brunnichana (assembly GCA_963854355.1). Taxonomy (NCBI): domain Eukaryota; kingdom Metazoa; phylum Arthropoda; class Insecta; order Lepidoptera; family Tortricidae; genus Epinotia; species Epinotia brunnichana. The sequence continues at coordinate 27,996,468 of OY977950.1, read as the reverse complement.
TATGATGATTTAAAGCTGATCTGATGCTGGAGCTGGAAGGTGGCCATAGGAACTCCGCAATAAAACGACACAACCCTATCGAGTGTGGTCTCGTTAGAATCGGCTCCATGAGTAGTTGATGATGGTATGCAGAAAAGTACAGTCGGCTATAAAAGCTTGTACCAAAAATGAAATTTTTGACACAAAACTTATTTTTTTATTGACATTGATAATTTAATTGTATTTTAAGGTACTTGAAATTGTATCTAGTATGTAAGCGACTTGGTTTTCTTTACTGTTATGCTTGTGTTCGTCTTGAATAAATCAATAGTAACGCGTTCGATGGACAAGACTTGCGACCGATAAACGGACTTGGAATAAGATGGGGGAGGCCTTTGCCCAACAGTGGGATTCATTGTAATACAAAAAAAAAGAGAAGAAAAAACAACACTAACAAATAAATATACATATAAAAATAATAGCTACAAAATACTAACAAAGAAACATACATTGTATTACTAGGCTAATAAAAAAAAAATAAAAAAAACGCGTTCGACATGTTTTCCGTGAGTGTGCTTCATTTTTCTCCTAAACTATTCCTTACTGTATCACACCATACTATGAAGGCCAATCTCCAAAGCCGGTCAGCTTGACGTAGGTAAATTGTGTCGTTGCACTGTATCGCTGATAGGCAATACGGTAGGCTTTCACGAATGCTGCCAAGGGCGCCAACGGCAGGGAATTTTGCGACAAACAACATTGAAACTTCATGCAAGGAAAGTACAGTCGCTATTTCAATGCATCGGTATTAGGCATTTTAATGTGTCACTGAATTTGCAACTTTAAGTCTATAGAATTATGTTACATTGTTCATCAACAAGAAATATCGCCACGCGAGCGCGCTGGTCGAGCCAAAAGGTATTTACGATCTACAGTCAAGATTGGAATATGTATACATTTTGAAACTTATGCCGACGGGGTAAGGTCGTAATTTGAATATTTATTATTGCACTACAGATTTGCTGCAATGATCATTATTACCTTTTTATAATGGGACGAGCCAAGGCTGAAAAATGTTGTCAAAGTTTTGTAGGTGAAAGGTTTGAATAGTTTCTGTAGCATTTAAATTTCCTGTTTCAAAATTGTTGTTGAATAAGATTTCTGTAATACTATCGCCGCATGGAAAGCAAGGCCCGTCCTTTCCAATACACTGATTTGTATTCATTTCTAAACGGTGAGAATTGTTTAATACTCTTTTTTTACAGGTAATATACCTATTTCTTTCATTCCAATACTGTAACTCATAGAAGACAAAACCACTTAAGTAGATCATACTCGTTTAATAACAATAATAACAAACCCTGTAGTTTTTTTTTCTAACTGAAAGTCCGGTCGGTGTTAGTCAAATGAATGTCTTAATATACCCTACCTAAACATGCTCAAAATAAGATCTTCCATTGATTATTCAAGTCAATATAATATTTTATGGTTTGATTACGCAGTGAGCCAACGATATACCGAAGATGAATATAAACTATTACTATTCAGATGCCCTATCAATCGGTAAATGAAGGGAAAACTACGCGTCTGTTGGTTCGTCAGTTGGTTGGTTGGTTATTCAGGATAAAAACAACATAGTAGGCCTTTTTTACAACCTTTATATTAACTTGCACCGTCCTCGTGCCGTTTTGTCCGTCAAAATTTGCAATCCATTTTTCAGTCACTTTCCGTTATCCAATTGAGCTGAAATTTTGCAAGCATATGTATATCGCATGACAATGCAATATTATGATGACTTGAAAATGATCTGATGCTGGAGCTGGAAGGTGGCCATAGAAACTCCGCAATAAAACGAAACAACCCCATCGAGTTTGGGCTCGTTAGCATCGTCTCAATGAGTACTTGATGATGGTATGCAGAAAAGTACAGTCGGCAGTAAAAGCTTGTACCAAAAATGAAATTTTTGACAGAAACTTATTATATTTCATAGTGGCTAACACGTATACGGCCAGCCTTATGGTAAGCATGCATAAACTACGGTGTCTAGTTTTTTTTTTGTAACGGCGTCCAAGTTCTGAATAAGCTTGGAAAACACAATAAGGTGCAACAAATTTGGATACCAGGGCACGCAGGCTTCATCGGCAACGAAAGAGCAGATCAACTTGCAAGAAGGGGATCTAAAAATTATTTTGTAGGTCCAGAACCATTTGTGGACTCTAGCAGGGAACCATAACATCTGCCTTAAAAGCCTACGACAAAGCCAAACACCAGCACGAATGGAGGAAAGAGACTCTAAACTCTTCATAGAAGGAGTGGACTCTGGTTGGACCAAAAAACTTTGGAAATCCAGCAGAAAGCAACTCAGAATCATGTCTGGGGTGTTCACAGGTCACTTCGGGGTGAAGGATCTCTTGGCCAAGATGTTATCGGACAATGTTATCGGACAGTTTAGTTAGACTGTGGAATGTGTGGCAAGAAGGATGAGAATATCCGTTTTGTGGAAATGTTGGAGCGACCATGGGAGTAGGCATAAAGGAGAGGGCAATAGCAGAAAAGATCCCACTGGTTTAAAGTGTATTCGAATAGTCCCTCATCCTAGATAAGATAAGATGGTTTCTGTAGTTTCTTTCGTTTCCAAGGCCGTTGACCCTTTATTTATTTATTCGTATGGCTAATTCAATCGTTCTTATTATCTAGTATTCATCTGCTGGACCCATAGAATAGCGTCGTCATTTTCCAAGGTGAACAAGTCCTCCAGTTGCCCGCTGTACTTGGTGAGCGGGCACGCGCTGATGATGTGCGCGATGTTTTGCTCGGCGGCGCCGCATTCGCACGCCGGCGAGTCTCTCCATCCACACTGGTGCATGCACCCTTTATTGCCATACGATAAATAACTGATTTGAAGATTCGTTTATCGACACCTGGAGACTTTCAGCACAGCGCAGCCTCTGGAACTCTGGCTTACTCACCAGCAGGAACACATCTACAGAGCAAGCACTGCAGTCTACTGGTATTATTGTGGTTGCGGTTAGTTGGAGGAGATTTCCTCAGTTGGGTTGCACCAAATATGAGAGAAATGACATTCCGCTGTTTTGTGCCTCAAAATGGCCCCATTAGAAGGCACAAAGACTCTCAAATAAAAGAAAGGAGTGGGTTAGTAATCAAGAAATTGCATTAAAAGAATCCATTCCTATTACTGGAACAATTCATGGGCATAGTTTCATCATCATCATCATTATATCAGCTGAAAGACGTGCACTGCCTGGACATAGGTATACCCCAAAGAGTGCCAAAGTGACCAGTCCTGCGCCACCCGCATCCAGCGGACTCCCATGACCTTACCAGGTCATCAGTCCACCTTGGGGCAGGCCCACCCACGCCGCGCCTTCCGGTACGTGGTCGCCACTCGAGAGCCTTACCGTCCCAACGGCCATCGGTTCTACGTGCAATGTGCCCCGCCCACTGCTACTTAAGTTTAGCGATTCGGAGGACTATATCGGTTACCTTGGTTCTGCTGCGGATAGCCTCATTTCTGATACGATCACGCAGAGACACTCCTAACATAGCCCTCTCCATGGAGATGGCATAGTTTACTGGATAATAATGTAAAATACAAAAGTTTCCCAGTATTTTGCGTTGAAAAATGGAATTAGCAATGTATTTATATGTAGACAGAGAACGCCGCGGGATATCTGTGTGCCACGTGTAGCAGTGGCTTGTTATAGTTCGTTAGTCTTACATTATTGGGACACAGTCTGTAATTGGTACACAGAAATACACCCTGCTGCGGGCCTTTAGTAGTCACGACTTTTAGGGAATAATTGCTTTTTAGGGTTCCGTACTCAAAGAGTAAAACGGGACCCTATTACTAAGACTCCACTGTCCGTCTGTCTGTCTGTCCGTCTGTCACCAGGCTGTATCTCATGAACCGTGATAGTTTATAAAAATATATAAATTTTCACAGATTGATGATTTATTTCTGTTGCCGCTTTAACAACAAATATAAAAAAACAAAATAAAATAAATATTTTTATAGATAATGTACGGAACCCTTCGTGCGTGAGTCCGACTCGCACTTGGCCGATTTTTTCGGAAAGTGTCACTGGAGTAGTAATCTTGTGTCTTGGACAATATAGTTGCTATTTGAATGGACTACTTTGATGCAATTCGGCCAACTCACATAACCTTAAGAGTCCGCAGTAAGCTCGATTCTCCATACAAACGTAGTTATGCTCTCAATACGGGGAGTTGGATTGTAACGAAACTTTGCAAAAACAATGAAATGAGGTATATCTATGTCTAAAATGAGTTTATATAGCTTCAGATACCATACGAAGAAAAATACAGCGAATTTAAGTTTTTCATACAAAACTTGTTTTTGCTGTATTTTGTTTGCTTTATAAACTGGAGCTATATAAATTGATTTCAGACATAGATATACCTCACCTCATTGTATATATATGCAAAGTTTCGTTACATTCCAACACGCAGTTTTAAAATGAGAGCGTAACTCCGTTTGTATGGGAAGGTGAAATTTGGCTCAGCTTACTGTGGACTCTTAAGTGTAAATAACTATCTACAAGATATGTACGATGATGCGTTTTCATATATTTGACACGTCGCATACTCATCATCATGCATGCTGTGGATGCGAGTGGCGCAGGACCGGTCATTTTGACACTCTTTGGGGGATGCTTATGTCCAGCAGTGGACATCTTGCGGCTGATATGATGATGATGATGATGATGAGATGCTCATCAACTAGGCCCCAGGACATAACTAAGAACCATCCCGACAAAAAATGACTTTCTAAAAAAAACGCACTCAAATTGGTTCATCCGTTTTGGAGATACAAAGCCAAAGGCAGACACAGATAAATAGGTATACAAACAGGTAATACTTATAACACTCTTCGTTTGCGTCAGGGGTTGAACAAGGGGCAGATCTTTCTCACATACATGAGAGTGAAATTGACACATTGCTTTTTCGTTAGTCTGGTCAAATTGCGGTCTCGCTCGTTTCTGCTGTATCAGTAAGTGTTAGGGTGTGACTTTAGGAATTAATAGTGCGTGTATTTGCGTGAAATCGTTTGTTTTGGAATGAAAACGTCGCAAGCGAGATATTATATATATTATATATATGGTATATTAGAGGCTGTAAATGCTTGTAATCACGACGTCTGGGGACCGATTTTTGACTTTCGAGCGCTCGAAATCAAAAGCGAGCGGTAGAAAATAATCGCATGCGAAAATTTGTCACGATTATTTTCGCATGAACCCAATAATAGGTATTTTTGAAATTCATCACTCGAAAGCTAGTGGTTTGGCTATTTATACTTTTGCGCTTCGTTGTACGCAGAAATTCGATAAGTACTGGTTATTTAAAATTGTATTGCACATGGAATAAAAATAAAACATCATTAGAATGTCTATTTATAGCTATAATATTAATGTTTAAGTGTTTTTTTTGTGTTTTATGCGTTACATAACAGAAAAAACTAAGATCGTAGTAAATAATATCTAGTAAACGAAACGTTTCGTTTCCCACCTGTTATAAAAGCAATACAAATTACAAATGATACAATTTGTCACAACAACTTTCTTTAGTTAGAATGAGCAATTCATACTTTTCATTCTAAGTATAGCGAGTTGTTGTGAATCATTGCCAGGCCTTTACATATTACTATATCTCTGTCTCTTTTTAACCTGTGCAAAGAGAGAGAGAGAGAGAGACAGACAAGTTAAATTATTTAATTTTAAAACAAACCCGCCAAAAGACTAAGTTCTTTGTTTTCAGCCACAAAATTCGGCAGAAAAATAATAAAAAATATATTAATCTTTATTTATCTCTTTCTAAGTTCATTGTCAGACCAAAATTAAATTCAAGTTAAGTGTCCAAATTGTCCTTATTTTCATTGCACTTATTTTCTACCGATAGAATTGAATACGAGTGGTCAATACCACTCGTTTTTGAATTTTCTATCGCTCGGATTTCAAAAATAGTATTTCATCGTTTCTGACAGTTTTCGAGTGAAAGAGTCGAGCGCTCGAAAGTCAAAAATCGGTCCCCTGCATGTCGTTCCGTCCCCGCATCGTCAGCCCTAAAGCCCCCGAACCACGTGAACCCTCTTCCACAGGGCTCGTTAAGTCGTATTCATGTCGTCGAACGGATATTTTCGTCTGGTATCGCTATCATTGACTATGTGTATGCCAAATTGCTGTTATTTCTCGTTCCGTGATTGGTGAGTTGTGATACATTCGGTTTTGGTTATAAATTAGCGCTTTATATGGATGGAATTCAATTATTGGGGATGACTTCGGCTTTTTATTGTGGCTGTAAAATTCTGTTATGGTTCATGATTTATAAGAACGATTAAGTATTCAATATCGTAGTAAGCGTGCAAAAAGTCATACAAATCTGAAATAGTATTTTGCACTACCGTGTTATAATAGAGAGCTTTTAAGTCGAGTAACGTGTTTAAGCCCAGAAGCTTGCTGAGTTACATTAATAATTTAGTCATAAATACGAGTATATAAAAAAACTAAATATCGTAAGTACTATATTGTCTAGTTCTATCACACCACCGGCGTCAGTAATGTGGCAGTATTACCCAATCACAAAGCGTAGTTTTTTTATTTTTTTATGCCCTGGATACAGCAGCAAGTTTAAGTAGATTTTTGACAGATGACGCGACGCTGCTACGTTCCGAAACGCCATAGATTGGCAATTTTGTATCGGATTGAGTCTCCTTAAACAAGGACACATAATATTGAAATACAAAGGTCTATTTTCATTTTTTTTTGATTGTCTAGAGCGTATCGAAACAGTTATTTCGGTTGTTTCGGAAGTAACATGGACTATTCAACGATGAAAAGAGTGACGTTGCAGTATTCTCTATGAAATCCTAATACACAGATTTAATTCGACGAGTACAAAATGTATCTTTTTTAACATTGTAGGCTTGATCAGTAGTTAGGTACTATACCAGGCTGAAGTAGATAGTTCCATTTTATTGTTTGACTATCATAAATCACTGAATCCGATACGATTAAATAAATCAATACTGTAGTAGGGTACTTCAAAAATAATCACAGATCCAGAAAACGATGGCAACTCCTAATTTACTGTAGTATTTTGTTATGGATTAATAAAATACAGTAAGCATATTACGGTATTGTGTGGAAATTATTTACTGAACAAAAAACCAAAAAGCCATAAACGTTTTGCATGTGTTAATCGCCCTACGACACCGGAGGACTTTTCTTCTCAACAAATAAATAAAACTTTGGGCCCTCAATACTAAAATCCGCACCGTTCGCCGTCGGCAGGGCATTCATCCTCACACCCTAGAACCTAAATCGTCGCGTTCGGTTTCGGATGAGTCTTCTCCCTTCTAACGCTCCAGTTGTAGAATGAGCTCTGTCGGTTTTCCCCAGGGGAAAACCTCGACAGGGGGGTATAGGGTTTTTGAAGGAATGCGAGTAACATTTGTAAAGGGCAAGCAGCACGTGATACGCCTGGAGTTGCAAGGATGCTTGCAACTCCAGGCATTCGTACTTATAAAAATACAAAAATGTTTTTGTATCTGTTTTTTGTCAGCAACCCTATCCGACTCATCGATGCTATAATATGCTCGGTCAATTAATAGCATTTTAAGTTTATTTTTAAATAATCTATCGTTCTCCAATATCAGATATATCTTGTGGGAGCGAATTGTATAATTTGGCCCCAATGATGACACCAAGTGACTCTTTTATTTGTTCTTTTAAGACAGCCAAATCATAGTGAACTAACAAGGCATGTGTAATTTTATTATTACATATATAGGTTAGTTGTGAAAAAGTACTCTGGAATATTGTTCACCTAATAAACTACTTATGTTTCTACAAGCAAAACAATAAAGCCTCTATATAAACAAAAGCGGAGCGTGCCGAATTCGAATTTGGGAATGTGGAAAATTCAGCAGGTGTTTTATCGTCGACACACCCTGACTGGGTTCTTTCCGACTACACTTCCGTTTGGTTCACCAATTTAGCAAGCACGTGAGATCAAGGGAACGTTGCGACGTGAGTTGGTTTCATAAAACACCCACCAGCGTACTAAGACCTCTGGCCCCCCGATTTCCCTTCTGTAAGCGGACGAAAATGGGGATCAGAAAAATATTAAATGGGCTCTAGAGAAAGTGGTGGTTGGTAAAAAATAAGTTTAAAACGGTGTGGGTGTTAGGTAAACGGTGGAATTGGTCGAAAATTGTCGGAATTTCTTTGCGAATTAGACGGTAACTATTGGGGGCTAGATTTAATTTATTTTAAATGCAAACTGCAAGATTAGAGACCTGGTATGCGAGCTTTTTAGCTTAAAACTTACCAGTTTAGACGTTACTATGGTTGGTCAATTTTGTGAAGTGCATGTAGGGATTATTCCCTACATGCACTTCACAAAAGAATTTTTAAAATCGAATTAGTATTTCCTGAGATTATTCTCAGGAAATACTAATTCGATTTTAAAAATTCTTTCCTCGGTATATAGAATGGTCTTTTAGGATGGAGATAGGCTATAAAATTATTTCGTCCCTCGACTCCGCTTGGTTTCGGACAGCGGCGCCGCGCGAGCAGCGTTACCTACTGATGAACGATGATAAGTTATTAGAAAGCTGTCAAACATCAAATGATCTAATTTTCCGTTTCATCTGTTTATCCGTTCATACCCAATGTACAACGGCACTCAAATACGTCACGAGACATGTGCGCCGTTCAAAGGGTTAAATTGACCCGATCGAGTGTCGAACCCACTACCGCTCGCAGCAGGTCACTTGTGACTAATCCAATTGCTCCAGATTCCGTTTGCCATTTGATTAGTAATTAGTTGTGACCTACTTACGGATGTGCGATTACAAAGTGCTACATCTCGTAGATGAGAAGTATTTGGGATTAATTTGAGGCATTATGAGGATAGAAATTGGGTTGCCTTGTTGATGGGTTTAGTCTAAAAGGAATAATCTTAACTAAATACATATACCTACATTACAATCATATTATTACTCGAGGCAGTGTGGGACAATCTCAGCATAGACGGTTTTCAGAATGGTCCCAAATGAAAGAAAAAACAAACATAAAACGCCCGTAGAGGTATGACACGTATGTGAGTCATTGTCCTTGAATGGGAGTATATACAAAGAAAGTCGCGAACTTAGCGACTAAGTCCGCACAGTGTATCTTCTTTCATGTCTTCTGTATACTATACGAGGGACAGTAAAAAAAAAATAACTAAGAACCTCGAAAATACTGATTTATTAATGCAAAATGCTAATCGTTCAATAAAACTCGGTTTTGATGCGCAATTGTTAAATTTGGATGTGCAAGTCAGTTACTTTTTGGTATGCAGTCAGTATTTTTTTGGTAAGCGATTAAATTTTTGCTATTTAAAAATCTCAATATATTCATATCTTTAAACCTTTGAACCGCCAACTCGGATAAAACCCCTACTATATTTCCCGTCAAGCTACAATATATCCCGAGAGAGCGCTGCAAGCTGCACTTTTTAACAGGACATTATTTAGTATACTTTGGTAAAACTATTGAAATATGGGGCGAAGGTTCCAGACTTTTCAGCGGGTAACGCCAAAAAATGACCAGGTTTATCTGGGTTCAGTCGAAGCCTAAGTTATGACCGGGCCTGCTGCGCGATTCACTACATAACCTCCTCCATCTCACTACTTATTCCTATATAGAGAACAGGAACAGTCTGTGAGGTTGTACGTTGCTTGGTAAGTTATCTCGACAGGAGTCTCAACTAGTCTCCTGAGGGATAGGCACGTAAAGATTCGAACGCGCGTTAGGACAATTCAACTGTAATATTTCAATATAAAAATTGACATTAAAGCTTCTGCTACACGGTCGCCAGCAAGCCCCTCCGACCGAGCGACCTTGGTCCGCACCGACCGTGTAGACAGTTGTTTGCAGCAAAACTTCATACTACAGCGGTCGGTGCCGACCAATGTCGCTCGGTCGGAGGGGCTTGTTGGCGACCGACTAGCAGACTCTTTAGATCTACTGATCTACCTTACGTACATATAAACTAACTGTACTTCTGTGATTTTGAAGGAAAAGCGACGCGCATCGGCACTTGACGGATGTCTTATCCACAACGGTAAGTGGTAAAATAGCCCCCCAAAAGGGGGGTAATACAGCCTAGCTGTCGAGACACTTCTCTGGCGACTCGTCTCTCTCGCACTGGGCAAACAAGAAAGAGAACAGTACATTTTCACCTTTCGCGTCGCGTCGCGCTGTCAGTTGTACTCCGCAGAGGAGCAGGGGCCCGATTTTTGACTTTCGTGCGCTCGAAAATTAAATAAAAGGTAATACGATTGTAGAGTCAAAATTACAGGCGCTTACTTTCTACCGGTAGAATTTATTACGACTGGTGGTCAATAACACTCGTTTTCAATTTTCTATCGCTATTTCAAAATAACAATCCATAATTTTTGACAGTTTTCGTGTGAAAGAATCGAGCGCTCGAAAGTCAAAAATTGGTCCCCAGCACCGTTTATTGATTTGCGGAGGATGGTCAGAGTTATACCGGTTTGTTTGAGGCGAGTGAGCACGATTTGTGAATATCTTGGAACCATAAAGCCGTACGGAGCGGCCATTTTACTTCATTTCAGTTTTACTGTTCGTTGACGAAGTTTGGAATTAAAAAATAACAGCGCGCGGGCGGCTATCCATTGGGATATTGAAATGTTTGGGAAGTTATTATCAACGTAGCATTGATCTTAACTGAATGCCCTCGAGGTGTGGCTAACAGACTTGTGATTAAGCTTCTTTTGGAGTCATAAGCGGGGTATAATAAGGAAAATCCTAATGCTTGGAGAACATTGAAATACGGAATATAACTCTAAGACCCCAAGGCCACTTTGCAAGGATCTTTTAGAGAGCCTGTATGTGCATTTACACCTAGCTGTCAACACAACCACCATATTTTATTATTTTTTTGATTTTTATTAACGACACAACGAATCCCCAAATCAATAAAAAGAGAGACGCACGCATCCATGGGCTACGAAGTCTTCTTACTTATGGTAGGCCGTATGCTTGTTTGGCATCAGCGTAGTATACAGGTTGTTCGGAATAACGATGTTGGAACTTGGAACTTAAGGAGTTAATAAAAAAATTATAAGTTACTTTAACTCGATAAAAAAAAAACTATAAATAATTATTATAATCTATAGTTATTTTAATCGATTTAATCGATTTCATTATAAATAATAAATATTTGCGGACAATCTTACACAAATCAACCTAGTCCCAAACTAAGCAAAGCTTGTACTATGGGTACTACCTAGACGACGATATACATACTTATATAGAGAAATAAATACTTAAATACATAGAAAACATCCATGACTCAGGAACAAATATTCGTGCTCATCACACAAATAAATGCCCTTACCGGGATTCGAACCCCGGACCTCTTGCTCCGTAGGCAGGGTCACTACCAACTAGGCTAAAGCGGTCGTCATTCTATCGTAGACTATAAGACGTTCAAACTCTACCTATAAGTCCCTTAAGTTCCTAACTCCTGAGTTATTCCGAACTCCCTGTATAAAAATGTAAAAAAAAACAAATATTTCTGAGATATTTTGAATAAACAAAATCTCCAACAGCACAAAAATTGGCCCCCAGTAGGCTTGATATGTACAGTCAGCATCAAAAGTAGCTACTCAAATGAAGACGACGAAAGCCTTTATTAAAAGGGAATAAGAACTTTTGACGTCTTCGATTGCGTAGTTACTTTTCATGCTGACCGTAAACGTGAACAAATGTACAATCAATTTGAATTCAAATTATTATTTAAGTTAACCCTCCGATTGGATAAAAAGCGGCCAAGTGCGAGTCGGACTCGCACATGAAGGGTTCCGTGAAATAAATTGCGGTTTACGATTTATGACGTATTAAAAAAAACTACTTACTAGATCTCGTTCAACGCATTTTCCGTGGAAGTTTGCATGGTAATGTAGGTACATCATATTATTTGTTTAGTTTTATCATTCACTTATTTTAGAGGTTACAGGGGGGGGGGGGCACACATTTTACCACTTTGGAAGTGTCTCTCGCGCAAACTATTCAGTTTAGATAAAAATGATATTAGAAACTTCAATATCATTTTTGAAGACCTATCCATAGATACCCCACACGTAACATGGGTTTGATGAAAAAAAAAAATTGAGTTTCAGTTCTGAGTATGAGGACCCCTAAAACTTAATGTTTTTTTTTCGATTTTTGGGTGAAAATCTTAATGCGGTTCACAGAATACATCTACTTAGCAAGTTTCAACAGTATAGCTCAGTATTTCGGAAAAAAGTGGCTGTGACATACGGACGGACAGATAGACAGACAGACAGACAGACAGACATACATGACGAATCTTTTGCCATTTGGCTACGGAACCCTAATAAAAACGAACGTACTAAAGATAATTTAATGAACTTACATAATTTATTCAGTGTATTTTTATATCGCAATTTCATCGTTACAATTTAAACCAAGGATTAAAATGTATCCCCACAAAAAAACCTTACAGGCCAGCGCGTCGTATGAAAAATCGCGTTTTCAGCCCGCGATATATCGTGTTTTATCGCGGTTCTGCTGAACACTGCCTATTTATCTCTCTTTAACTATAAAGCTAAAGAATGTGTAAGCCATGTGGTTTTTTCCGTCTATTTTGAAATAGTATTTTTCACAATCGTGTTATAATAGAGAGCTTTTTAGTCGAGTACTGTGTTTAGGCCACGAAGCTTGCTGAGTATCTGTCTGTCTGTCCGTCTGTCTGTCTGTCTATCTGTCTGTCTGTCACCAGGCTGTATCTCACTGATGCGGTAATAGTTCCAGTTGAAAATTTCACAGATGATGTATTTCTGTTGCCGCTATAACAACGAACATTAAAACCAGAATAAAATAAATATTTTATAGATAATGGTATTAATGGTCCGTACCATTCCACCCTTCGTGCGCGAGTCCGACTCGCACTTGGCCGGTTTTTTAGGGTTCCTTAGTCAAAATGGCAAAAACAGAACCCTTATAGTTTCTTCATGTCCGTCTGTCCGTCTTTCCGTATATATGTCACAGGCATTTTACTCGAAACTCTCGCCTCGCTTTGGCCGGCTATCCTTTTTTCCGGCCTCCGCAGTTATGTACTATTACATTAAATAGAGTGCAGGGAATTATTATTAATTAATACCGAGAAACAAAGCTTATGGTTCGATAATTTTCATTCACTGTATTTCAATAAAGGCTTTACCGCGGGCAATCCATTTCGACATTAGCGGAGCCTTTAAGCCGACGAATTCACTGTTATATGTACAGCGCAGTGGTAACCAATGGAACCAGCTGTATTAAAAAACACCGTAAGTATAAAAAAAGTTTTTGAAGGGGTGCTTTTTAGGGTTCCGTACTCAAAGAGTAAAACGGGACCCTATTACTAAGACTCCACTGTCCGTCTGTCCGTCTGTCTGTCTGTCTGTCTATCTGTCCGTCTGTCACCAGGCTGTATATCAACCGTGATAGTTAGACAGTCGAAATTTTCACAGTTGATGTATTTCTGTTGCCGCTATAACAACAAATACTAAAAAACAGATTAAATTAAAGCGTGTACTATCGGTACTAGACGACGATAAACATACTTATATAGATAAATACTTAGAAAACATCCATGAATCAGGACAAATATTTGTGCTCATCACACAAATAAATACCCTTACCGGGATTCGAAGATTCGAACCCGGGACTTACGGCTTCGTAGGCAGGGTCACTACCAACTAGGATACAGGGGGTCCCACACAACAAACGTGATTTTTTTGCCGTTTTTATAGATTATTGATTGAACGAGTGAGCGAATAGATAATTGATTGATTGAACGAGTGAGCGAAACGAACATACTGAGTTCTTAGTATCAAAATTCTTTTGGATGTTGACACACACAGACAGGTCGCATTTCTCAACTGATTCTCGGGAGATCTTGTGAGCAGGTTTAATAATTATATAGACTTTTTAAAGATGCAGTTTTTAAAATCTATTTTTTTTAGAGGCAGTCTCGCAATTTCTAAATTTTTCAGAGCCATTATAGTAAAGGTGTTTTGTGATCAGCATTATAAATTGTTATATACATACTCGTATTTACCAAGGTCCATAAATAAAACTATAATTAACAATCACAACATACGACTAGTAATAACAAATTGAAGTGAGATAATTGTGAAAGAGTCTAATAAAATAATATTAAATCAGCCTGTATACGTCCAACTGCAGGCATAGACCCAACGCTGATAGAGTCTAATTTAAGGATGACTCACGCTAGAACGGGCCGTGTCCGGCCCGCGCCGTTTTCTAAGAAAAACGACGGAGCCACGGCTGAGGCTCGGAAGCGGCTCGGTGTCGGCACGGCCCAGCCATGGCTTGGCCGGCTTGGGTATGGCTCGGACGCGCAAAAACGCCGTCGTTTTTCTTAGAAAACGGCCCGGGCCGGACACGGCCCGTTCTAGCGTGAGTCATCCTTTATAAGTCAAATTCATAATTTAACTTAAACTTAAGTATCTTATGTATGTATTGAGATCACACAGTACATTAATACGATCGTGTTATAAACTTTTATAGTCCTTTTTCTGTCCTAGCACTCGTACAAAAAGTTACGTGAGTACCCCTCAGGTCACACCTACATACGAGAGGGCTATTTCAAGTTTTGCCCATACCCTCGCTGTTTTACGTATTCTGTGGAAATACAGTTAACCTCTAAAGTAATCCGCGTAATGTATTACTGTATTGTATTGTATTTTTATTCCACAATGGATACCGCAGTGCCGGCAAGGACGTCGGAGGTTATTATATTACCAATATGCAAATTACAAAGAATATGATGAGAAGAAGTGATCGAGAGATTTATGTTATTTAACCGTATGTTTTATAAAAGTCATTTGGGACAGTATTCCACTTTTTGGTAATCTTTTTATATATTTTTTTGGTAATCTTTTTATATTTATCGCCAACAAACTGCTTCGCAGTTTGGCGAATCTTTAGTTTCAGTTGATAGAATATTTTTGTTACCAATAAAAAAAAAACCAGCCAAGTGCGAGTCGGACTCGCGCACGAAGGGTTCCGTACCATTGTCTATAACAATCTATTATTTTCTGTGTTTTTAGTATTTGTTGTTATAGCGGCAACAGAAATACATCATCTGTGAAAATTTCAGCTGGAACTATCTCGGTTTCAGTGAGATACAGCCTGGTGACAGACAGACGGACGGCCAGCGGAGTCTTAGTAATAGGGTCCCGTTTCACTCTTTTAGTACGGAACCCTAAAAATATATAATCCTATCTAAATATATAAATATATATCTCCTAGTATGGCACGGAAACGTGTTCGCTTACTATGGGCCTCATAAGAAGGCTCAAAGTCACTCAAAGGGCAATGGAGAGGGCTATTGCTGGGAGTCTCTCTGCGCGATCGCATCAGAAATGAGGTTATCCGCAGCAGAACCAAGGTAACCGATATAGCCCTCTGGATCGCTAAACTTAAGTAGCAGTGGGCGGGGCACATTGCACTTAGAACCGATGGCCGTTGGGGCGGAAAGGTTCTCGAGTGTCGACCACGTACCAGAAGACGCGGCGTGGGTAGGTGGTAGGTTGTGGGGACAAGGTGGACTGATGACCTGGTAAAGGTCACGGGAGTTCGCTGGATGCGCGTGGCGCAGGACTGGCCATTGTGGCACTCTTTTGGGGAGGCCTATGTCCAGCAGTGGACGTCTTTCGACTGATATGATGATATAGTCTCCTTCAGCGGATAGTTTTCGGGATGTGGAACAGGGAAAAAATATGCTTTCGGACAAATGAGTCTGTAGTGAATAAATATCCTTTAACATATGTATTTTTGCCAATGAATGTCCTTTGATAAGTAAAGGTAGTTTTAAAAAAATATATGAAATTTGAAGATTTAAAAAAAAATATGAATCGAGTTCGGCTCGTTAAAAAAATACTAAATCTAAGCATAAAACTCGAGGTGGGTAAGATACGTATGAAAAACACATTTGGTTTACTTGCCGCAACCTCATACTAGTTAACTCAGTTTCGACAAAAAAAATTATTATGATTTCCATAGCTTGCCCTTTGGTAATTATACATACAATGTTGTTTTCCAAAGCCTCGCTTGAAGCATTGCGCTACGGCCTACGCCGTAGAACCACTACGGCGTAGCGGCGTAGGCGCACGCATTACAGCATTTTATTTTACACTCGCTGCCTGTGCAGGTTCCTGTACGTATTACAACGAACGCATGCAAATCGGCGGGCTAAAGTATAACCTATATTCATCCTAAAGAGCCATTCTATATAGAAGTATTTATTTTTTTAAATCGGTTGAGTAGTTCTTGGGATTACCTCCTACACACGAACGTACAAACTCACCGAGCTACAAACTTTACCTTATTTAAATATAAGACGAACATTTTTTCCGCGCATTTGCCCGCGCTTTACAACCGCCTAACAGATCAGATCACTTAGAGCTGACAAAATGTTAAGTCAGGAACCAAACGTTAAAGTCTATGTCTTTCAAAATCAAAATGACAGGATGCAAAAACGGACATCCTAAGGAATTTAATTCATTAGACAATAAGTAAAGAAAACCTTTGTATCTTGTTTAGTTAAGTTTAATTAATTGTAGTCACATTGCACGTAGAACTAATGGGCGTTTTTTTTTTTTTTTTTAATCGTATGGCATATTATTATTTTTGGCCTTTTTGGGTTTGTCACTCTTAAGTACCACCCAGGGGACACGTGCAGGGTTGTCATAGGTAGCTCCTGCGGACGCGAGTGACAGTTGTCCCCCCTTTGTCAAGTGAGTGGGCAACTCGACTGTTAGAGGTTCTTAAGCCGCCCGAAGGCCTCTAACTCGGCTTAACGACTACTGTCATAGACAGCAACCGGGATCAACTGCTTAGCGTGCTTTCCAAAGCACGGAAGCGCTCATTAATAGTAACCACTCAAACAGGCGGTCACCCATCCAAAGACCCCTGCCGTCTTTGCTTGACCTGCGTTATCGTTTCCGATACGCAGGCGCCGCCGGGCTATGAACGCTTCGCCGGGCTATGAGCGCTTCTGATGGGCATTGGGGCAGAAAGGTTCTCGAGTGGCGACCACGTACCGGAAGGCGCGGTGTTGGTAGGCCTCCCACAAGGTAGACTGATGACCTGGTAAAGGTCGCGGGAGTCCGCTGGATGCGGGTGGCGCAGGACCGGTCACTTTGGAACTCTTTGGGGGAGGTCTTTGTCTAGCAGTGGACGTCTTTCGGCTGATATGATGAATTGTAGTTTTCTTGTATTGCATTGTAATATATTTATGTTATGGCAATAAAGTTAAATTGAAATTGAATGTCTCAATCATCTATTTTCAAAATGGGACCACGATCCAATACCCTGGCCCCAAATTTCTTTATACCTGGCTAAATAAAATAAAGGTTGTACTTTCCCAATATACTGGGTGTTTCAAACCTGTACCGTTTCCGGGGTAAGACAGCTCCCGCACACATGGCGTCCTAGTTACGTAGTAGGGACGCTTCGATTCGCTCCTCTATTATTAAACGTCATGCATAAAAACATCCCCCACGCGAAATAACGGAGGTGGGTAAGCCTGTGACACAGCTAAAGATGCGCTTATATATTATTGAACGACCGAGCGATTTTCAACCAATTCTCGTTAAATATTCTGAGCAAGTTTAAGGTTTAATTATATAGTTTTTTTTGACGATAACTTAAAAATATCCTATACTACACTATCTCAATGAATGACATTCTCAAAGCACACAACTTAAAAAAAACAAGTTTTCCGTTTCAGCACCTACCGGAAATGGCTAACTTCTTTAACTTTTTTCGGAATCTATAAGGAATGAACGTCACTTCTACACTTTTTATAAGTATTTATATTGAACTATTTAAGTACATCGATTTCCAGATTCAATGAAAAATGTCCGGCCCCAAGCGTTTCTGTAACACCGTGTGTAAGAATATTGCAAACTCGAGCCATCAAAAGACACTTCTGATACACACGTGTTTGCAATATTCCACTTACGCCCCTCGTAAAACAATGTACTATTATTGCACACCAATATACAGGGTGGCTCATTCAAATCAGTCAGTATGGGAATGTCTGAAACTATAAGACATACGAAGATTTGTTCTTAGGAACCATGTCACCGATTTTGATAAAAATAAAAACTGCATTCATACATTTGAAAAAAAAACTGTACCCAGCTCGGGAATCGAACCTGGTTGTTTTGAAAAAATAAACTTTCACTTTTTCTATTTAAATATCGATTGTGTAGGTTTTAAGCTGTAAATGTCTCTAAGAAACGTAATGTCTAAAATGAATAAAATGCGTTGTTTTGACATACTTTAGTTTATCATAGTGTGTGATGAATGCAGTTTTTCTTTTTATCAAAATCGGTGACATGGTTCCTAAGAACAAATCTTCGTATGTCTTATAGTTTCAGACATTCCCATACTGCCCGATATGAATGAGCCACCCTGTATACGTATATAGTAATATAAAACGCTTTAGAACAAAGCAAATATAAGCAATAAAATTGAGAAAACTCCCTTGAGAATCAGACATATTAAAACGCGAGTGCTCACGACTAAGAACCGCGAATCGGTTCGAAACATGTCGAGCGGTTTTCGACCTTAAAAACGTGAGTTTTCATTATAGTTTGATAAAATTGGGAATAATGCATATCTCTTGATTGGATCCCCAGATCAATTGATATAATTACATCAATTAGTCCCTATTATACCTACTACTTAGTCACAATTGAGTCACACATAATCAAATTAGTCCATAAGCTAATGCCGCTGCATAATGCTATCCTGCTAATGTCTTAATTGTGGGCTCCATCCAGTTTCATTAGCGTTGAGCGGGTTAACCAATGCAGTGCCAGCCAATACACTTTTGCGTCAGGGGCAGGGGACTACGGGCGATTTTCACTACATATACAAAATCTATGTTGGGAGGGCTATGTTGGGAGTTTCTCTGCGTGATCGCATCAGAAATGAGGCAATCCGCAGCAGAACCAAAGTAACGGATATAGCCCTCCGAATCGCTAAACTTAAGTAAGGGCGGGGCACATTGCACGTAGAACCAATGGCCGTTGGGGCGGAAAGGTTCTCAAATGGCGACCACGTCCCGGAAGGCGCGGCGTGGGTAGCCCCCCCCCCCCCACAAGGTGGACTGATGACCTGGTAAAGCGGGAGTCCGCTGGATTCGGGTGGCGCAGGACCGGTCACTTTGGCACTCCTTGGGTGAGGGAGGGGGGCTTTGTCCAGCAGTGAACGGTTTTCAGCTGATATGATGATGATGTTGATGACACAAAATACAAAACAAACACAAAAAAATGTTTATATATACACAGTTAAGTTATGGAGATCAAGTCATCAAACAAACGTAGTTAAGTTAATTAAAATAGAAAAAAAATAGAGCGAGTATAGAACGATTCTCATACAAAGTCTTAGAAAATAAAAACAGATTTATTTCTTCTTAGATATCATTTTACAGCAATGTTAGGTAAACGTCCGAGTGCCCGACACTGTCCTAACACATGATAGTTTCTATACTAATATAAAGCAAAAAAACCGGCCAAGTGCGAGTCGGACTCGCGCACGAAGGGTTCTGTACCATTATCTATAAAAAACTATTTTATTCTGTGTTTTTAGTATTTGTTGTTATAGCGGCAACAGAAATACATCATCTGTGAAAATTTCAGCTGGAACTATCACGGTATCAATGAGATACAGCCTGGTGACAGACAGACGGACGGACGGACGGACGGACGGACAGCGGAGTCTTAGCAATAGGGTCCCGTTTTACTCTTTGAGTACGGAACCCTAAAAACGCTTAATCAATAGAGGTGACCAATATGTGTCACCTAGTAGGCGATAAGGTTAGTAGGCGATGAGACGTTTGTTTACCTTAATTGGAGATGGACGTTGATGACTTGAAATCGGATGAGTGGTTACGGTGATGACTTCACATATAAACTGATAAAACTACAACTTCACCGAGTTGTTTACTTCAATTTATATAAAACTAGCCTTTGCCCGCGACTTCGTCCGCGTAGAACTCGTTTATATCGTAGCTCGATACAAACTTTCACCCTCCATTTCCCCTTTAGGGATTGATTTCCGGGATAAAAACTATCCTATGTGCTTCCCCGAGACAATTTTATGAAAACGGGTGCAGCGGTGGTATAGTAGTAGCTCCATACAAATGTTCACCTCACATTTCACCCCCTTAAGAGATGATTTACGGGATAAAAACTATCCCATGTCCTTTCCCGGAACTCAAACTATCTCTAAACCAAATTTTATCTCAATGGGTTTCATCCAAATATTCATCCCCCATTTCACCCCCTTAGGGGAATATTTTAGGGATAAAAGCCATCCGCTATCCTTCCCCGCGGCTCAAACTATCTTTTGGATAGAACATCCAAATTTTCGCCCCCATTTCAGCCCCTTTGGATATGATTACCGGAATAAAAACTATTTTAAGTCCTTTCCTAGGGCTCAAACTATCTCTATACCAAATTTCATCTCAGCTGGTTTACATCCAAATATTCACCCCCTTGGGGATAATTGTCGGGATTACACTAACCTATGTCCTTCCCCAAACTCAAAGGCCAAATAATGTATGCCATACGATTAAATAAATGTCCTTCCCCAGGACTCCAACTATCGCTTTACCGTAAATGTGGTCCATCCAAATGTGCACCCCTAATTAATCCCCCCTTAAAGGCTGATTTCTGGGTAAAAGGCGACTGGTAGGGCAAGGCATTCTCCATACAACTTTTGTGCAAGTTTTTTTTGTTGGTTTTGGCACTACAGAATATTCGTTTTTTTTTCTTGTTCATTTTGGATTTACTGATATGCCATGATATAAAAATTTTGTAAGATTTAAAAAATATATATATAAATTAATAACATTAGTGAATAGCTAACAAAAAATAATGTACTGAATAAAACATATTGATAACGCAAACACAAACTTAGAATTATTCTATGTCCTTCCCCGGGACTCAAACTATCTCTGTACCAGATTTTATTTAAATGGGTTCCATCCAAATCTTGAACTCCTCATTTCATTCTCTCAGGAGATAAAAACTATGCATTGTCCTTCCCCGGGACTCCAACTAACTCTATACCAAATTTCATCTAAATAGGGTCCATCCAAATTTTCGACCGATCCTATGTCCTTTTCTAAGGATCAAACTATTTCTATACCAAATTTGATCTAAATGGGTTACATCCAAATTTTCACCCCAAATTTCACCCCCTTAGGGGATGATTTTCGGAATAACACTATCGTATGTCCGTTCCCCGGGACTCCAACTATCGCTTTACCGTAAATGGGTTATATCTAAATTTTTGCCCCCATTTCACCCCTTTAGGGGATAATTTCTGGGATAAAAACTATCCTATGTATCTCTATACCAAATTTCATCTAAATAGGTTCCATCCAAATTTTCACCCCTAATTTCACCCCCTCAGGAAATGTTTTTCGGGATAAAAACTATCCTATGTCATTTCCCAGGACCTACGCTATCTTTTAACCAAATTTCATCTTAATGGGTTCCATCCAAATTTTCACCCCTAATTGCACCAGCTCAGATGATTTTCGGGATAAAAACTATGCATTGCCCTTCCCTGGGACTCCTACTTTATCTCTACCAAATTTCATCTACATGGGTTTTATCCAGATTTTCACCCCCTATTTCATCCCCTAAGGGAACGATTTTTTGGATAAAAACTATCCGTTGTCATTCTTCGGGACTCAAACTATCTCTATACAAATTGATTCCGTGGTGATGAAAACAACATCAATTGAGGATATCGCGAGTGGTTCTAAACAAGACGAGCTCACAAGTTCCCCTGTAATTGATGATGATGACAGTCCCAGAAGCTTGCCAAATATCTCATGCTTAGAAAACTCAGAGACATCAGAGCTGAAGCATCAGCTTGATAGCACTGTCGCGGAACTTTCTAGTGCCCACGATGAAATAACAAGGCTAAATATTGAGAACAATGAATTGAAGAAACAAATCGATGAGTATCAAAAAAGACATAACATATATAATAAATTACTTAACGAAGAGACGCCAAAAAGACGGACACCACAAAGAATCAAGACTGACACCGAAAAAATCAAAATCAGTTTGCTGGAAAATGAAATTTCACAATTAAGGAAAAAAATTGTATTGCTAAAAAAAAATATAAATAAAGTTCTTCGTGAAAAAAAAGAAATACAGCAAAAATTTGAAAAGAAGGGGGACTTTTCAATGCTACAAATAAAACGATCGGTAGTAAAATTGCAAAAGGCAATAGAAGAAATAGCAGCGAAATCGCCGTCTGAAATTCACCAGACACCGCCACCACCTCCACAAACAGAGGATAATAAGTTAAAAAAAAACTTTAACACGGAAATAGATCGTATCAACAAGCCAAAGTTACTGTTGCTGTCGGATTCCCATGGAGTGGATCTGCTGTGGCCACTGTCAAAAATTAGAAAAAATGACTACGACGCGACTGCTGATGTCATAAAGAATGGGACCACAGATCGGATTCTCTTAAATTTCAAGGAAAAAATTGCGGACTTTAGAAAATGTGATTGTGTAATAATAATGTGCGGCTCGAGTGACTATAATGTAAATCCCATATATAAAACGATTGATTTCCTAAACGACGCTATCAAAATAGCATCGCATACAAATGTCGTCATATGCAGTATTCCCTATAGTTTAAAGGACTACCACAGTGATTATAACAATTTTGTTAAAAAATTCAACCTAGCTCTTCACAAAAAAATTTACAAAGCTGCTAACATGAGGCTGTTGGACCTTAGCATGCATTTTCAATGGGAGGATTATAAAATCAATAGTAATCAATTTAACTGGAAAGGACATTATAAACTAGCTCAATTAGTCAATAATATATTGAAGAATGTTAATGAATCATTTTACAACAGTGAATCTTTTTTAGATGTACCATTAAAATGTATAAATCAAAAAAACTAGTTGATACACTGGGTAGCTTGAAACCTGATACGATGCAATCAACGACTGTTTTTAAAGTATTCCATCAAAATATTCGATGCCTGACAAATAAAGTCTACAAACTAGAAGCCATCTTGCAAAGCATGGATACGACCCATGTTGTATGTCTGACTGAACACTGGAAACCATCGCAGGAACTAAATGCTTTGCGGATAATGAACTACAGCCTCGCTTCCTCATACTGTAGAGTTAACAGTGTTCACGGAGGTTCTTGTATATATATTCACGATAGTGTCAGTTCAATCGAACTCAGCAGTTTGGTTAGCCTATCTGTAAAAATGGTAATTGAAATCGCAGCAAATTACATTGAACAGTTTGATATAACCATTGTATGTATTTATAGACCCCCATCTGGAGACTTAAATGTGTTTTTTTGAAAAGTTATCAGCATTACTGAACATACTAAATGATGACCAAGGAACTAAAAACACAATAATTATTGGGGACCTTAACATTGACTTACTAAGATATTCACAAAACAAAAATAAATTGCTAGACTTAATGCATTGTTCAAACTTAAATACTATAGTTTTGTGTCCAACAAGGTATGATGGCCCTAGGGAATCATGTCTAGACCATGCTTACTCTGACATTGATGATATTGATTTTGTTGCAGTCAAGAGTAATATTTCAGACCACGATGGGCAAATGTTGTCCATTAACTACCAGGCTAAGGATTGTAATTGTGTCAAATTAGTTGAAGTAAGACGAATTACACCTCCTAAATTAAATGGTTTTAAGGAATCTCTCGAACTATTCGACTGGGGAAAAATTATGGATTCTGGCAAAGCACCAGACCTTATTGTAGATTCTGTGATAAATGTCTTCATACACACTTTTCAACAAGCATTCCCAAAACTCAAATATCCACAAACTAGAATAGACAGGAAATGGGTTTCAGAAGAAGTTATTTCAAAACATTTTATATTAAAAGACATTGAACGTCTGTGTAATATATTTCCAAATAATATTCCACTAAATATTTTTAAAGATCAATTTGAAGAACTATATCAAAACCTACTAATTTATAAACGAAGCTGTTACTTTCAAAGTGAAATATCTAGAGCCACAAATAAAGCTAAAGCAATATGGGGTGTAATACAGTATGAATCGAATGCAATAAACGCCAAAACGGCGTCTTTTGAGACCTCTGAACCTACCACACTAGCTAATGAACTAAACGACTTTTTTATTAACTCTGTAAGAAATATCCGGAGACAACCGGAGATGCAATTGTCATTACAAATTCTTGGGATGTACATGCCTGAAGTTTTAGATTGTGCATCATTAGAACCATTTACCATTGGCGAAATTTACAAACTTCTTAAGCAAATTAAGCCTAAACCTACTAAAGATACTTATGACATTCCCACAAATATCTTACGTCAGTTTCCTCCATCATTTATAGATGTGCTTTGTCATAGTATGAACGTTTGCCTAAAAAACGGGTCTTATCCTCAAACTTTAAAGAAAATTAAAGTTGTTCCGGTATATAAGGGCAAAGGAAAAAAAACGGACTATAAAAATTATCGGCCCATATCAATTATACCAGCATTATCAAAAAATTTTGAGTTAGGTCTGGCCAATCGATTAATGTGCCATCTCTCGAGTAAGAATCTACTGGCTAAAGAGCAACATGCGTATCAATCCCAAAAGTCGACAATCAGTGCAGCTAGGGAACTAATAAAAACTGTTGTGGACTATCTAGAAATGGGGCATAAAGTTGCAGTGGTTCTTTGCGATCTATCGAAAGCATTCGACTTGTATTGGTAGACCATGAATTAATCCTAAAAAAGTTATATCACTATGGTATACGTGGAACCTTTTTAACTATATTTAGATCTTTCTTAAAAAACAGGGAACAGTGTTGTGAGGTTGATGTAAATGGAACTAAAGGGAAATCAAACTATCAATCACTAGATTCCATTTCTGTACCACAAGGATCCGTCATTGGCAACTATCTTTTCATCACTTTAGTCAATGATCTATCGTCATGTACACGGCATGGTAAGTTAGTTGCTTATGCAGATGATAGTGCTTTTATAGTATCAGGTAACACATTTTCTGAATTACAATGTAAAGTCAATTCTCTTCTTTGTGATATAAAACATTGGTTTACCATTAATGGCATGCTACTAAACCTTGAAAAAACCAATATAATACAGATAAATCTTAGGGGTCTACCAGAACAAACACTAGAAATAGGGCTTAATGATACACATGTTCCGCTAGTAAATAGTGCCAAATATCTTGGATTCAACATTGACTCTGGATTAAAGTGGGATGTCCATATAGATGATCTATGTAAAAGACTGGTAAAAGCTTGCTTTGCCATTTCACGCTTGACAAAAATGCTCAATGATCAATGCGTCAGAAACGCATACTTTGCTTATTTCCAATCCATAATAACCTATGGGATTGATATCTGGGGGCAGGCAGCTGAGAGACAGCGCATATTTATGCTCCAGAAAAAAGTTATAAGGATAATGGCTAGGGTGCCCTGGGATACGCCTGCCCGCAACTTATTTCGTAATCAAAAAATCTTAACGTTTACAAGCCTTTACATTTTAGAAATTTCAAAGATGGTCCGTAAAAACATTCGTGAGTTCCGAAAATTCAGGCCTAATAGTCGCAACAAAAATAATCTCTTACCAATTAGACACAAACTCAACAAATCGGAACAGTGTGTGTGGTACATAGGTCCCAAAATTTATAATCGTTTGCCTAGAGACCTTAAGCGACCGGAAATATCAGAATGCTTGTTTATATGTAGGCTTAAAGAATATTTGACTAACAAAGCCTACTATTCTCTAGACGAATTCCTTTGCCAATCATCCAATGATATGTAATGATAATACCTAATATAATAATGATAAATGTACCTAATGATAATACTTAATATAATAATAATGTATAATATTTAATGTTGTGTAGCTATAAGAAATGTTCAAATTAATATTATGTAAATATTGACCTGTAACCATGTTATCAATAAATATTGAATTGAATTGAATTGAATTGATTCTATTGTAAACTGTAAATCTTTAAGTGTGCGACGGACTTAACAATAATTTGAGTTCCTTCCAGACCGGTGCGAGCGCGTAATGGTAATTGGAAGGGTGTGGCTAGGATACACTGTTTGTGTACCGCGGTGCGTAGAGTACGGAACAACCTGCGGCCATTTTAAATTTGGGAGTGATCCTTAGTTGCTGTTGTGTAGCCTATTCAGCACAAAGGCGTCAGAATGCATCTTCAGAACGCGTTCTGACGCTTGTGTCGTTATTACCGTGTCTACACATGCCTGGAACCTTAGAATCTTGATACTCCGATTCTACCCTGGCACTGAGCACTCGCTCGCCACGCTGGCTTTGAGCACTGGCGAGCTGCATTATTTAAACGCCCTCACTGACCCCTCCGTTTCAAAGGGGGGCTGGTGTGTCACTCCTCTCAGCTGTCAAATCTGACGAAACCTGCATCGCGCTATCGAAGTTTCTAAAATCGGTTGCATAAATACAACATCCTTAGTTCAGTACTAAATTCCCATGGCCACTTTATGTCTCCATCATCAGACCGGCTCAATGGTACCCTAATATTGAATTATCATCCAAAATATACTTACCTAAAATTTCAGCTCAATCGGTTGACGATATCTGCTTCAAAATTCAGTTGCAAGATTCCACTCGAACAAACATAGTTAGTTACATAGAGGTACATATAGTTAGGTACATACATTGCAAGTTAATAGAAAGCTTGTTCTTAATATAATAAGTTTTAGTTCGGTTCGATTCGATTTGTTATGAATAACTCGGGACTAGAATTGCTTTGTCGGCGAACAAAACTTTTCTTATAAAAACACATTTTTCTAAATTTGTGAGTAAATTTTGTGTTTTTAAGTATTTATTTGGACTATGGCCTGAATTTGGATGATTGGTTAATGATAAGGTCGGCGCTTGTGGAAAAAAACTTGTGAATCACATTGAAAAACAAATGCTATAAAAACCGACTACTAAGGTTTTGATTTTCCACCTCTACTAGTTATATAGCCTGGTCTTGTTTGACGTAATCCGGTAGAGTCTATACTCTATGGGCAGCTCTACAATTATCTTTAATTCGAAGCACGGTGTCAATCTGTCATCATCGCGTTTAATCTAAACTATGGCAGGGCGCGCCTTGATGGGTGTATTTCATTTTGACGAGTAGAGAAATAACTTTGTGACAAAAAATACATTTTTGGTTCAAGCTTTTAATTGCCGGTTGTACTTTTCTGTATACCGTCATCAACTACTCAGTGAGACGATTCTAATGAGCCCAAACTCAACGGGGTTGCGTCGGTTAAGTACTAAATTTTCATGGCCAGCTTCTGTCTCCATCAGCTCGATGGTACCATAATAGTGAATTGTCATCCAAACTATACTTATACCCAAAATTTCAGCTCAACCGGTTGAGGTTAACTGGTTCAAAATTCAGTTCAAAGATTCATTTATTCAACATCATCAATCATGAGCATTACAAGGTAAGTTAACTAGTTAAGTTTCCTAGATAGTTCCTAGATTAGTTCACTAGATTTGTCCCACACTAACAATGAACAGCTCAAGTTAAATAAAAATAAGAGGCAGTCAAGTTAATAAATATAAAATTACAAAAACAATAATTCTTTAATTGAAAAATGGTTGAAAAATAAAACACAACTAACGTTAGTGATGCGAGACATCATGGCGTGATGGTTTTGGCAGTCCTAATACTAATATTGTTTGGCTCGCATAGTAAGGTGGAGCATGTTCCAAACGTAAGTTTCTGAATTTACACACAAGTGACGAGTTCTTGAATGAGATAAACTAACTTACAATAAAATTATGTGGCTCTAGTTCAAAGGGGTACAAGTGCACTTATGACGTTTTTGAGTTATATATACCAAAATTCTCAAAAAAAAAACCGCGTCTTTTGGAACGGATCTAAGTTATCTTTAAAAATGAGGAATTTACGAATTGTGTAAAATGGTATATCTCGCAAAAATTGTCTGACTCAGTGGGTACAAGTTAAGTTGTAGTCTTAATAACATTGAAAACACAAAATTATTTCGTGCATAATGGTGCATATAAAAATATAATAATTCATTTAAGGTAAACCTTATTGCCCTTATTCGAAGACGTGGTATTCCATAATTAGGTCCACGCACGCTCCACTGCGGCGTGCCGAGGCGGATGGTTCCGGCGACTGATTTACAACCGCAATGGACGGCGAATCAGGCAATGTTGACGGACGTGTGGCAGTACTAATGAGCTAGCACGGTCCAGTGATTTCTCGTATTAGGATTATAGTTTCCTAATTAGTCGTTTTTGCTTCTCAGCGCTGAAGCGTTCATAGCTAAGTGAAACTCGTAAAGGACATACTTAGATTCGTCGCGCATCGTTCGTAGCCTGTGATAACATGTGAAAAACTGTATGTAGAGGAAAAGTAAATAAATAAAGAAATAATAAAAAAAGTGCCTACGAGCAGGGAACCGATTTTTGACTTTCGAGCGCTCGACTTTTTCAGTGGATACAGTCAATAATTATGAAATGCTTTTTTGAAATAGCGATAGAAAATTTAAAAACGAGTGGTATTGACCACTCGTGTTTAATTATATATCGGTAGAAAGTAATAGCCTGCAATTTTATCGCTACAATCGTATTTACTTTTATTTAATTTTCGAGCGCTCGAAAGTCAAAAATCGGCCCCCAGAGCGCCCATCTACCGGCTGATTTTTTTCTATCGAGCGAAAGTCAAAAACTCAGGATTCGAATAGCTGATGTCCCTCGAAAAAGGCCTCAAAATTACTAATTAAATTTATGGCAGCCGTATTATAATCCAAACAAGAGCTGCGATTTTTTAAAAAACCGTTTTCTGAGCTCTCGTCGCCTTAACCCTTTACCTACGGGGCCTTGAATCACTCCGTCATCGCTCAATACGGGCATGTTTTGGCGAGAGTCAGTGGTTAGGCATAACTTCACTTACTTGTAACTTTTGAAGTATTACAGCTACACAGTTGAAATTTCACACACACAATAAGTATAATGTGTTTAATCAATAAATAATCACTTGGAGTAATAATATTCACTATTTTTTCTGATATCAAGCAATACATCAGTCACTAAGAAATTGCAGATTTTTAAGTTACTACTTGCGGATTTCACATGTTTAAGTTTAAGAACATTAGTTTATAGTATATTAAACACAAATAAACACTTACATAACGATAATTATAAAAATAATGCATAAATATCAATCACTAAAATTAACACTCCAAACACTCCCACGCCGTACTCTAACAAAAACACTAATGTCCGCCATATTGAGTTCAATTATTTGCACGTCTGCAGTACGGGTGTCAACCCAAGTTGCCACCAAAAAAGCGGTCATTTTTATAAATATGTTTATTTCAGAGCCATCTACCGAAACATTTTAATATTTTTTTCTTTGTATCTGTACTAATCCCAATGCATAACGTGACCGCTATTACCAAGACACAAGGTTTCGTTTTGATTAAAAAAAAGATTGAACATGACCATTACTTCGATCAACTATAGTTGACACCCGTACTGCAGCGGTGTTGCCGTACTGGCAACTCTGGTTGACACCCGTAGGTAAAAGGTTAAGCAAAGTCGGCTGCGCGGTCAGTTCATGGATGGGTGACCGCCTTAAGGGTTTATTTACTGAGCCCTACGGTGCTTTGAAATACACGGTGAACCGGCTAAACCGCTGATTCAGGTATCTGCAACTCCAGTCGGTCGGATACGCGCATAGGCGCCGCGCCGTGTGAAGATGTTGCGCGTTTTACATACATCGTCATAGTAAATTAACGAAACGCCCACACGCACATTGCCGCTTTGGGTGGTGAGGAAACCACTCTAAAATTATCTCTCGACAACTAAGCTGTGTTTTTTTTCTAGTTTAGAAATCTTTGTTACATCTTTTTTATTGCGAGCCAATGCAAAAAAAAAAACGATTTCTACTTCTACTCAACAAACGTTTTCGTTTTCATAATGTAATAGAATAATTTAAAAACTGCAAGCACATTTGAGCTAGGTGCTAGTGATTGCGCGTACGCTGCAGCTCGTGCAATAAGCGAAACTACAGCGCTTATTACACGGCCGGCGCGGTGCACTGACGTCGCAAAACGCTCTGTAAAGCCGAGTATGAACCTTAACACACGGCGTTTGTTGAACGTTTCACGCGCCTCTTTGAACCACACCTCTTTTACACCATTACATACGAAACGCTGTCACCGACATCGGTGCGTTGCGCAAGTATATCGATCCATTATTCCATTCCATTCCATTTATTCTCAAAAAAAAACAACTATGGCAAGTACATCCCTTTCTGCTTCGCCAAACTGAGGACAGTTTGTCGGCGGATGTGCACTCCCTTCCAAAATTCAAAAATTGTTATGTTTACCTACTTACTAAATTACCTACTTAATTTACTAACACTAAACTTAGTGTACCATCGACGACACACTAAGCCGACCCTTTGTGAACCTCAATCATCATCATATCAGCCGAAAGACGTCCACTGCTGGACATAGGCCTCCCCCAAAGAGAGCCAAAAGGACCGGTCCTCCTGCGCACGTACATAAGTTGTGTGAACTGTAAAGTGATTACAGCCTTACAGGTGCTACTTGTTAAGGCCAACTAGGCCAAAAAAGAGAGTCAGAAGAAGATTTTTTATATTGTTATTGAAAACCATCATCATCATTTTCTTGCCCTTATCCCATTTATTTGGGGTCGGCGCAGCATGTCCTTTTCTTCCATACCTCCCTGTCTCTTCCTTCCTTCCTCTTCATATCCTCTCTCACACAGTCCATCCACCTTTTCCTTGGCCTACCTCGTTTCTTCCATCCCTCCACGTTCATACCTAACACTCTTTTGGTCACATGACTGGAAACCATCAGCAACAAACACATCATACAAAAACAAAGCTACTACAGAAGCCAAATACAGTTTCCACTTAAAGATATTATAAATAATTGCTCTGAGAGTACAACATGCATGAGGAGAGAAGAAAAATCACTAATTTATTGTACATAATTATAACAGAAAAATCCGTAAACATAAGAGATTTAACCGTCCAAAATCACTATGAATCGAAATGAAATAATATTATAATTTGTTTCGGACTATGGGCTTCCACACACATCAAGAAATTATGCTAGTAATAAGCAGACATCGTTAATTTTGTAGCATTTTTGTTACAGCGTAGTGCTGTTATCGGAATTGGCATGGACAATATCAACCATAATTGTTAATTAGGGTAAGTATTGACATTATTAACGCTAATTAAACATACCGATTAAAACAGCTTAACAACGCTACTAACTAACGCTAACCACGCTCCACCAAAAATGCTACAAAATTAACCATGTCTGGTAATAAGACATTTAATTGACTAACTTAGACTACAAAGCAGCAGTTTCAAGCGCCACTGTGAAACGCGAAAGCGTCTTCTGGAGCACAAATGTACTCGAAGCGAATTACAACTTTCCACGGCGTTGCCGCACTCCTGTAAACTGCTACACGCTGCGTGGGTATGTTCTGGACATACAAATTATGATTGCTGTCTGGAGCTTACAGTAAACAGTGTCATCAGATTTTTGATAATAGCTGAGTATTTTCAGACATAAGTAAGTGTCCACTTTCGATTTGATTTGTCATGAATAGTGCTTTTAGTATGATACAATAAAAATACTCTTCATTACACACTTCAAAACAAGAATCAAATACCGGACATAAAAACTTAAAAATAGACAGACTGTGCCATAGATTGCCACCTTTGACACTGTCTGCCAAGTACTTCCAGCCATTTCAGGACTGAACTGACAGACTAAAGGTTTACTCTCTCTACGATCAAAGGGCTAAATGATGCCACATCTTTCGTGCTGTTGTTAGATGACGTAAATTCACCTACCCTTACAATTTTGACCGGAAGTGAAGGATTTTTCAAACTTTCGGCCAATTTTCTGATTATTGCTTTGCCACGCATTTTATCGTATTGTCACGAGGCGTAGGCGTATTGGGAGTGGGCTTACGGATTATAAAGGCTTGCCTAAAAATAAATTTTAGGCAATACGATGGGAATCGATGTAAGGGCGCCGGGCGGTGCCACTGATACTTTTATTTTATTTTTATTTTTTTTTTGTACGTGGAGAAAACCTGCGAACCAGGTACCCAATCATCTGCGGCTGACTGGGTTATGTGGTATTTCTATTCACTAAAAACTCCACGGCGGCCGGCATCTGCGCTCTCATGCGGAGGACTCCAGGATCTCATACTGAACGCACTGGAGCCCTCCTCGCGCCTCGCCACATTTGGCTCGTCCTAGGATGATGATGGTCGCCTTCCTTTTTAGGTGAGTGCCCCGGCCCCCGCCAGAAACACTGCGACCCCGATGACCCCCTTTAGTCGCCTTCTACGACAGGCGGGGGAGACCGTAGACCTATTCTTCTCCGAGCCACTGATACCTACTCAAACCAAAACTCAGCGGCAGCAAAGTATTTATTCTTGAAATCAACATGTAAGAAATCCCAATTCTCGACACCTGAATGTCCATTGGTTGACACCTATTGTTCACCTGTATTGTTTTGACATAAGATTCAAAGTGTCATGTGAAATTAGGCCAGTGACGGGCACTGGGAATGTTTACCCTTATAAAGAAGCGAATTTAATATACACTCAAGAGCAAGAAAAGTACGAGTATGCAAGTTTCGTTTGGAAATTCACAACACAGTGAACCCGTGTTCTTTGCTCTTGAAAGTATTTATATACTATTTTTTTTTTAATTAATAGCTCATCTTTAATAAGCTGCCAGTCTTTAAGGAGTCAGGGTCCGGTTACTACCCAATTTATTAACGTAAGCACTAGTTTTTGCAGAAGTAACTGCTCCTGTGTCATACCAACCCACGTTACAGTTAGAACTCAAGCAATTCAAGGCCCGACCATCCGGCTGATTAGAAAACTTTTGCTATATTTTTTTTATAATGCTAGTGACTTAACATCTCTTCAACAAACACTAATCACCATCTTATTCCGTATAAGATTACAAAAAAAAAAATTGAAAAATAAGGAGAACTTTTACTTAAAATAATGGTAGTCTTATGTTGGAAACGTAATCAATACATAGTATAAGTCGCTTCCCGCTGTCTGTCTGTGTGTCTGTCTGTCCCTATGTATGCGTAGATCTTTAAAACTACGCAACGGATTTTGATGCGGTTATTTTTAATAGATAGAGTGATTCAAGAGGAAGGTTTATATGTATAATACAAACCATATATGCATGTATTATGCATACATAGTATAAAACAAAGTCGCTTCCCGCTGTCTGTCTGTCTGTCTGTCTGTCCCTATGTATGCGTAAATCTTTAAAACTACGCAACGGATTTTGATGCGGGTTTTTTAATAGACAGAATGATTCAAGAGGAAAGTTTATATGTATAATATACAAACCATACATGCATGTATTATGCACATAAACCCGTGCGAAGCAGGGGAGGGTCGCTAGTTAAGGATAAATCTGTAACAGTATTTCTCTTTGATATCCCAGATAAACGAATAAACTAAAACAGATTTCTCCATTATAATTTAAATATAAAATGGAACGAGATAGGTATAAGTTTGAAGAAGACAAAAGTACGTCTCACCTCAAGTTCCCAGTTTGTATGACGGATATGTCACAAGACGGGCTGTAGCGCAATTAGTGAACTTGTGGATGATCGTCGCACTAACGCGCCCGTACACGTCGGGACATTTCAAAAGGTAAAAACAAAAGGGTCCGATTAGTCCATAGGTACTGAAGAAAAAGTATATTTTTCATTGTTTAATCGTTACAAAATTGGTACATAGTTATATGGATAGGCCGGAATTCGCAGTTATTCCGGCGCCAGTCGAAAATGAAAGAGATAAACCCCTGCTAGACGGTCGCCAACACGCCCCTCCGACCTTGGTCCGCACCGACCGTGTAGACAGTTGTTTGGAGCAAAATGTCATACTACAGCGGTCGGTGTCGACCAAGGTCGCTCAGTCGGAGGGGCGTGTTGGCGACCGTCTAGCAGGGGCTTTAGATTCCCTGTTCTACCGACGGAGCTAGAGCCGGTCGGTAACACAAAGTCATCCGTGCTGCCATCTAACGGCAGCGGGGCAAACCACTCCCGTTGTAGGGTCGATCATAATTAAATAGTGGCCTCGTCTCCGCGTCAGTAGGTGTCGCCATGCGACAGGTACCTAATCCTGTATGGATGTTATCTTTTCACGTTTAAACCACCGATTTCATTTCGGTGTGGAGACAGTTTGTGGCCCTGGAAAGGAAAGAAATCCAGAAATCACGGATTAATCGTTAAAAGGTTGAAAAGGGGAATGAAAGTTTCAATGGGAGTGCGATAACTGATGCTGCGCACGTGGAAAGTCTAATAGCTTTTTTGATACTAGATTTTGTACAAGTGTAGCATGCAATGTGTATATAGTAGGTACTAGGTACCTATTTTCACTTAGCGGGGCTTAATCATACCGTGACCAAGGATGTTTTGGCACATCATCAAAGTCGGGAAATCTCAAAGAGGTAAATAAATAAGTTAATTATATACTTCCGCGTTTGTCAGTGCCGGCTTGGTATCAGTAGACATTTGTTGTACCTCTAAAAGTGCCAGTAGATGGCGCTGCACAATCGAGTTCGGGTAAGTAATACGAGATATAAGAACACATCATATAACATTCATAATACATACGCTCACTTTGTATAAGCTTGTTGAGTATAACATTCACTGGATATAATGAACGAAATATATAATTTCAAAATATCTACTTTTGTAAAGTATAACGTTATTAAGATATAATACCAATTGATATAACGATTAAAGTGTATAATGTTCATAACTCCTAAGATTGAAAACATATATTATACAATTAATCTAACATCAAAAAGCATAATGCTCGTATAGTATAAACGCATACAATTACTCTTGAAATCGCTTGAAAAGCTGAATATACTGAATGTGAATTTCTTAAAGCGATTTTGTGTTTGAAGAAAAGTAAACATTGAAGATATACATGTTATGTTGGTTAAAATAAAATATTTTTTTATGTGTTATGTGGTCTTCCTAATTTAAAATCAACCTTACCTAACTTATTAAGGAAGGGCTGTAGAATATCTGGCATGGCTAAAATGCACCATTTTTTTTGAGAGCAGAGGAGGGTGTCTATAGTGTATTTTTGAAATCCAAAATCTGCGGAAATCCGTGGTTTTTGAGAATTTTTTTTTTTTTTTTATCATATGAAATTAACATTTTCATGGCCAAAATGCACCATTTTTTTTGAGAGCAGAGGAGGGTGTCTATAGTGTATTTTTGAAATCCAAAATCTGCGGAAATCCATGGTTTTTGAGAAAAAAAATTTTTTTGTATATGAAATTGACATTTTCATCAATATTATGGCCTGTTTTCGTATAAAGTCGGTTCTGGCGCTTCGCCGGCCGCTACCGCGGCACGCTCGCTTCGCTCGCTCGGCTCGCGCGCTGTAGGGTCGCGGTACACCTAACACTCCTCCTCGCTTCGCTCGTCGTCGTACCTACACCGACCTGCCTTAGAGTAGAATATGCAAATGATTAACAAAAGGATTGGATAAGTACGCTATTAGGAACATATCAATGACAACACGTGCAAATAAACAGAAAAATATGCGTCATGGCGGTCATAAAATCGGGACTTTGTATGAAATTTTTAATATTTTAATTATCGCAAACCAAGCGTTTCCGCAACTTGAAATTTGAGTCGTCTTATGGTGAGTACAATCTATAAAAAAAATATGAACCCTGTACTATGGAGTAGAATAGAGCCAGATATTCTACAGTTGAGCCCTTATTAATCCTGAACATTTAGTTAAAGTAAATTGTCTCCTTGTAACCTAACCTAATAGAACTTATTTTTTTTTAAAACGCATGGCAATTATTTTAAACTAACCTAAACCTAACCTAACCGCCAGCGTTTCGACGTCACCCCGCTTCGCGGGGTGCCTATTTCCGCTCTAAGGGACACAAGATAACCATAACCTAAACCTACCGAAAATACAATTGTTGATTTGTTTTTTACTACGCCCCCCGAGCCCTCCTTTTTCTAGCTGCCTTAACCTCATTCCGCGGGCTCTGTTTTATATCTTATGTCTCTTATAATAATAATACTAAAAGATATTATGTTTTATGATCGTTATACGTCTTGCATGTTATACCAACTGAAATTAGTAAATTTGGGTGTTATGTAAGAAAACATTATATAAAATGAATATTATGGCAACTGACCGTTATTCCTTATAATTTTATTGATTTTGTTATTGTAGCTAGCGTTCATTATATCTTGTCAACGTTATTAATAAGAAATTATATATTATGTTGTTATATTTCGTGAGACGCACCCGATTAGATTAGGTAATTGAACAGTCAGAAGACACTTTTTTGTGTGTACCTCTAAAAGTGTCCCGCACTGCACCGGTAGATGGCGCTGCACAATCGAGTTCACTAACTGCCCGAGTCCGACCCGCGTCGGGGTAACTTTGACGTCGCCTCTCATACACGTTGTTATACACACGTGTACTTAAGTATGAGTTGAGTACATGTGGTTACATTAGGGATCAGATTAGGTAATGCATGTCTCTATCTGCCAACACAGCGAATCCTCAAGTGAATAAAGGGTCGGCAACGCGCTTGTGATTTTTCTGGAGTCACAAGTGTCCATAGGCGACGGTACTAGCTTAACATCAGGCAGGCCGTAAGCTTGTTTACCACCGTCGTTGTATAAAAAAAAAGGTAACTGAACTTTCATAAAATATTGTATTTGGGCATTTCACAAAACTGAACGTCAATGACAAAACGCGTACCTACATGTCGTAACAAAACTTGACTGCCTTAAACAGCACTTTAGTTAACTTTAACCTACCTACTGCTTTAACCCTTTAACGGGCAAAGTTAAGTTAATTCATAATTCAAGTCTCTTGCTAAAATTCATCCATAATTCAATCTCTTGCTTAAAATTCTGCAAAAAATCTGCACATCTGTTAAAAAAATACAAAAGGATGACCTTGACAGGTTGTCGTTTTTGCCAATTTAGATTATGCCATTTAAATGAAGGCTCTCAATTTACCAATGAAGCTTAGAGGGACAGATACTTTATTTCCTTGGGACTGAATACGGTGATTTATCATACACAGTACAGTCGGCCAAAAATGTGGTCTACCACCCTCGAGGTTCATTTGAACGTCATGAAACAACAAGGTCGATTTCCCCTTGCAATAATATTATGACCTTAGCGACAGTCTGATCTCACAGAAACTTTGGTCAAAACTGGTAGACCACTTTCTTTGCCGACCGTACCTACAATGCAACACAAATACTTACTCTTTATTGAACACCTCAAAATTACTACAAAACATTACAGAACCCAGGAAATACAAGCAGAGGCAAATAACAGAACTTAAGGCTAAAGGGCGAGTTCGTCTAAAGGGGCCTTGGCATACCTGGCTAAATGCAGTGCACTGATGCATTATAGCGAGATAGTTTAGCTCCCATCCCATATTAGTGCACTGAGTTTAGCCAGGTCTAATATCCTATTAAAGGTAGCTGTAGTAAATTGGTTCAATACCAAAACGTAACTGGTTCGCTGACACAGCCTCGCCTCCCAAATCTCTAACGTAACCTTAATGTGACTAGAACACATAAGTTAAGTTTAGTGACGCAATTGACAAGCAAAATGTTATATTTTATCAATAAATTATCGAATTTAATTGAAAAAGGCTGTATGAAAATCCGGCTCGAGCCCGATACTTTTCAATATTTCACTTTGATTGAAAATTACGTGTCTATGACGTATTAAAAGCTGCGTTCGTGACGTCACAGCCTGTCAGTTCTCGGCGCGTGTTCATCAGTAAACCTGCGGTTGGTCCCCAAATACCGGGTCATAATCGTGGATAAGATTAGCTGTGCGAATATGTCAGGGGTAGTTTGGGAAGTGTATGACAGCTGCAATGACAGCTCATTTTCATTTTCCCATACAAAAA
Source organism: Epinotia brunnichana (assembly GCA_963854355.1). NCBI lineage: Eukaryota > Metazoa > Arthropoda > Insecta > Lepidoptera > Tortricidae > Epinotia > Epinotia brunnichana. The sequence continues at coordinate 27,958,284 of OY977950.1, read as the reverse complement.
GTGACAGGGACAATATTACACAAATCGAACTAGACCCATAGTAATCTCAATAAGGTTTGTTTTATTGGTACTAGACGACGATATATTTAATAGATATAATTACTTACATACATAGAAAGCATCCAAGACTAAAAACAAATATTCATGATCGTCACATAAATATGTATTTGCCCTGACCGGGAATCGAACCCAGGACCTCCAGCTTCGTAGGCCCGCTAGTGCTAACCAGTCATCAAATCTACCTGACCTGAAATTTAGATCTACCTGCCCAGCTAGCACGTTACGTTTTATCGTTATGTTTTACGTTACGTTTCAGTACATTTTCGCCCTAAAACGTGCCGATAAAACCTATCGTGCTAGGGCCTCTGCCGAACGTACATGTAACAAATAAGTAGCAAATAGAAATGTTGAAAAATCCCCGACATTTTCATTTCTAAGTTCAATTTCTCAATAACGCCTGAACCGATTTTGTTGAAACGTAGCTAAGAACCACCTCGATCTCGTCAACTTTCGGATATAAAAAATCGCATTCAAATCGGTCCATTCGTTTAGGAGCTACGATGCCACAGACAGACACACACACACACAGACAGACAGACACACACACACACACACACACACACACACACACACACACACACGTCAAACTTATAACACCCCTCTTTTTCCGTCGGGGGTTAACAAGTAGAATCGCAGTGATCCTGAAACTAGTCGGTCATTTAATATTCTGGTAAATGTTAGTATACATATTATAGTTTTCACGTTATAATGGAATACTTTTTAAGTAATCATGTCATCATCACCATAAAAACGTCCTACTCCTTGGCTTTTATTAGCTACGCGTTAATGCGGCTCACTAATAGTAATAATAGTAATAGCCTTTATAGATTAGATTAGATTTATTTATTACAGAATACAGACTTCATTATAAATTACATTCATGTCAATTTAAAAGAATCCCTATTGTGGTATTCTATTTTGATAAATAAAATACAACAGAATTATAAAAACAAGACAAATAAGGCAAAATGTAGAAATACATTAAAATAGCATGTCAAAAATGTCACCGATAAGGATCGTCATACCTGGTTACGGATTAACTTTTAAGACAAATTTAAGTAAAATAGAAAAACTGCAGTTAAGATTCCTAAAACTTCTAGTCAACAAAAAGACTGAAAATAAATGTAAGACAGATTATAACAAACTTTTTAAGATATGTAAGATTTTCCCAGTAAGCCTTAAGCATAAATTCATCCTAGCACTTAATCACCATGGAAGTGGAGAACATAACCTATCGCATTTATGTCACACTTACGGCACCAGGTCGGTAGCTGCGGGCAAGTACAATATACCAAGGGTAACCAATTACTATGGCGATAGATGCCTGCGGAAACACCTACCCTATACTCTAAACTGCGTGCCGGCAGATATTAGACTGGAGGCCAATAGAGCCACATTTAAAAGAAAATTATTTAATTATTTCTTAGATAGCATAATAGTAGATAGCATATAAGTATAGTAATAGTCATAATTTAGTTAGTGAAGAGACTCAGATCCCACAGTCAAACTGTGTAAACCGTTTTGTGGGACAGACCTTATTTGTAGAATTATACCCCTTTTATGATAATAATAATGAATAAATAAAGGTCATCAGCATCCTCCTAGCGTTATTCCCGGTTGTGCCAGCCCAGGATCCGCTTTGACACCTAATCCCAAGATTAGGCATAAGCACTAGTTTTACGAAAGCGACCGCCATCTGACCTTCCAACCCAGAGGGCAAACTAGACCTTATTGGGATTAGACCGGTTTCCTCACGATGTTTTTCCTTCACCGAAAAGCCAACGGTGAATAGGTATTCCGTACAAAAGTTCCAAAAAACTCATTGGTACGAGCCGGGATTCGAACCCACGACCGCCGCTTGACAGCCGCATGCCTGAACTTAATAGTAATTTAATAATATCTCAAATACAACATTAACATGCATATAAAGTACCTACAATCATTCCAATCATTAAACAAAGTAATTTTTACAAACACATTTATTTGTATTTAATGTTCTAACTAGCGGAACATGTGCGTCTACAATGCTAGTACTAGAAAGAGCACAGAGGGCGGTACTCAAGATAATGACCAAGAAGCCTTACCAATATCCAACGAAGCAACTTCTTACCGAAACTCAGACGCTGTCGGTCCGCCAATTATTTATTTTTAGGGTTACCACAATTATGCACCGAAAGACGCCGAACTCTCCCAATTACGCGGTGCTCCAAAGCAAAAGGGTGTTCCGTGTTCCACAAGCGTTGTCGAAAACGTCCTTCGGACGCCGCTTTCCGCAATTCCTGCACCCATTTATTTATAATAAAATATCGAAGCTAACCAATATTCAAAACTTGTCTCACAAAGATATTCAGAATATCCTTAGAAAATGGCTGATCTCTCTTTCTTATAAGGCGACTGAAGAGACATGCTGAAACCCTTACAATAAATAACACATCATTACTCATGGACACACACAAACATTCACTCACACACATACCAACACTCGCACACATACAGAGCATCCCTCTACAGTTTTAAATAAAGTAAAGTATTTAACTAGTTTCCCTAATATTAGCTTATTGTATTTTACGAATGTACCTAATATGTTTAACTTCATACCTCTCACTGTATTTTTGCGCATCACGTTTGGTTTAAATTCTCCTGGAAATACCTTACATGTTCTCACGACACAGGCTCGACCTAGTGTGAGGACTATAGCCACTCTAATGTTAAAAATCATAAGCTAAGCTCTTAGTAATTCTTCCTGTAATTCTTCTTCCTGATAAAATAAAATATTGTGATATTGTTATTGTTATATAACTTTTTCATTATTTTTGCGTAATTACTTAGTACGTGTGCATGGCACTTTGCGCGCAAAAGGCCTCCCCCAACCTTTTCCATGATTTTCTATCGTGAGCTGATCACCACCAATATTTGTCACAACTCTTCAAATCGTCTCTCCATCTAAGTTTAGGTCTTCCTTTTCCTCTGGTCTTATCTCTTGGCTGCCACTCTGTGACTATTTTTGCCCACCTGTCACTTGACATTCTGCACACGTGTCCTGCCCATGCCCATTTCGCTTTTTTAACTGTATGAATAACGTCTTCCACGCCTGTTTTATTTCTAATACTGGTGTTGGTTACTTTATCTTTTCGTGTACTTTTCAACATTGATCTTTCCATTGCCATTTGAGATATCTTAAGCTTGTGAATCTGTTTCTTAGTTAGGCTCCATGTTTGTGCGCCGTATGCTAATGATGGTAAAATGGCAGTGTTAAAGGTAGTTTTTTTTTAAAGGTAAAAGTCGCTCTTCAATATAAACTTCAGTGCCCAGTATTTTTTCAGGCTTTGCTTATCCTATGTTCTACCTCATTGTCCTGGGTATTATTGAAAGAAACCATTTGCCCAAGGTAAATGAAGTCTTCTACGTATTCAATTTCGTTTTGCCCGTGCATGATAGTTACTTCATCCCCGTTTGTCATGATTTTACAATTATCACGATTCATTCCGAGTCCGGCTTCTTGACAAACTGCGTCGAATTATTTTAACATGATATTTAGAGACGTAGGGTCGTCGGCGAAAATCATTACGTCGTCTGCAAATATTAAGTTATTTAAGTAGGTATTTACCGTTTATATTTGGTCCGTTGTCTTTCCAAGTAAGTTTTCTAAATATTGTTTCCAAGCTGGCATTAAATAATATTGGAGAGATCGGATCACCCTGTTTTACACCCTTTTCTAGGGCGAAGGACTCTCCTTGTCTATCGGTTTTTATCCTTGCTTTGCTGGTTCTACATATGTGATTCAGTATATTAATATATTTTTGTTCCAAATTTTGCTCTTCTAGCGTTTTAAATAAAAATTCGTGGTCAATTGAATCGAATTCTTTAGAAAAGTCGATAAAAGCAATGTAAATTGTGTAGTTATATTCTAAACATTTTTCTATGATTTGTCTTAGACTGTGTAGATGGTCAATGGTACCTACTGTAAGACTGCCTGAACCCAGCGTGCTCCTCAGCGTGTTGTTCTTCTAGGGTCTTCTCGATTCTATTGTAAAGAAAGTGAGTGTAATACTGGCCAATAAACGCTGTGTTTGGCGGACTTTTTGTCATGAAAAATGTATCCTTTTTTTTAGAAAAAAATAAAATAAAGATACGTCTGCTAGTGAGCATTAGTATTATTTTGCTAAAATTATACCATTGCAAAGATTCATCTTTAAATCAGTACGAATAATTCTTTATTGATTAGTTTAAATAATCCAAAGTGTGATTTTTAATGTATGTTAATAGCCGCAAATAAGTACTGCCAAGGGCAAGTTGGAAGGGGAAGACCTAGGCGAACTTTCTCCGATCAAATTGGAGAAATCTTACAAAAAGGCCAGGTACCCTAAACCGACGAGCATGTATGAGAAATGTTATGAAAGTGAGTGAAGCGAAAGTGGTTTGTCAGGATCGTAGCAAATGGAGATCCGTGATCTCTGCCTACCCCTCTGGGAAAGAGGCGTGATTATATGTATGTATGTAAGTACTGCCCAACATTACAAAACCCCGTCCGCTTAACGAAAAACAAACCCCCAAACGCCTACCATAAACAATTTCCAATTTTTTCACCATTCATTACATAGCAACGACAACTTCCGGCCGCCATACTGGATCGTTGCCCGCTCGCAATCTCAACCGGATATGACGATTTGATTTCCAAACAGCACACATTGGCAAGTTGGGTGATATATTGCTTGAGTGGTAAGAATTAATTACTTTGAGTAAAAAATGGCGGGCTGTGGTGGCAGGCGACACTTCATAGCAATCGTATAGAGGCAATATTCATTATAAAACCGACTATGAAAAATTCTTCGGAATCTTTTATATGTATTTTTATGTATGCTCCCCGATTATTTTTTTTTGAAAGGTAATTCTTCCCATGTAAACCCATGGTTATCAGGTTAGGATCTGATGATGGGATCCGGAGAAATCGAGGGAACTCTTCAAATTGTATAGGCACACTTCAGGCGATGTACCTACTGAATGGGGAATGGATGAAAATTTCAGAAGTGCCTGATTTATCTTTTCGTGATAGGAATACACTTTTCAAAAATAATTGACGCATCTGAAAAGTCTGCAACTTTTTTCTGGTGCTAAGGAAGGTTATTCCTATCACCAAAAAAAAATCGGGCACTTCTAAAATTTTCATCTTTTCCCAATTGAAGTCGGTTGAAACTTTATTATTAAAGTAAATTATAACTATTATACTCACGCGTATTTAACAGAACGGAAGCGAAGCCGAGGGATGTAACCAAACTAAAAGTCCGTTCTTAATGGTGAAATAATTTTTGAAATCGGATGTGAAGTTACCAAGATTACCCCCTACACATAAACTTGCAACGCTACAACTCACAGATTTTGACCTCTTTAGTAAGCAATGACCCCCTTCTAAAGAAGGTAAATTATTAAAAAAAGTGTTCTCAAAATGTTTAAATATAATCATTATTCAAAGTACAATTTAAAAATCCTTTGAAAACATTTTCGGCTGTAAAAGTACCACTCAAAATAACAATATTCATTAATATCCAAATTAAAACCTTCACTACACTTCAAATCTAGACCCAAAGACGTGGTACTAAGATTTATTTTGCAGTATCTCAACCCGCCCATAAATTAAGACGGTTTTGTTTAATAAAGTTTCCGAACCTCAATAGCCAGTTGTCTTGTCCGAAATTATTTCGGTTAACGAATTTTATTCATCCCTCGAGAGGCATTCGGTGAAATTAACTAAGCGGCCTTAAACTTGCACCGTGTACAGTGAAAACAATTCAACCATTATGAAAACTCGAGGCGGATAGGGTGGAAAATACGGGCTGAAAATACAGACGGGAAAGTTTTAATGCTCAGTTAATTTTTCCTGAATAAAATATGAGCTAATGAAACCATAGCAGACTTAGGGCGTATTGCACCAACTCATGATAACAGACCAATCAACGTTAATTCTATATAATCAACGAACCTGAACACAAAATTTCACGAGGATCGGTTGAGAAATGCGACCAGCTGGCCCCTAATTCACCAACTTGATAATTGTCACCTGACAACGACAATCCTCCGTACATTGCTGGTTATACAAGTAACCTAGTGATCACCTTCACTTCTAGAACAAGCAATGTATGGCGAATTGTCAATGTCAGGTGACAAGTTGGTGAAATAGGGTGCCAGGACGATCACGTAACTCATAATTCATTCATAATTCATTTATTGCGTATCATGTTGTACAGGGGGCCTTAATTTTAACATTTTTGTTCAGAACATGAACCCTGCTAGGGCACAGCAAAAATTATACTTAAACACTAAACATATTTTTAAAGTAACTTGAAATATTACATGGAATTTAATTAGCAGTTTAAATTGATAAAGATACATATTTATGAATAAATCAACGACACTGACACTGAAACTGAAATCAAATGCTACACTAAACAAATTTATTACCATAAATGAAACAATAGCAATGGAATAGTATGTCAAAAAAATATATTTTTAATTAAATTAAATTATATAAAATTAAAAAAAAAAAAATAATAATAAAAAAAAAAATAATATTCACTGCATTCTAATAAGTATGTGGGTATGTCCGCTTTAATTACATTACAATAAATTCCATAAAATAACATAATATTGCACTACTTATATTTTAAATACAATTTACATTAGGATGTCGGAAAAGAAATCATTCATGGAGTAATAACATTTACCCTAAGTCTTGTTTTGAAGTTGCATAAGTCTAATTCATTTTGAATGGTGTCCGGTAACTTATTGAACATTTTTACACACATCGCAAAAGGGCCAGAGGGAGCCATTTGTAGCTTCGAGAATGGCCCACACAATTTGTTGCGGGGTCTTAGTTTCTGTGACCTTGAGTATTGCGGGAATAGAGTTAATTGACTTTTCTTCTTGAGTCGCAAGTGTACATAGGCCACGGTGCGCGGTGTCTTCTTTACACCAGATAGGCCGTATGCTCGTTAGTTAGTTAGTTATACTCCTACTGGGCGTTTTCCGCAAGTCGACATCCATTGTGCCTATTTTGCGTGAAACGTCGGTGTGGCGCTACTCTAACCACCCCAGCTCGTCTAGATAGTTGGTGAGTGCCTTGGTGTTGCTGACTGCGTCCCGTAGTGTGTTTGGAGAACCTAGGTGCTTCATTCTGCATACTTCTACCTGCTTGCAGTCCAGTAGTATATGTTTAGTCGTTTCTTCTGCCTCCATGCACGCTCTGCACATGGGGCTGTCTGTGCCATATGCTCGTTTGCCACGTTCAGTTCCGTCTCCGTCCCCTTTCGGCCCGTTCGCAAGTCGCAAGGATTGATCGATTTATTATCAACCTTACTGTATTTACTTTAAGGGTGTGGTTCAGTGATTTTATAAGTTAGTAAATAGATACAAATGTTTGACTTCAAATAGAATTAGTACCTATGTGACATCTCTTAACGCTCCATCAGTCAATGTCTGGGCAGCTCAGAGGGAGAGTGCTGTACATTCAGAATCATAAACATGTATTGTATACACTTTTGGTGGTTCTAGGACCTTATCGCTTAGAGATAAACATGTGTTTATGATGGTGACTGTACCGGCAACACAAACAGAGGGCACATGTTCAAGTCCTGCCTTGGTCTTTAGACGATGATGGTTTATTTTTTGGTTAAATATTGTTCTCTGTATGATATCGTCTAGTTAGCAAGTGATGTATTATACTCGTAACTTATAAGAATAAGAATAAATAGATAAATACACATTTTGCGGACAATCTAACACAAATCGACCTAGTCCCAAACTAAGCAAAGCTTGTACTATGGGTACTAGACGAAGATAAACATACTTATATAGATAAATAAATGCTTGAATAAGTACATAGAAAACATCCAGGACTCAAGAACAAATATTCGTGCTCATCACAAAAAATTTAAAAGCCCTTACCGGGATTCGAACCCAGAACCTATTGCTTCGTAGTTAGGGTCACTACCAACTAGGCTAAAACTTTTACACAATAGACACTGTTACATAACCAGGAAAGCGATATCTGGCGAGTCCTTTTTTTTTTTTAAAGTCCGATCGATACTTCCTAAAACTATATACTTTTAGTATTAAGACGTATTGTTTCGGTTGGCGGTAAACAACTCACGAAATATTTCCCCGTATGTACCTCCCCAACCAAACTGGTGCTAATTAATATCATTTCCGTTCGGATCCACGGCCCACGACTTAGAAATATTATTACAATGGAGTTTCTACTTCCATTTAATGGCGGTGCATGTTCTGTGGCTAGCGATCTTTTCACCTTGTTACGGTATCAGTTGGCTTATCAACGTGATTGGGGTTTACATTAAATTCCGTAATAGGTCTTATTCGTAAACGTTCATTAAAACCTACTGTAATCATCATCCTTCCTATCGTTATTCCCGGTTGTGCCCTAAAAGAGTCCGGGGTCCGCTTTTGCCTATTTTGCACCTATTTAGATTTGGCATAGGCACTAGCTTCACGAAAGCGACTGCCATCTGACCTTTCAACCCTTAAGCTAAAACTAGACCTTATTGGGATTAGACCGATGTTTTCCTTGACCGAAAAGCCACTGTCAAATCATCATCATTCATCATCATATCAGCCGAAAGACGTCGACTGCTGGGCATAGGCCTCCCCCAGAGAGTGCCAAAACGAGCGGACTCCCGCGACCTTTACCAGGTCATCAATACATCTTTCCGCCCCAACGGCCATCGGTTCTACGAGCAATGTGCCCCGCCCACTGCCACTTAAGTTTAGCGATTCAGAGGGCTATATCGGTTACCTTGGTTCTGCTGCGGATAGCCTCATTTCTGATGCAATCATGCAGGGAAACTCCCAACATAGCCCTCTCCATGCCCTTTGGGTGACTTTGAGGCTTCTTATGAGGCCCATAGTAAGCGACCACGTTTCGGTGCCATATGTCATCTCATCACTGGCAACACACACTGGTCAAAGACTCTCGTCTTGAGACACTGCGGTATGTTGGACGAAAAGATGTGCCGTAGCTTCCCGAACGCTGCCCAGCCGAGTCATGATATTTGGTACACAAGTATATGAAAAAACCCAGTTGTATGAGCCGGGGTTCGAACCCGCGAACTCCAGATTGTAAGCCACGTGCCTTACCGATCAGCTACTTACTTACACTACACTTAATAACCACCACCTACTTAGGGTGGTGGTTATTCATAAAAACCCGTAGGAGCAAAAAAAAAAATGTTTAATTATATGTACAACGATGACCAACAGAGTATTAGGTATGAATGTTGATGGATATAAGAGACGAGCTAGGCCAAGCAAAAGGTGGATGGACTGTGTGAGAGATGATATGAAGAGAAAAAAAGTGAATGATGAGATGACGGCTCACAGAGAAGTATGGAAGAAAAAGACATGCTGCACCAACCCCAAGTAAATGACATAAGGGCAAGGAAATGATGATGTACAACGATGACAAACCAGCATACGGTCTGCATGATGATAAACAGTCACTGTAGGCTATTAACGCTTGTCGCGAGGGTCAAAGTAGAATGCATCAAGCGAACCTTTGGCCCTCCTTGGCAGCGCCATGGTTGGACAATCGTTGGGGGTTTAGTGGGTCTTATCTTATCTTATCTTATCTAGGTGAGGGCCCTTTCGGATGCACTTCGACCCAGTGGGATCTTTTGTGCATTTGCCCTCTCCTTTATACCTGCTCCCAGGCTTGCTCCATCATTTCCACAAAGCGGATGATGCAGTTCGCCGGGAGCACCTTGAATTCCTTTGGTTGCGGGTAACCGTTACCAAAGTAGTTCATTCTTTGTCTGGCAAGGGCATGACATTCACACAATAAGTGTTCCATAGTCTCATCCTCCTCGCCACACATTCTACAGTCTAAACTATCAGATAGTCCCATCTTGGCCAAGAGATCCTTGACCCCGAAGTGACCAGTGAACACCCCAGATATAATTCTGAGTTGCTTCCTACTGGATTTCCAGAGTTTTCTGGTCCAGCCCGAGTCCACTCCTTCTATGAAGAGCTTAGAGTGCCTTAAGCCAGCCTCATTCCTCCACTCGTGTTGGTGTTTGGTTTTGGCGTAGGCTTTAAAGGCCGATATTATGGTCCCCTGCGAGAGTCCCACAAATGGTTCTGGCCCTACAAAGTGATTTGTAGAGCCCCCTCTTGCAAGCTCATCTGCTCTTTCGTTGCCGATGAAGCCCTTGTGCCCTGGTATCCAAACTAGTTGCACCTTATTGTGCCTTCCAAGTCTGTTAAGTGCTTGGACGCCATTGTAAATTAGTCTAGAGTCCACTTTCGGCACCGTAAGCGCTTTGAGGGCCGCTTGACTGTCACTGAGTATATAGATAGTCCGCCCTTTGGTTCGCCTGTCTATATTCTCCTGTACACAAGCAATTATGGCGTATGTCTCCGCTTGGAAGACAGTTGCCAAACTACCCATGCTTACACTACTACTATAGTCATTTGCATAAATGCCTGCTCCCGTACCGGATCCCATTTTTGATCCGTCCGTGTACCATATACTGTCTTCGATACCAGACTTTGCTGGTTCTAGACCTTCGGCCCACTCAGCCCTGGTTGGAACTTTTGTTGTGTAGTTCCTGTGGAATACATACTTGGGTAGCATTTTGTCGCTTCCCATGTTTGTTATTCTGTCTAAGAAACCATCAGTCTCCATGTTTGTGTGCTTAGTCTTCGGCTTGCTATCGCTCCACAGTCCAAGAGTTCTTAATCTGTAGAGAGATTTGCGTGCCTCTGACTTAATCACCATGTGAAGTGGCGGTAGGTCCAGTAGGACTTCTAGCGCCACTGTAGGCGTGGTACGAAACGCCCCTGTTATAGCCATGCATGCCGTTCTCTGCACCTTTCTCAGGGCCTCTCTGCATGTGCTCATCCCCATCCCCATGTTTTGCCATACGCTGATCTACACATTCCAAATACCCTCAGGGCCTTTGTAATGGTGAGATCTGTATGCTTCTTCCAGTTCAGTTCCTTATCCAGTGTGACACCTAGATATTTCACGTCATTGGACAGTTCAGGTACCCTTCCGTACAGCTTTAACTGCTGTATTCCGCGAAGGGTCCTTTTCCTAGTAAAGGGTATTACTACAGTTTTGCCTGGATTAATGGATAATTGGTGACAGTCGCACCATCTCTCCACTTCCCTCAGTGCCTTGTTCATGATTTCTGATACCGTACTTGGGAATTTCCCATTAACCAGTATCACTAAATCATCAGCATATCCTACCGTGTGGATGGGACCTTTATTGAGTTCTATCAAGAGTGAGTTCACCACCAAACTCCATAGAGTTGGTGAAAGTACCCCACCTTGTGGACATCCCTTTGTGGCCGTGGCCATTATCTCATCCCCTAAAAGAGATGACTTTATCAGTCTGCCATTTAGCATGTTGCCTATCCATTTACATATGGTCGGCTCTATACCATGTTTTGCAGCTGCTTCGCTAATAGCCTTATACGTGGTACGATCAAACGCTCCCTCCACGTCTAAGAAAGCCGCCAGGCATAGTTCTTTATTCTCTATAGCCTGTTCAGCCTTGGTTGTTACCAGATGAAGTGCCGTTTCCGTTGACTTCCCTGGCTGATATGCAGATTGTAGTTCGTGCAGCGGATGTCTCCTTAGTGGGCCATCCCTTATGTGTCTATCTACCAACTTCTCCAATGTTTTGAGGAAAAATGACGATAGACTTATCGGCCTATACGATTTGGCCTCACTGTAATCCGCCTTACCCGGTTTGGGTAGGTAGGTTACTTTTACCATCCTCCACACACGCGGTACGTGCGCGAAGGCTAAGCACGCCCTGTACAATCTGCTAAGGTGCGGGATTAGTACAGTAGCGCCCTCCTGTAGTAGAATGGGGTAGATTCCATGGGGTAGGCCCCGGGGCTTTGTAAGGTTGAAATGTCGAAAGTGCCCACTTTATCTTTTTATGATCTACTACCTTTTTAGACGTTTCCCAATTGTGTCTCGTTGTACTTGTGGTTTGTTCCAACGCACTAATTGTGCAATCGTCTGTTACGCTCTCGTGTATTACTGAGCCTGGGAAGTGTGTATTACACATTATCTTAAGGGTCTCTAGCCCCGTTTTCGTCATTGTACCGTCATTGTCCCTGATGGATGTAAGCGGGACCGACTTTGTGGTTGCTAATGCCTTTGTTAGTCTCATTCCTTCCGGTATTGACTCGATCTGATCGCAGTGGTTCCTCCACGCTCTCCTTTTCGCTTTTCTCACAGCCTTGCTGAGTTCTGTGAGTTTTTGTGCATAATACCCAAAGTCATTAGATGACTTTGCGTCATTAAATATTGCCCTGGTTTCCCTCCTGAGTTTGACTATTTCCGGGGTCCACCATGGTACCTTTTTAGCCAGGGTTTTCTTTTCCGGGCAGTTATTAGTGAAGGCCGTGTATACGGCTTGTACTATTTTGTCCGCTTCGAATTCTATGTCAATAATAGAGTTTAGCTTTCCTTTTGGGTATCCTAGGTCCACTTTTAGGTCAGTTCTAAAGGCCGACCAGTCCGTGTTCCTAGGATTCCGTTTACGTACCGCATTTGTTTGTATTCTAGTTTGGTACCTAAAGCAAATGTATCTGTGGTCCGAAAGGGAGATGTCATCAGATACGTGCCATGAGTTGATTTTGCTACTAGTGTTATTAGAAGCCAACGTTATATCAATAACCTCCCCCCGCCTAGAATTGACGAAGGTAGGTTCATTGCCTTTATTCAGTAATTGTAAAGAAGAGCTTTCCAGGAAATCCAATACCTTCTCTCCTCTCCTGTTGACATCTGAGCTGCCCCAGATGACATGGTGAGCGTTCGCGTCGCAGCCGATGATCAGGTTGGTGTTCGCCCGACTGCCGTATGCAACAAGATCCCGCAGTATTTGTGTTATGGGATCCGTTGCCTCGTAGGGGAGGTAGGCCGATGACAGAATGAGCTCCTTACCCTCCCCCTTGTTTTGGATCATCACCGTGGTGAGATCCCTGCAACAGAAAGCATGTAAAGGCATAGCATTGATGCCATTTTTGACATAGATACATGTCCTCATATTATTGTTATTATCTGGTCACAGGTGGAAAATTGTTCCGCCCGTTCCACCTAAACCTCTTGTTTCACTTTTATATATGTATGGTTCTTGAATAAGAGCAATATCGAACTTGTCGCCTTTTAGCTGCCTCGCCAGAAGGGCAGTGGCCGCCTTATTGTGTTGTAAGTTAATTTGTACACACCTTAAACCCGCCATTGGAGCCCTTATTGTTTTGGCTTGCTGAGGTCAGCAGCCACTTCCTGGACAGTCTCGTCACAGGACATGGGAGACATGGAGGCCTCCAGGTACAGATCTGCCATTCCCTGCAGGTCCTCTGAGTCGATCATCGATATCGGAGATGACTCTCGGGCCCTGCGGGATTCAGCAAGTCCGTAACTGGAGCCCGCCATGTCCCCGGCCTCCAACTTCAACTGGCCCTCCTCCTTGGCTACCTCGGCCTCCTCAGCCTTCTCGCCAATGGCTGGCGCCTTAGCCTCCGGAGGTATGCCCTCCTCAGCCTCCCCAGGCGGCGGCCCCGCGCCCTCCCCTGGTGTTGGACCCCCCACGCCCGTCCCCGCACAAGGGCCGTCCTCAGCCCCTTCAAGCCCCCTCTCCTCCGCGTCCTCTAGGAGCTTGAAAGAGCTCAGGTCAACCCCCGTATGTAGTTGGTAGCCCGCGGCCTTAATGACGTCGGCTGACACCCGGTCCATCAGTATGATGCGCCTGGTGGTCGCGTCCGACGTCAAGGTGTCTACCACCTTCCACTCCTCCGTGTGCAGCGCCGGATTGTACCTCTGCAACACACGGAGAAGTAGCTTGACGTCATGGCCGCCAACTATCTTCGTTTTCCAAGCCATTTTAATTGGTTTCGGAAGATCCTTGGCGTCCATGACTTTTAGGTGCAGGCCAGCAATCTCCTCGCTTCCAATTGCTGACCTGAGCCACAGTTGGCCACAGTTCCGCTTACCGCCCCTCCGGCATTTGCGCCAACCGGTCTCCTTGCGGGGACCTGCTGGGCGTGTCCTCCTTTCGACCCGTGGGGAAAAGATCGGACGATGCCTCCGGTTTGGATCGCTCCACTATAGCCTCTGCCTCTAAATGCGCCAAGCGCCTTCTGCGTCCTTGCGGACCCCCTTGCTCTACTGCTACCCGCTCTCGCTCCCCTGTCTAGGACAGTAGTGCGTACCGCCGGTACAGCATTTGCGCTAAGCGCCTTGGCCTCATCCCTTGCGGGTACGGCTTTCCCTCCTTCCTTCGTCTTTGGTTTTAACGTATCCATGAGACCTCTTCGTTACTTCATCGGATTGGCTCCCCACCCACCATGGAGCCCACACCTGGGATGCGTTAACGCACCAGGGCTACCAAACCGACATAGCACCCCAAAGTATGTTGCCTGTGAGTCCGCACGGTGCCGAGTCACTCGTCATCTCCTCAGACGACTCGTAACCCGTGCTCCGCCGACTACAGACCACCATACCCCAGGACACTCGCCTGTGGCCATCAGACTGGACGCAACAGCCGATTGATCATGGCTGGCTAGACCATGACCGCCCGTGTGAGGTGAATCCTGAGCCAAAGAATAGTGTTGTCTTCCAGCAGTAACTATCCCGACCGCTGGTCGACTCAGCTTCCAGGACCTCCCTCTCCACCCATACGGGTCCCCGCGCACGGCACAAACACGCGGGTGGCATTTTACTGCTAACCATCCTTCATTGTGGATGGAAAGCCCGCTGCGACATGCCACGTCATCGCTTACGGCTGATTTGATGGGATATACGGGATAGGATGGGTTGGGATACAAAAGGGAAGGCTCAACTGATTGTTTCTGTTCTGCCTGTTTCCAACGGTAGAACCAGGCAGCTAACAGGCGGTAACCTCGTGAAGGATCCCAATCAGTTTTGCCTCAAGGATCTTAGCAACTGTGAGCTCCCCCCGAGGCCATCCACCATGTTAACTGCCGGACAGGCAGCTACCATAGAGACAGACCCAGCGCAAGTAGCGACCGGTCGCAAATTTACCTTGCCTCTGGACCTGCCCACGCCCTGGTTTAGTGGGTAGTCTGGGCCTTCTGTCCGGGAGTCCCACACACCAGTCCGGTCCCCCCTGACCGGGCGGACGGTGCGTCAAAGCATTCCCCGAATCAAAAAAAAAAGGCTATTGACGCTTGCGATTCTAGAAGAATCACAAGCTACACATCTCTCGAAGCCCGCAGAAACCTCTCTTTGGTCAAATATTTTCTCCGACTAATACGTGGAGTGGTAGCCAATCCCACGCTACTTGCTATGGTGACTATTAGAGTTACACCCGTCTCGGCCAAATCGCTACGTCCTCGCAGCCGCGGCTTGTTACTATCTAGAATCGATTGTCACACCTAGCTCTATCTAATTATTAATACCCAATTACCCATGTGCACGTACCTATTGACTATTGATTGTTAAATATTATCTATTATTGTATTTTGAACCCATTTAATTACTTTAATTTTATTATAAATTAGTACGTAAGGTTTATCTGTCAGTGCTAATTATTACATTAAGGTGAGGCATCTCGGGTGAAGCTACATACGCGACACTAAAAACCTACCAGGCGGCGCAACATTATCGTAATTCTCCCCAGAAACACACACCGCTACATTTCACGCACACTATGTCACTTTACTGTGACAGGTCACTGACCTCGGTATTTTTTTTCTTTCGTGATATTATAAATTTAAATCAGTCACCAACCTCAATACAGAAAGTGAAATTGTCAAAACATCTTATTGAAAAATGTCAGACTTGTTGACATTTTCTTATTCTGCGATGATTCTGCGTATGTTTCTTAGGTAAATTTTGGTATATGAAATATGAGTCGCTTAATTTCAAACCCGGGTAAATCCATCTGTCAAATCATGCGATTTTGCTACTAAGCAAAGGTGATAAGGTAGATATTTGCTGATAGGGTCGAATGGATTTACACGAGTTTGAAGTTAAGCGACTCATATATACTATTGATAAGTCAATAGATTAGTCTTTAGATTGGCAATGTCATAACAACTCTATTCGGTCTTCGCTAAGGTGCAAAATTTCATGAAAATAAGCAAGCGAAAATTTATGAACATTGCTTGACAAAAGGGGTTACGTTATGGTAAGGACTCAGATCGAGCTGGCTTTTTGGGGGGCTTGAGCCTGGATGGATAGTTAAATTTGAAAATTCAATTTAATTCTCAAGTCTCAACTCATCACAATAGAGGGGCCATTAAGCGATCACGTCAGTCAGAATGATCGAGCCTTGTTGGTACGTACCTATTTGTACGTTACTGGGTAGGTATCTATATTAGGTAATCCTTATTTTGCTCCTTAGTTTTATAGTGTGGGAATGCAAAAAAGTAGGTACTACAAATAATATGCAAATACTAAGTATAAAATACCGTCCTAAAACATAATTATACATTCGGTTTCTGCTGCTGTTGTAAGTGTTATTATGAAAGTGTAACACCAATGTATTAGGTATACCCGTAAACCAATATCAGGCCAGAATATAATTATACTAAATAGACCTAATAAACTCGTATTTACATATATTAATACGTATTAAGTACTCTTTAATCACTGTGACTGACACCCCCTGATGCCTCTATGATTGTGATGTACGGTAAGTGGTGTCGTCAGCAAACCGAAAGTGAGTAATGTAGTCGCAGGTGATGGTGATACCTACATCAAAGGGTAGACACTAATAACATAATTATAGTAATTTGTTAGTGCTAAGTAAAGTCATTTATATATTCATGAAGATTATAAAAACTCTTCGGTGCTCCCCAGTACCACATCCAATGAACCTGGTTCAAAGCAACGCGTTGTTAGGACTGTAGAATTCGACATTAAAAACGCAAAGCACGATGTTGTTCTGGTTTTTACAAGCTTTATATTAACTTGACCTGTTTGTATGTAGGTATGTAAGTATCTATGTAAGTTTTCCGTCAAAATTTGCGATCCATTTTTCAGTCACTTGCCGTTATCCGATTGAGTTGAAATTTTGGGTATTAGTATAATTTGGATAACCATTCAATATTATGGTACCATCGAGCTGATCTGATGATGGAGACAGAAGGTGGCCATGGGAATGCAGTATTTAACCAACGTAACCACGTTGAGTTTAAGGTCCTTAGAATCGTCTCAATACAATATACAGAAAAGTACAGTAAGTAATAAAAGCTTGTACCAAATATTTGGCAGTAACTTATTTGGTTTTGTTATATGGATCAGCAACTTCGAAAAGCTTGTGCCAGTTGCGCGACACTCGTAAAACTGCGAAATTTTAGGACTTTTTTTACATTTACGTCTGAATTTTAAAGTTGATTAAAGTGGGGAACTTGCATGGGACTTCAATTTTGAATAAGTTGCACTCAATCGATGCGGATATACTTACGTAGAAATATACATACAGAAGAAAAAAAAAACGATTGTATTAGTTTTATCTCACGTTAAAATGACAATAAAAAAAATTATTATTGTTTCGATAAAATAAAATAACAGTTACACATAATATTGAATTGGCACAGAAAATGATATTTTGTATGACAAGTATAGACTTAAACGCAAATGTTGTGGAGATAATTGCAAATTAATGACTTACTCCATAGTAAACGCGCCGAGAATATATGTTGTGACGTCATAGCATAAGCCAGTTTAATATAGAGCGTTTTAGGGGGGTGCCGGCGCGTGCAGATTTCAAATGCATATATTATCAGAAAAATACATCATAAGAAAGTTTTAGTGCTACAGTTGTTTAATGCTAAATTATACATTGGATTTTTGCAATAAAATAAAAAGATGCAAGTTCCCTATTCCTACAATTTGAATTAAACTGCAAATCTGTAAGCTCTAAAGGGACGAAGCTATTGCCCTTCGAAAATAATATATTTTTTCCGAACTTCGTCGATTTTAAATTCTCCCGTCTGGACCAAAACATATCATAAATCCCTCGCGCTATGAGAAAAAATATTAGTTATAAAGTTATACTCAATTTAATTTGCTTTCATTAAAGCACAGATAGGTCTGTGAGACTAATAATTCAATCACAATCTCGAAAACACTAAAATAGGTAAAAATTGATTATCAAATAATGAGACATTTGGTGTTACTATACTGACAAATGTATAGGTATTCAAAGGGCTTTGTATGCACATTTGCCACCAACCACCAGAGAGCTAAGTTCAAATGCTCAGTTCTATGCTTAATTTGCTAAGGAAAATTATACGAAATCATCGCTTTGATTTCGATAGGCGATGACGAGAACGATCTTGAGAAAGCCCAGGCACAACACGAACTCAAAAAACTGAAAGAACCTGAGGAAGAAAGCGTGGAAGAAGGAAGAACCTTAGGAAAAGCTTCTAGCTGAACCAAACCAAAAGAATTTATTATCGTTTTTACATGATTGATACCCGTCCGTATTGCTTTTAAGTGGCAGAGGGCGGGGCACATTGCACATTTGATATTATTTTTTGTGTAACATTTATATTGTATATTCAACTTTTAAATTTAGGTACCTAATGCATAAATTGACATTGTTTGTTTCTGTTTAATAGTAAGTGTCTATTAGTTTTTAAATGACAATCCTTAATTGGAGATACAATTTCCACTTTGTGTATGAACATTATGAATATTATTTTATTTTCATTACTTATTATTGACGATCGTGATAAAGACCTATATTGTAATCTTTATCTCGAAATAAATAAATCTAAATCACGTAGAACCGATGGCCGTTGGGGCAGAAAGGTTCTCGATTGGGGACCGGACTGATCACCTGGTGAAGGTCGCGGGAGTCCGCTGGATGCGGGTGGCGCAGAACCGGTCATTGTGGCAATCTTTGAGGGAGGCATGTGTACAGCAGTTGACGTCTTTCGGCTGATTATGATGATGATTATTTATTGCCTTTTCCATTGGTACTTGGCTACTTTCATACAAACTATAGGTAGGTACTCAAAGGCCTTTTGCACTCAATTCTTCAAAAAAGCCATTTTTACCTTTATTTCGTATTTTCAAGATTGTGCGTGTAGTGTTACAGAATTTATAGAGGGTTTGTATAAAAAAAATTACATATCAACAAAACTTTATATCCAACTATTTGGACGAGGGATTTTGCCAATATTTTGATCAGGACGGGACCATGACTTAAAATTGTCAATTTTCGGGAAAATAGACCATCTTTGAGGGCCATCGCTTGAGTTTATAGACCTGTGGCTTAACTCAAATTGTGGTAAATTTATTTATCTTTTAAAGTGTACTACATCTTGATGGTCAAAGTAGCATAGTTTATGACTTTTAAACTATATATCGGTTCAATATACCGAAAACCCATGCCTTGCGATTTAAGCCTATTTTGTGTCGATTTCTACTGACCTATATCTACAAAGAATAACACGAGTATAGGTAAGCAACATTATATCGTAAACTCGTGAATATCTGTGAGTTAATTCAAATGAACCCTAAGCATTCTCCAAATCTTCAAATCAATAAAGAGTTGGCACTGCACGGTGGTGAATCCTCTTTAGTAGCAAGCGTCCATAGGCTTCGATATCTCGCAAACCGTGTGTTTGTTTGCAAAATACATGGTATAAAAAAATGGTACTAATAATAATTCGTTGGTAATTGTACTGACTGCCGTGCTTCCTGGATGGCCCCTCGATTGCGATTCCTGCTTTTAAGTAATGTATTTTATTTACTCGTATTTCTTTTATACGCATAGGATTACAAATGATATGCCATTTTATACTATATATGTATGTATCACATACATACATATATAACTGAGTGGCCGAGCTCTACTTGGGTGAAAATAGAGAAAAAGAATTTCCCAGATATGAGACTTAACTGGTAAGGCGAAAAAATTATATATTCTATACTACTATATATAGAATGGGTGGTGCAGGACCGGTCATTTTGTCACTCTTTGGGGGAGGCATATGTCCAGCAGTGGTCGTCTTTTTTATAAAAATCGTCTTTCGGCTGATATGATAATGATGATGATATATAGTATTTTTTTCGCCTTATCACAAAGGAATAAGGTGCCAAATTGTAAACATAGCTCGGAAGTCGATTACGCTACCTAATTGTATTCTCATTGGCAAGTTCCGTCACATCATTATATCCTTCCATTTAAAGCTTAAAGGCCTGGCCATGAGTTTCTGGCTAAGCAGCGAGCGGCGGCGGCAACGTGCTATTCCGGATAGGCATCCCAATTCCACCATAGCGTTTAAGATACGGAACCGATTAATAAGGTGTCAATCGATTCATAATTACGCTCCGTGTGTCCCATCTACGTAAAACTAGACATGCTACGAGTAATTAGCTTGAAATCTTGCGAGTATGGTACGGAACTCTCGTGCACAAGTCTGACTCGCACTTGACCAAGACGCAAGCAGATTACAAAATCAGCATACTTAATCTAAATAATGTCTGTTTTAGTGAATTCCTTAGCCTCAGAGTAGGTAAAGAAAATGAAACAAATTATTCATTAGTAGGAATATGTTTTCTACCACAAGAATTAAAAGTGTCTATATATGAAATGGAATACTTTACTGTTTAGGCAAATTAATTATTACAATTATTTACTACTTCTTCTTCTTCACTTGACTTTCAAACTCTCCTTCAGGTCTGCCATGAACCCGCTTAGCGGGCGCCTATATGCGCCTATATAGGCATCGGCAAGGAGCGTAGTGCGTAGATATTCTGGTCAGTGAATGTGTTAAAAACTTGGAGTTGAAGTGAAGTTAGGAGGTATCTTGAAGAACTGTATCCAATTGGGTGACAATAATCCGTCTTGATTCGACCACAATAAACACAAATTACATCATGCTTGCAGATTCCGAGTAGATATTATAAATATTCTGACAATGTCTTTCCACATTCAATTGGTTGGAACTGCAGGGGAGTTAACTGGATGGCGTCATTATTACAGCGGATCACAATATACTATCATAATCGTTATAGTTCGTACACTATAAGATTTTCATTGTATTTAATATATTATGATTTTATTGAAAACGACATATCTAAATCCTAAGACAGCGTAAATGCCAAATGTCAAATGTTCCTATATGACAGATCGCTGCCCCAATATTATAGGGTTCTATGTTGCACTTTTATCAACTTGAAATTTGAAGATTGTCAGAGTGACACTAGGTCTAAATTGAAGTACCCCGACAATGTAACATAGGACCCTATAATATTGGGGCAGCGAGATGTTACGACATACACCGTACTAACAATGTGACCTGTGTGATAAAAAAATATTCCACATACTAAAGAAACGTATTCGAACTTCTTTCATTAATAACGGGAACTTAAGATGAGAAATATGAAAAATCGGGTTATAATACTTATAATGGTAGGGTTTGTGAACGAACTTTTGTGTTTTAAATTAGAACAAATTGTAAAAATGACCGAAAATCTATTTTAAACGTTTATCCACCCACATGACACCCTATTAATTCTCCCTGAAAACGTATTATTTTCTAACAGCTGGTATTAAACTAGCGAATTTTACAGTTGTCAAAATGCAAAAAATCGCGACAGCCGTCCGTCCAGCCCGAGGCCGCTTGGCCATCTGCCTACTAAAATTCAAACGAATGACTTACGCGCATCCGTTTTGAGCGAAATTTTATATTTATGTGCTTAATGTTACTAATTTACGTTAATTAAAAATAAGATGAGCCTACTACGTTGTCAAATATATAATAAGGAATAAAAGGATACAAAAATAAGTACTGAACATTGACTAGCAAAAAAATGGTTCTGGTTTTTAGTCAACTCGACCTATCGAAAAACGCGCAATCAGAGCTAACTTTGCGAGCCTAATACATCGAGGCAAATTAATCAAATCGTGTGTTGGGCATTATATAATTGTAGCAAATGTCTTCAAATAGCATTTAAATAAGAAACCGTTACATTTTATGTAGTTTTCGCGTAATGAAGTAGGAATTTCCAAGCCCATTTTGGTACTTTTCTGAAGCTGCTTCACCTTAAATAAAATAAAAAAATAAATAAACAAGCGCGTTGCCGACGCTTCATTGATTTGAGGACTCATTGTGTTGATAGCTAAATACCCGGGTCCCTCTCAATACAACACATCCTCAGGAGCTCTTGCTGTTAAAATTCGTTTGTCACTTTGACGTTTGTGTTTGAGAGACCGGGGCAAAACATAATTATTTTAATTACTATTGTTGAAGTAGGAGGTAAAAACATGTTTTTAGGGTTCCGTAGCCAAATGGCAAAAAAACGGAACCCTTATAGATTCGTCATGTCCGTCCGTCTGTCTGTCTGTCTGTCCGTCCGTATGTCACAGCCACTTTTTTCGAAACTATAAGAGCTATACTGTTGAAACTTGGTAAGTAGATCTATTCTGTGAACCGCATTAAGATTTGTACACAAAAATCGAAAAAAAAACATTAAGTTTTAGGGGTCCCCATACTCAGAACTGAAACTCAAATTTTTTTTTTCATCAAACCCATACGTTTGGATGGATAGGTCTTCAAAAATGATATTGAGGTGTCTAACATAATTTTTTTCTAAACTGAATAGTTAAAAAAATATGTGATGTACATTACCATGTAAACTTCCACCGAAAATTGGTTTGAACGAGATCTAATAAGTAGTTTTTTTAATACGTCATAAATCGTAAACCGCAATTTATTTCACGGAACCCTTCATGTGCGAGTCCGACTCGCACTTGGCCGCTTTTTTATACTACAACGGTGTCAAACAAGAATACGATTTACCTGACAAGCAGACACTACGGTGTACGCAAGCGTCCAAAGGCTAGAGCAAAACAGTAAAACATTTACCTTACCCGTCACTTGTCCTGAGGGGTAATCACGTAACGTACCGAACGCACGTCGGTACAATTTAATTGTCAATTTTCCATATAAAAAGAGACATTTAAACCTACCTGACGCGCGTACAATGCGTTACGTGATCGACCTACACAGATCTACTTAGATGCACTGAAAGCGTCAAACTTAAGATTTTAGATTAGATAAGATTAAATTCATATAATATATTAGAGAGAGAAAACGCTACGGGGATCGTGACGTCATGATCCACGAGCGTCATAGTAAATGACAATGGTTACATATAAAGGTGCGTTTTGGGGAGAATTTAAGGGACAGAATATAACCCTCTTAAAACTTTGGACACTTACAGCTTTCCCTGCTTTACTTTTTTCTCCATTTGACAATTCTTTTTAATCCTTTTTCAAGAAATATTATCATTATTGGTTATTTTATTTGGTGTCTACACACACCCCTGTTCACAATTAAGATATAAGTTGCAAAAAGTGTGATGGGCACCTTACCTTTACACTGCAATGACACAGGGCGGGTTATTTGACTAAATAAGTGTGTTTTTATTGACATGTAAACTATTTCTAAATTATATTGATACCAATATATATAAGTTGGCATAAATATCAAAATAACAGGAATTCCTGCCTTTAAGACGGATGTTGTTTTTATATTTATCCCCAAGATTGAGTAGACAACTATTAATGTGCGTAAACATGCAACAGAAAATACGTTATTGTCTAGCTGATGCATTTAGAACTTTATTTAACTCTAAGTATAATGTCTAGTGATCCAGTCTATTCTTAACATCAAACAGACGCGCAGACAAGTGAACACAATAAATCGCCTCAATATAAAGACATCAATAGATCAGCCTCTGACGATTTTAGTGATTTTTCTCACAAAAACACGCTTTTTTGAGTGAAAAAAGTTAACGTTGACGTAATGACGTCGCTTCAAGGCAAACAAGATCATTTAGTTAATTCCCGGTGTGTCATTAATCTGAGTTTAAATACCTTATTGAGGTCAGCTTGACATCTTATTTTGATTCCAAACATATTATTCCTTTGTAGTCTCGAAAAATCGTTGTCACCTGTGACGTTCAGAAACATCTTAAACCATTGAAAAAGCAACCTTAAAACAAACGGCATAAGATTCGTTAAAGCTTGGATAAGTAATCGTAAATCACAAGATACCTAACTTTATTTATTGACTGATCAAAGAAAATCTCATGCCAATTTTGTTTTGCGGTCTCTCAACGCGATTGCCGATCAATTTTGTGATCTATCCCTTTTCAATAAGGACTGTGTTGGTTTTTAGATAGCTGTAAAATGAAGTTGGTTTTTCAGTCTTGACATGTGTGCATACGTTTGACAGTGGTGAGTCATAAGTAGGTCAAGCATTGTGTGCGGAAAGTGAGTCATTACATGGCGGTGCAGTAATGTGATTAAGTAAATCGATAGTTGCAGTTAGTCATGACATGATACAAGAATAGTAAAGTAGTTCGTAATGAACACTTTCTAATAGTTGCCTGCTACAGCAAGAGAAATGGTTTGTGTAATTAGTATGAATATTGTATTTCTCGACATCGTGAGGAATCCAGTATTCTCGACAAAGTCTAGTTTTCCCTCTGTATTGAAAGGTCAGGTGGCAGAGTTGCTTTCGTGAAACCTGAAATTTTTTTTATGAAGTGTGCGTGAAAAGATTTTCACATATTCTTTTTCCAACTTGATTTGTAAAGCATATGATGACAATTAACATTAAGCGAAGCCTAATTGTCTAGCAAATTAATATGGTAGTACCTACCTAATAGGAAACCTAGTTCAAGGTGGAACTAATAATATCCAGGTAATAGTAACTACTACCTAGATTTAACCTAAATGTAACATAGATTTAAGCTTCTTGGCTGTGCCCTTACGGGGTCCATTTTATTACTTGTAATATTATGTGTGCAATCAATATTTTGAGTTTGAGTTTGAAAAAAGCGCCCTCCGGATTCTTTTGAGCACTACATTTTGAGAATCTAACGGTGCTATTTTGTTCCTGTGAATGTGGGCGGCCACGTGCCTTAATAGGGAACATTACTGCAATGTTCTGCCGCCAGAGGCAGCACTACCACTAATAGTGAACCAGTATAGGAATATAGGATTCACACACACATGCACAATTGATTGTCAAATGAGTGACAAGGATGCTTGCATAGACAATACCGCAAGTGGGAACGAGATACAATGTCAACGCTGCTAGTGTCGCCACCTACGAAGAGTTTTGCGTAATGTTCCCTATTACTGGGATTAATAAAGTCACAGTGTACAAATAATCTATACGTATTGCGGTGAATCTTGATCCCTATGACAGCTGTCATTTCAGTACAACTGTAGGTTTTAAGATTATGGTCTTATCTTATCTTATCTTATCTAGGTGAGGGCCCTTTCGGATGCACTTCGACCCAGTGGGATCTTTTGTGCATTTGCCCTCTCCTTTATACCTGCTCCCAGGCTTGCTCCATCATTTCCACAAAGCGGATGATGCAGTTCACCGGGAGCACCTTGAATTCTTTTGGTTGCGGGTAACCGTTACCAAAGTAGTTCATTTTTTGTCTGGCAAGATATAAGATTATGGTAATGCCAGCTGTCATCATCAAGATTCGCCGCGATTGGTATATAGAACAAATTTATGGTCCAGAGGGATGATCACCAAAACCCGGAAAGGGTAAGCTGTTTTTGGAGTTTGCATAACATGGACACAATGGACACAT
Organism: Epinotia brunnichana; assembly: GCA_963854355.1. NCBI lineage: Eukaryota > Metazoa > Arthropoda > Insecta > Lepidoptera > Tortricidae > Epinotia > Epinotia brunnichana. Next base: position 27,932,589 of record OY977950.1, on the reverse strand, counting down.
ACCTGTCATTGAATAGTACCTATTTGTCCAATGTGTAAATTAATTACTAATGAAATGATTATGTTTAAGCTGCCTTTCTGGTACGAGCGTAACGTCGCTGTTAAGACGAACACAAGTGAATTAGAATCTAGAATCTACAGAATGTGATAGTTCTTTATTAAAATTACACAAAAAATTTAGAATATAAAAGAGTCAGTCACTCTTTTTTACCCAACTGCCGAAGGAGAGGAGGGTTATGTTTTTCGAGCGTATGTATGTATGTAAGTATTATGTATGTATGTATGTGTGTATGTCTTATTCTTTGATAAGCCCTGCGGCCTAAACCGTTTGATGGATTTCGACACATGAGGTGTCATTGGATTCCTTATAATCGTGGGAGTGACATAGGCTATACTATTTGCAAAAAAGCAGTTGGGTTTTTCGAAAAATCTTTTTATTTCACTTGTTGCAATACATTAATGACCGCGGGAAAATTACACCTGCCAGCCTTGCGGTCGTATAATAAATTAAGGAACAGATTTACCGCCAAGAATATGGATCAAGTTGCTATAGTATATTCATTTTATAACATGGACACCGATTTAAATGAGCACGACGAAGATGATTTCGAATCTCTTATCCCAGCTGCCATTTGCTGTTAAACATTGCAGTGGGCACTATATTATGCACAAAAACATGTAATTTAATTTTTCGGTCAAAATAAATTTGGCACTACTTTAAATTAAGAAAAATCATTTAATCATTATTCACTCGATCATAAAATGTAGCTTTGCGACTCCATTTCTCACTCTGTCCACAATGCCACCGCCAGTCCGGACGCTAGTAATATACTTGAAGGCCATTGATGAATGCCATAATAATACGCTCACCTTTTCCGAGCTCTGGTGATCACATAACTTTTCGAACTTACGTTAGGACAACTCAACTCAACAGCAAAAGTGAAATTTAGACCTACCTGACGTTCGTACAATGCGTTACGTTGATCGACCTGCTGGTTTCAGGGAAATGTCCTCCCTCGGACGCTCCGGTTGCGGAATGAGGGTGCCGAGGTTTCCCCGAGGGACTACAGTATGAGGTTCTTCAAAAAAGCGGTGTATTAATTCTTAAATGGTCTGCAATGCGCATGTAATACCCCTGGAGTTACAATCGTCCATAGACTACGGTAACCGCTTACCATTAGGTAAGTTGTTTGCCACCGACGTGGTATAAAAAAAATACCTGCAGGAACAAATTATTCGCTTTCGTAATGCCAAGGTGTCAAATACACAGACAAACACACACAATAACTCGTTAAAATAAATGTCACACGAAGATACAATATGATTCCACATTTATAATTTACAATTCCATATCCTATTTTGGAATGCCATTAACTACATAATATGACATCCGAAGAATAGCATCGTTAACTAAAATACCTTACAAATGGGAGAATTATCCCCATTAAAAAAAACATGCGCGCGCAGTGGGAGTCTGTCACGCACTTTGACAGAACCATAAACAATTTCAAACTCTCATTATGTCATTCTACACTATTAATTATTCTGCTCTAAGTTTTTCTAAACTAAAACCAATGCTTCGTCATACCCATACATCACTAGTACAAAGTTAACTTTACCGCCCATTCGATGTATTATCAACCTTATGAGTTCAACTTTAAGGGTGTAGTTAGGTGACTATATAAGTTGGTAAAGAGACACAAATGTTTGACTTCAAATAGGATTAGTAAGTGATGTAATATATAGTTTTAAGATGTATTGTTTGTACTAATTATACTTTGGGATCTGCGTCATAGGGGCGGAATTTGGATCTAAATTAGGTGGGCTTTAGGGTTAGGTATTTGAGACAACTTTGGAAGTAATGATGCACCTAAGAAATATTTTGTGCAAATGTAGCTTAGAATTGAAAACAAGTAAGTAAAATAAGTGAATTTACTACTTTGTATTCGTTTTATATTATACTGGGTGTTCACTTCGACCTGGCAGTGGCGCAAATGGCAGGCTGTATGCTTTTTTCATATTATCATGGAATTAAAAAAAGATAATATTTCGTCACCGGAAATGCACTTTATCTCCTAACAAACATTGGAAGCAATAAAAAGTTTTTTTTTGTACTCTGGGCATTATAAAAAAAAGGGATTACGAGAGAAACACTGCGTTATGTGTGTAATCGGGTTATACACAGTCAGAAACACGAAAGTCGTCTTTCCTGTGGTCAATAGTTATGGGCTTACGTGCATATTTAATGAAAAAAAAATTAAATGAAATATAGCCCGTAACTTTGGCACTGTCTACAGGAGACACGTGAACCTAAATTTATATATGACCCAATCTGTTCTAACCTTAATTCTGAATAACACTATTAAGTTTTTCGTTTCTTCAGTCACACATTGTATTTCATCGTAATTTTTCTTTATCTCCAAACATTGAAAGTAATGACATAAACGCTAACACGTCTTTATCCGTGTCATAGTTGACCGATGATTTATCATGGTTTAGGGCCCGGACCAAGTTTTGAGGGCCCGTAATGGACCATTAGCGCTGATGTCGCTGGGCCGATGCGCAGATTAATGATCTGACGTGATTACCGAAAAGAGTTGTTTACGGTGTCGCCAACTTTGGTTGAACCATGTAACTCTATATACGTTTATGCTTTCTTGGTATTGATTTTGGGACAAAATAAATTGCACTGTTTCATAGACCATTTTTCTACAGAGAGGTAATCACGTATTTAATTTATTATTTAACTGTCATTTTCCCATACTAAAATTGACATTTAGATCTACCTGACGCGCGTACAATGCGTTAAGTGATCGACCTGCAGGGCTAAAGATTAGGTAACAGAGGGTTCTCAGGGTAACACTTTACTTAAGACGAGGCAGTTATATTATAATGTAAGTATGGATACATTTTGACAAACTGCCCTGTCAAAACTTGCTAAGTGACAAAGTAGACTCAAGAGCAATTAGAATGGGTCAATTTGTAAACAAATTCGGTACAAAGGCCCACATTGTTTGATTATAATCTTTATAACGCTATTTAACGTTTTCCGGATATTGGCGTTTCAAGTCTTAATACAGCAACCAAGTTTTTTTTATACTATGACGGTGGCAAACAGTCTAAGAGCTGACAGTACTCTTCTTTTGGAGAAGACTTATAGTACCTATATTGTGCGTTTAGGGCCGTAAGGAGGGAATTACTAACGAGAGTCTAAATAGAAGCCCGACGCCGAAGGCTTTTGATGAGTCGAGTTTGTAATCCCTTACTGCCCGTGATACACACAATGTTTTTCATTACATTTGCGAGGAAATAAATAACTACAAAAGACAGAAAATCTAAGTTTCATACAACCGCACCAATCAAAAATTTACGAAATTGACAACTTCACTTACAGATTTGCGAGTGGAGGGCGCGGGCGCGTGGCCCCGCATGGACTACTAGATTTTTTTCAACCAATCAGATAACAGTATTCTTGTGACGCGCGGCCAACTAGATTTGCTTTAAAGAATCAGATAACACACAAGCTCATAATTCCGTCGGGAGTTATAAAAATCCATAACTCCCGGCCTGGGGGAGTTAAATCGGCTATTGCTGTTCTATACACCTGCCTATAATACACCCTTTACGAGCAAGTGTGATGAAAAGTATAAAATATGTTAGTGTTTGGAGAGAACGTCCACGTCTCTGCGGCATAAAGACAAATGGAGAACACAAGCGATCGAACAAGCCGGATTTTCGTTGCTTTATAAATGTTGCGGTTCTTCCAAACTTTCTTAAGCCTATCCATCACAGATCTAGCAATCGCCATACCTCTTCACTTCGTCGACGCACCCACCACTATTCGTGTTTAAGGCTCCTAGATTGAACCACATCACAATTCGCAAGCCGTATTATTTCTGGTGAATAGTTATATTAGTTATGCATGCGATCGACAAACATCATTTTCGTATTATTCTGGTTAATCTTAAGTCCCAAATTGAGGCTTTTGTGGCTTAAGTTCCATTAAAATTTGTGATGAAATTATGCCAACGAGTAGAATGCCAATAATGCTCTAAATCTATGCTCCTGCAACATATTCACGTACGGAATGAGATGCATTGTGCAAGTTATACTTCTGATGCAATCATGTCTCGTCGAAACTTGGAAAACGTACGTGGCATACATAACTTGGGGATAAACGCACTAGGAAACTAAATAACCCAATTCTGGTGTCCTTTGCATTTGGACTAATAGTATTTATTTGCCCAAATATGTATATTTTTGTCAAAACTCTCGCTGCGCGCGGGGCTTTAATTTGTGCGTTGAACGGGACACTTACCTCTCATGATATGTACGATAAAGAGCGTTTGATAATACATAGTATACGTATACATCACTTAATTTATAAGGACGCCTCTTTGCTTACCATGCATGTCGTTAAAGAGGTAGTGCACGGCGGAAAGTCATCTTGCTAATACTCGTATTTGGAGCAGCGCAGATGATCTACAGCACCTTACAGAATACCACAGCCATAATAATACCAATCTAATTCGTGGGCGTTATAAAAATTAGTTAGATAATTAGCGATCCAATTCCGATACGAATTATATACCTACTTGGTAAGCATGACGAATTTTTCGTAAACGCTGAAACAGTAAATTAAGCTGTGTCAATCATAATCACAATAGCCAAAGGTGCTCACCCGCCACGAAATTTGAAACTTAGCGTCAAGGAGTGTACAAACATACGAGTACCAAAGGCGCGTTATTACTCGTAGCTCGGTATAAAATAGGACTTCTTCGAAACGGATTATTATTTAAAAAATGCGAACTTTTTAGATTAAGCAGTGCGGTTTTTTGTAGTGCAGTGGGGAGTATTCCAATATAAATTTTGATGAGATAACTAGACGTTTACTATTTTATAATTATAAAAAACTGCCATTGCACATGCTTCCTATGCTTTTGCTAGTAAAATATGTAGATATGATTTGTTTACAGTATTTTACTATAATATTGCAAGTGTCTAAATATCTGTAATATAAGATTATATTGAAATTTCGGAACATACCTATTTACGCAAATACCCCAATGCACCCTAGTGTATTTTGATTCATTCCCGAAAAAAACTGACAAAATATCACTTATAGATTAGAAGCAGGAGCGAATTTATATTAAATAGGTACGAATGATTAACGTATTTTAGTTTTTCTGTTGCTTAATTTTATTCTCAGACCCTCAAAATCGGACATTTCGCTCGACACAAACCTTACATACGCCAACAGTGATTTGCTAAGCTGTGTTTCCAGTTATTTGACAATTCGCAAGCTTGACAGCTGTCTTTATACATCTCTAGTCTCTAGTGGACACTCAACCTTAAGCTTCGGTGTGGTCGACCCTTTACGGACTGGCAGTAAAATAGGTTACACAAACGGTGACGAAACTAGAAGAAGGGCCCGTTGTGTCGTTGCACGTGTGCCCGGGCGTGTCCATTGCGGGATCAGATGCTGGCTTAAACATGTAAGATGAATTATAATATTAGCTAATATGCGTAGGTACCGTAAAAAGGGAAAAGGAGGCACAGAACAGAAATTCAAACCTCGATACAATTTAATTGTTACATGTGGCACGTTGAATTTTATATCTACTTAATGAGTTTCAGTATCATTCAGGCAGAAGATTACAAAATAATTTGTTTTCGGCCCCGTCTAAAACAGGACTTATGTCTAAAAATATTATACGAATGGCCCCGAAAATGTTTAATCATCTACCTGTTGATATCAAGCAAAAAGAAACTGTTTTAGATTTTAAGCGGGCTTTAAGTGTATTTCTAGTTAAAAAAGCTTATTACTCAATCAACGAATACTTAAATGATAGGTTTAATCTGCTATAATGAACATGTTTTAGTCATAAGATCTTTGTAAGCCTTAGGGCAGAACATAGCTGGACTAATTTATATGTACCTACCATCTAGCATAATTACATTATGTGCATACCTATTGTTCACAAATAAATGATTTGAAGTTTAAAGTTTGAAGTTAAACAATATTCCGGTCGTATAATATATATTTTAGTTTTTAATGATTATCTACCATTGTCTCAGTTCACTTCATAATTTTAAAGATAAACACAAAATAGTAGGAAATACCACTTCACCCCGTAGTAGGGGTTAGAAGGAATAGCAATGAGGCGAGTTGGAAAAATTAATGAATTTAAATTCAAACTGAAATCCGCTGCTTTTGAATATCAACTTTGACAGAGAATATATTTTAATTTGTTTGGTTACTAAGTGTTGCCAGAAATAAAAAAAATATGTCTAAAAATATTATATAATTACTTTGAGAGCAACCTGACCCCGAAAATTAAAGTAGGTAGCAACTGAAAAATGAAATTCTGGATCTCTACTGTTTTCGTCGTCCTTTACGTTTTAGTAAGTACTAGCTTCTTAAGTCTCAAACATACATAATATGAAGTAGCTGTAAACTCCTCGAATAGATACTTGAGACCTATGACATTACTTTTAGAGCAACCTGTCCCCGAAAATTAAAGTAAGTAGCAACTTAAAAAAGAAATTCTGGATTCATATCTCTACTGCTTCCGTCGTCCTTTACGTTTTACGGTACTAACTTCTTAAGTCTAAAACAAAAATAATATGATATAGGTGTAAACTCCTCGAATAGATACTTGAAACTGTTACATGTTCGTTGTTCGTGCCCGTAGCCTTGCCTTTTGGATTTGTAGTGAATGAATACCTGCCTTTGGGCTTGCACCTTGATCGCCTGCTGCTGAGCATAAGCTTCGCTTCGAGTACGCCATTCGTCCTGGCCCCATGCTATTTTCATCCAAGAATGACGCGCGGTCGTTTTTAGATCATCAATCTATCAAGCTGATGGACGAACGACGCCGACGCTCATTTTGCTTGTAAGTGGCCACCAGCATTAACCTTTCGGTATACCGACCGCGCTGCTTAGCAATCCTGCCCAACGTCTAGTCATATTATGCCACCACTATGTACACGTCCGCAGATGCATTCGCAGACGTCGGCAAATGCATCCGCAGACGATACTCCACCAACCGACCACACGTCTGTTGATCGTTACCCTCTGGCCACGTGGTCCAATTGCTTTGTCCAACTGATCGGACGACATGTCTAATTCCTCCTAATCCTTTGATCCGTGCCACAAAAACCGACAACAAACGTGGCAGATGCGTCTGCGGACGTCAAATATATACCTACCACAGATGACCAAATAGCCCCCTCTACACGTCCGCGGATGCATCTGGAGATGACGTCTGCGGACGTGTAGTGGAGGCATAGTGATAGCTAGATAGTAATCTTAAGTAGGTATTGCTAGTAAGTTAATGTTTTTTTAGGTCAGCGTTACTATAAATAAGCAATCAGGGAGCAATGAAGAGTGCCCGCTAGTAGTAAGTGGGTAATTGGGATTGGGAGCGTCTAATTGCACCAGATGCGGAGCAATCCTGCGCCGATACGCCACCGCGCTTGCGCAACTAGGGCTCGTAAGTGGTGTACCTAGAGGTGATATTACCTACCGTTTTTTAAACATTGTGGTAGACCGATCGAAAGAGTAGGACTTTAAGAGAAGGATAAATGATGTAATTTCATCATCATCATCATCATCATATCAGCCGAAAAACGTCCACTGCTGGACATAGGCCTCCCCCAAAGAGTGCCAAAATGACCGGTCCTCCCGCGACGCGACCGTTACCAGGTCATCAGTGTTATGCATTAACTTGGAAATATAAGCAGATGAGAAGTACCGTACGTACAGTGTAGGTTACTTCTCACCACAAATGTAACATACGTATTAATGTAAAAAAAACTCTAAAAACGTATAATTACAACGGAACAATTTTTGCAGTAAAATCGCTTTGAAACACAAAGCGCCAATTAAAAGAAACCGGCACGACAAAAAAAATTAGGAAGATTTTCTTTACTTCCAAAATAAAATTGGAACTTGTGTTGTTTTTGTTTATTAAGTATAGGATTTCCAATTAAAGATCAGCCAAAACGTCACGTATGATCAGTGCAATTGCTCATTCTTTTGAATATTTACTTGAAACAATTGTGTCCATTTATTGGGCTCGCAAGTAATCCTATTCAACATCGTCACTCGCACTATTCGAAACTGGCATCCATCCAAGAAGCCAAATACGGGTCCAAAAAAAACAAAAACAAACAGCACAGCACCACTGGCCGTGACACGCCGTCAGCCGTCTATTTTTCAGTCAATATTTAAATTTAAACCATTTTCAATCAAATAAACGACGCATAGACATTCAAAAACTTTACTCTATCGACGTAAATTAATGATGATAATGATGGTCAGAAACGTAGCAAGACCCTCATCAGGTGGTCGTTGTCATGTCGTTTCAAAGTTCACAATTACTATCCTAACAGAAACGTTTGCCAACAACATCAGATTTCTTGGTTAAAGTGAAAAATTAATAGAAAATACCAAAGTATTTATCAAACTAATCTAGTTGGTAGTGACCCTGCCTGCAAAGTTAGAGGTCCTGGGTTCGTATACCTGTCAGGGCATATATTTGTGTGATGAGCACGAATATCAGTTCCTGAGTTATGGATGTTTTCAATGTACATATTTTAAGTATTTATTTATCTTACTTTGGGACAGTTAGCTTGATTTGCGTAATAGTGTCCGCAAATGTTTATTATTATTATTTATTACTTACCGTGGACCCTGTGCTTAATTTTCAAGCGGTGTTAACAACTCTATAAATACCCAGTGCGCAGCTAAAGTTAATGCGTGACATTTAACGAATGGAGTGTCTTAGTAAAATTTTAATAGCCGTTATAACAAGCGCCCGTCAATATATCGCGCGATAAAATACGTCGACTATACGCACCTCTAATAATGGAGTATTTGTAGGAAGGGTAATTCTATAGTGACGATTGACTAAGTAGACAGTTTTGTGTTTATTATCATAGTGTTAGCTTGTTAGGATAGAATTGGAATGGAAAAAAAAACACGATTCTATTAGCCTGAAAGAAGCGGACATGCCTAGGATATCGCCTCTGTTTATAAAAGATTATTCGATCAATTCATTTAATACCTATAAGTTATAACTACAGAAATTACACTTTTAAAACCACCCCGTTACAACAGATATACCTCTCAGTGGTGCGTGAAAATTTTCGATGGGCAACCCGGAAGATAAAAAACCGGCCAAGTGCGAGTCGGACTCGCGCACGAAGGATTCCGTACCATTATCAATAAAAATATTAATAGTATTCTGTTTTTAGTATTTGTTGTTGTAGCGGCAACAGAAATACATCATCTGTGAAAATTTCAACTGGAACTTTCACGGTATCAGTGAGATACAGCCTGGTGACAGACAGATGGATGGACGGACAGCGGAGTCTTAGTAATAGGGTCCCGTTTTAGTCTTTGAGTACGGAACCCTAAAAAGGTTATGAAAGAGTTTTAGGGTATATATAATTGAAGTATAGGCTTGTCTATAAATTTATTTTAGTCAAGCCGGTGGGAATCGGCTTTTATGGGCGCTCCGCCACTGATACCTCTACTATTAGCTCTGCTACGAAACATTTCCGAGGTCATGCTTTCAATTGAAAAATACATGAGTTCGATTATTTCAGTATAAAATTAAAAGTAAACTTACGAGTTTACAGTATTCTGTAGCCGTAGGTAATTAGGGAGGGAGATTTTTTGTTACTATTTATTATTCGATAAAAGGCTACTTTACGTCATATAAAACAAATGAATTAGGAGAGCGAGGCGCGCAAAAATCATGTCCAGCCATTTTGCCCCAAAACCAATACGTGGTCGACTGTGCAGTCGGCATCACAAGTGGCTAAGAGGACAATTTTGATTTTATATCACATATTTAACACACTTTTTTAAGGGTTGTCTGGACGAGGCAGCTTAATATTATATAGCTTATACTACATAGATTTAGGTATGCAAAAAATAATAAATGCAGTCAAGTTGTGTGATTCCCAAGTTGCAGAATTGTAATTACCAAGCAAATAAAAATTAATAAGAATGCCTGACTCTACGAAATATCTCACAACTTTTTACGGTGGAAGAGTTTCGAGACTTGGCTTATGTTTTACATGGAATGTTTTATGGGATTAATCTTACAAGTGGGGGAGGACCCAGCATTTATAGTTAGTTCTGACGTTAGATCACAAACATGCGCAAAGTTAAATTAACACCTTGAAAAACTGGGCTCGGATGATCAAAATGATAATCTAATTAAGATGATTGATACTCATTCTTATTTATTCATCTATATATATAAAAGAAGACTTCCTGACAGATCATCAACGCACAGCCGAAACTACTGGAACTAGAAACTTGAAATTTACACCTATACAACCTTTTATAACGTAGGCGACGGATAAGAAGGGATTTTTGGAAATTCCACCCCTAAAGGGGTTAAATAGGGGTGCAAAGTTTGTATGGAGGAAACTTAATTTTTTGAGCTGGAGTCTTCAAACTTTGTGGAAAGATTACTTTATAGAATACAAATAAAGTACTTTCAGCGTTTTTGAAAATTCTACCCCTAAGGGGGCTAAAAAGGGTTGCAAAATTTGTATGGGGGAAACTCTTTTTTGAGATAGAAGCTTAAAAGTTTGTAGAAAGATTACTTATTGAAATACAAAAAAATATCTTTCAGCGTTTTAGAAAATTCCACCCCTAAGGGGGTTAAAAGGGGGTGCAACATTTGTATGGAGGAAACATTTTTTTTAGCTGGAGAATTCAAACATTTTAGAAAGCTTACTTTTTAGAATAAAAATAAAGTACTTTCGGCGTTTTGGAAAATTCCACCCCTAAGGGGGTTGAAAATCGTTGCAAAGTTTATATGGAGGAAACTTTATTTTTTGAGCTAGAGTCTTTAAACTTTGTGGAAAGATTACTTATTAGAATACAAATAAAGTATTTTCAGCGTTTAGGAAAATTCTACCCCCAGGGGGCTAAAAATAAAAGAAGACTTCCTGACAGATCATCAACGCACAGCCGAAACTACTGGAACTAGAAACTTGAAATTTACACCTATACAACATTTTATAACGTAGGCGAAGGGTAAGAAGGGATTTTTGGAAATTCCACCCCTAAAGGGGTTAAATAGGGGTGCAAAGTTTGTATGGAGGAAACTTTATTTTTTGAGCTGGAGTCTTCAAACTTTGTGGAAAGATTACTTTATAGAATACAAATAAAGTACTTTCAGCGTTTTGGAAAATTCTACCCCTAAGGGGGCTGAAAAGGGTTGCAAAATTTGTATGGGGAAACTCTTTTTTGAGATAGAAGCTTAAAAGTTAGTAGAAAGATTACTTATTGAAATAAAAAAAAATAACTTTCAGCGTTTTAGAAAATTCCACCCCTAAGGGGGTTAAAAGGGGGTGCAACATTTGTATGGAGGGAACATTTTTTTTTTAGCTAGAGAATTCAAACATTTTAGAAAGCTTACTTTTTAGAATAAAAATAAAGTACTTTCAGCGTTTTGGAAAATTCCACCCCTAAGGGGGTTGAAAATCGTTGCAAAGTTTGTATGGAGGAAACTTTATTTTTTGAGCTAGAGTCTTTAAACTTTGTGGAAAGATTACTTATTAGAATACAAATAAAGTATTTTCAGCGTTTTGGAAAATTCTACCCCTAAGGGGGCTAAAAAGGGTTGCAAGGTTTGTATGAGGGAAACTCTTTTTTGAGATAGAAGCTAAATGTTTGTAGAAAGATTACTTATTAAAATACTATAAAACTACTTTCAGCCTTTTAGAAAATTCCACCCCTAAGGGGATTAAAAGGGAGTGCAACATGTGTATGGAGGCAACGTTTTTTTTAGCAAGAGACTTAAAACTTTGTAAATAGCATTATTAGAATATTATTAAAGTACTTTCAGCGTTTTGAAAAATTCAATTTTAGAAAACTCCACCCTTAAGGGGGTTAAAAGGGGGTGCAACATTTGTATGGAGGAAACAAGTTTTTTTAGCTAGAGACTTAAACCTTTGTGGAAAGCTTACTAACTAGAATAAAAATAAAGTACTTTCAGCGTTTTGGAAAATTCCACCCATAAGGGGTTAAAAATGGTTGCAAAGTTTGTATGAGGGAAATTATATATAAATAATTTCTTTTGAAATAAAAAAAAAGCACTTTCAGCGTTTTGAAAAAAAATCCACCCCTAAGGGGGTTAAAAAAGGTTTCTAAGTAGGTACTATGGAAACTTTTTTGAGATAGAAGCTTTAAAGTTTGTAGAAAGATGACTTATTGAAATAAAAAAATACTTTCAGCGGTTTAGAAAATTCCGCCCCTAAGGGGGTTAAAAGGGGGTGCAACATTTGTATGGAGGTAACATGTTTTTTTAGCTAGAGACTTAAAACTTTGTAGAAAGCTTACTTATTAGCATAAACACAAAGCACTTTTAGCGTTTTGGAAAATTCCACCCCTAAGGGTTGTTAAAATCGTTGCAAAGTTTGTATGAGGGAAATTATTTTTTGAGATACAAGGTTAAACGTTTGGAGAAAGATTACCTACTTATTGAAATACAAAAAAAAACCGGCCAGGTGCGAGTTGGACTCGCGCACGAAGGGTTCCGTGTCAATAAAAATATTTATTTTATTTTGTTTTTAGCATTTGTTGTTATAGCGGCAACAGTAATACATTTTCTGTGAAAATTTCAACTGGAACTATCACGGTATCAGTGAGATACAGCCTGGTGACAGACAGACGGACGGACGGACGGATGGACAGCGGAGTCTTAGTAATAGGGTCCCATTTTACTCTTTGAGTACGGAACCCTAAAAAGAACTTTCAGTGTTTTGGAAAATTCCACCCCTAAGGGGGTTAAAAGGGAGTGCAACATTTGTATGGAGGCAACGTTCTTTTTTTAGCAAGAGACTTTAAACTTTTTAGATAGCTTACTTATTAGAATATAAATAAAGTACTTTCAGCGTGTTGATAAATTCCACCCCTGAGGGGGTTACTAAAGGTTGCAAAGTTTGTATGAGGGAAACTCTTTTTTGAGATAGACGCTTAAAACTTTGTAGAAAGCTTACAAATAAAGTACTTTCAGCGTTTTGGAAAATTCCACCCCTTATGGGGTTAAAAAGGGTGCAAGATTCGTATGGGAAACACTTTTATTGAGCTTAGATACTTGATAGTTTGTAGAAAAAATGCTTATTACAACAAAAAAAACTCTTCTTCTTAATTTTTCCTTGAAAAGCGTTAATCCCCTAAGTTGGTATAGAGAGTCAGAAAATTTTAAAGTATGAGATTTGTAACTTCGATCCTAGCCTGTTTGTTAAAAGACTACAAAACTTATTTCAGCGTTTTTAGGGTTTCGTACTCAAAGAGTAAAACGGGACCCTATTACTAAGACTCCGCTATCCGTCCGTCCGTCCGTCTGTCTGTCACCAGGCTGTATCTCACTTATACCGTGATAGTTCCAGCTGAAATTTTCACAGATTATGTATTTCTGTTGCCGCTATAACAACAAATACTAAAAACATATAGTCAAATAGTTTTTTATAGATAATGGTACGGAACCCTTCGTGCGTGAGTCCGACTCGCACTTGACCGGTTTTTTTAAAATTGAACCTCTAAAGGGGATTCCAAGTTTGTATTGCGAGCAAGTAATTTTTAATGTAAGGGATTTGTAACTTCGGTTATAAACTGTATGCTGAAAGACTACAAAAGTTATTTCATCGTTTTTTTTTTATTTATCGCCTAAGAAGGTTAAAAGGGGGTTCGAAGTTTAAGTAAGAAATTTGTAACTACGGTTTCAGACTTATACTATGAGGGTTCAAAGAGGTTCTAAGTTTGTATAGAGAGCAAGACATTTTGAAGGTAAGAGATTTGTAATTTCGGATTTAGACTGTTTACTAAAAGACTACAAAACTAATTTCAATGTTTTTTTTTTAATTCATTCTTTAAACAAACATTTAGACGATAACATGCTCTACGCGGACGAAGTCGCGGGCAACAGCTAGTAAAATATAAAACTAAAATATAAAATTGTTTCTTTGAATTTTTTTAATTGAAACAAACCAAACGTGTGCTCATATTTTCTTTCGGATTCTTACATATTAAATATTAAACAGGGCGGAAGGGGGTCAGCCGATTCTTTTTTTTTCTTAGTAGGTGGGGAGGGGAACAAAAACAGGCAAACATCGACTTACGTAGTAAATGAATACTATACGATTATAAATTAAAAAATGTCTGGAATGATTGAATCTCTTTGCTTGTAAACAAATAGAACACTTAAACCAAAATAGTATTTGATTGCTGCATGCGTAAAATGTGGCATATGGCACTGAAACGTGGTCGCTTACAATGGGCCTCATAAGCCTTCTAAAATAGATAGAGCCCTCTGAATCGTACTTAAGTGGCAGTGGGCGGAGCACATTGCACGTAGAACCGATGGCCGTTGGGGCGGAAAGGTTCTTGAGTGGCGACCACGTACCGGAAGGCGAGGTGTGGGTAGGCCCCCCACAAGGTGGACTGATGACCAAGGTCGCGGGAGTCCGCTGCGGGTGGCGCAGGACCGGTCATTTGGCACTCTTTGGGGGAGGCCTATGTCCAGCAGTGGACGTCTTTCGGCTGATATGGTATGGTATGTGTAAATATGATGTACAATAAAGTTTTCCTTGAAAGTGATAACAACTAGTGAAAATGAGCGTGAACACTTTTGTGACCGACAGTACTGCACCGAATTGGTCCCCCGCGAATAAATCATGTCATTGGTTCCAGCCTCATTCGTCACGTGGGGGTGCATTTAGAGACCCCTCGGGCGAGGACGTGTTATATGGTCTAGACTGCCTCGGGCTGAGGGAGAAAGGAGGACTTGGTCATGACATTTTATTTTGACATTATATTCTGTTTCTTAACACTCCTATTAAACATAAGTAACTGACGCACATCTTACAATTTTTTTATTTACTGGCTCTAGTATATGCTTATTTTTTGCATAAATTCTTATTAATGTAATGACTTTGCATGCCACAAGGTGGCTGAATGTATACGGATATCAATATGTTACTGTTAATACCATCATGCCTAAATTCGATCAAATAAATGTATTTCATTTCATGACGTAAGGTAAAATCATTCTTAACACCATGTGCTATTTGATATCCAGAACTTGCGCCGCGAGTCGCCGTCTTAACGTGTTCATCATCATAAATTTAAGAGACTCTTATCGGTGTAGCTCCCTCCATCTGACTCTATCTAGGGCCGCCTCCTTGACCTCTGTATGACGTGACTGCTACTTTTTCTTTTATTTGTTTCATGTAACTTATCCTTGGTCTTCCCCTTCTTCGCTTACCTTCTACCTTTCCTTCCATGTTGTTATGAATAAAAGCGTCATGTCGTATAAGGTGACCAATCATGTTCCCTCTCCTATTCTCTGTCGTTTTTATCAGTTTCCTTAACGTGTTATTGAAATATATTAAATACATATTGTATATTGATATGTACGTTAGTCGGCAAGGTATTTGTGAATATGGGTTGTGTTGCCTGACGTAAATAAATAAAATAGAAGTTATATGTGTCATTCCCTTGTCTCTGTGTGTCTTTTGTGTAGTAAATAAATGTCTTCTTTCTTTCTTTCTTTCTTTTTATTACAAACGTAAAGACTTGGGCCTGGCTAGCCCGAGATTAAGGTTCGTTAGTGCACAGGCGCCTAGTACATCACCAAAGAATACAATTGAAGACAGTAAGGTAATATACCATTTTCAAATTATTTACTCACTAATTTTGTAAAGGATAATGGGCAAAACGTCCCCACCCACCAATATAAAATCTAATAGATCTTTGTTAAGGTGGTTCGATTGCAATACAAAATGTTATTTGACATTCGCAGGCCAATGGCGTGATATTTTAAGAAACTTATGTAACAAACTTTCATAAATTGGCTTCCTATTTGCGCCAAATTCCCCCTTTCCTAGAATAAACTTGTATAAACTAGATTAATTTGAGAAAAACAGTTTTACCAAAATATCACGTCCCAAACCAATTTCTCAAATAAATCTAGTTTATACAAGTTTATTCTAGGAAAGGGGGAATTCGGCGCAAATGGGAAGCCAATTTATGAAAGTTTGTTACATAAGTTTCTTTAAATATCACGCCGTTAGCCTGCGAATGTCAAATAACACTTTGTATGGCAATCGAACCACCTCAAGTATTTTTTAATATGAACATAATCTCGTAATGCATGGGGTTTTCTTTGAAAATCAGGTTGAATGTTATGTATATTTAAGCAGTTATTTTACAGTAATTCTAAATAGTTTGTCTTTAAGTTATAAATGAATCTTTCTGTGCACACACTGTTTGGAATTATAGTCATCTAGAGGTATCCCCTTGGATCGCATAATGGTTTTTAGACTAATGCAGTTTCGCATAATTGGTTTGGCATAATTATTTGTGGCATAATAGTACTTTCGCATAGTAATATTTTTGCCTACTGTTTTTCTGGCATACTACGCTATTAGCATAATTTTAGCTAGACTAATTTGTATTGGCCGAATATACATTAGGCATACTATTGCTTGGGCTAATAATTATTTGGTATATCTGTCACTATCCATAATTTCAGTTGTCTAAAATAACTAAATGAATGAAACTGGTCAAAATACCTAATATGATATTAAGTATTAGTTTTTCCGCTCTTTTATAAGAAAAATAACCTCGAAGACGAAAGCGGGAGCAAAGCTCCCGCTTAGTGGCAAAACCGACTCCGATCGCGGATAGGTTAGAAGACGGAAGCGGGAGCTTTGCTCCCGCTTTCGTCTTCGAGGTATTTTTTTTTATAAAAGAGCGGAAAAACCTTTTATTAAAACTTACTACTAATGACAATTAGGCAATTTACTACTAAGAAAACCATAGGCTAAAATCACTAAAATCTACACACATATTTTGAACGTAGGTTATTTAACGTTAGTTTTTTTTTAATTTTAGACATTGTGATACGTACCCCTTTTAATAGGACAATAGCGTTATGCATTTTGATATGATGCCAATTGATTATTATGGGTATTCATGTTTATGCTTTTTGTTATTAGTTTTAATGAGGGTTATGCTTTCTGTATTTATGCTTTTTATTGTTATGCTTAAAAAAATATGCGAAATGTGACTTATGCATATCTTATTTTCGGCGTAAAGTAATTATGCGTAACCATATTAGTATTAATTATTTTATGCCTCTCAATAGTAAACCTCATCTAGACACTAAGCTTATTATGTTACTGAAATAATGACTGTAATCTGTTGTGTGTGTTTTATTTAATATGATGTGTAAAACATTTTTGTTGTACAATTCTAATGCTAATATATACACAAAGCTGGAATACTATTTAAATGTCTTAATATAAACAACACTTTACTCGTACTACGGCATTAATATTCTTTGCAAAATGCAATTTTGCTCTATTGCATGTCATCAGAAACTAAGGTTTTTTGCGTTTTTTACGCTGTGTTAACGTATTGTGCTAATATTTTTTAATATTATGGTAATTTAAATGTGTTATCAGATTTGGCGGGGCCAACTGGGTCCAAGATAGGATTTGATTGCTGCATGTTTAAAAAAAATGGCAGGCTCTGGAAATGGCTATTACCTAAAACAAAAAAGGGTTCTGGTTTAAACGAACTTGGCTAGTGTTATTAAGTGTATTTAAGTTGGTGAAATTTAAGTTAATTTTCTTTCAATTATCATGTCAAACCAGAATTAAAAGGCTTTTTTATTTTAATATTATTTTCAATTTAAATGTGTAAGAAAAAATAGTCTAATCGTGCACAATATTACGTAAGCTTTTTCTATATTGTGTAAGAAAACACATGTTGTTTTTGAATAAGATTCATTAATTAGTTTATTTTTATAGGTGTTTCTTCTTACGCCAGCGGCTAGGCTGTACCGTATTTGATATTTATTTAAAAACTGACAAACACCATATAAATTCCTATATAATGACCGATGGTAAGATTATAGGTATATTGTAAAATAAATAAATCTAAATCAACAAAAATTCTTGCTTTTCGACATCAGAAGAATGATAAGATAAATATTGTTTCAGGAATAAAAAAACACTTTACATTCGTCTACTATAAAGCTACCTATATACCTATTGCACATCCAAACTCCTCGCTTCCCGATTTTCTGACAAAAGATTTCAGCGATCAGAAGTAACTTTCCACTTGGCACTTTGCTGTCCGCGCCCGCGGCGGTGCGGTGCGCTCCTTTTGCAACGCTTTCAGACTTCGCTACCATTTTACAGGATTTCTTTAACTTTTTTTTTTTTTTTCTTGGGGAAATGCCTTTACGCATCCCACCTAGCCGAGGAACTAGGATGGGTATGACGGGCTCCCGGGAACCCCCCGGACTACCGTCTAAACCCACCAAGGTCTCTGCCGTGTAGTAGGGGCGTCATGGGATCGCGAACATTTCACCACGACGCCCCTCGGAGATTTCTTTAACTTGCGATTTTGTGTAATTAGTTGTGCTGGGAAGTTTTATTAGAGGGTAAAGTAGAAGGTATGTAGTTTAAGGATTGGTAACTTAGAGACTTAGTATTTTATAAGATAAGATAACATTCATTTATTGTCAACTTTTGCAACGCTTCCAGACTTCGCTACCATCCCAACTAGCAAAAGAGTCTCAGAATGCGCACTTAATGAGAGTTTTATATGATGAGAGGCTTATAGCGCTCTTATAATTGTTTTGGAACATCTCATCGCCCTCATATTAGTCTTAGATAAGCTAGTACGAACTTAAGAATGCTCAGTCTTACAAATGTATACAAGAGCATTTTATAAAACTATTATAAGCCTCTTACTCCTACAATAACATTTACGAAGACTCATTGGACTTGACAAAACCTGTGCTTATAACAGTCTCAGAATACGCACTTTATTTTATATATATATATATATATATATATATTTTTTTTTTATTTAATAATTTACATCAGAAATATTATTTCCATAATTTGTTAGTAACAGTGATCTTAAAACTATGTTAGCAGGTATTTTATCACACTTACAATTAGCATAAGAGTGGTAGACTTATAGCGCTCTTATAATTGTTTTGGAAGATGTCAACGCTATTATATTACTCTTAGACTAGAGTACGGACTCAAGAACGCTCAGTCTTATTTACTAGTCTTATATATGTCTATGAGAGCATTTTATAATACTTTTTTAAGCCTCTTGCTCCTACAATAACATTTACGAAGACTTATCGCACTTGAGAAAACCTACTCTTATAGCCCCATTCTCAAAGCTCATTTCATTCTGTAATAGACTTGCTAAATGCTATTGTAAGAATTACATTCGAACAGTGCAAGTTATTTTATATAAGCTTGTCAAAGGGGCCGAACGTTTAACAAGTCTAGCCAAACCTTATTTTATCAATTGCAACGATGGGGTCAAATCAACGAGCCCCAAAAGGCACAATCGATTCTGGATTGATCAAATTATATGCAGCGAACCTTTTTGTTTGATAACTCTGTAATAGATTGAGTTAAAAAGTTGGAAAGCGCCCCAGGCGTCGCTGCCAAGCTCAAAAATCCACCTATCTGTCCCTTTCACTCCTATGGAGATCAGACACGAGTGAAAGAGAGGTGGGGAGATTTCAATTAGGAGAGGTTAGGGCCGTTAGGGGGCCCTGCCGGTGCAAATTAGAAGTAAGATGTTTTGATGGCTCTGGAATATTGCGGTTTTGACTTTCTTTTAATTTAATTAATAGGGGAAAGGATTGGTTATGACAGCGGGAAGTCAGGTTTTTATTTAATAAATGTAAAGGTGGTTGGAAAATAACTGCTCATCTAGTTACGAGTACATAGGTATCTATATAGGTTTTCTGTAATGAAAATTGACATCTTATGTTTTCACTAATTGGATAACCCTTTTTAGGGTTCCGTAGCCAAATAGCAAAAAACGGAACCCTTATAGATTCGTCATGTCCGTCCGTCTGTCTGTCTGTCTGTCCGTCCGTATGTCACAGCCATTTTTTCCCGAAACCATAAGAGCTATACTGTTGAAACTTAGTATGTAGATGTATTTTGTGAACCGCATTGAGATTTTTACACAAAAATCTGAAAAAAACATTAAGTTTTAGGGGTCCCCATACACAAAACTGAAACTCAAATTTTTTTTTATCAAACCCATACGTGTGGGGTATCATTGGATAGGTCTTCAAAAATGATATTGAGGTTTTTAAGATCATTTTTTTCTAAACTGAATAGTTTGCGCGAGAGACACTTCCAAAATGGTAAAATGTGTGCCCCCCCCCCCCCCCCCCCCGTAACTTCTAAAATAAGAGAATAATAAAACTCAAAAAAATATATGATGTACATTACCATGCAAACTTCCACCGAAAATTGGTTTGAACGAGATCTAATAAGTAGATTTTTTAATACGTCATAAATCGTAAACCGCAATTTATTTCACGGAACCCTTCATGCGCGAGTCCGACTCGCACTTAACCGCTTTTTTTTAGTTTTAGGCTAGTAGGTACGTAATTATTGACGTAACGAAGCCTTTTGCGGATTCTATTAGTACCTATTATGTAAGTGCCTGGGGAGGTGTGTTTCTGTACGCACTTGACGAAGCCTGCGTTGCGGATATTTTACTGTAATAATGAATGTGCTTCGCTTGGCTCGCCTTGGCGGGGGCACTACCGTGCCCCCAGATTTCACCTCCCCGTGCAAACGGAGTTTCGTTCTCATTTTTAAATAAGTTTCCGACCTAGATATGGTGGATCTAATTTTTAACCGACTTTAAAAAAGGAGGAGGTTATATGTTACACTGTATAAGTATGTATTATTTTTTATGAATGTTCGTCGATTTCTCTGTCAATGGGGAACTTGCATGGGACTTCAATTTCGAATAAATTGCACTCAATCGATGCGGATATAAGTAGAGATATCATACAAAAGATAAAAAAAGAAACAAAAAACGATTTTATTAGTTTTACCTAACGTTAAAATGACGAAAATATTTTTTTTATTTTTTCGATAATATAACGTAACAGTTACATAGAATATTAAATTAGAAATGATATTTTGTATGAAAAGTATAGACTTAAACGTAAATTTTGTGGAGATAATCGCAAATTACTGACTTACTCCATAGTAAAGGCTATGCTGTGACGTCATAGCATAAGCCCGTTTAGTATAGAGCGTTTTCGGGGGGTGCCGGCGCGCGCAGATTTCAAATGCATATAACATCAGAAAAATAAACCATAACAAAGTTTTAATGCTACAGTTGTTTTAATGCTGGATTATACTTTTGTTTTTCGTAATAAAATATTAAGATGCAAGTTCCCTATTGTGGACCGATTTCCAAAATTCTTTTTTTAATCAAAAGAGTATACTTCTTAAGTAATAAAAGTCGACTTTTGTTTTTGTGACTCGTTCTGTCCCTAGTAAATTAATATACGAATATTTACCTAGATCTAGACATGCAGATATCTAGACATATTCTTGATAGGTATATCAAGTAAGACCGCACCGCCCGCGGCCGTGACAGCAACCGACCATACGGACGGCTTGGGCAATAGTATATATAGGTACATAGCATAGTAGGTACATTAGTATGCAGTAACTCAACTACGGGTTAACCTTCACCGCATGTCGCTTAGATAGTAACGCATATTTTTATTCGGAGTGAATATACAATCTGGTTTATTATTTCAGAGACAAGGATTCCAGTTTCGGCATTTTGCGGAACCTTATCTTATAAGTTATCTTATCTAGGTGAGGGCCCTTTCGGATGCACTTCGACCCAGTGGGATCTTTTGTGCATTTGCTCTCTCCTTTATACCTGCTCCCAGGCTTGCTCCATCATTTCCACAAAGCGGATGATGCAGTTCGCCGGGAGCACCTTGAATTCCTTTGGTTGCGGGTAACCGTTACCAAAGTAGTTCATTCTTTGTCTGGCAAGGGCATGACATTCACACAATAAGTGTTCAATAGTATCATCCTCCTCGCCACACATTCTACAGTCTAAACTATCAGATAGTCCCATCTTGGCCAAGAGATCCTTGACCCTGAAGTGACCAGTGAACACCCCAGATATAATTCTGAGTTGCTCCCTACTGGATTTCCAGAGTTTTCTGGTCCAGCCCGAGTCCACTCCTTCTATGAAGAGCTTAGAGTGCCTTAAGCCAGCCTCATTCCTCCACTCGTGTTGGTGTTTGGATTTGGCGTAGGCTTTAAAGGCCGATATTATGGTCCCCTGCGAGAGTCCCACAAATGGTTCTGGACCTACAAAGTGATTTGTAGAGCCCCCTCTTGCAAGCTCATCTGCTCTTTCGTTGCCGATGAAGCCCTTGTGCCCTGGTATCCAAACTAGTTGCACCTTATTGTGCCTTCCAAGTCTGTTTAGTGCTTGGACGCCATTATAAATTAGTCTAGAGTCCACTTTCGGCGCCGTAAGCGCTTTAAGGGCCGCTTGACTGTCACTGAGTATATAGATAGTTCGCCCTTTGGTTCGCCTGTCTATATTCTCCTGTACACAAGCAATTATGGCGTATGTCTCCGCTTGGAAGACAGTTGCCAAACTACCCATGCTTACACTACTACTATAGTCATTTGCATAAATGCCTGCTCCCGTACCGGATCCCATTTTTGATCCGTCCGTGTACCATATACTGTCTTCGATACCAGACTTTGGTGATTCTAGACCTTCGGCCCACTCAGCCCTGGTTGGAACTTTTGTTGTGTAGTTCCTGTGGAATACATACTTGGGTAGCATTTTGTCGCTTCCCATGTTTGTTATTCTGTCTAAGAAACCATCAGTCTCCATGTTTGTGTTTTTAGTTTTCGGCTTGCTATCGCTCCACAGTCCAAGAGTTCTTAATCTGTAGAGCGATTTGCGCGCCTCTGACTTAATCACCATGTGAAGTGGCGGTAGGTCCAGTAGGACTTCTAGCGCCGCTGTAGGCGTGGTACGAAACGCCCCTGTTATAGCCATGCATGCCGTTCTCTGCACCTTTCTCAGGGCCTCTCTGCATGTGCTCATTAAAGTCCTTGGCCACCATACCAGGCTACCGTACAGCATTGCGGAACCTTAATAAATTACTGCGACTGTGCCAGAGAGTGCAATGGAAATCCAGGATTCTAGTGAAACATTTTCACAGTTCAAGATTTTGTTTAATCTTTTGGCCATCAAGACAAAAACCCAAAAGAGGAAATGTCACGCCAACATTCGTCGGGTGGTCAGTATCATCATCAGCCTTGCTCTTGTCGGTAGAGTAACCGCCACTTTTCTCTGTTCATTGCCAGCCTCTTGACTTCCTCATATGACTCGACATCAGCTTTATCTTTTAATTGGCTAGAATATGTTAGCCTAGGCCTTCCTCTGCCTCTCTTGCCTTCAATTTTACCCTCCAGGATGTTTAGGAAGAAACTGTCCTCTCCTATTTCTAATACATCCTAGCAAACATCTTTTCTCATCTATCATCCTCAAAACTTCTTCGTTTGTCTTTCTCTCCGTCCAGTTAATCCTTTCCATCCTTCGCCAGCACTACATCGAAGGCCTCCAGTCGTTCTCCGTCTCTCTGGGTTAGCGTCTCTCCCATATAAGGCAATGCTCCAAATGCAAACTTTAATCGGCTTTGCCGTAGTTGGGTAAAAATACATCATCATCATCATCATATCAGCCGAAAAATGTCCATTGCTGGACATAGGCCTCCCCCAAAAAGTGCAACCGTGACCGGTCCTGCGCCACCCGCATCCAGCGGACTCCCACCTCACCAGGTCATTCAGTCCAACTTAACCAACATACCGATCGAAGGTAACCGATATAGCCCTCCGAATCGCTAAACTAAAGTGGCAGTGGGCGCCACATTGCACGTAGAACCGATGGCCGTTGGGGCGGAAAGGTTCTCGAGTGGCGACCACGTACCGGAAGGCGCGGCGTGGGTAGGCCCCCCACAAAAAATACATATTTAAAGTAAATTGTCTGATAAACAATCGGACAAGGATTAATAACACTTGGCAAGTAATAATTAAGTGAGGCCAATATTTAAATCAGCAAACGGCCTAGTTCAGTTTCTGCCATTAAATATGTATGTACTGTGACTCGGGT
Source organism: Epinotia brunnichana (assembly GCA_963854355.1). NCBI lineage: Eukaryota > Metazoa > Arthropoda > Insecta > Lepidoptera > Tortricidae > Epinotia > Epinotia brunnichana. Next base: position 27,908,532 of record OY977950.1, on the reverse strand, counting down.
CAGCTGTGTATGCTAACCGTACGCACGGTGTATGGTCTGTAAATACCCTCCGGGCACAGGTGAGGCGTATGCAACGTGCAATGTGTATAGGTAACATTGAAGGCAAGGAACACATGTACAGTCGCCATCACATACATCGGAGCAAACAAGCACGTCACAAACATCGGAACACACCTCTATTTTCAAGGCATTAGGGTGCATGTGCCGATATTTTTGAACACCTATAGTGTACCTATGTATGTGATGGCGACTATACATATATTTAATATCGTACTTCCTACTGTATACACAAGTTAATACTTTACATTAACTAAATTAAATGAAAACAAACTTAAATCTAAAAAACCGGCCAAGTGCGAGTCGGACTCGCGCACGAAGGGTTCCGTACCATTATCCATAAAAAAACTATTTTATTCTGTGTTTTTAGTATTTGTTGTTATAGCGGCAACATAAATACATCATCTGTGAAAATTTCAGCTGGAACTATCACGGTATCAGTGAGATACAGCCTGGTGACAGACAGACGGACGGACGGACGGACGGACGGACGGACAGCGGAGTCTTAGTAATAGGGTCCCGTTTTACTCTTTGAGTACGGAACCCTAAAAAAAGGTATAGTGTCTGTGTCTGTATTGCAATGCTAATACGCTGCGTGAAAAAGCCGCCTGCTCTTCGGTCACCAGATTCATCAACCAGATATTTTGCAATTTCCGCAAATAACTTGGTACTGGGACCCCACGGACCGAGGTTTTCGACGTTAAAGGGTACAAGGGTACAACCAAGGGGTTGTACTCTCTGCCAAAGCCCCTATTTACTACGTTTCTACTACTTAACAGCATAAATGCCAAAGTTTGGACATTAGAGTGTTTGCTACGTACTCAATCATGCAAAAACGGCTGAAAGGACTAAGATGAATTTTGGTCCACAAATAGTTTAGAACCTTAGGGGAAATCTAATCACGTAACGTTCCGAACGGGCGTTAGGACAATCCAACTGTCATTGTTCCATATAAAATTTGACATTTAGATCTACCTAACGTGCGCACAATGCGTTACGTTACCGATTTTTGACTTTCGAGCGGTCGAAAATGAAACAAAAGTAAATACGTTTGTAGTGTCAAAACTGCAGACACATTCTATCGATAGAATTGAATACGAGTGGTCAATACGTTTCTCCTTTTAAGGGTTCCGTACTCAAATAATAAAACGGGACCCTATTACTAAGACTCCGCTGTCCGTCTGTCTGTCTGTCTGTCTGTCTGTCCGTCTGTCACCAGGCTGTATCTCAACAACAGTGATAGTTTGACAGCTGGCATTTTCACAGACGATGTATTTCTGTTGGCGCTATAACAACAAATACTGAAAACCAGAAGAAATATATATTATTTTTTTCTTATTTTTTTTCTATTACAATCTTACACAAATCGGCGTAGTCCCAAACTAATCAAAGCTTGTACTAAGAAGGGTAGGTACTAGACGACGATAAACATACTTATATAGATAAATAAGTACTTAAATACATGGAAAACATCCATAACTCAGGAGCAAATATTTGTGCTCATCACACAAATAAATTCCCTTACCAGGATTCGAACCCGGGACCTCCGGCTTCGTAGGCAGGGTCACTTCCAACTAAGTAGGCTACAGGAGGCTCCCATACAACAAACTTGATTTTTTTGCCGTTTTATAGATACGGATACGGAACCCTTCGTGCGCGAGTTCGACTCGCACTTGGCGGTTTTTTAAATTTACTATCGCTATTTCAAAATTTTAGCATTCCCTGATTTTTGACAGTTTTCGAGTGAAAAAGTCAAGCGCTCGAAAGTCAAAAATCGGTCCCCTGGATTAAATTAACATTACGGTAATAGTAGAAAACTAGCATACAGCCTGATATTAAGACACCGAGGCGTATAGACGCTTGCGACTATGACAGAGAGAAGCACAAGTAATGAGGTACAAATTGACAACATTTAATTTTTTCAAGTGGGCCATTTTATGACTTATTTCGCTAGATATTGTTTTTTTAACTGGCTCGTGTTTTTTTATTTCTCTCTAAATTGTAATTTTTATTCAGAAATATCAAATTAAACAGTATCGAATTCCAGAAGGTCGTAACTAAATTATGACGTCAACATTTCGGCTCTGTGTGGCAGCTTGCACACACCTTTCATATATGAAAGTCGTAGAGTATTGACGTCACACACGGCTTAAACCACATTTATACAATTTCGCGATTTTCTTAATAACGGGTGAGAAATGAAATCTGAAAACTACTTTATTACGTTCAGGCAGGGGCGGTTCACTCTGTGATCCCGTCGCGCCGCTACAAGTACATGCCGGCGGCCGCCAAATTGGCGGCCCATTAGTAGCTGCCGCGCGTTGGAACGGGACGTTCGCACGCGGGTCGCTGCGCGTTGCATACGATAGAAAGGGATGGCCACATTTAGGCACGTTTGGCGTACTTAAACAGGGATTTTTTTAACAGAGAACCTTCTGTACGTAGTACTACCTATTACTTATTCTGTGGTTCAGGTAACATAATTACCGAAATGGTTTTCGAATTAGGCATCACTAGCTACGTACATAGTTTGAAATGTTGTCAAATTGCAAATATATGCGAGCTGACCTTTACCTGTGCCCTACTTCTCTAAAACGTCCGTGTTTAAAACTGTATTTTTAATATAATTATGAATTTCCAGTTACCCGCTACTTCAGAAAGGGCACAGCCAAGAGCTCTTTACTCAAAAATATTATTATATGAAGCGTCTGCCTTCAACCGGCCTAAATAAATGATAACCTCATCACCAGTTAATAAACCAAACATAGAAAACCTTTTCTAGCCTAACACAACAATCCGGGACTATATTAGCCGTGGATTTATCGTCCGTCCGTTTGTCAATGTACCTGAAATTAATTAACGGAGGTTACAAGTTCAGGAGGGTGGCCGGTAAAATATTGGGCTAGCTGACAATATGTGATATGCTGGGTTGCTGGGTTGTTGGAATTGCTGACTGGGTGTTTAGCACGTCCTGGTGGCAGCTGGTGACATGTCCACTAGGGTGTGTACCAAAACCTGAACTTAGACCTCTGCTTAACAGAATAGCGTCACCTTTAAAAAAAAGCGAGTTGGACTCGCCCACCGAGGCTTTCGTACAAAATTACAAAAGTACAGTTTTCAGATTTTTCCCTATACTTGTTGTATAGTTAAGATGATATTACTTGCCTAATTTTATAGTTCTAAGTCAACGGATAGTACCTTATAAATTTTAATTCCCTTGAGAGTGTTGAAATACTTGAAATATACGTTTTTTGCGACATAAACGGCCGTAAGATAGACTGGGTACGATTGAACCTATTTTTCGTATATCGTCCGTAGTTTTGCTTTTTATAATCTGTGAGATAAAGAAAATATATCAAATGAAAGAGCGTGTTATTATCAACTAAACGGCAATAGATTTATGGGTGCAGGTGTTCTAGTTTTTGCAGTAGATCAAATTGAAAAATAAAACCGATTTGTTTCAACTGTCTCCATCCCAGGGGTGGTTGAAACAGTGACAAAATATTAAACTTTAATGTGTTTTACTCGTATTTTTATGAGATTACGTATAATTTAGGATCTGTTTTTAATCAGCTTGCGTTTTTTCGCTTACAAGTTAAACTCTACCTATATTATCAGTCATTTGTCATCCTATTTAAGTAAGTTACCTAAACCAAAACAAAAATAAACTGTTTGTATTTTAAACGTAACAAAACTAAATAAAAATACATGAAAATAAACTAAAAGAAAACTTACTTTGACTTTCATTAGTCAATGTCAAAAAAATACAAGCAAATCACTCTGTCCCGTTTAAACCGTCCCCACCTCCTAATTTCAGAAAAAATCCGTTGTAGTAATAATGATAATAATGATACAGTAAAACTGGATACGCTGACATGATCCACAAGCTTCACTTCAAACATAAACACACACACAATACGCTCACTTAAATAGAAACCAGAATAATTGAAAAGCACTACGAGTGAAAATACTTACTTTTGGGGATCAAAATACGAGTACAATAGGGTCTTCTAAAAACAAATTACGCGCGCGGGAAGCAACGTCACGATGTTTTTCATTTACAAACCGATCGTCCGCTTCTTTTCCTCCTTGGACCCCTCGCCGTCTCGCCAACGGTTTGCGAGATATATACGTTGTTTAAACAGACCTCTGTTTAACCGTACCCAGTCTAACCTATCTTTTTTTAGACCTGACTTTTCATTTCAATTCGTCATCCACGTGTTCCCGAGATAAAGGGTCTTGACAGACAGACAACAAAGTGATCCTATAAGAGTTCCGTTTATTTCATTTTGATGTACGGAACCCTAAAAAGTCCAAATAAATTGCGCCAATCTGTTAAGCAGAGCTTTAGTCTTAGTGCCAAGAAATGTATATTAAACAGAAACAGACCTCTCTTTTTTAGTGAAACTACCTACATAAGGCTTTAAAGGAAGGCTACTTTGTTTACACGTTGGCAGTCTTTATAATTTACTGGTCACTACCAAACACGAACTCCAAATTAAAACAACAAATAACCTGAGATATTTAATAATGACTAAAACCAAACGAAATAATCATTTGACATTTGACAATAGCTTTTCTCACTCTTAACACAACGCATTCCTAAGAGTTCTGGCTACTTTACTCCCCCAGAAACACAATACCATAATATATGTATATACATACAGGGCAATAGAGGTGGTATTATGGTTGCTCTCAAATTAAATCATCGAAATGTCTCGATAGAAACATCGACAATGTCCCGAGCTGTTATTAAAAGGTGCAGGATACAACCATAGGGCAGATTGCAGCGTCGGTTACATTGTTTTTTGCTTTACCGGAAACTGTACGGTGTATTCCTGAAAGCATTCCATGTTGGGGAGAGGGTAAAGAGGGGATGAAATATTGCTTGATACTGGAATATCTGACCGTCTACGTGTACAGGTAATAGTTATTTGTTATACAAGGGTGCAAAGTTGTATTTTAACCGCGAGTGTGGAATTGAAACACGAGCTAGCGAATGGATTCTAGGGTTGAACCACGAGCTAGCGAAAGGATTCTATGGTTGAACCACGAGCGAAGCGAGTGGTTCAAAAATAGAATCCTGAGCGAAGCGAGTGGTTCAAAAATAGAATCCTGAGCGTAGCGAGTGTTGCAACACACGAGACGTCAAAATAACTTGCACCCGTGTGTAACACAAATCTTTTCACCTCACTAAAGCGAGGAAAAAAAAAAAAAAAAAACAAAAGGTAAAGTAAGGAAAAAATTAAAAAAAATATATTAAAAAGGGGGAAAAAAACATTAAAAATGAGAAAAAAAAAATTAAAAACATGAAAAAAGAAACAAAATATTACAAAATTAAAAAAAAAAAAAAACATTTATTAAATAGAAAAAGAGAAAAAACATTAAGAAACAAAAAAAATAACATTAAAATAAAGAAAAACTGTTAAAAAAGGCAAAAATAATTTCAAAAAACATTAAAAAAGACTGATAAAAGAAAAACGAAGCAATAAAATAGAGACAAAAACATATAAAAAAGAAAAAAGTTACAAAAAACATAACATTAAGAAAAAAAACTTTAAAAAAGACAAAACAAAAAAAAACATGTAAAAAGAAAAACGTTACGAAAAACATTATATTAAGAGAAAAAACGTAAAAAAGACAAAAAAAGACAAAAAAACAAAAAAAAACATGTAAAAAGAGTGGGAAAAAAATTTAAATAAAGGAAAAAGAAAAAAACTTTGAAAAACACATATAAATCAATAAAAAATAAAAAAAAATATTAAAATATGGCAAAAACATCAAAAAAATATAAGATAATTTCAAAAAACCTTGAAATAATAAAAAATAAACATTTAAAACAAAGGAAAAAACGTATAAAAAAGAGAAAAAAGACCAAAAAAACATAAAAAAAGAAAAAAAACATTCAAAAAGAAACAAAACATCTATAAAAAGGAGAAAAAAGCAAAAATCATTGAAAAAAGAAAAACAAAGAAATAAAATAGAGACAAAAACATAATAATAGAAAAAAAGTTACAAAAAACATTAAAATAAGAGAAAAAACGTAAAAAAAAGATAAAAAAAGAAAAAAAACTTTCAAAAAAAACATTTAAAAAGAGAAAAAAGTGGAAAAATCACAAAAATAAATCAAAAAGAAAAAAAAGTTTAAAAGTGGAAAAAATAAAAAAAACCTTGAATAAACACATTTAAATCAATAAAATATAAAAAAAAACTTAAAAATGTAGACGAAAACATCAAAAAAATAAATAGAATTTCAAAAAACATTAAAAAAAGAAGAAAAGAATTTTAAAAAAAGGAAAAAAACGTATAAAAAGACCAAAAAAACATTAAAAAGAAAAAAAATACAGAAAAACATTCAAAAAGAAACAAAACATTTAAAAAGAGAAACAACATTTTTAAAAAGGAGAAAAAGAAAAAAGATTTATAAAACAAAAAAACATTTAAAAAAGAAAAAAAGAATTAAAAACATAAAAAAAAGAATAAAACATTTAAAAAAAGGTACCCAAATAAAATAAATCTGATGGGCGAAAAATGTCCTGTCAGGACTGGCCTTTACATGTTATTATGTTTAAGAAAGTAACTAATAACACGTTCGGATTTCAAATATTCTTTGCACTCTTGTGGATAAAATGCAGTTTTGCTATCTGTTTTTAAAGAATAAAAATGGGCTTTCCGAGCTAGTGAGGTGAAAATTAATTTACTTATCGCTTCACAAATAAAATTAGATCATTCCAAAGCTACTTACGTGATTTTATTTGATTTTAATTTATTCATTAAAGATATAGTAATAAAAGTAACATTTTAAAGACCCCGACTCGGGTTTTGCTAAGATTAGCTCAATATAATATATATGTGTTAGAAATTCCGATCCCTATTGGGTGACTCTACAAAATCTACAGTCGGCAATTGGGAATGGATGAAAACTTCAGAACTGCCTGATATTTTTTTGGGTAAAAGCCTTCCTTAGCACCAGAAAAAAAAATTGCAGACTTTTCAGCTCCGTCAATTTTTTTAAAAATATAAACAGTTTCCTCACTTAGATTTTGGGTTAAGGATAAATAAGACCCTTTGCTTGATCCGTCTCATATTACAAGAAAATATTATCTTAAATTTTCATCCAATACCAATTATAGTTTGTAGTACCCAAAATAGTTTTGTCGGCGGTTTTTCTTTCTATTAATGTGGAAGGCTTATGAAATCTGATTCAGACTGATGTGATCAAATCAATGTTAAGGATGACTCACGCTAGAACGGGCCGTGTCCGTTTCTAAGAAAAACGACGGTGTTTTTGTGCGGCCGAACCATACCCAAGCCCGGATGGGTCACGGCTGAGGCTCGGAAGCGGCTCGGTGTCGGCACGGCCCGGCCGTGGGTCAGCCGGGCTTGGGTATGGCTCGGCCGCGCAAAAACGCCGTCGCTTTTTTGAGAAAACGGCCCGGGCCGGAGACGGCCCGTTCTAGCGTGAGTCATCCTTTATTCGGTTAAAACATATCTAAAGTCGAAACCCAAACATTCCAATACAACCCTTCATACGAGTGAATATAATAAAACAAAATGAGCATAAATCCAGTAGATAAACACGATAAACAGAAAAAGGGCAATCAATGGCGTAATCTGGGCATGAAATATCGCAGAATGGCGGTTATCTAAATAAAGTCGTTCCTATTCAAACGCGCGCTGAAAACTGTGCGGAGCCCGTTTATGCCGGACCTTTGTTGCGGTCCAAGTGACAAGAGTTAGGTCGTATTAGATATTAGTTCAACTTAAGGCTTCAAGTCACCCAAAGGGCAATGGAGAGACCTGTGTTGGGAGTTTCTCTGCGTAATCGCATCAGAAATGAGGCTATCGGCTGCAGAACCAGGTTATAAAAAACGCAAGAGAAGCTGCGGGATAAATATAGCCTTTGTCCAACTTGAATGTTCATGCTATACACTGGTGACCAGTGGTGGCGCGTGAAAATTGTCACTGGACAACCCGGAGCATAAAAAAGGGCTGTTTTGTGATGATTTACAAGTTTGTTAATATATAGCAAGAAATTTTAGGAAAGCCGGTGGGAATCGGATTATATGGGCGCTCCGCCACTAGGTGACAGAATTTTTGAAATCGGGTGAGTAGTTTATTGCCATCATACAAACTCACAAAGCTACACCCTCGCAAAACGAAACACTCACTTTTTTTTAGGGTTCCGTACTCAAAGAGTAAAACGGGACCCTATTACTAAGACTCCGCTGTCCGTCCGTCCATCCGTCCGTCCGTCCGTCCGTCTGTCTGTCACCAGGCTGTAACTCACTGATACCGTGATAGTTCCAGCTGAAATTTTCACAGATGATGTATTTCTGTTGCCGCTATAACACAGAATGAAATAGTTTTTTTACAGATAATGGTACGGCACCCTTCGTGCGCGAGTCCGACTCGCACTTGGCTGGTTTTTTTAAATATATATTTCATACTTGAGGGAAACATGCATACGTCTGCGAAGAAATTCAAAGGTGTATATGAAGTCCCCAACCCGGTCTGGGTTAACGAGGGAACTGCTGCCTATTTTACTCGTCCATGAGTGGAGGCCTGTGCCCAGCAATAGCGCATACCTATATACGTACCTTTATACTGATGATGACGAATAAACTTTGTCACCAGATTACTTAAGGCGACGTGAGCTCAGAAAACGGATTTTTAAAAAGTCCTAGCTCTTGTTTGGATTATAATACGGCTCCCTAAAATTAATTAGCAATGTTGAGGCCTTTCTCGAGGGATAACAGCTATTCGAATCCTGAGTTTTTGACTTTCGCTCGATAGAAAAAAATCACGAACATAGAAACTTAAAAAAATCGTAACAAATTATGCACAATAGCTAAACATATTAAAATTGGTTCGAAAAAATGGCAATATCATGTTTGAGGGAATTTAGCAATTACTTGTTTATTTATTAAAACGCACAAATAATTAAAATTAAAAAAACATGATATCCGCGCTTCCGAACACGCACTTCCATCTCGCTCACGCTTATGCTCAGTGAGAGGGAGAAAAGACCACGAGCCACCATAACAATTCAGGGCTACTCGGCTACGAACGTGGCGCTATGAAAACTTTAACACTAAATGTTTTAAATTGTTCCAAGCCCGCTGTCGCTCATGAATTACACCAGCCTCTTCCTCAGTATCCGGACTACGTATGCATTCGAATGTGTATTTGAAACTACCAGTTAAAACTCGTTTACTGGTATCACACTACCCGAATAATGACCGAAAAATAAACGAACGTATTCCGATTTTGCCCGAAAGGACGGCCATTTTGAAATTCTTTAGTTAGATTTTTTTAGGTTATTTTTTGTGTAATCAATCTCTGAATGCATCAAAGGATTTGCTTTGAAACGAAATTGTGTTTTTTTTATGGAATCCAGTTTGTCATTGCAGTTTGTTGGATTGAGTTTTACTGATTCGCCAATTTAGTTTGCAATAGTTTGGTTTGTTGTGTGCCGGGGCTAATTTTGTTGGGGCTACCACAACTTGCTATAAAGTCGCGTCGCGCGCGATTTTGTGACTTTCGTCTCCTGAAGTGTAGATTTTCTCGTCTCGCACCGCTCCGATATCCTCCACTGGGAGAGAAATAGGTAGTTAAGTTTAATTTTATGATTCTCAATGCACAATTGGGAATGGATGAAAATTTTAGAAGTGCCTGATTATTTTTTTGATGATAGGAATAACCCTTCCTTAGCACCAGAAAAAAGTTGGAGACTTTTCAGCTGTCACATTTTGCCTGTCGGAAAAAGACACGTCACGTTTTCATATTTCGTACATTACCATGTAAACTTCCACCGAAAATTAGTTTTACGAGATCTAGTAAGTAGTTTTTTTTTAATACGTCATAAATCGTAAACCGCAATTTATTTCACGGAACCCTTCATGTGCGAGTCCGACTCGCACTTGGCCGCTTTTTAAGATTTCTCCAATTTCATCGGAGAAAGTTCGCCTAAGTTTTCCCCTGCCAACTTGACGATACATTTAATAGATTTAAATACTTAAATATATAGACCAAGACTCAGAATCAAATATTCATGCGCATCACACAAATATTTGCCCTCACCGGAATTCGAACCCAGGACCTTCAGCTTCATAGGCAGCTTCACTACCCACAAGGCTTACCGGTCGTCGGTCATCGTGAATATAATTTAAAAATCCTAAGGAGCTTCAGAAAATGGTCTGAAATGGTGCCGTTTAACGCTTTTAAGACCAGCCTTTGGAATAACACGGTAAAAATACAAGATGACTCGAACAGGGCATTCTGAATGGATCGCTCTTTGGTTAGATTTCAGATCTTGAGTAAACCTACATATTTGTGGAAAAATTAGGAATACTTTTCGAAGACTTTGCTGAGGCTGTGGAATATATATGTGAAAGTAAGTAGTTAAACTATGTAGTATGCAGATACTTTCGCTGGCTTTTTAACTAAGTAGGTACAGTCAAGGAACTTAATTCCCTACCCATTTCTTTAAAATGTCGTTAGACATTCGCAATGCAATAAGGTCGAAATTTAGATTTTGTAATAGTATTGAAAAGTCAATACGTATTATTTGTCACTTCACATTACAGATAAACTCTTTGCGAAAAGTTCACATTAGCTTTTTTTCTACATTTGTCATGTGTCAGTGTCAATCGAGACAATTGTAAAATAAATTTCACGTTATTCATTTGAAAAATAAAATGCTTTCCGCTAACCGCAAACTATTAAGAGCTCAAATAGTGGAGTTACACCAGGAAAGAATAGGGATTCATGAGAGAACACGTTCAAAAGTTCAGTTCACCACAGTTCACCATGTCAACGTAGTTAATCTGTTGCCTAGTTACTAACAAAACACAATACATGCGATATGTCAAAGTAACGCCGCCGTACTCTAGCTAGAGCTCTTATGGTGACGGTTTGCTATACGATATTGAACCTTAGGTGGGTTGGAAATTTAATTCCTTGACTGTATAATACTTCTAAACGAAAGATGTGCTCAAAATGATCTGCACACGAATCTGTTTGAATAAGTGCAAGTAGGTTGAAGAGCTTCTGGGTAAACCGCACAAAAGGTTGGGACATTGAGAAAACGTGTCAGTGCTTGACACTGGCCTAATATTTGACACTTTGAATCTTTATTCATATGCATAGTGTCAATAAATACGTGGTATTATACAAAAAATACAAAACTTTGACACGAAATCTCGATAAAAAGAGAAACGACCTGTAAATTGAATACTAAAGTTGCGACTTGCAGGACCAGTATAGTATCTAACAAATAATTTCTACGGCCTCCGTAACCCCGTGCGTAGTGAATCTGCCTACGAAGCTAGAGGTCCCGGGTTCGAATCCCGGTCAGGGCATTTATTTGTGTGTTTATCACGAATATTTGTTCCAGAGTTTATGGATATTATATATGTATATAAGTATCTATAAGTATTTATCAATTATATATATCATCGCCCATCAACCCACAACACAGGCCTTATTGAGCTTACCGTGGGCCTGGGTTGATTTGTGTAAGATTGTCCCGTAAAAAAAATATATATCTTTAAATAGTATTTAAACTCTGTTGTTCAGTTAATATCCTAATATTTTAGGGAACTTTCTCATGGTACGAGTATAACCGAAATCATTAAAAAAATGAAAGTTAGCTAACGTTCAAATAATGACAACCACAGAAGATTTACAAAAACAATTCTGTATTCCAAACACGTCGTTGTATAACTTAGATACTGTGATACAAAAAAATCATTTTAGGGATCCTTAAAGCCCCTCGCTTTGATTGGTTCCCCCTGATGCCGCATTAATGACTGATATCCCCTTATCAAATTTTAATTTTACTGAACCTGGATGTATAAAGGCGATACCGCAGTAGTGTAGATGTTGAAGACCAGGGCCCGTAGTTTTCATGCCGATGACATCAATTTGACATCACGCTGCATATAGAATGATCCCAAATATTTTTATTGTAATTATTAATCATTAGTCGTCAATCATTTTAATCATGTACAAACTTCAAAAGAAATCTATTCACAAGTGGAATAATTAATAGGTACCTTCTTGATACGTGAAACGTAAATTAAACTATATGTTTTGTTTTTATACATACAATTACAATCATACTCTATGCAGCGTGACGTCATTTTTGCGTCAACGTCAACGGCATGATAAGTAAGGTGGTAACAATACAATTTAATAAAATGTAGTAGAGTATTAATTATTCCACGTGTGAATAGATTACTTTTAAAGTAATTTGTACATAATTAGAATGATTGACGACTAATGATTAATAATTACAAATAAGTCTATTTGGGATCAACCTGTGACGTGACGTCAAATTGATGTCATAGGCGTGAAAAGTACGGGCCCTGTTGAAGACCATGGAAACAATTTTTGTTACAAAAAACTACTTTGGCAGAAAAAATTGTTACCCCTTTTTTGCAAAGTTATAAAACTACTCGTAGAGAGCGTTCCAATGACTCAAAACACGATGGATTATCTTGTGTAGTTTAAGAGTTCCTATGGCCACCTTCCTTCTCTATGGGCATATTGCTCAGCTCGATGGGCATATTGCATTGTCACCATACGTTTACCATACAACAAAGAGAAAATGTAACATAACTGTTACTGATTGTCTTTTATTTAAAAATTACGACTATACTGAGAAAATACTCGACATTATTAAATAACACAGATCTAAATTGTCATTGTATTTCGACTAACTTATATATTTACACACACACACACACACACACACACACACACACACACACACACGCACGCACGCACGCACGCACGCACGCACGCACGCACGCACGCACGCACGCACGCACGCACGCACGCACGCACGCACGCACGCACGCACGCACGCACGCACGCACGCACGCACGCACGCACGCACGCACGCACGCACGCACGCACGCACGCACGCACATTATTGTATATTTGTTAGATAAGTATTTAAAGTTCTTAATTCTTTTCTCAAATTACACTGTATATAAACATCGTCTGTAGTTGGTGTTCTAGAGAGGAGCACTGTTTACCCTAAAGCACAGGTTTTAAACTTTTTAGGAAGCAGAGCGTCTAGATCTAAAGACATATCTGTACCAAATGTTTATATAAATAAATAAGGTATAAATTAAAGTATAAAGTACTTACACAAGTACACTCAAGAGCAAAAGTTTCGGGTCGATGAAATACCGTCATATTTCCTAAAATAGTCCAAACGTTGTACAGTTTTTTTAATCCTTTCATGATCTTTATTAAATTTTTCATCTAAACTGCAGAAATAACAGTAAAAAAGAAACACGTTACCAGGTTTAAATCGGACTCGTAAAAACCCATGAAAAAAACAACGTTAACGGAGCGAGATATCGCAAAAATCGTAATTTTTGGATGTTGATATCTTTATGATAGGATCCCGGAAATTGCTAATACATTTGGGTATTACGAAGACTAGTATGTTATGTAAATAAGACTAGTGAAACATATTTAAAAAAACCTATTGCGGTTATTTAATTTAGGGTGACCCGAAACTTTTGCTCTTGAGTGTAGGTATGTCAAATTGTAGTTCAATCGGATTCTGTGTACAATTCAACTGTGCAAATACACTGTTTCTGTGCAAAAAAGTTCAAATAAATAAATTTACAAGAAGAATAATACTCTGGGAGCGCCTTTAAATAATTTCCGATGCTGTGACGGCGTATGAAAACCAGATTATATCAGAAACAAAAATAATCAACTTTTTGAATACGGAGATCGCTTAGTTAAACATAATACATGGGACGACTACGTGAATGTGTCACGAAGATGATGTAAATAAATAGATAAATATCTGGGGACAATCTTACACAGATCGACTTAGTCCCAAACTAAGCAAAGCTTGTACTATGGGTACTAGACGACGATATACATACATATATAGATAAACATAAATACATTGAAAACATCCATGACTCAGGAACAACTATTCTTGTTCATCACACAAATAAATGCTTCGTAGGCAGTGCTACTACCAACTAGGCTACAGAGGTGGTCAATGTATCAATGTCTACTAATATTATAACGTACGTCATTGTCTCATACCAATTTGTGACACGTACTTCATTTTAATTGAAAATTGTAAGTTCCATGGCGATAAAATGGGAAAGGTGATGTTGCCTTTTTTCATAAAATTATGCATATGGTCGCCATATTATGAATTAGCTGTTTTTAGAACTAACTGAACATTGCCATGGTTCGTCCTGTACTGAAGACCTGGTAAAATCCTTTTGACATATATTTATTTGTAATGAAAGAAAGAAAGAACAAAGAAAGAAAATACATTTATTTAACGTCACAAAATTACACAATAAAAAGAACAAGCAAAATAAAAGACTCAAATACTAGGACGTTAAATAGGATCCCCACTCAGCATGAAGCCACAGCAAGGCACAGCAAGCTGAGGCGCTGATTTTCAGTGGGGACCTAACTCTTTGGACCTACCTTACCCTGGACTTAACCTACTCTAAATGGAGAACTTTTTGGTACACGTACGTTAGGTAGATGTAAATGATATTGTTTGTATGTTTCAATGGCAGTTGTGTAGTCTTAACGCTCGTTAGAGAAGTTACGCAATCTCACTGGGCAGTATTTTTGTAAACGGTTGCGCGAGCTTTTATTTCCGTCGCTGCTTTAAAAATTTAACAAACATTATGTTGCAAACGTCTCCGCAAATTTCTCATCGTGGCAAAGTGCGTATACAAGAAGACCGATAGAGTGTGCTAAAGTGATTCAGCGGAGGTACCTTAGAGCAAATGGAGAGGAGGAGGATGTAACCTGCGAAGTGATAGTTTTCCATTATCATCATATCAGCCCAAAGACGTCCACTGCCTCCCCCAAAGCCACCCGCATCCAGCGAACTCCCGCGACCTTTACCAGGTCATCAGTCCACCTTGTGGGGGGGGCCTACCCACGCCGCGCCTTCCGGTACGTTTTTCCATAATAACATACCTAAATTTTGGCATGCACATTGTACGGGCAGAAATATCGTCTCTCTTGCTGTCTAAAATAACCAAGTGGGCCGTTCTTCTTTTCGACCGACGATGAAATGACCACGCTCTGTTCCGTTCCGTTCCAGTGCCTCATCCAGCCAGCAGTTTTGCTGCAAGGACGTGGAGGCGTTGGCCATGACCGGGAGGAAGGGTCGAAGAGGCAACGACATTGCTCGAGGGCGCGCGCTGGCACGATACAGGAGGTCAGGGGATTTTGAATTTTTGACCGACAATGAACTGCTGTTTGTTTTCGAGCACTTTGAAAATTGTGGCGGTAAACGGTTATTTGGAAAAGAGGCGTATGCACTGCACTGTAAGCGATTACTGGCTTATAATAATCATGACGAAAAAGGGTATTTCAAGAGGAAATACGGCGTGCAGCCCACACAAAAACCTTATAACTTTGGACACATCTCATGAACACGAACGGTTAGAATTTTTTTTTTTGCCGAATTATCTGCGTTGATGGCCGTTGGGGCGGAAAGGTTCTCGAGTGGCGACCACGTACCGGAAGGCGCGGCGTCGGTAGGTGGACTGATGACCTGGTAAAGGTCGTGGGAGTCCGCTGGATGCGGGTGGCGCACTACCGGTCACTTTGGCACTCTTTGGGGGAGGCCTATGTCCAGCAGTGAACGTCTTTCGGCTGATATGATGATGATGATGAACCCAATTCTCTCAGCCATCAAAAGTTCGTTTGTTTGGATAAAACGGTTTCTCATAAGTCACAAATGCAATTTATTTTTGGAACGAGCCTTTGTCGCTCTAATGGTACACTTAACATATCATGTCATTACTTATGTACATTTTTTATCAAGGTAAAATTTGATTTAATTTAAATACGCAAGGGAACATTGTATAAGTAACAGCCAATAATTGGATCTTATAAGAAATTTAATGCATCCTTGTTTGGAATTAGATTTTGTTTGAAACAAGTGGAGCTGCCATACAAGCCTTATTAGATTTGCATTGAGTGTGTAAATCCGGACAAAATAATGAGTAAAGCTTGTATTGAACTTTATTTGCATGTTTGTTTGGTCCTTTTTCGAGGTTTAATGAAGTTGAATAGTAGGTATGCTTAGTAATAAAATTACACTGTATTACACCCCGACGGAAGACCAGCGCTGGTTAGGAAATTGTAATTTTTTTTTGGTTAGGTGTGTCATTTGTTTTTTTCTTGTGCGCAGCTTTTTTTCTTAAATCGGGTAACCTATACAATTATGTCTCACGGAGACGGTGTTTTGCCTTGTCTTATAGATTCTATAAAACATCATTAAAAAGCCTCTTCTCTATGAGCAGTTTATGATTGTGTGAAGAAAAACACCATTTTTTTGAGAGCAGATAGTAGGTATCTCCTGTGATCTGTCACTTTTAAACGAAACTTTATAACTCGAAGTGACTTGAGTCATAGAATAAATTTATTACGAATTTATTACTTACTAACCAATTGGTTTTACTTTATATTTAATTTTTTATTTATATTGTAAAAAAAATATTTACAATTCACTTACATGAGAATTAAAGTATAACATTAAACTAACAACAAGGACCGCCCCGGATCGTTGGTGGCCCAAAAGTTCCCATGACGGAATAAATACATATAGGTCTGGCGTATTTGTAAAATTATTGTTGTGTAATATTTGTAGATTCTGTCGAATTACAACTAATCTTTACGCTACACTGTATATGAACTCGTAGCATTTTGAACGCAGTACAAATCTGGAAAATGCCCAAAAAGATTGTCGTAATATCGTAAGTAAAAAGAATTTCACAAAATTTGCTAATTTATGCACGTAGGTGTCCATAATAGCGCTTTAATATGACCCCATGTTTTCTTTATTCATAGATTCGTTAGAATTTTGTAAATTCGTAACATTACAAAAAATACCAAAGCATTACAATGATTCGTGACGATAGCTGATTGTTGACTACTTCTTAACCAATAGAATGTCCGCCAGTGTACCACGCTACACTTGATGATAAAATTCGGGATTTTTCCTCATTTTCTCTGATTGGCTGCAGGCACGTGGATACGCCATTAATACCATGAGGGATGCTAAGTGCCTCGTAGTGGAAGTCATAAATATGTATACAGCTTTGATTGACTTTATATGATTAAGATGTATGTACCTGCACTAGTCGCTCCGTGTCAACCCACGAGCGTGAATTAAAAAAAAGAAACGAAAAAGTGACTCAACAAAAAAAAAACAATATACTTAATTGACGAACCTGCTCACAAAATTTCACGAGAATCAGTTGAGAAATGCGACCTGTAGAGGAGAACAGCTGGAAACCGGGACGTCCAGACATCCGGACATACAAACGATTTTCGGCCCAAGCTGAAGCATAGAACTTCGTTCGCTTCGCTCGCTCGCTCGATAACTATGGCATCCGCTGTGTCAAAACATTTTTTAATACCACGTTGGTGTCAAACAAGCCCACCTGATGGTAAGTGATTACCGTAGCCTATGGACGCTTGCAACTCCAGGGGTGTTACATGCCTTTAAGAATTTATACACTCCTTTTTTGAAGAAACCCATACTGTATTCCCTTGGGAAAACCTCGGCAGGGAGCTCATTCCACAACCTGAGCGTCCGAGGGAGGAAACTTCTCTGAAACCGTACGGTACGCGACCAATTTGACCATTACAAGAACTACGAAGAATCGTGGGAGAGACAGGTAGTGTTCTTTTAGACGTGATTTGAATACAGTTCAAGTCAACACGCCCTAAGTCCACGGCCAGCGAATTCAACAATGGAATTTTCATTGTCAGTTGACAATTTCATTTTCATGTTGGTGTGTCGCGCCCCACCTTACTGCCCTGGCCCCGTAGCATAGCCTTATCACGCGATAAGTGACAAAATAACAGCGTCGTCTCGTTCTATCGAACTGTGTCAGCCAGTGACAGATGCTCTATCTTGTCACTTATCGCGTAATAAAGGCCATCCATGCTACGGGGCCAGGTCCCCAACCAGGGCAGTAAGGCGTGGCGCGAGTGTATGAAGGCCAATTCAATATTAGGTTTCATCCAGAGTGACGATCAGACTTCAGTTTTGCATTTCAATGTGTATCGCGCGTCCGTACTAATTCGTTATCTGAAGGAGCGTGTAAGCGAGCGCGCAATACGCATTGAAATGTGAAGCGATGAATAAGAATAGGCCTCAAGATTCATGACCATGTCAAAGTCATCTAAAGTAATCGACTTCTTCACAAAAACACTGCAAATAGGCTAAAAACTTACCAGACCCAATTTTGATACTGATGAGACTCATCTAGGTCAATTACTTTAAATGTCCTTCAAAATTAAGCCTTTAGATGAGATGACAAAAATCTTGGGGATAAAGTTACTTTTTTACCGTTTGTGACTTTTATTGAGTGAGGCACTACTTAATTATAAATTATGTCGCTTTAGTTCTTCTCATCCAAAGTTGCCGTATCACGCGCATAAGGTAATAGCCAACTAATGCTCGCGCATGGACCTGTAGAGACTTTTTGTATCTGAAATTAAACTTCAATATTGGAATTTAACTAACAATTGGTGGGTGCGAATATTTCAAATGCTTGTTATAACATTTTACGTGGCACTACCAATTTTTTTTGCAAAATTGGCTCGCGCTCGCAAACAATGTCTATTCAAAAGCTAGGAACAAAGGCCATTCATGACCTCAGTTGAAATCGGCTTAACTATACCAATGATCTTTCCTTTTGCTTACTTTTTGCTTCATCTACTATCTACTCAGTATGGATATGGTAAAGGTTAGTAGATTTTATGTCTATACTATATGTATATATCCTGTTTATGCAAGGGACAATATAGTACAAGGGAGGGCTCGGATCAGGCAAACTTGACGCATTATCCACGTAGCAGCAGTTAAAGTAATTACAATACAGGTGGGATGCAGCGGTAAAGAGCATACGCGCCCAAACTTGCGCCGCCGAGATCGCTTTAAAGTTTTCGGGGTAGGCCAAGGGATGTGATACAGCGTTTCCCTTATAATCCTTCTTATAATAACTAGTACAATATGCGATGTATTAACCATTTGGCTGATTTTACTTATGTTCGAACTGAAAATAAAAATAATAATATTAATCACCGACCATTATTCACGTCGGATTGTTCCAGTAGACTAGGAGAAATTCTCTCGGTTCGCTCGATCGTAATCATCATCATCATCATCATATCAGCCGAAAGGCGTCCACTGCTGGACAAAGGCCTCCCCCAAAGAGTGCCACAATGGCCGGTCCTGCGCCACCCGCATCCAGCGGACTCCCGCGAACTTTACCAGTTCATCAGTCCACCTTGTGGGGGCCAGCCTACCCGATCGATCGTAATATAAGACTTTAATTCAGACTGTAAGTTCACAGTGTAGATAGATATATTACATTACGGTAATTTCTCTGTTTGGACTACATGGGTTGGGTCTGTAATTCTGTATGCCGTTCGGGTTTTTGCGCTTTAAAAACATTCTACTGTTCTACGAATATTATAAAATAAGAAACTTTGTTAGGATGTTTGCAGTTCAATTAATGCAAAACAACTGAACGGATTCAGATGTTTAGCACGAATTAAAATAAAGAGTAGGTACTCATTATCCCGAAAATCAACCTCCAATGTCACGAAATTGGGGAGTTAAGTTGATACGCGAGGCTCAGGTGACGAAGTCGCAGAAAAGCGCAAATCCATATACCTAAAAATAATTATAATATTAAATATTATAAATGCGAAAGTGTGTATGTCTGTCTGTCTGTCTGTTACCTCTACACGCTAAAACCACTATTGATTTAGATTCAATTTGGTATAGAAATAGCTTGAGCCCCGAGGAAGGATATAGGATAGTTTGTATCCCAAAAATCATCCCCTAAGGGAGTGAAATGGGGGGTGAAAATTAATATGCAGCTACGATATAAACGAAATCCACACGGACGGAGTCGCGGGCAAAAGCTAGTTTTACATAAATATTGCAGAAGTGCCAGATTATGTCCTTTTAAGCGCAATTTACACATGCAAGAAATTGCATGCAAGTTTCATTACATTGCGGGTTACCGAGGATGCTGAGTTCAATTGATCTACCAAACCCCGCAATGTAGTTAAACTTGCATGCAATTTCTTGCATGTGTATTTTGCGCTTTTAAGGTGGTTCGATTGCCAAACAAAACGTTTATTATCAAAGGGGGAATTTCGCGCAAATTGAAAGCCAATTTATGAAAGCTAGTTACATAAGTTTCCTAAAATATCAGGCCGTTAGCCTGCGAAAGTCAAATAACGTTTTGTATGGCAATCGATCCACCTTAAGAGTCTCCAGCACGGTCTACTCAAGTCGACCCTCAATAAAAACTTAGTTTGGCTCTCCGCGACCCTTAATTTTGCAAGACTCCGCGCAAAAGCCTCTCTCTCTCATCTCCGTTTATTCAAAACTCCCTAAAACGCCGAGAGCTCACCGCTACAACCACGCACGTCTAAGCTAACATTATTAATGAGGCTAATATGAAAATTGTTGAACTAATAACGCAGGCGAGGCACGTACACGCTCCGTAATTTCGACAAAGGATGACATGTCGAATGTAGACGATATTGTGCTGGTTGTGATTTTAGATAGAAGCCGGGTTTGAAAGTTTGAACTTATCTGACGTGATGCTTGACATACCTATGAGCCGTCACGTCAGAACAGATGAATGTGAATCAAGCCATACTAAGGGTGCCTTTCCACCGCAGATATGCTATGCATGGCACAGCTCCAGCTACAGCTATGTTTCAAATTTATGAAAACATAGCATAGCATGGCATAGCACATCTCTGGTGGAATGGCACTTTAAATCACGAAACATGTTTTCATGTTTTCTGTCAACAAACTGTTATATTGCGGTTGCGTCGGCCTTAGATGCCTGAAAATAAATAGTTTATTATCATTATTAACGAAAGCGACTGCCATCTGACCTTTCAACCTAGAGGGGAAACTAGATCTTATTGGGATTAGACCGAACGGTAAATATTCCGTACACAACTTCCGAAAAACTCATTGGTACGAGTTGGGATTCGAACCCAAGACCGCCGCTTGACAGCCACATGCCTGAACCACTAGGCTACCGTAGCTTACGTGTAGTGTATCGAAACCATATAGCTGCAGTACCTAGCACTGCAAAAAGCCGTGGTGTGTGTGTGTGTGTGTAAGCGCTCGTAACAACTGTCACTGACTCTAACGGAAGTATGATCAATTTTATGAAAAAAGGGGAGGAGATTATTGTAAAGTTATGGACTTGCATGTTAATTGAATTAAGTTTAAATTGACAACAAGTCCAAAGTCCACTATTTGTTTTGACGTTGCAACTGAATACGGATAATGTGAACATTTCATCCTCAAAAACGGCAAAGGCCACAGAAAAAGTTATTTTCCAGCCGTGCGTGCGGCAATTCGCTGACACCCCGTAACGGATGAAAAAATTGCGTGCCCAAACCTTCGATATGACAACATGAAAAAAAGTCGCCATGAAATAACTTAAATTGTCAACAGCGATATCGTGGCGATGAAATGGGGGTTATTGTGAGAACGATATTACTAAGTGCGTAACAATATTTTTCACCTCACTAGCTCGGAATGGCCTTTTTGTATGTTTGATCTCTATTGAGAAAATCGCTTTTTATCCACATGTCAAGAAAGTAGACGTAGAACGTTAAAAGTACTATGACGTAGAACGTTAAATGTTTATTTTTGTTTTTTGTATATTTTATGACATAATTATTTTCTTTTTAATTTTAATTTTTTTAACTTTTTTTTTTTACTTTTTAGGGTTCCGTACTCAAAGAGTAAAACGGGACCCTATTACTAAGACTTCACTGTCCGTCCGTCCGTCCGCCCGTCCGTCTGTCTGTCACCAGGCTGTATCTCAAGAACCGTGATAGCTAGAGAGTTGACATTTTCACAGATTATGTATTTCTGTTGCCGCTATAACAATAAGAATAAGAATAAGAAATATTTATTCGACAAAAACATGATACACTAGGATACAAAGTCATTGGGTCCCGAGCTAGGATTCCCTGTGTTACGGGACCCAGTAGAACAGCAAGCATACAATATTAAATAACAGACAAGTATAGAATAGATGTTTTACAAATTACAAAGCTACAATAATTTTAGTTCTGTCAGTGTAATGTGTGAGCGTGAGTGTGTGTGAGAGTCTGAGAGTGCGTGTGTGATCATGAGTATTTTGAAGTGAAGGTATAAGTAAGTAAATAAATAAATAAACAATTGATTACTCGTGAGATTAAAAATATAATATAGCTTTAAATTAACAGAGAACAGTTAAGAGCAGTTCAGTCTCACTGTAGTCGTGTTGCAGCAGCCATTTGGTTAGAGTGCTTCTACTAGGGGGGCGACGGGCTGTATAAAATTTGCAGAAGGTCTTTAGGACAAGAGGGGAGATAAATTGGCTGAAACGCTGGGCAAATCTGGATGTATACTTGGGCGTTTTCCAGCGTTGACGTCGTCTTGTGTCTGCGTCAAAGTTTTTGTCGTGTCTTTTGCCGTATGCAAGCATGACCTTTCTAAGGAACAGCTGTCGGACCGTCAGGACATTCGCTTCCATGTAGAGGTCTGTAGTGCGGTACCGGAATGGTTTTCGGAATGCGACTTTTAAAAGAGATCGCTGCGCCCTTTCCAAGCTGATAAGGATGGTCTTTGCTGCTCCACCCCATACTGAGTTACAATACCCTAGTATAGATTCCCCGAGCGCGAAATACAACAAATACTAAAAACAAAATAAAGTATTTTTTTAAGGGGGGCTCCCATTATTATTATTATTATTTTGTTTGTGGGCCTTAATGTACCGCTTCGACCAGCAAGTGATCTATTGTGGCAGCCCTTGCTTTAGAGTTCACCGTTAAGTCCCGTTGCCTCCAGGAAATTCCAGATTCTTTGGGCGGTGATATGTTGTACTTCTTGTGGGTGCACTATGTGCCGCCCTAGGTAGGTACTTCTTTTATGCATGAGTGGTCCGCAAGAGCAGAGAATGTGCATTGCAGTCTCCTCTGTCTCCTGGCAGAACCTGCAGGTTGTGTCCTGCTTCATATCCATTTGAAACAGGTGTTTGTTCAATTTGCAATGTCCTGTCAGGATTCTTGTCACTGCGCAGGTTTTGTGCCTTTTGAATTGTAATAACTCTTTAGACAGCTTACTATTGAATCCTTCGATCAGGGCTTTAGCATGTTTTTGTCCTTTGGTGAACTTCCACAGCTTGATTGCCTCTGATTTTTCCGCGTTGTTTAGCAGAGAATATGCTTTCCGTTTTGTGATGCCACAGAACGGTTCCGGGCCGTGTGTAAAATACAACTTTCCCCCCATGTATAACAAATAACTATTACATCTTACTTAGCCAACTACCGCCATGTAGGTAGGTATGAGTGCGTAAAATCTCACTTTCTGGCCAGGGGGCAGCGTAAACATGTTTTACTTACCACGGGTGGCAAAAAAGAACACCTCAGATCGCATATTTATTGCCCTTGCCTTCGGCTCGAACATTAAATACCTGCTATTGTTCGTCTTACCGCCTCAGGTGAGTATGTAAAAAAAATCAGCATGCCTCAAGAGAACCGGGCGTTGTTTCACTTGATTTGATTAGCGTTTCGGAAATAGAATATATTCCAATTGAAATAAACTCAACAGTTAAACATTAAAAGGAAAATCGACGACCTCTGTAGCCTAGGTCCCGGGTTCGAATCCCGAAGTGATTTATTTGTGTGTTTGTATGGATATATTTTCCGGAGTCATGGATGTTTTCTATGTATTTATTTATCTATATAACAATTGAGATCATCGCCTAGTACCCATAGTAAAAGCTTTGCTTAGTTTGAGACTAGCTCAATTTGTGCGAAATTGTCTCAAAATATTATATTGTTAAAATTAACAATCTACGCCTAAACGGAGACTTTATATCGAAACTGCACAAACATCTTTTCTTCAAGTAGGTTAGGACACAAAACAACAATCAGTGAGAACCTTTTTAAATTCGGTTAAAACTCGACCATGTCTCAATTCACAACATCAGCCCGTGACCGCGTCAGTTCACGTCAACTCGAGTGAAAATTTTAGAAACTTTTAATGGCACAAGTCGACCGGTGATGCGGAAATTACACCCGAACCAAATTATCTAGTAAACTGACAGAAATTCGCGGAATGAGAGTTGGCAGTAACGTTATTTTTATGGTTACACTCTTTAAAGAAAGGCTGTCGGGAAGATATCGCCCTTTAGCAATAAACTACCTATTAATTGTGTATTATACAGAATACAGATATTTATTGGTAAAAGTACATTTTACAAGTCATAATTTTCAAAACACAATTAAATTAAATTAAGTTAGGTACACACAGTCACACATTACGGTGCTGGATCCTTACGAGTGTGCAAAACTCGTCAATTGAGTAACATGCCTGCAATGATTTAAGCTTGTTCATGAATATACTGTTGCTGGTTGAGTTTTTTATGTCAGTCGGGAGCAAGTTGTATAGGGTGGGCCCCATGATGCTGAGTGACCGTCGTGACTTAGCCAGCTGGCGGCTCGGAACGATCAGCAGAGGTCGCCTACGGGACGAACTCAGTTTGTAGTCATGCATGTTGTTTCTTACGTACATACAGGCAGTCAGTACATACATGCATGGTAAGGGACTTAATTATATAAGTATCTATATCGTCGTCTAGTACCCATAGTACAAGCTTTGCTTAGTTTGGGACTAGGTCGATGTGTGTAAGATTATCCGCAAATTATTCATTTTGGCACTCTTTGGGGGAGGCCTATGTCCAGCAGTGGACGCCTTTCGGCTGATATGATGATGATCATTTATTTTATTTTACCTACGCGTTCTTTTGTTTATCTTTATAACTGATAATATAAGAGTATATAATATTCTCTTGCACACCTCACATAACCGTAGCAGTTATAAAGATAATATATAATACAGGGTGAATCCTAAGTCGTGAACCGAAATAGCAAAATGTGAATCTATCCATGATTCTGAGTTACTTTTACTATGGGGCGAACTTTGTGTTATGCAAAAAAAAAACAACTATTTCATACAATTTTGTCAGTCTTAAATGAGCTAAGTGTATGAAATAGTTATTTTTTTTGCATAACACAAAGTTGGCCCCATAGTAAAAGTTGCTCAGAATCATGGATAGATTCACATTAGGCTATTTCGGTTCACGACTTAGGATTCACCCTGTAGAGTATAGTATAATAGAGGTAATATATAATAGAGTAAGGGTAGAGTATTTTGTATTGCATTGTATTGTAAAGATTCCAACCTAAACTCAACGCCCAGTAGCGATAGCGTGTGAGTGAAGCTTATGCTGTCCAGAGGCGTAATTGCGTAACTTTTCAAATGAGCGTGAGGATAATTCAACTGTAATTTTTCCATAGCAAAGAATGTGCTAATTAGATTTACCTAACGTACCCGTACGTAAAACGTTACCCAATCGACGAGCGGACTAGCGATAGCCAGCTTGTAATTTTCCAAAGTGTTAGTTACATTTTTTCATTTGAGTTTCATTGCTAGGTACGAGTATTTTTTTTTTTTTTTTTATTTGCGGACAATCTTACACAAATCAACCTAGTCCCAAACTAAGCAAAGCTTGTACTATGGGTACTAGACGACGAAATAGATACTTATGTAGAGAAATAAATACTTAAATACATAGAAAACATCCATGACTCAGGAACAAATATTCGAGCTCATCACACAAGTAAATGCCCTTACCGGGATTCGAACCCAGTAACCAGTATATACTTCTGATAAAATGTTGGTTAGCTGTTGGTTACTACAGTTATTCTCATTAATACTTTTTGTTAATTTGGTTCATCTTATGTATGTTACGTTCCACTGCTGAGCAGAAGGGCTGTTACTCTTTATGCGCTGGTGCGCCTCACTCCACCCGTCACGCCTAACGAAACCAGACCTCTACCTACGCTTAGTTACTACGAATCGCGGCGTCAAGATATATTTATGGGTGACAGTTGAGGTGAGCTTAAAACAAGTTACAGAATAGCGGGGAAGGATACTACGATTCCACGTCACATCGCCGGTATTTCACAAGGTTGCCCCACATTCATGCCTGTGTTTCAAAAGCAGCAGGTCGATCACGTAACGCATTGTACGTCTGTCACATAGATCTAAATGTCACTTTTTGGAAAAGTTACAGTTTAGTTGTCGTAACGGGCGCTCGAAAAGTTCTGTGATTATAATTACCTGATTGGGAAAAAACGCATAACTCGATTTTTCGCGTTCACAAAATCTGTATAAAATTAACTTAGGAGTTTGATTTTTTCAAGGGACGGTAAACTTGAGTATCTAATATGGTTATAATTTCAAATCGATACCTCCACGCCTTCCCGTGATAATGGGTCTTGACTCTTGACAGGCAGATAGACAGACAGACGGACAACAAGGGACAATAAGGGTTCAGTTTTTTCCACCTGAGGCACAGAACGCTAAAAATGATAATGTAGTGCGCAATGAATTATTGAATCCCAGGATCGTCAACTTCCCAGATAGGGGTACGTCAAATAGTGTCATCGACTCATAATTTGATAAACGCTGTGAGCCTTATTTTTCACTGACAGCTATTAAGCTACAACATATACATATGTCCATCGTACAGCGATATCGTAGTCGTATTGCTCGCATGAAACCGTACCCGCTTCATGAGTGCAAATTGCTATCGGGTGACGCTTTTAGTCACTCCAATTTGGTATACGCTCACTTTGGGAGTTTTATTTAACTTGGGAAATGTTTAAAGTGGAAATTGTATCCTCGACGCGGCTGGCGGGTTAGGAAAATGAAGCTGCTTAAAATTCATATGCCGTAATTTAACGGTTAGCCGCAAGAATTGAGTGTTACATGTCGTTTTCTGAGTTTGAAGAGGATACTATTAATTGAGCAGATTGTTTTATTAAACGAGCGAGCGAAGCGAAGAAAGTTCTTAGTTTCAGCTTGGGTGAGAATGCGTTCGTAAGTCCGGCCGTCCAACAGTTTCCCTTCCACAGGTCGTATTTAGTTAAGACAATGCAAATGGAACAAACACCTGTTTCAAATGGGTATGAAACAGGATGCGACTTGCAGGTTCTGCCAGGAGACAGAGGAGACAGCAATGCACATTCTCTGCTCCTGCGGAACTCATTCACAAAAGAAGTAAATACGATTAAAATCAGTTAACGATTCTGATGTTAGCTACTAGTAGCGGCGCCACAAAGGTGTCAGAGGGGTCGGGCGGGTATGCGGGAGGCGACTCGAGGCTAACTTCAGAATCGTTAACTGATTTTAATCGTATTGTACCTACCTAGGGCGCCACCGGAGTGTCAAGTGATGACCGCCTAAGCGAGATTCTAAATACTAGCGAGATGACATTCCGGTGTGCCCTACCTGTTCACATTAAATACTTTTTGGCCCCCAACAACAAGAATAAACATACAACACAATTTAGCACAAATTCGCTTTCAATGAATAATTTAAAAACTACTTGTCTACACAAGTTAGCTCTATAAAAGTAGGAAAGAGTCGCTGTTATTTTCATTGCGCCCGATTATTAATATTTCGCATGTAGGGCCTCTTGTAGGCAGCCATTAGTTGACATAGACAAGGGCTGGTATTCTGTCCAATCCTTGGTAGCATTTATATTTACAGCATTCAATTGAATTTTTAACTATATTCTTGAACGTAAAACCTAGTTAAATCTTGGGATTTGGGCCAAAGCGGAGTCCGGACTCCTAGGATACCACCGGGAATAACGCTAGGAGGATGATGCTAATTAGAAAGTAGCCATTATAAAAGTTTATATTACCTGTAAGTTTGAGTCAACTAAAGCAGATGAAAACATAATCATTTTGATAGGGAGAACCGAAATATACTCAAAATAAGAAGCTTTTTTTTTATTTCCTTGTGACATAATTTAATTTAAATAATGATATGTGCAATATTAATTTAGAGGATAGATGTAAAAATGTTAAGAATATAATAAACCAAGGAGCACAGGAAACTTTAAAAAAGAAAGAATTGCTCCTAGGAACCGGAGAGATTATAAATTTAATGATAGAAAGAAGACATTATAGGAATAAATCCGATGATGGTAGTATAAAAGAATACAAAAAACTGACCAATCAAATTACATTAAAATGTAGAAAAGAGAAAGACAGAGTTGTGGTTGAATCTTGTGAGGCAATAAAAAAACTAATGAGTAAGGAAAAGGTAGACCAGGCATATAATATTATACGGAACATGAATAAGAAGCATAGAAGTAGAAGCACAGCAATAGCAGATGAAGAAGGGCAAATACTGGTTAATAACAGAGATATTGTCAGCAGATGGGTAAGGTATTTGGAGGCTTTGTACAAGGGAGAAGAGATGGCAGAAGGCGATATAGAGCAGGAAGAACTGGTATTAGGGGATGCATTGGGGCGAGAAATACTTAGAGAAGAATTTGACAATGCACTAAATATAATCCAAACTAGTAAAGCTGCTGGTATTGACAATATGATATATAGACGACCGCTTTAGCCTAGTTGGTAGTGACCCTGCCTACGAAGCAAGAGGTCCTGGGTTCGAATCCCGGTAAGGGCATTTATTTGTGTGATGAGCACGAATATTTGTTCCTGAGTCATGGATGTTTTCTATGTATTTAAGTATTTATTTCTCTATATAAGTATCTATATCGTCGTCTAGTACCCATAGTACAAGCTTTGCTTAGTTTGGGACTAGGTTGATTTGTGTAATATTGTCCGCAAATATTTATTTATATTAATATTTTTATTGAGTCAATTAAACACGCAAATTGTGAACCAATAATTGATAAAATATTCTTAGATACCTAAAGAAGGCATTTGATAAAGTGAACTGGAGGCAAATGATGGGTATTTTAAGAGAAGCCGGACTAGATTTCAGAGACAGGAGAGTTATTTTTCAATTATACAAGGAACAGGAAGCTTGGGTGTAGATAGGAGATGAAAATGGGAATGCAAGAATTAGGCAGGGTGTCAGACAAGGGTGTCCACTTTCACCGCTAATCTTTAATATATATACAACATAGTCCAGAGGGCCCTAAGGTCGGCAGGTGTTCCGTCTATTCTTGAGCCGCCGGGCCTTAGTCGCACTGATGGCAAACGACCCGATGGCCTGACGTTGTTGCCATGGGAAAGAGGGCGGTGCTTAGTGTGGGACGCAACGTGCGTCAGCACCTTCGCGGCATCCCATATTAACCGGACTACGCGCGCGGCCGGGGCAGCAGCCGAATTTCAGGCCGCATTAAAGCGACAAAAGTACGCTCCCCTTACATCAGGCTATATTTTTGTACCCGTGGCAGTAGAAACAGCGGGTTGCTGGGGGTCGGACGCAAAGAAATTTGTCCGGGACATAGGCCGTAGGCTCAGGCAAAAGGGTGAGGATGCCCGCTCCGAGTCGTTTCTGGTGCAAAGGTTGTCTTTAGCCATTCAACAAGGTAATGTGGCAAGCATAATGGGCACCTTTGCAC
Source organism: Epinotia brunnichana (assembly GCA_963854355.1). Taxonomy (NCBI): domain Eukaryota; kingdom Metazoa; phylum Arthropoda; class Insecta; order Lepidoptera; family Tortricidae; genus Epinotia; species Epinotia brunnichana. The sequence continues at coordinate 27,878,935 of OY977950.1, read as the reverse complement.
CAGAGGCGACCAGGGGTGGTTTATTTGACTAGGGTTTTTTTTTTTTATATATAGGTACATATTTAGTTAATGTATTTGTTAATGTTCCAACCTGTATGCCATACGATTAAAATAAATAATATATATATATTATAGAATATGCAATTAGAAAAATCAGAGAAACTGGCAAGGGAGGGATCAAAATTAATGGGGAGAAAATACATTTTATTCGATTTGCAGACGAAATCGCAGCATTTGCAGAAACACCAGATCAGTTGACGGAATTAATTTCAATTATGGATACAACTTTCAACGAATTGGGTTTGAGAATCAACATAAAGAAAACGAAAACGCTGACCACCTCAAAACACAATTCACACCATCCACCAATTGTTATTAACAATATACCCATACAACGTGTCGATAGTTTTAAATATCTAGGCAGTCTGATAACAAGAGACTCCAGATGTGGACCAGACATCGTCGCGCGAGTAGCCATGGCGAAAAAAGCTTTTATTTTATTATTTTTTATTGTTTATTTATTTCAGGCCAGGAGCCCATAAAGTTGTTAGTACAGTACATCACTAAACTATGTTAGTATGAATTATTACATTAGAAATTGTATTATAATTATATTAAATGATATTAAATAAAATTGAATTAAATTTATACTCCACTTATTATAAATGGAGCAGTCAAATTTATTTGACAACATTATCAGGATGCTGTTGCTGCTGCTCCGAGCTCGCCAGAGCAGGGAGGCCACTTTCTTGCGGATGATCGCGTGGAACCCATCCGTGCGCTCCTCCGCAAACATTCCTGACGCGCTACAAAAGCGGGGCAGCTGCATCAACATCCTAAAAATGTTGTTGTATTGGACTCGCAGCGCACTGACAGCCTTACGAGTATATTTCACCCACAGACTGCTCGCATAAAATGATTGGCAAAAGGCTTTGAAAAGTGCCACCTTAACTGGTTTCGAGCACCGAGCAAATCTGCGAGCAATCATGTTCCCCCTAACTGCCAGTGCCCTGCGCTCCCTTTCTATATCACCGTCGTCATTGAGGTCTTCAGTAACTATGTGACCCAAGTATTTAAACTTTGTCACTACCCGAAGAGACGTGCCATCTAGCCTAATAGGCGGAACATTTATCGGCTTCTCTTTGCCACTCTTAAAAACAAGTATTTCACTTTTACTACAGTTGTAGCTAAGCCCGTGTTCTGTCGCATATGCTTCACAAATAGCCACCAGTTTCCTGATTGACCCCACTGACGGCCCCAGCAACACCATATCATCAGCATAGCTGATATTGTTCACACATGTGTTATCAATATGACAGCCTGTATGTGTGTTGCTGAGCTCGACGATGAGATCATTAACATAAGCGTTGAAAAGCAGCGGAGACGTCAGCCCCCCCTGCCTCACCCCGCATTCCATGCTATACGAGTCTGACAGTGCCGCACCCCATCTCACCTGGTTCCTTTGACTGCCATACCAGTAGCGCAAAATTGAGATACATTCAGCCGGTACACCCGCACTTCCTAATTTGTCCCACAATTTCCCATACAAGACAGTGTCAAATGCTTTTGACAAGTCAAGGAAGCACGCGTACACCGGCGAATTCCTCTCCGTGTAGTATTTGACAGCTCCTTTGAGACATACGAGTAGTATTGCCGTTTCTGTGGACAGCCCAGCTCGGAAACCGAACTGGGCATCGTGCAGTTGTATATGTCTAGTAAGTATGTCATTAAGAAGGGCGTCAAATACCTTAGCCAAAATGGTCGCAAGTGAGATGGGTCTATAGTTGGAAATACTGGCCACATCCCCAGTCTTGTTTTTGACTATAGGCACTACAATGGTTTTTGTCATCTCATCAGGCAAGAAACCATGCCCCAGAAACAAGTTAAACATAAGGGAAAGTACCCTGGGCAAATGCACCCCGGCATGTTTCAGGTGCTCAAAGCTGAGACTGTCATGACCAGGTGACTTTCCTCGTTTTATCCTCTTTATTACATTTCTAACCTGCTTCGCCGTAAATATCACAGAACGAGTAGTCATGTTCAGCTCAGCATTGGTCACCTGGTCCGGAGCGCGATCGGGTGCGGTGGCTGTAACACTGAAGTGCCGTTTAAACAAGTTAGCAACATCACTATGTTCACTTATTCCCTCGATATCGGCTGGTTGGCCCGCCTTAACATTTAGCTTGTTTGTCTGTTTCCAAAAGTTTTTAAAATCCTGATTGGCGTGAAGTGAAGCTAGATTATCCATTTGTAACTGTTCCTGTCTATCTTGACACCATTTTATTTTACGCTTAAAAACTTTTTAACCAAAAGAGACAACTCTAAAAATCCAGTTTGTCAAGTAGGAGCAAAAAGTTCCTAATTAAAGTGTACATTTGGAGTATTGCCCTGTATGGCAGCGAAACGTGGACAATGACACAAAGGGATCGAGAAAGACTGGATGCGTTTGAAATGTGGTGTTGGAGGCGGATGGAAGGCATAAGCTGGACTGAGAAAGTAACAAATGAGGACGTGTTAAGAAGGGTAAAAGAGAAGAGAGCGATCTTGAACACCATCAGCGCTAGAAGGGAGAAAATGATTGGACATTTGATACAGCACGACAACTTCTTTAAAACCATAATGGAAGGAAAGATAGAAGGAAGGAGAGGCAGGGGAAGACCACGGCGCAGTTATATGGACCAAATAAAAGAAGCTGGTGTCGTGTCGTATCAGCGAGTCAAGGAGGTGGCGTACGACAGAGAGAAGTTGAAAATACTCCACCGACAAGAGGATAACACTTAAATTTAAAGAAGAAGAAAAGTGACATAATTACGAGTAGGTACAATCAAATCAAGTACTTAATCAAATTCACTGAACAAATAAGTTTACCTATTTTTTCGTATATTTAGGCAGGGATCGATGCTCTGCAATGTGCACGTATTGTTTTAAGCCACGGTCATAATTTGATAACCTAATTTTGACACTGCAAACAAGAGGGGATTGATTAGGAACAAAATAAAAAAAGTATAGCTTCTATTGACTTACCTACCCTGTGATATTGACGAAACGAATTATTTTGTTAAATTAAAAGGGCTGGCACGGGCACAACTGACTACATCAGTTTTTATACATAGTTTGTTACTTGCCTAGTTTAGATTATGTAGAAGGATGATCCTTCTTTTAATGTATTATACCTGCATTTTGAGATGGATGACAATATTGACAATGTTCTGCTAATATTTTTTACATTAAAGTGAATTTATTAGGTACTATTTATATTAAATAAAAAACAAAATGGTGTAGAAAAAGAAATCACAGCGCAAACAGTTAATTTAATTGAAAGAAAAGAAATCTAGTATGGCGCTTATTTGTACAAATCTTCATACCTAATATCATAATCAAGTGACTGTTTTTATATCCGAAATTGCCAGGGAGAATGAGACATTACCATCTTGAAATTATCTCTGTTTCTCTTTTCTAGCAGTAAGTAGCTGAAAAAATAGTAGTACAATGCTAGTCGAAGAAGAAGACATCTCGCGCTTATTAAATATGAATTGTGAATGTATGGTTAGCGCAAGATGGCGCGCGAGTTATCTCGCGGACTATCCATCTCTTTCTTATTACAAACACAGAAATAAACAGATGGTCGCTCGCCAAGAGAGAGCTCGCGCACCGTGTTGTGCTAACCATGCTGGCCTACTAGTAGAAAGAAGTAGTAGAGAGAAAATAATCTCTAACGTGCAAAATGTACAGAATACCATCCGGATATTTAACATGCACGCTCGCGAGAGAAGAGGCAGTCGTTAGCGCGTCCCCCGGGGGCTCTGACAATGGTCTAAGACTACCACTGCGCTGTACTCCACTCAAACAGACGTAAGACTAAACATCCCTACACAGATACACCCTTCTGTGAAAACAACGAGAAAACTCTATTTCATCACGTCTATTGCTGCCTTAAATACGCTATCGATGGATGACCGTCGAATGCACGCGGCAATGGATGCGTGAACGCTTTTGTTATCGCTAGATATGATGCATTATAATACACTGGGTATGAGGCAGCCCTATTGAACCGTATCGTATCTCCTCAGTTACGTTTCCACTGCCGTGTTTGTAGGACAGTATGTTTAGCGTTTGGTAAGTGACGCGTTAATGTATGCGTATGCTTTTATTTTGGACCTTGGAGAGAAATTGACGTGGTACGTCCATTGCTGGCGGTATACGATAGTTTTATTTGTGTTTTGAAATAAAGGAGAAATGGTTGCTAGGTTTGATAATAGGGAAGACAAGTGCTTTACACTGAGTGGACATTTTTTTGTAAGTGGATACTTGAGTCTGTTTTGTATGGGGCTTTTATGTAATTTCATGTCTAATTTTATGTCGAGACAAGAGCGCTTGACTAGTAGGTAGACAAAATTTTATGCTTGAGTGCTTTCATGTTTCCACGTTTGAGGACAACAATACGGCTATGTTAACGTAATACTGTTCTTAAGTTAAGAGTCACTCATGGTGTTTTTGGTTTTCCCATATAATTAGGGTTTCTTTTGTTGTAAAATCGTATCAGTTGCGAGACTTTGCGAGTTTATAGGGTTCGGTTTCCGTATAGGTACAATGGACGCAAAAGAACGACATTAATTTGTTAACGTATGTTCTTCTTGTATGAGGAATTTCTTCTTGGTTGGATAAGCATTATATTTCGATGACCTTAAAATATAGGTACAGTCACAAGTTTTAATTTAGGACCCATTTCCTTCAAATGTTGTTAGAACATTCACAATGCAATAAGGTCGAAAATTTCAGTTCAATAATAGCGATGAAGTATCAAGATAAGACATTTCAATGTCTTATTGGGCCCTTGAATTGATAACCACTTTGCAAAAAGCTATCATAACGGTTTTCTAATTATGAACATGTGTCAGTGTCAGACAAGAAAATTGAGAAAACTGACATTTTCATCCCGGAGAGGACAGGGCCAAAAAGACGAGTGACAATTAGTAGGAAAAAATCGGAAACGATCGTTTGATTCGTTGCGCCCGGTTGGTGTCACTGAGCGGTTGCCCCTAGACACGTGTAAATGTAAGTTGTTTATGACAAACTTTATCACACTACATTAAAATATTAGCTCTAAATGTTTTCAGTTTGCTATACGATATTCCACCTTAGGTGGGTCCCAAATTAAAGCCTTGGTCAGACACACGGCGCGACGCAGCGCCGCGGTCGCGCGGCGCGACCGCGCCACATGTTAACAGGTTAGCGACGTCAAACAGACTGCGTCCCGCCGGCATCGCGCCCCGCTTCTGTCGCGCCCCGCGCCGCGCGGCCCCTTGCGTTCACGCGGCGCGGGCGCAGCGCTGCGCGGCGCGGACGCGGCGGCACGCTGCGCCGCGCTGGGTCACACACATCAGTCGGACGTTAGGCAGCGCGCAGTGCGTAGTGCGAGCGTAGCATAATTATTAGTTATTTTGTGATTAGGTATGGATATAGAAAAAATCATGTTTCCGGTATCCTGTATCCGGGCGCGAATCACGCCCGCATTGCGCCGCGCATCACGCCCGCATCGCGCCGCGGTCGCGCCGCGTTCGCGCGCGCGATGAGGGCGTGTTGAGAGCGCGAGGCCGGCGCGATCCGCGCGCGCCCTGTTTGAACAGGCATCGCGTCGGCATCACGCGGCGCGACCGCGGCGTTGCGTCGCGCCGTGTGTCTCACCAAGGCTTAAGGTCGTGAGTGTACTACCTACTTAGATTATTTTAGAAAGAAAGAAAAAACAACCAATGTTGAACATGATGCGTACTTAGAAATGCTCTTTGGCCGACATACTAGTGCTATGAATGCCAAATTAGCTTTTTTAGGGTTCCGTAGCCAAATGGCAAAAAACGGAACCCTTATAGATTCGTCATGTCCGTCCGTCTGTCTGTCTGTCTGTCCGTCCGTATGTCACAGCCACTTTTTTCCGAAACTATAAGAGCTATACTGTTGAAACTTGGTAAGTAGATGTATACTGTGAACCGCATTAAGATTTTCACGTAAAAATTGAAAAAAAACATTAAGTTTTAGGGGTCCCCATACTCAGAACTGAAACTCAAAAAATTTTTTTTCATCAAACCCATATCTATGGATAGGTCTTCAAAAATGATATTGAGGTTTCTAACATCATTTTTTTCTAAACTGAATAGTTTGCGCGAGAGACACTTCCAAAGTGGTAAAATGTGTGTCCCCCCCCCCCCCCCTGTAACTTCTAAAATAAGAGAATGATAAAACTAAAAAAAATAAACGATGTACATTACTATGTAAACTTCCACCGAAAATTGGTTTGAACGATATCTAATAAGTAGTTTTTTTTTAATACGTCATAAATCGTAAACCGCAATTTATTTCACGGAACCCTTCATGTGCGAGTCCGACTCGCACTTGGCCGCTTTTTTATACCTAATCTCATCGGTGGCAAACGAGCGTATGGTCCGCCTGGTTTAGTTACCGTAGCGTATGGACACCAGCAAGGCAGCAACTACTGGGGGCAAGCGCGGGACCGACCCTTAACCCTTTCAGTGCCCATGACGACACATATGCGTCAGAGCGCTACGAGAATAAGAAACGCGAAGACATACCCACAACTCATAATCTCCGATATAGAGAAAGACTCATGTTATCTTCATCAAACCTAAACATGCATTCTGATGCAACCTATAAGTACCATGTCTGTGAAAGTATATAATAAATTGCCCGATAAAATTAAATCCGAGAAAAAACACAACACACTCATAATAGTAGTTTATGCAACTGTACATAATTAGGCCTTAAAACACTCGTGTGATCCTTTTATGAAACTCGGGGTCGCTCGTTTCATAAAACCACACTCGTATTTTAAGGCCTCTCTTTATATAGTTTCGAACGAACTTACAAACTTCTAGAATAGGTATATAAAGCAGTTAGCTTCAGTATTTTCTGATTCTTGAAATGGGGTTCTCTGTTGTCAGTCAGAGCTCCGCACGTTCATGGTCTTCTCTCCCTCTCACTGAGCATACGCGTCAGCGAGATGGAAGTGCGTGTTCGAAAGCGCGGATATCATGTTTTTCGGAATACCTATTTCAGAAAACGAGAAGAAATTTAAGTTATTGTTGATTACTTTATGAAGAAGATTATAACATTTCATGTTTTTCTGATAAAAAATGGAGCAGTAAAATGGTAACAAGTGAATTAATAGGGTTCACTTTAGATTTTTTTCTCTCTACTTTCTTTTGTTAAAAAGGAATTTCCTCGAAAACTATGTTACTTCTCATATCTTGCAGATTATGATTTATTTTTTCCGACCTAAAAATTGTTACGTTATAATGTATAAAATGGTTACTAAACAACTCATTTTCACGAAAATTTTAAAGGTGCAGCCTTAACTCCGCACTAAATGTCTTCTTCACTTGCCGTGTGGTTGTCAACTTTTCCTTTGACAAAACATTGAAATGGTTAAAGTATCAACACCAAATCCACAACAAATACCAAATCGATCCCAATTCAAGCGTACCGCGAATAGCCCCTGGGGTCAAAAGTATGATGGATTTTCTATAACAAATAGGGTTGTATTGTTCGGTGGTGTGTTAGTATCTCCCAACAGGAGATAATAGAATTAGCCATATCAGGATACGCATCAAAATGGTTGACAGTAAGCTGGGGCACTAATCAATTAAAAATAATCTGACTGTTGTCTTTATTTGATCTGGCGAAAATTTGACGTTTCGAGTTTCTATGGTATATTATGTAAACAATGTTAGTCCGTTCATTTGTTCTAAGCTACATCTCATGCCGGTCATTTTGGCACTCTTTGGCTATGTCCAGCAGTGGACGTTTTTCGGCTTAAATGATGATGATGTCAGCTCATGCTAGGTCCTATATACGGAGCTAATAACCACCAATACTTTTGCTCGCGTGCTCCTCCTTTGGCTTAAGTATAAAAAATATGTAATTTTATGTTCGTTTATTTTTGCAATAAACATTTCTATTTCTATTTTTTTTGCTATATAAATTGAATTATTTTGATGTAATGTAACGTCTCGAAAAGTATTGGTACCTAAACTATTAGCACCTTATATAAATATATTAATAGGTAATATAAAAACCTTGCGGGTGGCGAAGGACCGGTCATTTAAGCACTCTTTGGGGGAGGCCTATGTCCAGCAGTAGACGTCTTTCGGCTGATATGATGATGATGATAAAAATCGTACATTTGTTACAGGCTCTCATTGAACTTGCAGTGTATGTGCTTGTGTAATTTGATCAACTTCCTGAAGTCCAAACGAAACGAAACATTTTGTACACTTGTGTAAGTCAGTAGGTCGATCACGTAACGCATTGTACTCGCGTCAGGTAGGTCTAAATGTCACTTTTTATATGGAAAATTGACAGTTAAATTGTACCGACGCGCGTTCGGAACGTTACGTGATTACCCCTGTGGCAATGTACTATTATGGTACCATAAAGCTAGTCTGAAGCTACGAAAAGGTGATCAAACTCCTAAATTACACAATATAGTCTTGTTGTGTTTGAGTTCACTAGAATTCCCTCAATTCGCTGCCTGCGCAAAAAAGTACAGCCGGCAATGAAAGCTTACAGTGCCAACAATTACATGTGACTGGAACTTATCTGACATTATTACCGATCTTCTCACAAAACCGGGCCTAAGACAAAGAACTAGCTTGTTTTATATTTTATTTTAGTACCTCAAGTTGCATTAATAAAAACAAAGATGGCGACACTAGTATCGACATGACTAATTGCAAATAAGTAAAGTCACGATTTTCTTTACTGGGGTATTTTTCATGCTGGTTTCAAAATTGTACAAATTTTTAACAATTTGATGAATGTTTCTTAATTTCATACCTACAAATTTTCTCTTACGTAAACTTAATTTAATCTTCTTAGTTGCAGAGTTTTCGTAATTTAGTCTTCTTAGTTTCTACCTATTTCCCGTATAGTAACAAAGTATAGTACCATATAGTACCCACACACACACGCACACAGAGATAGATGGATATGTACAGTTAAAAGTATATTAGATGCCAGTAACTATCTTATATCTTATCTTTTTATTTTTCATATTTTTTGTTTAGAGGTAAATATATAATCCTTTATAAATGTTATCTGTACACGTTCATATTGTATAATCCCTAACTGTTTTCTTTCGGTCCTAGTGTGTCGGGCCACTGATAATGTATTTATTGTTTTGCTGTTTTGGTAAATAAATAATTTTGTATTTGTATTAGTACTAAATAGGTAAATAGTATCCCCAACCCACCCGAAGCCATTTAAATGGCTTCCTTCTCTACAATGGAATTCATATCATTCTAAATTAAAACATAAGCTGCATTTATTTTATTTAGTTCAATGTTCAAACAAAACAAAATCAATTATTTACACTAGGTTGTCAATTGCCAACTTTCCTTGTACGGTGGCCGGCTGAAGGTAAGATGCACCCACATCACTTAATAACTGTGACAACCTTCTTTCTATGATCTGAGGTGACAACCGTGCTCCTGCCAAGACCAGCGAAGCGAAGCGCAAGGGCACTAAATACCTTTTCTCACAGCGATTCGTCGTTTTTTTGAACCCGGGTTTTCGTTTGAATTTGGTTATGAATTTCTTATACACAATCAATCATTCACAACTTTAGTACCAAACTGCATTCATAGATGTCGTTAGTAGTCACTAAATCAGTATAAAGTATTACGTTTAATACTTATTTAAGCTGAAGTTTAAGCTTGGTGCTTTCAAGCCAAGGCTTATAAGGGGTTTTATGGTCGCCACAGTTCCTGAAATCGCGTTCGAGTGATGAACCTGCATTAGTTTCTTGCTTAAAAGAGGTATTATCTATGTACTATATTTATAGCCATCCACACAAATCAATCAAGTATTAATAAGTATCTGTCAAAAAAACTTGATTTTTTATGGCAGACAATCTTACACAAATCGAACATGGTGTAATAGGCTTGTGTGGAACTAGTCGACGATAATATTGAATAGTTATAACATATAAAATATCAAAGACTCGGAAACCAATATTCATGTTCATCATACCAATATTTGGTGGTTAGAGTACACACCGCCGTTTCACGCAAAATGGAGGTTGAATCGGGAAACGCCCAGTATAACTAACTAACTACTTAACATACCAATATTTGCCCGTATATATCGGGATTCGAACCCAGGACTGCCAGTTTGGTAGGCAGTGTACCCACTAGGCTAAAACGGTCGTCGAACGGTGGTCGATTTTTGGTTTTATATTGCTGTCTGTCCTTATTTGTTTGACTTGTCTGTGTGTCTGTGCCTGTCTGTGGCACCGTAGCTCCTTAACGAATGAACCGATTTGAATGCGGTTATTTTCATCCAAAAGCTGACGTGATCGAAATGGTTCTTAGCTACGTTTCAACAAAAAGGTTCAGCCGTTTTTGAGATATTGAACTTTGAAATTAAAACATCAGAGGTTTTTCAACTTTTCTAAGTTGTTTAATATTCATAATCATCAACTCCTAGTTGACAGAGTACCAAATGGGCACAAAAACGGGTTTATATTAATTAATATTACCACCCTCTATGATACTGCAATATCACCGAATTTGCCAAACCCTAATTTAAGCTCAATTGAAAACCGGCAATTGGCTGAAAAATGGTTTGCATGACTACTACTGATATACTTACAAACAGTGAAAATTAAATAAAAGGTTGTAAAAAAATACCGCTTCATCGTTTTACTCCTCACGAATAAAATTGCCCGATAAAATAATCCCAATGAAAACACGGTCGAACCTCTCCCAAATCTTTAATACGAGTATTTACCATTAAAAAGAAAAATAAATCCAAAAACTTATTACGGACTTTTGACCTCTTTAAACGTACTCAATTAAAGCCCTGTAGAAACGGCCTTACGATTGTGTAAAAATTAATATCGTTCAACGGAATAGAAAAATGGAGTGAAAAAATAATAAAAGGAAACTTGGAAATCTCGTATCAGAAAACACAACCCCATTGAAACCCCGACCTTACTTTGAAATATTAAGGTTTCAATTTGGAGGGAGCAGGGAAGAGTGGTACAAGTTTGGGATAATTGGAGCAATGGAAGGGGGCCTGACATCTGAAAAAAACGCCACTCCTGACACAAGTGGCAATTCTGCTGAAATCGTTTCCCAGCGAATATTAGGTGTAGAGCCAGGAAAACGGCGGGAGGACATCTTAGCTTAAGAAAAATTACTGTTTTTTTTTTTTGGTTCATGAAAAATTACGTCATTTCGTTTGTATACAGATATAGTGCATAATTGTTTTCCATCGTATTTTCACGGAAACGTACGAACGTGTCTTGCTATTTCAGTCGGTCACAACAAAATAAGATTTTGTCAAAAAAAAAATTTTGGTACAAGCTCTTATTGCCGACTGTACTTTTCTGTATTGAATCATCATTCATCATTAACTACTCATTAAGACGATTCTAACGAGCCCAAACTCAAAAGGGTTTCTTCGGTCAAATACTGAATTCCCATGACCACCTTCTGTCTCCATCATCAGATCAGCTCGATGGTACTATACTATTAAATTGTCATCCAAACTATACTAATACCCAACATTTCAGCTCAATCGGATAACAGCAAGTGACTGAAAAATAGATTGCATGACGGACAACTTACATAGGTACTTATATACGAACAGGTCAAGTTAATAAATGTAGAGGCCTCGGCAGAGAGTATAACTTTGTACCCTTTGGCGTCGAGACCCTCAGTCCGTGGGGTCCCAGTGCGCATAAGTTATTTGCGGAAATCGCGAAACGTGTGGTTGATGTAACTGGTGACCGAAGAGCTGGCGGCTTTCTTGCGCAACGCATCAGCATTGCAATTCAACGAGGAAATGCCGCCAGCATCCTCGGTACAATGCCTCGAGGGCCTTTTTTAGATTTAACGTAGTTTTAATTTAATTTAGTTTATGTTAATTATCATCTTGTATTTAATATATAATATAAGCTTGTAAAAAGTACTGAGGTTGACTGAAGTAGCATGACAAATACGAACGTTTCCGAGAAAATACGATGGAAAACAATTATGCACTACATCTGTACTATGATGTAGGGTGGGTTGCACCAAACCATCCGTAAATCGTAATCGGTGTTCGTTATAATTTGAATGTATGGAAAGAAGTTTGTATGGAATGACAGCAGCCGGTGCCATATTTAACGTTGATCGGTCTGTAATCGTTAGTTGGTGCAACTCGCCCTAAGTGTTGTTGTTGTTATTTTTGTGTAAAAAAAGTATTGGATTGACGGTCATAATGTTGCATAAATGAATGCTAAATTTATTGAATTTGCTTGTTATTAAAATGGGTAAGAATGGGTATATTATATAAAGCTGCATTACCACTCATTTCTCTTGACACAATTGATCTCCGGGAAGGAGTCATGGTGGAGGTTAGGTTTTGATATGGGTGTATAGAGGTCGGCGAGGTTACCACTAGAAAAATCTGACTTCTTCGGATAATTTAATATTATATAAAGCTGCATTACCACTCATTTCTCTTGACACAATTGATCTCCGGGAAGGAGTCATGGTGGAGGTTAGGTTTTGATATGGGTGTATAGAGGTCGGCGAGGTTACCACTAGAAAAATCTGACTTCTTCGGATTTGGCACTAAGTAAAAAATTGCTCTACTGCCCGGCTAAACGGTAACAGCTAGGTTAGGGGTGCTCGACCAAATGTCATAGGGAACTGCGTGCAGTTTTTGATGGGACTTTATTATTAAAGACATTGCCAGATCTGGTAGGTACGTCATCGTTCCTGAATGGTCGGAAAAAAAAATTGTGTCTAGGTTTTCGGCTATTATTTTGTCCCTAAATCATCATCATTTGCTGGTCCTTATCCCGTTTACTTGGGGTCGGTGCGGCATGTTTTCTTCTTCCATACCTATTTTGTTCACAAATATACCTAAAATAATCTAATAAATATAATTAAAATCGCTGTCAATGTAGCCCTAAACAGGAAAGATTTTTGTATTAGTAAAAGCACTCGTTAAATTTTCAAGTAATTTCCAGATGAGTGTGGGCTTTTATTTATTGCTCCAAAACTCGACTCATTAAGGAAAACAAACGGACAAACCAAATTATTAATATTATTTTTGTTTATATATTCGATTACGGCTTCTGAACTTGGCTGGCGCGCTGCCGTGCGTTATTTATCACAAGTGGTTCACCAGATCTTTTATTTTTACAAAAAAAAGTGTTGACTGGAAAATCATAGCTAAGTTGTTAAGTAAGTACTGTTTATAGTTGTTAAGCGTAAAAGATAGGCAGTTTTCCCCACGATACAAAATACCCTCATCCATAACCTGCGTTTTTCCGTGATTCCGCTTCCGGTTCCCAAGACTTGGCATAAGCACTAGTTTTACCAAACCGACTGCGATCTGACCTATCAACCCAAATGTTTTGAGTTTAGGACGGCGAATGAGACACTTTACCACGGATTTTTAAGATATTTTTTTCTGACGGATCAAGCTCCTGTCCTAACGTAAAACCCAAAACGTAAGCGAGGCAACTGTTTATATTTTTCAAAAATAATTGACGCAGCAGAAAAGTCTCCAACTTGGAACGTTATTCCTATCACCAAAAAAAAAATCAGGCACTTCTTAAATATCTTGGTCACATTATTACCAATGATCTCAAGGACGACCAAGATATAGAACGAGAACGCAGAGCTTTGGCAGTTCGTGGAAATATGCTGACCCGCAGGTTTGCTCGGTGCTCCAGTGAAGTTAAGGTGACACTCTTCAGAGCTTATTGTCAATCATTTTACTCGAGCAGCCTGTGGGTGAGATATACGAAGCGAGCATATATTAATGCATTGAGATTTGAGAATGAGAGTGCAGTATAACAACATATTTAAAATGCTGTTGGGCCCAGCAGGTGCAGTGCGTCTGGCATGTTTTGCGAAGCACGGACGGATGGTTTCCCAGGAATCATGCGCAAAAAGATCGTGTCCCTGCTGGGGCGAGTTAGACGGAGCGCCAACAGCATTCTAAGTGTGTTTGCCAACAGGTTCGACAGCGCAATCCTCATGCATTGGGTTGGACTTATTAAAGGGGTAGCCCTAAACCCCGACTAAGAAGTATTTTAATTTGTATTTTATTTGTATTTGTATTCAATTTAATTAAGTTACCTTGTATTGTACTTAAACTAACATAGTTTAATATAATTTGTATGTTTTTTATGTTACTAACAACTATGGAGTCTTTTGTATTCCGAAATAAAGATTTTATTATTATTATTATGTATGTCTTTCCCGCTCACGGGACAATGATGTCCCGGACCTTTGGGAGGCATGCGTGGGGCTAGGTACCTACAAATTACCAACTGAGCCAACACGTAGAGGCCCTTTTGACAATTTAATGAAATGCAAGGAGTACACCGAGCGGATGCTGTCCCTGCCCGTGTCATGGGACGCACACAGAGACAGCACCCGCTGGGGTGTATAGGGACTATTGCTGGTTGATGGAATCTAAAGAAAACGGGTTATTGGATGAAAATGATGGACTAGTGGCTGGGCTATTGGGTGAAACATCGGACGCCTGCCTAATAAACTGTCTCATTTTTTATCTCTGGCAGACGGTGACTCGCCAACTGCTAGATGGGCCCCTATTAATAGCGACATTAAACAATGGCCTAAGGGCAACACCAGTCAGAGAGGCTGGGGGGGTAGAGAGGTGGCACTGGACTTTAAACATATAGCCAACTCGCCACTTAGGTGTCCACATCTACCCTTGAGCAACAGCTCTTGCGACTCCACTCTGGACAGCCAGTTAAGGCAAGCCAGAGGTGGGGGGCCTGTCCAACCATCCACCCGATCGGCTCAGCCTGACCAAAGGACATCCCCTGGAGCACTCAGGTACGTAGGGTCGCTACTCCCTAACAGCCATATTATTATTATTATTAAATTTTCATCCATTCCCAATTATATCTAACCTCACTATATTTGAAAGTGATATCTCGTATATAAGATTTTTTTTAACTAGTGTTACAGTTAACGTCAACGATGTGTATTTTAATAACTTTCTGTCAGAAAAATTTTTTTTTCTAGCATTTATTTCCAACTGTAACATGTAGCTGTGAATGTGCTTCAAGAAGTTAAAAAGCACTACCCTAGATAAAATTATACTGAACAGTATAACTCACTTTTCAATGACTAATAAACAAAATGTTAAAGTACAGTCGACAAAATAATTGACATGCGGATTTATTGAGCGGCATATTAAAATGAAAACACACACACCTACAAGTGTAAAAACTATGGCAGATGTGTGCAATGTGGCAGTTTACGAGCAACGGTTTATGGGTATTTAATTTGCCGGGAATCGAACCGGGTACGCATGGTGGCGCTAGTGTTGGGACAGTGTCGATATTTCTTAAAGCTTACTTGCGACCTACTTTCGGCCATGCGTTAAGTATTAGTATTTGGGTGACCGAGCTCTGCTGGGGTGAAAATAATACAAAGACAACACCTAACTAGATCGATTTTTTGATCGAAATATTATATACCTATTCATTGTAATCATTAGAGCCATTTTTTCGAGAACATGGTTAAACATAAATATTTATAATAAGTAATATTGCTTGTTTAATAGTAGTAGAGCATAAGTGTTTTAGTAATTAATACATAATAATAAGAAATGCACACTTAAACCGCGATCTATCGTGAAAGAAAAACTACTTACTAAACATTTTGTATCCGGTTCAGTATATTCTTAAACTTTCTCCGCACTCTGTAACTGTCTATAACTAAAAACTTCTAGTCAAGTGTAGCAATTAACTGGCTCCTACATTATGTGTGAAAAATTATATTTCTTTGTTTGTATTTTCGGAAAGACAGGGAGACGAAAACCAGACCAACCCAAAAAAAGTTATATGAACTAAGTAAAGGATGTAGATGTTGTGCGGTAGGTACCAGGACATTATGAAGCCAGCCTTGGACTAGCAAATATATAAACAACTGCTTTAAGCTGCGCCGACCAAAACCCAGCTCTGAAGTTGATGATGATGATGAAACGATTATGCTATTATATTCTCTCTCTCTCTCTCTCTCTCTCTCTCTCTTTCTCTCTCTCTCTCTCTCTCCCTCTCTGTCCTTCATGTCTGAAGATCGTGACCAGTCATTCTATTCTACACTATCGACACATTCGTCACAACACTAGGCAGCTGCGGGCTCAAGAACTTTAAACGGATAAATTACACGCACTTATTCTACATCTATCGCGGATTCTAAACATGCCTAAACATGTTATTTGTTTAATTTAACCTGTAAAACCTGCGTCTAAAACCGTCAATAGTTCGGCCGCAGGCAAATTACTTTTACCTTCAAATTGTGGCTTGTATGCTAATATTCCAAGGTATTATAGGCAAGGTTTTAAACATAACCTTTCTACTGCAGGTAGCTATTTAATATTTAAATTCATCCACAGACATCTAACGCATGTCACACATAAAAGTCTAATGTGACTTAATTACAACTTTGTTGTTACTAAGACAGTAAGGCTGATATATTCAGACATAACTTATTCCTGAATGCGGTTGCAGAAAGGTCGGATGGCCCTATAATTAAGTTTTGGGTAGGGCAAATAAAAAGTGTGGCCCAAATTGGACTTGACTAACCTAGTTAATAAGCTTTTACAACAAGCTATGGATTTATGTCCGAAATAAAGAATTTTATCATTATTCAGTTTTTGCATTTTACATTTCAAGCCAACATTTGTAGGTAGGTAGGTACCCCAGTGATATGTTTATATTGAAGAACCTTTACAATTGATTTTTTATATTTCAAATCAATATTTGTACCTTTATGTATATGTAACCTTTTTTAAATAAATAATTTTACGGAAATATAAGTAAAAGTCAGGTTAGGAATCATAAAATAAACATTTCAATCTAAAAAAGCCCGATTTACAAGAACTGAGTGCACTAAAAATGTGAAATTCAATGTCATAGAGACGTACTGGAAAAAAATTCTTCATCTCTGAGGAGGAGTGTTTTTTGAACATAACCCTTAGGCACTCAAAGCCACTTTCCCCGTAGGTACTTAAACACAGTAATAAAATAACTCATCGATTACCCCAACTCTCAGTACTCAAATACCACCGCGTACGTTAACAGGAGCCGATGTTCGGTAATTAGGGCGTCCGAAGGTTGACTGGAGGCGACAAGTCCGCACAAACAATGTAAAACCAACCGTATGCGGTAGGGAGAAGGTTGGATTTAGCTGAGTGGCGGTCGCAGCTGACAGCTCACAGCTGATGCGCGTGAGTTGATCATCTGGACCAGGTGCGTGTGACAAGTGCGGCGTGTGTGCGGGAGGTTGGGGAGAAATGGGTTATTTTAATTAATTAATGGGTTTTGTAAGAGGCTGTCACATTAAATATTAAATCATGATGCAAACGAAATATTGAACGCTATAAGTAAAAACAAAACGGGATTTATATCACTTAGAATTTTATTATAAAATATAATGAGAAATGTTCGCTACTTGCTATTCTAATATTTTAATAAAAAGAACGTTCTTCTTTGAGTATAGAGAGCGGGTATTTCTCTCTGTACTCTTATAAAGAGTAGAAGTCTTATAACTAACTATACTAAACTAAACTATACACTAATCAAACTAGCACCATAGTAAGCTCAATAAGGTTTGAGTTATGGGTACTACACGACGATATATTTAATAGATATAAATACTTATACAGATAGAAAACATCCAAAACTCAGAAACAAATATTCACGCTCATCACACAAATATTTGCCCTTACCGGGATTCAAACCCAGGACCTTCAGCAAGATCAGCATCTTATACTGTATGGAATTGACGTTTCGAAGGCCTAACACTTTTTGTTATAATAAGCGGGAAAAGGCGCGCGGACTACTAGTAATTAATTAACTAAGTACCTATACCATTTAATTCCCTGCCCTAATGGTGAGTGGTAAACTGGTAATCGTTGAAATTTCGTTAGACATTCGCAATGCATTAAGGTCGAAAATTCAACTTCAGTAATACTTAGTAAGTACTGAAATGTTAATACGTATTATTTGTCACATTACATTACAGATATCCTCTTTGCGAAAAGTTATCATTTACTTTTCTGCATGTGTCATTGTGTAAGTGTTCCCGCTAACCGTGAACTATTAAGAGCTCAAATAGTGCAGTTCTTATGGTGACAGTTTGCTATACGATATTGAACCTTAGGTGGGTTGGAAATTAAATTCCTTGACTGTAACTACGCTATCACATTCGTAAAGATCGAAGGTTTATGCTTTATAAGTTCAAACTTTGTAGTTTTCCTTGGTTTTCTCTGTATTACTTCTTTCGTAAGTATATTTCGATTTATTTTGAATCTTAGTTAAATTGAACACAGTCATCAAAATCAAGATCAAAAAAGTTAGCTAATTACTAATCATTATATTACGCTCACTTTTAATTATAGATATAAGCAATAAAAAGATTATTAAATACCTTACAAACCATTTGCCCCCGCTCTCCCCATTACTCGCTGCGCGTACGCAAACCGGCCTGCATTTTGGCTAATTAAAAAACAAAATTGTGAATGAATTCGTACCATAATGGCTAACTGTCGTAACGGGTCCCGGGCATCTGGCGTAACAGCTGATTTTGACATTTGTGCCGTATGAGGTACTTAATTCAGGTATTTGAAGTTTGCACATTTTTAGATGGGTTTGTACTATCAATGAGTTTGACTCATTCATTAATTGACACCCATTATGGTGCTGAGTAAAGGTGTGCAGGAATGTAAAGGCATTTGGTAAGTATACGACGCAAAGTTTTTTTTTTCTTGGAGGTGATTTATTGAACCGGAATATACCTGATTGAAATTAGTTGGGGGGCAATGGTTACTCGCGTCCGCAGGAAGATTTACCCTCAGTTTCCCTGCACGTGTCCCCGGGTGGTGATAAAGAGTAATCAACTTCTGGCTGCTGCACTGCTTATTCTAATAGCCTCGCAGCAACATACAGTTCTAACCCTCAATGTTCTTAATATAAGTTTGTGAAGTACTGTAGGTACCCATGTTATACGAATAAATAAATAAATTGAAATTAGTTCACCATTTTATTCATATAATGAACTTATTAAACCTGGTAAAGGTTACGGCAGTCCGCTGTTTATGGGTGGCGCAGGATTAGTCATAGTGGTACTTGGGGGAGGCCTATGTCCAGCAGTGGACGTTTTTTGGCTGATAATATGATGATGAACTTCTCAAGGAATTAAGTAAACAATTTTAATATGATCACATGCCGGCCGGTGAGATCTCACGGAAGCGAAGAAATGGGCAGCTTAAGTAATTCCTGCTGCGGTTTGGCATCAGATATATCTTTGAATTTATTTTTTCTTTCACCGAAAAACGCATTGTTTCTCATGGCTAACGGCATACTTTTGAGTTTGAGCGTGTTCCAAGTTTCAACTTCCAACGCCTAACCGCACTCGTCCATAAACACGGACCTATGGCCATCTGTCTGTCTATGTATGTTTCCATCTATCCGTCTGTCTATACAGACAGACATATGATATTCTGACTCTGCCTGACAGACATAAAAACCTGACGGACTAATAACATAGACGGGTTGATAGGCAAAAAATCGGCCAAGAGCGAGTCAGACTCGCGCACCGAGGGTTCCTTACAAACCTGTAGGTTAACTTTAAAATTATTAAAAATATTTTTATTATATAATGTAACTAAAAATTTACGGTTTTTGGAATGTTTTCTTTATTCATGCTATAAGACGTTGCTTCTTACCAAATTTCAAGAGTCTGAGTTCACGGGAAGGACCCTGTAGGTTTTGATTCCTTTGCGAGTTTTGAAAATTTGCGGCATAATCTTTTGACTGCGTTGACTTAGAATTTTGGTTTTTTCACAGCTCCAAGGGACAGTAGACCTGAGTATTTGATATAAATTTCAGCTTGATACCTTCACGCGTTCCTAAGAAAAAGGGTCTTGACAGACGGACGGACGTACAACAAAGTGATCCTATAAGGGTTCCGCTTTTTCCTTTCGAGGTGCGGAACCCTAAAAACTGACCTAACACACGCTGCAGATCAGACTTACAGATACCTAAACGGACAGTCATATATTGCATCCTATTGCAGACCTGTTCCTTTTTCAGCTTCAGCACGGTTATCACAAGACCGCGCGAGCGTGAATTTTGGCTTTATTTGGCTTTTCGAAATATACTATATATGACTTGTACTAACTTGTCTAACTCCCCCGGCGCGTCCCGAACCGTCCACGCAATCATAGTGGAGTATAGCTCCAAAAAAGTTTGAGATAAAGAAAAAAAAAAAAAAAAACTTACTTGTCTAATTCCGAACGCCATTTTACGCTAAACAAAAACTAAGACGCAGGTGGTTTAATGGATTCTATATAATAATTAGGTTGCATTGCACTTAGAACTGGTGGCCGTTGGGGCGGAAAGGTTCTCGAGTGGCGACCACGTACTGGAAAGCGCGGCGTTGGTAGGACTGATGACCTGGTAAAATCGCGGGAGTCCGCTGGATGCGGGTGGCGCAGGACCGGTCACTTTGGAACTCTTTGGGGGAGGCCTATGTCCAGCAGTGGACGTCTTTCGGCTGTTAATTGATGATGATGATAATTAGGTTAGGGTAGGCCAGTATTAAGTTTCCAGATGTGTGCAATGACGCTCCCGGGGCTCTGTCTACAAGCGAGCAGTGGAACACCCCAGGGTTTTTAGTCCGTGAGAGTCGGACATACCCACTCGGCTTCTCATAGCCGAGTGGGATCCATAAAAAAATTCCACTGAAAAAAAAAGGTTAGTATTAAGGTATATCCTAAAAAACACACATTCCAGATTAAAATTTTCATACATCCGAATAAAAACATGCACACAATATTGAGATCGTCAGTAATACAATTTCACAATAAATATATAACAATTAGGAGGTTAACAAAGTGTGGTCATAAGTTTCCTTCAGCGGAACATGGTTTTAGGAAATATGAAATTCGGAAATATGGTATCGGACAAATTACTCTCCAGAATTATGAAGTGTACCCGTACGTAAATACTATTATTTATTCTTAAAGGGTCATATTACTAGTAGATATTTGACAAACTGTTTAACCTTTACATGCTACCGTTTTATAAAACTTTCACCAATCAATGTTCGCCATGCTCAGAATGTTAACACGACGTGAGTACCAGACAGTACAAATTGCTTACTCGCATATATGCTCCACAATTTGCCTCCGAACCGTCAAAGCTCGTCAGGAAAGTAATAATGGCTCTGTGGGCTGTAGAATTCGCGAATCTATCGTAATAATGTATATATTTTGAAAAACTGAATTTACAAAAAGTATCATAAGTAAAATATGTGTTATTGACTATTTCCGTTAATTGCAAGGAGGCATAGTTTATCTAATACAGTTAATTTTTCCAAGACAGTAACGTATGCGGAATGAAATCTGGACCAAGTTCAATGTCGTATATATTAAATAAAAAAACACATGGTTTACTCCTATGCGAGATGATTTACGGCAGTTTTGTGGTACTTTATCCATCATCGCTGTCGAAAATACCTACAGGTGTTGGCATTTTTTTAGTTCCAATTTTATCCTCCTTAAAAAAACTCTTTTAGGAAACTTCGTATGCTCGACATATTTCACGTTCTCGTCCGTTTTACCATTGGTGTTCTCAAAATAAAACCCGCCACGAGTTTCCACTTTAAAAGTGACATATGATTCGTTACCCATATAAACCACATAACGCAAAAACCGCAAATTTTTGAATTTTTAGGGTTCCGTAGCCTAATGGCAAAAAACGGAACCCTTATAGATTCGTCATGTCTGTCTGTCTGTCCGTCCGTATGTCACAGCCACTTTTTTCCGAAACTGTAAGAGCTATACTGTTGAAACTTGGTAAGTAAATGTATTCTGTGAACCGCATTAAGATTTTCACACATCAAAAATCGAAAAAAAAACGTTAAGTTTTGGGGGTTCCCCATACTCAGAACCGAAACTCAAAAAAAAATTCATCAAAACCCATACGTGTGGGGTGTATCTATGGATAGGTCTTTAAAAATGATATTGAGGTTTTTAATATAATTTTTTTCTAAACTGAATAGTTTGCGCGAGAGACACTTCCTAAGTGGTAAAATGTGTCCCCCCCCCCCTGTAACTTCTAAAATAAGAGACAGATAAAACTAAAAAATATATATGATGTACTATATGTATATACGGTTACCATGCAAACTTCCACCGAAAATTGGTTTGAACGAGATTTAGTAAGTGGTTTTTTTTCAATACGTCTAAAACCGTAAACCGCAATTTATTTTATGGAACCCTTCATGTGCGAGTCCGACTCGCACTTGACCGCTTTTTGACCAAATGACGTAGTCGCATTTTCTCAGTAAGTTTATGATTTTTGGAGACGGCGGGCTTAACTTTTCTTGAACCATTGAAGATGTTTTTAAGTTTTGTTTTTTGGTTTTGCCCTCATATTTGATTTTCCCCTGAGCTCTCTGTAAGATTTTGCGACTCGGCCGGCCGTATTTTTCTTCAAACGAGCGCCGTCAGAAAACTGGCTTAAAGAATGTTTCCCTGAACCAGGCCGTCTTGTATTGCTTTTTCTCAAAGACAAGGACACAAAAATAATATAAACAGAGCTTCAGCTCTCACCCATTTGCACAAAATGTTCCACTATCTTCAGTTTCGGCCGTAGGGCATGTGTAACTGTAGAAAAACAAACAGTTTCTCGACGTCGTTCTTCTCGATTTACCATAATTTCAAGAGAAAAAATCCAATGCCCATGAAACTTACCAGATTGATTGAAACATATGTACTTTAAATTAACCGTAAGATGCAATTGCTGTCTCAATTTTTTAAAACATTTTACGTATTTAAAACTTTATCTAAATTTCATTCCGCATACGTTAGTCTTGTCTTTCTATCAAGATATTCAATGTTAAATTAAATAGTTTTGCAGATTAACCGTTGTAAACCATTTTGCACATTATAACAGAATAATTTTCAGGTCGGAAAAAATATACCTGCAGACTCCAAGGGCGTAACAGCCTGTTGTTGTAATGGCTGTTACGCCCTTTGAGTGTGCAGGGATTTATATCATAATCCGCAAGATATGAGTAGTAATATAGTTTTCGTAGAAATCTGTTTTAACAAAAGAAAGTAGAGAAAAAAAAATCTAAAGTGAACACTATTATTTTACTGCTCCATTTGTTATCAGAAAAAGATGAAATTTTATGATCTTCGTCATGAAACAATGAACAATTATTTTATTTTCTCACTTACAAATAAATTCTTAAAAATTTACCTCGTTTTCTGAAATATCCTGAAAAAACATGATATCCGCGCTTTCGAACACGCACTTCCATCTCGTTCACGCTTATGCTCAGTGAGAGGGAGAGAAAACCATGAACCTGCGGCGCCTTAAGGGTTACCACGATGCTCGACTCTCCATACAAACGTAGTTTGGTTCTCATTTTAAAACAACATGCTAGAATAACATGAAACCTTGTATAAACAATGGGATCTGCCATATATCATCATCATCATCATCATATCAGCCGAAACACGTCCACTGCTGGACATAGGCCTCCCCCAAAGAGAGCCAAAATGACCGGTCCTGCGCCACCCGCGACCTTTACCAGGTCATCAGTCCACCCTGGGGGGGGGGGGGGGGACTACCCACGCCTCGCCTTCCGGTACGTGGTCGCCACTCGAGAACCTTTCCGCCCCAACGGTCATCGGTTCTACGTGCAATGTGCTGCCATATATATGTCAACAAATTTTTTTCTGTTGCTAGAAATTAGAATAGAAGAGAAATAGAGCGAGTAGAATGTTTTTCATACAAAGCCTCTAATCGCTTAAAAATTGTTATTTATGATACAAGTCCGGAAAGTAGGTATTGGGAATTACCAAAAACACGACCGTCAGTGAGTGTTTTTAATCGACACGAGTTGGGAATAACCTATCCGCACGTGTATCATACAATATTTTACAATGCTTTATGCAAGGAAATAAAAAAATATCCATAAATGGTGAAATTTTAATTGTCACGAAATCTCATTTTCGCACAGTATGCGGGAATTTTGGCCTGAAATCCATTCCCGCACAGGCTGGTCCCGTCCGGTCCAGCCCTGCCGGCATAGACCACTTCCCGTGTTTTATAATTTATAGCAACAAAAACTGGTTTCCGACCTAGACATGATTGATCCCATTGTGCAGTGATGTAATATAAAAAAGAATAATCTATAAAAACGACAAAAAAAAACACGTTTGTTGTATGGGAGCCCCCTTAAATATTTATTTTATTCTGTGTTTTCGTATTTGTTGTTAGAGCGGCAACAGAAATCATCTGTGAAAATTTCAACTGTCTAACTATCACGGTTCATGAGATACAGCCTGGTGACAGACGGACATACAGACAGACGGATGGACAGCGGAGTCTTAGTAAGGCGACGTGAGCTCCAAAAACGGATTTTTAAAAAATCGTAGCTCTTGTTTGGATTATAATACGGCTGCTTCAAATTTAATTAGCAATCTTGAGGCCTTTTTCGAGGGAAATCAGCTATTCGAATCTTGAGTTTTTGACTTTCGCTCGATAGAACACTTAAAAAAATCATAACAAATTATGCACAACAGCTAAACATATTAAAATTGATTTTAAAAATCGACAATGTTATGTTTGAAGGAAATCAGCTATTACTTTTTTTATTTATTGAAACGCACAAATAATTAAAGTTAAAAAACATGATATCCGCGCTTCCAAACACGCACTTCCATCTCGCTCACGCTTATGCTCAGAAAGAGGGAGAGAAGACCACGAACCTACGTCCCCTTAAATAGGGTCCCGTTTTACCTTTTTGGAACGGAACCCTAACAAGAGGTAGAAATGTTGTTTATACGAAAATCCATGTTTAAAAATGGCCACCAAATTTGACAGCTAATGTTTCCATTGACGACTCGAACGTGAGGCAAGCTGGTGCAATTGACTCAGTTTTAGTATGCCACTTCTATCGGATCGCGTACCTATAACCTATCTACATCTTTTTATTTATAAGTGTACCCTAATAATTTTTTAAGCTTTAGTAGGTAGCACTAATAGTACCTAGGATATACCCGATGTAATATTAATGTATTGATATTAAAATGCCATATACTTTACAATTAGAAATATTTTAATTAATAATATACATGGATATAGTTTTTGTTGTCTATTAATTAGCCGAATAGCCTCAATATTAATTTATGGATTTTTATGAATATTTGTTCCTGTTCCAACCTGTTAGCCATATGATTAAATAAATAAATCAATTGCATATGCATAATATATACATGTTTTTATGGATCATTTTAATAATGAACAATATTGTTGGTACCTACTAGAATTAGTTTTTATTAAATATGTATATATTAACCTTAATTCATATGTAGGTAATACGAAATGCCTTGAATTGTTTTCAATATACGTAATGGTTTTCTGCTAGAAACTTGCTAAGGTTACTTGTATTTGGTTCAACAAAAACTTGTGAGTTTGTTTTTGTATATTTTTAGAATAATGAATCAATTAGTAATTAGTCATCAAATAAATAATAAATCAGTCAATAAAAAAGGGCTGTCGACGGATGAAACTAACATTCAAATTATAAAGTGTAATAATTTAAACTTCTTAAAAAAAATTGAGGTATATGTATATGCGGTCCAGACTGTATTAGTAATGACATTATTTAGCGAATCTTTAACTTAATTCAACTTATGACTGTTCTGGAATCGCAAGCGTTCACGGACTGCGGTGTCAGCTCTCCGTAAGACAGCTCGTATGCTTATTTTATTACCCTTGTGTAAAAAGTTGAAACAGTTTAATGAGCGATGGCATTCCTGATGCACGAAGACAGATGAAACTGTAATAAGGACATACATATTTATGATCAAGAAAATCCATAAGGTTACCTTATAATGTGCATAGATTATAAATAATTAAATACGTAACTATTTATAGGCATTTTTTGAATAATAAATGCGAATAAAACTATATGAAGCAGTTCTATTACAATAGCATCTTATCTTTATTTTCACCTGAATAGTTTATTTAAATATATTTAATTAAGGCGCAAGGGCAAAAAAATGTTAAATCGATCTATATCATGACGAGAATAAGTAAATTATACATTACTGACTGAAATAAAAACGACTTGGTTGGAGCCACTTTTTTATTAGCATTAATATTTATTACGTTTGAAAGCAGAGGTGGTATATACGGAACGACCATACAAACACACTTGTACTTATCTTAAGAGTCCCCAGCACGCTTGACTCATGTCGACTCAACTACTTCTATAGAACTCTTTTATAATGTTTGGTATTATCATTATTTTTTGGCTCTGGCGTCAGGGGATTTTTCGATGACGCGAATGGCCGTCTTTGGCGGTAAAAAATTTAGGCTTTATTGAAATAAGTTTCTGTCATAAATTTTGGTACAAGATTTTATTGCCGACTGTACTTTTCTGTATACCGTCATCAACTGCTCATTGAGACAATTCTAACGAGCCCAAATTCAACGAAGTTACGTCGGTTAAGTACTGAATCCCCATGGCCACCTTCTGTCTCCATCATCAGATCAGCTCGATAGTGCCATAATATTAATAATCAATTGAAGATAATAATGATCTGCTTCAAAATTGAGTTACAAGATTCCACCCAAACAAACATAGTTAGTTAGCTACTTACAGACATAGTTACATTGCAAGTTAATGGATTGCTTGTAAAAATAATACCTTATCCTACAAAAGCGGATTTTCTACCTTTCGACCGTAACAGTACCAGTAGCATTGTTTGTAGGTTTTGTATTAGTCGTAGTTAGTATTAGTAATAATCTTTATTGCAACATTACATAAGAAAAACAAGATGCATGAGTAGATTAAATAAGTCATGGTAACAACAGGCGCTCTAGAGGCGGGCGGTAGTATTCGATCGGATTGTGGTATTTTTTCAGGCTCAGATTTATTTTTTATGTATCCAATAGCAAGTGAATTAAATTATAGATTAATTTGTTCCTTATAGGGTTTAAGTGGATGAAGTCTTTAGCGAGTTGATATTTCGTTGTGCGCAATGTCAAATTGTCCAACTTACTGTCAATTCTATTGAGCATATTTTTTACTTACTCGCAATAAAACTTCAAAGGTTAAGTATGAAATAATTGTCCCATTATTATCGCAAAATGTTCAAATTGTCAAAAGCAGACCACGTGCAGGCATTAAGGAAATTAAGTGCTGTTCTTTAATACGCTGTCAGGTTAATGGTTTAATTCTAAAGGTATGGCGAAAGGGGACGCCATACGGGAAATCGCACGTGCGTTTTCGAATATGCATATTTAATGTGATTCCATTATGCGATGGTATGGGGTTGGGATCATTGACTTGCTGGAGTTGTGGTTGACGGTACAGTCGACTTAATATATATTACATAAATTATCTCACCTTCTTGTAAAAATAAGTTTCTGTCAAAAATGTCATTTTTGGTACAAGCTTTTATTGCCGACTGTACTTTTCTGTATACCATAATCAACTACTCATTGAGACAATTCTAAAAAGCCCAAACTCAACGGGGTTATGTCGGTTTTTTTTTTTTACTTTTATTTATTAAAAATTATAAACTTATTCTACTACATTTATATACTCTTTAGTTCTTACTGAAGCCTCAATTAGGCTTATTTGTAAGAAATATCTAAGTAATATTAGTTTATTAGTTTGCTATCTATCACATTTCATCCATACCAGTATTATTCCTCAGTGCTGGTGTTATGAGAGTCTATATATATATTTTTTTGTTATTCTTTTTTTTTATTAAATACTGAATTCCCATGGCCACCTTCTGTCTCCATTATCAGATCAGCTCGATGTAACCATAATATTGAATTGTCATCCAAACTATACCAATACCCAAAATTTCAGCTCAATCGGATGCAAGTGACTGAAAAATGGATAGCAAATTTTGACGGACAATTTACATACTTATATATTTACTTACATACATACGAGCAGGTCAAGTTAAAATAAAGCTTTATAAGCTTCGTAAGAGTATGTCGCGGCCGTCTTATGACTTATGATAGCCGTGTGGCCCCGTAGCATGGATGGCCTTATCACGCGATAAGTGACAAGATAGACTATCCGTCCTTGGCTGACATCGTTCGATAGAACGAGACGACGCGCTTATCCTATCACTTATCGCGTGATAACGCCATCCATACTACGGGGCCTGGACGGTCCACGAGCTGTGTCGCGGCGACATACAGTTATCTTTCTAAACGTTCTAATTAGAGACGGATAGTCGCGAGATCTCTCGATCTTTCTCGCACTAGCTATCTCTCTCTTATTAGAAAACTTAGAAAGAGACGTATAGTGCGAGAAAAATCGAGAGAGCTCGCGCGCCGTCTTGTCATAGCCGAGCTGTGATAGCCATGCTTACGACAAACAGTTAAATGTCAATAGGGAACATTACTGAAATGTTCTGCCGCCAGAGGCAGCACTACCACTACACATGCACAATTGAGTGTCAAATGAGTGACAAGGATGCTTGCATAGACAATACCGCAAGTGGGAACGAGATACAATGTCAACGCTGCTAGTGTCGCCACCTACGAAGAGTTTTGCGTAATGTTCCCTATTCGACCACATAGGAATACCTAGAGTTTATACGTTTTTTATACTCCTTCGGTGGCAAACGAGTGTTTGGCCCGCTTGATTGTAAGTAGTCACTATAGCCTAACGCTATAGCAAATTCAGGGCTGTCACATGCGAGTTAAGTACTATCCATTAAGGCGCAGCGTGGGGATCCCCACAAGGTGGACTGATGACTTAGTACCTAAAGGTCGCGGGAGTCTGCTGGACGCGGGTGGCGCAGGACCGGTCATTGCGGCACTCTTTGGGGGAGGCCTATGTATAGCAGTGGACGTCTTTCGGCTGATATGATGATGATGATAATCCATAAAGTGGCACTGTTATATATTATGTTAACTTTTTAACATAAGGAAACTCGGTAACTCTGACTACTCCGCAACTCCTCCGCAAATGACACACACAAATAAATCTTGGCCCCTATGTTACCATGTTGACAAATGTCAACAATGACATTGTTGACAAATGTCAACAATGACATTGTTTTGGTGTATAAACAACGATGCTACTGATGTTAATCAGTGACCATCTTTAACTGATGTGTTATTTAAGGTTAACTGGGAGAGATCGCTTACAGGGATAAGTACGCCTTTGTAAGAATAAGAATAATTTATTATTAGACATCAAGCACATGATGAAAGATTATACAGACATTATCCGTTGGGCTCCAAACTAGGCTGAGCCTGTATCTTGGGACCCACTGAGTCGGTTAACAAATCACTTCAGACACAGTTCACAAGAAGCACGACATGAAAGATCCCGCGTTCTATTTCACAAACACAAGTGCACGTCACATGAAGAGAGTTCGGGCTGTGTCTTTGAGGTATGTTTAGGCGAAAACGGTGGTAAGTCAGTGCTGCGCGCCCGTTGAGTAGCTGCGAGTGCCTTCAAAGACCAGGAAGCCCGAAGGAGGCTCCACGACCTGGACCAAGGTATATGATTGTGCACTCTCTCTTCCGTAGCGTTTGTCATTTAAATGTTATATTGTCGTTTTTATCGTATTTTTCGGATTCCATGATTCCAGCTTTTTACAGTACGAACTTCATTATCGAGTTTAAAAACATTAATTATAATGTACCTACCAAATTAACCTAATTTGTCTGTATTCTTATCAATGTCTTGTGTACAATAAAGTATTTACATACATAAATTTTAAGACGACCGCTTTAGCCTAGTTGGTAGTGACCCTGCCTACGAAGCAAGAGGTCCTGGGTTCGAATCCCGGTAAGGGCATTTATTTGTGTGATGAGCACGAATATTTGTTCCTGAGTCATGGATGTTTTCTATGTATTTAAGTATGTATTTCTCTATATAAGTATATATATCGTCTTCTAGTACCCATAGCACAAGATTTGCTTAGTTTGGGACTAGGTTGATTTGTGTAAGATTGTCCACCAATATTTATTTATTTATTTATTTATACATACATACCATCGTAAACACAGCAGGATACGCTGACCTGGTCACGGGTGTCCGCTGGATGCGGGTGACGCAGGACTGATCATTTTGGCACACTTTGGGGGAGGCCTATGCCCAGCAGTGGACGTCTTTCGGCTGATATGATGATGATGATGAGCAGAATACGGCGTATTGCCATTGTCAGATTTCAAGTTAGTGAAATAGAGGAAAGACCTAACGCATATCACCATCGTAATAAATTAATAATAACGTATACCTGTGTGTATACACCTTTATGATGAGTCCTACAATGATTAGGTACAATTTGCAATTTCATTAATAACGGCTTTTAAAGACATCATTAAAATGACATTTCACCAGTAATATAACGTCATAAGTGTCCACTTTGCAACTTACTTCCTGAGTTTGTCATTGTCACCTGGGCTATCTTGTTTTTTTTAAGACTAAAGTAGGTACCCTAATTATTGTGTGCATACGCCGTTTTGGAATGTTGAATGCAGTCAATATGCAATATCATGTAGTGTTCGATATGATAATTTTCATGTCAAATTGAGGGCTATTTAGTCGATGGGTTAAATTCGATTTGTTTTTTGATAGCTCATGATATCATGATATTTTAAGTGACATTGTATATTGTGAGATAAATAAATCATATCATATCAAATCGCCAAAACACCTTTATGATTAGTAGACAATGATTATAATTTGCAATTTCATTAATAACGGCTTATAAAGACATCATTAAAATTACATTTCACCAGTAATATGATATCGCCAATCTTGTGGCACGCTGGCTCCCACCTATTGAGATGATATTGTTGTTAAATTGTTATACTAGAAATCACGAGCGTGCCCTTTTTAGGGTTCCGTAGCCAAATGGCATAAAACGGAACCCTTATAGATTCGTCATGTATGTCTGTCTGTCTGTCTGTCTGTCTGTCTGTCCGTCCGTATGTCACAGCCACTTTTTTCCGAAACTATAAGAACGATATATATATATACTGTTGAAACTTGGTAGGTAGATGTATTCTGTGAACCGCATTAATATTTTCACACAAAAATCGAAAAAACACTTTAAGTTTTAGGGGTTCCCCATACACAGAACTTAAACTCAAAAAAAATTTTTCATCAAACCCGTACGTGGATAGGTCTTCAAAAGTGATATTAAAGTGTCTTATATAATTTTTTTTCTAAACTGAATAGTTTACGCGAGAGACACTTCCATAGTGGTAAAATGTGTGTCCCCCCCCCCTGTTACTTCTAAAATAAGAGAATAATAAAACTAAAAAAAATATATGATGTACATTACCATGCAAACTTCCACCGAAAATTGGTTTGAACGAGATCTAGGAAGTAGTTTTTTTTAATACGTCTTAAATCGTAAACCGCAATTTATTTTACGGAACCCTTCATGTGCGAGTCCGACTCGCACTTGGCCGCTTTTTATTTATTGATTTTTTTTGTAATTCGAAATTCTGATTTGTCAATAAGATATAATGATGAGCCTGCTGCACGGCATAAAAGTAATTTTCTGTGTTTCATTCTTCAGGATATTTATTCTTACACAATTGTGTATATGTACACAAGTATTGCACTTAACTCTATACTTGCTGCCCACTCAACCGCCAATAGTCAAAAGGTTATTTCGGAGGTCATCGACCTGAGCTTGACGACGCGTGTCAAATGTACTGCTCTCGCGCACATATATTTGCACTTGTGAAAATAAAAGTCGTTGTAAACTCAACTTTAAGGATATGCCAATAAGAGTGCTCTGTGATTTCCGAAGCGTGTCAGTCAAGTTGGTGTTTAGTTCAAAAGTGAGATGATTTGATTGTTTTTATTCAGCAGTGGAAATGTTTAATTACGCACATATGTTCAAAGTGGAGGCAGTAATTACGTAACTTTGTTAGATATTTGCTTTTGTATCAGTGAAGCTATAATGTCCCTGTTCAGGGTGGATAGACAAAGACATAATTTATTGGCAATAACACATTAGTTTATTGGTACCAAAGCTGGAGAAAATAGAGTTTAAAACGTATATTGGACACCTCACATGGTTGATAGCTAGGTGTCAATGTTTATTGTTTCATACGTATATTGGACATCTCGGTTCATAGCTACGTGTCAATGTTTATTGTTTTCTTCGGGTATTGCCGGATAATCCATGACAAAGGCAAAATTACACTAAAAGTTTAAGTAGATTAATTTGATGAAATTAATTTCGATACTTTTTTTCGAGTTTATTGTTTTGAAATCACTAGTTTTGCAGAAACCAACCCCGTCAGCATCGAAACACCACGACAAAAACAAACACACTTCAACTGAGATACTTGATGTGTTTTAGTATTTTGTTTTAGAATTATAGGTAATTCTCTCAATTACTCACGTCGAACCATGACATAGCTTATGTGGTAGCGTATTGCTATTAAACGATAGCAATATCGATAGCAATCACTGTTTCACATTAACACAGTAGTTAAACATGTAATAGTAGGTTGTTCCTATGCCATGTGTTACACAAGCCACCAGTTTATTACCCACATGTGGAAAAAAATAAATATTATAGGAGCAAAGTTGCGTATTGCAACATTGTGAGTTTGTGTGGAATTTGGTGTGAACCACAAAATGCTTTTTTTGTGTAGGATTTTTTATTACCTTATGGTAAATTTAGAATCGGTTGTTCAAAGGTGCACTTGTTATGCACGTTTTCACTTTTACTTAACTCGCAATATTCGTAAAGACGACGTGAGCTCCGAAAACGAATTAAAAAAAACGTAGCTCTTGTTTGGGTTATAATACGGCTACCATAAATTTAATTAGCAATCTTGAGGCCTTTCTCGAGAAAAATCAGCTATTCGAATCCTGAGTTTTTGACTTTCGCTCTATAGAAAAAAATCACGAACATAAGTCTAAATACACTTCAAAAAATCGTAACAAATTATGCACAACAGCTAAACATATTATAATTGATTTTTAAAATCGGCAATGTCATCTTTGAGGGAAATCAGCTATTACTTTTTTAATTTATAAAACGCACAAAGAAATAAAATTAAAAAACATGATATCCGCGCTTCCAAACACGCACTTCCATCTCGCTCACGCTTATGCTCAGTGAGAGGGAGAGAAGGCCACGAACCTACGTCCCCTTAACTGTCATTTGGCACAAATGAAAAAAGCGGCCAAGTGCGAGTCGGACTCGCACATGAAGGGTTCCGTTAAATAAATTGCAGTTTACGATTTATGACGTATTAAAGAAAAATTACTTGCTAGATCTCGTTCAAACAAATTCTGGGTGGAAGTTTGCATGGTAATGTACATCATATATTTTTTTTAGTTTTATCATTCTCTTATTTTAGAAGTTACAGGGGGGGGACACATTTTACCACTTTGGAAGTGTCTCTCGCGCAAACTATTCAGTAAAGAAATAATTATGTAAAAAACCTAATTGTCATTTTTAAAGACCTATCCATAGACGTATGGGTTTGATATATTTTTTTTTTTAAGTTTTAGTTCTAAGTATGGGGAACCCCAAAAATTTATTGTTTTTTTTCATTTTTTGTGTGAAAATCTTAATGCGGTTTACAGAATACATCTACTTAAGTTTCAATAGTATATCTCTTATAGTTTCGGAAAAAAGTGGATGTGACATACGGACGGACAGACAGACAGACAGACATGACGAATCTATAAGGGTTCCGTTTTTTGCCATTTGGCTACGGAACCCTAAAAATGGTCCATACGAATTAACCATTTTGAAATTCAACCAAAAGTACCTAATATCATCAAATGTTAATTTGGTGAAAATGTAAATGTAAATGTCAACAAGGCGATCCGCTCGGCCCAGCAATTTTTAGCCTTGCTATACATCCCATCATTAAGGAGCTAAATCCAAAATTAAACGTATGGTATTTAGATGACGGAACCCTCGGCGGAGAAGCAATTTCCGTCCTCGAAGATTTAAAAAAAATTAACACAGACATGGAAAAAATTGGCCTTTTGCTTAATTTCTCCAAGTGCGAACTATTTATCACCGATTCCTGTCCGAACAAAGAAAATACAATCGACCTTTTTAGTCAACTTGCCCCGGGTATCAAAATTATAAACAAAGAATCGCTTCACATCCTTGGTTGTCCCGTCTTAGATCAATCTTTTGAAAACTTCGTCGACTCAAAAATTCAGAATTTCAAAGAAACATCACACCGTTTGGCCAAAATAAATCTTCATTCAGCCTATTCTATCATTAAGCATTGTCTTTTCGTCCCAAAATTTACATATATACTTCGTGGAACCCATTTATGGAAATACCCCACTTTGATTTCAAAATTAGATACATTAGTCGTAGAAACACTCACATCGATCTTCAATATTCCTTTTGACGATAGATCTTGGTCCCAGGCTAGCCTACCCATTCGATTCGGCGGCCTGGGTATCCGCAAAATTTCTTGTGTTGCTTTACCTGCTTTCTTGTCCTCGGTGCATGGCGCTCAAAGCCTTATAGAAAAAATATTAGATCCTTCCATTGGATCTACGGAGGCTGCGCACTGCTCCGAGGCCAGGAACGTTTGGTCCATAACCTGCCCCGATTCAGACCCACCTGCCAATCCCTGCTCGCAAAGGCAATGGGACGAGCCGCTCTGTCAGCTAGTACGGAAAAACCTTTTAGATACGTCAACTAGCTCGGCAGACCGTGCTCGCCTCCTTGCGACTGCAGAGTGGGAGTCGGGTCTGTGGCTGCAAGCGCTACCCTCTCCAAATATAGGTACTTTCCTAGATAACACCACCTTCCGCCTGGCAGCTAGCTTGCGTTTGGGGGCATCAACAAATCAGCCACACCGCTGTCAATGCGGAGCCATGGTTGACAAACTGGGCCACCATGGCCTCTCATGTGTCCGGAGCGCTGGTAGGATCTCCCGCCACGCCAGTATTAACGATGTCATCCGTCGGGCCCTTGTCAGTGCGAGAGTGCCGGCAGTCCTCGAGCCCAGTGGGCTGGCTAGGGACGACGGCAAGAGGCCTGACGGAATGACGCTGGTGCCTTGGAGCATGGGTCGGCCGCTAGTTTGGGATGCTACTTGCGTCGATACCCTGGCACCGTCCCATGTTCCAAGCACCAGTGCCACCGCTGGCGCTGCGGCATCCTCGGCCGAAAGCCTCAAGCGCCGCAAATATGCCATCCTAGGAAATAGCTACATGTTTGCGGCGTTTGGCGTTGAAACCTTGGGGCCATGGGGGCCAAGTGCACGTCGCCTATACAAGGATTTGGCGACGCGCCTAATAGAGGCATCGGGTGACCAGAGGGCTGGCCACTATTTCGCACAGCGTGTTAGTATCGCTATACAGCGAGGAAATACGGCCAGCCTTCTGGGCACCTTGCCTATTGACGGCGACTTAGGCCAAATTTTTTACCTTTAGGTTAAGTTTTATATTGTTGTTTTTATTAATTGCCTTGTTAAATGTATTAATAGTAGTTTATGCAATCGTTATATAATGGATGTTTTTTAAGACGAGTACCACGTTTAGGCCACGAAGCTTGCTGAGTGGCCTAATTAAGGTTCGAGACTTAAAAAGCTTATTATATAACTATTGTATACAATACTTTTTCTACGAGTCAACGGAAATAATAATTTATTAAACAAACTTGGTATCTATTGAAAATCGCCCTGCTGAAATGAAGCGCAGCAGCTTAGTAATTTTGCGCGTTGATGTCTTCACAGTTATCTTATACAACTCTTGGATTCATAAGTTGACTGCTGGATGACTTATGAAACCATACTAGCTCCGTCACCAGCTGGTAGAGCTCCAGGATTAAAAAGTATGAGATCTTAGTTTCGTGTACGAAATCTTAATTCAAAGATTAAAGTCGACAAGTAGAAAAAATATATATATATATATATATATATATATATATTATACCTATACGTTTTTTATGGCCAATTTTTTCCCCGTTCACAATAAAATTAATCTAGCCCAAATGGAACTTTGTCCACTGGTTTTAAACTAAAGGAGTCCGGGGTCCACTTTGGTATCTCTATCTCCAATCCCAAGATTTCGCACTCATCATCACCATCATAATCATATCAGCCGAAAACATCCACTGCTGGACATGGAATGCCAAAGTGACCGGTCCTGCGCCACCTGCATCCAGCGGACTCCCGCGACCTTTACCGGGTCATCAGTCCACCTTGGGGGGCCTACCCATGCCACGCCTTCCGGTACGTGGTCGCCAAGGACCTTTCCGCTCCAACGGCCATCGGTTCTACGTGCAATGTGCCCCGCACACTGCCACTTAAGTTAAGCGATTCGGAGAGCTATATCGGTTACCTTGGTTCTGCTGCGGATAGCCCTCTCCATTGCCCTTTGGGTGACTTTGAGCCTTCTTATGAGGCCCATTGTAAGTGACCACGTTTCAGTCATCACTGGCAACACACACTGGTCAAAGACGCTCGTCTTGAGACACTGCGGAATATTGGACGAAAAGATGTGGCGTAGCTTCCCGAACGCTGCCCAGCTGAGTCGGATTCGACTATTGACCTCTTCTTCGAAGTTGGAGTTTGATCTTCCAACTGAACATCAGATCTGATCTTCCAACCTTTAAGGAAAACTAGAATCTATTGGGATTTCCGCGCGATATTCTCCTTCCCCGAAAAGTTATCGTTAAATACCTATCAAATGAAATTTCGTACGGTCAACCAATTTGATTTCTGGGCCATTTCGTACCTTGTCACAGTGAAAGTCAATATGAAAGCCCCTCGAGATCTCATATCATTGTCATTGTGACAAGGTACGAAGTGGCCCAGAAATCAAATTGGTTGACTGTACATTCGTCTTTTTAACCCCCGACGCAAAAAGAGAGTTGTTATAAGTATATGTGTGTTTGTCTGTGGCATTGTAGCTACTATACGATAAGACCGATTTGAATGGTTTTTTAATCCAAAAGCTGACATCAACGAGATAGTTTTTAGCTACGTTTCAACAAAATCGGTTCAGCCGATTTTGAGATATTGAACTTTGAAATGAATATATCGGGGGTCTTTCAACTTTTCTAAGTTGTTAATTAATGCAAAACCCAGTGTATATACCTACGCGAGCCGGGGTTTGTTCTAGAGTATGTATGTACCTATAACTATATTATGAGTGATCGATCAGTCATTACTACATACATCAGTATTACTTAAATAAGGGCCAGTATTCGACTTACGAAATGTCATAGGAATATCACCTTTCATGTATCTGTCTTTAACAATCAGAAAGAATTAAACAAAAGGGATATCCCAAGGTCCACATACAATGAAGACGCTAACTACATTTTTTTTATTAGGTGCGTAGAGCAGATTTTAAATATCTGTTCGTTTTAATTAACATCGATAAAAACGCTTCAGTTGTGATTGCAATAAAAAAGTAGTAAAGTTGAGCGACATCCCTGTTTTATGATGAAATAATTAGCGTATCCACGTTTGTGCGCGTGAGTCACTGCGATGCGTCAGCGCACACTGTGCGTGCAGTAGGGTTGGCGCCTGCGAACTTCCTGGCAGTTTTTTTTTATTTTTTTTATAATATGTTGTTAATACAAGGCTCTTGGGGGGAATAATTTAATTTACCAGCGTGTTCTTGATCCCGGTTAGAAAATAAAATGTCGTATAAAGTAAGCGGTGCCAGCTCCTTCTAAGACATATATTGACTGGACTAGCAAAAAAATGTTATGCATGATACAATAAATAAATATTTTCGTTATTTCTTTAAACAAAAACATACTAAGACCCAAGTTCACATAACATTTTCTCCTTTCAGTCTCACAAATACGCTGCGCTGATAAAGTTATTTGGATTCCTACCTAGCTTCTTGTATAAATATTAGGCGACTTTTACAAACCGAACTAGCCCCATAGTAAAGTTGACTTTCCCAGTGGACTGGAAAATTGCTCTAGTGACTGCATTGCCAAAAAAGCCAAATCCAGCTAACCTGTCTGAACTCCGTCCCATGAGTATTCTCCCTTGCGCATCAAAGGTAATACATAATAGAGCGGGTGGTCTGCGACCAGCTCTCGGCATACCTGGAGGCAAATGGCATCCTACCTGAGCTACAGTCAAGTTTCCGCAAGGGTCGATCGACAGTTACTGCGTTGCTCGATGTGGTCGACAATATTCTACAGGCTCGGGATGTTGGGGAGAGTACCATTCTTGTTCTTCTAGATTTTTCTAGAGCTTTTGACTGTATTAATGTATCCTTACTTCTATCTAAGATGTCATATTACGGGTGTGATGTTTCTGCCGTAAATTGGTTTGATAGTTATCTCTCCGGCTGCGTGCAGACGGTGGCGTTACGTAGGATGGATGGTAGCACTTTGCGGTCCGCTCTTTGCCCTGTGGAAAGAGGAGTACCGCAAGGTTCTATACTGGGTCCCCTGCTTTTTATATTGTACAGTGCTGACATCACTCACAATATGAGAGACAGCAAATACCATCTTTACGCTGACGACCTCCAGTTATACCTCTCTAGCGTACCCACGGACAAATCTGTTGCGGTCAATACCATCAACGCAGACCTAGCACGTATTTCGACTTGGTCGGAAAAGAACTGCCTTGTCCTTAATCCGGACAAGTCGAAATATGTTGTTTTTGGATCAGAGCATCAAATCCGTAGTACCATC
The DNA here is from genome assembly GCA_963854355.1 of Epinotia brunnichana. Taxonomy (NCBI): domain Eukaryota; kingdom Metazoa; phylum Arthropoda; class Insecta; order Lepidoptera; family Tortricidae; genus Epinotia; species Epinotia brunnichana. Next base: position 27,840,181 of record OY977950.1, on the reverse strand, counting down.
AGTAACCTCGAGACTTTGACTACCAGTGGTGTTGCTATCATGGGCGAACCAATAGACAGGGTGGTAGAAGCAAATAACCTTGGCCACCTCATGGACGGCAAGCTGCGCTTTGAGAACCACACACAAAAAGTTGTGAGTAACTGCTTCTACCGCCTTAAAGTTCTTTACAATGTTCGCGATTACTTAAGTGTTGATTTGCGTGTTAACCTTTGTGAATCGCTGATATTGTCAAGATTAAACTATTGTGATGTTGTCTATGCTGGCTGCATTACTGGTCGTACAAAAAAGCTCATACAACGAGTGCAAAACGCATGCATTCGTTTCTGTTTCCGAGTCCCACCCCGCTCCCATATCACTCCCTACTCGAACGCCGCTGGTCTGCTGAACATGCCTGCACGCAGACGGCTTCACCTTGCCACTCTTCTCTTTGGCATAGTGCAATCTAGTAGACTTGTATGACCCAAGAGTGCGCGTAGGTGTAAGGCGATGATTCTGGTGCCAATGCATCGGACCACGGCGTTTCGAGGTAGTTTTGTCATGTCATAAAGTAATAAGTCTCAACAGTATGCCCATTTCGGGAGTACAATAGTAATAATACTTACACTTAAAAATATAGAATTCACATCACAAGAAATAGTCATTCAAATCATAAAACATTTGCTAATTAACCAGTCCTTCAGTTTTGTCTGGAATTTAAAGTCATCTAACAACCTAATATTTTCCGGCATCTTATTGTATAACTTATTGTATATACGTTGCATAAATAACAATAAATCCATCCACTGACTCTTCTGGTCACTTTGCATATACTATGTGTTTACAACCTCGTTCGACTAGCGCGGCATTGCCGATATGATTTTGTCAACTCACCCGCATTCCTTACTTATTGTTAGTGTCCTTAAATTTGTCAAATAAATCTCATGTTTAGTATGTAGTTATTTAAGTTAAACAACATTTAAACAGCGATGATGGCGAATCCTGTTCCACCGTGATACAGTATAATTACTAGTACGGGGAACAGAGGAAGCTTACTCGTAGTATTACAAAAAAATGTATTTACATACGTAGTTGATTACCTACACTATCAGCAGTCAATACTTGCGTATGCTTAACTTATAAAAGTGTTTACAGTGTAAGTAGTAGTAAGTCTTGTTCCTTACCAATAATGTTATTTTATTTTATTTTTTATTTATTTTAGGTTCGCGGCTTCCAAGTGTTGGAATGATCTCCCTCCACCTATTCAAGGAGCGTCTAGCAAGTATACCTTTAAGCGTCAGCTTAAGGGCTATTTGTTGACGCTCCAGAAATCCCAAACCCAATCCTAACCCATCCAGCACTTTCCTATCCCAACCGTGTCGCGTTTTTTGCTTTGTGTTTTTCTTTATATACCATTTGGCTACTGGTACATATTTAACAAATTGATTACATTTATTATTTATTATGTGTATACAATGATTATGTGTTTATCAATGGTCTTATGTTGTGTTGCGTTCCGTGGGTCACGTACGGTGCTGTCTGAAAATCAGCGCTGTAGGTGTCTGTCTGACACCTCGGCATAATGCTGAGACAGCGACCTATTTACTGCCACGAAGACACATACAATAGGTGTTAAATTGTAATGTATGCCTACTCCCTTTGTCTCTGTGTGTCTTTTGTGTAGTAAATAAATGTCTTCTTTCTTTCTTTCTTTCATAGTAGGCTCAATAAGGCTCGTGTTACGAGTACTAGAAAATATCCATGACTCAGAAACAACTATTCATGCTCACCACATATATATTCACCCTTTCAGGGATTTGAAGACAGGTCCGGAGTAACTTCCTAAACTAATAATTAGTAGTAAATATAGAGGTCTCGGCAGAGAGTATAACTTTGTACCTTTTGGCATCGACACCCTCGGTCAGTGGGGTCCCAGTGCGCGTAAGTTATTTGCGGAAATCGCGAAACGTCTAGTTGATGTAACTGGTGACCGAAGAGCTGGTGGCTTTCTCGCATAATGCATCAGAATTGCAATTCAGCGAGGAAATACCGCCAGCATCCTCGATACAATGCCTCGAGGGCGTTTTTTTTTAATTTAACTTAGTCTAAATTGAATTTATTTAATGTCAAATATCATCTTGTATATATTTTAAAAAATAAATGCATTATTTGATTATATTCTAACCTCCTGGATCCCCGCATCCTTTACAACGGACAAAATGGACGCTCAATTTAAGTCCTGACACTACGCAAATAAACTCATCCGAAAAAACCGAGTTTACTTTATAAAGTACATAATATGTATGTATATTTATGTACAATATTTACCGCTAAAAAATGTGGCCATAGTGGCAAAAACGGTAACAATCAATTTAGACCTTAAATCCAGCGGCGGAAGGTTCAGGACTCAAGGCCAAAGTAATTTATAAAGGACTCTCGGCTTTTATGACATCGTTCATGTCAGGAATGTTAGGATCCAGGAAAATAGGTATGTATGTATATAAAACAGGTCATACAGGTACAAAGGCAAGCTTATTTCTGCAAAGGATCTTTTCCAGCTTTTGCAGTTGGAACGCATTTATAAATTTATGTTATAGTTCTCGAGGCTAGCAAAATGTGCTTTTTTGAGAGAATATCCATTACGATTAACAAGTTTATTTGTGAAAAAAGAAGAAACATGTTCTGGTCTATCAGCAGAGAGTAAAGTTTATTTCCAAATAACACGAAGGAAAACTTACTTTTGACAACCCTAGTCCTTGTCACGCACTATCACTCGACAACTATGTATCCCAGGCCGAATATTTTCCTACCTCGTCACCTTTCTTAAGCCATAAATACAAACCTCACAAAACCAACGCAAACTCACTCTTACCACTCTAAATATAAAGTTCATTTCAGACGCACTATATAAATCTGACAAGTTCTATTACAAATTTGCAATTTCGTGCAGGTTGGAGGAATAACTACTTTATTACATAGTGTTAGAGCTTGTTGTGAAAGCAAACGTGATTTGGTAGAAAATAAATTATTACCACACATATTTTAATGTGTCGCATCAATCTCTCTATGTCTTGTATGAAAGGAATATTTAAATTTTAGGGGTAATACTATTCTTTTTATAGTCCACGTGTTATTGTGATGATGTAATGTCCTAGTATTGTCATTTGCTTGAAAACCGGTATAATACGGTTGTAGACTATGGTAAAATTTATAAAACCAAATTACTTTTACATTATCAATAAACTAAACTCTCGAAAATATATAAAATATCACGATTCAACGTATTATTTATACAATGTTTAAGATTTTTAAATACCTACTACATAGAGATCCAAAAAGTTAAAATTTTCACCGCATCCTTTGCACGTTCACCCTGTATTCATTTTACTATCTAGTCAGAAGGTAAAATTTAGATGACAAGACTTTTCGAGGCGTTTCTTTACAGCAAAACAATTAACTATAATTAAAAAACTTTGAATATTTTTGGTTTAATTTTCAGAACAAAATAATAAATTAAAATTCTGCCCAGACAAGACATAATCATTCTGTGTATTAAACTGACAAGATATTTAACACTTTTTTTCAAGTGAATATTGTCGAACATGGAACAAATAGCATGACATTGACATTTATTTCAGTAGATATTTCAAAAAAGTGATGTGGCTAGTCAAGAGGTTCCATAAGATAATCAATGACGTATATCTGTGGATATTGATTATTTTTTAACAGGGTGTTTAAAGTACCTAAATTAGTAAGTTTCCTTTAATATCTAACATAAACTTTTAAATGTTTTATATTGAAGTCTACTCCAAGAGTACTATCATCTCTAAAAGTATTGGTACTCACCTAAATTATTAGCACCACATATAATGTATATTATGAAGCATGCTTGACTCCCTAATATGGATGCGGAAGTGCCTAACTTCCGTCAGACTCCATGCGTAAAGTTTGCGGGTCTGGCGGCGACACGTTGTATACTTAGTTAGTACCTTTGCGACATTAATGTAGCGGGCGACGCGATTAGGGCCGCTATTCCATTGGTATTAGTTAAGAGATAATGTTCCCTGTGTACATATAAGCATGGCATTCAGTGCGCCTTTTAGCCGGACTAGCGGCAGAACCGAAAGATTTTTTAAGCAGTCTTTGGATGTATTTTAACGGCCTCCGTAGCCCAATGGGTAGTGACTCTGCCTACGAAGCTGGAGGTCCCGGGTTCGAATCTCGGTCAGGGCATTTATTTGTGTATTTATCACGAATATTTGTTCCTGAGTTATGGATGTTATATATGTACATAAGTATCTATATGTATGTATCTATTATATATATCATCGCCTAGTACCCACAACACAAGCCTTACTGAGCTTACCGTGGGCCTAGGTTGATTTGTGTAAGGTTGTCCCGTAATATTTATTTATTTATTCAGGTACGTGTGTTCCTACGTAGCGTTTAAGAAACTGAACCAATTTTGATAAATGAGGTGGCAATTGATTTGAAATTATACTCCTGGTGACTTACGTATATAGGCTACGTTTTGTGTGAAAAAATAACTTTCTCAGGAAGTGCATTATATTTGAATTATCAATTACACTCGGTTATATATCAACATAAGACTAAGTACTTAAGAGCCCGTTCACTTGTTCACTAGCACCACTGGTATAATAATTGAGATTGTATTAGGCCGCTACTTACTGTATTTTGTATTTAAGTATCTTTTCAATATATCATAATAGTTTTTTACGTTGCTGGATTCGTCAATCTATGCGTCCAAAGTTAAAACGACCGTTTTGTTTTGACTTCATAGATCGACGAATCCAGCAACATAAAAACTAGTTTAATGTATTCACAAGGTACTTAGATACAGAATACAGTGTTTAATTTACATTCTACTACTTTTTTTTCTTTTTTACCAGTGGCACTAGTGAGCACATGAACGGGCTCTTAACTGGCATTGCATGCTGTAGTTCTGACATTCACAATTATTTTGTGTTATCTCCAATTTGTCAATTTTTATTGTTATTTTATTTTGAGATTTTATACAGATATACTGCGTTCCAAAACGCAAGTAGCTGACGTAGCTCACGCAGCCGCCAAACTTAAGCGGGACTGGGCCGGGCACATCTGCCGCATGCCGGAAGACTTGTGGGCTAAAATCACCACCAAGTGGGTCCCACACAACCGAACACGGCGTCGCGGTAGACCTCGTCGGAGATGGCGAGACAAGCTTGACGTCTTTGACCAAGACTGGTGGGAGACTGCCCAGGATAGGGATACGTAGAAGGAATAGAGAAAGAAAGAAAGAAGACATTTATTTACTACACAAAAGACACACAGAGACAAAGGGAGTAGGCAAACATTACAATTTAACACATATTGTGTGTGTCTTCGCGGCAGTGAATAGGTCGCTGTCTCAGCATTATGCCGAGGTGTCAGACGGACACCTACAGCGCTGATTTTCAGACAGCACCGTACGTGACCCACGGAACGCAACACAACATAAGACCATTGATAAACACATAATTATTGTATACACATAATAAATAATAAATATAATAAATTTGTAAAATATGTACCAGTAGCCAAATGGGATAGAAAGAAAAACACAAAGCACAAAACGCGACACGGTTGGGATAGGAAAGTGCTGGATGGGTTAGGATTGGGTTTGGGATTTCTGGAGCGTCAACAAATAGCCCTTAAGCTGACGCTTAAAGGTATACTTGCTAGACGCTCCTTGAAGAGGGAGGCTTTTGCCCAGCAGTGGGACACTTAATAAGGCTATTAAATAAAAAAAATAAGTACTTAATTACCCGTTCACGTGCTCACTAGCGCCATTGGTATATATAATTTAACGATAGATAGGAATTTAAAAAAGGAGGTACCTCAGAGCATAGAATACTAGAGAGAGGACAAGCCGCCGGCGGCTGTGTCGCAGCTGTATGCTCAATGGGCATACACTGCCATAATGTGCACGCGTGCTGATCGCAGATAATATTACGTTTTTTCCCAAAATGCCTGATATGATGCGCGTTTATTGTCAAATAAGCGTATAGGTATACAAGTGTGTGTGTTTTAGATGTGTGCGTGCTTTGTCTTGTCAATTACTTGGGCGTTGTGTGGGTTAATGTACTTGCGACAGGCTCACTCTATACAAATCGGCCGCCATGTCCGATCTCCTTATATTCATACATCTGTGGTCGCTACTCACTGTATTTTGTATTTAGGTATCTTTTCACTACATCATAATAGTTTTTTACGTTGCTGGATTCGTCAATCTATGCGTCCAAAGTTAAAACGACCGTTTTTCTTTTGACTTCATAGATCGACGAATCCAGCAACATAAAAGCTAGTCTGATGACGCTGATGTATTCACAAGGTACTTAGATACAGAATACGGTGTGTAGCGGCCTACTTTGCACTCTACTACTTTTTTTGACTTTTTTACCAGTGGCACTAGTCGGCACGTGAAACCCTTAACTGGCATTGCATGCTGTAGTTCTGACATTCACATATTTTGTGATTTCTCCAATTTGCCAATTTTTATTGTCATTTCATTTTGAGATTATATTAAGTATGTTTCTTACTTAGAATAATAACGCATAGAAGGATAGTTTCATACGGCCGACGCGCCAAGCGTGAGGCTTAAAATGGATTCATGTAGTTGTGATCAACTCGTATTCACGCGCGCCAATACGCACACAAACGCACCAATTTTGTCCCACCGATCGGCGTACTGGGCCATTTATGGCCGAGTTTTAGTGGCCTCACCGTTGCGCGTGAACTGCGTTTCTAGGCGTTATTATTCTAAGGTTTCTTAACATTCCTCTTAAACATAAAAGTATGTGACCGCACATCTTGTTTTTTTTTAAAACTGCTCTAGTATAAGTAGGTACCTGTATGCTCATTATTTGCATAAATTCTTATTAATGTAATAATTATGACTTTGCTTGCCACGAAGTGACTGAATGTACTTAAGTATATAAATTTCAATATATTACTGTTACCGTCATGTAGGACATGTCTAGCAAATAAATGTATTTCATTTACTTTTCCGAAGTCGGGTTACAGTATTTAATAATTCAATCATATAACATTTCTACTAGATCACCTGCCACACACATAAACTTACAAAGTACCCACTTATAATGCTTATACTGTAATTTTTCAATTACTTTTTCAACTAACCTTTTTTTTAAGATCTCTAAGTAAAAAAGTATAAGTAATTTTATTGGACTATTACACTCGTCTACTAAAATAACTCGAGCAGGTGGCAGGTGTAACCCATCTCAATTGTATCGATATGTTACTCTGGATATATCTAATGACGGCAATAAGTGTTTTTTTATGGTTTAATGACCCTTTCTAACTAACCATTCCACCTGCAGCTACAGATCTACATAGTGTATAGATGTATGAGTTAAGACGACCGGTAAGTTCAGTAGGAGGTGACTACGAATCTGACGGTATACTGGGTTCAAAACCGGGTAAGGGCAGCAGTACTTGTCTGAAGCGGTTTATCTGTCTGTTTTGATTTGATTTGACCTGGCTCACTGCTTAGCTGTAAGTAATTATGTACGCTGACAATATCAAAATCAAAAGCAAATGTTTATTCTGTAAGTACGATCAACGACCAATCAACGACAACGACCGATGGCCGACAGCGCGGAAACGTTCTCGAGTGGCGACCACGTCCAAGAAGGCGCAGCGTGGGTAGACCCCCACAAGGTGGACTGATGACCTGGTAAAGGTCGCGGGAGTCCGCTGGATGCGGGTGGCGCAAGACCGGTCATTGTAACACGCTTTGAGGGAGACCTATGTCCAGCAGCAGTGGACGTCTTTCGGCCGATATGATGATGATGATGACGATCAAACTGAAAAGGGGCTGAACACCTTTGTACAGTTGTCGCTTTAACGTCAAGTTTAAACTGCAATACGATACGACGTTGTCAACCGGGGAAAGCGACAAGGAATCAATTTGTTCATCAGTTATTAATGAGTTCGACTGCAGGCCACAAGGGCTCTATTAATTAAAAATTATACAATAAGAACAATATACGTCATATAATGAGACATTTTGTGATATGACAATTGCAGTAATGAGTAATATCGGGGCACACACAAATACAAATTACTTTTTTTACCAAAGTTGCAATTAGAAGCACGCTTTTACAAATTAGTGTGACAAGTTATGATTGGTGTTAGAGTATCAGTGGTCCTCACACTAGGACGAGCCTGTGTCGTGAGAACCGACAGGGTCGTTGCAGAAGCATTTGCGTTAGGTTAGGACTTAAGTTATACGTTAACAGATGTTTACAATAGCAGTACCTACAGGCTATTTACCTATTATATACATCTCCCCATCCTCTAAATACTCGAGTGTCAAACTAATACAGATACAAATACAATACGGAGTTCTTAATTACATTCTAATAAACGGTACGGATTAAAAAAAAAAAGGAAACTTAGTAAATAAACCTGCCAAGTGCGAGTCGGACGAAGGGTTCCGTACCATTATCTATAAAAACGACAAAAAACGTTGGTTTTATGGGATTGATAGTTGTTTTATTTTACTTTAATTATTCAGTTTTAAAGTGAATATACCTATAACTAAATATTCTGCGAATATTTCAAGCGTCTACCAGTTGCCCTTATCAATATCGAGCAAAAAAATCACGTTAGTTGTATGGGAGCCCCCTAAAATATTGATTTTAATCCGTTTACTAGTATTTGTTGTTATAGCGGCAACAGAAATACATCATCTGAGAAAAATTCAACTGTCTAACTATCACGGTTCGTGAGATACAGCCTGGTGACAGACGGACAGACAGACAGACGGACAGTGGAGTCTTAGTAATAGGGTCCCGTTTTAACTTTTGGGTACGGAACCCTAAAAATTGTCAAAGTCGTTTTTGTTAAAATGGGAAACAAGATAACACGAGCTCCCCCGCGGGCTCTAACTAGTAACTACCACTGTAAATGAGTCCATACACTGGCCGGAGGCACTGTCAGTATAGTTGAATTTATTTAACTTTTTATAAAACTGCTATCGAAATTGGAATCTTGTACTCTGGACGGTAGAGTTGTTGTGAATAGACTACTTTGATGCAATTCGGCCAACTCAATTCTTATCGGCCTTATTTGCGGTAAAGAGCCTAGTTAAATGCATGCAAACACAATTTAGTCAATTAAATTCAATTAAATCAAAAAAAATACAATGGAAATATCTATGACATTATACATTTACATAGTTAGTAATATTTAAATTGTTATTATTCTTAATTTCTATTTTATTGAATTTTCTTGACAATCACAATAGGGATTCTTGTAAATTGACATGTAATTTATAATGTAATCTTTTATTTTGAATAAATGGATCTGAATCTGAATCTGAATAGGAAGGATGAGTTGAAACAATAATTATACAATGTCATAGAGAAAAACTCAAATAATCTCAAGTATAGTGTAGTAGTAGTTTGAAGAGAGGTAAGGCACAGCGGAATGTCATCTCGCTCGTATGTGGAGCAGCCCAACTGGGGAAGTACATCCACCTTACAGAAGACCGCAGCCATAATAGCACCACTGCTTTGTAGTGTTGCTATATTTTTGCATGCTATGAAGTATGTGGTGTTGTGTTCCTGGTGGTGAGTAAGGTCGCCAGAGCTCCCTAGGGTGCGCTGTGTTGGCAGTGAGGGACCTGCATGTCTCTATCTGCCAACACAGCGAATCCTAAAGTGAATAAAGGGTCGGCAACGCGCTTGTGATTTTTCTGGAGTCACAAGTGTCCATAGGCGACGGTACCAGCTTAACATCAGGCAGGCCGTAAGCTTGTTTGCCAACGACGTGGTATAAAAAAAAAAGTTTGAGCGTCGTGAATACCAGCCCTTATCTGAATCTTGTCAATGCACGTTGCGTTGAAGACGGACAGATGTGCGGTGCATGTAAATCGGCTATTGAAATGATACCATATCAAACGTATCGTGTTGCTTATCTGTTTGATGTACCTTGAAAACTAGAAATAAGTTCGTTAGAAGGCAAAAAAGTGAGTTGTCAAGAAATGATAACTAGCTTAATGCAGTTTTGTCTCAGTTAGTTTAGCTTAGAGCCACTTTGTCTTTGTGTGTTCAATTTTTATTGGCACGAAACCAATTTGACGACACAGCTGGCCATAAAGTGACAATTACTATTGCTACTCGTGCGGAACATCCCTTTTCCCACGTAACATTTTGTAGTCACCACGGGCGGTACTAAAGATATCATCAAATTGTATATGTATCCCCCTTGTAGTATATAGCGCCTGCTAGACGGTCGCCAACAAGCCTCTCCGACCGAGCGACCTTGGTCTGCAGTCCGCACGGACCGTTGTAGTATGAAATTTTGCTGCAAAGAACTGTCTATATGTCGGCGGCCGATCGTAAAATCCGGCAGATCACGAAATTCCTGGGCATATTGTGAAACGCCGCCATTTCATGATTTGGCTAAATAACATCAGCCATATAGTTAATTTTAATCTAATACGTTTAGGCAGATCATGGAATTTCTAGGCATATCATGAAACGCCGCCATATCATGCAATACTCGCCGTTATACGTAAGTAGGGTTTGCAAACCAGTTATTGCGCTCTTTTGTAAAAAAATATACCTATCCGCGATCCGAGTCGGTTTTGCCACTGTGTCGATCTGCCGTATTTTTTATCAGGCACATTATGATATCCCTGGTCAACTTTCTGGTTTCACGATATGCCTAGGAATTTCGCGATCTGCCGGATTTTTACGATGTGCCCGGTATAGAGCTAGGAATATCGACGAATGCGTTGCTCTAAACGATCTGCCGTATTTTTTATCAGGCACATCATGATATGCCTGGTCAACTATTAGCCAAATCATGAAATGGCGGCGTTTCACGATATGCCTAGGAATGTCGTGATCTGCCGGATTTTACGATCGGCCGCCGACATATACCCGGTCCGTGCGGACCAAGGTCGCTCGGTCGGAGTGGTTTGTTGGCGACCGCCTAGCAGACGATTTAGCTATTTATTTATTAATTTATTTATTTAGGCAAGGTAAACAAAATGTAAACTATTATACACATAATTAGCATGGTTCTAAGAAAATTATATTAAATTTACATTTATATAACAACCAAGCACAAAATACTAGCTACTAAAAATAAATAACAAATCGAAATGAGATACGAGTAATTGAGCATGAGTCTAACTTATTGTAATTAACTTAAACTAACTTAAATATTTCAGATTATTTATACAATACATTAATGAGATCGTGTAATACAAATAAACATAATATCTAACTATGGGACAATTTTGCAACACTAGTCTTACAATTTTGCAACTAGTCATACAGGGTGACAGGTAATTCGACCTATTCCTTGAAAGGGGTTATACTAGAGCTAATTTGCAACAATTTATGTCCAGTCAACCAGGGGTCAAAACACGATTTTTTTTTAATTTTTCGAGTTTTTAGTTTGTTTGAAAAAAAATCGCATTGCAGCCTTAAAGTGCTGATTGTGACAAAAATGTTTTTTTACCATCCAAATGGAAGTACTTTTGTCACAACCACCAGCTTAAGGCTGCAAGGAGATTTTTTTTCATACAAACTAAAAACTCGAATATCTCGGAAACCAGCGAGTTTCGACACTTTCGACCCCTGGTTGACTGGACATAAATTGTTGAAAATTAGCTCTAGTATAACCCCTTTCAAGGAATAGGTCTAATTACCAGTATAATTAATAATATAATTATAATTATTATTGTAGCCAGGGGACTATGTAGAGTGACATTGTTGGAAGCTACTGGTAATAGAAACTGAGCAGGACTCCGACTTGGTCTAGAATATACTCGAAACTTACATATTACAAATGAGATCAGAGTCTAACTTATTATTAATAATTTTATATAGTATTGCCGATTCATTTACTCTTCTTCTATTTTGCAAACTTTCAATTTTGAAATGTTGTAGTCTGTCTTCGTATGTCACTAAATGACGCATTAAATTTCATTTGAACCGATTCTACACGATCAATATGATTATTATAATAGGGTGACCAAACTGTGGAACAATATTCTAGACAGCTTCTAATTAATGCGAAATATATGGCTAACATACAATTGATACTTTTGAAGGGTTTTATGGTTATGGTTTGAAGGGTTTTGTGGTTAGCTATACTTTAATGAGAGATATAATGTCAGACATGTTATAATATCCTTACACAAATAAGTAAAAAATCTCATTGTCTCTAATAGACCTGCGCGTTCGTTAAATATATGTTATAGAAACTTATCATGGATTTCCGCAAAGTAACGCCAGTCTCCATCAGTTATGTATAGGTATATTATGTATATATATTTTTTATTAAACACAAGAAAAATATGGATCGATATAGTGACTAGCAATTTTATTCCGTAGTTACGACTTCAAATACAAAGTACATAGATATAAACTTGGGTTAGATTTAGGATCTATAAAAAAGAAAACAACAAATTTCCATTAAAAACATATTTTCCCCATAAAACCTTTACAAAGCGCCCTAAAACTATCAAATTCAAATCTCTCCAAAAGCCACGTTGCACCTTAATCGACAAAAAAGGCCGTCTCGGTCGCATACAAATTATTCGTAACATATTCACGTCGACTATACACGACGCAAAAACCTGATCGTTTCATCCATCACAAATTGAGGGGCTGCGGGATTTGTGAGGTGACTACGGGAGGGTGTTCGCATTTGGGTACTTACTTATATTTTTAACCCCCGACGGACACACACACACACACACACACAGAGACAGACAGACACACAGACATGTCAAACTTTTAACTTATAAGTTCTAGCTCCTTAACGAATGGACCGATTTGAATGCGGTTTTTTTATCCGAAAGCTGACGTGATCGAGATGGTTCTTAGCTACGTTTCAACAAAATCGGTTCAGCCGAATCAACAAACGAAGTTGTAAAATCGTACGTCAAGTGCATTTTCGTAATTTTAAATGGAACAGACCCCTAAGTACTGTTATCACAAGAAGGTGCGCGGGTTTTCTCGCGGCATAGAAGAAGGACCGGCCATTGTGGCACTCTTTGGGGGAGGCCTATGTCCAGCAGTGGACGTCTTTCGGCGGATATGCTGATGATGATAATGATAGAAGAAGAGGAAGAATAACTTCATTAAGTACACAAACGACACTGTAACATAATAGGAAAGCGATATCTGGTGAGTCCCAAACTAGACTGAGCCTGTATCTTGGAACCCATGGAGTGAAGATAGAGCATCTGACTCTTTCTAACTGGAACACTTAGAAAGCGAAGGATAGGTTTATCTCGCCACGAGAAAGCTCGCGCCGTCTTGTGATAACCGTGCAGGTGTATCGACATCTCGGGATTGTTCAGTCACCAGCATAAATATATAATGGAACAAAGGCCGCAAAAATCATCACCATCATCATATCAGCTGGAAGACGTCCACTGGTGGACAAAGGCCTCCCCCAAAGAGTGCCACAATGGCCGGTCCTGCGCCACCCGCATCCAGCGAACTCCCGCGACCTTTACCAGGTCATCAGTCCACCTTGTGGGGGGCCTACCCACGCCGCGCCTTCCGGTACGTGGTCACCACTCGAGAACCTTTCCGCCCCAACGGCCATCGGTTCTACGTGCAATGTGCCCCGCCCACTGCCACTTAAGTTTAACAATTCGGAGGGCTATATCGGTTACCTTGGTTCTGCTGCGGATAACCTCATTTCTGATGCGATCGCCGCAAAAATATCTGATGACAACTCTATTCTTCCTAGAGCCGTAAGAGCGTGTGGGATATTTGTGCGGCCTTTGTTTCATCATATATTGATGCCGGTGACTGTACGACAGCTTAATTTACCCAAAACGACAAGAGCAACAGGCCTGTCGGCAACTTTCTCGGTACCTATATGTTAATCGGTGCTTAAGACAGGCAGTTTGTCATTTGCAATGCACATTGATAATATTGTGTATCGCGTGCTTATTAAAATGTCCGAACGTGAAGTCCGGTTTCCGTTCTTTGGGCACCTGTACCGTTCAAAAAGGGGTTACTAATGAAACCCATAATTTTATTTGTCATAAATGTAACGTGGCAAACAAACAAATAATCACTATACGTAGTTTTTCTGAAACGAAACTTTTCGGGTTTGTTACAAAACTAACCTAACCTACACAGGGTTCTTATTATTTTTGTATTGATTACATGTTATGACTGTATATGAGAGTAAAAAAAAAGTAACATATTGAAATAATAATGTGGGTCTAGCAACCACTTTTTCGTACGCCATTAGGCAAGATTGAACTGTAAATAAAATAAAAAGCCTTTTAATTCTACACATTAACGTTATATAATATGTATAAGTTGATCTAGTAATTCTATTAATTTAAAACAAAATTTATCTCATCTTATCTTATTAACTATTTTGGTGGATCTCTTCGCGAGTAAAGGATGACTCACGCTAGAACGGGCCGTATCCGGCCCGGGCCGTTTTCTAAGAAAAACGTCGGCGTTTTTTCGCGGCCGAGACATACCGAAGCAAGGCCGAGCCACGTCGGCACAGCCCGGCTGCGGACTTGCGTATGGCTCGGCCGCGAAATAACGCCGTCGTTTTACTTAGAAATCGGCCCGGGCCGGTCACAGCCCGTTCTACCGTAAGTCATCCTTAAAGGCCTCCCCCAGCCCGTTCTACCGTAAGTCATCCTTAAAGGCCTCCCCCAGCTTATGCCACTCTGACCGGTCCTGTGCTATAATATAATTCATTTATTTATTCAACCAACTTGGATCATACATTTAAATACTATACACAAACCATAAAAAATACAAATACAGTCATGTCAAGGTTAGTAGGTAAATTTCATCTTACATCTAAAGTGTTAGTAGACATTATTTCCCATTACATGCAGTGCACTGCAATGGTTTAGGTAGGCACCATCCAACCTGCCTGCAAACATTGCCAGAATGCTGTTGGTGCTGACCCTTACCCTATTGAGCAGCGATGCGGCTTTTTTACGTATTATGGCAGCGAAGCTGTCCACGCGCGCCTCCGCGAAAATTGCCGACGCGCTGCAGCAACGAGGCAGCCCCATCAGCACTCTGAATGCATTATTGTACTGCACTCGCAAGACGCTGTACTGTTTTTGCGTGTAGTTCACCCACAGGCTACTCGTATAAAAAGATGTGCAATATGCTCTAAACAAAGTAATTTTTACTGCTGTTGAGCTTTGAGTGAACCTGCGGGCAATCATGTTTGCTCTAACAGCCAGCGCCCTGCGCTCCCTTTCGACGTCGGCGCCGTCCTTGAGGTCAGAGGTGATGACGTGGCCCAAATATTTAAATTGACTGACTAATTGAAGTGGACCACCATTCAACTTTAAAACTGGAACCGTGGACGGACACTTCCCTCTGACTCCAAACACCATTAGCTCACTCTTCGAAGAGTTATATTTAAGTCCATGAGAAATAGCGTATTGCTCACAGACCGCTATGAGTTTGGCGAGACCACATGGGGACGCGCTCAGCAGTACCATATCGTCCGCGTAGCTAATGTTGTTAACGCAAACGCCTTCCACGTGACAACCGATATGTGTACTGCTGAGCTCGGCAATCAGTGCATTCACGTATAAGTTGAAGAGCTTCGGTGAGGATAAGCCCCCCTGCCTCACCCCACACTCCAACGCATACTGTTCAGATAGAGCCCCTGCCCATCGAACGCTATTGACCTGTCTAAATTGAACTGTACCGTATATAAATACAAACTTTGACATCTCTAACACGAAAACATATTTCATTTCTGAAGAAAATTTATAACCTGACTATATTACGTTTTCAGAAAAGAACACTGTTATGGATATCGAAGGCGTCGGCCAAGTAAGTCCCCTAGTTTGAACCAGCGACTCGGCACTGTCTTGTATTTATACAGACCCCAGTAATGATGTCGACTATTCCCATTCAGAGTGTGATATTAATTCGTCCCTCCGTGACCCCGCGCTTGCTCGATTACGGAGATAATGTGTTTGGAGCACGTGATAAGAAGGGTAGCGGGTAACAAGCCGGAAAGGTCTTCAGTCTGAATATCTTTTGTGGGCTGGTCGGTGATTGGAATTAAGCACTTGAAATTAAATTAACGGCCTCCGTAGCCCAGTGGGTAGTGACTCTGCCTACGAAGCTGGAGGTCCCGGGTTCGAATCCCGGTCAGGGCATTTATTTGTGTGTTTATCACGAATATTTGTTCCTGAGTTATGGATGTTATATATGTATATAAGTATCTACATATATGTATTTATCTATTATATATATCATCGCCTAGTACCCACAACACAAGCCTTACTGAGCTTACCGTGGGCCTAGGTTGATTTGTGTAAGATTGTCCCATAATATAAAAAAAAAAAAAAAAAATATTTAAATGTGGGAACATGTTGGCAACAGCATATTGACTTAACTCGCAACGCAAAAGTAGCCTTTGTGGAACACAAATAGTGTGTTATGGTTAACACAAAATCATAACCAAACACAAAACAAAATGTAACACAAAAGCAGACTTTGGTTAAAAAGGTGATAATTTTGATGGGCTTACACATGAGCGGTATATTTCAAAGATCTCATTTCTCAAGCTGTGGCTCGGTTCTTTAACTTCGTGAAACTTTAACTTCGTCGTTACAATTTGACAAGTAACTGGCAACACTTAGGTGCCAGCCAGTAACGACTGGTAATTTGAAAAGTAACTGGCAACACTTAGGTGCCAGCCAGTAACGACTGGTAATTTGAAAAGTAACTGGCAACACTTAGGTGCCAGCCAGTAACGACTGATAATTTGAAAAGTAACTGGCAACACTTAGGTGCCAGCCAGTAACGACTGGTAATTTGACGAATGTTGTCAGTTTAGACTTGCAAAGTTGTAACTTGTTACATCCTGGAACGGACCTCTGTTAACAAGAAAGTTAAAGATACATTTATTTATAATTGACAGATTCCTTGGCGGACTAATCTAGGGTGGTAAAATAAAGGATGCCTCCGAGCGCAGGTATTTGACATACGTACATTTTGTTTACTCACATAAATAAGATACCTACTTAAAACTACCTACTACAAAACTACCAAACTATGGAGCAGTTTTACGGCGAATTGGTTTCAGAACACTCATTATTTTATATAAAAAAATTCCCGTAAGAATCAGACTTATTAAAATATATAGAAACGGGTCACTTACGTATTTTAGATCGAATATCTTTTTTTTTTTTTTTGCTTTTTTTCCCGTTTGGCCTGCATTGCGGCCAGCTACGGATTTGTTTCGGTATGACCTCTCTGGGGGGCTTAAGGGCCTCTCAGAGGGAGCCGGCTACGCGTGTGCTCATGAATAGGAACCGCGAATCAGTTCGAAACATGTCGAGCGATATTCGACCTAAAATACGTGAGTGACCCGTTTCTATATATTGTAATACAACACTCATTCTTTACTTTTTCTGCTGTACCTACATACTATTTTGCTAAGAGTAGAGGTTAACTGTTTAATTGCATAACTTGGTAACTGTGTTTAATTAAAAAAATAAACATAGACCCATTGTTTAAACAAACACATACACGCACAACACACACTAACCTAAATTAAAAATAAATTGTTTTTAGCTTGTAGTAAATGTAAAATGTAAACGAATCAATGATTGTAATGTTATTAAAATCGTATCTACTAAACTATATTATAACCATGGTCCATGTGGACGAAGAACGGTGCCTCCCAACACAAGTATTGCCATACTTACCGGGAGACGCCAGCCACGAATGTACTTTTACCTACTTTAGTATGATACCAATAAATATTTTTGTTTTTTTTTTATTGTTATTTATTTATTTATTTAAACTTTATAGCATCAAATACAAAAAAAAATACAAATGGCATTCTGTACCAGCTAACCATTGCGCTAAACAGAGACTTATAAAAGATGCAAAAAAAAATTATGATAATTTCTGTTAAGGATACGTGAAGAGAAAAAAAACAAATGTCATACATTAAAGATAAATATAATAATATATAAGCTACATACAAAAATATATACTGCTACATATTTAATACATGTAGCAGTATATCTTTTTGTTATTGTGGATGGATTTTAGTCGAATTGTTGTTGTTGTACAATCGTACTAATTCGATAAAATATGCGATCTGTGGTTTTCTTCATTGCCGCCTGTGGCGAATAAAAATAAAAAAAACCGGCCAAGTGCGAGTCGGACTCGCGCACGAAGGGTTCCGTACCATTATCAATAAAAATATTTATTTTATTCTGTTTTTAGTATTTGTTTTTTAAAATGATTATTGTGTAAGATTATTAATATTATATTGTAGAACACCATTTGACATGTAAAAGTGCCCTTGTGGCCTATTTGCAGAATAAATAATTGATTTTGATTTTTTGATTTTGTTGTTATAGCGGCAACATAAATACATCATCTGTGAAAATTTATCAGTGAGATACAGCCTGGTGACAGGCAGACGGACGGACGGACGGACGGCGGAGTCTTAGTAATAGGGTCCCGTTTTACTCTTTAAGTACGGAACTCGAAAAAAAGACATCTTACGGCCCGGAAGTGGGATATAAACAACGAGGAAAAGTCTGTGAGATTGTAGGTTTGTATGTTTTGGGTAATCTCTGGAACAAGAAGCACAGCACAGCAAGCTAGCATATGCGAGTGAGCCAAAATGTTGATGGTTTAAATTCACCTAAAGCTCCGCATAGTCGATATTTTTTTCTTACGAAGTACTAACTGGATGTCAATTTATTTACAAAAATCACACATACAACAATTAAAAAAAACACACACACAAAAACAAAACATACACTTATGACATAACTAGCCTAAGTCTAGTCAAACAAGCCCCCGCGAGTAGAACCCGGTGCAAAGGTGCCCATCACACTTGCCGCGTTACCACGTTGGATGGCGATTATGCCATCATCCATCATGACTAATTTAAGGCACCGCACGTTCATAGTCTTCTTACTGAGCATACGCGTGAGCGGAATGGAAGTGCGTGTTCGAAAGTGCAGATATCATGTTTTTTCGGAATATTTCAGAAAACGAGAAGAAATTTAAGTAAGTAAGAAAATAAAGTAATTTTTCATTACTTTATGAAGAAGATTATAAAATTTCATTTATTTCTGATAAAAAAATGGACCAGCAAAATAGTTACAAGTGATATAATAGAGTTTACTTTAGAATTTTTTTTCTCTACTTTCTTTTGTTAAAATGGTTTTCTACGAAAACTATGTTACTTCTCATATCTTGCAGATTATTATATATTATTTCTGACCTGAAAATTGTTACGTTATAATGTATAAAATGGTTACTAAACAATTCATTTTCACGAAAATTTCAAAGGTGGAGCCTTAAGTGATATCATCTTGGCGGCGTAGTATTTTGCATTTTGCTTGTGCGCCTTTTGTTTTATATCATAGACGAGCAATCTTAAATTAATATTTAATCCAAACGCCGCACTAATTACTCCCAATGCCCACCATTGGTAAACCGGAAGGCGCAGCATTCGCCGGATATTGCTACCGTTCAGCAATCACTGATTTCCGGTTATGCCCTGCCAATAATTCTCGTATCGGCTCGCAATGTTTGTCCGTTTTGTTGGCTCTACTGTAACTCAACTGGGTTTTGGAGGGTTGTTTGACTTTGCGTTTGTTTGTAGTTGCAAAATTCATATACTAGCTGCTGCCTGCGACTTTGTAAGCATATATATTATGGCCTATGTCCTATGTTTTGAGCTACATTCCTGAAAAGTTTTTAAAAATATGGAACAAACTTTCACGTTTACAATATTATTAAGATTTGAAAGAGCTTCATTTGGCGCATGACCAAAAAAAACAAAAATTCATTTGGGTGTTTTCTGGCCCCATAAAATTCTTGACACTTTTAATCTTATTTCATAACAAATACATCTGATCGCGCTAGGGGCGAAAGAGCACATGCTATTTGGCAAGCGGGATGCTATTAACCCGAACATTCTAGCTGTCAAAAATCGAATTTGTTAAACAGTACACCTTTTATACGTAAATTCTATCATTTCCTCAACGAAAAGTAAACATTGTTGCACTTTGTGTACACAAATGCAGAGAGGTCTCCTCCTTTGAGGCAAATTTTGAATTATTTTCTATGCTTAGGCTCAATGTAATGTTCCTACAAAATATATTCTATTCTATTCTATTTATTCTGTAGTATGACCCGAAATTTCTGAACATGTGAACCAAATATGTCCCAAAAGCCAGTCTGTTAATTTTTGTCTCGAGCATAACTCAGGGTATAATTGGACCATATTTCAAACACACAATACGCTAGGCCCACGAGACAATGCCGTCTCGGAAACAATTAGAAGATTTAGCCAGTAATGGGTTGTTTATAGCTATTTACCTACCTTATGTTCGGTCGAGGATATGATTCATTGGTATATACATATAGTCAATTTTAAGGAAAGGCGGATGAGTGAAACGAATACGTAAAGAAAGAAAAACCTTCCTTCTAGCGTTATTCCTGGTTGTGCCCTAAAGAAGAGATAAGCCCCTAAGATTTGGCATAGGCACTAGTTTTACGAAAGCGACTGCCATCGTGACCTTTCAACCCAGAGGGAAAACTAGACCTTATTGGTATTAGACCGGTTTCCTCAAGATGTTTTCCTTCACGAAAATGCCACTGTTAAAATATCAAATGATATTTCGTACATAAGTTTTTGAATAAACCTAGAGGTAAGAGCCGGGGTTCAAACCCGCGACCACCAGTGTAAAAGTCGCGTGTCTTACCGCTTGGCTACAGTGGTTCTTAAACACGAAGAAAACATCCAAGGTAAAAAATTATGCAATAGGTAATAGGTACCTACTTAAATAAAATATAAATAATAAAATATTTGCGACAATCTTAAAACAAAAATCGACCTAGTCCCAAACTAAACAAAGCTTGCACTATGGGTACTAGACGACGATAAACATAAGCTCGATTCTCCATACAAACGTAGTTACGCTCTCATTTTAAAACGAGTAGCTAGTTTACTCTGAAACTTTGTACTTAGAATAAGTTAAGTACCATCCAGGTCTCTAATTATTTGATCTAGCTTCAGATACCATAGTAAAAAAAATACAGCAAGTTTAAGATTTGCATACAAAACTTGCTTTTGGCTGTATTTTGTTTGTTTTAAAACTGGACCCATATAAACTATTTACAGATCTCGATATACCTCATGTCATTGTATATGCAAAGTTTCGTTACAATCCAACACGTAGCTTTAAAATGAGAACGAAACTACGTTTGTATGGGAAGGTGAAATTCGGCCGAGCTTACTGCGGACTCTTAAAGGTTAAGACCTCACCGTTTACCACAAATATATCTTGACGCCGCGATTCTTAGTAACTAAGCGTAATCAGAGGTCTATTTTCGTCAGGCGTGACGGGTCAGGTGTCGCGTTAGCGCGTTCCGAATAACAGCCTAGGAAAACAGGCCATATGCTTATTTGCCACCAAAAGATAGTATAAAAAAGCGGCCAAGTGCGAGTCGGACTCGCCCATGAAGGGTTCCGTAAAATAAATTGCGGTTTACGACTTATGACGTATTAAAAAAAAATACTTACTAGATCTCGTTCAAACCAATTTTCGGTGGAAGTTTGCATGGTAATGTACATCATATATATTTTTTTGTTTTATCATTCTCTTATTTTAGAAGGTACAGGGGTGGGGGACACACACACTTTACCACTTTGAAAGTGTCTCTCGCGCAAACTATTCAGTTTAGAAAAAAATTATAATAGAAACCTTTATATCTATCCATAGATACCCCACATGTATGAGTTTGATGAAAAAAAAAACCGGCCAAGTGCGAGTGGGACTCGCGCACGAATGGTTCAGTATACTTATCTATAAAAAAACTATGTTATTCTGTGTTTTTAGTATTTGTTGTTATATCGGCAACAGAAATACATCATCTGTGAAAATTTCAGCCTGGTGACAGACAGACGGACGGACGGACAGCGGAGTCTTAGTAATAGGGTCCCGTTTTACTCTTTGAGTACGGAACCCTAAAAATGATTTTTGATAAATAAAAAAAAAGCGGCCAAGTGCGAGTCAGACTCGCACATGAAGGATTCCTTTAAATAAATTGCTTTCTACGATTTATGACGTATTAAAAAAAACTACATACTAGATCTCGATCAAACCATTTTTCGTTGCAAGTTTGCATGGTATGGTTACATTATATATATTTTTTTAGTTTTATCATTTTCTTATTTTAGAAGTTACAGGGGGGACACACACATTTTACCACTTTGGAAGTGTCTCTCGCGCAAACTCTTCAGTTTAGAAAAAAAATATGTTAGAAACCTCAATATCATTTTTGAAAAAGTGGCTGTGACATACGGACGGACAGACAGACAGACATGACGAATCCACAAGGGTTCTGTTTTTTGCCATTTGGCTACGGAACCCTAAAAAGGATCCAGTATCAGCAGCTATCATCGTAGCCATATATACGTATCAGTATAGCATCGTAGTCAGGGTCACTAAACCGGTAATAAATATAATGAATGTTCAATGTTCGTAAAGTATTATGTAATGCGCTTGTGGTCACATCACAATACTTGTTACATAGTCTTTAGTAAGCTAATACCCATGTTAACCGCATTAGGAAAAGAATAATGTAATCCGGTTAACTGGGACAAAACGCGGGGCTTTGACCTTTGGGAAGAATTGGGGTGAGTGCGCCGTTGGTGACACTTTGTAAAGTTACATCTTTATTTTATATTTGCAGAATGAATGATATGGCGATAGTTATTAATATTGGTAATGGCAGGGAAACTTTCTATGATAATCACACTAATAACGCAGAATAGACATCATAGGGAACGGGCACGCGTAAAAAAATATCTAGGTCGTAAACTAGTCTTTATTGCTAGAAATTTAAATTGATGAAAATAGAGTGAGTCAAACGTTTTTCATACAAAGTCTCTAATAGGCAAATTTTTTTTCTATAACATTTTTCTTATAAATTAGTATAACAGAAACTGGTTTCCGACCTAGTTATGGCGGATCTCATTGTGTATAAAAAGATTCATGTTATTGGGCATTTTCAATAATTTACGTAGGTACCCAATTAGCGTGAGTTGTTAAACGAAAATTAACTCAGTGTCAGTTTTGTCACGACAATTAAATATTCAGTTTGTATAAAAAATATACTTTTTCTTTTTCATTTATAAATGATAATATACACACGTTATTTAAATGTGAAGCAAATTTATTTTTACATTTGGACTATGCTTAATTTTCATCACAAAACTGACACTTGAGGTTATTTTTTGTTTAACAACTCACGCTAATTGAGTACACAGTTTTTTGAAAATGTCCTATTAGAGTAAATAAATGAGACCCAAATTTCGTTTGTATGGAGAGTTGACTTAAGTCGACCATGCTCTTAATTTTTGTTTCATATAATTTTTGTTAATAGTTCAAAGTCCTCTTATCACAAATAGGTAATCAAACGTCTTAATATTAAATAAATATTTGTATTCATAATTAAATATATGAACCAGTCCATCGGTTCGCAACCAAATACAAATTGCGGATTTTAGCACAATAATAACAGTTAATTATGTTAATTAAACATCAAACGCGACTCCAATAAGGTTCAACTATTACCCGATGCAATTATATCCGCTTTAGCACACTACGGTATTTACTTAGTGTTAATTACGTAATTAATGCAGAACCGGCTATATTCGGTTATTACTTAATATAAGCGGTTTCGCTTCAAATGCTCCATTGTATGTGGATTGCTGAATTGGTTCTGGTTTGCATTGGTTAATTTTTGGTTGGTTAGTTTTAGTCATTAACGCTAGTTAAAGGTTTTCTTTTCGATTTAAAATTGTATACATAGTCCAGGGTATGCTCCCGGAACTAGTTTTGTATGACCAATTTTATGGTATTTCGGACAGCACTATAAAAAAAATTCAAAATCATTTATTGGTAATCAAAAAGTTTGACAAAAGCAAGGTTGGTATCTCCTTTTATTAATAAAGATACTTGTGTCAGGCAGGAGACACCGCTCTTCCATAAACAGCGTAAGGGTACAACCAATAATTAATGCGTGATTAATTAAGCGTGTACTTAAAGGGGCTATGTCCCGTGAATTTAAATAGGAGATAAGTACATAAATAAAAAAACACGCCCCACGAATTTTTTTGATGAAAATTTATACGTTAACTGACATCGCATCACTATACTGTAGTATGACATTGACATTCTTATTTTTCTTATAATATGTTTTGTTGTTGTTTCACTTTTATTATCATTATTGTCATACCTACTTATAATCTTCTTCTACTCTTACTTAAGAGCTAGGCTCTTGTCGGTGTAGCTCAAAGTAGATCTATTACCATCCATTTTTTTTTTGTTTTTTTTTGTTTAGGGGGGAAAATGCGTTACGCATACCACCCGGGTGACCCGAGTGGTTATGTGGGACTCCCGTATGTAACCACGGTGTACCCACTAAAATACCTCCCCACTTGCCACCTCGCCGCCTTGTGGCGAGGTCACGGGAACGCTTGCGCACACATCCGCGACCCCGCCGGCGGCAGCCGCCCACAAGCGGTTCCTTCGCGGATGCCCGGGGCCCTCCATGTGAGGCACGCCAGATGTTTTGGCGCGCCTGCCTCCTCGATCTCCACCTGTTCAGTAGCGGACCCCCCTGAGTCCGCTACGAGAAAATCCAGCACCCGGTGGCGGATCAGGTCTGTGGTTCCGCCACTGACCACGACTCGGCCGCAGAGGATAGGGAAAGCGGCGCCCCGTAATACCGGCATTCCTCTTCCTCTGCGGTCCCACCAATGTCGCTTCAGCGGAACGGCCCCGCCAAGTTTGCAGGGGGTAGGGAGAGTGGCGCACCGTTATACCAACACGCCTCTCCCCCTGCGATCCCACCTCGGCCGCAGAAGATAGCGCGTGAGAACTTCTTCTGCGGTCCCTCCCCAACGCATCCTAAGCGGGCTTAGGCAAGCCCGCTAGAAGCGCCCTCCTCGGGCCAGCCGGCAGCCCAAACAGGCCGGCCCTGGGTGCCTCTTAGCTTCGCCGTGGGTGACCAGTCCACGGTTACTAAGCCCCCCCGCCCGCCCTGACAAGGCGAGCACCCTCGGGGGGTCACGATACCACCCAACATCAACTTTCTTTTTGAGTTGCTCCATGTATTAACATGAATTCAATGACATGCAATGAATGAATAAATTTAACAAATATTGTGTGCCATTGTGACGAACAATAAAGATACTGTGACCTTTTATAATCCCTCACTATCAATTAATAAATTATTTGTATTTGTATTTTTGTATTTTTTGTGAAGTTCCTCATAACGCACGTTTACCCTACACCACATTCGACCTATTTTCGTGCGTGTCTTACACATGTGTCAGATTACCGTGTGTGAATATAAAAGAAAGATAATAAAGGCGCCTCTAGTAACATATTGTTGTTCGTTAATAACTTTGTCTGTTGGTAAATATCGGGCTATGGTTGTGGGTTGATGTTGTTTAAGGGAGTTTCGAAGTTTGTTTAGGGAATTTATAAAACTTTTATTAAAAATACTTTCGTTATTGATACTACTGTTAACTGGTTGCTCTGTGAGCACTATAACAGACTGTGTTCATATTTTTTAAATTTTGGAAATTGGTACGACAAAAAAATCCATATAATTATTGAACCTGCTCATAAAAAAATCACGAGAATTGGTTGAGAATTGCGACCTGTAGAGGAGAACAGCGGGACAGCCGGCCACACGATATTTTTGCTATACGATACTTCTTTCGCTTCGCTCGGTCGTTTAAATACTAGTCTCTAATTTGGGTGTAATATTTGTAACCTAGTTAATTTTCCATTAACTCCACTTTTTAGAATCGAGTTAAACACTTGCGAGTGCTACGTTCCATGTCCACGTTGCCCTAATTCCGAACATTTTTACTATCTCATTAACTATGCTAATACCGAGGGCCGGTGGCACAAAGTTTCATTAATTAGCCGTTAGTAAAAAGTTTAACTCCCAGTTTTTTGTCCTCTAACAAGCTTCACAGGCAATTTTTATAGGAGGTTTTAAGATGATTTTTAGATAATTATGAGTATCGAAATGACTTTTGACTACTATCGTTGTTTTATGTTTTGATAAGTAAACTCGAAACAATCTTACCTAATCCTTGTTTCCCAAAACTGTTGTACTTGTAAAAAAAGGTTGGTTAATAAATCAGGAGGTTCCCAATCTGACTGAATGATGTAGGTACTCGTACTATTTAGAGTCTGTAGATACACAAATACATTTTGACTTGTAAAAGTGCCCTATTTGCTGAATAAATATTTTGAATTGACCTGTTTTTATATTTGACTGTGTGCGTGTTTGTAAGTTACACTATATTTCAAGTAAAACACTTTAAATAGCTGGAGGGGTATCACCAAAAATATATCATGGGCCTGGCTTGAAATTTATTTGGAAAATATGTCTAGGTTTTTCTGATTAAAATAGTAGCCGAGGTTAACCTGTAATCTTGAGATTATCGGAGTTGGCCCAGTTGCATCTAAATACATCAACTTCGTCCAAGGTAGAAAGTTCCAATGACAGTTTTATAAATCGTCGCCCCCATTATACATAATTTAAACCGTTTACACAACTTTGAGTTTCCTTTTTATTTTGCAGTAAATGTTTTTTTGCAACTGTTTCCAATGCGTAAATATATTGATGATGATGGTGATTATAAATATTTATATTTTCTATATAAGCAGACTTGTATTTAATAACTTAATTATCAAGTTAATTTAAAAGCGCCGTAATGGCATATTTACATAATTAATATTATATTTTTATTTAACAACAGTTTGCTAAAGAATGTCTTAATGAACCAAACCTTTTGTAAGTTAATTCGTTTTGTGCAATAAATGAGCCTATAAATAATTGTTTTAATTATCCTTACAACTAAAAAAACTCGCTCAATCGAGCATAGTTCTACCGGTCTCTCACTTTTGCGTGTTAAATATACTCAGCAATGTGCAATTAGTTTTCTATACACAGACTATGACATTTATGATCCCAGCTTGTTCAGTTAGATGATCAAGATAGGTGTGAAATATGAGTGGTTGTAGTTTTAATAAAAATGGGGCGAGTCTGATGTCACGCGAGTTGAGAAATCGAATCTGACGTAGTTATTACAGGTTGGGCCATGAGGTTTAAAAGTTTATTAGGGTTTAAAGGATGTGTTTTGTTTATTAAGGCTGCGTTCCCAGTGAGGCAAAGCACAGTGGAAACGCAGCCTTAGATTGAACGTTTTGTTTCAGTGGTTAAAGATTTTTTTTTCCTTTTTTGTATGGATTAGGCAACCTATTTACCTCCAAATTTGAGCTTCGTTATATTATCGACATGCACGGCCTTCTCGTACTATATTTTGTTACACCTTCGGGTAAAGCATAGTGATACCAGGCTGCATTTTATAACGTATGTATAACCTATGTTAAGCAAATAAAAACTTTTAATTTGACATCAATATTTTATTAATAGATGCCGTAAGTATATTTAATAAAAATTATGACATATCGCAAAAAAAACCTTAATATGATGGCCTAGCTAATACGATCATCATCATATCAGCCGAAAGACGCGTCCACTGCTGGACATAGGCCTCCCCCAAAGAGTTCCAAAGTGACCGGTCCGGCTCCACCCGCATCCAGCGGACTCCCGCGACCTTTACCAGGTCATCAGTCCACCTTGTGGGAGGCCTACCAACGCCGCGCCTTCCGGTACGTGGTCACCACCCGAGAACCTTTCCGCCCCCACGGCCATTAGTTCTAAGTGCAATGTGCCCCGCCCACTGCCACTTTAGTTTAGCGATTCGGAAGGCTATATCGGTTACCTTGGTTCTGCTGCGGATAGCCTCATTTCTGATGCGATCGCGCAGAGAAACTCCCAGCATAGCCCTCTCCATTTGCCCTTTGAGTGACTTTGAGCCTTCTTATGAGGCCCATAGTAAGCGACCACGTTTCCGTGCCATATGTCATCACTGGCAACACACACTGGTCAAAGACTCTCGTCTTGAGACACCGCGGAATATTGGACGAAAAGATGTGCCGTAGCTTCCCGAATACTGCCCAGCCGAGTTGGATTCGACGCTTGACCTCTTTCTCAAAGTTGGACCTACCTAACTGGACAGTCTGTCCTAGGTATACATAAACGTCTACAACTTCGAGTACCACCAGACCTTATATTATGTTTGTTAGCCTCCCGCCGGAGTTAGGGCCGCGACCATCGCTGATCCGCGCGATGCAACGATAAGCGGCGACGACGGCAAGCGGAGCGGTAAAAATTCAGCATTTGTCAACTTTTCCATAGCAAATACTTTGGTAGCGTCGGAAAATCACAGGTCGCGAGCTCTTCATACAAATAGCTACGCTTGCAGCTTCGAAGATTGACTTATATGCAGAAAGGATTGACCACGCGCTTGTGATTTTTGTAGTCATAATCATAAGCGTCTACTGAAACGTGATCGCTTACCGCTCGGCCACGCCTTCGGTCTTAAGTGACCTGCATCCAGCGTTTTATCTGTTCATTGCGCGCAATGAACAGATAAAACGCTGGAGGCAGGTCGCTTAAGACCAAAGTCGTGGCCGAGCGGTTACAATGGGCCTCATAAGAAGGCTCAAAGTCACCCAAAGGGCAATGGAGAGGGCTATGTTGGGAGTTTCTCTGCGTGATCGCATCAGAAATGCGGCTATCCGCAGCAGAACCAAGGTAACCGATAAAGCCCTCCGAATCGCTAAACTTAAGTGGCAGTGGGCGGGGCACATTGCACATAGAACCGATGGCCGTTGGGGCGGAAAGGTTCTCGAGTGGCGACCACGTACCGGAAGGCGCAGCGTTGGTAGGCCCCACGAGGTGGACTGATGACCAGGTCACTTTGGCACTCTTAGGGGGAGGCCTATGTCCAGCAGTGGACGTCTTTCGGCTGGCGGTTAAGGTGTCTGCTTACAATCAGACACGCCGTAATATTGTTCGCCACCCACTTCATATTTATAAAAAAAAATATTATTCTAAATACACGGATAATGTGTATCGCTTGAAAATACATATTACATTTGATTGTCAGAGGCTATTTTAACCGGTCATCTGTTAAATGTAACTTTACATCAGCAAGTTGAAACGACCCTCATTCAAATAAGAAAAACATAAAAATGCAAGAGCGTATTATTATGAAACATAATACGCAAACAGCATGGAGTCAAATTGTTCAATGGGCAGTTTCATGCCACATATTTAATCTATACTTGCTATATATTACTTGTTAAAAATACAATTAATTTTGTATTCGTTTGTTTTAGTTTAGATGCCGAAAAGTACTCAAAATCAACCATTACCTACATCTGTTGTTTAATTGTTATATTCAAGTAGGGTATAAGATAAGGTAAAACAATTACCCAGGTGTTTCGGTAGTTCCAAAGGATACTGTGAATAAACAATAAAACAAACAGTTGCTACCAATGTCCCACTTTGGTCAGTTTTATTAAGTCTCTTTGTTATGTTTTCCTTTCATAACTTAGCAACAAAAGAAGCTGTAGAATCCCACGTTAAGTGCAATTCCGTTATATCAACCAAAACAAACTATACAAAGTAATCATGAATCATTATTTGACGACCGTTTTAGCCTAGTTGGTAGTGACCCTGCCTACGAAGCAAGAGGTCCTGGGTTCGTATCCCGGTAAGGGCATTTATTTGTGTGATGAGATGAGCACGAATATTTTGTTCCTGAGTCATGGATGTTTTCTATGTATTTAAGTATTTATTTCTCTGTATACGTCTTTATATCGTCGTCTAGTACCCATAGTACAAGCTTTGCTTAGTTTGGGACTAGGTTGATTTGTGTAAGATTGTCCGTAAATATTTATTTATTATATTATTTAAAACTCAAACTCAAAATCTTCATTGTTGGTTATATGTTAGTAATACATCATTATTATCAATTATGTTATCAATTAGTTTATTATCCTTATTATCAATTATGTTTTCGAATTACGACCATTTTCCTGACCGTACAGAAACGGTGGTGACCACCGAATAGCATTCTTTTTCTGCATCTTGATTGCACGAAATGCTGACTAATCACTGAAACTGTTTACATTATGCTAATTCTACCAACAACAATTAATTACCACCCTTAACTGCGTGAAACATTTATTTGTTACCTTTACTAAGTACTTAACAGTGTAAACATAAACGAATAATAAAATAAGTTTTTATATTAAAAGTAAAACACAATTTGAACAGTCTTAATTCTGACACACGGATTTTTCGGACAACACGGTAAGGTGCAGCGTTGATATGATAGATGCTAGGGCTTGTTATGCAGACTGCGTTTTTTAACACGTTCGCTGCGGCAACCCAAAACCCTGTCCTAAATTTCAGTGCGTTGCGAGGCCTAATATACCCCGTAGTGGGTTTCACTATGTTGCGTTACGGGTTTCAATATGCCCCGTACACCTACCTTCATTTAGGATCTTATAAAGTCCCGAAAAAATCTTTTTTGTCATTTTTTTTAATGCCAATTGAAAGATTACAAATGTTGCTGTGTTACTCTGCCTCCGTATCGGGATCAGATGAAAACTTATCAAGTTATTGAAAAAAGAAAAATACGGGGTGGCTTTAACCCCGTGTCGCACTAGAGTTAAAGGAAACAGGGGGTTTATCGAACCCCGTAACGCACACGCCGTATTTGTGTCGATAGATTAATAGTGATGTGAAAGAAAACAAACGATATTTTAATAAAAATATATTTTCAAACATATTTAATTTGATTGTGTAAATAAACACTAAAAATAAAATAAACAAAAACCAAACAGTACTGGGGCTAGTGACAACATTTTCGTAATTCTCGCTATTTTGTCGCTGAAAAATCTTGCGAAACAAAGGGGACGATGTTGACTGCCTGCGGGGTGATCTTGATGTCGACGTAGGTATTTCTTCATCGTTTTTGGAATACGACAATTCTAACATGCGTCGTGATCGCTTCATTGCACTTGAATTGGTTGCACTTAATTACTAATTACCGATAACAACGTATTGCACTAATGACTGCACTAGATACTAAGCGTAAGCACCCCGTACGGGATAGTGAATCACGATACGGGTTCTTTGGACCCCGTACCGCACTAGAAGGTAATTTTTGCTTTGTGGTCGGTACGGGGCTCATAAGACCCCGTTCATTTTTTAAATGCCATCTGATTAGATTTAAAAACCGAATTATAAAGATATATTTGTGTCTATTGTAGGCGTAAAAATACCGAAGTTACAGGTTCCGCACCAGCGGGTAGACGGTAGTTTTCTGCCCCGCACTGAATGACGGCAGCGTACGGGGTTCAAAAGCCCCCGTAACGCAGTGAACGTGTTAAACGCGCCGTCGACGCGCATTTGTGTCAAGTCACGTGTATATCGGCACAAACGCGCGTCAATGGTGCGCTTATAAAACGCAGTCTGCAATGTGATCCAACAACCATACCATACTGAATGGCAAGATCGAACAGGCTGGAGAGAAGAGAGCGAGAGTCGCCCATAGTCATGAAACGAGTGTGTGACAGTAACTTGTCAATCTGTTTGCATTCGAAAACTCGACTGTTTCAACGGGTTACAGTAAACAAGTGCCTAAGCCGATAGGTATGTCGTATCTTGGGATTAGGTGCCAAACCGGACCTCGGGTTCCTTTTGGGTACAACTGGGAAAAACGCTAGATGGATGATGTTGTTGAAAAGTTCCTTCTCTATTACTAAATCACACTGATGGTACGAAGTTTTAATATTCATCGTCATCATCATCATATCAGCCGAAAGACGTCCACTGCTGGACATAGGCCTCCCCCAAAGAGTGCCACAATGGCCGGTCCTGCGCCACCCGCATCCAGCGGACTCCCGCGACCTTTACCAGGTCATCAGTCCACCTTGTGGGGGGCCTACCCACGCCGCGCCTTCCGGAACGTCCAGACTTGCTAGAGTTTTAATATTGTCATACATAAAATATGTACTTGCAAGTTTTAAATCTACACGATTATAATCGATGTGGGTGAAAAGCAACTTGCAAGACTCATACTTTCAGCCGGGTATCTTCGGGGGATTTTTGGGTTTTGTCACACGTGTGTGTAGTAGGTAACTAAAAATTCCACATCGGTCGCCATCTGCACTATGTTATTAGGACGACACTAGGATTTCAGCTTAAGGGGACGTATGTTCGTGGTCTTCTCTCCCTCTCACTGAGCATAAGCGTGAGCGAGATGGAAGTGCGTGTTTGGAAGCGCGGATATCATGTTTTTTAATGTATTTTTTTTGTTCGTGTTAATAAATAAAAAAGTATTAGCTGATTTCCGTCAAACATGACATCGCTGATTTTTTAAACCAATTTTAATATGTTTAGCTGTTGTGCATAATTTGTAATAATTTTTTTAAGTGTATTTTAGTTCGTGATTTTTTTATATCAAGCGAAAGTCAAAAACTCAGGATTCGAATAGCTGATTTCCCTCGAAAAAAGCCTCAAAATTGCTAATGAAATTTAAGGCAGCCCTATTATAATCCAAACAAGAGCTACGATTTTTTAAAAATCTGTTTTTGGAGCTCACGTTGCCTTAACCGCACATTTCAAATTTTCATCATTCATCATTCAATCATTCAAATACAAGTAACGGTAGCGGCACAGCGGAATGTCATCTCGCTCGTATGTGGAGCAGCCCAACTGGGGAAGTACCTCCACCTTACAGAAGACCGCAGCCATAATAGTACCACTGCTTTCTAGTGTTGCTAATATATTATTGCGTGCTATGAAGCATGTGGTGTTGTGTTCCTGGTGGTGAGTAAGGTCGCCAGAGCACCCTAGGATGCGCTGTGTTGGGAGTGAGAGACCTGCATGTCTCTATCTGCCAACACAGCGAATCCTCAAGTGAATAAAGGGTCGGCAACGCGCTTTTGATTCTTCACATCTTAACATCAGGCAGCCGTAAGCTTGTTTCCCACCGTCGTTGTATATAAAAAAAAAACGGGCGACTGGGCTCTGCTTGGGTGAAAATAGAAAACGCATTTTCCCAGAAATGGGACCCAGTTAGATCGATTTTCAACCACGTAAACCCCTATATACCTATTGCAAATTTCGTTGAAATCGTTAGATAACCATTTTCGACATCGTAAAAAAAAAATTGCTCGTTTAATAGGCAGGTCCTTAATTATTGCATAATACCCTCATTCATATAAAAATGAAATTATAGCAAAACTTATGCAGTTTTTCACACAGGCACATATTTCGCGCTAAAATGTGCTAAGTATCTCATTGCATATATTATAGTGAACAGAGATTAATAGTGCAATTAGTCAAGTATTTCTATTATAAAAGCACAATTAAATTGTCCAAACACTCACTCGTGTAAGTGGCTACCACATACGGGAGGGTCGCGTGCATTTCAAAAATGCATCACAATAATATATGCATAGATGTAATTGCAAAATGCATGAGCAGGGGTCATGAACTGAAAAACAGGAAACCGTGGATATGGTTTGTTTTTAATAGCCTTAATATTGAACCTTGCATTATAAGGTTGTTCACAACCGTAAAATATATTTTTTGTACTCGACGATTAAAATATGTGTATTAAGATTTCATAGAGAATACTGCAACGTCACTCTTTTCATAGTTGTAGTCCATGTTACTGTCGAAACAATCGAAATAACTACTTTTCGATACGCTCCAGACAACTAAAATAAATTCGACCAATCACGTGGCTGCTTTACTGAACTGTAATGAATTGGACCAATAGAATCGCTTTGATGTCGTACGCTCGTTGATGTCTTTTAAGATATCAACAAGCGTACGAGCGATGAGCTGCACTTCGTTTCAACAGTATCGAGTTTGTTTAATTAGTTCAGTTGACTCGTAGAAAATTAATTTTAATGAACTCGTACAAAAAGTATTGTTCACAATAGTGTTATAATCAAGCTTTTTAATCTCGTACCTTACTTAGGCCACTCAGCAAGCTTCGTGGCCTAAACACGGTACTCGACTAAAAAGCTCTCTATTATAACACGATTGTGAAAAATACTATTTTCTTACAGTAACCAGTAAACAACTCACGAAAATACACTGAAAACCTGACGCATCATATTTTTTAGTATGTGTTGTTATAGCGGCAACAGAAATACATCATTCTGTGAAATTTTCAACTGTCTAACTATCAGGGTTCGTGAGATACAGTCTGGTGACAGACGGACAGACAGCGGAGTCTTTGGGTACGGAACCCTAAAAAACAGTTGTTCATATTTTCCTACAAACTTTAATACCACACAGTGTTATTGACTTTCATAAAAAGTAACTGTATTGTTTTAACTTTTTTCGGTGTCGAATTCATCGCAGTATTGAAATAGTTTTAGTGTTGGGAACAATTTGGTGCACGTTTTAACGACTTTGAAAAACCGGCCAAGCGCGAGTCGCACTCGCACACGAAGGTTTCCGTATCATTATCTATAAAAAAAACTATTTTATTCTGTGTTTTTAGTATGTGTTGTTATAGCGGCAACAGAAATACATCATCTGTAAAATTTTCAGCTGGAACTATCACGGTATCAGTGAGATACAGCCTGGTGACAGACTGACGGACGGACGGACGGACGGACAACGGAGTCTTAGTAATAGGGTCCCGTTTTACTCTTTGAGTACGGAACCCTAAAAAGGGGATCAATAGTATAACGTTTACAATAGCTGCGTTGTATTGTAGCTGTCTGAACTATTTTCTAATCAAATTGAAGTTTTTGATTGACTTCGACTTTACTTCCTAATTACATTTCATTTTATTAAAGACAATTAATAAAAATAATAATATAAAACTTAACCTAAAGGTAAAAAAAGTGTTTTTTCCTCGCTGTATAGCGAATATCGATACTAATACGCTGTGCGAAATATTTAGTGGCCAGCCCTCTGGTCGCCCGAGGTGTCTATTAGGCGTGTCGCCAAATCTTAATATAGCCGATGCGCACTTGGCCCCCATGGCCCCAAGGTTTCAACGCCAAACGCCGCAAACGTGTAGCTTTTTCGGCCGAGGATGCCGCAGCGCCAGCGGCGGCACTGGTGCTTGGAACATGGGACGGTGCCAGGGTATCGACGCAAGTAGCATGACGACGGTAAGAGGCCTGACGGAATGACGCTGGTGCCTTGGAGCATGGGTTGGCCGTTAGTTTGCCAACCCATGCTCCAAGGCACCAGCGTCATTCCGTCAGGCCTCTTACCGTCGTCACTGGCCAGGCCAACGGATGACATCGTTAATACTGGCGAGGCGGGAGATCCTACCAGCGCTCCGGACACATGAGAGACCATGGTGGCCCAGTATTCCTATTTTTTTTTCTTTTTGGTTCTCTGGTCATCCTCTGGTCAAACATGGCTTGTACGATTTGCCTCCTTCCTTTTTTGCGTCCATTGCAAATATTGCAACAGAACCAGACTCTATAATCTCTCTATACCTTGCATTATGTGGCCCAAATGCTACAATGCACACGAGACGAAGTACAATCTGATGAACGAAAAGATACAAAACAAATTCACCAGGTATCTATATTTGAAAGAATACGGGGTATATGTATTCTATCCCTTGATGTACCCAACGCTTTTTGTCCTCGGTATGGTCGGCTACACCAAGTTGGAAAAGTAAGGAGGAACTTAGCATTGGCTACATATGTGTTCAAGGTGTTACACGGTATGTTACATAACCCCGGCGTGCTAGAGTCGCTGGCGCTAGTGGCTCCATGCGGGCCGCGGCGGCGCGCACCGCGCTTGCTCGCGCGCCCCGTAGCGCGCACCAACCTGCTCGCTAGTGGCTCCGTGCGGGCCGCGGCGGCGCGCACCGCGCTTGCTCGCGCGCCCCGTAGCGCGCACCAACCTGCTCACTAATGCACCCATTGTCCGGGCCATAATCATACTTAACCAGCTTTCAACTAAAATAGACTTATTTAATTGCACTCTGACTGAGTTTAGAAGAGCAGACAATTAGTTATAAATAAATAAATAAATAAATATTACGGGACAATCTTACACAAATCAACCTAGGCCCACGGTAAGCTCAGTAAGGCTTGTGTTGTGGGTACTAGGCGATGATATATATAATAGATACATACATATAGATACTTATATACATAACATCCATAACTCAGGAACAAATATTTGTGATAAATACACAAATAAATGCCCTGACCGGGATTCGAACCCGGGACCTCCAGCTTCGTAGGCAGAGTCACTACCCACTGGGCTACGGAGGCCGTTAAAGTTATGTTTTTCTTCAATATTTGTAGGTATACTGTGACTTTGTAGCTTTATTGATGTTTTATTTTTTGTGTTAATCTTAATCTCTTATTGTTGTACATATCACGTGTTGGACTAGTCTGTAAGCGATATGTATATTTATGCTATAAATAAATAAAAAAAAATACTGATGGCATGATAAGTTTAACAAATACAATACTTTAAATAAATATAAAATACAAATACAGTAAAAACCTAGCGTCAACCCTAATAAGCGCAAAGCCGACATTTTGTGACAGTCAGTATACATAGCCAAAAGGGGTAGATACGTGGCCCTAAACGGCGGAAATCAGTAACAAGTCCAGGCTTAAGGAAAGCCTATCAATTTCTTCGCGCATCCTTCAGCTTAGGGCTGGATTAAAATGTCAGCATGAAGCCATTACTAGATCGATCTGGAGCTAGCGTGTAGGGTTGGCAACTCGATACGTTATGTATTAGTACAGTACGCGACAAAAGTGTGCGTGTCTGAAGTTAGCCTCGAGTCGCCTCCCGCATACCCGCCCGACCCCTCTGACACCTTTGCGGCGCTACTAGTAGCTAACATCAGAATCGTTGAAACTGATTTTAATCGTATTGTAACACTTTCAATGCCGCGTGACGCAAAAAAATTCAGTAACATTAAGTAAGCTCGATTTATTTGTTAATAATGGCAGATTTAAGCTACGGTAGCCTAGTGGTTCAGGCATGCGGCCTGTCAAGCGGCGGTCGTGGGTTCGTGTCCCGGTTCGTACCAATGAGTTTTTCGGAACGTATGTACCTACGGAGTATTTATCCACCATTAGCTTTTCAGTGAAGGAAAACATCGTGAGGAAACCGGTCTAATCCCAAAACGGTCTAGTTTTCCCTCTGGGTTGGAAGATCAGATGGCAGTTGCTTTCGTAAAACTAGTGCCTATGCCAAATCTTGGGATTCGGTGTCAATGAGGACAAATTTGGGGTACAACCGGGAATAACGCTATATAGGAGGGTGATGAATAGCATATTTCAAACCACTTATGTATATTTCCTTGAATAATGTATGTGGGCGTTTTTAACATAACACACAATAATAAAACGAGTTTGTCCATGCTATCTGCCGCCTCGGTTGGTAAAATAATTAATTATAAAAGTCATCAATTGATTTTTGAGTCGTTAAATAATTATTGGGCGATTTCATTCCAAAAGATACTACACTGTTTCTTTAGACTTACTCATAAAAAAAATATTACGGTTTCAAAATATGAATTCTAGGATTATGAAAATTTTATTTCTGTTTCATTGGATACCTTCCGTCTTAACTATTGACAGAAAAGAAAAGATTTTCCTGAAACAAACCTTAATAGCTTAATACAAAAGATTTTTCACTCATGACAAAAATCATCATCATCATATCAGCCGAAAAACGTCCACTGCTGGACATAGGCCTCCCCCAAAGAGTGCCACAATGGCCGGACAAAAAATATCTGCAGGATTTTCTGCTCATGACAAAATATATCTGCAGGAAATAGTGTTCCTGTCAGTCTCTATCACATAGACGCAACATATAATTTTTCCTGGCCTGTAAAAAAGGTTTCTGAGTGCTACAAAATGGCAGTGCGTCTTTTTCGTGACAACCCTAGATTATTCGCTTCTACAGACTGAAGACCAATTAGAGGTATTAAGTCATGCCGATGGGAATAAGGTACAGATAGACAGACATATAAGTGGCTTGTGCATTGTCGTTCAGGTGGCTCGGCTTAACCGATTCGAGGAGCAACGCTACGTATAATACGTAGCGTGTAGCAGCATTCTTCCGCTTTGTAGCGGAAATCGCTCTTAGAGGCACGACTCACATGTGGGTTATGGGCCTTGGACGGGAAGAACGCCCCAGTAGCAGGTAACTGGTAGTGAAAGTTTTAACACTGTAAAAAAAACTTTTTACTACACAGTGTTTTTGTATGTGGTGCGACGCAACCCCTTTAGTAGGTACGGGAAAAAAATCGTGACTCTCCTCCACCTTCCGATATTCCTACCTTGGGGGTTGAAAAACACTGGGTTTCTCAAAAATTTCTCGTTGCCGATGGTATGAGGAACTCCGTATTATTATTATTTATAAATTTAATAAACAGAGTATATAAACTTAATAAACTGGGTCTCACAAAACTTTCGGAACAGTTTGTCTATGTGAACATAGTACAGAGTTAATTTATTTGTAAACAGGTTTAGGTATGTAGAGGAAGGCGCCTTCAAACAGTGATAAGCCTCAACAGGGGTTCAGAGGTCCTACAGAAAAAAAGTACTGTTTATTTCTTTAAAGAAACATTTCATTAACAGCGATAAGGCTTAATATAATAATTGTATGATTTGATATGCTATCTCGGTCAGATGGTAAAATATATATTGTTTGGTTGTTATATGTATATGTTATATATTTTTAAACACTACGCCTGGGTAAGAGATACGTTTATGTTTTCCGTCGAGAAAACGAGATACAACACCCTTCAGGAATGGCTTTTTTGAACAAATGCATTAAATATAATGTAATATTAGGTCCTTACCTATAAAATTGGCGGTGTGTATGGAGAATTTTATGAAAACTGTGATTTTCATACATTGAATTTTGCGGATTATTCAGCAATGTCAAATTCAAAGCAAACTAAATATTGGTAGGAATATAGAAAACTTTTAAGCTACTTTACACATATCTTCATTCCTTAAAAATAGTTCGCATCAAAAACTATACGTAATTGAAACACTTTAACCGGCAGCACATGAAAAGGGCGGTTTTCAAGCTTTAATTTGAAACACTAAATAAAAAATTCAAACCTATTTTTTGTATTTAAAACCTTTGTTACATAGTCTTATAATGAAATTAAAAAATAATTTGGAAGTTGCAATAGAAATGAATAAATTACGTACAAAATAATATCTGTGAAAAAACCGCCAATTTCATATGTAGTAATCAAGTTTTATTCATATTTGCTCGATGAGATGTCATCACAGCATTATGACTGTGATCAATATACTTCGAGTTAGATACACGCAAAAGCGTTCAATTAAGCACAATACCAATTTAATTTAAATAATTCAGTAACGTTTCCCATTGAACGACATTTGAAGTTAAATAAGTAATTATATACAATTCCAACTCGTCAAGCCTAACCCGTAAAAACAATCGAGCGCCAGTGTTTCAAGTTATTGTGCAATTACCAACATTCTAAGTATTTTTAATTAGGCACTTAAGTGACATGTGACTGATGGAAGTTTATAATGAACATTCGGGATTGTGTTTTGACGGCTGGCGACATGGCCAATTTAGTATTGTCACGCAATTTGTACACAAATAGTCACAATTAATAGTAGTTTATGCTAATGATACATAATGAGAGGCCTTAAAATACCAGTGTGGTTTTATGAAACGAGCGTCAGCGAGTTTCATAATAGGATCACACGAGTGTTATAAGGCCTAATTATGTACAGTTGCATACACTACTTTATCTAAACACATATCATAAGTACTCTAAGATGGGTTCAGAAGCCGTAGGAAAATTACCTGCATTGCTACGAGTGCTACCTGTAAGTTATCTTTGAAAAAAAAAAAACACTTTTTTTTCATTTTTTTTCACTTTTTGAAAAAAAAGTAAAAAGAAGTTAGAATAAGTAAAAAAAAGTGGAAAAAGTAAAAAACAGCAAAAAAAATGAAAAAAAAGTGAAAAAAAAGTGAAATAAGTAAAAAGAAAGTAAAAAAGGAATAAAAGTGACAAAATTTGAAAAAAAAGTAAAAAAAAGTTAGAAAAAGTAAAAAAAAGTGAAAAAAGTAAAAAACAGCTTAAACATTAAAAAAAAGTTAAAAAAGGTAAAAAAAAAAGTAAAAACAAGGTAAAAAAGGAATAAAAGTGACAAAAAGTAAAAAAAAAGTGCAAAAAATAAAAAATAATAAAAAAAGTGCAAAAAAGTTAAAACAAGTAAGAAAAAATAAAAAAGCGGAAAAAAAGTTCGAAAAGTAAAAAAAAATTGAAAGAAAGTAAAAAAAAAGTTAAAAAAGTAAAAAAATGTTAAAAAAGTAAAATGAAAAACATAATAAATTGACGTTTCGTATCGATAACTGTTTTATCTATAGATACTAGACTAGAGACCCACTTGAGTTTTGACAGCTGTTCCAAATTTAAACTCATAACGATACCGATAATCTGTACTGTAATAACATTATAGTACAGATTTTACCTACTACCACAGACAAGAAAGTTGTCATAGTAAAATTGGTTGTATTAATGCTGGTCATTACCGACGGTTTTTGAACGCATTTTAGAGCACTAATGATATGTGCGTAGATAAATTTATTTCAGGATTTTTTGTCAATAGTTCCATCGATTCCATTGTATGTACATATTTACGAATAATAAAATTGTCATAAGGTACATCTTTCATTATGGTATTGTGTTTTGACGCCTGGCGACATGGCTAATTTAGCATGGAAGCGATGTCACCCAATTTGCACATAGTTAAGGACTGAAAATAGTTCCTTCGATTTTATTTTAATTAGTCGCTTATAATAATTCTAATGGCTAGTAACAGGCATTTAAGTGAAGTATGAATGATTCATAGTTACTAAGGGTAATCAGAGATCTTGTTTCGTTAGACGAGACGGGTGAGGTGAGACGCATGAGAAAGTTCTGAATAACATGGTGACATAGCCAATTTAGCATTGACACGATGTCACGCAGTTCCAATTGTACATACTCATACTCTTAATTTAATGATAATAAAAATTTTCATGTCAACTTAAACGTATTAAAAACTCTTCAAAACTATAGAACGACAACTATAAAAGTATAAACATAAGGAGTTACGACTGTCAATAGGTATATTGCAATTATAATTTTAATCCAATTAGCTACTTATAATAATTCTAATTAGCAAACACTTAAATGTCATGCGAGGGACGGGATTGTGTTTTGACAGATTACGGGTAATTATGCTACTTTGCAAATAAGGGATCTAGAGGACAATAATTGCTCAACTGTCATTTTCCTATACAAAATTGTAGCTGTGTAAGTTTTCGAACGAGCTTTTATTGTCCTAACATTTCGACTATTTTTTTACTATCAAAAATACACTACCTACAGTTACGCAATCGATCTGCTCGACACATACTTACCTAACCAAATTAGCAGTGTTGCGATGTCATACAATTTGTAAATAGTTAATTATACATAGTTGTTAAAGACTTACTTTATAAATATGTGACTGACAGGATTGGTTTTTGACAGGCAATAGGTAATAATTTGACTTACTTTTCAAATAAGGGATAGGACAATAATTGTTCAACTGTCATATTCCTATACAAAAAATGACATTTAGATGTACTTAACGTAATATACTCGTAAAGCATGCAATCGACCTGCTGGTGGCATAGCCAAGTACCTAGGCATTGTCGTGATGTCATCATGTCACGCAATTTGTACATCTTTACAATGTTTAACATTTAAGGGCATATTTTTATAAATAAATTGTTGGAATACAACAATACATTTAGAAAATTCATCCAAATAGCGAAACAACTGGCTTTTGGTTCTAAAATACATTCCTACATCTTAACATATTTGTAATAGATGGCGCTACGTACTCTTAAAAGGCCCTTTCAAAATTGGATGACCATGCTACTTGACTCGACTATTAAATTTACTTATTTTATAAAAAGGGATAAAAAATGTCATGTTTTTTCCCAGATCTCAATCCGGATATTTCAGTTCCTTGGTAACAGAGCAGACAGGCAGGATTAGTTGGCGGCAGACAGAGTTATTTTCGCATGCTAGTATGGATAGTATTATGAATACAGTTATAGTAGTAATAGTTACTAATTATACATTACTCAAGTATGAATATGAGTTCCTTGACAGACTTTGTGGAGATAAGGTGCAAAATATAAATATAGTTGTATTCGTTGAAAAATCACAAAAACCAAAAACCGATAAGTACCGATAATTTAAAGAATGCGGTACAATATGCCCTAAACCGAAAGCTGCGATCCGTCATAGTTGGCTCGAAATTGATGACATGACATAGCGCGTGAAATGTAAAAGCACGAACAGTTTAGAAGTATTGTAATAGTATTACCTGGAACCGCAAAGAATAACATATGGGCAGACAGAGCAGTCTTACTAAACATATTGAAAAAATCATATTTTTTTATATAATAACTAGCTTTCGCCCGCGACTTCATCCGCGTAGAACTCATTTATATCGTAGCTCGATACAAACTTTCACCCTCCATTTCCCTTTAGGGGTAGATTTCCGATATAAAAACTATCCTATGTCCTTCCCCGAGACTCAAACTATCTTTATTATCATCATCATCATCATCATATCAGCCGAAAGACGTCCACTGCTGGACATAGGCCTCCCCCAAAGAGTTCCAAAGCGACTAATCCTGCGCCACCCGCATTCAGCGGACTCCCGCAACCTTTACCAAGTCATCAGTCTACCTTGTGGGGGGCCTACCAACGCCGCGCCTACTAACTACCTCTATACAAATATTCACCCCCCATTTTACCCCCTTAGGAGATGATTTCCGGGATAGAAACTATCCTATGTCCTTTCCCGGAACTCAAACTATCTGTAAACCAAATTTCATCTAAATGGGTAACTCACATCTACACCCCTTAGGGGGGGATTTTCGGGATAAAACTATCCTATGTCCTTCTCCAGGACTCCCAACTATCGCTATACCGTAAATGGGTTCCATCCAAATTTTCACCCTTATTGCACCTCCTTAGAGGATGATTTTCGGGATAAAAACTATGCATTGTCCTTCCCCGGAACCCCAACTATCTCTATACCAAATTTCATCCAAATGTTTACCCCCTATTTTATGCCCTTGGGGGATTTTTTTCGGGGCCGTTGTTCTTCTCCGCGACTCAAACTATCTGTAAAGGTAACAAATTTCACCCTAATGGGCTCAATCCAATTTTCACCCCCAATTTCAACCCCCTTAAGGGATGATTTCCGAGATAAAAATTATAATATGTCCTTTCCTAGCTCTCAAACTATCTCTTTACCAAATTTCATGTAAATAGGTCACATCACATCCAAATTTTCACCCTTTTAGGTGAGGATTTTTGGGATAAAACTATCCTTTGTCCTTCCAC
Organism: Epinotia brunnichana; assembly: GCA_963854355.1. Lineage (NCBI taxonomy): Eukaryota > Metazoa > Arthropoda > Insecta > Lepidoptera > Tortricidae > Epinotia > Epinotia brunnichana. The sequence continues at coordinate 27,796,729 of OY977950.1, read as the reverse complement.
AGGACTCCCAACTATCGCTATACCATTTCACCCCCTTAGGGGATGATATCCGGAATAAAAACTATCATAAATTAAAATCAAAGATTAATATGTATAGATACCAAAGCATTATTATAAAGAGTGTTTAATCGCCAACAAACTGTTATGCAGTTTGGCGAAAACTTAGACTAAGTTTATCGTTATTTTTTATTAGTGAGAAAAAAAAGGTCTTTCCCCAGGACTCCCAACTATCGCTTTACCGTAAATGGGTTCTATCCAATTTTTCACCCCCCATTTCACATCCTTAGAGGATGATTTTCGGGATAAAAACTATCCGTTATCATTCTCCAGGACTCCCAACTATCGCTATACCGTAAATAGGTTCCATCCAAATGTTCACTCCCATTTCACCCCCTTAGGGGATGATCTCCGGAATAAAATCATATTATTATGTCCTTCCCCAGGACTCATAACTATCGCTATACCGTAAATTGGTTCCATCCAATCTTTCACCCCCCATTTCACCTCTTTAGAGGATGATTTTTGGGATAAAAACTATCCGATGTCATTTTCCAGGACTCAAACTATCTTTATACCAAATTTCATCTGAATGGGTTACATCCAAAATTTCACCCCCAATTTCACCCCATTAGGGGATGATTTTTGGAATTAAAAACTATCATATGTCCTTTCCCAGGACTCAAACTATCTTTCAACCAAATTTAATCAAAATGGGTCACAAACAAATTTTCATCCCATTTCGGGATAAAACTATCCTATGTCCTTCCCCAAGACTCCAACTCGCTATATCGTAAGTGGGTTCCATCCAAATTTTCATCCCGCATTGGACTAAAAATTATTTTATGTCCTTCCCCAGGACTAATCATAACATCTCCATACCAAATTTCATCTAAATGGGTTCTATCCAAACTTTTACCCCTCATTTCACCCCCTCAGGAGATGATTTTTCAGGATAAAAACTATGCATTGTCCTTCCCTGGGACTCCTTCTATCTCTTTACCAAATTTTAACTAAATGGGGTTTATCCACATTTTCACCCCTATTTCATCCCCTTAGAGGATGATTTTCGGTATTAAAACTATCCGTTGTCATTCTTCGGGACTCAGATAGTTTACCAAACTTGATGCTACACCAAATTTGATCTAAACGGAGTCAATCCAAAATTTCACCCCTCATTTCACTCCCTTAGGGGAGAATTTTCGGGATAAAAACTATCCCAGACTATTTCCCAGAACTTAAACTAACTCTAAACTAAATTTGATCAAAATGGGTTACATCCAAATTTTCACCCCCCCTTTGAGGGGAATATTTCCGGGATAAAACCTATCCTTTGACCTACCCCGGGTCTTAAACTATTTATATACTAAATTTCATCCAAATCGGTGCAGCGGTTTAAGTAGCTCCATGCAAATTTCCATCCCCGATTTTATCCCTTTAGGGGTTGATTATCGGGATAAAAACTACCCTATTTCCTTCCCTAGAACTCAAACTATACTAAATTTCATCTTAATCGTTTCAGCCGTTTTCACGTGATGCGCGGTCACATAAACAGACAAAAATTCTAAAAACTGTTGGAACGTGTTCTGTTATCGATTCTAAGTATCCCTACCCAATTTTTTTTCAAATATCTTCCATGTACAGACTTTCGACCCTCTTCAGCTTTATTATATGTATAGATCTACCGTCCGTAGACGGACTCTGGGCAAATATCTCAACTTTATAACCTTACCTTACTTATACCAACGTTCTTTTAATAACTGTTAATAAATCCAGAATGAAAAACTACACTTAACACTAAAACCATTATTATAAATAAGTATAAAAAAAATATGGCAATACCATTCATTTTCATATCTCCTTTTTCAAATGGAAGCGGCGATGCCTTTGTTTTATTTTTTACTAGCGACCCGCCCCGGCTTCGCACAGGTTGATATAAGTTTATATGTATAAAACATGCATGAGTTATAAACATAAACCTTCCTCTTGAATCACTCTATCTATTAAAAAAAACCGCAACAAAATCCGTTGCGTAGTTTTCAAGATCTAAGCATACATAGGGACAGACAGACAGCGGGAAGCGACTTTGTTTTATACTATGTAGTGATTAATTTAGAATAATTCTTAATTTGTGAAGCAGCTAACAAGGCAGATCGTCCATCAAATATAACTTCATCTTTGGACAGTTTACGCAGCAGACTAGTGATTATTTTACTTCCAGGTGTCATATATTCCATAGCACTAAAGGCTGTTTTTAGTGTCGCGCTGGCCGTCGGTGCGGACTGCATAGTGATACGTACGACCAATATGTATCAAGAAGTTGTCCGCGCGGACCCGTCAGCTTTGCTCTAAAACGCACCGTGAAATTAATACATATTGGTCCGGTGCGGATCGCTCCGCACCTGTTGTCAGCGCGACACTGGAACCAGCCAGAGAGACCTGAGGCCTACTTGCAGACTTAATGTTAATATTACAATTTCGAATGCTTATTGTACCCTCTGCTTGCCTACTCTATGCCCCATCGACAACGGATGCACAAAAGCTCGCCCCGTCAAACGAGTCCTGTTTTTGCCCCCACGCACACTCTTGCGCATCACGCACACATGTGCGTGAGCGCGCGTATGTGTGCGTGATCAGCTGAGCGGACAGCTGTGTTGTGTTTAAAATAGGTTATAAGGGAATGTGGGTGATGGTAGCTTGACGGTTGAAGTTAAAGTTAACCCATTAGACTGCGTTTCCATTTAATGATATTAACTCCAAAAGATCTCCATTTGGTGTAGCCCAATTGAAGAACTGAGATTAGCCTAGTGACTGCAATACGGCTATATCTCAAAAGATGTAGCTCTTTTGCACACACGGTCACATCCAGAAAGTAAAATACCTTTTGAAATGTGGCCGTGCAGTCACTAGGCGATATGAATTAGTTAATTTGTAGAGTTGTTGCCCATTGCAACGGTTCCACACTCAAAAGTCATAGAATGGTCGAATTAATAAAAATCAAACCTGATGTGTTTTATAACTTTCGGATAGGTACAACATTGTTTTTACACGCCATGTATGTATGACCCGAATATTAACTTTGACTAGGTAAAGCTCGACCAGGAAAATAAAAAAACCTGCTCTGGGGGCGATAAATTAGCAATAATGACACTAAGTATAGTCGTACGCATGCTAATTGGCTAGTGTAAAATATTATAAATATTATAATATTATGTTAATATAGATTATTGATGAAATAAAATAATGTTTGATTTACAACATTTATATTATATGTTATACATTATAGGTAAATGAAATGATCCTCCATTAAAGTTAAAATAATTTATTTATTTAGTTTTAGTAGATAGGGTTGGGTATTAATTTATTAAATTATTAATCATCAAACTCGTAGTAGTAGTCACGTTGAAAATACAGCTGACGTCTGACCTTCTCCTTGTATTTTCATTACGGTAGATCGGGATATACCTGAAATTAAATAAACTTGTAATTTATTCACAAATTAGCCAATTTTCATTGCACATACTATATGATGTACCTAACAGTCATGTTGACAACAAGCAGGTCGGTGAAGTTATTTAGAGGAATAGAGTCTAATCCTTCTGCCTGTAGTGTATTCCCATACTATGTAGGTAGATATAAGTTATGATGTTAAAGAATGCGGGTATGCCCGCTCACGCTTGACAATGGATTCAGTCGTTATTAAACCGCCATTGAAGTAATGAAGTATCATCGTGTTTGCCTTATCGCCCTATATACATACTGCCTTTCTCTCCGACAAATACTTAGTCATATTGTTAATCACCTTTCTTAAAACACTTTAATAGTTTTCGGCATTTTAACGCACATATAACACACAATATCCGAGAAATCGACACTTCACTTTGACAGCACTTGACAGATGACATTAATGACATCTTCAAAGTTACTGTTACTAGGTTGAAGAAATTAGTTCCAATAGTTGTCCGCAACATGGCGAGGTTTTTTATTTTCTTGTTTGGGTTATAATTGTACTTAAGAGCAAACAACTCATTGAATAGACATCACCAAATTGGCGATGTCATGAACTGCCATTAAATAGTGCTGAATCCCACCCCAGTTTTTTAAGTCTAATATGCAGCATATAGCATTTTTTTTGTGTAGTAGGTATACCGTATTCTAGTCTAGTAACGTACCTACACCGTTCCTAGAAAATGTCATCCAGTTGGATGCCTATTATCTCTAGAACCTTGTTATGAAAGTAAGACGCTAACAAACGATCCAGTAACTTAACAGTTAACTTGTCTACGTTATTAGTCAGTCAACTCAGTAATTAGTGTAGTTTGACTGAACTACGGCATAGATGGCGCTAGTGTTAGTACGGGATGCGAAAGGAATCTTAAGTTTTGATGTGACATTTTTATCATCTAATAGGGAACATTACTGCAATGTTCTGCCGCCAGAGGCAGCACTACCACTAATAGTAAACCAGAATAGAAATATAGGGATTCACACACACATGCACAAATTGTCAAATGAGTGACAAGGATGCTTGTATAGACAATACCGCGAGTGGGAACGAGATACAATGTCAACGCTGCTAGTGTCGCCACCTACGAAGAGTTTTGCGTAATGTTCCCTATTAAATTGAAATCTGCTTGAAGTTTGTAAATCTGTACTAATTAAGATGTAATGTTAGAAGGTAGCTTTGTAATTTTCTATGAAGGGGTTAATCTTCGAAACTACTGGATCTCCAGAATTGACGAAGGCTCAATTTTTCCTCGCGTCTTTGCTTGCATGCTGCATAATACCACATACCACATATTACGCAGGCGGAGTCACACGGCGGCAGTATAAGAACGTTGTGATATCGAAGAGCTTCCCTTAGTCTCAACTGCGACCGTTCTAAAATCATAGCGAAACTTAAAGGAAGGTTTATGTATATTTTTTATTAGGTAAACCATTTTGACTATTCACCAACACATGGTGGATAGTCAAATAGGTAAGCATTTTTTTATGAAATTTCAAAACCACTCTGTTCATATATATGAAATTTGTAGGGAAATAGGAAAAAGTAACGTCACGATCTTCTATGGTCAAACAGCGTCCACTTTTTGATATTTGAGCATTTGAAAATCTGTAAAATAGCAAAAATAAGTTGAAGTGTGATGTTTTCCGAGTATTCTTGTGTGTTTTGTTTATTGGCAAATCTAAGAATAATATGTTTAGCATTGTTAACTACCATATTTAAGCCCTATTAGCTTCGCGCATAACCATATTCTTAACTAATTCACCCGACATAACCACATCGCTCCATCACACATCAGTCGGGTCACAATCCAACTGCACCTTGCCTCCCGTCGCGCTTTTGAAAAAAGAACTCGACGACGAAAAAACACGCCACCCGTCCCGTTCCCACCCCACTTGCCAAGCCTACAACCGTCTCCCTCGCCAGTCTTCTTTTTATATCCCTGATTACGTTACTCTCAACAGTCTCAACAGGATACGCACACATGCATACAGGTTTGTTTAGGTATTGTAGTTGGGACTTGGAAAGAAAAAAACGTTTAACTGGGTTTGACGTGATTTTTCTAACAAATTTCGTTACGTGTGTGGGGTTGAAGTGAATTTGTTTCGTCTGGGGTTTATCTCGTTTGGAGAGTTAGGATTTAGTTTTAGGTTCGGAGCCGAAATAGGAAGTTGAACTACTTTTGTTATTTTGGATTTTCAACAGCAACTTACCTAGTGTATTGAACATGACGTACTCGTAGGTATCACAAATAGTCACTTTTATCCTCCAACCCAAGCAAAACTTCGAGATAAGAACTTCGGTCGCTCCGCTCGCTCGTTTAATAAATGGGGAGTTCCAACAGTTGACGCAGACCTACGTCACGCACGATTGTCTTTAAGGCGCTGTCAACACCAAAAACGCGCACTGTCTATTTGTATAGGAGTAAACGAGAGCGAGTGTTACTTGGGCGGCCAGGTTTTAGAAGAAAATAATGAATAATTATTATAAAATAAAATAAAGTGGATTATTTGTGAAATATGGCTCGTTAGCGTTGTAGGTATGAATATGTGGATTAATTATTTTTAATTGGACACCCATACGTCAAAAAAATAAGTACTTAGAACCGTTTAAGATGATTTTAAGAACAATCTTTGCAATTATTTTCTATCGGCCCGATTTCGTCCAATTATGTTTCGAGTCCGTCCACGGTCTTGGAAATATGATGAATATTAACTTATATTTTTTTTGATGTGCTAGGGCCAATAGTTTTTCTTAAAAAACTACGTACTTAAATAATATCAATTTCAACAAATTAGGTATTGTCTGCCTCCGATATGTCCAAATTTGAATTACAATAAAATATTATAGTTACACGTTTTCTATTGCATCGATAAAAATAAGGTAAGCCTTTTGAACTTTTGCTGCAACAAAAACAAAGTACCTATTATTACTTCAGTCTCTACTAAATACTTGGACTTGGATCGAGAAAATTAACAAGCTGGGATGAGAGTTTCCCTGTAAGTATTTATATGAAAATAACAAGTATAAATACCTAGATAATGAAGTAAACTTTACTCCGCACGCCTAACCAAAACAACTGTTTGTTACAAACATTTTTGCATTAATATAAACATTATGAAGGTATATTCTCCTAATTAACCGAACGTCAAATTATATTAACAGCGGCAACATCAAAGGGATCCATTTTCTCAATAATTACGCGAATTTCCGCCACATCCGCTCCAGTGAGCGAAGCATTATTATCAAAGCGTATTACGGAAGTCAATTAAGAAATGAAACATGGGAAAAAGACAAAGAAACTCTCATTAATATATAAAAATAGCTAAAAACCTTACTATATATCCATATAATTTATAAAGCCTACAGTTAGCCTCAAGTCGCCTCCAGTACACCCGTGGAACCCCTCTGACACCTCTGCTATGCTAATACTAGTATAAATAACCTTGAGATCTCGTTCGTACATATAATAGAATATAATAAATAAATATATAAATATTTGCGGACAATCTTATAATAATCAACCTAGTCCCAAACTAAGCAAAGCTTGTACTATGGGTACTAGACGACGATATATACTTATATAGAGAAATAAATACTTAAATACGTATGACGTTAGCAATGTTAGCATGCGTATTTTTTTCTCTCAGAAACCGTTAACTTTTTAAGTAAAGCTAAAAGGTAAATGTGTAGAACCTACTAGTTCCGTTAGGCTTTATAACAATCCCGAAAAATTTACAGTTTCTGAAATAAAAATGTTTTCGTAGAAATTAAAATTCTATTACTCTATATTGAACTGCAAAAACATAAGTCTGCAAAATCCACGCAAAAATGTACAGCAAAAACTGTCTTCCAGTCTGCTTGGCTCAAAAAATATGGGAAGAACATTTTTTGTTCTTCAATCTGCGTATCACCGACAGATTTAAAGCAATCAACAGAGGTGTAACAATTATAAACGGTGGTATAAACGAAATACTCTGTTGGTTTCCTCTCTTACAAGTTAATGAGAATGATTGAGAATGTTGAAATTATTAAATGTAGCAGACTTTTCATAAAACTGTCAATGGCATTTGAATCTTCCACTTTAGACAGTAGACTTGATTTTTGAATGGACAAGGTACTTTGATTAAATTCCAACTCAAATAATCTCAAGTATTTAATGAAACAATGTATTGTGTAGGAAATTCTCAAGAGATGGCGCTGCGAGCACTGATTTCCAGTCTTTCTTTTCTGCTTTTAATATCTTAAACTTCACAGACTGGCCTTACCTTAAACACCCACCAAGAATAAATTATATTTACAGATTTATTTATTTTGATCTTCAAAACTGTCTAAAGATAATCTTCACTCAAAACTTTTTGCCAGGATTTTATTATGAAACGGTGTCCAATTGGGAATGGATGAAAATTTTAGAGGTGCCTGCTTTTTTTTTTTGGTGATAGGAATAACCTTCCTTAGCACCAGAAAAAAGTTGCAAACTTTTCAGCTGCAAAATGATTTTTGAAAAATATAAACTGTTTCCTCACTTACGTTTTGAGCTTAGGACGGCGAATAAGACAATTTGCTTGATCCGTCTCATATTACAAAGAATATAAACACTCCTAAAATGTTCATCCATTCACCTTTATTATGAAAAGCCCTACAAAAGATGTTTAACATACATAATTATACTATAAGGGCGGGTAAAAGAACTGCCAGTGATTGACAAACGGACACTCAGTAAGCGAATCGATTATGGTACGGAACACTAAAAAACATATTAAGTTTGCTGATAGATATTATAGAAAACAGAACAGTAAACTTCAAGTTTTTAGGGTTCCGTAGCCAAATGGCAAAAAACGGAACCCTTATAGATTCGTCATGTCTGTCTGTCTGTCCGTATGTCACAGCCACTTTTTTCCGAAACTATAATACTGTTGAAACGTGGTTAGTAGATGTATTCTGTGAACCGCATTAAGATTTTCACTCAAAAATAGAAAAAAAACATTAAATTTTGGGTGTTCCCCATACTCAGAACTGAAACTCAATTTTTTTTTATCATCAAACCCATACGTGTGGGGTATTTATGGATAGGTCTTCAAAAATGATATTGAGGTTTCTAATATTTTTTTTTTCTAAACTGAATAATTTGCGCGAGAGACACTTCCAAAGTGGTAAAATGTGTGTCCCCTCCCCTGTAACTTCCAAAATAAGAGAATGATAAAACCTAAAAAATTATATGATGTACATGATATGCATTACCATGCAAACTTCCACCGAAAATTGGTTTGAACGAGATCTAGTAAGTAGTTTTTTTTAATACGTCATAAATCGTAAACCGCAATTTATTTTACAGAACCCCTCATGTGCGAGTCCGACTCGCACTTGGCCACTTTTTATAGAGTACCTAACGAGAGTAATGGAGAGCTGTTATCTACAAGTTATTCATTCCTTAAAAGGTAATAAGCATCTGTTTATTACGCATTATTAGGTATTTTACTCATTCCTATTCCTCGAACATAATATTACTCTTCGTATCACATTATCCTTATCACGACTATCACAAACCGGCAGACGAACAAAAAAGATAGAAAAAAAAACCACAAACCGGCCTTGAGATCATATGGGCAGGCGCAACAGCTGATGTTACCTGACACGACGCACCTACACACTCACAAAAACGCGTTGGTGCTGCTTGATTTTCCAACAGACGAATTTAACCCTTATTTAAATTACTCTTACGTTGAATTTGAATTAACAAGTGCGGTGTAAGTGCGGGTTGTGTAAGTTGTATAAGAATAGGGCTGTCGATTGTTTGTTGTTTAAGCAAATTAGATTTTGTTATAATGAAGTAAGGTGAGATATTCATTGGTAGTTGTTTGATGCGTATGTGCGTGTGGAATGGTCTAGAGTTTAGTTCGTTTTTTTGACTTCCCGGTATTGTACGGGTATTTGAATTATTGGAAGAATATGGACGTTCGAGAAAGTAATGAGTGTTTGAAACGTGTTTTAATTAAGGGAGGTGTGTAATGTAATAAGTCACTTGCCTATCACTTGGAACAAATCATTTGGATGACTATTACAATATCAAGAATTTAGTTAGGAACTATCTAAAACGAACTAAAACTATATTAATAAACGTTTTTGGTAGTATCTAAATAAATTACCTATATATACGTCTCTAGGTAAACAGTATATTGATAAAGAGATGTTGGAGAGTAATTTTAATGCGGCCTTCCGCGATCGGTTACATACGAGTACATAGGTACTCGTAGGTACTTACATTATTGTCAACAGGTATTTTTTTGTTCCAAGCATCATTAAAGTTGATGAACGTCCGCTTTCAAAGGTGCTTATTAATAGACTTGAGCACTCACTTATGAGCATTCTAGCGAATGTTATATTACAGGAAAAAACTCACAAGATAAAATTAATATTAAAGGAAAAAGCTCACAAGATAAAATTAATATTAAAGGAAAAAGCTCACAAGATAAAATTCATATTAAAGGAAAAAGCTCACAAAATTAAAATAGATATTAAAGGAAAAAGCCCACGAGATAAATAAGAGGGTTTTAGCGAGAATTCTTGCGAAACGACGGTATGTTTGCTTCGAGCTTTTGGCCGAGCCGAGCAATTTTGTTATTTTTCCGCCCCCGTCTCCCGCAAAGCTTTTACTAGAGCAGCAGCGAGTTCTTCACACACACTTGTTTTACTAAGTGTGGCGGGGGCTTAGAATAATAACGCATAGAAGGATAGTTTCATACGGACGACCGACGCGCCAAGCGTGAGGCATAAAATGGATTCATGTAGTTGTGATCAACTCGTATTCACACGCGCCAATACGCACACAAACGCACCAATATTGTTCCACCGATCGGCGTGGCGTACTGGGCCATTTATGGCCGAGTTTTAGTGGCCTCACCTTCGCGCGTGAACTGCGTTTCTAGGCGTTATTATTCGAAGGGCGGGGGACATTGACCAACAACAGTGACCTTGCACTCATTGTCTATATTAATCCGTTAAGTCCCATCCTCCCTCTTTTTTTACATGCTTTATTTAACTTGACCTGTTCGTATGTATGTTAGTGTATATGTTGTCCGTCAAAATTTGCAATCCATTTTTCAGTCACTTGCTATTATCAGTTCGAGCTGAGTCATCCAAACTATACCTTTGGGTAAAGGTATAGTTTGGATGACAATTCAATATCATGGTACCATCGTGCTGATCTGATGATGGAGACAGAAGGTGGCCATGGGTATTCAATATTTAACCGACGTTGACTTTGAGTTTGGGCTCGTTAGAATCGTCTCAATAAGAAGTTGATGATGGTATACAGAAAAGTACAGTCGGCAATAAAAGCTTGTACTAAAAATGATTTGTTTGACAGAAACTTATTCCATTCATCGCGGTCTTAAGCACTATCTGGCCAGTCTTTTAAAAAGGAGTCCGAGTTATCCCGCCATCGCCGACGCGGTCTACCGCGTCTCTATTTTGAGTTTTGGTCCCTCAGCTCATTCGGCATGCAGTAGACGTGACCAGCCCAGTCCCACTTTAACTTGGCCCCCTTCATCTTCTATTTGGGTGTTGGAGCGTAGTGTGGTGTTCCGGATGTGAACATTTTCACGATCATTCTAGCGATAGGAAACTATCCCTAGAATGATGGTGAAAATGTTTGTGGCGATGTTTGGCTCTATGCTTGCCTCCGTACGTTGTTTCATCATCATCATATCAGGCGAAAGACGTCCACTGCTGGACATAGGCCTCCCCCAAGGAGTGTCAAAGTGACCAGTTCTGTGCCACCCGCATCCAGCGGACTCCCGCGACCTTTACCAGGTCATCAATCCACCTTGTCTTGTACGTTGTTTAATTCAACAAAATTAAAAGGCGAAGGTTCGATATTCTGTTACATACATACATATATACAATCACGCCTCTTTCCCAGAGCGGTACGCAAAGATCACGGATCTCCATTACATTCTGTTACATGTGAATATTGTGAATGCTTAATTCTATCAGCAAGCACCTTTAAATTACATACTTGTTTTGTTAGTTATTTCTGAGGGGTACCTGACTGCGATAATTTTCAAACCAGCATTTTGGACGAGCAATGATACTTAGATCGGCCTAAAGTACGTAAGAAACGCTACGCAATCGACCCGCTCGTAGGTTCATTTTAACGCATTGGGAAAATATGGCTTTATGATTTGGCAATATTATTATTGGATAAAATGATTAAAATCACGTGACACACGACAAATACTGGTAGATACAATTTATCACACCCCAGGGCCCGACAGATGCGCTGATGATCCATCAACGATGAAGTTGTTACGATTGTCATGTCAATGCGTCATGACTAAGCAGATTTTTTGTCTAGATTTGGAAACCTTGGGAAGAACTTTGTTAACGTATTTATTTTAAAAGAGAAGGAATTTATTTGAGTGAAAGTTCAACTCTTGACTAAATGGGTTCTTTAGTTTCTTCTATTAGACAACCAGTTGAGCCTATGAGTACCATATTCCTCATAAGAGTAGCAAAATCGTGTGTTAAGGATGCCTCACGATGAGGATGGCCCGGGCCGTTCTCTAAGGTAAACGACGGCACGGCGTATTTGCGGGGCAGAGCCATACCCACGGCCAAGGCTTGGTATCGGCACGGCCCGGTCGTGGCTCGGCCGGGCTTGGGTATGGCTCGGCCGCGCAAAAACGCCATCGTTTTTTTAGAGAACGGCCCGGGCCGGAAACGACCCGTTCTAGCGTGAGTATTTCTTTAATCATCATGCGATGAGCACTTGACGATCAAAATAAGTAAAACGAAGAAACGTAGATGACTTTCTCCGTTAAAAATCTGATCTTAATTGGGATGAGGTACCTATACTGGGTAGGTACAGTAAGCATCAAAAGTAGCTACGCAAACGAAGACGTCAACAGTCTTTATTAAAAGGGAATAAGAGCTTTTGACGTCTTCGGTTGTTTAGTTACTTTTGATGCTGACTGTACTAGGTAGTTAAGCTGACGATCCTAGATTATAATCCCGGTAAGGGCAAAAAATTGTGTATATAATGAATTAATGACCATTAATTGTTACCAAGTCTTGGATATTTTTTATGCAAGTAGGTATTTAAAAATATCGTCGCCAAGTGACGACTATTGTACGGTCGACCAAGAAAGTGGTCTACCAGTTTTGGCAAAAGTTTATGTAAGATCTGATTGTAGCTAAAGTTAGTGTCATAATAATATTATTGCAAGTGGAAATCGACCTTGTTGTTTCATGACGTTCAAATTAACGTCGACCGTAGGGTGGTAGACCACATTTTTTGCCGACTGTACCATGATACGTTCGAGAAACTGCCAATTGACCAGAACAGACAATAGAGGGGTAGTTGCGTAACGTTTCGAACAGACGTTAGGAAAGCTCAACTGCCGTTTCCCGTACAAAAATGGTATTAAGATCTACGTAACGTAGGTAAGTGGGTTTTGTATTGTATTGTATTATACGTACAAAGCGTTACGCAAGCTGGTATTCATTATTTTTACTAAACCGAGTGCTATGTCGCCACTGTATATGCCAGCATAAAGGATGACTCACGCTAGAACGGGCCGTGTCCGGCCCGGGCCGTTTTCTAAGAAAAACGTCGGCGTTTTTGCGCAGCCGAGCCATACCGAATCCCGGCCGAGCCAAGGCCGAGGCTCGGAAGCGGCTCGGTGTCGGCACGGCCCGGCCGGGCTTGCGTATAGCTCAGCCGCGCAAAAACGCCGTCGTTTTTCAAAACGGCCCGGGCCGGACACGGCCCGTTCTAGCGTGAGTCATCCTTTATGCTGAGGTAGAACCGTTTCGTTACTAACGCTGTCTGTTGTTTGTCTCGAATAAATGTTTCTTTCTTTCTTTTAATATTCCCATCGTGGTACTGGGTAATATAGAAATGTTGATGCTTATTATCTCTCTTATTCCCGTTTTTAACAATGATATGAAATATACCTTAGGCCGCGAATATACCTTAGACTATAGAAACGCTATAAATAAAGTGTCGCCTGTAGATACACAAAAGGCGGTCTAAGATATCCACGAGTTTAGTGCATGCTATGCAAAACCCCAAAACGACTAGAGGGAGACAACTTCATTATAAAATATATATACGAGTATATTAGGGGAAATTCGTACACAAATCGAACCATTTAGCCCCATAGTTTAAGCTCACTAAGGCTTGTGTTTACAAATACTTAAATACATAGAAAACGAATAAGACTCAGAAACAAGTAGGTATGCTTGCTCATCACACAAATATTTGCCCTTACCGGGATTCGAACCCGGGACCTTCAGCGTCGTAGGCAGCGTCACTACTCACTAGACTAAGCTAACCGGTCTTCAAAATGTCTGCATCAGGGTATTCTCTCCAAGACTTCCACATGGCCCTTTAGACTATGTCACCGTGGCCTATGTCCAGCAGTGGACGTCTTTCGGCTGATATAAATAAATAAATAAATAAATATTTGCGGACAATCTTACACAAACAACCTAGTCCCAAACTAAGCAAAGCTTGTACTATGGGTACTAGACGACGATATATATACTTATATAGAGAAATAAATACTTAAATACATAGAAAACATCCATGACTCAGGAACAAATATTCGTGCTCATCACACAAATAAATGCCCTTACCGGGATTCGAACCCAGGACCTCTTGCTTCGTAGGCAGGGTCACTACCAACTAGGCTAAAGCGGTCATCATATATGATGATGATGATGATGAATGTCATCTGACCTTCCTACCCCAAGGAGAAAGCTAGACCTTATTGGGATTAGACCGATGTCCAAGTTGGCTCAGTTCGGTTCTACAACAATTCGGGAGCTCAAATACCGTTAGTTATGCTTTCTTAAAAACTTACATAGGTACCTACTAGAGCTATGTGAGTTTTTAAGAAAGCATAACCAATTATTTCTAGCCCAACAGAGACCGGCTACCTCAAACCTACGTCCTAGAGATAAGATTCCAATTTTAGCATCTAAATTAAAAATACACGCCTCTAGTCCCCACGTAATGTGTATCAATGTGTTCAATAAACTTCCAAAGATTATAAGGGACGAGGAGAACAATAAATTATTTAATAAAAAAGTCACCAAATTTCTAATATAAAGCTGTTTTTACTCAGTGCAAGAATGTTTTGCAAGTTATTAATAATAGTTATATAGGTATAGCAATAGCTTGGTTAGTTAATATTTGTAATATTTTATATAATATATTTTGCATGTTCACTATTTTGTATATGTTTAACAATTAAGATACAAGCGTCTTAAGCTGTTGCAAATTAATAAATTTTAGTTTTAGTTAATATTGTAGTGCCCTACATGGTTTCATAGCTGAACATAATTATGTAATGAACCATCTTGAATTTACCTATGAAAGCAATAAAGATACTGATTACTGACTCAAACTACATATTATATATATGTATACATTTTCTTGTTCGTCCACGTTATACATTCGTCAGTAGCTTCAGAGCAGGTAGTATTTTTTCCGAAAGCCCAACCAGTATTGGAATCAAATAAAAACATAACTCGGCAAGATTGATGGTGGACCAACAGATAAGGGGTTTGGGGCCTTGTAATATATTTTTTTACAACGTTCGTAATTGTTAGGAAGCTTTGCAAATATGTACTAATAGATACAGAATATTATAAATGTTGAACTATTGGATTATGAATTATATGATAATGTTCTTCTGTATTTATTGATGGAAGGTTGAATTATGCGCGATCAATGCTTCTTTTCTTCACTTAATGTGATGGTTTCTATATTCATCAACTATTGTAAATGTTATTACTTTATTGCACCTACATAAAATATAGCAAAGTGAAAACAGAAACAAAAAAAAGAAGTACAAAGGCGAGCTACTTATTAAGAGATCTCATCCAGCTAACCTTTTAGCAAATGAGTTGTTAAAACATGTGGGAGATGATGATATTCAATATTGTGAGTTGTGACCAAAACAGAAGAAATAAAAACAATAACAAAAAAAAGAACTTGAATACACCTGACCTGAATACGAAATCAAAATATATAAAAACGAACATAACATATAACACATAATATATAATGAACATATTTAATTAGAAAGAGGAAGGTATATGTATTGGCAACGCAACGCAACGCTAGTACAATAATATTTGATTTGTAAAAGTGCCATTGCGCTTACGACCTACTTGCAAAATAAAATTCATAAATCTAATTTAATGAGTATTATGTTTTCACTCTTGCTTGCTGGATGAATTGTGAGAAGTTCGTTGTTGTAGTTTGTACAATATAGTTTCTTTTTTCCAATAAGTAGGTACCTTTCTTATAACTAGATGTTGGTCGCTTGCACAAAAACTATGCATACGCCAATTTTGTAGTTAAGTGGCTCGTTTTACTTAATTATGTCACTTAGCAATTAGTCTTGCGAAACATTTCGATTCGCAGTCTATAGTGAAATTAAAACTTCACATGCCTCATCTCAGCAGTCTCAACTCACACCATTAATGCCCAGTGTAACAAGATCCTGCGTGCCTAACAGCTGTTGCGTACTCGGAGGTCTTAATTACACTGGATTTCGGAAGACGCTTTAGTAAGCATTGTAATTGACCCCAGAACACATTTCATTTTCCAACTTGACAAGAGCAAATTTTGATGAGAATAAATATATTATTTGATTCGCAAAGCTTTGTCGAAGTAATGGGTAAAGTTTAAATAAGGTAATATTGAATGTGACATTTAGAGATTTGCACAATTTATTTTGAACGGAAAGAGAAAAGACTACCTATTAAATAAATAATAAATATTTGCGGACAATCTTACACAAATCAACCTAGTCCCAAACTAAGCAAAGCTTGTACTATGGGTACTAGATGACGTTATAGATACTTATATAGATAAACAATTAAACAAGAACGTAACGAAAAAATATTTAAAAATAAATTAAAGAAATTATTAATTGAGAAATGTTATTACTCAGTAGACGAATTTTTAAATGATGGCTCTTTATAAATTTTATGAATGACATATCTAAATTGACATATAAAAATATTGTAGAAATAATGTAAAAAATAATATGAAATTAAAGTCAAACTAATTGTAATTAAAATGAATGAATATGTATTTAATGCAAAAATGTTAATAATGTTGTTATTGTATGCATGTTAGTATTAAGTTTTGTGTGTCCTTACAGGGCGTCATGGTCTGACCTGAATACTGAATGTAACACCTTAATTGCAATGTACATGGCTTTACAAATGAATAAAGAATAAGAATAAGAATAAGAATAAATAAATACTTAAATACATAGAAAACATCCATGACTCAGGAACAAATATTCGTGCTCATCACACAAATACATGCCCTTACCGGGATTCGAACCCAGGACCTCTTGCTTCGTAGGCAGGGTCACTCCCAACTAGGCTTAAGAAAGTTTTGTTCTTGTTGTTGAAGTAACCAGCACTCTCCTCTGTCCATTGCCAGCCTCTTGACTAAGTACCTCATACGACTCGATAGCAACTTTTTTATGAAATGAAAATTCGACGAAACAGTGCATTCAGTGAAACGTTTGTCGGTGCAATAAAGAGGCACCCTAAAATATGTTAGTCTAGGCCTCACAACATAGAATACTAGAGAGAGGACAAGCCGCCGGCGGCCGCGTCGCAGCTGTTAGCGCAATGGGCATACTCTGCCATACTGTGCACGCGTGCTGATCGCAGAGAATATTACGTTTTTTTCCCAAATTGCCTGATATATACAAGTGTGTGCGTTTTAGATGTATGCGTGCTTTGTCTTGTCAATTACTTGGGCGTTGTGTGGGTTAATGAACTTGCGACAGGCGTACTCTATACAAATCGGCCGGCATGTCCGATCTCCTTATATTCATACATCTGTGGTCTAGGCCTTCCTCTAACTCTCTTACCTTCAATTTTCCCTTCTGAGTTCTGAGAAAAAGCTGTTGTTCCTTATCAGATGCCCCACTATCCTGTCTCACCTATTTTGAATAGATTTAAGCAAACATCCACCCACAAGGTGGACTGACGACCTGGTTTGATCAGGGGACTCCCGCGACCTTTAGGTCACCGATTTGATGGAGATGGAGACAAAAGATGGTCGTACGAACTCTTAAACTACACAAGATGTACCCATCGAAGTTATCAACTCGTTGAAAAGGTCCTTATGATCGCACATAAGGACCTTTTCAACGACTTGATTACTGAGCAAAATAAAGTACAGTCGGTAATAAAAGCTTGGACTAAAAACGATTTTTTGTCAGAAACGTGAAGCCCAATTTCGCGCGCGTATTCTTTTCGTGCGTTTTTATTAAACTAGTGGGCCATTTGAGTGTTCTGTCCACGAAAGCGACAGTTACCAATGGCCTAAAAAATTATGTGTCGTTGAAAAACTATCATTTTGCGTTGTATCGGTAAAACTGAGGCCTCCCAGCGATATTTCATTAAATCAACATTATGTACACATTTATAAGAAGTCGCTAACTCGCCAGAACTAACGTGATGTGTTAAGAGTGAGTGTATATTTGTCTCTATACAGGGTGTGGCCTGTAATAGGGGCAAACAATTAAACGGTAGATTATTAAGCTTGTGAACAAGTATTTCCACATGGTTAAACTTAAAAAAAAAATATTTTTTTGAATTTTTTTTGCTTCAAAATAAGTTTAGTTGTATTTTATTTTAAGGACACTAAAAAAATGAAATAAAAATCAAAAAATCACAAAAATATCTTTTGAAAACGAAAATTCAAAAACTATTATGACTCGTTACATGATGTTACCTCAAAATCCGCATTGACTGCTGTGCTAGGATGTCGTGGTGCCAAGATACATTACTTGGAGGTCATAACTTTAGATCAAAATATCTCCAAATCCAAAAAAAAAATAAAATGAGTGGGACACAGGGGGTTACTACAAATGCTCTAAGGAAGCGTCCCTTTGAATATTTGCTCCTATTACAGGCCACACCCTGTATAGCTATCAACACAATTAATCTTCAAATCAATAAAGGGTTGGCAACGTTTGCGACTCTAATAGGGGTGTAGAGACCAAATAAAATAACCAATAATGATACATTTTCTCGAAAAAGGATTAAAAATATTGTCAAATGCAGAGAAAAGTAAAGCAGGGGATTAAATAATCACAAAGTTATAATTATAAGTGTCCAAAGTTTTATGAGGGGGTATGTTCAGTCCCTTTTCCGCAAAACGTGCCTTCATCGGTAACGATTGTCATTTAGTATGACGCTAATGGATCGTAACGTCACGATCCCCTAGCGTTGTCACTCTCTAACAAGTAATATTAATACGGTTGTAGCTTCGTAATTTTTTGAGATATCGTAATGGGATTTTCGTCACTAGGCATTTTTTTTGCCTTCTTTCTTTTGGAGTAATATTAAATTTTGAGTATACACGTAGAGTTCTAAGCGTCCATGGTGTCTGCATACTGCATAGCAGGCAGGATGCTTGCCCCCGTCGTAGTTTAAAAAAAAAACCGGCCAAGTGCGAGTTGGACTCGCGCACGAAGGGTTCCGTACCATTATCTATAAAAACGGCAAAAAAATCACTTTTGTTGTTTGAGAGCCTCCTGTAGCCTAGTTGGTAGTGACCCTGCCTACGAAGCCGGAGGTCCCGGGTTCGATTTGTGTAAGATTGTAAAAGAAAAAAATATCTATATATAAAAAAAATACGGTTTTTTAGTATTTGTTGTTATAGCGGCAACATAAATAGGTACATCATCTGTGAAAATTCCAGCTGTCTAACTATCACTGTTTTTGAGATACAGCCTGGTGACAGACGGGCAGACAGACAGACAGACAGACATACAGACAGACAGACAGACAGACAGACAGACGTAAAGACAGACAATCAGACAGACGGACAGCGGAGTCTTAGTAATAGGTCCCGTTTTACTCTTTGAGTAGGTACCTACGGAACCCTAAAAATCATCATTGTAAATCTTTACAATTTACTAGTGGCTGTTACCTATAACTTTAATGTGGTCTAAGATTCCATGTCGGGTAGTAAAATATGTCGGATAAATTACGAGCTAGATAGCAAACAATCACTCTGGCTTTTGGCTCCCGATAAAGCCGAAATACTATAAATTAAACGCCCAAACAAAATTCTAACGTCATTCCTACACCGGCTTCTAAAATGACCCTAGCAAGATACCCACAAATTCAAAAAGTCACCCTGTTTCTAGAAATTCTATAGTCGCATGTGTCATTTTGTTCCCAAGAGCTCTAATGCAAGGTCTTAAAAACCTTTGAAGGGTAAACACAAGCGAAGACTTCACACATGGCCCGGGGCAGAAAAAAACAATTTACGATGCATTGTGAGACTTCAGCAAGCCAATTTTAGTCTTAAAGTAACCTAATAGAGTTGGAATTATGTTGACATGGTGTGTTTATAAAGAAATATCAGCTGTTTGGACGAGTTTCGAAAAGGGCAAAGATGGAAGCGAAATAGAATATTACAGACAGTCCACAGTATGACAATACGTGAGGTGTAATGAAACGCAGCTTGCTAGACGAACACTCATTTATTCATATATAAATGTGGGTACACTTATATTCGACTACCTACTAATATGTTACATATACTACATCTCTCTCGTTATGAAGTAAACAATCAATCATTTTCATAGAAACTAGTTAACAGAACCCTATATATATGTTAACTTTAGTTTGTTTACCAACTAGTTCATAACCATTATGTGTGGTGATAAAGAGGATAACAGCTGTTCCATTGTATTGTATTGATGGTAACTTATTATACAAATACATCTATTCAATTACTATATATAACTATATCTGTATACCTATGTCTTATATCTATACCCTTCACCTATGCACCCAATACATTTTTGCCTACAACTGTATTCAAACATTTATGATGACGGATGTTACTGTAGGTATCGTAACTAGGTACTTATAATAATTGTTTATACCCTACTCGATCTCTTAGCTGATAGTACCTAAGCACTTGATAAGATATTTTACTAGAGATACTTGGTTCTGATCGATTAAAGTAGATTGTTACATTTTACAGTTGATTTTCTTTTAAAAGTAAGTAATACTTAACTGGCATGAATATGAATGGTAACTAAATTTAATTAAATTTTAAAAACATAGAACTTTAAACCTATCTTATTTTAAGAATACTCCAGTACTTGTGTAGCCAGATTTCGAGCTTGCTTCCTGGTTACCATTACCGGTAGCTTCACTTCTACTGGCGGAGCAGGAATTGGCACTTTGGCATCTCCTTGCGTTATTCCAGCCGCGGCAGCGGGGGCAGCGGGAGGTGCGGAAGTCGCAGGTGCCGGGTCGCTGCCCTCTCGCGGCTCCCGTTTCGGCTCTCGGCTGATGATGTGGCGGCGGTTCCGTCTGTACTTACGCCCTACTGCATCCTGCAGTATGTAAGACCGTGGTTCCGCTGCTTTAGTGACTACATTCATAAAACGCCGGGTTTTGCCGTCTGCTACTACTACCTTGGTATTGTTAGGTAGTGCAGGGAGATCTCTGGCCGTTTTGTCATAATTCGATTTAATTTTTTGACGCTGCAACTCCATCGCCGCGTAATTGTGTTTATTGTCGACCGGCTCCGTGAGCAAGGACTTATATATCGGTAACCGCGTGTTTAACCGCCTGCCAAATAGGATTTGCGCGGGTGAATCAATGTTATCACGTGGCGTGGCCCTATAATTTAATAAGCTCACATGATAATCCTGTCCGGACACTATACACTTCTTTAGCAAGTTCTTGACAGTACGTACCGCGCGTTCGGATTTTCCGTTCGATTGGACGTACATCGGTGATGAGGTGATATGCTTAATTTCCCAGCTTGTCATAAACTGTTTGAACCCTTGGGAGGCGTACGCGGGGCCGTTATCTGTCACCAATTCCATCGGTATTCCGTGGCGACAAAATTGCTCAGTCATTGCTGTAATGACCGATTTACTATTTATATTGTGCATCTCATTAACTTCCACATAGTTCGAGAAATAATCTACTAACAACAGATAGTATTTCTTTTTGTACTCGAATATGTCGGAGCCTAGCTTGCACCATGGCACGTCAGGCACTGCGTGCGGGCGCAGCGTCTCGCGGCGCGGCGGCGGCGCGTGCAGCGCGCAGGCGGCGCAGTCGCGGACGGCGGCCTCCACCTGCTCGCCCAGCCCCGGCCAAAACATTACCTCGCGCGCGCGCCGTTTGCAACGCTCGATCCCCAGGTGGCCTTCGTGTACTCGCTGCACCATTTCCCCGCGCAGCGCCGCTGGTATGAAGACTCGATCATCTTTCAATATAAGTCCATCTGTGTACTGAAGATGTCCCCTGTACGGCCAAAAAATACGACAAGACATGTCTACCTCGTATTTGTTCTTGGGCCACCCAATGACTATGTAGTTAATTAACGACTTACATACATCGTCTTTGTTCACATGTGTCCTAATTCGACTCAATTTGTCGTCACTAAATTGTAAATGTTCTATCAAAAAGCATGTTTGTGCTTCTAAATCCCTATTTAAACGTTCATTCATTAATTCGGGTAATGCCGCACGCGACAATGTATCGGCAATGTGCATTAACTTCCCTGGTGTGTACTGAACTCTTACGTCGTACCCTTGCATGCGCAGTATCATACGCTGTAAACGAGCGGGAACCGATGATAACGGCTTTTTAAAAATTGATTCAAGCGGCTTGTGGTCTGTCTGTATGGTAACATCACTCCTGCCGAATATATATTGATTAAAACGTTCACAACCGTGTACTATTGCTAACATTTCTTTTTCTATTTGCGCGTAACGCCGCTGAGTGTCCGTTAGTGTCACAGAGGCGAACTCAACCGGCCGCCCGCCCTGCAGCAGCACAGCGCCCAGCGCTTCCGAGCTAGCGTCCACCGAAACTACCACTGGGAGCTCACTCGAGTATAGGGACAATACCGGCGCGGATGAGATTTTTGCTTTCAATATTTTTATCGCTTCCGAGTGTTGTCGGTCCCATAACCATTCGGAATCCTTTCTAAGAAGTCCTCTGAGACTAGCCACGGATTCAGAATAATTCGGAATGAACTTAGAAAGATAATTCACCATTCCCAGGAACCTCTCGAGTGACTTCCTGTCGGTTGGGTCGGGCATATCAACGATTGCCTTCACTTTAGCTTGGTCGGGTTTCATCCCCTCCGCGTCGAATACATGACCTAAATAAACAATCTGTCGCAATCCAAATTTACACTTCGCTTTATTGAACTTCATACCTATTTCGCGTGCCCGCAGCAGGAGGCGTTCGAGACGGGCGTCGTGCTCCTCTTTAGTCGCTCCCCAGACTATAACATCGTCTATGAAAGAATCAGTGCCATCCAGATCTTCCAGGTGTTGTCGCACTCTCGCATGAAAGACCTCTGGTGCACAACTGACCCCAAAGGGGAGCCTCAGAAATTGGTACCTACCGAAGGGACTGGCGAATGTGCAAAGATCAGCGCTGGCCTGGTCCAGCTGCAACATCCAGAACCCGCTGCGCGCGTCCAGCACGCTGAACCAGCTGGCGCCGCGCAGCCGCGCCGCCATCTCGCTCACCGTAGGCAGCGAGAAATGTGCACGCTTCACGGCTGTGTTAAGCACTCGCGGATCTAAACAGACCCTGATTTCCCCATTCTTTTTAGCCGCTATTACAATAGGATTCACCCATTCCGTTGGGTGTGACACCTTACTTATGACACCCATATTTTCCATCCTAATTAATTCCTCCCGCAATTTGTCCCTCATGCCCATAGGGACCCTGCGAGCAGGACAGACTACTGGCTGCACTGCCCTGTCTACTACTATCCTATGTAATCCAGGCAATTTACCTAACCCACTAAATAATTCCGCATAGCCGTCTATATTGAGCACGTCTACCCTATGAATAAGGCCTAAATGTACGCATCCATCTAATCCAAGAATATTTTGACATCGCATTTTTGCTACTGCAAAATTGATATCAAAATATTTGTCCTTAAACTTTAACGCTAGAGTACAAGCGCCCATTATTGGAACAGTGTTACCAGTATACGAATAAACTTTTTTATTATAAGGAACTAGCTCACAATTCAACTCCAATCGATCAAAATCATATTTTGAAATTATGTTCAGCATAGACCCAGTGTCTAATTTAAAAGCAAGTCGCTTACCCTTAACGTCCATATACTCAATCCACTGATTGGACCTTTCTCCGCGCCGCCCTTGCTCCTCGACTACGTCAACGTAACAGGCGTCACTTTCCGAACTGTCCGTCAGCTCTGAGACACTCACATTATGCACAATACCGACCGGCTTACTACTACACACTCGCGCGAAGTGACCCCGACGGTCGCATACAAAACACGTCGCTCTCACAGCCGGACACCGCTCCTCATCTCGGCAGGCCCCGTTGCCGCAGCGCGCGCACGGCGCCCGCGGCCCCTGCCGCCGCGCGCGGCCGGGCTGCTCGCGCCGCGGCGCCCCGCGCGCCCGACCCGCCGTAGCCCGGGCGGGCCATCGCGAGCCGTGTCCGCCAACCACGTCGTCCACTTGCACCTTCGACTCCTCGAATTGTTTACTCTCCTCCTTAGACATCTCGTCCGCTTCGCAGATCTGAATTGCCTTGTCCAAGGTCAAGTCATCCGCTCTCAATAGCCGATCCCTGACGATATTATTGGTAATACCGCAAACTAAACGGTCTCTTATCAATCCGTCCGTCAGTTTATCAAACTCGCACCCTTGACTCAGCAGTCTTAACGCTATTACATATTGGCTAATCGTTTCACCTTCATTTTGGTTCCGCGTAAAAAATTTAAAGCGCACCATAGTTATGTTAGTTTTTGTCCCAAAATGCAAATCAAACTTCTCTTTTATGGTTTGAAGATCTTCCGCCTTTTCAGCCGCTCCAAATTCAAAGGTGGAGTATATCTCGTAACCCTCCGGCCCAATGAGGTTCACCAGCAAGCTCGCTTGCACATCTTTTGGTTCCTTATTCACACCGGATGCTTTAATAAATACACTAAAGTGTTTCCACCACTTTTGCCACGCCGCCGCCCGCGCGCTCGGGCTTCCTTCAATTTGTAGCTCCGGCGGCGGCCGTGCATGCTCCATTGCTTGTTTTTTGTTAGATCACAACTTAAGCACTACTTCAAAACAATAACCGGTACTTTGAACTAAAAATCGTTAGTAAACTCAAGTAATTAGATCCCGACGCTGCCACCATGTAATGAAACGCAGCTTGCTAGACGAACACTCATTTATTCATATATAAATGTGGGTACACTTATATTCGACTACCTACTAATATGTTACATATACTACAGGGTACGTGTTATGTGAGAAGTAAATTCGCTGTATTTAAATAAGCTGTTGTATCCTGTTTAAGATGGAATAGCTTGCTGATAATGTCGAGATGTCTTTTGCAATTACAAATGAAATGGAGTGAAATATTTTGTTATATAGGTATTTTGTGATATTAAAGTTGATTTTAAACTAATGGTTATGTAAGCTGTAGAACTCAAGTCTGTTTTTTTAATTTATTTTTAAATACCTACCAAATTCAGCCTTGACAATTATTTTATATATAATAGGGGTAAACTACATAAAGTAATCAATATTGTTGTAAATTCTCGAAAAAAGATTAAAAATGTAGTCAAATGGAGAAAAAAGCAACGCAAGAGGTTAAATAATCACAACGTTATGTGTCAAAGTTTTAAGAGTAGGTACCTATGTTCTGTCCCTTCTCCGCAAAACGCACCTTTATAGATACGATTGTCATTTACTATGACGCTAGAGGATCGTGACGTCACGATCCCTGAGGGTTTTCTCTCTCTAAGATTAGTAAGAGTAGGTATATAAGAGTGACGGGGATGCCTTATCGACAACGATAATTTGATAAACTGGCTACCATGCTACGCCCGAAATAGATGAGACTAGCCGGACATCCAGACATACGAAATCATTTTTGTTTAAGCTGAAACTGTTCAATAAGTATGAGTACCTATAAGATTGAAATTAATAGCTTAAGGTGGTTCGATTGCCATACAAAACGTTATTTGACATTCGTAGGCTAACGGCGTCATATTTTAAGAAACTTATGTAACAAACTTTCATAAATTGGCTTCACATTTGCGCCAAATTCCCCCTTTCGTAGAATAAACTTGTATAAACTAGATACATTTGAGAAATTGGTTTGTCACGTGATATTTTGGGAAAACTATTTTTCTCTTAGTATTTATACAAGTTTATTCTAGGAAAGGGGGAATTTGGCGCAAATGGGAAGCCAATTGATGAAAGTTTGTTACATAAATTTCTTAAAATATCACGCCGTTAGCCTGCGAATGTCAAATAACGCTTTGTATGGCAATCGAACCACCTTAAAGTTATAGCTCTAGATGTCGCTAGTAGGTAGTATGAACTATTAAACGCAGACAGCGTTTTATTTGTTCCAGTTAACCTCAACCGATTGTTCGACAATTCTAGCTGATCTGATGATGGAGACAGAAGGTGGCCATGGGAATTGATTAATGGACGTAACCCCGTTGATTTTGGGCTCGTTAGAATCGTCTCAATGAGAAGTAGATGACGGTATACAGAAAAGTACAATTGGCAGCTTGTGTTTAAATGAAATTTTTGACAGAAACTTATTTGGTGCTAGATCTGTACCGATATTAGGTAAGGCCACTGATATAGGTATGTACTTATAAGGTACTGTCTATATTATGTCACTGTCACTTAAAGCTTTAGTAGGGCACAGCGAACTGTCATCTTGCTTATTTTTGGACAAGCCAACTGGGAAACGTACCTCTACCTCTGTACGATTAAGAATGCAAACATGTACCTAAAATAAATAAGTTTCTGTCAAATATTTCATTTTTGGTACAAGCTTTTACTGCCAACTGTACTTTTTCATACCATCATCAAGTACTCATTGAGACGATTCTAACGAGCCCAAACTCGATGGGGTTGTGTCGTTTTATTGCGGAGTTCCTATGGCCACCTTCCAGCTCCAGCATCAGATCAGCTCCAAGTCACCATAATATTGCATTGTCATGCAATATACATATGCTTGCAAAATTTCAGCTCAATTGGATGACAGGAAGTGACTGAAAAATGGATTGCAAATTTTGACGGACAACTTACATACTTACTTATTTACATACTTACATACGAAACGAACAGTGCAAGTTAATATAAAGCGTATAATAAAAAGGTATTAACTGCCGTTTAGCCTCTGGCAGGTACAGTCAGGGTTATTATTATACGTACATAAATATCTGTAGGTACAGGCCTTTATGATATTGACAATAAAGTCCTGTACAGATATTTTTGTAAATGGAGATCCGTGATCTCTGCCTACCCTACCCCTCTGGGAAAGAGGAGTGATTATATGTGTGTATGTATGTATTAATATCCCTGACCCTTGGACATACTCGTATATATCACATTCTAGTGCAAAACAAAAATAAAAAAGCGGCCAAGTGCGAGTCGGACTCGCACATGAAGGGTTCCGTAAAATAAATTGCGGTTTATGATTTATGACGTATTAAAGAAAAACTACTTACTAGATATCGATCAAACCAATTTTTGGTGGAAGTTTGCATTGTATGTACATGATATATTTTTTTTAGTTTTATCATTCTCTTATTTTAGAAGTTACAGGGGGACACACACACATTTTACCACTTTGGAAGTGTCTCTCGTGCAAACTATTCAGTTTAGAAAAAAAATATATTAGAAACCTCAATATAATTTTGAAGACCTATCCATAGATACCCCACACGTATGGGTTTGATGAAAAAATAAATTTTGAATTTCAGTTCTGTGTACCCCTAAAACTTAATGTTTTTTTTCGCTTTTTGTGTTAAAATCTTAATGCGGTTCACAGAATACATCTACTTACTAGGTATCAACAGTATAACTCTTATAGTTTCGGAAAAAAGTGGCTGTGACATACGGACGGACAGACAGACAGACAGACATGACGAATCTACAAGGGTTTTGTTTTTTGCCATTTGGCGACGGAACCCTAAAAACGCTCATTAGCGCTCTTGCGTTGCCTTTTTTTTCCTTCTATGCACACATGTTAAGTAAGATTCCAGGTCTGATCTTTCATGCTAATATTGTATTTCTGTGATGTCTTTTACATGTTATGTGAGCCAAATAAATAAATTAATAATATCGACAGATGCGAGTACCGTATAGTTCTAGTTTCCGAACTGTAGGACCGTGAGCTTTGACCTCTCCTTAAAGAAATTCTCGTCCTAGCAAATTGAATACAATATCGCACTATCAAACTAAATAGCCTAGGTTTTTACTCGTATACTTAAATATAACTATACCTCTCATATTCCATACAAGTTACACGGGAGGGCTCAAAATAGGCCATTGTTTGAACCGGTATATGTGCCACGTGAGGTTGGTGATTGTGCGATCACAACTCATAGGGTGGCCAGAGGTCGATGACATAAATGAATAGAATTAGTTAAATCAAATACACGGTTTACTTAGAATATCAATGGTAAAATGGCCTCTATTTTCTGGTTTCACATTATTCAAATAAATGTGCTGATATATTATACTTTCCACTCACATGTAAAAGAGCATCGAGCATTCGCCGTTTTTAAATGTGTCGAACTGCAGGTCGATCACGTACCGCATTGTACGAACGTTACCTGACCTACCTAATGTCAAATTTTATATATATACGCGCGTTCGGAACGTTACGTGATTAGTGATTACCCCTCTGAGGGGTAATCAAGTAACGTTTTCAACGCTCGTTAGGTAGATCCAACTGTCATTTTCACATATATAAAGTGACGTTAAGATTTACCTGAGGCGCGTACAATGCGTTACATTGATCGACCTGCAGGTCGATTACGTAACGCATTGTACGAACGTAGGTCTAAATTGCACTTTTTCAATGGAAAATTGACAGTTAAATTGTACTGACGCGCGTTCGGAACGTTACGTGATTACCCATCTGAGGGGCAATCACGTAACGTTCTGAACGCGCGCTAAGAAAATCCAACTGTCATTTTTCCTTATAAAATTTGACATTTAGATCAACCATACGCGCGTACGGTCAGACTCACAAGTGGCTTAACACCTTTGTACCGTGTTGCATTAAACGTCATGTTAAATTGCCTTAAGAAGTGGTCAAACGAGTGAAAACGACAAGGTACTTATTGAAAAATTATTCGCCACGAGCGGGATTTGAACTTTGAACCCATGACCTCTGGAATCCATCCATTGCTCTTATCCAACTGAGCTACCGTGGGTCCTGTCAGTGGCAACGAATCTTTCAATCAATAATTTTTATCTTTGATCGAAACTTAGAATTTCGTCAGCGGACGTTTCTGCTTAGTATAAATTTAAGGTACTTAGATGTTCAGCAACTGATGAGGCAGAATGTACAATGCGTTACGTGATCGACTAGTGCTGCTTGACCAACGTTACTTTATTACCCCTAACAACGAACAGAGTCAAGCATAGAGCGAAACATTGCTACGCACATTTTCCCGAACATTCTAGCGAACGCTCTAGTTAATGGCGTGCGGGGAGGTGTGGGCAGACAGGGGCGGCGGTGGTAGAACAATAACAAAATTGCTCGTCACGTCAAAAAAAAGCGGCCAAGTGCGAGTCGGACTCGCACATGAAGGGTTCCGTAAAATAAATTGCGGTGTACGAATTATGACGTTTTAAAAAAAAACTACTTACTAGATCTCGTTCAAATAAATTTTCGGTGGAAGTTTGCATGATAATGTACATTATATTTTTTTTTTAGTTTCATCATTCTATTATTTTAGAAGTTACAGGGGGGTACACACACATTTTACCACTTTGGAAGTGTCTCTCGCGTACACTATTCAGTTTAGAAAAAAATATATATTAGAAACTTTTATATCATTTTTGAAGACCTATCCATCTTTCATTCTTTCTTTTCTTTATTCCATTCAAACGTATGGGTTTGATGAAAAAAAAATTTTTGAGTTTCAGTTCTGTGTATGGGGAACCCCTAAAACTTAATGTTTTTTTTCGATTTTTGTGTGAAAATCTTAATGCGGTTTACATAATACATCTACATACTTACCAAGTTTCAACAGTATAGCTCTTATAGTCTCGGAAAAAAGTAGCTGTGACATACGGACGTCCGTCCGTATGTCACAGCCACTTTTTTCCAAAACAGACAGACATGACGAATCTATAAGGGTTCCGTTTTTTGCCATTTGGCTACGGAACCCTAAAAACGAAGCAATTTTACAGTCGTTTCGCTAGAATCCTCGCTATCAGAATGCTCCTGTTTATTTTGTGAGCTATTACTTGTAATGTAACATTCACAATAAATAATACTCATTACAAGCACCACCACATTATTAGCAACGATTGTGATTCGTGTGGAGTTCAACATCATCATCATCATTGTCATAGGCCTCTCTTCGAGTACGGCACCCGTCCCTATCCTGAGCTTATCTTATCCAGAAGTGACCCGCGATCTTCCGAATATCGTTCACCCATCGAGCTGGTGGACGGCCTAACGCTCCTTTTACCTACGAGTGGCTACCAATCTGACACCTTTTTGGTCGACCTACTATCGTTCTACCTGGCAAGGTGTCCTGCCCAGCTCCACTTGAGTTTGGTATCTCCAACGTCGCGCACGTGTGGAGTGGAGTGACAAGTGTTTATATGTTACGGTTACATTTACCTTACCATACCTACGCTGTTTTGCCACTATATCCCCACTCTGATGTCTGTCATTTTGATTTTGAAGACAGAGACATTAATATGGAGATTTGTCCCCTTATATCAAATGCCACGCACGGCACGGTACGCATGGAGTACCGCATTCGCAACGTCCCCTTTGAAATGTGAAATGAAAATGAAAATGAAAATGAAAATGTTTTATTTCATAGATTGCTAGGTTACATTGAAAATAAGGTTGGGTCTTCCTAGTAGGTAAAAAATACCTGTGTCAGGAAGACCCGCTCCTCCATAAAAAAGCAGTTAATGTTAATTTCTTATATGTAGGTAAATATTTATAACATAAAATAAAAACAAAGACGAATTAGGTATCACAGGCATAGTGTCGTGACCCTAAAGTTGAGTGTGTGTGTGTGTGTGTGTGTGTGTGTGTGTGCGTGTGTGTGTGTGTGTGTGTGTGTGTGTGTGTGTGTGTGTGTGTGTGTGTGTGTGTGTGTGTGCGCGCCTGTGTGTGCGCTTGTGAGTGTGTGTTAGTGTGTGCGTGCGTGTGTGTTAGTGTGTGCGTGCGTGTGTGTTGTTTGATAAAGTAGGTATATATTATATATAACATTTTCCATTTTGTTATGTTTTACTAACTATAGAATTAAATTTAGATTAATACAAGATTAAGTAACAGTTCAGTATCTTCATAACTTAGCATCTTTAACCATTCCGTTAGAGACCTCTTACAATTATATTTCTTTTGTTGATAGATATTAATTTTAACATTTATTTTATTATAAAGGTATGCTGCACGTGTCTTATACTGCCTTTTAGCAAACAAAGATCTATATGTTGTAAGTGGGGCAACGGTGTTTTTACGTCTTCTAGTTAGAAGCGTTGGATTAAATTTTAGTGTTTTATGTAACTTTAATGTTGTATGGAGGATATACAGTTTTCGCATTGATAAAATAAAATAAAATGTGAGTTCATTAAGAGTTAATGTATGGAATGGCCGATGTTTTTTTGAATTTTTTTAAATTATTCAGTATCATCTTTGTCACTTTTGTCATTCCTGAGGGGTGATTACGTAACTTCTCGTACGTAAGGACAACTATATTCATAACTGTTGGTTTCCCAAGTAAAAATGAAGATCTACCTGACATTACGTTCGAAGCGTTACGCAATCGACCAGTGTACCGTATGTATATAGTTACCTATCACGAATTGCAAAATTTCCCTTCTACATTTTATCACTCTCAACATTTTTTCCCAAATATTTCAAGCCAAAATTTCTACCTCTGAAAAGGAAACTTTTATTTCGTCAAATACGGCACAAGTTATGCCTTCAGTTGTTTTAAGTTCAGCATTTGTACGTATTGATACAATACCTTCATTCGGGAGTCAAACTAACGTGACGGGCTACCTACGCTTTTTGTTGTTATATAGGTAGAGATGTTTACACCTTCAGTTACCAACTGGAAATATGCGTAACAAGTTACATAATATAATATTTCAATAATTATGATTTCAAACGTACATTTCTACTAATTGAACGTGTGTTAAGTTCTCTGTTTCAGATTGGGCCAAAATTCTATCTTATGTCCGTATTCTTTCTTATAACAAAATAAAACGATTTTTTAAGGGGGGCTCCCATACAACAAACGTTATTTTTGGACACTTGTGACTCCAGAAGAATCACAAGCGCGTTGCCGACCCTTTATTCACTTGAGGATTCGCTGTGTTGGCAGATATAGACACGCAGGTCCCTCACTCCCAACACAGCGCATCCTAGGGAGCTCTGGCGACCTTAAACCATGTATGTAACCACATATATTATGTATGTAAATATGTAAGTATGTATGTAAGTTGTCCGTCAAAATTTGCAATCCATTTTTCTGTCACTTCCCATTATTCAATTGAGCTGAAAATTTGCATGCCATATGTATATTGCATGACAATGAAATATTATGATGACATGGAGCTGATCTGATGCTGGAGCTGGAAGGTGGCCATAGGAACTCCGCAATAAAACGACACAACCCCATCGAGTTTGGGCTCGTTAGAATCGTCTCAATGAGTAGTTAATGATGGTATGCAGAAAAGTACAGTCAGCAATAAAAGCTTGTACCAAAAATGTAATTTTTGACCGAATCTCTTTCTCTTAAGTTTAATCCAAATTATAAACTATACTAGCGACCCGCCCCGGCTTCGCACTGGTGTATATGTATAAAACATGCATGTTTTATACATATAAACCTTCCTCTT
Source organism: Epinotia brunnichana (assembly GCA_963854355.1). Taxonomy (NCBI): domain Eukaryota; kingdom Metazoa; phylum Arthropoda; class Insecta; order Lepidoptera; family Tortricidae; genus Epinotia; species Epinotia brunnichana. The sequence continues at coordinate 27,764,281 of OY977950.1, read as the reverse complement.
GAATCACTCTATCTATTAAAAAAAAACCGCATCAAAATTGGTTGCGTAGTTTCAATGATTTAAGCATACATAGGGACGGACAGAGAGACAGCGGGAAGCGACTATTTTTTATACTATGTAGTGATTCAAGCCAAATTTTATCTAAATCCGTTCAGCATTTTTATCGTGATTGAATAACAAACATCCAAACCGTCTGTAATATTATTAGGATATTATAGCAAAACGTAATTTTAACAGGTATTTTACCGATACCCTGCAGTAACAAAGAAGTAATATTTCTAATTTTATTATTTGTCTAACTATCCCTTCAATGAACTGTAGTCTAAAAGTCACACATACTATAGTCTTAAAAGAGACAAGCTGATGGGAATTCATTAAATTATCTTTTCCAGACTCCAATATAAGTTACTGGTTTAAAATAACTCGCTTGATTCTAAAACTAATTAAACTAAGCGTACCTAATGGAATTTTAAAGAATTACCCACTGATAAACAACCTCCACTATTGTTCACCCTAAAAACTCCATGATAATAATTCAATATTGATTTATGGTCACCCGTGGCCTTCCCAATAGTATATTTTTTTGTTAAACTGGTGCATCCCTAATTTATACTCAAGCAATTTTCAACTCCATTCCTGAGGCGTTTGAGTCGATATTTCTCCCAAAGAGTGCAGGATGAGTTTAATTTTTACAGAACGTTATCTGGAAGTAAAAGATATTATCGAGCAATTTTGAGCAGTACAAAATTAAGTCTTATAACGAAAGTTTTACAGGTTAATGTCCTTGAAAAGATCGACCACGGTTAAGGCTTTTCATTATTAGGTGTCAAGTGGTTGGCGGGTTATTGTCCAACAACAGGTAGTTCTTAGAAAAGGCAACCGATTTCTTGGAATTGTTTTGGCATTAAAGTATTATTATGGTAAATAATAATACGGAACGCTTCGTTTTAGTCATAGGAAGATGACGGATACCAGATGATTAGTGTGCTAGAATCACAAATACTCATGATACCGTTTAGCTTTTTTTCCTTGCAATACCTGGCAAGACATAACTTTCCTAAAAAAGGTTTTTCTGAATTCTTTCAGAGCACCCCATTCTTTCACCCCACCGTTTCTTTTTTAGTTTTCTCCTATTCCCTCTTACCATTGACCACTCCACTGGGATCAAATTCTGCGTCCCTTCAGGTCGAAGCCAATTCTTAAACATCTCTTTCATGCGTATCAAGTGGAGCAAGGCTCCAAAAACATATGTAATAATTAAAAAAAACCTATTTCCTCTCATCCATGAGAGCAGCATAAGGCAATACCTCACGCTAGCCTGATGTGGGTGGGACTTGACAGCTAGTAGGTAGTAAACGTAGTAAACACTTTATTGCAGAAAATAAGTAAATAACAGAGTATATAAATACATAATCACATTTGTACAAAGGCGAACTAAATATAATAACTATTATTTTCATCAGCAAAACTGACATACAAAACTCAAGCATCAATAGTATTTTCAATAAGTTTCTGTCAAAAATTTCATTTTTGGTTCTAGCTTTACTGCCGACTGTACTTTTCTGCATACCATCATCAAGTACACATTGAGACAATTCTAACGAGCCCAAACTCGATATGGTTGTGTCGTTTTATTGCGGAGTTCCTATGGCCACCTTCCAGCTCCAGCATCAGATCAGCTCCAAGTCATAATAATATTGCATTGTCATGCGATATACATATGCTTGCAAAATTTCAGCTCAATTGGATCAGCTCATATTTACATACTTACATATTTACATACTTAGTACATATTTGCATACATACGAAAAGTGCAAGTCAATATAAAGCGTGTAAAAACAAGCTTAAATCTTTCCATCTGGAACAGGCAAGTTACTCAACTGACGAGTTTTGTACACGCAGAAGGATCCAGCACCGTTATGTGTGATTTAATATAATTGTATATATATATATTTTTTATTATTATTTATTTAGAACACAAACAGTCACATAAACAAAAATATAAAGGGCACACAAAGAGTACCAATAGACATAAAGCAAAAGACCTGGAGGTTCATTAATACATAAAAACTATGTTAACATAACAAAATAGGTAATCATAAAGAAAAAAAGCTGAAAAGATTTAAAAAATTTGAACGTAATAAATGATTTAATATACTTAAATACAATACCGGTCGTCGATGCAGTATGCATGCACATGTTAAAGGTAGGTAATAAGTAGGTATATGAGATTAATGAAGACATTTTGGATTTAGACTTTCAGGTGATGTGAATAGTAAAATTTATCTTAGGTATATAATTTAACTGTGGGAGGGCCGTGGACCAGCTGGGTAGACACGGTCTCTCTTGCCATAGAAGCGCCGGCCGCCTGTACCGTCATGGCACTTTAAATGATTTGATCCGTCGTTCGCTTGCCACCGCCTCCGTGCCGGCAATTCTCGAATCTGTGGGTTTGGCGCGTGACGATGGCAAGCGTCCAGACGGGGCTACATTGGTGCCATGGAAACTAGGCAGAGCCCTGGTGTGGGATGTAACTTGCGTTGACACCTTCGCCCAGTCCCACATCCAGGGCACCCGTTCACAGGCCGGCGCTGCAGCCGACCAGGCCCAAGTGAACAAGCGCCGCAAATATTCCTCCTTGTTAAAGGATTACGATTTTGCGGCGCTTGCTGTGGAAACCTTGGGTCCTTGGTCGTCAGATATGAGGAATTTCATTAAGGCCTTGTCTTCGCGGCTGGTCCAAGCAACTGGAGACCCCAGAGCTGGCGCTTACCTCTCGCAACGTATTTCCATTGCGATTCAGAGAGGTAATGCTGCCAGCGTAATGGGGTCCATGCCGCAGTCTGACCTCTTAGAGGCGGTATTATTTTTATAACTTCCCCTTTTTATGTTTTTTGTTTATAGTTATAACCTATTTTAATTTTATTTGAACTTAATTGTATTTTTTATATTTGAATAAATCACTCTTAGGTAAGTAAATATTATTATCATGGATGACCTAAAGATAACTTACATTTTACTAATAATTTAACACTTAACAATGATTTGTGGAAAGGATCAATAACGCTCAGATACTGGTTATAAAAACTAGGGACTCGTCTGATAAAAGTATGCCGAGAGTAATTTTATCGGGCAAAGCTGATATGAAATAATGGCCTAGAACGTAAGGGACGATGCGGGCAACTAAAAGTAACCAATTCCAAGAGGTTAGGACAGTGTATCACACCTTTAATAATTTTAAACAGGAACATCACGTCTATAAATTATGTAACATTGTGAGTGATGATTATGAAAGTAACAGTAACCTAACCTATCATGACTTGTAAAATGTACTTTTTACCAAGATCTGTATTATGTAAACATACGTCACATTGTTTAACATAACGTGATCGCACCAGTAATGGATACTTTAAGGAGGTCGTGTATTTTAATTAACAATAAAATAATAATGTTTATACTTGAAACATTAATTATGAGTAAAAACTATAAAATATATCTGTAAGAAATTAAATATTTGCTAATTGAAGCGACGTAGGTTAAGAGAAAAATTGGAATAAGGTAAAATATGTCAAAGCTCCAGTTATGGTTATAGTGTATTTCAAATACGAAGGCCCGATGCACTTGAGACGGTCAATGGGCGTTAACAATAGGATTAGTGATAATATAAAGATACTCAAAGGCAAACATTATGAGCCCTATTGTTAAGTTTCAAGTGCATAGGGCATTCGTATTTGAAATGGACTATACCCAATCTCCAGTAATGGATACTTCTCGAGACCCAGTATTGGATATACCCCAGTAATGGATACCCCATTAATGGGCACTAGGATAACGCAATGTTTTCGTATAGGTCGTTTTTTATTCTGGCTTATATTTTACGGGACAGGACAGGATACGAAGATATCGTGTATTTTTACAATTACAAGCTTTTATTTACTTTCACCTGTCCCGTTGTCTGTCTGTAATCAAATCTTGCAAGTTAAATTTGACCCACTTGCTGGTTTCCGATTGAGCTGAAATTTTGTATGCATTCGTTTATCGCATGACAATGATGACATGGAGCTGATCTGATGCTGGAGCTGGAAGGTGGCCATAGGAACTCCGCAATAAAACGACACAACCCCATCGAGTTTGGGCTCGTTAGAATCGTCTCAATGAGTAGTTGATGATGGTATGCAGACAAGTACAGTCGGCAATTAAAGCTTATGTACCAAAAATGTTGGGTGGTTATTACCGCGAAATACGATGGCCCATCATACAGGACAGGACGCAACTAGGAGTTAAAGGGAGAAAGACATATGTACTTTCATCTCATTCCACCGCTTATTGTGTAGAGCTAGCTTATATTATTATGCACGTCCTGAAAAGCTAGCACAAGACCGTATCCGTCTCTTTCTAAGTGTTCTATTTAGAAACAGACGGATAGATCTCGATCTTGTGCCAGCTGTGCAGATGTCCGAGCACGGGAGATAGCGTTCAGAGCTATAACCACGAACTTCGAATCTCGAACTTCGTATATCTCCGTCTCTATCGCACTTATGGTTTATGGTACTCGAGCGTCAGAAACGGAGATATACGAAGTTCGAGATTCGAAGTTCGTGGTAGCGCCGCAGACGTCTGAGCGCGGCGTACTGCATACGGAGCATACGATATAAGATAGAGCGAGATAGAGAATATAATGTTTCCTGTCTCGCTCTATCTTATAGCTTTTGCCCAGTATTCAGTCAGCCGCGCTCGGACGAATAGACTCGCTTTTTGTTATAATGTACAGTTATAAATCATCGATAAGTATCCATTATTGGAGAAACGCAACTTTTGCGGATCCAATGATGGACACTATCTATTTCAAATAAATTAACCTAAACTCAAATTGTTCAATTACAACATTATTTGGAAGATATTTATAGCAATCCATAAAAGAAACTGAAATTCAAATAGATTTCATAGTAATTAAATAATTGGCAAAAATCTACACTCACTTCCTTAAGCATTCGGTTAAGAAATCATTATTTGTTCACAGAAGCACTGACCACACTTGATCTTTAATTCACCATCTTTAAACAAAACGACCTATCTCAATGATATTGTGCTGGATGAATGTAGGATAGACACTGTGTATGGTTCAGTGTTGCTATATTAGAAAAAATAGTTTCTAGTCTTTATTTTCAACGGTTAAAGAAAAAATGTAACCATTACTGGCTCCATTCCATTACTGGTGCCATGCCACCACGTTAACCCTTTCATGTTCGTGGAGAAGAAGTTTACTATATTATTGTTAAACAGGGTTATTAATGAAATGCATAATTTCATTTGCCATAAATGTAACGTTTGCCATAATCATCATGTGTCGTAATTAGTTTTACTCTGAAACGGTCTCCTAATTTTCAGGATTTTTATTTATAAAAATCCTGAAAATTACCCGTTTCTGAGTAAACTAAAACAAGTGTTTTTACACACACTAACCTACAGGGTTCTATACAAAGTTCAAATGAACTGTCCTGAAAATGTTACGGTGTCAGAGAAAATCACTTTTATGGCAAATGATGATTATAGCAAGCCCTTGACGCAAATGAAATTATGGATATCGAACGTATCCGTGTTAAACAACTATTGATTACCTCAAAACTGGGCTGCCATCACAGTGCACCTTATTCAATATGATCACGATTTATATTGATAACCTAACTAGATTGCAAGTTAGATGCTAGATAGATTGTTCGAAATAGGTAGGTACTATAAAACTATAAATACTTGATGAGAAATAATCTAAAAACTTATGAGTCAGTCAGACTTAACGTATTGGAATTAAATCCGTTTTGTGTTTACCGCGCATGTTGCATCAGAACTTTTGACATGTACAGGCGCCATCACATATATCGGAGCAAACAAGCACGTCACAAACATCGGAACACACCTCTACTTTCAAGGCATTAAGGTGCATGTGACGATATTTTTGAACAGTGTACCTATGTATGTGATGGCGACTGTACCTATGTTGATGTATTTTAGAATAGGGCGCAAGTAAGACAAACATCATTACCGAAATTTAACTGATTATATTTCTTTATGTGGGTATACCTTATATCAAAATGTCTACCTACCCTCACTTATTAATATTTCAACATTTTTTTTCGTTTATTTATCTATGTATACTTATAAACCATTAACATAATGATGGTTTATCTGTCGCCGTTGTCGCTCGTTTTACAATTGATAGTTAAGAAAAGGGTAGTTTTACTAAAGTATCTATTTACTTATAACATGCACCGCTCGGGCGCGCATCGGTAGTTGGCAAGTACATATTTTTGTGATGATATTTATTTTGTGAGGATTATGAATAAGTTTGTGGAAAACATCATTTAGGCCATTCGTTTAATATGTGAGGAAACAAATACTCCCACATTCTTTTGCCGTATGCATTGTTATACGGTGGCAAAAAACGTATTTGGGTAAAGTAGGTACTTATGTTTCTCAATTTTATATAGATTTTGAAGGTCGGGTAAATTTGAAATTTCATCACAGATTAGCATCATCTTAAATTTATAGTACCTACACATTTATAATTTTACAGTATCGAAATAGATAATTATCTTCGTTTTTATGCTAGTAGAATTAGGTACAATTGTTTTTATAATTCTTAATTGTAGCTTGTAGATGTTATCCAGGTAAGTTTTATAGGTTCTGCCATAGCTACTAAGGCTGTAACTAACAATGGATTCGGCTAATGACATATACAACATTCTGAGTGTATCTATTACATAAATGGTAATTTATATTTTAGAAGGGATAGTTTGCATAAAATCTTCTTCTTCTTCGTGTCCAGGTTCCTCAAATAAGAGATGCCCAATGGTCAGCAGTGTGGACAGCTCTGGCAGTCGCATCCCTCAGGTCGTGTTCCGAGCAGGGGTGTGGGCATGTGGGGCACGCCATCAGGTGCACCATGGTTTGCGGTGCTTTACCGCAAACACATTGGGTTGATTGGCCACGATGCAGTCTCCATCTGGCCCTGTCTTCCTTACAGCGGCCAACTAGCGGTCTGAGCCTATTTAGCGCCCTCCAGATGGGACATGACTCCTTGTGGCCGGATGGCAGTTGTTCCAAAGCTAGCACGTAGACGTCGGGCGGAGGGCATCGAGTCCGCCGCAACAGGCAGCGAGCATCTGAGGGGTCGCTTTGCAGGGGGCTAGTGTTCCGCATGAAACTCCTGCGGCTCTTGAGACGGGCAGATTTGCATAAAATGGATCGTAGTTTGGTACAAATATGGACAATATGGGGACCCTAATTGAATGTATTATCTATGACCAAATGGTATGTATGCTTATCCACTATTCCAGGTGTTCACATTCACACGTACGCGTAGCTCTTTGGTGCATGCACTCATGGCTATGGTAGACATATTTTACTTGGCCGAATTGTATTAAAATAGTCCATTCAAACAGCAACAAACTCGGCGAAACCAATTTTTTTTTAATATTATGATGAGAATCTCGAGATGAAGTGGACACAAACACAACTGTCCCGTGCGGGTCCACCGGCCCGCAGCGTGCGCGCACGGGGTCAGCCGTTACGAAACTAGACCTCTACCTACGCTTAATTACTACGCATCGCGGTGTCAAGGTATATTTGTGGTGACCGTTGAGGCGAGCTTAAAACAAGTTACAGAATAGGGGCGTAGGAAAGCTGCCCCTCGTAACGCACAGACTCGTGATGTCGAAAAAACTCGCTCACATTATGGGTCGCAAGTCGCAAGGTGTACTCGTACAACCACCTCTCGGGCGATATTATCGCTGCTCAGAGTGTATCCGTATTTAAGGCAAAACTTAAAAAATGCCTAATCGAGCAGGCGTTCTATGACCATAAAAGGAATTGATTTGTCCTACTGTTATTTATTAAAAAAATGTTAATGTGCCCGCCCTATACATACATAACAATACATTAACATATTTATTAATTTTGGTTCACCAACAATTGTTTACACTGAAGTTTACAGTAATCCAATTATCATAACTACTTGCTAAGTGTAACAATCACTTAAAGGTAAACACCGCATGCATTATATAAAAAAAGCCTTAACATTAACTTATCAAAATTATACATAGTTTTTGCTTAACTTATTAGTGCGACGTAACTAAATAATTTAAAACTTTTTTAACAACTTTCTGCGCGTCACTCTTATAGAAAATGGATGTCACCAACTTTATTATTATTGCAAAGCCAAGCAGTTACCAGACCTTATTTTAAATTTCACGACCGAGTCAAAGAAAACATCAGACATGTGACTGCAGCTGTTATTTGCTTTACACATCCTTGGGATAGGCGGGCTACTGCCGAGGACAGTCCTTCTGAGCGGTGGGCAGAATGGCGTGATGGGTTTGCGAGGAGTTCGGGAAGGAGCTCGAAAAGACAGAAGGGCTAATAGTTCATATTCACTGAGATGTATCATTGATAAGCAATCCTTGTAGTGTAATTTTCTAGAATAATGCCCCCCCCCCTGACATGTAATTTATATTACCAATAAATTAATTATGATTATTATTATTACGATTATGTAACTCTACAGTCCAAGATAGAAGATTTCGAACGAAGAAAGGGCTAGAAAGTCCACTTGGACTTAAATTGTGTCCAAGGCGTCATAATATCATGTCCATTTTCGAAAAGTGCGGATTTTATAAATTTCTTGATATTTGAACTGTTTAAATTCAATGAAATAGCGAAAGGAAAATATAACAACTTTCATGATCCGCCCCAAACTACCAGTCAAACTATTCAGCTAGTGATGTGCGAGCCCCTAAATGTTTTCATATTTTATAATTCTGTCAACGAAAATATTGCCTGTGACATAAACGGGCAAACAAATGTACGTACTTATAGGCAATATTACCCTTGCCTTTTATTTAAGAAGGAATTTAGGATGTTATGTGATGAGTTTTTAACAATTCATTCATTAGTCTATATTGTATTAGAAAACTTAGAAACTTTTCTTAATGTTATTGTTATTATGAATATCACACGTGATGCAATTTGGTATTGGAATCTAAAATTAAATTCATCACTGTCATTTTAATTTAGAAAATATAGATTTTTCTTTCTAAATAACGTGACTTTTAAGGGTTCCGTAGCTAAATGGCAAAAAACGGAACCCTTATAGATTCGTCATGTCCGTCTGTCTGTCCGTCCGTATGTCACAGCCACTTTTTTCCGAAACTATAAAAGTTATACTGTTAAAACTTGGTGAGTAGATGTATACTGTGAACCGCATTAAGATTTATACACAAAAATCGAAAAAAAAACATTAAGTTTTAGGGGTTCCCATACTCAGAACTGAAACCCAAAAAAATTTTTTTCATCAAACCCATTACGTGTGGGGTATTTATGGATAGGTCTTCAAAAATGATATTGAGGTTTCTAACATCATTTTTTTCTAAACTGAATAGTTTGCGCGAGAGACCCTTCCAAAGTGGTAAAATTTGTGTCCCCCCCCTGTAACTTCTAAAATAAGAGAATGATAAAACTAAAAAAAATATATGATGTACATTACCATGTAAACTTCCACCGAAAATTGGTTTGAACGAGATCTAATAAGTAGTTTTTTTTTAATACGTCATAAATCGTAAACCGCAATTTATTTCACGGAACCCTTCATGTGCGAGTCCGACTCGCACTTGGCCGCTTTTTATTCAGTAAATGAATATTGAATAGGTACCTACTCAGTTTAGTTCAAATTCAAAGATTATTTCATTCCTTTTTAGCAACTTTACAGTACGCGGCACAAAAGTTTGCGTGTCTGAAGTTAGCCTCGAGTCGCCTCCTGCATACCCGTCGGACCCCTCTGACACCTTTGCAGCGCTACTAGTAGCTAACATCAGGACCGTTAACTGATTTTAATCGTATTGTACCGGCAAAGTTAGCAATATTTTCCCGCACAACGCACAATTCCCGAGAGCGGCACATCATTGCCTAACCCAAAAACTGCTTATTTGTCAACTTACCCCGGCCACGTCATTGAGACGTCGCGTGGAACCCATAATTATAATGATGACCCGAGAGAGTTCGTAAGCGTTGCTGATCCTTTAATAATTTGAGCATTCGTTGTGAGAACAGCTAGAGACAAATGCATCACTAATACCGGTGTTATAGATCTGGCCCCGTAGCATGAATGATCATGATTATGACGTGATAAGTGATAGGATAGAGCTGCCGTCCCTGGCTGACACCGTTCGATAGAATGAGACGACGCGCTTATCCTATCACTTATCGCGTGATAACGCCATCCATGCTACGGGGCCAGAAAGATATTTTGTTTTTCACAAACTAGGCTTTTCATGCAAAGAAGCGGGTTGTGTCGGAGATACAACCGTTGATTAAGTTTAAGTTAATACTTCTTTGTTGGCTATGGAATCCTAATATATCTGAATTAATTCACTAAAATCTGTATAAGTACAGATAAATCGATATACGTATATAAGCCATATGGCAACATTGACTGACGTAGCTCATTTGACTCGCGATACATTGAAAATGGCGGTCATGTCAGCATTATTTTCATGTCCGTCACATAAACTAAATAACATTTTGTGGCAAATAATGAAGGATTAAGACATGTAACAAACAATTATTTGAAATCAGATTAGGCTTCTCTACAAAAACGTTATTCCGGAAATCACGTGATACATTTTGAACTGTACCCCTATACAAGAACGCGAGCAAAGAAGTATCCATTTTAAAACATTACCGGTATAGTTGGCAATATTTACCCGAAAGCAGCACATCATTGCCCTACCCAAAAACTGCTTATTTGTCAACTTACCCTGACTCGTACATTGCGCGTAAAGTATCGGGGTCGATTCTGTGTCACGTCCACGACATCGGAACGTCGGCGCATATCGCGCGTTTTTTGTCTAGTTTATGTGAACGCCGTTGGCGATGGCTAGTTGAAATTAGGGTTGGCACTGGGGTACATAATATTTTGGCTACATTTACGAACTGATTTTCGGTAAAATAAAATAAAATAAATAAATAATTTTCAGGCATTGAGCACCCATATCAACAAAAACACATCAATCACATAGATTGCAAAAAAAAAATATAATAATTAAAGTTGTAAAATAATAAACCTACCTACTACTTTTACTACCAGTACCTAAAGATGTGGGTGTTCATATCGCGATATGCGTTTTCCACGATAAGTGTTCCGTGAGCGTCGTATTACCTCCCAGAAGGAGGCGATAAGGTTCGGACGACAGCGTAGAAGTCGGGCACTCCGGCTTCTGTGAACATGGAGGAGGCACTGCACCAACGCGGCATCAGAGCCCGAAATATATTATTATACTGAACCCAATGTCGGTGGAATGGAAATTGCTCCACCGACAAGAGCCTGGCTCTTAAATATATGATGATGATGACTGAACCCTGCTGGAGCTGTACGCTTTCCTGCTGTGTCTTACCCACACTTGACAGATGTCATAGAAAAGACAGTATGCATTGAATGACGTACACTTGACCTGCCTGCTACACCTGGCAAATCTTCGGGCAATCATGTTCCCTCGTACTGCCAGCGCCCTTCTTAAGCGCTCCATGTCCATGTCGTCCCTCAAGTCTTCGTTTATTATATGGCCCAGATATTTGAACTGCCGCACAACACGAACTGTTTCGCCGTTCAGCCTTACCTCCGGCACATTATCCGGACCTCTTCCTGACTTAAAAACCATGAGTTTGGTCTTGGCCACGTTGTATATCAGCCCGTGCGAGTTTATATAACTCTCACAAACTGATACTAGCTTTCTTAGGCCCTTAATGGAGGGGCTCAGCACCACCATATCGTCAGCGTAGCTGACGCGGTTGACACAAACGTCACCCACGTGACAACTGATTCCAGTGCTCCTGAGCCTCCCCATCAAGTCGTTGACGTACAAGTAAAAGAGGTCCGGAGAAGTAAGCCTGCCCTGGCGAACCCGCATTCTAATATATAACTATTAGAAGTCGTGTCGCCCCATTCCACACAATTTGTTTGGTTTCCGTACCTGTACTTGAACACCCGTACCAAGTTTTCAGAGACACCAGAGCCGCGCATTTTGCCCCACAGAATTCCATAATTCACAAGGTCAAATGCTCGGTAAAGGAAAATACCGCAAGGAACGCATACTTATATCTATTGAGAAGTGACGTAGGGTCATTGCCGGTTACACAACAAGCTTCAATTAGCGACCACCCGAAGAACAGCGGTTTTTCAATTAAAGGTAATAAGAAAAATCTGATGTGAAACAGTCTATTGTATGCAATTTTTTGAGTGGGTTTAACTAGGAATCTAATAAAACGAGAAAATATCCTTACAGTTTAGGTACCAATAAAGATAGGTATATAACATCTAAGACAATAAGAAATTTTAAAATGTATTTGACATGCATGATATTGACCTGTAAAATATGACATTTTATCAATAAAGTTCTGAATCTGAATCTGAATCTGAACCATCTTATCGACTTGGTCGCAGACCGGCACACTAAATTGCTATTACATATTAAGAGGTAACTTAAATTAAAACTGAAATTTAAAACATAACTCAATTCTTCTCTTCAGAAAAAATAACATTTCATAAAAACCACCCGATGGTAAAATAAAAAATCAATGTTAAAAAACCGGACAAGAGTGAGTCGGACTCGCGCACGAAGGGTTCCGTACCATTATCTATAAAAACGGCAAAAAAAAGCACGTTTGTTGTATGGGAGCCTCCTGCAGCCAAGTTGGTAGTGACCCTGCCTACGAAGCCGGAGGTCCCGGGTTCGAATCCTGGGAAGGGCGTTTATTTGTGTGATGAGCACAAATATTTGTTCCTTAGTCATGGATGTTTTCTATGTATTCAAGTATTTATTTATTTATATAAGTATGTTTATCGTCGTCTTGTACCCATAGTACAAGCTTTGCTTAGTTTGGGACTAAGCCGATTTGTGTAAGATTGTAAAAGAAAAAAAAACATTAATTCTGGTTTTTAGTATTGGTTGTTATAGCGGCAACAGAAATACATCATCTGTGATAATTACAACTGTCTTACTATCACGGTTGTTGAGATACAGCCTGGTGACAGACGGACAGACAGACAGACAAGCAGACAGACGGACAACGGAGTTCTAGTAATAGGGTCCCGTTTTACTCTTTCAGTACGCCCTACCCTAACCCTAAAAAAGCATTAAAATAACATTTTGATAGTTTTTCATGCTGTGATGAAAAACTATCAAAGTCGAACGCACACATCAATTCATGCTGAAATTGAAACTCGACCTTTTTTCCAGCACTGACAGCCCTAATGCTTTTAGTCCATTCAGGCTTTACAAAGCTCGAGCCTCGTTGTTCCGGAAAAAATGTCGAAATACCAAAAAAATATTGCCCGTATTTCCAATACTGGATGGAAATCTCTTCATTGTTTAACATCCGGTGAGAGAGCCGCCGGCTAAAAGGGTTCCGTGTGAATTATTGCATTTTAAAATAATTCTTCTTCATTATCATATCAGCAGAAAGACGGCCACTGCTGGACTTAGGCCGTACCCAAGCAGTACCAAAGTGATCGGTCTTTCGCCATTCGCATCCAGCGGACTCGCGCGACCAGGTATTTTTTTTTATTACAAGCTTTTATTTAGCTCAGCTCACCCGTTTGTTTTATTTTTCTTTCTTGGGTCAAATTTAGTAATTGAAATTTCACCCTCTTCCTGTCAACCGATTGATCTGAAATTTTGCATGCATATGTATATCGCATGACAATGCAATATTATGATGACATGGAGCTGATCTGATGCTGGAGCTGGAACTCCGCAATAAAAAGACACAACCCCATCGAGTTTGGGCTCATTAGAATAGTCTCAATGAGTAGTTGATGATGGTGTGCAGAAAAGTACAGTCGGCAATAAAAGCTTGTACCAAAAATGAAATTTTTGACAGAAACTTATTTGATGTCTCTGTTATGCAGAAAACAGTCCCCGCGAAGATTAAATGATTTCTAATGGAACTAGTAATTCTGTATATGAATGATGATTGATTACTGATGACCACCTGGTCGATTACGTAATAGAAATAGAAATGTTTATTGCGTATCATATTACTGACGTGGATGGTATTAATAAGAAGGTATACATGTGACACCATGCAAGGGCACAGCAATATCAGAGGGCTAACTAATTAAAACTATTAATAGTAAATTTATATATAAAAAAGCCTGATAAGAAAAACACACAGCAAGATTTTTAACTTTTAGGCACCATTAAAGTATTCCTTCAAGTTATAAAAACATCTGTTTGTTAAAAACATTCTCAAGTCATATAATGAGGGCTACTTCAGACTAGTTTTAATTTCGAGAATGGCAGGTTAAGTTGGTTACGATTACGATCATTTCTTTTAATTTGAGTTGTGTCTTTCGGTGAAAATATTTTAACTGTTTCCTAACAAATTAACATGATTCTAATATATAGATGGAAGTAACGGTTAGTATTTGATGTTTGATGAAGTAGGGTTTGCATGACACCATTTGGTCTATATTAACTAAAATTTGATGCACTTCTTTTGCAAAATAAATATTTTATCAATGTCACTGCTATTTCCCCAAAGGACTAGGCCATATGATGCATTTCCACGTAATGCATTGTACGCGCGTCGGGTAGATTTAAATGTCAGTTTTTGTATGGGAAAATGACAGTTGAATTGGCCTGACATTCGTTCGAAACGTTACGTGTTTACCAATCAGGTCATCAGTCCACCTTATGGGGGGGGGGTCTAACCACGCTGCGTCTTCCCGGTACGTTGGTCGCCACCCGAGAACCATTTCGCCCCAACGGCCATATCGGTTTTGCGTGTAATGCTCCGCCCACTGCCGCTTTGGTTTAGCGATTCAGAGGGCTATCTAGTCCAGTAGGTCGATCACGTAACGCATTGTACGAACGTCGGGTAGATCTAAATGTCACTTTTTATATGGAAAATTGACGGTTAAATTGTACCGACGCGCGTTCGGAACGTTACGTGATTATCCCTCGGCCAATAAACTGACAGCTGGTATGAAAAAAATGGCAAATTTTGAAATAATGTATAATATTAGCTGATTATTTCTATGTAATGGATATATTATCAATTAAATAGTTACCGAGCGACAAAATCCAACAAAATTTCAGACATCAAAAAATTATACTTTAACTAGCTTCTGAAAAGTCAGAATAAATATTAATAAATGGTTTTATTTTTATTTTGGTTCATTTACATTTGCTCTATAATATTCAAGATAAAAAATACAAACAAAGAAAATTCATGCTGTATTGAAATCTATATATTTACTTCTGGATATAAAGTTTTTTGGATTCTTGAATAAATCATCTAAGAATAACGTTTTCAAATGAAATAAACAAAGAGAAACGCTAATATAAATTAATGTTTTTCGAAACCGTATTTTGCCTGGAGTAATCGCTTAGTTCGGCTGCCTCATTTCGAATGCGAATTAAAATAAACATTGTTAACTACTCGATAACGCCCACAGATGTTGGGCGGCTTCAGAGCCAAGTCGCCCACTCACTAAGGCCTCAGCCACGACTGGCACAAGCGGCGGCAGCGTCTAGGCTTAGATTAGTCGCCGTTCTGTGTCGTAACGCTCCATACCGTGTACGTGACTGAATGACAATCGACTTTTCCTAACGCTCGTCCAAAAAGTTACGTCGTTATCGCACAGGTGGACGCTTCCGCCAAAAATAAAGTCCATGATTATTCACAGGGCTGATGCCGAGCGGAGCCAAAGTCCTTCAGGATGCAATCGGGATAAGGGTGGGTATATAATAAGAATTTACAAAAAAACTAATAAAATATCATTTTAGTTCACCAACTCGGTCAAGTGGTCGAAAACCGGCGCAATGACCGGCCATCACGTGTTAAACCGTTTTTAAATCGCACCACGGAACTCGTATACCACCTCGTCTGGTATGGCACGGAGTGCTCACAGCTCATGGTATTCGAAATTAAACCATTTTGATCGGTCGAGACCTGTCTGGTTGCAAAAAGCCGGAATGCACTAAAACGTCAGGATACGGGCATTTGACAGTCCCGCATGTGTCCGTGAATAGAGAGTATATTAAATTTGTCTTAGCTTATTGAATTGGAAGAGGCTTTGTGGTTTGTTTGGCCGTTTGCGTCCCCGCTCACCAAGCTTATAAATAAAACACTAATTACACAGCCAATGTAAAACGATCCGAGGCGGAAGATTTGGGTTCGATTCTGAAGATTTTAGTTGCATATAGCCTTGGCGAGCAGGGAACCATAGTTGTATATTGTCCGGCTGGTCGATCACGTAACGAATTGTACGCGCGTCAGGTAGATTTAAATCTGACTTTTTTCTATGGAAAAATGACAGTTAAATTGTATGAACGCGCGCTCGGAACGTTACGTGTTTACCCCCCGGTAGCAAAATGTATTGGTGTGTAAAACGCCCTCATTGCTATAAGCCATAGTAGACGAAAGGACTTGGACTGTAAAACGACTTAATAAAAATTTCGTCATTACATCGACGATATAATTTTTCAAGCTTTCATTAAAAAAAATGTTTTTGTGTGTATGTAAAGAATACGTTACGTATATTATGTTGAAAGACAATACATAGGTCAGTGTGTCGTCTTTCAACATTTGCCTACACCTTCCATTTTTCAGCCACTTGCTTGCTTCTGTTTGCTGAGCTGAAATTTGGCATACTGATGTGACAAGGCAATATTATTATTATGGTACCACCGAGCTGATCTGATGAGCTGAGACAGAAGCTGACGATAAACTCCTAAGCCACATGAGATAAACCCTTCATGTATGGGCTCATTGGAACCTTCTCAATGAGGTGACTGTGTGAAAAAAGTACAGTTGGATTACACTGCTTCGTTCTCCTAAAAATGCGCTCTTTTACATCTTTTCGTCATCGTCATCTTTATATTAGTCAGCCCGTCGACTGCGGTCACAAAAGTACACAGGCGATTGCTGCCGTCGGTCACCAAATGCGAACTACCGGCGGCTTTAAGGATGACTCACGCTAGAACGGGCCGTGTCCGGCCCGGAGCCTTTTCTAAGAAAAACGACGGCGTTTTTGTGCAGCCGAGGCATACCCAAGCCCGGCTAAGCCACGGCCGAGGCTCAGCGCGGGCTTTGGTATGGCTCGGCCGCTCAAAAACGCCCTCGTTTTTCTTAGAAAATGCCCCGGGCTGGACATGGCCCGTTCTAGCGTGAGTCATCCTTTACAGACATTGAGCCTAACGCAGGTGAAGGCAAGCTAGGTAAGATAAGCGTTCTTTTTCCTCGATATTTGACTGCTGTGAATCTCATTTACTTAAATAAATTACAAACCGCTTTAACGGCGTATTATGCCTTTGCACACTCGTGGCTTAGTTATGGCGTAATATTATGGGGAAATAGTACTTCGGTGCAAGACCTACTCATCCTACAGAAAAAATGTATCCGCATAATAACAAACATAAAACAGACCGATAGCTGCAAGCCGTATTTTAGAGACCTTAAAATATTAACCTTACCTGGCATATATATCCTAGAATCGTGTAAATTTGTTAAAGCACACCCAGATTTCTATTCTAAAATTGGAGACGTACCCTGCCGTTATGAATCCCGTTCAAAAAATAACTTATTATTACAAACAACATCAAAGCTAGCGTTACACCAAAAAGGACCTTACCCCATGTTAATAAAGATCTATAATAAACTACCTGATCATATGAAGAATGAGCCTAATAACAATAAATTTATTAATACTTTAAAAAAATATTTAGTGGCAAATGCTTATTACACAGTAAATGAATATTTAAATCGCAATAATAATGACTAGTATTAAGAAATCGCAACTGAAATAATTGTCTAAGTATAGTTTAAATTTTGAACTACTTACTGTATTGCAGTGCCCTTACAGGGTTGTGAAGAGACATACCAATATGTAGCTATAAGATCTTTTGTACACACAAGGCAATGATTAAATGAATATGAATATGAATATGAATAAACATTCTCAATGAGTTTGAAACATGTAACAAGC
Organism: Epinotia brunnichana; assembly: GCA_963854355.1. Taxonomy (NCBI): domain Eukaryota; kingdom Metazoa; phylum Arthropoda; class Insecta; order Lepidoptera; family Tortricidae; genus Epinotia; species Epinotia brunnichana. The sequence continues at coordinate 27,746,241 of OY977950.1, read as the reverse complement.
AACAATTTTGACTCAAGTAAGAATATAATATACATATGATTGACATATGATTGATAATATACATATGATTGACGACCGCTTTAGCCTAGTTGGTAGTGACCCTGCCTACGAAGCAAGAGGTCCTGGGTTCGAATCCCGGTAAGGGCATTTATTTGTGTGATGAGCACGAATATTTGTTCCTGAGTCATGGATGTTTTCTATGTATTTAAGTATTTATTTACCTATATAAGTATGTTTATCTTCGTCTAGTACCCATAGTACAAGCTTTGCTTAGTTTGGGACTAGGTCGATTTGTGTAAGATTGTCCACAAAATATTTAAAAAAAATTAATTTAAAAAATTTATCATTCACGGTAAAAAAACCCCTTAAAGCGCTATGTTAAAAGGGAAGCAAGGAATTCTATAAAATCCGGCCCAGTAGTGCACTGGTATACTGACCGAGCGAGCACACTGCATGAATATGAATCTAGCTCGCCATTAACCACTTAAGTATCGCATTTTCCTTTTGCTTTTGCCAGTTTTCAATACAAACGCTTTAAACTCCGCATCTCGCCATTCAGTGCCCACTGCCCACTCTAGAGTGCGATTGAAAATGTTAAAAAGTTTTTTGTCAAAGGCCAAACAGGACTGACACATGTGAACTCTAAAGCTGACAAGCTAAGGTTTAATTCTCATTGGCATTGAGCAATATTAGCACTTGAAGTAGCTGGATTAATGGACGGTTTTTTGAAACGTTTTAGGATTCGCTTAAGTGTTTTGTCAATGCTTTCTTTAGTGGAGATTTGAATTTTAAATGAGTTGTACTTATGGGTCCCATCCAACATTGGTCTGCGTTGCTTTAAGTTGCAGAAATGTCAGTACCATCAGTTGAAAATCTTAATTCATACTTTATTATCTTTGAGGTAAAGACGGGACACATTGCCCGTAGAACTGATGGCCGTTGGGGCGGAAAAGTTTTCGAGTGGCGACCACGACGTACCGCCAGGTGCAGCGTGGGTAGACAGATGGACTGATGACCTTTCTTTGGTACTCTTAGGGGAAGACTTATGTCCAGCAGTGCAATAAATTGTGGTTAATTGAGAGGAAAAATCTCCCTTATCTTGAGCGCTGCGCGAACGACATAAAAGTTTTCATGCCAAATATTTTCCTACCTGCATCTGTTTTTATTGTGTAACTTTATAAACGCTGTGCGTTTAACCTAAGATATCAAATAGATTATAAAATGTTCTCATGTAAGACAATCCCATGTATTCTTTTGAGAATAAAGTTAATTAACCATACTTAACCATAGAATCGGCCTAGGTAGATTGTTTAGAATGTATGAAAGTTGTGCTATTTGAATTAACTATTTACTAAAAAAACTGAATTACTACCTACTATATTCACAGTGCCAAAGAACTCTGGGCTCTTTTAGGGCAGAACCAGGATAAACACTAGGAGCATGATGACGATTATTATACTCACAGCGAAACGTCCCGGAAAAAAAAAACATAAAAAAGGAAAGAAAATCATTTGATGGAAATCACCCTTCGTATCACAGTAGAGTTGATTTACAGATATTTCCTTTGTTAATCTACTCACTATAGAGGATGCCCTGGGAGGATTCCGAATCATTTTAACTGCATGTTCCTGAGGCCCTAAGGAGTAACAAAATGTCGGTATACACTTAGCTGAGTTTGGCTCATTACTGGTCAACTAGAGCTAGTTCAACTTATTTGGAATCCTCCCCGGGCACCGTAAATACAAAAGCATTTTCACCAGAGGCGTATCAAGGAGAAACACGAAAACCATTAAAAATCCGTTCTAGAAACGCAAACATTCCAACGATCACATTAAAAAGAACGCATCCTAATAAAAACTTGACCTGTCTACCCCACAGTAGAACAAGATACTCATACTAAGCTCAAAACTAGAGCTGGCTGGTTGGAAATTGCTGGCTGGTTGGAAATTGCGGGCTCGCCTCGATTACCCTGCGCGCTATTAAATAATTCCCTTTACCACTTTTAAGTGGATTGATATAAAAAACGGTCTGTCTAGATGTTTTTATATTTATTTTATTATTTAATAGTAACATCAAAACTGTATGGCCTTAAACCGTATTCCATGTAAGATTAGAATCGTGCGGTAATCGTCATGCGTTTATAGGAAAACCAATTTGAAACGCAAAATTATGTATTGTTGTATTTGAAGAGCACGTAATGATCGAAAGAAGTAAAATTATTTAGTACAATATTTCCCTTTAATATCCTAGATAAGCCACGAAACGTAGACAAATATGTCCGTTAAAATTTTAATGTTATCTGGAATAAGGTAGGTTTAGAGTATCCTGTAATATAATATTAAACCAGCAATAATTATATACATAAATAAATAAATATTACGAGACAATCTTACACAAATCAACCTTGGCCCACGGTAAGCTCAATAAGGCTTGTGTTGTGGGTACTAAGTAGGCGACGATATATATAATAGATAAATACATATAGATACTTATATACATATATAACATTCCATAACTCAGGAACAAATATTCGTGATAAACATACAAATAAATACCCTGACCGGGTTTCGAACCCGGGACCTCCAGTTTTGTAGGGAGAGTCACTCCCAACTGGGCTCCGGAGGCCGTTACATAAATGGTACACTACTTGTAAACACGTTATCGAAAACTGCACCAATGATTTAGGGGTGTTTATGGGCGAAAAATCAATCTAGCTAGGTTTCACTTCTGAGAAAATTCGTAGGTATTTAATTGTCGATTTTCACCGCGTTTCCTGACTCTTACCGGTATTTACATACTAGAATTATGCCTACTTGTTAAAAACTACCCTGAATGCTTTCAGTGGAGATCGTGCAAACCTAGCGTACGGTCTCAATACAAATATGATATTACTGTCCCAAAAGTAAGTACATCCATATACAATAAAAGTACATTCATATCAGCCATACGCATTTTTAACAATCTTCCTGTAGAAATAAAAAGCCTGGAAGGAAATAACTTCAAAAGGTGTTTAAAAAACTTTCTTATAGATAAGGTTTTCTACAACCTAAACGAATATTATAGTTATGTGTAATATTATAATGTAGTAATTTTTATAAATAAAATTGTAACTAGGTTAAGATTTACAAAATTGTATGCCCGAAAAGGGTAAAACTGTTGGAACCCATAATATCATGCTTCATACCTTTGTACTTACACGGTTTTATACAATAAAATTTTCTATTTCTTATTTCTATTTCACCCGAGCTGAGCTCAGTCGCCAAAGTGTTGACAACTATATTTTATGAAGTGGGAAGCAGTGCCTATCCTTTCTACAGATGAATTGTCTTGTTTCATAAAGTTTCTCGACGGAAAATTTAATAAAAAAAAAATGTTTTATGACATTTTCTATTTGACATAGGTACTCGTATTTAGGTCTTGATAACAATTTTACTTAAAATTTGGATACCATTAAATTGTCAGATTGATAAATGCCGTGAATTTTCTAAGAATTTAAACTATCTTCTTCGTGGCACAACTGATAAAAAAAGATTGCTGGAAACGTCTTGTCAAAAATCCTTTTCACTCGTTTGTTTTTGACTCATTTGAGGGTTATTTATGTTTTTCGGTATTAGCTTTTACTAAAACCACGGCAACTCCCGTATTTTCCCTGGGGTTCTGTCACTTGAACTACTAACATTTGCCCTAATGTTTCAGTAGACCTCATGCATTTATCTTCGATACAGTGAACTTTTCGGGGTTTCTTTGAATATCTATCATCAAATAGAACATAGAAGTCATAAGGCGAGGTTAGGTTTGTTTTGCAATAATCCTATAAAGTTTACTATGCGTTTACAAAAAAATGCGTTTGGTCTAATGAAACATTAGGTCAAATCAATCATTTAGGGATTATGTTGAATTCTAAACATATCTCAGTATTTAAATTAAATAATTCTTCAGTTTGTAAATAGATAGGAAAATTCGCTCGCAGCAACTAGTTCACGAGTGAGTGTTTTCATGCTCGAAAAGCACTTTGAATTGCTCTCCCTCTCGACTTGAGCATGTTTTCACTCGGTAATACGCACGGCTAATTGCCTAGATACGTTTCTTAGTACCTACTCTGGATTATGCTTTCCTAGTCTTTACGGATGGCTATGTTTGTATATTTTTGCTTCAGCTTTGATTTAAGTTTGGACAACGTTAAAAGTGTTCAAGTAGGTACAATGTTTATTTATTAATGGATATTAGGTTAATGAATATTAGCTGCAAAATAGAAAACTACAATATTCACAATCGCACCACTTACGGTTTTTGTATTGCTATTGAGCACATAATCTTTTGATTTTCACTAAATATTTAAATAATTTGCTTGGGTAATATTTTGTTATATTAACAAAATACCCAAGGTACCGCCCTGAAGTATGTAGGTATATCACCAAATAGTTCTCCGAAAACACTACGAACTTTTTGCATTTTTTTTAAATTTCGAAATATCATGTTCTACTCAAAGAGTTTATGTTTTTTTAGAAATGTAATATTAACTCCACTTATGTATAATGTATTTAATCATCATATTATTTATCTTTATGTTTTTAAATCTTTGATCATATTTATAGGTACTTAATTATAATCGTTATTTTTATTTAGTTATATGCCTTTACATCTGTTTAAGTTGTGTTTTTTTCGTTTTAAAATATTAATTTATATAATCATCAGTTTGTGAAAAATATTATATAGAGTCTGGTTATTTTGTGAATATTGGTTGGTTTAGTCCAGATATTTTTTTGTTTAAAATGTTCCTTCTTAATGTCGATATTAGTACCTAAAAGTAAAACGAATAACTGTGTGTAGCAGCGTAAATTATTTTACACTTTACTAACTTACAAAGATTCTCATTGCATTTTCTACCGACTATTTCGTTTTCAGTTTATTTGCTTAGGGATGGCAAACATTTTGAGCAAACCGTATCCGTGAGCTCAATTTTCATTGAATTTATATACCAGCCACAAAAACTCTATTTAGTACGCTTAACGTTTGTAAGTGCTTCACATAAGTTTTAAACGAATGCAGTTCAAAGCAAGCACTCTAACTAATAAAACCTCCTAACTCTCCCAATTACGTGCACTTAATCACTAGCTTATTCCATTGAGATACGGTTTAAATTCCAGGAAAATGCAATTGGATGTTTGTAGCTTGGGATGGGTATTATCTATTCGCTATTTATCTTTCATTTTATTTGCAGCTAAAAGGATGTTTCTTTGTGTAAAATTTTCCATACGCGTGTATGCTTAGGAATGTAATAGCCAATTAGGTTTCCAGTTAGTGGTAAAAGAAACATTACATTACATAGCCTTCCGAACTTTAGTTTTTCCACAATTCTTGTTTATATATAAAATCTCACAGTGTAATGAGCCTTTTGGCAAAGGCCTCCTCCAACTCCTTCCAATGTTTCCTAACTCCCGCCACTCTTGTCCAATGGAGGCCTGCGGTCAAAGATAACTTCATTATAACGATGTGACACTATATAGGAGCTTTTCTGATCTTTCAACGCAACACTCTTTAGTCTATAACTTGGAATCACAATTTTACAATGATTCTACTAAAAACTTTTAATTAAATAATTATATATATCACTTTATAACCCTTCAACTTCAACTACTAATTTGCCTTTATTTTAGTATCGCTACTTTCTTTCCCATCCTCGATCTATGTTGTCTCGGTATTGCATTTAAAAACCGGCCAAGTGCGAGTCGGACTCGCGCACGAAGGGTTCCGTACCATTATCTATAAATAAACTATTTTATTTTGTGTTTTTAGTATTTGTTGTTATAGCGGCAACAGAAATACATCATCTGTGAAAATTTCAGCTGGAACTATCATGGTATCAGTGAGATACAGCGTGGTGACAGACAGACAGACGGACGGACGGACGGACGGACGGACAGCGGAGTCTTAGTAATAGGGTCCCGTTTTACTCTTTGAGTACGGAACCTTAAAAATGGGAAATTATAAATGCACCGACTGAAGTTTTTATTAGCACCGTAAATGTAACGTCTTTTTTATTATGTGAGCAACGGTTTAATAGAACAGCTTCTATTAAACTAATACGCCATCTTTACGAACCCAACAGAATATGTTCAATCCAGTGCCAATTTACAAACAACAATTCACATAACTCATCTACCGGTAAAATATATTATCTTCTAAATTGATGACTCAGCGACTAATCTAGTACATCAGCTATTTATTTTAGACATTCAACATCTGTCTACTAATGAAAACAAAACCTAGCCTCAATAAAGAGCATCGCACATAATTATTTAACATCAAAATTAATGGGAGTCGTCTTTTTCAATGAAAATTTGCGTAGCAACAGAAAATTTCCATAGCAACAGACCTCCCGCTGGAGTGTGCTGGAGTCGCTATGTGATTTATAAATAAAATGATTGTTTGAGTTTAATTTCCCTTACACAAACTCACTATTTCACCTTATTAAACATAACTAGCCCTCGCATATTTGCGAAACAATAGGTAGGTTAGGTTCGTTAGGTAGCTTCAGAGGCCTAAGGGCACACCGCCTAGAAATAGGAGCCCCGCTGTGCGGGGCTCCGTCGAATCTTTCGAGAAACGATTCTAACGAGCCTAAACTCAACAGGATTGCGTCCGTTAAGTCCTACTTACTGCTACCTTCTGTCTCTATCATCAGATCAACTCGATGGTACCATATTATTAAATTTTCTGGATGATAATTCACTATTATGCTTTACCCATTTTTTTAAGCTCAATCGGTTGAAGATATCTGCTTCAAAATTGAGATGCAAGATTCCACCCGAACAAACATAGTTAGTTGCAGACATTGCAAATTAATAGAAAGCTTGTTAAATAGAGATACAGAGACAATATGAAATTAGAGCTATCATTTACCTTTTTTTCATGACAATATTAAGTCAATGTAGATTCTTGTAGATTCAGTCATCAATTACTTATACTAACGTATAAAAATAGAGGTGACAGTATGAAATAAGAGTCCGTTGAAATTATTTTATAGATGCAATTGAGACACTTATTAGAAGCTTAAAATATGTAGACATACTACAAATTTATAGGTGCTATAAAATAATCACCATGCTGAGTCATAATAACGTAGCTCAAATTACACAATATACGGTTGCTCGAAAAGTATTTATTAGTCGCTGACCTATTAATTTAGTAGACAATTAAGTAAAGAGGGCGAAAATGACAATTTAAAGAAGCTGCATTAATTGCAACCCTTTAAAATTAACTCTTACGTTAAATTTAATGTTAGGTGTCCATTTAAAATGCCATTTGTGTGAACGAACGTCAGTTTCAGAAAGTTGCATAATTACTCTGCCGACCCCGTAGGCAAATAGTTATCATCATCATCATCACAGGCCTTTGCGTCTATTCCAGACGATTTAAACATTGCCATGGAGACATCGTTTTTGGTGACTGTACTCGTAGAGGCCAATACGCGACCGGCATGATCTTTCACATTTCTGGCAGACGAAATTCGTGCCAGGGGCTCTAGTTTCAGCTTGTTGTCTACGCAACCTTCTATTGGCCAGTGTCTGGAACCAGGTTCCATCGCACAACGCTCTGCCGTCCACAACGCGTTTGCGCCATCCATCTCTATCTTATTAACAATAAGCATAATAGTTAACATTTTAAACTTTTTATTTCTTCAGTACCTTTTATAATGAATTCTCCTTATCCTGTTACGTTTAAGTTGTAAATTCCTAGTATACCTACTTATTATGTAAAAGTTAGTAAACCTACTTTATATCACAAATTATTATTTAGTTTACTATTACCACTTCTTGTACTGGAAGAGCGGTGTCTCCTGACACAAGCATAATGTAATGCTAAAAAACCTGCCAAGTGCGAGTCGGACTCGTGCACCAAGGGTTCCGTACCATTATCTATAAAAACGGCAAAGAAATCACGTTTGTTGTACTTGTATCATTATGGGAGCCCCCTGTAGCCTAGTTGTTAATGACCCGGCCTACGACGCTGGAGGTCCCGGGTTCGAATCCCGGTAAGGGCATTTATTTGTGTGATGAATGTCATGGATGTTTTCTATGTATTAAAGTATTGATTAGATAGATAGATAGATATATTAATTTATTTCTTTTAGAAAATAACATATTATTTTACATCAAAAATAAGATGGATTCACTAAGAGATCGTCAATATGTGTACCTATAATAATTTGACATTATACAAACAATAGAAAATGTCACAAGTAAAAGTCAAAAAGAAAAATAATAATGTCAATGAACTTGTATACATAATTAGGATATCCTAAGCAATGTCAAATGTCAAAATAAATAACTGAGTTATTTTATCAATAGGTAGGTACAATATCAAAATATAAATACAACGGTAACATGTCAAAATAGTATAAAAAACAAAAACAACACAAATAAATACTTAGGTAATAACTTCAAGATAATTATCATAATAAATTAATTTTACAATTTGGTTTCGTTATATTCCTTCACAAAATATAACGGTTTGGACAATAAAAGTTCTTTCAGCCGGTGCTCAAATTTATCATCTGAGATTTCATTTTTGAGACTGGCGGGTAGGCGTTCATATAACGACGGGCCTACTACTCGGGGATTCTGATCGAGCAGCGCAAGTCGACGCGCACGGACAGTAGTCGCCCCGTTTGGCGGGTGATTCTGCCAGGGAAATTCGCCCGTTTAAATAATTTTATCTATATAAATTATGTTTATCGTCGTCTAGTACCCATAGTACCGAAACGACCCACAAAAACTCAAGTATTTTAGGTATAAAAAGTGAACATTTAAATTTGAACTTTGTTAGTCCCTACTTTAAGAAATGATTATTAAAATAAGTTTTCAGTTTTTGAATAAATACTAAATAGTTACGTCGTAATCTTGAATGAAAAAGGAAGCATTTTGCAAAATACGCTCGTTTGTAGGAGTAAGGACTCTTAAGACCTAACATAGTTAATATTTGATGACCGGTTAGACTAGTGGGTAGTGGGAGCTCAAGGACCTGGGTTCGAATCCCGGTAAGGGCAAATATTTGTGTGATGACCATGAATCTTTGTTTCTGAGTTTTGGATAGTTTATATGTACGTATACAGGATGTGGCCTGTAATAGGAGCAAAAAATTAAACGGGAGATTATTAAGCTTGTGAACAGTTATTTGCACATGGTTAAACTTAAAAAAAAAATTTTTTTTTTGATTTTTTTTTTCCTTCAAAATAATTTTTGTTATATTTTTTTACTCTACTGAAGTGCTATCAATAACTTTTTATTTTATAGACACTAAAAAAAATAAATGAAATTTAAAAAATCACAAAAATATCTTTTGAAAACAAAAATGCAAAAACTATTATGACTCGTTACATGATGTTACCTCAAAATCCGCATTGACCGCTGTGGTATGATGTCGTGGTGCCAAGATACATTACTTGGAGGTCATAACTTTAGAACAAAATATCTCCGAATCCAAAAAAAATTAAAATGAGTGGGACACAAGGGGTTACTGCAAATGCTCTAAGGAAGCGTCCCTTTGAATATTTGCTTCTATTTATTACATGCCACACCCTGTTTAAGTATTTATATATTTTAAATATATTATATCGTGGTCTAGGTCTAATACCCATAACACAAGCCTTATTCAAATTCAAATTCAAATTCAAATAATTTATTTCGGAACATTGTCCATAGTTGTTAGTAAAAGCAAAAACATATGAAAAACTTAATTCTAGTGTTAGTGGGTACATGAAATATAAACATTAGGTATTAAACGAAACAATGAATATCGTTCCAGTGTTTCTGGATACGGCCTTCAAATCTGTCAACAATGGTACTCAGTAGAGTGTTTGGGCTGCCCCGAATTCTGCGCACCACGGATGCTACCCTTTTGCGCATAATAGCGGCAAACCCGTCAACATGCGCATCAGCGAACATCCCCGACGCGCTACAGAAACGAGGCAGCCCCAACAGTATCCTGAAACCATTGTTGTACTGTACTCTTAGAGCACTGATAGCCTTCTGCGTGTAGTTAACCCACAGGCTGCAGGTGTAGAAAGTCTGGCAAAAAGCTTTAAAAAGCGTTAACTTAACTTGCTCTGAACACCTTGCAAACATGCGGGCCACCATGTTGCACCGGACTGCCAGCGCTCTCCTCTCCCGTTCTATGTCCAAGTCATCACAGAGGGACTCGGAGACCCAATGGCCAAGGTACTTAAATTTTGAAACCTGTTTTAGCGGGGTGCCATTTAATTTGACAGGTGGTATTGTGTACGTTTTTTTTCCAGACTTATGTATTTAGTTATTTAATTTAATATTATAAATATGAAAACGAGTTCCCCAACCGCAAAGGTGGTCAAAGTATTACGTTCAGATAATTTTAAAAATCCTGTTACCTCTGATGTAATTGATGAAGCATGTTACAACAGAATGCAAGCCCCGTGCCCTATTTTCCCTGTAAACTACCTTTTAATCTTTTGTTGTACCTCGTAAGCCTCTCCCCGCATGTTGTGAATCTTATTTTACTGTTAAGTAGCTTAGTTATCATCATTTTGCTCGTGTTGGTTTGCTGGGTGTACGCGAACCGCTCTAGTCTTTTGTTTTTAAACGTAGTTGTGTAAGTTGTGTTACGGTAATAGTATTTTTTATGATAATTTTATATTCGCGATTCAGGGTTGTCATTTTAATATACTTGCCTACGTATTTAGTAGTTAATTTTCAGTTTTTCACATTCTTATTCAAGTTGTGAAGCATACAAAGCTTTCTTTGTATATAGTTTTTCGACACCTCTCAGACCAGAATATGAAATTGAATACTCAGTGTACACTATTTTACAGTAAAAAAAAATATTTAATTAATAAATCTTCCTGATTATTGCCTTCCATCTTGATAATAACATTAATAAAATGTCCAATGTGACTTTTATTCAAACGTAAATTAACTAACAATTTTCTGTAATTTCTTAAATAAATACCAACAATATGTGGTAAAAATTAAAATGACAAAAAAGAGCAAGTTTAAATGTAACATAGAAAAATCTAAAACGAAAGAAAACAAAAAAAATAGTTAGTCAAATTGTCAAATGAAATTGGTACGCAATAATGAAAACCGTCATAGTGAAAACTATTTAACATAATTGAATCCAGTTCCGTTCAATATTACTTCATGCTCATTTATAATGTAGCTGAGGTTTCGCCGGAATCATTAAAATAATGAACACAACAAACCCAATATCAATTATTATTCACAATCCCCCATTTCCCATCTGCCATCACTTTAAAATTCACAAAAGCAAGCTTTACCGGTAATCCACGTACGTTTTTTCGTATTTTTACAACGTACAAAGTATTGATTAAGGCCGGTCCTTCATAGTGAGTAATAAATAAAAATAAACATCACTGTACTGCATCGCCTCTGGGTATGCACTCAACATCATACATACAGCGAAAACATATACGCGGAGAACGAAAATAACTTGATCCATCGTTCCTCGCTAGAAACGTAAAATTTGAAGGGATTTTTGGGTAGCATGTTTGATGTAGAGAGCTCTCGTTAAATTGGGAGCGCATCGCCACATAGATGAGTTTTATTTCGAACGGATGTGTTGTGTGGATACAATAAATATATTTTAAAATCGAGCTTGAAGGTTTAAGTAAATCTGCGTTTTTAGGGTTCCGTAGCCAAATGGCAAAATAACGGAACCCTTATAGATTCGTCATGTCTGTCCGTCTGTCTGTCTGTTTGTCTGTCTGTCCGTCCGTATGTCACAGCCATTTTTTTTCCGAAACCATAAGAGCTATACTGTTGAAACTTCATACGTAGATGTATTTTGTGAACCGCATTTAGATTTTTACACAAAAATCGAAAAAAAACATTAAGTTTTAGGGGTCCCCATACACAAAACTGAAACTCAAAAATTTTTTTTTCATCAAACCCATACGTGTGTGGTATCAATGGATAGGTCTTAAAAATGATATTCAGGTTTTTAACATCATTTTTTTCTAAACTGAATAGTTTGCGCGAGAGACACTTACAAAGTGGTAAAATGTGTGTCCCCCCCTGTAACTTCTAAAATAAGAGAATGATAAAACTCAAAAAAATATATGATGTACATTACATGCAAACTTCCACCGAAAATTGGTTTGAACGAGATCTAGTAAGTAGTTTTTGTTTAATACGTCATAAATCGTAAACTGCAATTTATTTAACGGAACCCTTCATGTGCGAGTCCGACTCGCACTTGGCCGCTTTTTTGCTTTAAATGTATCCATTAAACTATTGCTAGAGGCGATTCGATCTCGTTTCGTTTACCAATAAAGCTCAGTAATTAACGCAAAAATTCATGGTATACATGCAATCTTGCAAAGGTCCCAACTTAAATTTCACAGTTCTATCTAAGCTTATATTATATACATACAGTTCTATCTAAGCTTATATTATAAAGAGGAGATTGTTGCTTTGAAAGTTCTCTCTGAGACACGAATTTAAAGGTATGTGTAATTATTGAACCGAGCGCCAGTCGACTAAGCGAGGCCAAGCGATAGCGTAAAATAAAAACTACAATTATTTACCTTTAGTTACGTAACCCCGCTAACACCTCAATTTACTCCTCGAAGTTTTGGTTACGTTCGAAAATAACTTAAAGTTGGTGAAGAAAAGCCATTTCCCTTCAATTTGGACACGAAGGAGGATCTAACCCAGAATTAACCGTTAAACTTTTTAATGTCGCTGCCTATGGGCGAATAACACGAAGTATAGGGACTTGGCTTGTTATTCTTCGTTTATTTAGTTATCCAAAATTTATTGCACGAACCAAAAAAAAGAACAAAAGGCGGACTTAATGCCTCAAGGTCGACCATTTAATAGGGCCAGACACAGACTTTTAAAAGAAAGAAAGAAAGAAGAAAGAAAGAAAGATACATTTATTCACTAACACACAGGACACATATATTAAGCAAAAATAAATAAAAATAACAGTAAAAAACATGTAACAAGTGTGTCTCTGCGGCAGTGAACCGGACACTGCCTCAGCATTATGCTGAGGTGTCAGTCAGACACCTACAGCGCTGATTTTCAGCCAGCACCGTTGGTGACTCACGGAAACGTCATACAATTATAATTACACAACTATACATATAATTAATTGTGCAAGGCGAGAGAGAAATAAACATAAATACATAGTGAGATAATACATACAGCACTACCTACATGCAGCTTTAATAAAATAATAACTACGTTACACATTAAAGTAAATTTTACTATTAAACTAAAAACAACTAAAAGGTGACACATCCGATGTGTCTTGCACCCACCTTTAAAAAGTCTCTGTTTTGCCCTATTCGGGCGTTAATCAGCAATTTTGAAACGAGTTTTGTGTATGATTATTGTCATTTTAATTGTAAATTAACGTTTGACATGTAAAAGTGCCCTTGTAGCCTATTTGCAGAATAAATCATTGTTTTTTGTTTTTTTGACAGAATATTTCCTTTCTGTGAGATTGGAGTATGGCCGGTGAGTCGGGTTACAAGCATGTTTTTTTTTTAAATTGGTTATATGTCAGTTATACCGTCCTACTACGCCGCTATTAACCCTGTATCACACCGATGCGGCCTGCGGTGGCGGTCCATAGTAAATTTGACTGCTAATGACAAGTTTACTATTGACTGTCTGTGAAAGGCCTTATGCATTTCGTGTTACAAATGATACAATACGATTAAAATCAGTTAAGGATTCTGATGTTAGCTACTAGTAGCGCCGCAAAGGTGTCAAAGGGGTCGGGCGGGTATGCGGGAGGCGACTCGAGGCTAACTTCAGAATCGTTTACTGATTTTTTATTTATTTATTTTATTTTATTTATTACGTACATCCACATCATATATATTACAATTCACATAAAGCTAGCATATTAAGAAGTATTTATTTCTGATATATACAACAATTACGGAAGTACATAACATTGGCTACGCATGTTGCATTCATAGCAATAAAAGTTATAAATAACTTAATACAAAACAAAATATGAACTAAACTAATATTAACAGAATTTATATGTAAATATCTATAGAACTAATATTATTTGCAATAATCGCGACAGAATTATTTTAGTTTTGGCAATGATGTCGATTTAAACTTAGGTAAACGGTCGTTTAAGATCTCGATACATTTATTTTGGCTGACAAAGTCATTAAAACTTGAACAAATTCTCACCAAAGGAGACTGCAAGCCAAGGTTAGTCCTGCTGAATGGTGTGGCGAAAGGTTTTGTAATAGGGTGCCGAGGGTAATTGTGAGGAACTGTTAACGAGACTCTCTCTAATAGATTGCAACATTTTATTTGCCCATTTACTACCTAGTGCATGAAACAAAAATCTAACATACGCCGCCGATCACGCAAGCTGTCCATATTAAACTTAGCAAGACGACTATAATAGGTATTTCTGTGCGAAAAGCCAGGGGTGCCAAATGCAAGATATCTTGTGAACGCCCTTTGTATGCTCTCAACCCGTTGCGAGTGAACCTGGTAGTGAGGACTCCAAACAATCGAGGCGGTTTCGAGATGGCTGCGTACCAGAGTGTTATACAGGATAGGAGCCGCTGGAGATTCTTCTCAGGAAACCAAGGATCTGTACCGCCTTTTTTACTATTGAATCTACGTGAACGTAAAATTTTAGTTGGCTATCAAATATAACACCTAGATCTCTAATTTCAGTCACTTCTGATAGCTCAACACCGCCTATCTCGTATTTTGACACAAGTGGTTTTTTCTTACGACAGTATTTTATAAAAAAGCACTTATTCGGGATGAGAGTCATATTATTATTATAGCACCAATACACTTTGTTGTTTAAATCGCTCTGGATCATTCTTGCATCTGATTCACATGCCACAGAGTTGTACATTTTTACGCAAAAATATGACTTTTTTAATTATTTTTATGAACAATATTACATTTCAATTCACTGGATACATATATGGCTAGTGTCTATAGAAAATATCGCGTCTGCAGAGCTGCAAAAAGTCATCGTGGAAAAAAAAAGTAAACCGTTCTGAAGTTCACAGTGTTCGCGGTGCCTCCCCACTAGCGTGCTACAGTCCCATAACACGTCTGTCCTGTGTCACCCCTGAGCAGCACCAGCGTTTACCAACTATTTCCCTATACATTGTATTTGCTTAATGCGCGCCTGGTGACCCAATTTGGTTTTTAAGTGTCCTTCGGGAACGCACCATTAGCGGCGTGGCGAGTTTGTAAAGTTTCATGGAAGATGTTGGTTTTTTCATTCATTACGTCATTTTAATATGCCTATGTCCAGCAGTGGACGTCTTTCGGCTGATATGATGACGTCATTTTAATGGCTTTCAAAAGCAAAATGTGAAATGAATCCAGCTCAAAGTTTTTTTTTTTAACTTAATGTTACGTTACGACCTCGTACCCGGGATAAAAACTATCCTTTATTTTAATCCAGGCTATAAACTATATAATATATAATCTTCGTGCAAATTTCATACATCTAAAACATCAAAAAAAACTGTTTATTTCAGTAGTTTAATTGGTACAAAAAATATTCTACTAATTACTAAACAAACAAACAAACATCCACATACACACATCCATACATCTAAACATCCAAGCTTTTGCATGTATAATATTAGTAGGATTTTATATATTTATAAGTATAATACATTACTCGATATTTAAAGTTATCGGTACACATTAACGCCATTCAAAAGATCGCAAGTCACTCAACAAAATTAGAACTGAGATCAGTAAAGTATTAGATGATACCTACGACTATACTCACCACTAAGCAATAACAGACTGACAATAACGATAATGATGATACACATTTTTAATAATACTATAAATACATCTAAAAATCAACATTTGGGAATAATGTCCATTGGTCACAAAGCAACTTGAAGATAAGTGACCAGAGAAGCAATTATTATATCGCTTGAAATTATTTCCAGCAAAGATACGGAAAAGAGAAAAAAAAGGTTAGCTTCAACAGCCTCGGGTCATACGCTATAAAAATAACTGAAATTCGCCTTACCCCATATTTTGGAAGGAAGTAGAATTTATGCTTAAAAAGCTCATGTAAATAGAATTATTGCAGACATTAAATATATCTTTTAATTGGATTTTTGCCATTGCTTTTTGAATTAGTCCCATGGACATAAATAGCCCTAAATCATCCTATCCCTAACTGACATCTCACGGATTTAAACATTAAATCAAAAACATTTCTGCCCGCGCCTATTCGTGTCCACATTTGCCCATAAGCCTCGGAATAACACCCATAATCATATAGGGGTTTTTTTATTAAATCGAGTTTTATTTTATTTAAACATAAACACAATTTTACTGCTTATTCCGGGCCAACTGTTACTCGCGTCTGCAGGAGCTACCTCCAACCACAACCCTGCACTGCACGTGACCCCTGGGTGGTGCTAAAGAATGACACACTTTAAAGGCGAAATAATGTATGCCATACGATTATAGTACATTATGATACAAGTGTGCTAAGTTGGTCATTACACCCGAGTCGGTTTTTAAGCCTGAGCCGAAGGCGAAGGCTTAATGGAGACGAGAAGTGTAATGACCAATGCTCACGTGTTTCATACGACGTTTTTCAACACATTTGCGAGGAAAAAAAAAAAATTTAAATGTTAAAAGATATGTAATGAAAAGGCACTAGTGCGATAATGTAATGTAAAAGTCACGGCATGGGTAATATTCTGCATTATTTTGCTAATATTTAAAAATATATGTAATGAAAAGGCACTAGTGCGATAATGTAATGTAAAAGGCACGGCATGGGTAATATTCTGCATTATCAGTGTAAATACGCTGTAATAAGACCTACTTTACGAGCAGGTGTGTTGAAAAATAAATACTGCTTATTGCGTTATTTTTATATTCTATAATGGCATGAGCATAAGTGTGCTCTGGACCACTCCGGCTTATAGGTGTAGACTATGCAGGGCCACTCCTACTAAAAAAAATATGGAAATTAGCAAAGGGAGAAGCATTTGAGCCTGTTAAGGGCTGCTGGCAAATGCTATATCGGTATATCGTATATTTACGTGTTTCATAGCAATATAATAACGACATTTTGGCATGAAACACGCTTGTGGTTGATTGCGAAAGGTATGCGTAATCTAGATAGACCCAATAAATTAATGAGGCATGGAAAAGAACCATAATATTTGTCAGGAATCCTGAGCGCTCATTTTAGCAGATGCGCTGAGGTTATCTCGACATCTGTGTTTGGCGTTTGTTTTTTCTAACGGCGTTTTATTTGGATAACAATGTAGGTATCATATGAACAGATTTCACGATATGTATACTCGTATCTTCATTTTATATTAAAAATTCTTTATAAAAAACAGTTTTGTCGTGGAATAAGTGCATAACCATGGCTAACTATTTAGCAATGCACGGTTCGAGTAAGAAAATATGAACAGCAATATAGTTTATTATAATTCCAGAGCAAGTGCGATATTGTTCGGCCTCGTTTGCAGACACGCGGGACATCACGCGACTCGTTGTATGACGTATAGTTGATAGTAATTTACACGGTGCCCTGGGAGGATTCCAGTTAATTTTAACAGCGTGTTCCTGTGGCTCTAAGGAGTACAAATTTTTGCTTAACCGGTAATGTATAAACGTAGTTCATACGGGTGTCGATCATGCAGGCCAATTGGTCGAAGATCTGTTAGGCGTCTTAGACACAGGTGGGGTGACGAAGTCCAATTATATTTGAAAGAACTCGGGGCCGCCGACTGGACAGAAACGGCATGGGAAAGGGAAACCGGGCAGTCTTTAGAGTCGGAGGCCAAGATTCACTTTGGATCGTTGCACAATAGCAGTAAATTAAAAAAAAATTGTACATTCAAAACAAAGTTTTAACCGACTTCAAATCAGTAGCCAAATTGCTTCAAGTTTGCCTATAAAATTTGAAGAGTTCCCTCGATTTCTCCAGGATCCTATCATCAGAACTGGATTTTGGTGACAACGGGACCAATCTGGAAGTATACCTATGCTTTCAAACACAGTTTTTTTTTTTTAAATCTGTTCATAAATTACCGAGATATCGCGTAAAGCAGTGTTTTTCAACCTTTTTCATGGCGCGACCCCCCTAGAGTAAGAATCAAAGCAGCCGCGACCCCCCGGTGAGTCGGTTAAAAAAAAGTAAAATAATGTTGTTATGCCATACGATTAAATAAAAAGTAAGTAAGGTTATGTATGAAAATAAAAAGTAAGCCGAAATTAGCTTACATTTTTTACTCCTAAGGCATTTCACTCAACATTGTTGTTTTACGAATTATCCCATTTTCAACGTAGGTAATCTCCCATCACCAAACCAATGGCAAGGAAGTACCGCAGTTAATTGTATTCCGCACCTATAAAATAATAGCGGCCATTCAATTACTGCGGGGCAAAACCAACATGGCGTTAAACGTGCGGTCAGGTGGAGATTCATCAAATTAATGCTATGGCGAGGACACGGTGAACAAGATGAAGCGTTACTTCATGAAGCATCATGTGTGTAGTTGGGGTTCGGAAACCTTGGTCAGTTATTAAATTCATTCCTTCATAAAGTGCTAAGTAGACAAGTGCATATAAAATTATACTTACTTGATATGATAACAAGGATAAAAATAGTTTACACCTCTGATCTATATCTAGTTTCGTATCAACATCAAACCTTTTACCTTTTTAATGACCTAGTCAAATAAACTCATCGTCTCGCACAGTGGATACCCACCCTTAAGCTACGAGACCTAATAAGGTTTGTTGAGATCCAACGTCGCACTAAGGTGCGTGACGTGGGAGATATCCTGACTAAACTCAAATGGAGTTGGGCAGGATATGTTGCTATTGGTGGCCACTTACAGTCAAAACTAGCGTTGGTGGTTCACCAGCACGAAAGGTTGACAACAATACTGTGGGTCATTCCTGGATGATACTAGCATGGGACCGGGATAAGTGGCGTACTCAAAGAGAGGCTTACTGACGCGAAGACAGACAACTTAATCAAGGGCTTGCGATGTATCGCTCTTGCCATTGTCCACTCCACTACTATCTCCTCCGCTCCCCGCTCCACTAGCCACCATGCCCCATCTTCGCCCATATACGAATGCAAATACAAACAACTAAACCCTTTCACGGCTTCTTGCTCACGTTTGAAGCATACCTCTATGGGCGTTACAAAGCAGAAAAATGCTGCAACGAGTGACGGCCTCGGCTACGGGCACTTTGCTTGGCTTCGAATGGGTTATTGCTCCTGCTCCGCTACCATTTCCGCTCCTCGCTCCGCCAGCCACCATGCCCCATCTTAGCCCATCCGTGTGCTATACTGACGCGAAGACAGACAACTTAATCGAGCCCTAGCGATGTATCGCGCACCTGATCTAAATTAATGCAGTTAGTTTAGATTACAGATGTCGGGGGCGTTGATAAGGCTAACTCAGCCGTTATACGAACGGCGAGTAACAAATTAAAGTAGACGTAGGGCTATGCGTAAGTAAGTAGGAGTAAAGATATGGTGGGCTTTCTATCAGGGGATCGCTTGCAATCAGCATCCTAACGATTTTCCCATTAAAGTAAAATCTATAAATCCACTAACACACCCAATACAAGTGTTTATTTATTAAAATCTGCCCGAGGGTATTACAGATCTAACAGTAAATGTTTTCTAAGCAGAAACGTCCGCTATAGAAATTCAAAATGTCGGTAAAAGTGGAAATTTCAAAAATTATTGGCGATTACATTTTTAAATTTTCCACTTTGATCGTTTTTTTTTTATTACAGACCCTTCAATAAATTTGAAACTAAATTGTACGCTTTACATGTTAATCAACTACTGTTTAAAAGAATATTTCGCACTGCATCCTTAATTTATTTATTTATTCGTATGGCATGGGTACAGTTCTTCACAAACTTATATGAATACCATCGTGAATTAGACCTTAATTATAACTAGGTACTTTTATATTCAATTAATTTATTTTCGTTTATTTTTATTTTTTATTCGCATGCGTTTTTATACCCTGCATGGCTTCTTAAAGCCTAAAAGCCTCGCAACACTTGTAACACCACGATATATCACATTGATTGTAAATAAAATATTTCTACATCTATTTCTATTTTTTTATACACAACGTGTTACAAAACACCCCGTAAAACATTTTGTACTTCTTTTTTTTTATTGATACTGTGTCTAAGTCATACTGCGATACAACGGTTTTCAAATTTTGTAGATTGACTCTTTATAATGGACCGTTTAACCCCCTTTCAGCTTTACGGGTATTTTTGTAACATCGTGTATTTCTGAAATATTGCTGTAAAAAATCACATTTGTTTTGTCGATGTCAAATATTCTAGTAATGTACAGACATTTTGGAGGTAGAGAAAAAATCGAACTACTTACCTACCAATAATTTTTAAACCTTTTCAAAGTCGAAGAACGACTTCAATAGCCCCTGCCATGCTCTTGGGGTGAATGGGACGACACGTATTGAATAATACCAGACTTACATTTTTTGCACGCTCTTAAATTATATTATGCTACGCTGAAGGGAAGTATTCTGCCAAATGTTGGTTTTTAAGGCGCTAAGGCTTGTAAATGAGCCCGCTGTAGAACAAAAAAAAAGTTACATATTTACAGGAACACACCGTCCTTAGGGTCACAAATTGGTGAAAATGACCCCAAGACGCTGGCTATTGGCTGGCTCGTATGCGATTTTCATTACATAGCGGGGCTGCGCGCTACCGAAATACGAATAATTCAATCAAACCCTGCAATGTAATAAAACTCGCACGCGAGTTTTTGCACCATGTTAATGGCCCTTAAGCCTTAGGCTGACAAACGCGCCAGCTCTGGGATCACAATTATATTCCGTTGCTATTCTGCTGCAGGTCTGTTAGTGACAATGATATGTATCTACTTGCGTATTTTACATGCAGTCAATGATCTTACCCTTCCTCCGTACGGGCCTGTCCAAATGTCTGCGGTGCAGCGCCGCAACGCAAAATTTTGCGGCGCGCGCGCCGCCTAAACCTGCGTTTAGACCCGAGAAACATAAGGCCAGGCTCTACGTGCTTTAGCGGAATCATCATCATCATCATATCAGCCGAAAGACGTCCACTGCTGGACAAAGGCCTCCCCCAAAGAGTGCCAAAATGACCGGTCCTGCGCCACCCGTATCACGCGGACTCCCGCGACCTTTACCAGGTCATTCGGTACGTGGTCGCAAATTTCGTGACAAAGTGTGTTTTATATTATTTCTTTTGTACGTGTTTTTGTTGTCACGAATAAATGTTTGAATTTGAATTTGTGGTCGCCACTCGAGAAGCTTTTCGCCCCAACGGCCATCGGTTGTACGTGCAATGTGCCACTGCTACTTAAGTTTAGCGATTCGGAGGGCTAATATCGGTTACCTTGGTTCTGCTGCGGATAGCCTCATTTCTGATGCGATCACGCAGAGAAACTCCCAACATAGCCCTTTGGGTGACTTTGAGCCTTCTTATGAGGCCCATATATTTTATGTATTTAGCGGAATAGCAAAGGAATAATATAGTTCTAGAAACTGCAATGAATAAATACGTTTAGTCGCATACACCCTGATATAATAATCATGAAGGACTGCCGCACGAAGGCAGCAGCAGTAATTGCACTCTAACTACTTCACAAACAGACTACGGTCAACATTTGTCTAGTTCTTCGTAAACGAACACACGAAATTGCATTGCCTTGAGGAAATGTTAAAAGTGGAAAGAAATGCTGATAAAAAGAAACGTTTCCAGCGGTATATATAAATAGTAAATGATTGGTTCCATTTTGGAAGAAGAGTTGATTTAGTTTGGCTTAAGTTTTTACTAACCAACGTTCAACTTTTTGTACTCTATAAGAAACAAAAGGCATTTTAATTTTATTTTATTACAGACAAGTAATGAAAACTGGGTGACAAAAAATTAGTAAGCTCTCGGTAAAGTGAAAAAAGCGGCCAAGTGCGATACGGGCTCGCACATGAAGGGTTACGTTAATTAAATTGCTTTTTACGATTTATGACGTATGATTAAAAAAAAATACTTACTAGATCTCGTTCAAACTAATTTTCGTTGGAAGTTTGCATGGTAATGTATATCATATATTTTTTTTTTGTTTTATCATTCTCTTATTTTAGAAGTTACAGGGGGGTGGGGGGGACACACATTTTACCACTTTGGAAGTGTATCTCGCGCAAACAATTCAGTTTAGAATAAAATGGTGCTAGAAACTTCAATATCATTTTTGAAGACCTATTCATAGATACCCCACACGTATGGGTTTGATGAAAAAAAAATTTGAGTTTTAGTTCTTAGTATAGGGTACCCCAAAATTTATTGTTTTTTTTCTATTTTTGTGTGAAAATCTTAATGCGGTTTACAGAATACATGTACTTACCAACTTTCAACAGTATAGCTATTATAGTTTCGGAAAAAAGTGGCTGTGACATACGGACGGACAGACAGACAGACATGACGAATCTATAAGGGTTCCGTATTTTGCCATTTGGCTACGGAACCCTAAAAATACCGCATAGGTAATGCGGAAGTGGCAAGTGGCCTAACCTGACACACAGCTGGCTATGTAGATTCCAAATAGTTAGGCCAGTAGCGAGTCACCAATCTCATTTCCTAAACAGACACCGAGTATTTCGTAAATAGCACGTGTTTCGAATGACAAAACTATTGCTTAAGCATTTCCTAAAAGGACATAAACACTGCGGAGCGATATTCGATTTGTTCTAGTTATAGTTTGGGAAATAACCACTAGTATTCACCAGAGCTGTGCAAATGCAGAGCGGTCATTAATCATCATATTTATCAGCCGAAAGACGCCCACTGCTGGACATAGGCCTCCCCCAAAGAGCGCCATAATGACCGGTCTGCGCCACTCACATCCAGCGGACACCCGCGACCGTTACCCGCTGGTCGATCACGTAACGCATAGTACAGTCGCCATCACATACATAGGAACATGTTCAAAAATATCGGCACATGCACCCTAATTCCTTGAAAATAGAGGTGTGTTTCGATGTTTGTGTGCTGCTTGTTTGCTCCGATGTATGTGATGGCGACTGTACGAACGTCGGGCAGGTCTAAATGTCACTTTTTATATGGAAAATTGACAGTTAAATTGTACCGAGACGTGCGTTCGGAACTTACGTATACCCTTCAGGTCATCAGTCCAACTTGGGGGCTTATTCAATGAATGATTTAAAATAATTTGAATAAGATAATTTTCGTTCAGCTACGATGGTACAATAGGACACTGGAGCAAATTTTAAAGTGCGTACGTACAGATTGTTTCGCTTATCGCGTCTACCCACGCTGCGCCTCCCGGTACGTGGTCGCCACTCAAGAACCTTTCCGCCCCAACGTCCATTTGGTTCTACGTGCAATGTGCATTCCCACTGCCACTTATGTTTAGCGATTCGGTGTGCGAGGGAAATATCCACTAATAGGAAGAGCTAGGTGAAAGATGCTTGCAATGCTTTTGTTTTTTTTTTCCTTGCACAAAGCTCGCACAGCTCTGGTAACAAGAGAGAGCTGTACGGCTAACGTGAGTTTCAATCGTAACCTTACGATACCTAACGACATACGAGATCGAATAAACGCGCTTCGAATAGATTTCGATCTCGCTTCGGTATTCTTCGATTCGACCCGTCAAACTCGTAACTCACGATGCCGTTGTCCTACGAAACCAACTGCAAAACGTTAGGCTCTAGCGTTTAGTTTTCGATGCGTAATTTAACGTTCGATTCGAACTACCAATCGGTAGTGTGAGACATTTCGAATCGAAGAATACCGTCGCGACTGTAGTTTACTATTTCACTTGCAAAATGGCCCGTGATATCGTATTATTCCGTCAAGAGTTACCGTAGATCCGATCGAAATTTATCTCAAATTAAAGAACTTATAAAAATAAGGGTTTTGAATTGACAACATATATCCGCAAAATTCGGATTGTCGCGTATTTTTTTTTTAAAAATGCAAATAAATGGCCCACGCGCCGCCATATTGTATCGACACTGTCGACATCGCGATGCGCGTATTCTGTAATGTCATAACCGACAAACGCTAGCATTTAAATTAAAACGATAAATGCTAGTGGTATAAGGTTGAATATTGGATAATCGATTAAACTATACGAATGAACGTGAAGTCGATCGCGAATTAAGTAATGTATAAGTGACTCACGTTACAGTTTGGATTTTTAGTTCTATGAGTGACCACCAGGGGCGGTGTATAGACTTTTCATACTAAATCTTAACGATAGGCGGTAGCGTCTGTAGTAAACGCGACTCACTTCAATCCCACGCTAAGGGTGCTGGTGGTTGATCACGTAACGCATTGTACGAATGTTAGATAGATCAAATTTTATGTGGAAAAATGACAGTTGGATTGTCCTAACGCGCGTTCGGAACGTTACGTGGTTACCCCTCAGTTCTCAATTCTTCGGATTGTTTTATTTTTTTATGTATGTTCTTCGATTACTCGAAGACACCTGGATCGATTTTTTTTATGAAAGGGTATCATTTCCTTTCCAAGTGGTCCCATAGTCAGTAGTATCTGATGGTGAGTTTCTGGAAAAATCGAGGAAACTCTTCTTATTGTATAGTCACACTTGAAGCAATTTGGGTACTAATTTGAAGTCGGTAAAAATTTTTTTTAAGTAAATTATTTTGTGTGGTTTTGGAACTCTTAAAACGAGTAGGTGCACTTTAGTCACAAAATCAACTAGGACCATACACACAAGCACACTTAAATGCTGTATCGGAGCAGAAGTTTAACCCAATTTCGCGGCTGATAACATGCTGTACGTGACGATAAACCAATATGACTAAGTGGAGATACCGTTAGACGGTGGCGTAAGGCATGGATGGAAATCATTCCGCACACTGAGTTATAGTATTTATAGAGCAGATAATATCATTTAGCTTAAGTTTTCACACAGAAAGATGCGAGTCGGCCTTAATTGGCTTAGTCTGTGGCTAATGCTGATATTTCAAGATGGCGGCCTGATGGAATATCAAGAAAAATGTTCAAGGGTAAGTCTATACGTGGTAAAAATAAGTCAATGATTGATTGAAATATTATTAGTTTTCGTGTGTAAAAAGCTGTTTTAGCTGTTTTTGTACTAAGTTGGTGATAAAAGCGCCGGATTGTCTGATGATAAGGGAACTGCGACAGAAACAACATTACAAGTGCATAAGGAGTGGAGCTAACTCTTTAAGATCGACCACACCGAAACATTAGAAATGCTGATTTAAGATATACCGTAGAATAAGAATAACTTTATTGCTTTCATGTTGGCATACATGTGGTCTTACAAAATTGATTTGGACGACTTCCTGACATGACGGAGTTGCATCGGTCTACGGTATCTTGTTACAAGCAAGCTAATTAGCAAGTTGAAGTGGCAGTGGGCAGGTCACATATGCCGCAGAACCGATGATCGTTGGGGCAGACGGGTCCTTGAGTTGACACCGCGTGTCGGCAAACGTAGTTTAGGGCACCCTGTAGCTAGGTGGGGGGCGATGTCATTGGTGAGGCAGCGGGCAGGGACCAATTCCATAGGCCTCAAGAAAGCCGTAAACTGAGCTAAGTGGCGTGCCATGGGAGAGGCCTATGTCCAGCAGTAAACTGACACAAGCTCATAATGATGGTAGTATTCAGTCAGTATGACGGCGCAGTAATAATATCATGTGCATAAGCTGGTCGGTGCGCATGCACTTGCAGTACTGCATTCGTACCACCCCGCTAACGCAGCAAGCTCGCATCTACATATGCGGAAGTAGCCTTACACTTTTCGCTTGGACCATACGGCTGCTGCACAAATATAGTCCTTAATGGGTTGCTATGCGTTGCAGTAAGTCCGCGCGTGCGCGTGATTCACCGCAATAATCTGCGCATTTGCCACGGCCGTTTCACTGCGCATTTTAATTACTGAGCGAATGTCCTGACAAATTAACTTGGGCCTCAATTCTGAAATGCGTTCTTGACTCATTGAACTTTATCGTAATTCATACTATACTAATTATAAATGCATAGTAGATCTGTCTGTCTGCCGGTCTGCCTGTCTATCTATTTATCTTTCTGTATGTCTGTCGGTCTGTCTGTTCCTGTCCTTTTTCACACTTTAACTGTTGAACTGATTGAGATGAAATTTAGTATGGTTTTACTTTGAATCCCGAGAATGGACGTAGGATAGTTTTTATCCCGGAAATCATCCCATAAAGGGTACGAAGTCACAGGCAAAATCTAGTTCCCAACATACACCAACACAACACCAACATATATATATTAGGTTAGCTGGAAGAGATCCCAATAACAAAAAAAAATGCAAAGGGGTAAATTTGCCTTTGCATTTTTTTTTGTTATTTTCTCTGCTATGTACTTGTTTTTTCTACTACTACTACTTATCTTAATATCCTAAGTTTCTTAAACAATATATTCCTTTACATGGTCCTAAGGCGGAATAACGTTTATAGTCATCCGTAATTAAATGTGTCAGGTCAGACAGATTTTTTTTTTTAAATAATTGATTCTGATTGGAATATTTTGTCACAAAATGGACGCACGGCGCACGGGACGTTAAAACCTAAACAAAATCTCGGGAAAAGTATTTAAAATGTTTAAATACTTTCCTCACCCTTAGCCACAAAGCCGATCCTAAAACCGGCGCAAAAATTATAAAACAATGTTTCACAAAATAATATTTTCATAATCCCACGGTGTTATTTAAAATAAATTATTCAAAACAGTTTCAATGGGTGTTTTTTCCGAAAACAAGGGGATTAAACCCTTTCAAATTCTTTTTTCGCCCGAAACACGGAGGCTCCCGTAACGCGCGAAACCGGATCCAGCCGGATTATAACCGGTTTTCACTGGTTTTTTTACGCTTCCAAATTTATTTAATATTCCCTGTGTTCTGTTCGATGAAAACTACTTGAATGGTGTTCGGGAAATTTTAAAATGAGACATGAAAAGAGATTCGATATTGCGTTACGTCGGGCGATGTTGTGTTTTTTTATTCATGTTGGATGAAATCAGGGCTTGAATGCGGTTCATCTCCTCCTCGTGCCAGTCGCACTCGAATATGCTTCGCGTGTTGTTCATACTCATACTCATACCCACTTACCTATTTATCATCATCAGTCCCAATGCTGGGCACAGGTCCTTCTCTCATGGATGAGAGGGGAGGGCAGTAGTTCCCACGCTGGCCCCCTGCGGGTCGGGGACTCCACATACACCCTTTGGGATTTTTTTTATACAACGACGATGGCAAACACGCTTACGGCCTGCCTGTTGTTAAGCTGATACTAACGCCAACACAGTTAACTGACCATCCTGTACTTATATTGAACCTTATTACAATGCATATAAAGTACCGTAAAACTACACAACTATAGTCCAGTACTTTTAGCGTGGGATTGACGTGAGTTGCGTTTACTACAGGCGCTAGCGCCTATCGTCAAGATTTAGTATGAAAAGTCTATACACCGCCCCTGGTGGTCACTCATAGAACTAAAAATCCAAACTGTAACGTGAGGCACTTATACATTACTTAATTCGCCATCGACTTCACGTTCGTTCACGATTTTCCAATATTCAACCTTATATCACTAGCATTTGTCGTTTTAATTTAAATGTTTGTCGGTTATGACATTACAGAATACGCGCATCGCGACGTCGACAGTGTCTACTGTCGATACAATATGGCGGCGCGGGGGCCATTTATTTGCATTTTTAAATACAAAATACGCGACAATCCGAATTTTGCGGATATATGTTGTCAATTCAAAACCCTTATTTTTATAAGTTCTTTAATTTGAGATAAATTTCGATCGGATCTACGGTAACTCTTGACGGAATAATACGATATCACGGGCCATTTTGCAAGTGAAATAGTAAACTACAGTCGCTACGGTATTCTTCGATACGAAATGTCAAATTTGGGTCTCACACTACCGATTGGTAGTACGAATCGAACGTTAAATTACGCATCGAAAACTAAACGCTAGAGCCTAACGTTTTGCAGTTGGTTTCGTAGGACAACGGCATTGTGAGTTACAAGTTTGACGGGTCGAATCGAAGAATACCGTAGCGAGATCGAAATCTATTCGAAGCGCGTTTATTCGATCTCGTATTAGTTACGTAACGTTAGGTTACGATTGTTATCTCACAATAAGGGTACAGTAGGTCAATCACGTAACGCATTGTACGCGCGTCTGACAGTAAAATCACAATCTAACTGTAATTTTTCCATATAAAATTGACATTTAGACCTTACAGACGCGCGTAAGAAAAGTTACGTGATCGACCCACTGGTCACCCAACTATGGCCCAAATCAATTCTTATATTACTTGCTCAGGTTGGACTATTTTTTGGGTGAACTTAAACACAGACAATATAATAACACAAATTTAAGTAAAAACGTATAAAATCACTAATACGAAATCAGTATTGATAGAAATTAATGAGTTTACTTTTGGACCATAGTTGGGGTAGTGGACTGTAGTTGTATAGTTTTACGGTACACGAATGGTCAGTTAACTGTGTTGGCGATAGTACCGTAGCCTATGGACACTTCCAGAAGAATCACAAGAGCGTTGCCGACCCTTTATTCCTTAATTTCTTCGCAGATGTATGCAGGTGTCTAAACGATGTTTTTCCTTCACCGAAAAGCTACTGGTTACTATAAAATGATATTCCGTACACAAGTTCCGATAAACTCATTGGTACAGTCGCCATCACATACATCGGAGCAAACAAGCACGTCACAAACATCGGAACCACAGATGTATGAATATAAGGAGATCGGACATGGCGACCGATTTGTATAGAGTGAGCCTGTCGCAAGTACATTAACCCACACAACGCCCAAGTAATTGACAAGACAAAGCACGCACACATCTAAAACACACACACTTGTATACCTACACGCTTATTTGACAATAAACGCGCATCATATCAGGCATTTTGGGAAAAAACGTAATATTCTCTGCGATCAGCACGCGTGCACAGTATGGCAGTGTATGCCCATTGAGCATACAGCTGCGACACGGCCGCTATCGGCTTGTCCTCTCTCTAGTATTCTATGCTCTGAGATCGGAACACGCCTCTATTTGCAAGACATTAGGGTGCATGCGCCGATATTTTTGAACACCTATAGTGTACCTATGTATGTGATGGCGACTGTACGAGTCGGGATTCACACACACACACAGACACGTCAAACTTATAACACCCCTCTTTTTCCGTTGGGGTTTAAAAAAATTAAACTGAATAAAGTCATTCTAAAATTATTTTCTCTCAATTTTTTTTATTAAAATTTATAGTACCAGAGACTAGTTTTTGACCTAGATATTATGGCGGGTCCTATTGTGCGTACGGTGTGTACATATGCCAAGTTTCATGTTATTCCAGCACGTGCCGTTTTAAAATGAGAACCAAGCTACGGTTGTATGGGGAGGCGACTTGTGTCGAGTGTATTTAACAAATATCAAATTCTTACAGTTCTTTAACCCCTTTCAAGAGGCTACGCGGCCCCCCAGGGGGTCCCGATCCACAGGTTGAAAAGCATGCGATGCTACAGACAGACACACAGATACACATGTTAAACTCATAAGTCTCATAACTCATAACACTCCTCGTACGTAGAGGGTGAAATAATTTACTTGTAAAACAAACTTTTAACCGACTTCAAATCAGTAGCCAAATTGCTTCAAGTTTGCCTATAAAATTTGAAGAGTTCCCTCAATTTCTCCAGGATCCCATCATCAGAACTGGATTTTGGTGACAACGGGACCAATCTGGAAGCATATACTTCCAGACAAAGATTTTTATTTCAAATCGGTTCATAAATTACCGAGTTACCGCGTAACAAACACACAAAAAAAACAGACGCATTGATAACCTGCTCCTTTTTTGAACTATGTTAAAAAACAAATCCTAAAGCATGGCACAATAACCAAACACAACTACAAACATTTTCGCTATCAATATCATTCGTCATAAACCAATGCTAATCCTAGAATCAAGTGACCAAGACCCCTCATTACGAGCTATTACGGCGGTACATTTGAATTAATAAATCATATTAGAAGGACTGTGACAGTAGATTTTTCACGCCGATTCTGACGGTAATTGTACGGTAGTTTAGGGTTAAGGTTGCTTGTATGCAAGTATATCACGTATACGTACGTGGGCCAATCTTCGAGCGTTTGAACCGCTCGGTTCTAAAGTCATTGTTGGCTCAAGATTATTTCAGCAGAGGTAAAACATACCGCGGAACCTTAAATCAAAAAAGGATCAGCACCGGTATTACTAGAGACGACAAGGACGAAAAAAAACGCCTTAAAAACGCTGAATATTCGCCCATGTGTAAGTAGTACTATTATGTTGACATGTAATTTTTTATTATCGATAAATTATAAATAAAAAAAAAAAAAAAAAAAAAAAAAAAAAAACATTTATTTCAGGCATGGCCCATAGTAACAAATACCTTAATGACTAACATACATACAAAATATTTATAAAATTAAAAACTAATTACTGAGGCGACATAACAGCGTGGCTCTATTGTGACGTCAAGTCCGGTGTAGAATTCGGTAGGTTGCCCCGGAACCGCCGAAACATGACACCCTTCGGCCAGAAGTCAGCACACGCGATGGTCTCCTGCAGCGGCCGCGGCACGCGCACCACAAACGAGCTGAAGTGCACGTAGTGGCGCGAACGCAGCTGGAATACCCTCAGCGAGTAGCCAGTCTTCTGGTGAATATACTCCACCATGTTAGCAGTCGTGGCGGAGTAATGCAGGCGCGGCACGTACAGCGCCTTACTCGGCGTGGCAACCCGCAGACCAGAACCAACCGGCTCCGCTGTACCCTCAGATCATAGAATACTAGAGAGAGGACAAGCCGCCGGCGGCCGTGTCGCAGCTGTATGCTCAATGGGCATACACGTCCATACTGTGCACGCGTGCTGATCGCAGAGAATATTAAGTTTTTTCCCAAAAAGAGTGTGTGTTTTAGATGTGTGCGTGCTTTGTTTTGTCAATTACTTGGGCGTTGTGATGGGTTAATGTACTTGCGACAGGCTCACTCTATACAAATCGGCTGCCATGTCCGATCTCCTTATATTCATACATCTGTGGCTGTACCACACTGACTCTTGCGCGGCTTGCGCTTTCTTGACACCGATGTGAAACCCTCCTTATCCACATTGGTGCGAGGGGCCTTCTCTTTTGGAGGAACCCCGTCTTCACGCACTCTTGAAGGTGCGTCTCTCCGGTTGGCTGCGACTGGCTGACCGGTAACAACGTCAGCATAGCGATGACGTCGCGACTTCGTGGAGGCGGCGGGGGGCCGCCGCGCGCGCGGGGGGCACGCGGGCGGCGAAACATTCATCACACGGATTCCGCACCCCTTTTTTAGACCGCTGCTTAGGTTTTGCAGTATTCGGTAAATCGGCGTATGTTATGAGTATGAGTATCACGATGGTCGCAAACGAACATACTATGCTTGATGTAAAGGTGCGTTAATTTGAGGATTCGTTAGTGTCGGCAAATACATACAGGTCAACATAGCTCATCAACATCATGCTACATACAAAATCATACGGTACCGTAATCTATACAATAAAATTGACAGTTAGACAATTAAAATAACGCCATCCTGCTCTACCGCATAGCACTTGCTCTCTCTTCCAGTTAAGGTTGTCGCGTTTTGTGTGACGCTGACAGTTACAACAACAATCGTGAATTACTCGACGGTTCTATCGGATGATTGTTATTGTTGTTATGTTCAAGTCGTTTAATGTTTTTGTATTTGCAAGCGCTGACATGTGAAAGAGCCCTTGAGGCCTATTTGCAGAATAAATATTTGAATTTTATAGTATTATGCCGAGATGGAACTGTTTCGTGACAATTGCTATCTGTTATTTGTCTCGAATAAATGTTTCTTTCTTCCTTTCTTTCAATCGCGCGACTTTTTTTTATACAATGACGGTGGCAAACATGCTTTGGGCCTGCCTGAAGTTAAGCAGGTACCGTAGCCACACTTGACTTTTTCTTTGTGTGAAGTGAATAGCGACTGTCCACCATTTCAGCCACGTTCTGGTGAATTTGCACCCCAGAGGTGTGCGGGAACCAAATTTAGGGTGCTAAATATACTTGAGCAATCACATCTAACATAACATTTAATATAAAAAATTGTCAAACTCAATAATGAACAGATCCATGTTTGGGAGCCCAAAAATGTATTCTACACGAAGATGACAGACTTGACGGTCGCGGAACAAAATTGCTCGGCACGGCAAAGCTCGAAGCAAACTTACCATCGTCAGGCGCGGCTCACTCGCGATTTGTGTTTATCGCTACAAGTACATGCCGGGCGCCCCTTCGAAGTGCTATATTCAGTGGCTGCCACGTGTTGGTACAGGACGCTCGCACGGGTCGCAGCGCGTTGCATGCGATAGAACGGGATGGCCACATTTAGGCACGTTTGGCGTACCTAAACAGGGAATTTGTTAACAGAGAACCTTCTGTACGTAGTACTATTACTTATTCTGTGCCATCGTTTCGCTCGAACGCTCGCTGGAATGCTATCTAAAACCCTCCCGTTTATTTTGTGAGCTTTTTAACCGACTTCAAAAAAGGAGGAGGTTCTCAATTCGTCTGTATTTTTTTAATTTTCATGTGTGTATGTTACGCGATATCTCGGTAATGTATGAACCGATTAGAAATTTTTTTTCTTTGTTTGAAAGCATATATACTTCCAGATTGGTCCCGTTGTCACCGAAATCCAGTTCTGATGATGGGATCCTGCAGAAATTGAGGGAACTTTTCAAATTTTATAGGCAAACTTGAAGCAATTTGGCTACTGATTTGAAGTCGGTTAAAACTTTGTTTTGAAAGTACAAATATTTAACCTGTAATGTAACATGTTCAAGTCAGCACCTTAAGGTGGTTCGATTGCCATACAAAGCGTTATTTGACATTCGCAGGCTAACGGCGTGATATTTTAAGAAACTTATGTAACAAACTTTCATTTCATCCATTGGCTTCCCATTTGCGCCAAATTCCCCCTTTCCTAGAATAAACTTGTATAAACTAGATTAATTTGAGAAAAATAGTTTTTCCAAAATATCACGTCCCAAACCAATTTCTCAAATGAATCTAGTTTATACAAGTTTATTCTAGGAAAGGGGGAATTTGGCGCAAATGGGAAGACAATTTATGAAAGTTTGTTACATAAGTTTCTTAAAATACGACGCCGTTAGCCTGCGAATTTCAAAAAACGTTTCGTATGGCAATCGAACCACCTTAAGCCAAATACAAATACGTTTATTTCGCCATCACAGGTAAAAATAATACAGTTGTTAAAATGTTTACAGTACGAAGACCATGATGAGCCCATTAGGCATACGAACATAAAATTACAAAGTCAAGTAAATATGATCACATCACACATCTCACCACACGTTTTCATAATATATACAATACATGGCAGTGGGCGGGGCACATTGCACGTAGAACCGATGGCCGTTGGGGCGGAAAGGTTCTTGAGTGGCGACCACGTACCGGAAGGCGCGGCGTGGGTAGGCCCCCCACAAGGGGGCTGATGACCAAGGTCGCGGGAGTCCGCTGGATGCGGGTAGCGCAGGACCGGCCATTGTGGCACTCTTTGTGGGAGGCCTATGTCCAGCTGTGGACGTCTTTCGGCTGATGTGATGATAATAATGACACAATACAATAGTTACACTTTATACTTTGTCATTTTAT
Source organism: Epinotia brunnichana (assembly GCA_963854355.1). Taxonomy (NCBI): domain Eukaryota; kingdom Metazoa; phylum Arthropoda; class Insecta; order Lepidoptera; family Tortricidae; genus Epinotia; species Epinotia brunnichana. The sequence continues at coordinate 27,712,394 of OY977950.1, read as the reverse complement.
ATCTTATCCTTATCACACAAACCTATTTTATTTATTCGATATTTTTTGGAAGTTTTATTTATTTATTAGTATTTAATATTTTCTTTTAATTTATCACCTGCATCGTGACCTGATGTACCTACTATATATAGCAGAATATCAGTGCTTGCTCACGCGAGCAAAGCAAAACTGGGTCGCCATACTTGGTACAAATACCTTAAAAAATTGTGTCAGCATCTCCCGGTCTATGAGCTAGTACCTTTTTGGCAAATTATTGCAACGCAGAGTACCTATGTTTTTAATATCATTTATAATTTTTTTTCGTTTTATAATTGTTTTTACTTGTCTCTCTATTTTTTTTTGATATTTTGTTTGTTGGATGTTGCAAAATGCCAAGTAATGATTTATCAATCTATCTAGGTATCTAAGTGGCAACAGGAACTGGCCTGACGCTACTCACCACCAGGAACCTAGGGCTACCTACTTTAAATATGAGCAAGATGCTATAATTAAACGAGCGAGCAAAGCGAACGCAGTTCTCTGTTTCTGCTCGGACCATAGTTCTTTCGTATGTCCGGCTGTCTGGCTCCTCTTCTCTACAGGTCGCATTTCTTAACCGATTCTCATGGAATTTTGTGAGCTGAGCTATAACCACGAACTTCGAATCTCGAACTTCGTATATATCCGTCTTTATCGCACTTATGGTTTATGGTACTCGAGCGACAGAGACGGAGATATACGAAGTTCGAGATTCGAAGTTTCGATAATTTAATGGTTTATTTTGTCGATCTTAAATGGAATTATTCCAATACAAAAAAACTTTTAAACTAGCTCGCGAGGTCTACAGCTAGCTCACAAAGCCATCAGTACTATCAAATTGGTAAAGAAAAGTTTCCATTGCAAAATACACCCACGCTCAACAACAGCATAGCACAAAGACAACTTAACAGCCAAAGGTAGTTATCAAATTTCCACGTCAATCAAAACCATTGATAATGAGTCGGAACCCGCGGTAACGACGCGCCTCACACCTTTTTGACGCGCGGGTAATTGGTCTGAATATTTCATTACGAGCTATCGATTCTGCAACCGCCGTGCTGTGGACGGACACGCTAGGTTTTAAAATGGTTGTTTCGATGTTTAACAGGCTACGTGGAGGAATATTTTCGTTCCTAGTTTCGCATTTGTTTTGTAGTTCTTTTGTTTTGTACTTCATTTTATTGCGTTCCCACTTCAGTAGGTAGGTACTAAATAGATTATTGGCGCACTGTGCGATATCTGCAGGGCAGGCATGTCCCTATATTAAACTTGGACACGGTAAATACGCCAGTCAGTTCAAAGCAGGGGGGGGGGGGGGGGGGTTTGGTTTGATATTTGCTCCACCCACACACTGCAATGTGGGGGTCTATCTACTGACTAGTAGGCGATTATCTCCGACTATATTCACTTAATCAAAAAACTTGCTGAGAAACCTTATATAATAAATATTTGGGGACAATCTAACACAAATCGACCTAGTCCAAACCAAGCAAAGCTTGTACTATGGGTACTAGACGACGATAAACATAGGTTCTAAAAATAAATGCTTAAATACATAGAAAACATCCATGACTCAGGAACAAATATTTGTGCTCATCATCACACAAATAAATGCTCTTACGAATCCGGGACCTCCGGCTTCGTAGGCAGGGACAATACCAACTAGGCTACAGAGGTCGTCAAATTTATTTTGAAAGGTCTATCGATTGATGCTATGACACCTGGACTTACAATGTTTTTTTTTTAATTTGCTGTTATATGTAAAAAGAAAAAAAAATGCACAAAAAAACTTTTCTTAGTCATTTCATTACAGAACTATGTAGCGGCTAACAAAATACACCTATCCTCCTAATTTTATTCAAATTCACCTTATAGTTTTCGAGTAAAATGCCTGTGACATACGGATGGACGGACAGACGGAAGAAATGACTAAGCTATAAGGGTTTCGTTTTTGCCATATTGGCTACGGAGCCCTAAAAGGCCATCGAGGCATTGTACCGAGGATGAAGGCGGTATTTCCTCGTTGAACTGCAATGCTGATGCGTTGCACGAGAAAACCGGCATCTCTTCGATCACCAGTTAAGGATGACACACGGTAGAACGGGCCGCGTCCGGCCCGGGCCGTTTTCTAAAAAAAAACGTCGGCGTTTTTGCATGGCCGAGCCATACCCAAACCCGGCCTAGCAACAGCCGAGGCTCGGAAGCGGCTCGGTGTCGGCATGGCCAGGCCGCGGCTCGGCCGGGGTTGGGCTTACGTGCAAAAACGCCGACGTTTTTCTTAGAAAATGACACGGCCCGTTCTAGCGTGAGTTATTCTTAATGATGATACTAATGCTGATATACCCCTCGATTTTTATTTTTTTTTTATTTATTATAAAAAAAGCAATTACATTTAACAAATTTCATTAAACTCGCCAAACTGTGACGTTTGATGGCGAGAAACGCTCATGTTTTATACTATAATAACTTAATAATCTATTTCAATATAACAATTTTTAATGAATTTTACTAAATTAGAATGCAAATCCCATCAAAAACTAAATCAATAATATAAATATAAATTTATATTTACATTATCTACTCAATCCCTAATGAGATTTACATTCTAATTTAGTAACATTTCTGTATATGACGTGCGTAGTGAGCGCAAATATACTAATTCACAAAATTCTAAACAATTTGTACAATTATAAATATAAAGTCAAAAGTAACATAGAACACTAAGACAAATTTAAGAACATAAAAAAACACAAAGAGAAGTGGGGCGATTTATCATGAATTGAAACGATCGATACTGGTTCATTGGACAAGTGTAAATCCATCACTTTACTGAATTACTCGTACGAGTACGATAGTAGGTAGCGATGTTTCATTTCAATCATAATTTTCTACTTTGTTTTTTATACAGTCTACTGGACTGTCGAGTTTGCTACTATTTTTAAAAAGTAAAACTACTTAGCAATCATAGGTCAAATCAAGGAGTAATAACTAAGAGCGGTATATACACCTAAATACGTGTTTTGAATAGTTTTTTTTCTTTTCCATTCGTTTTTTTTTGTATTTGTGCTTATTGAAGTAAACCAGTATTTTAGTGATTCATTTAAATTAATTTGTAATGTACAGTCGCCAGCACATACATCGTTACACTACAGGTTGTTCCAAAATATCGGCACATGCACCTTAACCTAATTTATTTAAATTTATTTATTTGTCTCAGGCAACAAGGCCCATATTTACAAATACCTTACAGACTAACATAAGTGTCAATATACAAAAATTATAATTAACCATTAAAATATAATCAATAAAAATAAAAACATGTCAAACGACCGCTTTAGCCTAGTTGGTAGTGACCCTGCCTACGAAGCAAGAGGTCCTGGGTTCGAATCCCGGTAAGGGCATTTATTTGTGTGATGAGCATGAATATTTGTTCCTGAGTCATGGATGTTTTCTGTGTATTTAAGTATGTATTTCTCTATATACGTATCTATATCGTCGTCTAGTACCCATAGTACAAGCTTTGCTTAGTTTGGGACTAGGTTGATTTGTGTAAGATTGTCCGCAAATATTTATTTATTTATTTATTTAAATTTAGAATTAGAATAATATATAGGTGTTAGTAACATTATTTTACATCTAGTGTTAGTACTTAACCATTATGGAATGGAGCTTAGTGCAGTGGTTTAGGTAAGCCCCAACCCACCTGCCAGCAAACATTGCTAGGATGCTGTTGGTATTGGCCCTCATCCTGCTCAGTAGCGAGGCGGCTCGCTTGCGCATGATGGCAGAGAAGCTATCGACGCGCGCCTCCGCGAACATTGTTGACGCGCTGCAGTAGCGAGGCAGCCCCATCAGCACCCTAAATGCATTGTTGTACTGCACTCGTAAGGCGCTGTACTGCTTTTGCATATAGTCCGCCCACAGGCTACCCGTGTAGAACGACGTGCAAAATGCTCTGAATAATGTCAGTTTTACAGCAGTAGAGCTACGGGCAAACCTGCGGGCAACCATGTTCGCTCTAACAGCCAGCGCCCTGCGCTCCCTTTCAACGTCGGCACCATCCTTGAGGTCAGAGGAAATCATGTGCCCAAGGTATTTAAATTGCCTTGAAAATAGAGTTGTGTTCCGATGTTTGTGAGTTCCTTGATTGCTCCGATGTATGTGATGGCGACTGTACCCAATTGACAATGTATAATTATTACAAATAAATAGGTAGGTAGGTACATAACATTACATAACTTAGGACCAATTTTAATTATGTTAAAACGTAGTGAAATATGATCAAGATCACGAACTAAAAACAATCGGTGGCCTATTTTTTCATCATACACAAAACCTCGAATTAGGATTGCCTGTAAGGATCAACTATCCTATGTGTATTAAATAAATATATATATATTTTTTAACTTATTAAGGATAAAAGAGTAATGTAACATCATTTACATCATATGTCTCAAAAAAGTAGTAACTTAGTAAACCAACAGCTTCGTATGCAATAACTAGGTATTACGTAATGAACTAAAAGAATTCTTTTAAACATGTCATCTCGTTTTTAGGGTTCCGTACTCAAAGAGTAAAACGGGACCCTATTACTAAGACTTCGCTGTCCGTCCGTCCGTCCGTCTGTATGTCACCAGGCTGTATCTCAAGAACAGCTAGAGAGTTGAAATTTTCACAGATAATGTATTTCTATTGCCGCTATAACAACGAGTACTAAAAACAAAATAAAATCATTTTTTAAGGGGGGCTCCCACACAAATAACATGATTTTTTTGCCGTTTTTATAAATAATGGTACGGAACCCTTCGTGCGCGAGTCCGACTCGCACTTGGCCGGTTTTTAAAATCCTTTTCATTGCAACACCAAACCCGTATTAATAAAACCCAGATTACAACGCCAATCACCAAAAACAGACTCGCAAAATGTGTTCATTGCCTAAACCGACTTTGAAAAAGGGTGATTTACCAACTCCATATAAAACCCAATTTCAGAGAAGCTCAATAATTTTCGTCGAAACAAATTACGTTCAACGTGGTCAATTAGATATTATTGAATTAAATTCCGCCGCTTCAAGATCGAAAGTGACCCTTGGGCCTTTATAATAAGGGATAAAATTGGCTAGCAAGTTGCGTAAGCCAAGTTACTGTCACGACTAAGGCTGACTTTATCTGCATGTTTATAGCGACACCGAGTTCTTTTACACACTTAATTTCGCCACTGATCGCCGAAAATGTACTTTTTAGTGCTCTTAAGTGAATTTATTGATGATTTAATACTAATATAGAGTGTTATTGTTAGAATTGCGAGGAGCACGGTTGTGTAATGTTTGTGTTGAGTAACAATAATATTACTGATCATTGGTTCTATTTAGATTTGACACAAGGCCTCTACTTGTCACGTGCCTAAGATGTGTATCGATTGGTACTGTATATCCTTGATCTCTTAGACTTTTCATTGAAACAAAAAAAAAAACCGGCCAAGTGCGAGTCGGACTCGCGCACGGAGGGTTCTGTAAGTACCATTATCTATAAAAACGGCAAAAAAATCACGTATGTAGTATGAAAAAAAAACAAATAAAAAAATTCAATATGTATTTAATTCTGTTTTTTAGTATTTGTTGTTATAGCGGCAACAGAAATACATCATCTGTGAAAATTTCAACTGTCTAACTATCACGGTTCATGAGATACAGCCTGGTGGCAGACATACAGACAGACAGACGGACAGCGGAGTCTTAGTAATAGGGTCCCGTTTTACTTTTTGAGTACGGAACCCTAAAAGTCGACCGATACCAAACTGCCTGGCTAGCACACTTACAGTAACAAGTTACAAATAGAAAAGGCGAACGTAATGCTATAAGGCATTATCACTAAGCAATGGGATACAAATCTTTATCTATTACATTTCCCTCCAAAACTGTTTTAATAGTGTGTCTGTTCATATTCCTTTCTTATTAATACTGAGGGAGGTAGGTAAAGTCGACGTCAAAGCTATTTATACAGTGTGTATTTTTAATATTAACTCAAATTCTAACCAGACGTAGGTGTTAGAGATATGAACCGATTTTGCAAGAAAATTTTCTTAACCTACCAATTTTTTTTTTCCTTATAAAATAATTCAGCACGCAATGTATCACTACTTTGTCTTACTTACGTGACGTCACAAATGTCAGAAGTGACCCGCTTCTTCCATGTGTCAAAGGAGTGTACGCAATACATTGCTGCTCCATAAATTATCAAAAAATAATTATTCTTTGTTAGTTAAGACTAACTTAAAATTTTCTTGCAATATCTGGTTACAATTTGAGGTAATATTAAAAATACAGGCTGTATTTTTAATATTACCTCAAATACGCGGAAGGTCTTAGGGTTCTGTTAATCGAACTTAACAGATGTACCAATAGTATTTTTATGTAGAAAACTTTCGTGAGAATCAGACAGTATCATCATCATCATCATCATATCAGCCGAAAGACGTCCACTGCTGCTCATAGGCCTCCTCCAAAGAGTTCCAAAGTGACCGGTCCTGCGCCAACCGCATCCAGCGGACTCCTGCGACCTTTACCAGGTCATCAGTCCACCTTGTGGGGGGGCCTACCAACGCCACGCCTTCCGGTACGTGGTCGCCACTCGAGAACCTTTCCGCCCCAACGGCCATCAGTTCCATCATCTACGTGCAATGTGCCCCGCCCACTGCCACTTAAGTTTAGCGATTCGGAGGGCTATATCAGATATTATATTAAAATATAATCAAAACGAGTCACACACGTTTTATTGCGGCAGGATATGTGAAACTGAAATTTGTAAGACATACCAACAATTGTACCATATTCGGAGAAATAAACTTTTCTATTTCTATAAGGTCGAAAATCGTTTCGAACCGACTCACACTTGCTGCGTGCTAAAGGCGCCGGCAACGCATGTGCTCATGACTATTAAGAACCGCGAATCGGTTTGAAACATGTCGAGTGCTTTTCGACCATAAAAACGTGAGTGAGTACCATAGAAGGCGTGCGTATACTCGTAGCAGCATCAGAGGCCCTAGCACACAAGGTTTTGTGTCGCGTTTTACGTGACGTTTCAGTATATTTTCGACGACATAAAACCTAGTGTGCTAGGGTCTCAGGGTGCAATATAATGACGCATATCGCATCCTGATGAGGATGCCACGGTACTGCAGTGCCTCCAGCATGTACGCGGCGGCCACAGTACCTGACTGTCTTGAGACCTTAGTTCCGAACAAAGCTGAGTACCAACTGACTGACAGCGGTGTGACCATTTGTGGCAGAATTCTGCCACTTTGTTTTGGCAGATTTCGCTCATATTAAGCCTGCATCACACTGGCAAATGCAAAATTTATCGCGATCTTTTCTTTTTTGTGACACACTGCGCATCTGTAAATTGTACGTGTGGAATATAATGAATATGGACTAAGATTTCGATTTTCCGTATCCAATTATACATGAGGATCCAGGATACATAGAGGATACGATCAGTCACCTAATTATACAGTTTTTGTATCCAATTATTTTGTATCCAATTATACAGTTTTTGTATCGAATTATACAGTTTTTGTATCCAATTATACAGTTTTTGTATCCAATTATTTTGTATCCAATTATACAGTTTTTGTATCGAATTATACAGTTTTTGTATCCAATTATACAGTTTTTGTATCCAATTATACAGTTTTTGTATCCAATTATACAGTTTTTTGTATCCAATTATACAGTTTTTTGTATCCAATTATACAATCTGGCAGCCCTGACCTTACATCTTCGCGATACTCAGGGCCAGGGTCGCCTCTTTCTGGAAGAGGATTGGAAGCTCGAAGAACCAGTTTCTAAAAACTATAATTGACAACCCAGACTGACAGACAGTCATGTTATTAGGCATTGGCTGTCCGTGCACTACAACGAGAACCAGAAATAATGTTTTAAAATTTTGTGATATTTTGTGACACAGTAACGCCTTGGCCACGACTTTGGTCTTAAGCGACCTGCGACCAGCATTTATCTGTTCATTGCGCGTGATCCCAACTAACCACAGTGCGTTGCGCGTCTCGACCGCGCAATGAACAGATAAAACGCTGGTCGCAGCCAGTCGCAGGTCGCTTAAAACCAAAGTCGTGGCCAAGGCATAATGTGTATACATTTTTCTTGGATTGTATTTTTAGTTTTAAGGACTTAAATGGGATTTTTTATGCCTGCAATAAAACATGAATAAAAAAATAAAACAAGTTGTTGTATGAAATCGTGGTGTTACTATAGGTACCTTCTTTAAACTCTCTTAGTTTATAGCATAGTAAGACGTACTCGTGAAACGTAATACGATCTACTACGTATTAACCACTGCGCGCTAGAAATGTTTAGGAAACATTACTAACAAATCTCCTATTGCGTGATATTATTACTGGCCAACAATAATATCATTGTCTCCCGAGTGAACTTTGCTTTTTTTTGTTTCCTGTTTGGAAATATGAGTCTATAATACTCATAATGTTACCTAGTGTTTCTTTTAACGCGTATTTCGGACTTTAATCTGGTAAAATTAAACCATATCCCATACTGTCAGCTCTACCGTAGTCGGGCAAGAAGGTTAGCGAAATGCTCAAGAATGTTTGATTTTCTGTCAAGTTAGGCAAAAATATCTGAAGTGAGAATACGGTTTGCTAAGCTATGTTACGTAATGACGGCACAGTCGTTGAATTTGAATAGTATGAATAATTTTGAATATTAAACAAATTGAAGTTTAATGAATACCAAATAACTATACGTGCTCTGTAAGCTATAGAACACTTAATTTCGAAAAACTGAACTGACAAAAATATTCTTTATTGAACCTGGTCGATCACGTAACGCATTGTACGCGCGTCAGGTAGATTTAAATGTCACTTTTTCTATGGAAAAATGTCAGTTAAATTGTACTAACGCGCGTTCGGAACGTTACGTGATTACCTCCTGCTGCTGCTGCAAAATTTCGCGAGAATCGATCGAGAAATGCGACTTATAGAGAAGAACAGCCGGACAGACGCCGGACATACGATATTTTTTTTTGCCCAAGCTGAAACGGAGAACATAATATATATATTGTTCAATAAAGAACAAAGCATAAAAATAGCTAAATGTAAAGGTGCCTTACATAGCATTACATTGCTAACATAATATTACTACATATATAAACCGAGTTTTCTGATAAAAGTTCAATAGAATTCGCAATTTCGCATTAATGCAGCCGTCAAACACAGTAATTATAATGTTAACGGCTTCAAAATATCAATTTACGCGGAATTAATTAAAATTACGTCACAATTTCGTTTAATTAATACTTGTATGGGCTCCAATAACTATAGGTATTGTATTAGATCGCACACGCGTAGAATTTGTATGGCCGGTGAATTGGGATAAAAGGGAAGTTCAGTGTCGATAAACATATCGATAGTTGAGTGAAGTTTCACGTGCAGATGGCGTAGCACGGTTGACAATTTATCACTTATCGTTGCCGATAAGACATCCGTCACATTCTGAGAAGTGCGAGAGTAACAGATATCTTATCCACAACGATAAGTGATAAAAATAGCAACCATCTTAGGCCTGCAGTACCGGCTATGGCAAGAGGCTGTGGATATGCAAGATACTTCGATGTCATGTCGACCCAGTTAATGATTATGTGTATGTACTCTGTTTATTTAATAATTGTTGTGTTTGTTGCTGAGCCAGTGTCCGGTTCACTGCCGCAGAGATACACTTGTTTCATGTTTTGTATGTTTGTTCCTGTGCATTTTATTGTTTAATATGTGTGTCCTGTGTCTTTGTGAATAAATGTATATTTCTTTCTTTAAATAAATAATAATAATTGCCGGTTGCATGAACTTATTTATAAACGTTTTTTTTTGTTTTTATGGCCGTTGGTCAGACCGATTTAATATAAAATGGATCTTAAATTCTCTGTCATTGACATTTAAATTTGGAAGAAAGGGATAAAACACTTTAGCTAACAGGGAATTGTTACATATACTTAAAATAATTGGGTAAATTAAATATGTTTAAGAAGTTTCCATATAATAAAAAAGTGATATCGTAATGGCCAACGCTGATTCTATTCTGTTCTACCGGTGTGTGTGATTTCACGCACATATACCAGAGAAAAATAAATACAAAAGACGACCTCAACATAAAACTTCACGAAACTAAACTTATCAACAATGGTAATATGGTATGGAGATAGTCATAGTTATACCAAGGTGTAAGGAAAAAGGTTAGTTATATCCCCGAAACCATCCCTTATAATGGGGTGAAACGGAGAGTGGTAGTTTCTACAGGATAGGGACAGTTACTGATTTGCCTGTCGGAAGTTAAATATCATATTTCCTATTAGAATCTATTAACGAGTTACGAAACCTAGAAAAATCAAGCAAAAATAATATCTACTAAATTACGTAATATATCGATAATGTTATCGATGTTTTCCTTTCCTACACTATTTACTAGGTCGCACGTGTCGTGCCAGGCCTAACAAATTTCAAGGATCAACATGTTTATTTAAACCAACTGCTTTTTATGTACATTTTGATGTGTACTTTAAATATTTAACGCCTAACATTATTCTAACCACTGCATACAAAAAAGGCTTCATGCGACACAGTACAGGAAAATGTTTAAAGCACTTGTGCGGAAAATAGTTGTTTTAGACGGTTAAGCATCGTTTTCCTCTAGGTCAGTTACGATGACAACGCAAAAATTCACATTTTCTTCATCGTCGTTTTTAGGGCTCCGTAGCCAAATGGCAAAAAACGGAACCCTTATAGATTCTTCATGTCCGTCCGTCTGTCTGTCTGTCTGTCTGTCTGTCCGTCCGTATGTCACAGCCACTTTTTTCCGAAACTATAAGAGCTATACTGTTGAAACTTGGTAAGTAGATGTATTATGTGAACCGCATTAAGATTTTCATACAAAAATCGAAAAAAAACATTAAGTTTTAGGGGTCCCCATACTCATACTTTTTTTTTCATCAAACCCATACGTGTGGGGTATCTATAGATAGGTCTTCAAAAATGATATTGAGGTTTCTAACAACATTTTTTTCTAAACTGAATAGTTTGCGCGAGAGACACTTCCAAAGTGGTAAAATGTGTCGTCGTGCCCCCTGTAACTTCTAAAATAAGAGAATGATAAAACTAAAAAAAATATATGATGTACATTACCATGTAAACTTCCACCGAAAATTAGTTTGAACGAGATCTAGTAAGTAGTTTTTTTTTAATACGTCATAAATCGTAAACCGCAATTTATTTCACGGAACCCTTCATGTGCGAGTCCGACTCGCACTTGGCCGCTTTCTTTTTATTGGGTTCAATTTCGGAACGTTCTTCTGATATACGTTTGGAATTGTATTGGTACAGTCAGGTGCAAACATATGTATCGATTTAATCGTCTCATAAGTATGTAACGAAAACTTAAGGCGCTGTATGCAGCTGCGCATCGAAAAAGTGCCTTTTCCAAACCGATTATTAGTATACTTGTACTATTGCTAGAGATCCAAATTTTTGATATGTATATCTTCAGTTCATTGGCTATGTTCGTATTTCGTAAAATCACGATTGCTTACAAAAACCTCGATAGATTTTGCCTTTCAAAACAGTCCTTTTTTACCACCAAACTCGAAATATCTCAAAAGTTATTTGGAATATTACAATGAAATTTGTTGTGATAGGTAGCTTTTTGGTAGATCTATCTACCGGCTTCTTAGAATTTCAATATGTTTGATAATTCAATACATTTGGTCATTTGTCTGAAAAACCGGGTGTCCGCGTCATGCATGCGCGGTGGCGAGTACAATTTAGTACGCCCGTGGCCACTGCCGACGATGGACCTGTGAATGTTTACCTGGCACGCAAATACGCCTTTTTGCAGCAATTATTTCGAGTTATCAAGGTAAATTAAAATATATAAAGGAATAGGAAACGCTAATACATGCTGGAGAACACATTCGAAATGATAGAATAACAAATATAAGGTATGCGATATTTACTACATTAAAGCGTTTCTACATCCGCACCTAAAACGTATTAATAGGTAGCTGGAGCATATTGACAAGATGTCAATAAAATTCTTCAGTTATCCTGAATACGTATTTAGAACTGTTAGGTAGTAAGTAGTCGGGTGTAAATCGGATTCGGACACGAGCACATGGTTGGGGGGGTAATGGTACCAATTATGGACTGTACGAATAATAGATTTATTTATTCATACAGAAATATATCAAAAGCATTTAGGGCTATTGCGCCGGATAGCGACTACCTAGACTAAAGTCCTAAACGAGTTGGTGAACTGAAGTATATTTACTTGCTGTTTAGTAGATTCTATTAAAAACGAGTGCGGAAAAAGACCCTGCCACTCCACCAGCAGCAGGCCACGGCCCTTCCTCATCTTCGTTATAGACATACATGCATACATACGCTACGGCACATCTTTTCGTCCAATATTCCGCAGTGTCTCAAGACGAGAGTCTTTGACCAGTGTGTGTTGCCAGTGATGACATATGGAACGGAAACGTGGTCGCTTACTATAGGCCTCATAAGAAGGCTCAAAGTCACTCAAAGGGCGATGGAGATGGCTATGCTGGGAGTTTCTCTGTGCGATCGCATCAGAAATGAGGCTATCCGCAGCAGAACCACGGTAACCGATATAGCCCTCCGAATCGCTAAACTCAGTGGGTGGGGTACATTGCACGTAGAACCGATGGCCGTTGGGGCGGAAAGGTTCTCGAGTGGCAACCACGTACCGGAAGGCGCGGCGTGGTTAGGCCCCCCACAAGGTGGACTAATGACCTGGTAAAGGTCGCGGGAGTCCGCTGGATGCTACGGCTATTGTGGCACTCTTTGGGGGAGGCCTATGTCCAGCAGTGGACGTCTTTCGGCTGATATGATGATACATACGCTCGAAAAACATAAACTTCCTTCTGAGGCAGTCGGGTACAAAGTACTACAGGGTGTTCCCCTATACAGCTGCAAAACTTTGCCAGCTGTTTGTGCACATGATACCCATCACAAAACACTAAACTATGCCGTTTCACATCTCGCACTCACTCTGCCACCGCTGTTTCTCCAAATAACAACCAAGAAAGCCTCCCCCGCCACGCCCCTTTAAAAATAAGCCCACTAAAGCAAATAAATGTGACGTTATCTAAGTGAAAATACCTTTTGTCGGTATGAAGTTATTGATATGACTCACTCACTCACTCACTCATCAACGCACAGCCGAAACTACTAAGACTAGAGAGTTGAAATTTACACCAGAACTACCTTTTACAACGTAGGCAACGCTAAGAAGGATTTTTGGAAATTCCACCCCTAAAGGGGGTAAATAGGGGTGCAAAGTTTGTATGGGGGAAACTTTCTTTTTAGAGCTAGAGACTTAAATTTTTGCCTAAAGATTACTTATTAGAATACAAATTAAGTACTTTCAATTCAATTAAATTTATTTTGTTAAACATAGGTCACAACTTTTACAAGTATTGTTGGTATACAAAATATAAGACTTCTGTGCATTACCCACAATGTAGGTTTACAAAATATTTCAGCCAGCTAATATATTTATAAAAATAAAAAAATAAATGTCAATACAGTGATTGGTGTTAAATACTTCAAATACATGTCAAAAACTCTCAAAAAATACTATAACCAAAGAATATTATAACTAAGGAATGTCTTGAATGGAATCATGTTATGTCGTAGGGTCGTTTAAGTAATATTTAATGGTATAATAACACTTTTCAATCAAATATTGATCTATTGATTGAAATGATTGATCCAATAATGTCATGGAAAGATCACATAGATACATTATACAGTAAGTTAGCAAGAGGGATCTATGCTCTAAGACAGTTAAGACCACTTGTGTCAGAAAGTTGCTTAAAAGAGCTGTATTATGCGTACATATACTCTCAACTTTCATACGGGATAATGCTTTGGGGCAACAGTACGGATTATGAGCGCATCCTAAAGATCCAGAAACGTGCAATTAGAGTACTTCCCTATGCAAAGGACAGATACACGTGTCGCGAACATTTAAGAAAACTTAGTATCTTAACATCAGTTTCAACTTATATATTGGAAGTTTTGATGTAAGTTAAACGTTATCCAAATGAATTTCAAAGGAGAGGTGAAAATAGTTCGAGATCAATGAGAAATGCGAATAACTTAAAAAGAAGCGGGTTGTGTCCGAGATACAACCGTTAATTAAGTTTAAGTGGATACTTATTTGTTGGTTGTCCCCGTAAATATATATCTGCATTAATTCACTAAAATCTGTATAAGCACAGATAAATCGGTATATATAGCAACATTGACTGACGTAGCTCGTTTGACTCGCGAGGCATTGAAAATGGCGGTCATTTCAGCATAGTTTTCATGCCCGTCACATAAACTAAATAACATTTTGTGATTAACAACTAATAGCAAATAAAGAAGGATTAAAACATGTAACAAACAATTATTTGAAATCAGATTAGGCTTCTCTACAAAAAGTTAATCCGGAAGTTACGTGATACATTTTGAACTGTACCCCCATACAAGAACGCGAGCAAAGAAGTATCCACTTCAAAACAACCTCGCCCAGACTTAGAATAGGCACAAAACTTCCGAAGTTAATAGGACAAATACTTTTTAACCGGCTACCTTCAAACCTTAAAACCATAACGAACGACAACTCTTTTCGCTTCCATGTAAAACAACTATTGCTTGAAAAAACACTGTATAGTTTACAAGAATTTCTTTCAAATGACTAAATAACAAGATCTTAAAAGCTTGACGTTAATTTTTGTATTATGTTTTCTTTCTCTATTTTATGTAATAGCATTATGCTATGAGTATAAGTATTATTAAACTATTTACAAATAAAAACAATTCTGTACACAACTGTACACATCCATTGTATTTTATTGTAACTGACAAGTTATAATTTTAACACATTTTTATCTGTATATTCATTGAACTATGATTTCAATTGTAAAATTATGATAATAAACAAATCTGAATCTGAAGTCAATTGTCTTTTAAATTTATTAATATCCAGTGTTTAATTCGGTCTGGAATTTTATTGAAAATGTTTGGTGCCATTCCCAAGATTCCGCCTCTGATTAGCGCTGTGTTGTTGCTACCCTGCAAAGTTTTCAATTTTTGTTTGTATTGTTTACGTGTCGGAAATCTGCGGCCTTCTGAAACGTTACTGAACATGCTTGGATTGGTCTTGACAAAAATACCTACTTCTAGGATATACAGTTCTTCTAGTTTGTATGGAGAGCAAGACATTTTTAAAGTAAGGGATTTGTAACTTCGGTTTTTTAATTTTTAATCACTTAAGAAGGTTAAAAGGGGGTTCGAATTATGTATAGAGAGCAAGACATTTTTAAAGTTAGAAATTTGTAACTTCGGTTTCAGACTATTTACTATGAGAGTTCAAAGAGGGTTCTAAGTTTGTATAGAGAGCAAGACATTTTGAAATAAAGAGAGATTTGTTTCTTCGGTTTTAGACTGTTTACTTAAAGACTAGGTACAGTCAGCGTCATATAGTTAGTAGCAGCCAAAGTAGCCAAATATATCGTAACACATCCTTACACCTATAGTAACAAAGACGTGTTGCGATATATTTGGTTACCTAGGCTGCTACTAACTATCTGATGCTGACTGTACAAAACTAATTTCAATGTTTTTTTTTATTAAACAAACATTTAAATTTCTTAAACAAACATTTAGACGATAACATGTTATACGTGGACGAAGTCGCGGGCAACAGCTAGTTTATATATATATATTTATTTAAGCTTTATTTATTCCATATTGTTTGTGTTAGTACATATTTACTAAATCTAAAAGATTTATGCCATTTTTTCTTTCTTATATGGACCCCATTCGGGTAAAAGCCATATATCGCCAGATATTAGGAGAAAAGAAGGGCACTGGAAGCAACAAACTGGTCAGGGCCGAAAGGCAAAAGAAGGAAAGGTAGACGACGAAGACGTTGGACCAATGACATAACTGAGGTCGCCGGACCTAGCTGGATGCAGTTGGCTAAAGACCGAAAAAAATGGCATGAGATCGAGGAGGCTTTTACCTAAATTTACATTTGCTTTAAAAAATTCAATATAAATCAAACAAAAAAAGACAATTAAAGCTTAATTTATATTTATATAATTACTTCCGGTTGGAAAATTTGTTGGATTCTTGTGTAAAGCATCTTAGAATAACGATTAAAAATGAAATATACAAAAAAACGCTATTATAAATTAATGATTTTCGAAACCGTATTTTGCCTGGAGTATAGAGCCAAGTATAAGTCCAATCTTGTTGGCTTGTTGAGAGTATCAAGGTCCATCGCGGTGTGGCCGCTGGTCGAGGTAGCATGGTAGGCAGCACGCGCCGCGCGAGCGCAGTGACATAACACTTTTAGGTATTTAAGAGACAAATTGAATTTGTTATTTTTATATGATGTTTGGTCAAATTACATTTTTTAATAGACATAGTCATGTACTGAAGAACTTGCTGGTCTTAAAATAACCAGCCTGTATAATAAAATGCTCTTCTGACTAACAGTGGTCTAATTATCCAGTTTTTGATCAGTCAGTCATACTTATGTAACAAAGGTAATAATTATGGAAATAATACTCCTTGCATTTCATTAAATTGTCAAAAGGGCCTCTACGTATTGGCGCCGTTGGTACTTTGTAGGTACCTAGCCCCACGCATGCCTCCCAAAGGTCCGGGACATCATTGTCCCGTGAGCGGGAGAGACATACATGGTAATAATATAATTTGCCAGGAGATAAATAGATGAACATAGCTATTTGTTTATTATTTTTGATGGTTTCTTAAGCGGGTGTTAACCGGCGCTATAACTTTACCTAGAAGTAATCGATTTTATTTCGGTTTAAAAAACCTGTAATATATTAGTACAATCCATAATTGGTGACGTTCACCCTTAGGAAGTGAAGATGTACTATTATTTTATCAGTTCTACGTATTTGGAAAACGGAAGCACCCACATAGGAACTGGGAAAACGATAGGTGGATTGATGATGAAGAAATCTGTACTAACATATCTTTGGAAAGTAAGTGTCCATAATTGATGTCATCATACTACGATGTACTTAAGAACTGTAACTACCTATTATTCCTTATTTTCTTTAAAAAAATAGATTTAAATAAATAAATAAACAATAAATATTTGGGGACAATCTTACACAAATCAACCAAGATTTGAAAAATAAAACAATTATTCAAGAAGACAAACATTTGATCGTATGATCCGCAAAAACGAGCCGAATACGGATGCCAACAGAATAAGGCCGTTAGCGGGGTGCGCGGGACGCGCGTCTCCCGCTCCGTCTGCCTCACCTCCGCAAATACCTAAATATCGTCTAATAAGAGCGCCTTAAGAGCAATGAGGGGGACAACATTTATGAGTAAAAAAAATTATTTTTTTAGTCTATTTATTTCAGATAAATTGTTTTTTGCAAATCTCTATGCGAGATTATGTGCAAGGATTATTTTTACAATTTTCGTTCTCGTTGCCACTAGTATTGTAAAATGGCACATAAGTACACCATTCGTTTTTGTTATAATCTCCTAACTAATGCATTTTTTTCTAATCCATGACATCAAGACGTACCATTTACTCGTATTTTCTTAAGGAAATTGAAAAAGTTACTTTTACCAAATACCTAGGAATTATTCTAGACCAACGACTTTCCTGGCATGCAGATATTGAGTTCATTAGCAATAAAATCCGAAAGTTAGTATGGATATTTAAGATATTAAGACATGTCGCATCCAGAGATTTACTTAAACAGCTTTACACCGCGTTAGCACATTCCGTTATGTCTTATTGTATACCAATATGGGGCGGAGCAAACAAAACTAAATTTATTGATGCTGAAAGGAGTCAAAGGTGTCTTCTTAAAGTCATGTTTTCGAAACCTTATAGATATCCCACAAATGAATTATACAAGGGTTGTGAACTCCTTACTATGAGGAAACTTTACATCTTAAACACACTTTTAAAACTACATAAGACTCTACCCTTTAAACCTGCAATATCAACACGAAGAAGGAAGGATAAAGTAGTTGTGACGCCCTACACTAAGTCAGTCTTTGCTAAAAGGCAATTTGCAAATCAATCTGCCTACCTATACAATAACATAAATAAAATTATTTCTATATACCCTATGCCAGGGCTGGCGAACCAATGGCACGCGTGCCATTGATGGCACGCTACACAATATTTTGGGCACGTCACCGATCACGAAATAGTACATTGTGATACAAGTGAGCTATGTTGATCATTACATCAGAGGCGGAATTGTCACGCGAACCGCAGGTGAGCGTGATAATAGAGCCGAGGATGTAATTATCAAATCTCACACGTGTCATACGACGTTTTTCAACACATTTGCGAGGAAAAAATCCTTTTCATAAAATGAAAATGTTACAGGCTCCTAAGTTGTTTCCTTTAGTTATTGATGACAACAGGTTTTTACTCACATACATTTGTACATCTCCAAGAATGTACAGTGGCGTCAATTCTATCTATCACTTTTCTATTCACCACGAGTCAACATTTTTAATAATAACCAAACACGCATCATCAATGTTTACAAATATTTGTGAAATTACTTATAATGGCGCGCAACTATTTTTTTTTCGTGAAGTTCGCGCAGTGCGCCAGCAGCGAGGTTTAGATGAAATCTCTAAACAGCCAATACAAAATAAAATTAATATTTTCTTATTCAATATAAATTCATGTAAAATGTTATCAAAAGAAAATAGTTTTACTAAATGAAACGTTTCTATATCATATCTAAGAAGAAATAATCAATTAATTCACAAGAAGGATTTAATTTGTTTAGTCGAGTAAGAATCCATTTGCCGAGAATTAAAAACAAACCTGTATAACCCGGTCAATTTAAAAATGCGCCGAGTCCATACGTACACCTTGCTGCAAGGTGCCAACGTGTTTTAATCGGGATATAAACATAACTACACGAGTGTCGTAATGTTATAAAACACGCGTGTTTAATACCCAGGATTATGAGCCTAAAAGCGGCACAATAAGAGGCACGTTACGAGCAAATGTGTTGAAAATAAGTATTTTATGACAATCGAACGCGATATATATATATATATTTTTCTAAATAATCTAAAAAGTCAAAATCATTTGACGGCACGTCTACGACCTCATTAAACATTCTTTAGAAAAAATGGCACGTTGATGCATAAAGGTTCGCCATTCCTGCCCTATGCAATTGTTTAAATGTAAAAAAGTTGTGATGGAATGGATAAAATAATTAAACTATGATGAAATAGAAGCACTCCTCAATCATACAGTGTAATGCTAGTTATAAATAAAAATAAATAACTACATTATACCTACACATGTACTGGCATATTTTAGCTCTCACGCTCAAACAAATACACACACATGCACGCATGCGACCGCGCTCACACACACACACACACACACACACACACACACACACACACATACATGCACACACAGACACACACACACACACTCTCACACACACACACACACACAGATTCAGATTCAGATTCAGATTTTTATTTGTGAAACATAGGTAATACAAATGTGGTCTTATATAATAGGTATACATGAATCTCTATGTTTTGCCGATTGGCATACAAATGTCAATGTTAAAGAAATTACAAATATAATATAATAATCATTTAACAGGAGCAAAATATAAGTACCTACTTTAACAATGTCAATTATATTATAAATTATAGATCTGTGTCATTCATAAAATCCTGAGTAGAGTAGTAACATTTTCCAACTAGTAACTTCGTAATTTTTTTCTCGCACGCACACACACACACACACACACACACACGCACACACACACACACACACACACACACACACACACACACACACACACAAGCACACGCGCGCACACGCGCGCACACGCGCACACGCGCACACGCGCACACGCGCACACGCACACACGCGCACACGCACACACGCACACACGCACACACGCACACACGCACACACGCACACACGCACACACGCACACACGCACACACGCACACACGCACACACGCACACACGCACACACGCACACACGCACACACGCACACACGCACACACGCACACACGCACACACGCACACACGCACACACGCACACACGCACACACGCACACACGCACACACGCACACACGCACACACGCACACACGCACACACGCACACACACACATACACACACACACACACTCAAATATACACACACATATTAGATTAATTAATTTAAATTAAGGAAAAGTGTACATTTACTTTCATTTAAATTACTTTTATGTAATGGTTACATTATTGCTATTATAGGAAGAGCGGGATCTTCTGCCACAAGTATTTATAATACTTACTAGAAGATTCCAACCCTAAACTATTGTACATATTTTTGTAACCAAATAAAGATTTTTCATTTTCATTTTAATTTTTTTGTCATATGATTCAGTCATTTGGATTTATTACTTTACAAATATTACTTAATATGTTCTCATGGTGGACTGATGACTGATGACTTATTGTTAGTAAAGGTTGCGGGAGTCCGCTGGATGCGGGTGGCGCAGAACAGGTCATTGTGGCACTCTTTGAAGAGTCTTCCTTTACAAGAGGGATATTTTTTTTTTATTAATAAATAATAATAAATAAAGTCGATCACGTAACGCATTGTACGAACGTCGGGTAGGTCTAAATGTCACTTTTTATATGGAAAATTGACAGTTAAATTGTACCGACGCGCGTTCGGAACGTTACGTGATTTTACCCTCCAGATTCAATGCTATGCAATTGCAATGCTATACGGCTGGAACCATAATGCGCCTTTAAGTTGGTCGACTCTGGCTTTGGCCCATAGTACCTTAGCTTAAGCTGTATTAAAGCAGAATAACAGACAAACACATGCGAACTATCAGGACGTTAAGGGCTACCAGCTTAATTGGAATCTGGTGGCTGCAGACGTCCAACACTTTTGTAAAGGAAGCCTGCAACGTTATTTTAGATGTACACAATACTTAAGATACGGGTATTAAAAATGTGATAATGTGAAAATGGCTGCGGTACTGAATTATCTAAAAATAATTGTTTTGTTGTGCCTATAGTATAACTAATAGCTCCTTAAGCTTAAGAAAACGCGAGCCTGGTTTAAAAAAAAATCTGAATTTGTCAATATAATGTATATGTAATTATTGAACCTGCTCACAAAATTTCACTAAAATCGGTTGAGAAATGCGACCTGTAGATGAGAACAGCGTGACAGACGCCGGAGATACGAAATAATTTTTGCCCAAGCTGAAACAGAGAACTTCGCTACGAATGAAGTTTTTTCTCCCTTTTTTTGAAGATGTATTCGACTATATTATGCATGGTCCCGAAGAGACGAGCCGGGGGAACGAATGAAGTAATTGAACGAGCAATTGACTTACTTCATTTTCATACGTTAGTATTATGTAGGTGCCGCATCTACGGTAAGCTGCTTCAATCCCGAAGAGCTTTTAAAGCTCTGAAAGTTCACAGTGAGCGTATGAGCTGCGCTTGACAGCCCCATTATCAATTAAACACGTTCAACCTTAATCGAACTTATTGTTTTAAAACAATATCGGAGATGGTCGGTGATTGGTTTTGATAAAGGGTAGTGCAGCGCAGCGGCGGAAATTTGAAACTTGGACTAGGGCGAAAAGTGACGTGTTGATGAAATTTTGGAGCTGAATTAATGTTGATTAAATTGTAAATTTGCTCGAATAACAGTTTCACGTTGCCGATTTTTTACAAATTCCGCGTGGAACTCGTAGCTGCATACAAACTTTCGCCCCCCATTTCATTCCCTTAGGGATGATTTCCGAGATAAAACTATCTTATGGCCTTCCCCGGGATTCTAACTATTTCAATAACTAATTTAATCTTGAAAATTATAAGATAATTAACGAAGAGAAGAAGAAGAAGAAGAATTTTGAAGAAGAATAAAAGATGTTTAGCGTAGACATCCTATTTACTCAAGTTCTTATGTACAAAATACATTTCCACATCGACACTTGCGCAACACCAACAGACCTCAATCCGTTCAGAAACGTGTAAACACAACACTTCATAAAAGAACTGACACGGAAGACCATCGCGCCATATTGATTTACGACCCGCGTAAATTTAGGCAGGACCCATTAAAAGTAAATCAAAGTGTGTTGTAAATCGTCAAAGCTTACCGAACACCCAGCGTAACCTGAGCTCTTTAAACTCAGCTGTAACCTCCTAAGGGTTCTAAAATTGTAAGTGACTTTAGGGGAAGGGAAGGTCAGGTTAAATTGGACGTGCAGCGAACACAAAACTGCGGTGCCAGAGCATAGACCACATTTGTGCAGTGAGCATTTCGTGCTAGCATTGAACATAAATTTGAACTATAAAACGTTTCTTTTGGAATAAAAGTTATTTTGGAATTTATGATGAGATGATGTAACGTTGATCTGAAAGGACAAGTTTACGTTTGGGTTGTAAAGTTCTTGAAATAAATTGTGATCGTTAGAGGTACATGTTCTTGCTTCTAACAACAAAATAATGTGATTACCTAGTTTAAGTATAGTTTGTTTTATTTAAAATGCACTTAACTCCAAGCGCTTTTTGACGAGTTTTGACGAAATTGGGTTAAAACTATACAGCGTGGAAATCCAATACGAGCAAAGAATTAAACCAGACAGAGGGTTTAGTAGCGTTTAAACATTAATTAACGGGACTTTTTAAGTTACACTTAATTAAAAAAACTATAAATAAGTTTTGAAAAAATTCCGAGCAGCAATGTAACGCAAATTATTCTTAGTGGTGACAAGTCTAACTGTCAACGATACTTTTAACTTGAACATTTAACGTTACATTGGGGGCTTAATTATTTTGTATGGTTAACTTTTTCGTTGTAATTTTAGACAAAAATTATCTTAATGCGCTTCTTAGGTCATGTATTAACCTCCATTTAAAGGTTTACTCGTATTGGATTTCCACGCTGTAGATATTAGTACATTACTTACCTAGGGCGGTTCAACAAAGAATGTCTCAGAGCGCAGGTATTTGACGCCCGAGCCGAAGGCAAGGGCGATAAATATGCGCTCTGAGGCTTTCTTTATTACCGCCCGTGGTAAGTACAATATTTTACGTCTCTATCTGGCCAGGAAGTGGGGTTTTCCGCACGCATAGCGTGCTGTAATTCCTACTTTATGGCCAGGTATGACGTAAAAGTATTTAAAGCACAAACGCTTTTCAGTTCTCCAATCCAGTAACGATATTTGCAAGTACAGAATATAAAAAAAATATTTTCTTTAAGTGATTTATTCAAACTCTGTTTTAAATTTTCTCTGTTTTTGATATTAGTATGTTGTTTATGCACTTTTATATATGAAATCTACTTATAAATGTTCCTTAATAACCTCTCTAACAACGTAAGAGAGATTTTTATTTTTAACTCATTCTCACAAAAATTACGTCCAAGAAACTAGTTTTTTCGCCTAAAATTGTCAAAGTTTGGTGCCATATAATCTGGCTGAAAATCAGCGCTGTAGGTGTCCGACTGACACCTCAGCATAGTGCTGAGCCAGTGTCCGGTTCACTGCTGGAGAGACACACTTGTTACATGTTTTTTACTGTTGTTTTTTAATTAATCAATCAATTATTTATTGCGAGGACATACTCGTTGTTACATAAGATTACATAATTAATACAGTGTTGCTTATATTCTACCAGAAAAGGCATGCAAATTAACAATTTCACAATATTAGAATAATTTAACGCTTTTTGCAGAATATTAAGATTATTATAATAAATAAGTTAAATTAGTAGCATTCAGAAACATAATACTTATTAAAAATAACATAATAATAAATTATAGACTCGGATAGCCATATACCTAGTAAGTATGAAGTATGTGTCAGTAGTTTTTTTGTGTTTAATTTATTTTTTATTTTTTTTTTTATTTAATAATTTACATCAGAAATATTATTTCCATAATTTGTTAGTAACAGTGATCTTAAAACTATGTTAGTAGGTATTTTATCACACTTACAATTAGCACTTGGATGGCCTATGCAACCTATCCCAATGGAACAGGAAGGGACCATCCAAGCGCGCCGCCACCGTCTGCAGGAGGCTGTTCGGGGCCGCGCAGGCGACTCATCAGGGACGCGACCCGCGCCCGCATTATGTCGTGAAACCCATCCGTGTGCGCTTCGCAAAACATCCCTGATGCACTGCAATGGCGCGGCAGCCCCAACAACATCCTAAACCCATTATTATAGTGGACGCGTAGGGCACTGTAAGCCTTTTGCGTATAGTTGATCCATAGGCTGCAGGTGTAAAATGATTGGCAGAACGCCTTAAAAAGGGTAATCTTTACGTCGGTGGTACACCTTGCAAACCTACGAATCAACATGTTGCTCCTGACTGACAGTGCCCTACGCTCCCTCTCCACGTCCTTGTTGTCACTCTGGGTCTCCGTGACCCAGTGACCCAGGTACTTGAACTTAATATGTGTGTCCTGTGTGTTAGTGAATAAATGTATCTTTCTTTCTTTTCTTCTTTCTATATACGAGTATCTCGAAAACTGTGAGTTTTGAAGTAAACATGGGATAGAAACTTACCATTTCGGTAAACCTCGTTCGTCCAGATCGAAGGTCATTGGGAGCTTGGAGCCCCTTACAACTCGTTTTGTTGCTACATATGAAAGAACAATATAACAAAGAGGCGTCATAAAACTGACCGACGTGTGGCACGTGTCACTGGACCAGCTATTGTTTATTTATAGTATGCTTTCGGCCTGCCGACTTACATGCGTAATTGTTTTCCCTACTTGATGATAACAATTAAACAATAGATGTTGTTGTTGGTTGATTTTAAGTACCGTAAAATGGGGTGAATAGGGATTGCGATGACAGTTGGGTTATGAATGGGGAAAGAAGGTATGACAGGGGGGTGAGATGGTTTTTAAAGGCTACTGCTACCTAAATAATGTATTCTTATTACAAATGGAGCTATAGAAATATTCATAACAAAAAAAAAAGTTCCAACAATTTTCCAAAATTACCTTTGTATGAAATCCCACCCCAACTACAAGGTGAGATGGGATGTCTTACTTATCTGTGTTTAAAATTATGAAATGGAACTACCTAAAGTCATTAAAAAAATAAAATACAAACGGCAGGAACCTTTATTAATAAAATTAAGTTTGCATAAAATGTAAAAGGAAAATGTTATTGAGGTTTGAATGTTCAACGGCCTCCGTAGCCCAGTGGGTAGTGACTCTGCCTACGAAGCTGGAGGTCCCGGGTTCGAATCCCGGTCAGGGCATTTATTTGTGTGTTTATCACGAATATTTGTTCCTGAGTTATGGATGTTATATATGTATATAAGTATCTATATGTATTTATCTATTATATATATCATCGCCTAGTACCCACAACACAAGCCTTACTGAGCTTACCGTGGGCCTAGGTTGATTTGTGTAAGATTGTCCCATAATATTTATTTATTTATGTCAGTTTTGTCCCTACTCACCCTGTTTTACGGTACTTTTCGTCATCTAAACTAAAACAAACTATAATAAGGGTCACTAACTTCATGACTAAAGACAAGTAATTGATACTTAGTAACCACATATTACGAGTCAAATTTAAATATATATATAAACAGATATTTCTAAATAGAGGTCCTAAAAGAAGCGATATTTATGTTTTGTATGAAGTTTTTTACACTTAACGCATCACGTACTAACTTAACAACCCTTTAACAAAGTGTTTTTAACCGACTTCAAAAAAGGAGGAGGTTCTCAATTCGTCTGCATGTTTTTTTTTTTTTATGTGTTACGCGATAACTCCGTAATTTATGAACCGATGTGAAAAAATTTTTCTTTGTTTGAAAGCATATACTTCCAGATTGGTCCCGCTGTCACCAAAATCCAGTTCTGATGATGGGATCCTGGAGAAATCGAGGGAACTCTTCAAATTTTATAGGCAAACTTGAAGCTATTTGGCTACTGATTTGATGTCGGTTAAAACTTTGTTTTGAAAGTCAATTAAACAAACAAACAAACAAATTATTTTTAAAACTTTTGTTTATCGTTTGTCAATCAAAATGTTCTAAAATTCAACTCAAACCCGCACCCCAATTACCAGGAAAGCAGAAACTAAAAGATGAATCATTGATCTATCCATTTAGGGTTGCCAAGAGGGGCAAGCTCGTATTGTTTCCTAGGGATGCTAATTGAAAATACCTGGTTCACGCCGCGAGCATTGTACATAATAGGTCCATTGGTAAATAGGCCTGAAAACTAGCACCTGATGTTGCCGACTGTATTTGATAGGGCTTTATATTTCAAAGGAGAATTGAATATTAATAACGTCTGTTATTTCGGAAATAGGTTTTGAATATCGTCGTCACGATTCGTCTTCGATGATTCTTCTATTGTTCCGATTTCTTTCTTACATCTGTGAAAACGAAAAAGTCATTGCTTAGGCATATGAATGATGACGATGACGGTCATAAAAGTCAGTTAGGTCCTTCATCTTCTTTTCTCCCTTGTCCAAAACATTTGTATAATTAAAACTGTCGTTAGAACAGTACTTTCCATAGCATTTGAACTGTGTTAGTATGTGGGTAAGTACAACAAAATGATCATGATTTACTTCTGTTAAGATACAGCATGCATTTTCAGCCCCACTGCAACTGAACAGGTCTAAAGCAGGCCATTCACGATCACTCCAAGCCAAATGGAGCAGTGCAGAGCTAAAATCGGTCCATGAATATCAAAACTGTAGCGTTTAAAGATAGTTGGACCGTTGGCTATCCAAATGGAGTTCGCCGCGCCAACGTGCCATCCAAATGGATCGGTCGCAAATATTAGAATACAACGTTGCATTAAATTAATACTACTGGCTACTCTGTCTTTTTTTTTAAACCGAATGTTAATTTTTCAACTATAAATTGTTGAACCTGCTTACAAAATGTCATGTGAATCGGTTGAGAAATGTGACCTTAGAGGAGAACAGCCGGACAAAGGGACATCCGGCCAACCGGTCATACGAAATAATTTTGGCCCAAGCTTAAACGGAGATCTTCGTCCGATTAAAGTCAACGTCCATCCAGATGCCGAGACAAACAGCGTTCCTTTTTTCAATAGTTTCTAGGTACAGTCAGCAGCAGAAGTTGCTAAGCGTTCCTAGTGCTAAAAATGATCTACACATGGACTCACATGTATGGGTCTGATGGTAAGCAGATACAGTCGCCTGTGGACGCTTGAAACACCAGAAGAATCAATTTATTGATTTTAGGGTTCGATGTCTAGATATAAATATATAGATAGGTCCTTAGAGTACCTATACCTAGATAGATTTCTACAGAGGAGCCCTGCTTGAGCTTGCTTGCTTGTTTTGCTTGCGGGACGGAAAGGCCTATGCAGGCTATGCAGCTAAATTAAGAACTGGTCTTGAAATGGCTGACGGCTTATCATAAACAATCTACTTAATTTGGACGGGTAATGGTTTATTTAATATGGCAACCCCAAACTTAGTTGCGGCAAATAAAAAAAGTGGACCTTTTTCAATTTCAATCATTTAATTCGTGTAACTTCATGACACATATATAAATAAAGCTAAACTTAATACAAACTACAGAATACAGAATGCAGCCCCGCGCAGTGCAGCATAATGGCACAGTCAGGCTTATCCGCCATCATTTTCAGAATGGTATTGGGACTGCTCCGCACCCGGCGCACCAGGGATGCTATGACAACGAAAACGAATGATATAAATATCCCGTTCCGTCTCACTTATTGAGGTATGTGTGACTACCATCTGTAAGCTATATCTGGGCGACTATAAAGGCTTCGAACAGTAAGTACTGAGGTACTTCTTGTTTCGATGTTTTGGTGTCAGGAGCAGAAAAGAGAGCGTAGCCTCGAGCTGGCGCCTTTCATCAGCCCTGGAAGCCGCCCCCGATCAGAGGGATAACCATGTAACATTCCGAGCGCACGTTAGGACAATTTAACTGTCATTTTTCCATATAAAAAGTGACATTTCGACCTACCTGACGCGCGTACAATGCGTGATCGACCTACAGGTGGGTAGGTAACTGGAATTTCAGCAGTTGACAGATGGCACCACAGGCTGCTTTGTGACGTAGCGCTGTGGTGCTCGTAGCCACGTTCGATGCCGGCGTAAAGGTTTCTTCGGCGCGTCGATAGATGTCGCCAACATCTCGCTCGGTCGTGGTATAATTATTACAACAGCTTGTCCTGAGTATTTACAGGTCCAGTCGCCATCACATACATCGGTACACAATATGTGTTCAAAAACATCGGCACATGCACCCTAATGCCTTGAAAATAGAGGTGTGTTCCGATGTTTGTGAGCTGCTTGTTTGCTCCGATGTATGTGATGGCGACTGTCTATGTGTAAGTCCCACACTCTCAGCGTGGTGATCTCGGGACCTCTGGCGACCTCACTCACCACCAACGAAATCCCCACGGTGAATGCCAGCTTAAAGAAAATCCGCTCGCGCATTTCAAATGAAACTACACTAAAGTTAAATACGGAAGACAAAGCGATAGCCTGTGAAACAAATCTCTCAAACAAACTGCAGCATCATTTGCTAATGCTCACTGGTTAAACACTGGTTAAAATACAGTTAAAGTTGTCCTAATGTTGGTTTGTTATTGTGAGAGATTAATGGATCCTTTGAGTACGTTTTTGAGCATGCGCTTAATTGTAAGGCCCACGGGGCCATATAGCAGTAATGTCGCGTCTTGCACTACTTTGTGAATCCAAGCTCCGTCTCATTCAAATGTGCAAATTAGAAAGAAGGTGGTAGATTTTCTTGCGAAGCGTCACGGCGTCAGATATACAGTTAGACATCATCTTCATCATCATCATCATATTAGCCCAAGGAGGCACAGATGGATATACCTAGGCCTCTTCCAAAGGGTGCCAGACTGACCGGTCCTGCGCCAGCTACTTCCGGTGGACTCCCGCGACCTTTACCAGGTCATCAGTCCACCTTGTGGGGGTCTACCTACAGTGCGCCTGCCGGACACACAGACACACAAACACGCTCATATTCTTGTGATAAGTGACAAGATGCAACAACCATTAAGTCTTTGTCGTTCAGTGGGTCGATCACGTAACTTTTCTTACGCGCGTCTGTAAGGTCTAAATGTCAATTTTATATGGAAACATGACAGTTAGATTGTGATTTTACTGTCAGACGCGCGTACAATGCGTTACGTGATTGACCTACTGATTGTATGACGGACATGAAAGTATCCCTATGACATGTAGAAGACCTCATATTTTGTCATATTATAGGTTTCGGGCTCCAGCTTGAAAATCACCCAATTTATTTAATCGTATGGCATACATTATTTTGGTCTTTTGAGTTTTTCACTCTTTAGTACCACCCAGGGGACACGTGCAGGGTTGTGGTAGTTAGGACCTGCGGACGCAAGTGACAGTAATGTTGTCCCCTATTTGTCAAGTGAGTGGGCAACTCGACTGTTAGAGGTTCTTAAGCCGCCCGAAGGCCTCTAACTCGGCTTAACGACTAATGTCATAGACAGCAGCCGATAACAGTAATGTATGTATGTACATATATGTAAATACTTCATTATACACAAGGCACAGGTAAAAATACAGACATTATAGTTTGATTTCGTTCAAAGGTGATCTTATCCCTGTAAGGGATCTCTTCCAGTTGGCCTTTGAGCAATTGAGTGGAGATCAGGAACTAAATAATTATCATTGCAACCTGATATGTCCTATGCCCGTTCAAAAAGTAACGCAAAAACCCTGTTGAACTAAAGCCGAGAGAACTGAATAGAACACTAGTGTGGTGTGGCTTTGTGAGCTGTAGAAATCGCGGGAACGGATAAAG
The DNA here is from genome assembly GCA_963854355.1 of Epinotia brunnichana. Lineage (NCBI taxonomy): Eukaryota > Metazoa > Arthropoda > Insecta > Lepidoptera > Tortricidae > Epinotia > Epinotia brunnichana. The sequence continues at coordinate 27,682,405 of OY977950.1, read as the reverse complement.
TAATTTATCAATTTTCTTCCTCTTGAGTCCCAGGCTACGCTTTTATGTTTTTGAATTAGGAACTATTTGACATTGAGTTTAAGTTCAAAATTAACTTTGGAATTTGTACAAAGTTTAGTACGCGGGGTCTTAGGAGGTTATTTTTTTTTTCAAAAAACTGATTGGACGACCAAATCTTTTTATTAATGATTGTGCCTGCTCACAAAACTTCACGAGAATCGGTTAAGGAATGCGTCCTGTAGAGGAGAACAGCCTGACAGCCAGACACGAAAGAATGTTGGTCTAAGCCAGCTGAAGTAGAGAATTTCGTTCGCATCGCTCGCTCGATAGGTACTATAGTCCAAAAGGTGAGTTGAGTATCCAAAACAGATGTACGAGGAAACAAGTGAAATGAAAAGATTTTTCAAAAAACCCCAACTGCTTTTTTGCAAATATTATAGCCTATGTCACTCCCACGATTATAAGGAATCCAACGACAACTCATATGTCGAAATCCGTCAAACGGTTAAGGCTACAGGGCGTGTCAAAGAATGAGACATACACACATACATACATTTTTTTATTTTTTTAAGGGTTCCGTAGCCAAATGGCAAAAAACGGATGTTGGTCTAGCTACTTGGAGAGAAATAAGAGTGGACTGTATAATAAGAATACTGTATAATAACTAGACCGATCGTTACAAAGGTGGAATTGTGTGATGCGCGAACGCGTACAAAATATATCGCGAGCGAAGCGGACGCGAGTCGCGATCCGTCGTATATCGCGGTGGATGAGTGAGTGTTCCTCGCGGGTGCGGGCGGGGCGCGGGAGCGGCGCACCGACAGCAATCCGATCATCTTGCGCTTTCAGCGCTTAGGGTTTTGTGCTTACTGCGCCACCATATACTCCCGGCGTTGAAGACCTTGTGTCTTCAAAACTGTGTACAGGAAGAGGGCATATTGTGTTGAAGGCTCGACGTATGATCCCCTTCTTAGTTTTTATGTCGGCCACTCTGGCGATTCCATCTCTGCCAGGTACTACGTTTACGATGCGGCCCATCGACCACATGAGAGGAGGGAGGTTATTCTCCTTGATTATAACCATAGTTCCGACTTCAAGTTTTCCTCGTGAACTGCACCATTTTGTTCTCTTTTGGAGTCCGAAGATGTATTCTTTAGAGAAGCGATTCCAAAAGTGCATTTTCAGAACTTCTATGCGGTGGAACCTTTGAAGACAGGAGATTCTTTGGTCTGAGACTTGACGATGCGGCACCGACGTTAGAGATCTCCCAATTAGGAAGTGTGCAGGAGTAAGGGCAGTAAGGTCCGACGGATCGTCGGATAGAGGGGTAAGAGGCCGTGAATTTAAAATCGCTTCAATCTGAGTTAGACATGTAGCCATCTCTTCAAAAGTAAGGTGTGTAAGACCCAACACTCGGCGTAGGTGGTGCTTTACAGACTTAACAGAAGACTCCGATAAGCGGCCGAAGTGAGGTGTATACGCGGGAATAAAGGAAAAGTTAATACCTTCAGCTGCCTTGTCTTTAGCAGAATCTTGTTTCAGAATGTTAGCGAGCTCGTTGGCGGCACCGACGAAGCTAGTACCATTGTCCGAGAAAATGGTTCTCGGTTTCCCCCGGCGAGCCATAAGCTGATCAAGAGCTGCAATAAAAGCTTCCTTCGTAAGGTCTGAGACAAGCTCCAGATGAAGTGCTCGCGTTGCCAAACAAACAAAAATGCAAATGTAAGCTTTTAATAGCCTACAGCCCCTACCCTTGCGGTCGGCTATCAAAATTAGTCCTGCATAATCTGTGCCTGTCTCTAGGAATGGGTATTCAAGATGTAGTCAGTCTTTCGGCAAGTTACCCAATTTAAGGTTGCACCGTTTCTGCCTTAAGCCTAGTTAGTACAACGGATGCATTTTCGAACCGTATGATTAGCTAAGTTTCGGCCCCCAAGTGGCCAGTAATTTTGACGTATGATTGACATAAGTAACTGAGGACCCGCATGGAGGGCACGTAGATGTAGCATTTTAATGAAAACCCTGATTATTGGTTGCTTACAACAGATAATTATAGGGTGCTTAACACCATAATCGTAAAATGAATTAGAAAGTCGTCCACCAACCCTAATAAGACCAGAATCGTAAAACGGACACAAAGAGGTGAGACGACTTTGTTTTGGCAATTCTTTGCCTACCTTCAGCAATTCGTACTCTTCAGGAAAGGCGTTTTGTTGCGACGTAAGAAAAAGCAGAGTTGACGCCGAAGACAATTCGGAAGAGGTAAGGAAACCATCTATTTTATTATTGGCGTTTTTACAGTTGTAACTAAACCTTTTCACGTATGCTATTAACCGTTGTATTTTGGAATAATCTGAACAATTATCAATCAAGGTTTGGATAGCATTGACGTCGTCTGAGTATGGGGAGTTTGGGCAAGTAACTAAAGCCTTATTTGCCACCGTATCTGGTAATGAGGCCTCCTTTTCAGAATTAGGTGCAATTGGCCAATATGAAGGGTCTGACGCTAAAAACGATGGCCCTGACCACCACAAGGAGGAAGTTTGTATAAGATCCGCGTCTAACCCACGAGACACCAGATCAGCTGGGTTTTCCTTGGAAGGGATGTAACGCCAAGATTCCTGTGGAAAGCTTTCCTGAATCTCGGAGACGCGGTTTTTGACGAACGGCCGTAGAAGAGCCGGAGAAGATTTGAGCCACCCAATAACAATCATGGAGTCACACCAAAACACACAACTCTCTGGTTTCAAGGTGAGTGACTCACGGACCTTTGTACACAGTCTTGCGCCTACCAAAGCTCCACAAAGCTCGAGTCGAGGAATGGTCGTGGCTTTAATAGGTGCAACTTTACTCTTGGAAGCAAGCAAACGAGTACACACAGAGCCATCCCCGGCCACGGAGCGGATGTATAGGCAAGCTCCATATGCTTTTTCGGACGCATCTGTGAAGACATGAAAGTTAATGGACACAGGTGATGCACTTGATATCCATCTCGGTATATCTATGTCGCTTAGGGTTTTGTGCTTACTGCGCCACCAACGGAACTCTTATAGATTCGTCATGTCTGTCTGTCTGTATGTCTGTCCGTCTGTCTGTCCGTCCGTATGTCACAGCCACTTTTTTCCGAAACTATAAGAGCTATACTGTTGAAACTTGGTAAGTAGATGTATTTTGTAAACCACATTAAGATTTTTAAACAAAAATAGAAAAAAAAACAATAAATTTTCCCCATACTAAGAACTGAAACTCAAAATTTTTTTTTTCATCAAACCCATACGTGTGGGGTATCTATGGATAGGTCTTTAAAAATGATATTGAGGTTTTTAACATCATTTTTTTCTAAACTGAATAGTTTGCGCGAGAGACTCTTCCAAAATGTTAAAATGTGTGTCCCCCCCCCTGTAACTTCTAAAATAGGAGACTGTTAAAACAAAAAAAAATGCATGATGTACACTACCATGCAAACTTCCAACGAAAATTGGTTTGAACGAGATCGTTTTTTTTTATACGTCATAAATCGTAAAAAGCAATTTATTTAACGGAACCCTTCATGTGCGACTCCGACTCGCACTTTTTTATTTATTTGTATACATGAATACAACCATACATACTCTTACATACGCTAGAAAAACATGACCCTCCTCTCCTTCGGCAGTTGGGTAAAAATCCGCCAATAGCGTTGCCCCTTGATCACGCATTGCAATGGTGGCTCTCGCACACCACTCCACTACCTCGCACACCACTCCACTACCTCGCACACCACTCCACTACCTCGCACAGTTCCAGTGTATACCGATCCGTACGTTTATTTTTCATGCTAATATTTATATAAATAACTCAGTACAGTCGGCCACATAAGTTGGTGACACCTAAGGACCTTGTCGTTTTCACCTGTTTGACAACTTCATAAGGAAGTGTAACATGATGTTTAATGCGTCACGGTACAAATGTGTTAAACCCCTTGTCAGGCTGACCGTATTGTACCTTATAAGTAGGTAAATACACTTAAAATACTTGTATTTTTTAATTTAGGTACAAGTTATTTCACCATAATGCATGTTGACGGACTAGATCTGGATATAGTCTCAAGTTGGTTTCTTTACAAATAATTTGGCTATCTCTCCCTCATTTATCAGGGGCTCTCCCCCTATCGATCTTTATGAAATAATTACTGGAGGTACCTGGTACCTTTATCTTTACTTTAAGCTATTTTCTTCGTCTGTACCTATTGTACTTAGGTCCTAAATAAATCACGCGCTTCTTATATGAGCCGTTTGCTTTAGGAGCTTAATCTGGGCACAATTGCCGTCCTTATGTGAAGGAATTATAGTTACACATCCTCTCTCTTCGTGGCCCGTAGGCTTTATCGTTCACATACTATACAACACCCTTTCTCTTCGTGACCCGTAGGTCCTACATTTCACAAACTACATTCTGTCGCCCACAAGTTGCATATGCTAAGGATATGTATAGCAAAAAACAAATTTGCATTAACTCACTGCTCCGCTCTGCGCTTGTGTTTACACAACTCCTGGCACAAGGGTTTTAGAACACGGGTGTAAAACAATACATCCAATGGAATGGCTCTGGCTGAACAATTAGGTGTGCGTGAATTGCGACCCGGCTCAATACTACGTCAGTACCCTTAGGCTCAAATTGTTTAGTATTGGAGTTATTGTTTTATTAATATTGTAGGTATTAAGCAACATCTGATTTGTTTGAGTTTATACCAATTGCGTAACGTTTCAATCGAGCGATAGGTTCGCTACAGACGGACTGCATGTCGACTGCGTTCTAGCTGCAAATTTGCGGTTTAAATGCAGTTGACGTAACTGAATCGAAACGCCGACAGCAAGTAACTGCGCAGTCGGTTTGCAGTTTCGATTCAGTTACGTACTGCATCAGAACTACATTCAAACTGCACATTTGCAGCCAGTAACGGCCCTGCATCATCATCATCATCATATCAGCCGAAAGACGTCCACTGCTGGACATAAAGATTGCCACATTGGCCGGTCCTGCGCCACCCGCATCCAGTGGACTCCCGCGATTTTTACCAGGTGATCAGTCCACCTTGTGGGGGACCTACCCACGCCGCGCCTTCCGGTACGTGGTCGCCACTCGAGAACCATTCCGCCCCAACGGCCATCGGTCACTTCTGACATTTATGACGTCACGTAAGTAAGACAAAGTAGTGATACATTGCGTGTAGAATTATTGTATAAAGAAAAAAAAAATGGTAGGTTAAGAAAATTTTCTTGCAAAATCGGTTCGTATCCCTAACACCTACGTCTGGTTACAATTTGAGGTAGTATAAAAAATACACACTGTATATTTTGCTTAGTTTGGGACTAGGTCGATATGTGTAAGATTAGTCCGCAAATATTTATTACAAGCCCTTTTGCCCGCGACTTCGTCCGCGCGGAACTCGTTTATATCGTAACTTTCTCCCCCCTTTTCACCCCCTTAGGTGATGAATTTCCAGATAAAAACTATGTTTAGTAAGGATTCTTTGGGAAGGCCCCGGAATTCAAATTATATCTACACCAAATTTCATCTCAATCGGTTCAGCGGTTTAAGCATGAAAAGGTAACAGACTTTACTTTATTATTTATTAATTTATTTATTTTTAATAAGTACTGTGTTTTACATACTTAAAATTAATCATTGCCCCACAAAACTGTAGTGACAGTTTGACTGCGGGAGCGGCAGTCTCTAGGTAAGGCATTTATTAACAAAAAATATTTAGTTATTCATTAGTAACAGTAGTAGTAGTAAATAGTATAACTGCGTTTTATATAAGTACATCTAGGTAATGCTTTTTTAACAGTCTCTTAAATTTATTCCTATTTTTTTCACGTCTAATGGCTTCGAGCAAACTATTGAGTAGGTATGGGATACGCTTTTAGAGAGTTTTGTCCCAGGAACGAATAGTTTACCAGTCGCCATAGCCTTGGTGTTATAGGTATGATCAATAGGTTTTAATGAAGAATACTCTGAGTTATGTTCCAGACAGCCATGGTTATTAGTAGCAAGTAGATACTTATGTTTCATGCTGACCGGTAATATTCTACAGATTTTAAATAGTTGACTTACTCCAAACGCCTTTTTTTACAAAATAGACTCCGCCGCAAACTTGGTTTCTATGACCCGCCTCACCATAATAGATGCATGTAGGCTTTTTTCAGTATTATTTTGCATATTTTCATATCACACGGCCGTAAGGACCTTTTCTACTAAACCGTAGGACTAAATTAACTGACTCGTAATTTAAATACTTTATACTAAAAATAAAGATACGTCAACAAAATGTTTCAAAATAGCCATAATAAAACGTCTTTTTTACCCCGTTTTAGAAAACATCTTCGAAATTAACGCCATAAGGTACCTATGCCCTTGGAACGTCACATACATATATTTACCTATGTAATGTTCCTATTCCCCAGGATTCCCAACTACCGCTATACCGTAAATGGGTTCCATCCAATTTTTCACCCCCTATTTCACCTCCTTGGAGAATGCTCCAGGACTCAAACTACCTCTATACCAAATTTCATCTAAATGGGCTACATCCAAATTTTCACCCCCATTTCACCCCCTTAGGGGATGATTTCCGGAATAGAAACTATCATATGTCCTTTTTCAGGACTCAAACTATCTTTCAACCAAATTTTATCAAACAAATTTCCACCCCCAATTACATCCCCTTAGGGGATGATTTTCGGGATAAAACTATCCTCCTTAAAACTGTCCTTCCTTAAGTATCGCTATACCGTAAATTGGTTCAATCCAAATTTTCATCCACCATTTCTCACCCCCTTATAATTATGTTCCCCTTATTTCCTCCTTTCATGTGTCCCGGAATAAAAATTATTCTATGTTCTTTCCTTGGACTGAGACCTCTCTCTATACCAAATTTCATCTAAATGGGTTCTATCGAAATCTTCAACCCTCATTTCACCACCTCAGGAAATGATTTTTCGGGATTAAAACTATGCATTGTCCTTCCCTAGGACTCCTTCTATCTCTTTACCTTTAGGAGATGATTTCTGGACAAAAAATTATGTTAAGTCCTTCCCCAGGACTCTTAACTATCTCCATACCAAATTTCATCTAAATTAGTTTAATCCAAATTTTCACCCCACATTTCACCCCCTCAGATGATTTTTCAGGATGAAAACTATGCATTGTCCTTCCCTGGGACTCCTTCTATCTCTATACCAAATTTTAACTAAATGGGATTTATCCACATTTTCATCCCTATTTGATCCCCTTGGGGGATAATTTTCGGGATTCAAACTATCCATTGTCATTCTCCGGGACTCAAACTATATCTTTACCAAATTTGGTCACATAAACAGACAAACAGATAAACAGACAAACAGATAAACAGACAAACAGACAAAAATTCTAAAAACTGTTGGAACGTGTTCTGTTACCGATTTTAAGTATCCCTAGCCAATTTTTTTTCGAATATCTTCCATGTACAGACTTTCGACCCTCTTCAGCTTTATTATATGTATAGAAGAATAGTTCGTGTTTGTACTTAACATCTCTTTTTGTTAATCATATGATATGTTTATTTTGGATGATAAAGATTCGAGTTTATACTACTACTAACGCGTTGTAAAAACATGATTATTCAATCATCACCATCATATCAGCCGAAAAACGTCCACTGCTGGAGATAGGACTCCCCCAAAGAGTGTCAAAGTGATCGGTCCTGCGTCAGCCGCATCCAGCGGACTCCCGTGACCTTTAGTCATCAGTCCACCTTGTGGGGGGATTATTCAATGAATAATGATGAATGATTTAAAATAATTTGAATAAGATAATTATTTTCGATCAGCTACGATGTTACAATAGGATACTGCAGCAAATTAGTGCGTACTTTAAATCAGATCGTTTCGCTTATTTACACTACTAAATTGCTTTAAACATTTCGAAAGTGAAACCAATTTATTTGTTCTAGTTGTCTCGATAGATAACCTGTGTAGATAACTTGAAAGTTTATCTTAACCTATTAAATGACTTTGCATGCATAATTTAAGTCTTTCATAACACAATAACTGTGAAAGAAAATGTCGAAAAGTATTAAAATCAGCGACCAAACGAACCGCATTAAAACCCTCATTGTTGCATCAACTTTCTAAAATGTTCAGCCTTTATTTTGCTAAGTCTATAGTCTCGCAAACCAAGCTAAGTCTCTTACTACTCCACAATGAAACTTAACAATGAAATCTAGATCTTATTGCTATGATTTTAAGGTTGGTGGTTAGTGTAAACTGTAGTTGGTCTGTCTGTCCATACAACAGATGTTACTACCAGACGGTTTATGGACGACTTGAGTTTTGGAGCAAGTTTCGTAGTGATGTTCGGACTTGTCTTGTCTGAAACCGAGTATTGGGAACTCACATTCTCGGAACTAATCGAATAGAAAACCGAATTTCATCAGTGAAATGAGTTAGTTTTCGATTCGACAAATTAGTTTTCGACTGTTTCTTTAGGAAGTTTTCCTCTGGAATTCTAGGAGTCAGTTCAGGAAAGTTTTTGGTCAGACTTTGCTTATGTGGATTGCGCTCACAGATAATCACAGAAAGTGCATATTTACTCGTCCCTTTAAATTTGATTCACAACGAAATTTAATCCAGTATTTATAAATAGGTTGTATTGTGTATTAAAATTACAAATTAGTAAAGAAACAAGAATGAGTCGCCATGTAAACGTAACTAAACTTTCTGTTTAGCCCAATGGTTAGCTAGTAGAGAATGCCATTTGGCATTAAGCTTGCCATTTGTAATTTTTTTTTGTATTTTGTGCAAAAACGTTTAAATAAATAAACTTAACAATAATAACTAGAAAATATTTGCAACAAAATGTTTACTACGATATCACGACATTAAGATAAATCTGTCTGTTTAGGTCAGATTGACACAATTACATACATGAACATAAGCACCACACCCAGCCAGGAAGCAAGCCTGACCCGGACGAGCCGGATATACCAGGCGCAATTTTGTGGGGAGTGACACACTCTGGGATGGGAAGGGAAGACCGACCAAGGTTAGATTGACGCAATTAAATACAAATATTATAATAATAAAATAGTAATAATAAGTTTTATTAAGAAAGGAAAACTAAGCTATACAATAGGGAAGTAAAAATGCATATTACAAATCGTTTTTAAGGTTCCGTAGCCAAATGGCAAAAAAACGGAACCCTTATAGATTCGTCATGTCTGTCCGTCCGTATGTCACAGCCACTTTATTCCGAAACTATAAGAGTTATACTGTTGAAACTTGGTAAGTAGATGTATTCTGTAAACCGCATTAAGAAAAAAATCATCAAACCCATACGTGTGGGGTCTTTGGATAGGTCTTTAAAAATAATATTGAGGTTTCTACTATATTTTTTTTTTAAACTTAATAGTTTGCGCGAGAGACACTTCCAAAATATGCTTTCGCACAAATGACACTTCGGAATTATGTAGCGGGTAAGCTACTTAACTTAAGTAAACCCACTATTTAGAATATTAGAGTAAACTTTACTCCTTCAACGTAACTTTCGAAATCACGGCAGACGCCCGCCCCTCCCTACCCAAGTTTGGCAGTTCCCGAGTGTTCGTGAGTCGAAATTTTATTTAGCAAAACCTTTTTTGAATATTGAAAGTTCGCTCTATTGACTTCCACAAGTTTGACGTTTATTGATTTGAAAACTATTTGGTGTTCTTTCGTGTCTGCGGTGGAGTTCGTTCAAGTTTGGACTTGGTTATTTCAAGTTATCTTGACTGATATTAACGTGTGGTATGAATGTAGATTACATAGAACATGGATAGAATAGAGGGAGTCACACACATAGACACACATGAGTGACAAAGATTTAATTAAGCATAGACAATTATAATACGCTTACTATGGGCCTCATAAGAAGGCTCAAAGTCACCCAAAGGGCAATAGAGAGGGCTATGTTGGTAGTTTCTCTGCGTGATCGCATCAGTTCTACAGTTCACAGAGCCACTGGTTTAGGATAGTCAATAAACATTAAATTCGACGACCGCTTTAGCCTAGTTGGTAGTGACCCTGCCTACGAAGCAAGAGGTCCTGGGTTCGAATCCCGGTAAGGGCATTTATTTGTGTGATGAGCACGAATATTTGTTCCTGAGTCATGGATCATGGAAGTATCTATATCGTCGTCTAGTACCCATAGTACAAGCTTTGCTTAGTTTGGGACTAGGTTGATTTGTGTAAGATTGTCCGCAAATATTTATATTTATAAACGGACATACTAAAGAATTGGCCCAACCAAGCTAAAGTAGCGAACAGCGTTCGCTTCGCTCGGTGGTTCAATTAACGCATTATGATTTAAATTGGACAAAGTGGTTTTAAATAATGAATACGTCCGAAAACATGCAGATTAAACCGTATGCCAAAGCTTGTAACCAAAAGCTATTTACTTATATTGCGCTCTTTTATATTCTTCGCTAATCGAAAACCTCAAATAAATTTTTCATTTCATTCCCATTTAATATCAAAGGGATTTGAAAGGAAAAATGAACACAACATTTATATAGTCGCCATTTTGGTTTGATTCAAATAAAATTGAATGAACGTTCGTTAAAGTTTAAAATGCATTTTACAGCATGCCGTTGCGTTTACATTAATAAAGTGAAAAATAAAACCAATTTTCAGCATAAAAATCGAATAGTTCGTCCATCGCACAGCCTCGAGGCATTTTCATGAAATATCTAATTTAGTTCAAAACAGCTGAACTAACTTCATAGTTATTCTAATTTAGACGTAAATATGGTCAGTTTAGAGTCGATTTTGGTGTGATGATTAATGTAACATTGGAAAATGTTGGCTGGTGTTTAATAAAACATACATACTATCGTGTATTATTTGCTATTAATTAAAAGTGGATTTTAGTATTTCTTAACGTTGCATAGGAAAAATTACAAACACATCGAAGTTATAGTTCTCGAGTGTTCTCTCCACTATGTTAATACTTGACCTGAAAGGTCGCGGGAGTACGCTGGGTGTGGGTGGCGCAGGATCGGTCAATCTGACACTCTTTGGGTAGGCCTATGTCCAGCAGTGAACGTATTTCGGCTGATATGACAATGGACAAAATGTCCCTTTGTACATTATAATATATACATATTTTTTTTCGATTATTGTACAAATTCATTTAATGTAGCATTAACGGTTATTGTTTTATTGTACAAGCCTTGTCTTGTCACACATGAAATAAAAAATATGTAATATCGAACGAACCCACTTTGTAAACCTTCTTGTAGTGTATAGAAACCTTATAAAATTTAAAAAGCTGTTATGAAATCACAGTTAAGAGAATCTGCAAAACTGATAAAATTGAACATTGAAAAGCTTGATAACAGTAAGAGTTAAGATACTACTTTCGTGGAGAAATTAACTTTATTTGATCTAAACTATGCCCGCTTGCAATAAACGGAAATTGTCATGAAAACGTTGTATAACTCACAAAATAACATAATAAAGAATATAATGCTCAAAGTAGAAGTAAACAACAAGCGATTTTATCGCTAACAAGCTCTTCCCGACAAGCTTTGGGTAGCGGAGTAGGTAATGCAATACATTCACCAATGTGAGTAGGTGGACACACGTCCTTAAGTAGATACGTGATATAATGCTTAAAATTTCCTGTTGAAATAAATGCCACTGTTAAGTTTAAACTTCAAAGACAGTAAACTAGAACTAGACTGCGTTTTAGACACTTTAAAACTGTTTGTAGAGGGCAGTTTGTATTACAAGCCCAGTGTGTCTAACTGTTCGATTCACAACCAATTCAAACTCGACGCACTACCAGTAGCCCGTATCCGTCTTTTCATTTTTGTTTTAATACTACGACAGTGGCAAACAAGCTTACGGCCTGCCTGATACCGTCGCCTATGGACACTTGTGACTCCAGAAGAATCACAAGCGCGTTACCGACCCTTTATTCACTTGAGGATTCGCTGTGTTGGCAGATAGAGACATGCAGGTCCCTCACTCCTAACACAGCGCATCCTAGGGAGCGACTTTACTCACCACCAGGAACACAACACTACATGCTTCATAGCATGCAATAATATAGCAACACTACAAAGCAGTGGTGCTATTATGGCTGCGGTCTTCTGTAAGGTGGAGCTACTTCCCCGGTTGGGTTGCTCCACATACGAGCGACATGACATTTCGCTGTGCCTTACCTCTCTTAAAAAAATCTCTCAAGAACTTTAACGGAAAACATCGTATGCCTTTCCTTGTTTATGCAGGATGTCAAAGATGGTACTAATTTTACTTAATTCGATCATTAATTTGACTATTAACGTTCCCAAAGGCTAGGCCCCTATTTCACCAAATCGACCATTGTCGCCTGACACTGACAATTCGACTTACATGGCTGCGTTGCCAAGTTTTAACGTACTATTGCTAGAATTGTCACTGAAAATGTATTCCATTGTTCTGCCTACCTCTTTTGAAAATACAAACGTGAGTTTCAGTATGTATGTATATATATGACTGGACATAAATTGTTGCAAATTAGCTCTAGTATAACCCATTTCAAAGAATAGGTCGAATTACCAGTCATCCTGTATATGTATGTAACGATGTTGGCCATTACGATAGCACTTTTTTATTATATGGAATACACAGTCCAACTTAAACTGGTACATGTAAGGCGTGTAGTCAGGGAATGGTGAGTAGAGCTCGGACCGAATTAAACTCAGCTGGGTATCGTTACACAGGTTTCGATGAGTCGAGTGTTAAAACAACATGGCATGAGAGCTCAGCGTTTACTACATCAGCAGGATATTCCTGAAATAAATAATACCTATCTATCTATCTATCTATTCAGCCCGTATCCACCCACTGTTGAGTATAGGCCTCTTCTTTATTACGCCACTCTCCCCGATCCTGTGCTAATCTCATCCACTGTTTGCTTCCTGTTTGGCAGATATCATCGGTCCATCGGGCTGGTGGTCTGCCTGCTGACCATTTCGTTGACCTTGGCCACCATTCAGTAACCCGTTTTTTCCATCTTCCATCGTTTCTCCTCGCCAAGTGTCCCGCCCACCTTAAGTGTGTATATAATTCGTTTGCCGACGTCCGCTACTTTCGTTCGGCGCCGGATTTCAGTTAGGGACACGATCTACAAGGGAGATGCCTAATATGGCTCGCTCTATGGCTCTCTGCGCCACGTTCATTTTGTGCAGTACTCCCTTGGTGAGTGCCCAAGTTTCCATTCGTTTGCCGACGTCCGCTACTTTCGTTCGGCGCCGGATTTCAGTTAGGGACACGATCTACAAGGGAGATGCCTAATATGGCTCGCTCTATGGCTCTCTGCGCCACGTTCATTTTGTGCAGTACTCCCTTGGTGAGTGCCCAAGTTTCCGTTCCGTAAGTAAGGGTAGGCAAGTCACATTGGTTAAATACCTATAAATAATATATAGGTACTTAATATATAAGTTTTTTTTAAACAATGGCCTCAGCCAGCATTTACAAAAAAACCGGTCAAGTACGAGTCTGACTCGCGCACCGAGGGTTCCTTACAAACTTTCATACACCATACCCGTCATGTCAGGACCCCATTCATTCTTGAACAATCTTAAACAACTTATAGTAGAAATTACCGTTGCAAAGCGCCTTCTGCATATTGGTACTAACAACTTACAACCTAGTACCTATGTTTGTTTATCAGCGATAGCTTTTTATCACGCGTACCGATGTCGATTATTTATTTTTTATATGAAAGAAGGAATTTTAATGGATAATCTGATAGGAATTTGAAAATATAAAATTTCACACAAAGGTAAGTTAATTACAAATTTAATTAAGATTTTTTTTTTGATAAATAAAAAAAAACAAGCTAGATAGAGATATCGTTTTATTTTTCTTGTATTATTTATGTTACTCTTAATCATATGTAATTATTTCAGAATTTTCGCTTCGTAAACTTCGGAGATAAGGAGGGGGGAATGGTATTTTTTCTACATTTTCCTTAATAAATCAAAATTTAACCGCTGTAGAAAAAAAACGGTTTTAGAAAGACAGAAAACATAAATGTATATTTGTTTTTTTCATTTTCTATACACGTGTTAAGACACACTTTTACAGTTGTTCCAAATTTCAAATTGATAGCTTAAGTCGTTCCTGAGATATTTAACGTTGTGACAGACGGACAGACGGACGGAGTCGCAATAAGGGTTCCTTTTTTACCTTTTTGGTATGGAACCCTAAAAACGCAGAGCTTCCCTCGCGGGCAGTCATTTTACAAGCTTTTCAGTGAAAATGTAATAATTATTATGATGGTGGCCATAAATAACACCTACCACGTAACTTCTACGTGATTACGTAACTTTTTTGAACGCACATTAGTACTACTTGACTGTCATTTTCCCATATAAAAAGTTACATTTGGACGTATATATGTACATACAATGCTTTAGTTTTAGTTTATTTCATTGTACAATTTTCACAGAACATTTTTCTTACATTTTATTACTTATCGTACAGCGATCGTCGAGATATGCAATAATAAAACATTGAAAATTAATATAATTATGTGTTAGGTATATACGATATATTATAATGTATATATATATACCTACAATTAAAATGAGATGAATATAAAATGCGGTATGTGATCGACCTGCTACTTAAACTACACAAGATAAACCCGTCGTGTTTAATTGAGCTTATTAGTGGAAGGTAACGTTTTACCATTTTTAACCGACTACGAAAAAAGGAGGAGGTTATATGTTCCACTGTATGTATTTTAAAAACAAAGTTTAAACCGACTTCAATACAGTACTTCACCAAGCCACATAGGTACATGAACATTTCCACATTTCCTTTCCAATTTACCACATGCACTGCTTTCCGAGAGCAAATGCGTTGATTATTACAGAAAAAACCCAAGTCGCTATATGTGGGCTGATAATATTTGAGGAGCTCCTTCGATTCCTAAAGGATTTCAGAATTACCACCTCATGAGTTGCTACTTCAACAGAATCATGTCAGAATCTTTGACGAACTTTACATCTTTGAGGAGTTCCATCAGTCGTCTGTGATCTTCATCATCAGTTCCACTTCAACAAAATTGCGATTTTCGAAGGTAAAGACACGAATTATAATAGAAAATACCGAAATCACTACATGCGTGCCTATAATGTTTGAGGGTTGCGCTCAATTTTCCTGGGATCAGATCCTGATTTGGTGGCAATGGGACCACCTCGGAAGTACACTGTTTCGAATAAAAAAAGAATTTTGAAAATTGGTCCACAATTGACGGAGAAATCGGCGAACATACATAAAAAAAAACAAACTGATTTTAAAAGACAATGTCTCATAGCTTGAACCGCCGCTAGAGTGGTCAATTGTTCTGTGATCCAGTAGCAGCTACAGTACTCTTGTTACATTTGATTTGTTTTTTCTACTTTGGCAACGCATCTGAGTTGGCATTATAAATCTCCTCGTCGATACAATTGTTTGGCTTGAGTTTCAGCTAATTTAAAAGGCTGAGAGTTGGAAATTCCTTTTAGAGTGTATGTTCACTGGAAATTGATAAATAAATAAAACTTCTTGTAGCGTTTTAAGATTTTTGATCAGCGGGCGGGTAGCATGGTTGTCATTTGATCACAATGATGATAAGTATGCTAGTGCGAGAGTGACTGATGTCTTATCGACAACGATAAGTGATAAAACGGTTAACATGCTACGCCCGCAGGTCTTTTGATTTCAAGCTTCTTTTAAGACTTATAAAAGCAGTCGTAAGTCAAAATCTAAAATCAAAATCAATTATTTATTCTGCAAATAGGCCACAAGGGCACTTTTACATGTCAAATGGTATTCTACAATATAATATTAATAATCTTACACAATAATCATTTAAAAAATGCAGATTTTAACCAATTAGTACCAAATCGGTTAACAAACTAAACGTCACTAAATGAAAACAAAAAAAAAACAAAATTGTATAATGTTATCAATTACATTCGATATAAGTTCTGTATCAGAATTAACAATAAGTTTATGATATAAGTGTCCTGCTAAACAGAATATGTAGCTGATATATGTTTAAGACGATATTTTTGGCGTGTTCACAGTGCCACTTACGAATGAGATAGTAATAACGTAAATTAATATATCTTCCGCGGTTTTTTTTTAAATACTAAATTAATATTTTAATTAGGTGGAGTTTGTAGCTTTTGTAATTTGTGTGTTGGAATTTCCGAAACTCTTCATCCAATTATTAAAACTGTTTCACATGTATAATAATATAAAGTGGACCTTTACAGTGGACATAGTCTATTATATCCTGCGTCTACACTTGCTTTGTATATGATAATCCACGCGGGCAGCTAAGTAGTTACCGTAAAATGGGGTAAGTTGGATCAAAATAGACATTCAAACCTCGATAAAAATTAATTTTACATGTAGCACGTTACTATTTATACATAAATAATGTTCCGGCCGTATGAATTTAAGTTGTTTAATGATTATCTGTCGTTTAATTTCATAATTTCAACGATAAACACAAAGATAGTGGGAAATCCCACCTCACCCCGTAGTGGAGTTAGAGGAGGGGATAGCAATGGGGTGAGCTGGGAAAATGTATGGGGAAAAACTTTCGGATTGCGAATTTTGGATTCGTTTGCCTTGATCCGCGTTCCGTCCCACTCTCCGCTCATAGTTATTTATCGGTCCTCATCCGCAAGATCGCTCCTCACAACCCTGTTACACTCCGGGCCACATAATATATCTTTCACCTCTCACTTCTAGAGTCTCCACTTATTTTAATGTTATAAGTAATTTGGCTACTGCGTGTTGCCGCAAGACAAGAAAATTTGTATAAAAGTATAATAAAATTACTTTTAGGGCAACCTGAGTCAGAAAATCAAAGTTGCAACTGAAAAAATTCGCGTCCCATCTGCCCCCTCAATCCCTACTCACCCCATTTTAGGGAGAATTTGAACGAGGACGGGCGAATTATGAACGAATGAATGAGGCAGAATGAATGGGGTTGATATACATTTGTTTTATGAAAAAAGATTAGAATAACCGGAATGAAATTGGTTTTTTCTCTGACGTAAAAGTTACCGAATAAAAACATGAAGATTTAAGCTAGGTTTACTTTTTAAAGACTATATTTATTTTGATATTGATGTGTTTTTTTTCGTTATATTTCTGTTGAGAATAAATACTTTAACATCGATTATATTAATTAAACTATGAATTAAGAATCTATTATATACTCCTGAATACAATGTGATTTACATAATATCTACCCAAGTTCATAATAACACTGCTAGGTACCGCAACCGCCGGGCGTCTACTATGCAAATTTGCCGAACACTGTTTACTTGTAATCGTGTTTGTGTCAACAAAGAATGGTTTATTGGTACACAGAGGACACAACGACAATAATAGGTAAGACATACTGACATCCACACCTGTGTTAAAGAAGAGGTATGCAGACCACATTACTTCCAGTGCCACTTCTAATTATGGGTTTTAAAGAGTAAATGGTAGGAGAAAGCCGATGCCTCCTAAAAACAATAAAAAACAGAAGAGGCAAAATGATCGGACACCTAATACGGCACGAAAGCTTTTTTCTAAATATCTTTGAGGGCAAGGTCGCAGGAAAGAAAGGCAGAGGAAGGGCCAGACATACTTATGACCAGCCAAATAAAGGAGCAAGTTGCTGTCGAGTCGTACAGTCGCCATCCAGTGTTGTGGATAACGCTGATTTTGAGGCTTAAAGACTCGAACCCTAAAGACTCCCGAGGCTTAAAGACTCAAGTGACGAAAATCAATATTTAGCATTCATATGTGTAAAATAAACCAACACAGTTCTTAAACAGCATCGAGTCTTTAAGGCTCGGGAGTCTTTAAGGCTCGAGTCTATACGCCTCGACATGAGCGTTATCCACAACACTATCGCCATCACATACATTGGAGCAAACAAGCACGTTACAAACATCGGAACACACTTATTTTTGAACACCTTTTTATTTATTTATCGTATGGCGGTTACACACTGGTACATATTATATGTATTCATGTATTCGTATCGATGTCGCTGATAGAGTTCCAGTGTTCACCAAACACAAAGATACGCGTTAAGAAGAAATTCTGATTTGGCAATACCTAAGTTTAACTTCATGCAATACAAAAAAAGTATTAATTATGTAGCTGTTCAGATATACAATCATCTTCCAAACCACATAAAACATTCGGACAGATTGAGCGTTTTCTCAAACCAACTCAAGACATAGAGTTCCAGTGTTCACCAAACACAAAGATACGCGTTAAGAAGAAATTCTGATTTGGCACTACCTAAGTTTAACTTCATGGAATACAAAAAAAGTATTAATTATGTAGCTGTTCAGATAAACAATCATCTTCCAAACCACATAAAACATTCGGACAGATTGAGCGTTTTCTCAAACCAACTCAAGGCATACTTAGGTCAGAGACCATTTTACAGCCTCAACGAATTTATTGCTAAATTATTGGACTGAATATTATCAATTGTTTTTTTATTTATGTTAATTTGCTACCTGACATGTCTGTTTTGTTGATGTTGTTTTTATAATTTTAAAATGTAACGTGTCTAACATACCTACACACTATGGTTTTATGTTATTTTTAAATAATTGCTAAGTTGCCCAAAGATATTTTATTATTGTATGGTTGTTATGTTGACTCTATATTTATATATTATTTTTCTTGTTTTTTGTTCTATGTGTGTGTGTTTTGATGTATAAAATTTTTGCATGGTATTTATTGTTTAATAAGGCAAAATAAAGATCAATCGATCAATCAATCAAAGTGTGCGCTGCGAGGTTCAGAAGGAACAGTGCAGCTGCCGAGTTTGTTGTTCTTTTAGCACCACCCGGAGGTCACGTGTAGGGTTTCTAGGGTTATTCCTACGGACGTAGAACAACAACGACCTCCAACTACACCTATAGTGTCCGATGTATGTGATGGTGACTGTACAAAGACGTCAAGGGGCTGGCAGAGGACAAGAATCAGTGGCAGTTACTCCACCGACAAGAGCCTAGCTCTTAAATAGTGATGATGAAATAGTAAATGTTATATTGCATTGACAAGTTGCTAGCCTAGTGCCCACAGCGTATCTAAATCCGATCCCAAAATCATACAGGGAATATGAATGATAGCAGCTAAATTATAGTACCTACCTGAGGATGCGGATTGAGAGTGACCTGCTCCGTCTTTAGCTGTCGACACAACGTATCCTCAAATCATTAAAAGGTTGGCAACGCGTTTGTTAATTCTCTAATCTACTTATCTTTAGGAAAGCTGTATGGTTGTTTTCCACCGTCATGATATAAAAACAATCTTAAATAAGTTTCTGTCAAAAATTTCATTTTTGGTACAAGCGTTTATTGCCGACTGTACTTTTCTGCATACCATCATCAACTACTCATTGAGACGATTCTAACAAGCTCAAACTCAACGGGGTTACGTCGGTCAAATACTGAATTCCCATGGCCACCTTCTATCTCCATCATCAGATCAGCTCAATGGTACGATAATATTGAATTGTCATCCAAACAATATTAGTACCCAAAATTTCAGCTCAATAGGGTAACGGCAAATGACTGAAAAATGGATTGCAAATTTTGACTTACATACATACGAACAGCTCAAGTTAATATAAAGCTTGTAATAAAATAAAATAAACCGGCCAAGTGCGAGTCGGACTCGCGCACGAAGGGTTTCGTGCCGTTATCTATAAAAACGGCAAGAATATCAGTTTTTTTTGTATTTGTTGTTTTAGCGACTACAGAAATACATCATCTGTGAAAATTTCAACTGTCTAACTAACACGGTTCATGAGATACAGCCTGGTGACAGACGGACAGACAGACAGATGGACAGCGGAGTCTCAGTAATCGGGTCCCGTTTTACTCTTTGAGTAAGGAACCCTAAAAAGAAGTACGGAAGAGGGACAAGTACTCGGGCCTCTCAAATTATTTATTCGTTCCTCTTGCGTTGGAGGTTACTGGGTAGTGGTACTCAGAAGCCGAAACCTTTTTTAGGGAAGTTGCAAGATAGAGGTCTCGATCCCCGCTCTGGGTCATTTTTGGTCCAAAGGTTAGCCAATAGATATTCAGCGCTGTAACGCGGCTAGCGTGATGGCCACCTTTCAACTGGAGTGACGCGGGGCGGGTTATTCGACACATCATTTTCAATTTAGCTTAGGTAGTATTTAATTTTAGTTTTAGGTATTGTATTGTTTCCTTCTATGTGTTGTATTTTTAACCAACTTCGAAAAAGGAGGAGGTTCTTAATTCTTCTGTATGTTTTTTTTTTGTGTATTTGTTACGCGATAACTCGGTAATTTGTGAACCGATTTGAAAAAAAAAACTATTTGTTTGAAAGCATATGCTTCCAGATTGGTTCCGTTGTCACCAAAATCCAGTTCTGATGATGGGATCCTGGAGAAATCGAGGAAACTCTTCAAATTTTATAGGCAGGCTTGAAGCAATTTGGCTACTGATTTGAAGTCGGTTAAAACTTTGTTTTTAAAGTAAATAATGCATAAATAAATCTATATTTATTTATTTATTTATTCAGGCAAGGTAACAAAATGTAAATTATTATACACATAATTAGCATAGTTCTAAGAAAATAATATTAAATTTACATTTCTATAACAACCAAGCACAAAATACTAGCTACTAAAATAAAACAATATATCTTAGAAATATATAAATATACAAAATAGCTAATGGTATTTAGGTAGGGTCGGGAGGATTGCGACTCAAAGGTGCTCCAGTGCAGAGCTATAACCACGAACTTCGAATCTCGAACTTCGCATATCTCCATCTCTATCGCACTTACGGTTTATGGTACTAGAGCGACAGAGACGGAGATTTACGAAGTTCGAGATTCGGACTTCGTGGTAGCGCCGCAGGGTTTAGCCAAAGCGGTAAGAGGGTCAGTGCGTCACACGGCGCAGCGCGCAACAAATTGATATCATAATGGAATGCTAAGTATTATTGTCAGATTGACGTCCAGGTTGATATTGAATCAAACAATGGTCCACGTGTCATAAATACTATCTGCGCACACGCAGCCACGCATGCGCAGTGCACCTGGCGCTGTATCGGCACGTCTTCATCATGGGACGTTTATTATTGTATAGTTTATAATATTAATAATACTATCAGTGGGACTTTGAGTGCAGTATGTGGCAATAGTGGTCTAGATTTTTCTTGTTGTACAGTCTCCACTGCCAATGGCGTAGTTAAGTTTGGTGGGATAGTCCGCTCCGGGTAACACACGTATGGCGATGGGTTATCTATCACGTAACGTTCCGGACGCACGTTAGGACAATTTAACTGACATTTCTCCATATAAAAAGTGACATTTAGGACAAAACACTGTACTGACGCGCGTACAATGCGTTAAGTGATCGACCAGAGGGGTAATCACGTAACGTTCCAAACGCGCGTCGGTACAATTAAAGTGTCAATTTTCCATATAATAATTAACTTTAAAAAAGTTTAAACCGACTTCAATTCAGTACTTCGCCAAGCCACATGGTACATGAAATGTTTCACATTTATTATCCAATTTACCACTTGAACTGCTTTCCGAGAGCAAATGCGTTGATTATTACAGAAAAAAACCCAAGTCGCTATAAATGTGGGCTGATAATATTTGAGGAGTTCCGTCGATTCTACAAGGATCTCAGAATTAACACTTCATTCGTTTTTACTTCAACGGAATCATGTCAGAATCTTTGACGTACATTACATCTTTGAGGAGTTCCATAAGTCATCTGTGGTCTTCATCATCAGTTCAACTGTACCAAAATTACGATTTCCGAGGGTAAATACACGAGTTATAATAGAGAATACCGAAATCACTACATGCGTGCCTATAAAATTTGAGGGTTGCCCTGAATTTCCCTGGGATCCCATCATCAGATCCTGACTTGGTGACAATGGGACCACCTCAGGAGTATACTTTTTCGAATAAAAAAAGAATTTTGGAAATCGGTCCACAATTGACGGAGAAATAGGCGAACATACATTAAAAAAAAACAAAATACATACAGTGGTGGAACATATAACCTCCTCCTTTTTTGAAGTCGGTTAAAAAGTGACATATAGACCTACCCGACGTTCGTACAATGCGTTAAGTGATCGCTGGAGTACATCCAAGCAAAGCTCAAACCTTTTTTTTATCCCTGACTTATGCTTTAGTAGGGCGAACTCAATAAGGCGTCAAACTGCGTGGTTGGAGAATAACCTCGGAAAAATCCCAGAGAAACCTCTGGTACGACCAAACGGGGGTGGTTTAAACACTGCAATACTCTATATACAAGTTTGGTTTGCGCTCCAGCAGATTGGTTGGAAGTTTTCAAACGAACCTGCGGTGTGAGTGGTATCCCGCTGGGAGTTTCGTCGCTGGTTCACTTAACGCAGCCTAGCTAAGAAGGACTGAGCAAAACTCAAAGCTTCATCGACACTACGTATTAAGGACTACGCCACTATGGTACCCATACAGTTTCCACCACCCATAGATAGAATCCTGAGGGGACCGGGATCCATGATTTTTAGTGTTCCGTACTCAAAGAGTAAAACGGGACCCTATTACTAAGACTCCGCTGTCCATCTGTATGTCTGTCTGTCTGTCACCAGGCTGTATTTAATGAACCGTGATAGTTAGACAGTTGAAATTTATACAGATGACGTATTTCTGTTGCCGCTATCACAAAAAATACTTAAAAATAGAATAAAATAAATATTTTAGGGGGCTCTCATACAACAAACGTGAGTTCTTCCCGTTTTTATAGATAATGGTACGCAATCCTTCGTGCGCGAGTCCGACTCGCACTTGGCCGGTTTTTGAATACTACGACGGTGCCAAACATACATACAATCTGCCTACCAAGTACCAAACCAGGTACTGTAGCTTATGGACGTTTTTTTTTTATTTTATTTAATATAACGTAATAACAACATTAGCTATTATAAATATCTGCCAAACTGCCTAGCAGTTTGTCGGCAGAAAACCCAGCTACCCCCTTAAGATTAATATTATATCATAAATAAGTAGGTAGACGCAATATAATTTTTTTCAACACACCTGCTCGTAAAGTAGGTCTTATTACAGCGTATTTACACTGATAATGCAGAATATTACCCATGCCGTGCCTTTTACATTACATTATCGCACTAGTGCCTTTTCATTACATATCTTTTTAAATATTAGCAAAATAATGCAGAATATTACCCATGCCGTGACTTTTACATTACATTATCGCACTAGTGCCTTTTCATTACATATCTTTTAACATTTTCATTTTTTATTTATTTATTTTTTTCCTCGCAAATGTGTTGAAAAACGTCGTATGAAACACGTGAGCATTGGTCATTACACTTCTCGTCTCCATTAAGCCTTCGCCTTCGGCTCAGGCTTAAAAACCGACTCGAGTGTAATGACCAACTTAGCACACTTGTATCATAATGTACTATTATATATGTGCTGTACAATAATAATAATGAAACGCGCACGCCCACCACCTCCACCCGCGCCGTCCAGCTCCTCTCCATCGTCGTCGGGCGATGAATTCGCCACAGCGCCCGACACCAGCGAGTCGAGCGACGAACGCGGGCCGCAGTCCCTGCCGCCACGACCAACTGCGCGACGAGGACGGCCACCGCTGCCGGCACGCTTGGGGCCTACGGGGCACCCCGCCCCGCTTATGGCTCCCGCTGCCGGTGGTATAGTGCGCCGCATGCGATGGACTCATGACATTAATGTGAACTGCATGCGAGCGTACTTTGGGGCTACAGAGGGGGGAACCAACTTGTCCGCGTACCGTGTCCGGATGATTCCTCTGTTTCAGGCCCTTGAACCCGCCATCAACGTGACCGCGCAACGATTATCGGATCAGGTGCGGGTCATCCAATGGCATAAGCGGTTGGATGACTCGATACTCGATAGGCTACGCTTGGAAGCACTCTCTGCCCGTGCGGCCTCCACCTCGACGCGGGACCCGCCTGCCACGGCGCCGGCTCCGGTGCTTGCACCCGACCTAGCACCGGGGGCGCCGCGGGCTGATCCCAGTGTCGACGAGGAGGAATGCGGATCAGAGTGTAAGCAATCAGGCCCATGAGCAACTGAGGAGGGCTCTGGAAGAAGCGATTACGCAGTATCGCCCTACAAACAACTCTAGGCCACGATTACCACGCTTGCCTGTGAATAGACGCAATCTAGCGCTAATGGGAGCCCTGAACGGTCTGCTAGATCCGTATCTACGGGCTAGTGAAGACTTAGTTGATACACACTCAATCATGTACTGCGGGGCAGTCGCGGCGTGCCGTGTTGCTCGCGTCAAGTTTCCGGACGCTGACCGTGCACCTAGGACCGCCGGCGGTGTCCCTACATGGCAAGTACGGATTGAGCGGCGTATCAATACGTTTAGGACTCTCATTGCAAAGCTGATCTGCTTCAGGGGGGGGCCCCGCCCCCGAGTCATGCGCTTTGTGAACCAGGCCTTCGCGGGAACTGATATCAGGCCCCGCGACTACATGATTTTATACCCTACAAAGTTCCTGCTAGGGGTATTGGGTTTAAATTCTCTGGAAGCGAGGCGTAACTATGCACTACTCAAGGTTGGTTGCAAAATTTTACGAGGCGATTCAGACTGCCCTGAACTGGTGGAGCGGATAGTGAGGCTGCACACTCCGTTACAATCTTGGATGCATCTACGTCCGCGAAACCGTCCACTGCTTGCTCCTCCGGAGGCGCGAACTGTGGCTCATAGTAAGTCGCCGCTTATTCGAGCTCTTCACTGCCTCAATGTACTTCTCGCATCTGCTTCTGACTGGGATGTTTTCGCTTGTAGCTGGGTAAAAGTCTGTCGTGAATGCTTGAGGTTTAGCGAGACGATGGATGACCGCCAGTCTTCGATAGTATATTAAGTATGCTGGAAATTTTAATTCTAAGATTCACAGTGCATTAGTTCTGTAACTGTAATACTGTGTAATAATTGTTTGGATAAATAAATAAATGACCTGTGTCGGAGCGCATTGACTTTCTGAAGCAGAAAGTCTATGCATGGGCAAGCCGTATTCGCTGCTACAGAGAGCGTGTGGACCGACACCAGCAGAATCGCCTTTTCCAGAGTGACCAAAGGAAGGTATACCGAAAGTGGAAGGGAACCGATCTTCGTGTGTCCGACGCGCAGCAGCCGGATGCTACTGCCATGGTTGACTTCTGGCGTAGTATCTGGTCAGTGCCAGTCGAGCACGCCGAAGGCGGGTAGATGGGTGTTGTCGAACGTGAGTGTGAGTTCATCGAACCCATGGGGACTGTTACGATCAGCCCCGAAGACGTTATTTGCGCCATCCGTTTGAGCCCGAACTGGAAAAGTCCTGGGCTGGATGGATTGCACAACTTCTGGGTCAAATGGTTTCGATGCTCACACCTACGTTTGGCAACACAGTTCCAGCAATCCCTTGAGCTCGGTTCCCTGCCATCTTTCTTTACAACTGGTATTACCTCTCTGCTCTATAAGTCCGGTAGTACTACGGAAGTGAAAAACTACAGACCCATCACGTGCTTGCCTACGCTGTACAAGCTCCTAACATCCATTTTGAGAGCAAAAATTAACGCACACATCGTTGCGAACAATGTTTTGGCCCCTGCTCAAAATGGATGTAGGGTTGGGTCTCGTGGTACTAAAGAGCTCCTCCTCATAGACATGACCATTTGCCAACGAGTCAGGCGGAGCAGAGGTGCCCTCTCGGCCGCCTGGATTGACTACAAGAAGGTCTATGATTCGGTGCCTCATTCATGGCTGAGGAGGATCTTAGAGCTGTATAAAGTTGATGCAGTTCTGAGATCCTTCTAAGGCGCTTGCATGGGGCAGTGGACCACGGTTCTTCGTCAACCGGGGGGAGGAGATGGCCCCTCTGGCTCGCAGGACTATATAAGGATTGAACGTGGGATCTTCCAGGGTGATAGCCTGAGTCCTCTGTGGTTCTGCCTAGCGCTGAATCCACTCAGCACCTTGCTGAAGAATTCAGGGCTAGGTTCGGAGAGAGTGTGAGGTAATTTCTCATCTGCTCTATATGGACGATCTCAAGCTATTTGCACCGAATAGACATGACCTGTTGGAACTACTGAAAACAACAGAAGTCTTCAGTAGCGCCATCAAAATGGAATTTGGTGTCGATAAGTATGCGGTTATGCATGTACAGCGGGGTAGAGTTGTAAATTCAACAAATTTACAACTTTCTGAGACAATGTCCCTCAAACCTATCTCCGAAGCAGAAACCTATAAGTATCTTGGTATGTCACAGTCATTGGGTATTGAGGGTGAGAGCGTAAAGCAGGCGGTGAAGGAACGCTTCTTTTGTCGTTTGACAAAAGTACTTAATAGTCTTTTGTCGGGCGGCAACAAGGTGCGCGCCTTCAACGCCTGGGTGATGCCCTTGCTCACTTACTCCTTTGGCGTACTAAGATGGACTCAGACTGAGCTGGATGCCCTGGACCGAAGAGTTCTTGTACTGCTTACTGCGCATCGCATGCTACACCCACGCTCGTCTGTTATGAGACTTTACATCTCGCGGAAGTGTGGAGGTCGCGGCTTTTTAAATGCCAAAGACCTCCACAACCGCGAGGTGTGCAGTTTCAGGGATTATTTCCTAAACAACGAGTGTGGGATGCATCGCGACGTAGTGGCAGTGGACGGAAACTTCACCCCGCTCTCCTTGGCAAACGAGAACTGGCGCAGACTTAAAGTGATGAGCGCCGAGGACCGCAGGGCGGTATGGAGGAGCAAGGAGCTTCACGGGCGGTTCTGCAAGGCCCTCACAGGGCCCGATGTGGATCTGCTCGCGTCGGTGAACTGGCTACGTTTCGGGGATCTCTTCGGGGAAACCGAAGGTTTTGTATGTGCAATTGCGGACGAGGTTATCATGACGAACAATTACCGGAGGTATATCCTGAACGACGGTACGGTCGACATTTGTCGGGCATGCCGCCATCCCGGGGAGTCACTCAGGCATATTATCTCCGGTTGTGGTCATCTTGCTAACGGCGAGTACTTGCACAGACATAACCTTGTAGCCAGAATTATTCACCAGCAACTTGCTCTGCTATATGGTCTTGTGGTCTCCGAAGTGCCTTACTATAAGTACACACCTGCGCCAGTTCTCGAAAATGGTCGTGCCACGCTCTATTGGGATCGATCTGTCATCACGGACAGAACTATTCTTACCAATAGGCCTGATATCGTGCTGACAGATCGATGGAAACGACAGGCAGTGCTCGTCGACATCACCATCCCCCATGACGAGAACCTCGTGAAGGCCGAGAAGGACAAAGCCAGCAAGTACCTAGACCTGGCTCACGAGGTAACCGCCATGTGGGATGTTGATTCGACGATCATCGTCCCGATAGTCGTTTCGGCGAATGGTTTAATAGCGAAGAGTCTCGACCGTCACCTTAAGATACTCTCGCTTAGATGGCTGGATCAGGGGTCAGATACAGAAGGCGGTACTCCTGGATACTGCGCGGATAGTTAGGAGGTTCCTGTCTCTGTCGCCCTGACCACCGGTAGCTTAGGCCCCGCCTCGCTGCCGGCGGCACCCTAGGTTAGGTTTTTATAATGATTTTATGTTTTGTATGTATTGTTTTATATTTTAGTTTTTATATAATTATTGTAAAAACCTAGCTTAAGACGAAATTTAAATAAAGGGGATGAATTAAACACAATGCCTATTTTTTAATGTATGTGTGTGTGTTTTGATGTATGCAATTTTTGCATTGTATTTATTGTTTAATAAGGCAAAATAAAGATCATTCACATCTTACTCTGCCTCGCATCTATTCCTAGCTATTTCTTCAATGATAATGTTTTTAGGGTAGACCCCCGACAAGGTGGACTGATGATGATGACATGGTACAGGTCGCGGGAGTCGGCTGAGTGCGGGTGGCGCAGGACCGGTCATTGTGGCACTCTTTAGGGGAGTCATGTCCTACAGCACCAGCATTGAACATCTTTCGGCTGATATGATGACGATTTCATTTTGTCAAACGTGTTTATTGAATTATTCTTATTAATTTTTTGTGGTCATGAATTAGTTTAATAATTGGTGCTCTAAAAAGTAACCAAAAAACTATAAACACTAACACAAACACTAACATTATAATTTTTATGAAATACTTAAAAATCAGTATCAAACAGAAATTTTAACTTACTTC
The DNA here is from genome assembly GCA_963854355.1 of Epinotia brunnichana. Classification (NCBI taxonomy): domain Eukaryota; kingdom Metazoa; phylum Arthropoda; class Insecta; order Lepidoptera; family Tortricidae; genus Epinotia; species Epinotia brunnichana. Next base: position 27,654,128 of record OY977950.1, on the reverse strand, counting down.
GACTTAAGGCTGGTTTCCACTTTGATTAGTGATTAGTGCGAGTTCATACATTTGCTGCAAGTGCGAGTAGCTTTTATATGGACTCGCACTAATCACTAATCAATGTGTAAACCGGCCTTTATTGCTTTTCAGACTTGTCAATATCACTAGTATTTTTACGTTCCTTTCTAAATTGTTTTTCTAGAAATCGCATGACTATAACGCACGAATTATATTATTTTATTCCTACAAGACAAGGTTACATCATCATACCAGCCGAAAGACGTCCACTGCTGGACATAGGCCTCCCCCAAAGCGTGCCACAATGCCCGTACAAGGTTACATAAATATGTTAAAATAAAAAATTGCTCTTAAAAGCTCGATTCTAGCACAATTACGAGTAGATCTAAATATAGATAAGCTTGAGATAAGCTATCTCAGGCAGATTTACTCTGTGCCCGCAGAATCGAAGCCAAGGGCGTTCAACTTACTCTGCCAAGTTGTTACTTTCTAAGCAGTTGAAGTTTGTTGTCCAACTCGGGAATATTAACTTAAAAGTGTGGTATAATTTGTTTCACTTAAAATTACGAAAATGCACTTAACGTGGAATTTTACAACTTCATATGTTGCTTAATATGAAAGGAAAAGATAACAAAGAGACGTCATAATATTCTGTTAGTTCTATTGTTTATGCGTAGTTGTTTTACAACGCTACTTGAAGTTAAGAATTAAACATAAGCTCTCCGTTAGGCTTTTTAAGTACTTTTCGGAATTTAAAGTGAAACAAACTATACTTTAATGTTTTTGTGAAAACGTGGATTTTTTGCATTGACCACTTTCGCACTTTGGTAGTGAAGCCTTTGAGCCAGCGGTCCCGCAAAAAAAAATAGAAGCTAGAAAAAAAACTACAAAAAACACAAAATCTAACAGAAAAATAATATTGTAGGTACTTATATAAAACAACAAATAACAGAAAATAAATTAGCGCTACAATATAAGCTCGGGGCTCAGCGTTTGCTGGTAGCCTGTCGACTGTAAGTGTAAGGGCACCTATTTGCGACGAGGAAGAACATGTGATTCTTAGACAATATATATTTTAGCATTTCTTTATCTATATGTCTATCTATACCCTGACATAATTTCCGACAATTTCGACATATCATAATCTCATAGAACCGATGGCCGTTGGGGCGGAAAGGTTCTCGAGTGGCGACCACGTACCGGAAGGCGCGACGTGGGTAGGCCCCCCACAAGGTGGACTGATGACCTGGTAAAGATCGTGGGAGTCCGCTGGATGCGGGTGGCGCAGGACCGGCCATTGTGGCACTCTTTGGGGGAGGCCTATGTCCAGCAGTGGACGTCTTTCGGTTGATAACGGTGCGAGGAACGAGCCAGCCCTGCGGTCACCAGAGGACCGGATGAGCATGTAACTTAGCTTTTTAAAAAGGTTAATTGCATCTGGTCCCCAAGGTCCCAGGGTCTCCACGGCAAACGCCGCAAATATGTAATCCTCGCCAAGAGTTGTATATGTTACCCTGCCTACGAAGCAAGAGGTCCTGGGTTCGAATCCCGGTAAGGGCATTTATTTGTGTGATGAGCACGAATATTTGTTCCTGAGTCATGGATGTTTTCTATTTATTTAAGTATGTATTTCTCTATATAAGTATCTATATCGTCGTCTTGTACCCATAGTACAAGCTTTGCTTAGTTTGGGACTAGGTTGATTTGTGTAAGATTGTCCGCAATTTTTATTTTTTTTATTTTATGTTCTCATATAAAATGTCACCTAAGGTTTGAAGATAACTACAAAAAAGCTGTTGCCGAAGAGTGTTGCATATCATTTTCTCGTGCGCGGGAGACATAAGAGTGTATGTTTTACGGGTGCGTCGTTTATTCGCATCGAGGCACCCCCATTAGTTGATGATGATGACTATACGGAATCCACCATAAACTCTATTACTTGTAGCATATACGGAGCCAATGAAATAGCCAAAGATTCACGACACGACACCATAAGTAAAGGAGTTTAGTGCATACATTAAAAGGCCGTCTTCCAAACATCTTTAGGCATATATTCCCGTACATTATGACGGCCGTTAATTATATGATCAATGTAGTGACCTAGTATTAAAGTTTAAGTATCGGGACTTGAACTAAATTGGTTTAAATATGGCTTTAGAATCTATTTGAAGCGGTTAACAAATGTATGGTAGAAATAAACGTTTGCAAATAAGTTATAGGAGAAAGTTAGGGATTAATTTTCACTTCGTTAATTGTAAGTACCGCTATCTATGTAGTTAAGGTATATAATATATATTTAAAAACTCTAAAGACGACATTTTCAAACAAATCGGAAGTAGGCAAGTTTGTCAAACAATGTTGCAACCGTGTTGAAACATCGGAAATTAAGGTAAATAACCTCCCCCTTTTTTGAAGTCGGTTAAAAACTAAAACTACAGCGTCACACCCTTGTCAAGTAGTTTTAAATATGTGCACAAAATGTTCTGGAAATGAGCAATTGTAGTTAGCTTTTTGGGTTCCGGACCAAAAAGGTAAAAACGGAACCCTTATGCCGACTATGTCCGTCTGTCTGTCTGTCACAAAGTTAAATATCTCAGGAACTACTAATGAAATGAAATGAAATTTTTATTTCGTGTAACCATGGACACATGTTGTTAGTAGAATTTACAAAACTAGGGGGTTACTAGTTACTGCTAAACTTACATTTTAAACAAAACAACACTGACAGGGGAGTGTAGTCCCTCGCAGTGTGACATGTAGGGACAGTCAACCCTGTCCGCTATCATGCGCAGAATGCTGTTGGGACTGCGGCGCACCCTGCGCACCAGGGATGCTGCGCGCGCACGCATGATCGTATAAAAACAGTCCACACGCGCCGCCGCGAACATCCCTGATGCGCTACAGAAACGACGCAGCTAATGCTATAAATTTAAAATAGTTGTAAACAAAGCAGTACGTGTATAATTTAAAGGTACATTTTTAATTTCTATAAAAAAGGACGCATAAGAGAAGGGCAAAAATTTTAAGTCTAGTTAGTAGGCCAAGTGGGGTATCATATGAAAGGGCTTGAATTGCACATTCTAACGGTAAAATTTTGATTTACGAAGGCAAATGTAGAGAAAAAATACCATTCCCCTCCCCTTATCTCCGAAGTTTACGGAGCGAAAAATTGGATAATAATATATATAATTAATATAAACGTCATTATTACCGGAGAAATATAACGAGACCTCTATCTAGCGTAATGTTTTTATTCTTCTAAAATCATTTAATATCTAAGTTTGTAATTTAATACTTTTTTGTTATTTTTTTTTCCTTCAAATTTGTATGGAAGTATTCTGAAAGTACCGTCTAGCAAATAAAAAAGAATTATCGAAATTGGTTTACTTTATAATGAATTATCCTTTGAAAAGCCAACATAGATTTTTTTCTTAATAAAGCGTGGTTAAAGTTTGTACGGAACCCTCGGTGCGCGAGAAAGACTGGCACTTGGTCGGTTTTTATATATTTTAACACCTGTATGTACACAGTTTACAATGAATAAATACTTAACTTTACTTTACAAGGCGTGAGGGTTTAGTTTTGGGTCTAAACACACGCAACCCTAAAACCAATAAACCCTGGCCACCTCATCCAGGTCACCAGCCGTGAGCATACGGTCCAAAAGTCAGACAACTCATCGAATCAACAATCGCACATTACCAGCTTTGCTCGCCATTTGGTTCGGGCGATAAAAATTTAATACCAAAGTCACAATTCAGGGAAGGAAATAAAACTTCTTTAGAAGTGCACAATAAGATTGAGCTCTTCGGGAATATTTTTACGAGCGGGCTAAAAGTGCCGGTGAGACCGGATGGTAATGAGGGTTCCGTGGATATTTGATATTTGTTTGCGATATCCTGACAGACGTCAGTGGGTCTTGAAAACTGAATACCAACCAATTATATAAGTACCAACTATTTACAGCATCGGTAGGTTTCCAAAAAAATTACATGCAAATGCACAAAGAAACTACCGTTGTCAAACTAAAATACTGGTAAAGATTTTTAGAATGTTAATTTGACTTCGGCAGTGTAGGTATGTACGTGTGTGCTGATTGCATAGCACAATTCGATAAAGTAAACCTACTGTAAATTTTGCACAGGCTCTCAACGCATATTAATAAGCAAAGAATTGCAGGGTATTCGATGGTCAAATATGAATTATTAATTATATTCTTTTTTTCTTTTTAAGATATTTCCATTTCAAGACAGTATTCAACGGTCTGAAAGACATAAGGATCTCTAAACTCAGTATATCATGCGAGTGCATCTTGAGGGTATTACGGCGATAATTTACACGCGCAAGCGTCGTTTATGTCAACTTGACGCTGCGCGAACGCATGTGAATCAGAAACAGAGATTAAAGGCCGAGCCACACCAGATGCGTACGCGTGGACGTGCGCGTTCCACTGCGTTATAATGTTAGTATGACTTCTGATAAGACATGTCACGCCTTTAATATACCAGACATTTAATTCAAACACGTTGATAGACACTACTCCATGCTCAATAGAAATGACAACAGAATTACGCCTGGCGTCTACTGTCCATCAACGAGTGAGATAGCTACTAAAAGTGTCAGGAGCAAATGAGCTGAAAACACCCAATCTTCCGTCTTACCTAGTATTGATATAAAAAAGAAATCGGATGGGCTTCTTTCCTCCTCTCCCAATCATCATATCTTTATTTTTTTAAACAAATAAATATTTCTCCTCTCCCATAACTAAAATGGTTGACTATTAACAAAATAGGGCCAGAAACTCTACGAACCACATAGGTACGTGTTAAGCTCGCGCGAAAGAAACTAGGTATATTACTAATTCCATCCACCAAGGACTCCGATGCAAAAACTGCAGGGTAAATGCGTATCTATTCAAACAAGCGCTAAAAAAATATTAATATTATTAACTGCCATTCTCACCGTCAAAAAATCAGAGTTGACATGACACGAGCTGATCTCACATTGATTTCAAAATGAAGACCCTTCAGCAAAGAAAGCAACGCAGTTTTTAATTTGTAAGTATCTCGTGTTTCAAAAAGAAACAATATTTTTTTGATAAACAAAGAAGTCTAAAGATTTTCTGTCAGGTAAATCAAGTCTCGACAAATCCACGTAACTTTAGTTAGTATTTTTTCTTCAACTAAAACATATGCTTACTCACTATTTGTGTCTTTTTATGGCTTTAACCACGCCCCCCTAACAGGAAATCTAAAAAACTAAATAACATTTTACGATGCCATTATTCTATTATTTGGCAGTACACAATATAGAGGGATCAATTCATATCAACGAAAGGTCATAAAATGAAATGTTAATGTCAGTTCTGTCACGAATAATTGTGGAATCAAATGAGCCTTTATTTGGAAATGAGGATTCTTTGTACTCGTTTGTAGGTTATTATTTTCCAAGTAAATCAATTATGAGGGGAGGTCAACATTAGCAGCCGTTAATATGAGTTTGAAGATATGTAGATACTTCCGCATTTGCAATATAAACTTATAATTCCATACGTATACTACATACCTAAAAATAATTAAAATTATTATTATTAGACCTACTTTGAACTCATGACAAATTTCATCAGCTTGGTAAAAGTCCTGACCTGTGGCTTATTTGGTAAAAGCACTCCTGCACACTAAATGCAAAAGGGACGCAGGATCGAGTCCTGCCGGGTCGATACATATTGTAGTTATTTAAACTATATTGCATACATAAAAAAAGTACAATTGGAGGACTTAATGCCTGCAGTCATTTTCTACCAGTTAACCATTATATATTATGTTTTTCAGTCCAACAGTGGGAGTTGTTTATTTTAATAATGTTACAATTAAACGACGTCCACTGCTTGATAAAACTTCATCCAATCTTCACCTCTTGCTAGCTCGTCCAGCGTATCTTGACATTTACCAGAACTAGAAACGACCTTCACTAGAGAAAATATTCCCATTCTACCTAAATTCGCTTTAAAACTAATACTGAGCTTGTTACACAGATTATTAATTTTATTATCATTATATTGTGTCCCCATATCCAGCGACTGGGTTACGGTTCAGGCCATAAAACCATAACTGAAATCTCAATACAAAAAGGTCTTAAGTACTCGCTCTGCAATGACAGTTAGTGCATTATTGGAAGTAGAAATTTTAACAACATTGTCGAATAAAATCATTTTATGCATCTCAAGGGAGATTATCTGATCGCTATTGTATTATTAAGTGTTTTAGTCGTGGGAACGGTTGGTTGCATTAATGTAGGGGACAGTTGTTGAACTAGTATTACGGCAGTCGTAAAGTAGCCCTTAATCCACTTGGTTTTACGAGTAACGGTCCTAATTTGCGCTCTCGGGTTAGCAAGTCCCACGGTTAAACTGCATTGTTTGTAGTTATTTAATGAATTAGTGGCAAAAACATACTTAAAGTATCAAAAATAACATACATATTTAATGACACACACGGATCATGTCCTACCAAACAGTCGTTAAAACGTTGCTAATAAAAACCCTCTAAAATCAGTTCAAAATAGTTTTACGTTTTAGGGTAAGTACAAATAAAAAACAAAACGCAAATAAATATATTTTCTAAAATGTTATAAATTATTCATACTAATGTGCAAGTGGTTGTAAACATGTTTTTATTGCAGGCACAATTTATCAAAAATATCGTTCCTTTGAGTATAAAGTATTATTAAAACCTTTACAACTCTATAAATTAGCGGATTCATACATAATGCAGAAAAATACCTACTTTGTATGTCAAGAGGCTGTTAGCTGAAATTTACAGCCGTCATTGGCTGAATATTAAAAATCTACATTTTACGTCTGTTTCATATTGTCAAATCTGCGGGTAAATCCCTCAGATTCTGTCCCAATCCCAGAAATATATAACAAAAAAAATTTAAATACATGTATGATTATTTTACCTTCTAATGTTACGACTATCCATTTAAATATGACAAGTGATGAGAAATGATTCGTTACAGACCTATTTTTGTTATGTTTGAAGATATATTTTTTGTACCACTTCAACTCGATAAGAAATTAGTTTTTTGGAAGACTTTTTACGACTTAATTTAACATTATATTACATAGTTATTTTACCATGCGTGATGGTACATCATTACCCTCCCTACCGCACTCGTCATTACCATCCCTTGTCTCTAGGTTGAAAATAATCTTCCAAATGTGCTTATAAAGTATACTCGACAATGGGGACCCTCGCGATATATTAAAACGGCCGGGCCATAACATAAACACGCTGGGATACTCCGCATTATCATATATGTATATATGAAAGTCGTTTTGTTTATGACTTTCATTACACGATATGAGCTGTGCTGAATTTTCTAAGTTAGTGTTGAAGTTGTTTTCTTATTGTAAGAATATGTAAACAAATGCCGCGTTGAAATTTGAAATAAAGAGAGTACATAGTCATTTGTATTAGTTAACTATACAACTACTACATGTTTCAATGTATATATTTCATTATTTTATTAGTGGGAACACACAAAAATTCCGAAGGGTTATTTTTATTTTGTCCGAAACTATCATTATTAATGCGTTTCAAAATTCCGAACGCTGTTACTCGCTAAAGAAAAATTTGGCCGTAGATGAATAATTCGAATAAAAAAAAAGCGGTCAAGTGCGAGTCGGACTCGCACATGAAAGGTTCCGTGAAATAAATTGCAGTTTACGAAATATGACGTATTAAAAAAAAACTACTTATTAGATCTCGTTCAAACCAATTTTTGGTGGAAGTTTACATGGTAATGTACATCATATTTTTTTTTTTGTTTGATCATTCTCTTATTTTAGAAGTAACAGGGGGGGGGGGACACACATTTTACCACTTTGGAAGTGTCTCTCGCGCAAACTATTTAGTTTAGAAAAAAATGATGTCAGAAACCTCAATATAATTTTTGAAGACCTATCCATAGATACCCTACACGTATGGGTTTGATGAAAAAAATTTTTGAGTTTCAGTTCTGAGTATCCGTACCCCTAAAACTTAATGTTTTTTTCTCGATTTTTGTGTGAAAATCTTAATGCGGTTCACAGAATATATCTACTTACCAAGTTTCAACAGTATAGCTCTTATAGTTTCGGAAAAAAGTGGCTGTGACATACGGACGCACAGACAGACAGACAGACGGACGGACATGACGAATCTATAAGGGTTCCGTTTTTTGCCTTTTGGCTACGAAACCCTAAAAAGGTTGCGTTGGTATTATATCCTGAAAAATCAAAAATACCTTCAGCGGAACATGTGTGTATTATGTGTATGTGTAGTGTGTTTGGTGTGTGTTTGTTTGTGTGTGTATTATGTAAGTAATTGTGTGTGTGTGTATGTAGTGTATCAGTAGGTAATATTTTCTCGTAAATATAAATTTTATGATAAATCGGACTCACCTCAAATTTGATAAACTTAATAAATAAAGATAAAGATAAAGATCATTTATTCTTATACAATATTCAATATAAATTTGCCTTAAATCAAACTTATACGAATTTATATATGATCGTCAAGAATACAGATTTCATATTATAATAAATAAAATAACTATATTAACTATTGTAAACCTATGTATCTATTAACTTAATTTTTTTATTTATATCGGATTATTATTATTACAATGGTCTTGTCATCTACTGTCTGATACAGTACCAGACCTAATAATGTACCTACCAGAATTAAATTAGAATTGTATAAATATTTTTTTATATTTTCATTTCATTTATAGCAATGTCAAACTTAGAATAATCATTAGAGAGGTATTCTTTAATGCTGTATAGTGTGCGATCCAAAAGTAGTGCTTTCAGGCGTAACCGAAAAGTGCTTTCACTCTTTATGTTCTTAACGTTATATGGTAAATTATTATACAACATAGAGCCCATAGCATTAGGAGTGCGGTTTGCTAGCTTCAGCCTATATGGAGTTAGTATTATATCGAGTGATGTTTTGGTATGACGGGGATTACATTGAGATCTTACCCTGAACTCGTTGATGCTCTTTTTCACATACATAACAACTTCCATGATATAGACAGATATCGATGTTAAAATACTAAGATGTTTAAAGTGCTCTCGGCATGTTTCCCTAGGTTTTGCTCCCATGAGTATTCTAATTGCTTGCTTTTGCATCTTTAGAATGCGCTCATTATCTGAACAGCATCCCCACAATATTATACCGTATGATATCATTGAATGAACATAAGCGTAGTATGTCTGTTTCAAACTTTCAGTCGAGATCATAGTCTTAAGTTGTCTTACGTCAATACTTACTGTCAATAGGACATAACAGAACCGCCGCAAAAAGAACTTATAATAATGAACTATTAGTGTCAAGTCTCTAAACAACGCCCACTTAATTACGGATTTTTTAAATAAATCACTAATTATTTCCATAATAGATTCAAAACTGGATATAGGTATTTTGCTTGGTAGCTATAGCTACCCCAAGCAATTTAAAGAAGTTTGTAGCTTTACTCGTCGATTGAGTATCACTTCCCTTCGTCAGGTAGATAAATGTAATTTCTTGTTTCAGTTAACGACAGTTAGTTTATCCTAACAGTCGTTCGAAAATGTACGGAAATACCCTTCTGGTTACTGAAATCAAGTGCAAATCTGGATAATATTTACCGATACATCAACGATACAATTAATCACTTTGGAGCAACATATAAGTACACAAAGTAAAAAGTAGTAGTGTATATTTAAAGGTCTACCTTCTTTAAATATCTTTACCATAACCGTACGTACCTACCCAAACTTCTTCACAACATTATTATTTAATCGCAAAGCCAATTTCACTGCTTTTCCTGCCCCCACTATTAAGGTTTCTTTATGATGTTTACCTCCAGTGGTCCACTACAGATAATTCGTATATTATTAGCCGCGCGGGCGATATGGCGCGTGAATTACACGATTATATGAGAGGAGTTACGGTTGGCTGTGGAAGATGACCATTGCACGCAGGCACGAAGAGCTAGGAATCTCGTAGACATGCAAATAAAACAATTGGTTAGATTGAGCAGCTTGATTCTCTTACCGATCCTTATTTAAACATTTTTAAACAATGTGACAAAAGGCACCTACAGTCCTGCATTCAACAATAACCAATACAATTCGCACTGAACCGAACTAGATCTATTGGGGCTCAAGTCCCAATAACCATCGTTTTGCAATTATAATCGTAATGGACGCCGACTTCTTGCGAATCATTGCGTAAAAACCGTCCACGGCAGCGTCGGCGAACATTCCTGACGCGCTGCAATAGCGGGGGAGCCGCAACAGGGCCCTGAAAACATTATTGTATTGCACTCTTAATGCACTGTACGCTAAATATAACATATAAAGATCAATTTTGAAATTATGTTATTTGAATTGAATTGGCCGTTGCTGCAAGTATTTATGTTTCCGTATCGTCAAAAATGTATCCTTGTTACGAGCCGGCTCTTAAGTTTATGATGATGATATCATAAACTTAAGAGCCGGGCTCTTGTCGGTGGATTATTCGCCATTCTGTTCTTCTTTTTAGCTCTTGATACGACATTACATTAACTTTCTCTATAGCTTGCCATAAACGCATGTCTTGGTCTTCCCTGCCTCTCCTTCCTTCTATCTTTCCTTCAATTACAGTTTTTATGTAATTTTCATGTCGTATCTGGTGCCCTTACATATTTCCCCTTCTGTTATCAATAGTTTTTAGTAGACATCTCCTTTCTCCTATCAATTTAGGTACCTACCAGTGGCGGAGCGCCCATACAAGCCGACTCCCACCGGCTTGCCTAAAATTTCTTTTTAGCCAAGCCTATAGTTATTTACTCTAAACTCTTTCATAACTTTTCTGTACCGGGTTGCCCATCAAAAACACTTTTCCTATAAAACTACGTCAGATTTATATACATTTAGTGACATTTCTGGTCGTTATTATGTCTCTGCGGGCGCCCTGCCCCTAAGGACGATGACAGTAAACAAAAGTCCCTAGCTACAGCTGGCTGGTCCCTTGCTTGCCCCAGCGGAACTGCCGATCCAGCGGACATTACCGGCCGCACGGAAGCTGTGTTTTAGATGCCTTTGGATTCCTTATTTAGCATTGAATTCCTGGTAATGATCTAAGATATTTTTTTGTTATTCACGTCGAATCTGTTTTGCTTTTCATTATGTTTCACATGGCTTGTCCAGTATTTTAACACCCGTTGGGCTAACGCGCCTAGGTTGACCCTCTAGTTATTCCTTTCAACGTAATATGGTAAAAGTTCCAGTAGGTACTTACTATAATATATAGGTAGTTTTAACTAGAGGTCCGAGGTCCGGCTCCGAGGTCTAGAGTCCGAATCCCTTTTCTAGAATTGATCTCATTTTAAGACCCATCGGTACAACAATAGCAATGTTTAGGCACGTGCCACAAACAACACTTCGAAATGAAAATGCCATGATTAATAAATACTTTACTCGAATAGTGACTCAATCGTTAAAGCAGCAAGGTACTAGGTAATTAAAACGAAAAGTATATCGGTATTAACAACTTTTTATTACTTAGTAGTTGCAGCATACTTAGTACTTACAACATAAACAATTAGCAGTTACACTTAATAATGAAAGACAATGGCTTTGTTTTCTCGTTGTGCCTAGGAAAAGAAGTAAATTCGTTCTAGAAAAGGTATGTGTATCATACACTTAAAACTCCTTTTGTAAAATTAAACATTACCGGTCTGATCATTACCGGTTGCGCGGAAAACAAAAAAGGACTCAGATCACAATATCACATATTTCGTTTTTAGTTCCTGTTAGATTTCAATGTGTTTCGCGTTTCCAGACCTTTTCGCGCGAGGCGCACGGATAAGAAAGAGTGTGCGAAACAAACATGCAAAAAAAAGTAAACTTCCACTTCAATCGCAATGTTGTTGTACTTTGAGTGTTTCATAATTGAGCCCTTGGATTTCGATTGGCAAATTGGCAATCTGGTGAATGAAACAACAATGAAAATTTAATCAAACTTTTCTAGTTAAGTACAATGTCTTGCGGTATTTTTTTACATAGTGGCCAACTGCAGATCGCGTTATACTTAACACATTTTCATGATAATTTGAGTGAAATGCGTTCAATAATAAATTTTATTTGCAAAAACTTGAATATTAAACATGCAAAAAATACATATTCGACTTATTCTAGTGCATTGGCAAAATACTAGTATTCCATGATGGTATAGAATGGAATGACCCGGTAATGAAAAATTTGTTCCGTTTTCGGTGATTTTATTATGTCATTACAATTTTAGCCAGCAAAGTCTATTTCAATTCTATTATTTATAAACCAACTGGGATCATGTGTGTTAGGGTTAATGATAGGTAATAACTTAAAATATATATTTACCTGTTTATTTATGGTCAATGTGTTTCGTCAAATAGTATTAAAATGCTTTGTGTATAATTAGAATTGGCAATTATAGATTTAATTTGAATTGGCAACCGTTTCATAGAACTTCCTAAGCTTTCCCCTGAGTGTACTAAGGTTACATTTCTGACCATTCTTTTCTGTTATTTTATTTCTTTATAAAACTGTGTCATAGTGTTTTAAAGGGGCAAGGAGCCGATAAAAGCACCTTGTTACAAGTGGTTACGTAATCATTAATTCTTAAAACGACAACGAGTTCGTCATAACCATTGAATGCCAGAATTAGTGAATATTTCAACAAAACGGCTTGATTTTTAAATTGTCAATGGAAACGGCAGGGAGCAAAATTACGTACATTATGCAAATTCATTTTTTGGCCGCAAAATTGTGAAGTCACGAGCCACGGAAATTATAACATTCCATGATTTATTGTTGTGTCGGTACAGCGGAATGTAAAATTGCGTTATTGTGCTGAAGAATTCGGGACGATTTCGAGTAAATTTTCTGGAATTCTTAAGTTGGCGGCTTTTGGTGTTTAGTGGTGTGTAAAAATCGTGCTCTTTATTTCACAGTGGTATTGGTTTGATGCTTTTTACGACGTTAAGTGGGGTTAATTTGGAGATACAAAAAAGCATAAATTGCAAGTTGTATGTAATGAGTAATGAGAAGCGAAGCGTTCATAGCCCAGCGGCGCCTGCGAGTCGGAAACGATAACGCAGGTTAAGCAACGATGGCAGCGGTCAGTCTTTGGATGGGTGACCGCCTGTGTTTGAGTGTTTACTATAAATGAGCGCTTCCGTGCTTTGGAAGGCACGCTAAGCAGTTGATCCCGGCTGCTGTCTATGACAGTAGTCGTAGACAAGCCGAGTTAGAGGCCTTCGGGCGGCTTAAGAACCTCTAACAGTCGAGTTGCCCACTCACTTGACAAAGGGGGGACAACTGTCACTTGCGTCCGCAGGAGCTTACCTAACCACAACCCTGCACGTGTCCCCTGGCTGGTACTAAAAAAGTGACGAACTCAAAGGCCTAATAATGTATGCCATACGATTAAATAAAAAGTAATGAGAACACATCAGTAGTTTTTGGACTTTTTAACTAGTTTTTTTTACTACGGCGGCTCATCGAGCGCAGAGTAGTATAATTGCGTTTTGTTGCTAGTCAAATAAACAGATCTGATTCAATTTGGTATGTTTTCGATTCAGATCTATCGATGGAGGTCGATTGTATAAAGCTGTAAGTAAAATCTAAATATAAACTTCCTAAATGGAGGTATGATCAAGCTTAAGGTAAGCTTAACTGACTTAAGGGCCTTTGTAACTTGAACCCGGGATATCAACACGAAGCCTACAGATAAGGACATAATATGAGTAAGAGTGCATAAGCCGGCTGCACACGGAAGATCACGCTTATAAATCTTAGGGCCGATTTACAAAGTACAGTTACGCTGCGTGTTGGGAGCGATGAGCGGAAACGAGGCTCTTGAAGAATCAGGACCAGTTGTTTTATACAGTCGGTAATAATATATATTTACTAATTTATTTATATTGACAAAGAGAAAAAAGAATACAAATCTATAGACGCGTACCTACAGAAACTTTTTTAAGGTTTATGCGTGACGCGAATGTATCGCACCGCTCACAACAATAATATCATAATATTCATAATCCTAAAAATCCTAATAATCCTATCATGATCATTGGCCTCTACGTCTTTATCAGACGATTCAAGCAGCGCTTGGCGAATGCATAGTAGTAGAGCACTTTTTTAAATGGCGATGTAGCCCTATGCGGGAGCGGCATAGTCTTCCGCAAAGGTGGCAGGAGAATTGTGCATTATAATGGCGGGGTGTTTATGTGTCTTCTCTTTCTTTTACCTTCGAGAAGGTCAAACCAGGCCCCGTCATGTTTCTTGCGACCGTCCGTGAGAGCCCTTCGCCACTTAATCCTATCTTCCGCAATGTGCTCCCAACATTGGTGATTGACGCCGAATTCTCACATATCCCGCTTGGCACAAAATCCTAATCGCAAAGGCCTCCACACAACGGTCGCGGGCGCGGGTCGGGCGCGCGTCGGGCGCGGGCCCGCGCAAGTTGTAAAACATTGAAACTACACTTCAAACACACACCGAACGCGGGCACGCCGCAGGCCCGCGCGCCCGCGTTCGATGTGTGTTTTACAACTTGCGCGGGCCCGCGCCCGAACCGCCCCCGACCCGCGCCCGCGACCGGTGTGTGGAGGCCCTAAGACTGATTTGACGTGGTGTCGACTATCCATAGATTAAGTTTGACGACCGGGTAGCCTAGAGGGTAGTGACCACCGATGTATGAATATAAGCAGATCGGACATGCCGGCCGATTTGTATTGAGTACGCCTGTCGCAAGTACATTAACCCACACAAAGCCCAAGTAATTGACAAGACAATTTATAGATGCCCCTGAATTGTTATACAATATAGACTTTCGTGTGCCTGATAGAACAGAACGTAGTTGCCGCAGTATAGCATTGTTCAGCATTGCATATAGCAGAACGAATCACGCACAAAATTCATATATTAAACGCGCATGCCAGCTTTACAATAAAAAGTGTATGAATGCAGATTTATTTGGCAGTTCGCTAGTAACATTTAAAAAACAAATTTATTCCTTTTTAAAATAATGTTAATATAGTGTGTAATATAAAACATTAGATAATGGTAAAAGTAAAAAAAATATATATGTATCTATATTGTATGTAAATAAATATATATATATTGTATGTAATGATATCGGTTATACCTAGTGATTTAAATAGTTATGTTAACTTTAATAACAATAAGGAAACTATAGGTCTATTGATATTGTTAATGTATAGCTTCCAGCTAATTAATTTGTATATTTTAAGACCGTTTGTTTCTAAATAAAAAAAAAAAAAGACAAAGCACGCACACATCTAAAACACACACACTTGTATACCTACGCTCATATTGGATAATACACGCGCATTATATCAGGCATTTTGGAAAGAAACGTAATATTCTCTGCTCGCAGCACGCGTGCACAGTATGGCAGAGTATGCCCATTGAGCTAACAACTGCGACGCGGCCGCCGCGCCGGCGGCTTGTCCTCCCTCTAGTATTCTATGCTCTGATTACGAAGCTGGGTTCGAATCCGGATAAGGGCAAATATTTGTGTGATGAGTACGAATATTTGTTTTTGAGTCTTGGATGGTTTCTATGTATTTAAGTATCTATATCCATTAAATATATATCTTCGTCTAGTATCCATAACACATGCCTTATTGAGCTTACTATGGAGCTAGTTTGATTTGTGTAAAAACTGTCCCATAATATTTATTTAAGTTCTTCTTCTCTTACTTAAGAGCTAGGCTCTTGTCGGTGTAGCTCAAAATAGGCCCTCCATCTACTCCGATCCCACGCAATCTCTTTGACCTCACGATATGACCCTATCATCTTCCCTCTTCTATTTTCTAAGTTCCTAACTAGCTGCCAGGTTTGCCCCACTCTATTCAGCACTTCTTCATTGGTTATTTAAGTTAAGTGTCGTTAATACGGTTAAGTTAACTGCACCAGTTACCGCCTGTGCCTTGAACTCAGTTAAGCCTTATACGAAATGTCACCGCGTGACCAGACACGGCGCTGCTACAGTGGTCGCAACATTTACTCGATACTGACTTAAAGATCTCTGTTTTATCCGATAATAGGTTGTTTAGACAATAGAGATAATAAGGTTATTTCATATTTAAACTGTCACTTTACACGAGTCTAACGGGATATATATTTTTCATCACACTTGCTCATAAATGGTGTTATTCCTTGCCTGTATAAAGAAGGACAATGGCCTAAATTGTTCCCGCGGGAAATAATGGTCCAAAGGGAAGTAATGAGCTTGTGTGTGATCTGATTGGTTAAGCAAATCTGGACGGCAAGAATTCTGCTCTGTGATTGGTTGGATAAAAATCGAGCAGGCCGTGCCCTGCAAGAACCACATGCTCCAGAAGTGAAGTTGTCAATTTCGTCAACATTTGATTGATGCGCTTGTATAAAACATAGGTTTTTCTGCCTTTTGTGGTTATTTATTTTCTCGCAAATGTGATGAAAAACATTGTGTATAACACGGGCGTAAGAATATTGCAAACTCGAGTCATCAATCAAAGGCCATTCTTTTAAAAAGGAGTCCAAGTTATCCCGCCATCGCCGACGAGGTCTACCGCGTCTCCGTTTTGAGTGTTGGGGCTTCCACTCCGTGGTCCCTTTGGCCCACAGCTCATTCGGCATGATGAGAAGTATCAAAAAAATTACGCTTTCCGGATTAAAGACAAGTAAAGTATGTTTACTGCACACGACAAGAAGTTCAGTTCTTAGAAACATGAACTTCATATGCTTGCGTATGATAAAATTTTTTTTTGGCCCTGGCTGTTGCTGTTTAGGAAGAGCCTGGTAAGGCGGTCAGAACACATGATGGGAGAGTAGCCTGTGAAAATCCAGTGGAATCCTCCGACACGATCGTATTGGTGGTTTCAACACTGGAATACTCAGAGCCTGCGCTCCAGTAGGATTTTCTCACACCCAGCTTCAACCGAATCTGGGGTACGAGTCGAATCGAGGTACTGAAAGCTTTATTGCTGGCTAGTTTTGCTGAAGATTCAAGCGAAAAACTCAGCTAGCTTCGACCTGAGTCGAGACATGATTAGTTCGTTAGGCGAGTGTCTTCTCAGCTACCAGGACATTTATTTATTTATTTAATAAGGCTTGCCATTGGTGTGGGAGGGCCGCTCCTGCGTCTTGTGCTCCTAGAACGGTGGCGGGTCACGTCTCCGCAATGTGAGTCGTCATTTTAAGGACATCGAAGTCATGATTAAATAAAATGCGTCCACTGTGACACAATCATGCGCATACGCACGTGCAAGTCGTGACGCGAGTGACGAAGCCCCGCCCACCTTTTTGTGAGCGTCACTCGTTGCCTCTTTATTGCGGCTTTGATTCACTTTCGTGCTTGTTTTATGTGCGATGCTTACTTTTGAGTTATGTTCGAAGTCTTTAGTGTAGATAGTGTAACATCGTTTTTTTCACAACAGGTAACTTCCATAGGAGTATTTTTCTGATCAATATCAAGGTTTAATCTCGGTCATATTAAATATCGTAGTACTATATTTGTCTCATAAATAATACCGTAGCATACATAAACAGATATAGATTCATTCCAAATTATTCAAATCAGTAGTGGATGATATTTATACTTGGCTGAATGATCGAGAGTTTTTTTTTCATCCTGGCAAGACAGGGTAGATTAGAAAAAGTCGGAGCTGTCAAAGATTTTCACAAGGAAGATGACGAGGAATCTTTCGTGGGGCGATATAATTTTATCATAATCAAGTTGCATCCGTGATTATTACGTACATTTACAGTGAATTACTATAAATTAGCGAGGGCGCCGGGAGCGGCGACGGCGTAGGCCGTTTCTTTTAACCATGAACTACGGTACGTACTTTCGAATGAAATAGCCGGTCCTCGGCAGGTATTTTGTACGCTAGATTCTTATTAGTGTTCTTTTGTTTTAGCGTAAACTACGAAAGTTAATCGTCCGCTGATCACGCCTGACGTTAAAGCGATCTAAACTACAGCCTAAACCCTAACTGGTAAGCTAACCTTATTTCACACCAACACGTTACGGAATGTTATAGTTAAGTGGTACTGAATTCATGTTTACTACGATACCTTATTCTTTTACAGTGGGCTAAGGCGACGCGGCTGTGCATAACGAGCGTTGTCTAGCCGATATAAATGGTTGATTGAAGAAATTACTTATTAAAAACCCTTGCAAGGTATGTAGTTGAGAATACCGGAAATGTTAGACGTAAATAAGCGAACCGCAAATAGGAAATCTAATATAACTGAGATAATCTTCATTTCAGGGTTTTTATATGACCCCGGGTCATTTCTGCATGACTCCGGTGTAAGCGGGATGAACTTTCTCCCGGCAAGGAGTTGAAAACCGAGGAGTTCCTGAGGACCTAGCTGTTTGGCAGAGTATTTCAACGTGGCAACACGCTGAGAAGAACGTAATTGCAAGCCGGCACGGGTGCTGAAATGCAGGTCGCCGGTTCAGCTTGAGATAAAAAATGGTTTCTTGTAAAAAGGCCCTCCGGGTGAGTAATTCTAAATACCATTCTCGTACACACACACACACTGACCCTCTGTTCGTGGTAGGAGTCGAGTAGATAATATCCGGATCGATATAGTACCTAAGAACAACTCGTCGATGGGGACGCCTACGCGATGTTGAGACTTTTGTACTTTGTTAATTTAATTCATAAGTTAGAACTTGTGTACTCGAGTAGATAAAATTTAAGATAAAAGCATGTAAAAGAATAGAGTAACCAGAATTACATAACTGTCTGTCATTTATTGGTTTTATTGTTCACCACCTACTTGAAAGCGAACCGTTTGAGAGTGATTTCCGACCCTTTACTAAAGGCGCCCACTTACTTCTAGTTTTCTAAATTATTAGTATAACCTTCTTTACTGAAATACGAGGGGTTTCTGCCCACTAAACTAGAACGGATAAATCACTCCACAGGCTAGGGAACCCATGCAATGTAATACCACCATCTGAGCTAGTACGGGATTAATAAAAATAAAATAAAATAACGTTACTAAGAAAAATAAAATAACGTTCTTAAAAATAACGTTATTTACTTTTTGTTAACTTGACACCGTTACATATTAGTAACGTTACCGTTATTATAAAAGTGTTAGGTGCGACAAAATAAAATAACGTTACTAGGACCTAGAAAAATATAACGTTACAGTGGCGACCAACGTAGTGGGCCTGAGGTTTCTTTGGTGGTGAACAATGATCGGCAGTAGATGTGTGTGTGTAGCGAGTTCGGGGGACTTATGTATCCTCACTTATTATTAAAGTAGTACAAATGCATTTGTGCGCCTTATATATAAACTGAGACGATTGTCGACGATTTTTTTTTTTATGGGGAAGACGTGTTTTGTATGTTGCTGCCACGATATACCTTTCATCGGGGTGCGTCTCTATATTTAAGTGTTTAGTACTTTAACCGTTTCTCTCTGTTATCTGAATAACTCCGATTTCTTAACTTAGATATCCGTATACTTGTAATATTATACCGATCATGGACATGAATATTAAGATAGAATACCTCCTTGAGGAGGAGCTACAGTACGAATTGCAGGCCTTACACATACCTTTCGAGGTTGATGACACATCTGACACGTTAAGGAAGCTTTTGCGCCAGACGCGAGCTTTAGTCCGGCGGGGCAGTTTCAAACCGGCATCTCCTGTTGCTGCAGCGGATGCAGCTCTGGAGTTGGGAGTTTGTAAGGCGAAGGTGCTTGGTTTGAAGGCGTCAGTTGCAGACGGTGCGGATTTGACAGAGGCCCAACAGGATAGGTACCTTGCTCGGGCTAACTATTATTTGAATAGGGTAGGTCGCATCACGGGGCACGATGAAGAGGTTGAGAAGCTGCGTGGTGTGCTGGTGGGGTGTTTGTCCCGGTTGAACGAGACTAATGCTTCATCGGAGTCAGAAGACGATGCTAACGACACCCCGGCAAAGCAGGGACCTGGGGGGATTTGCCGCGCTGAACCCCGACACAATCTCAACAGTCTAAATCTGCGTTTTAAGGGTGACTCTTGTGTTCGGACTTTTATCATTCGTCTCAATGAGCTAAGGTTGGCTAGGGAGATCCCTGAACGGGTCATCTATAACGGCTTCCCGGAGATTGTCGACGGTGCAGCACTTTTCTGGTACCGCGCTAATAAGGACCGCTTTGCTAACTACAGGGAACTCCTTGAAGCTCTTAAGGCTGACTTTGACATTCCTGACTACGACCACAAACTGATGAACGAGATTAAAGCGCGTACCCAGGCTCGACACGAATCTATAGTCGTATATTTATCGGTGATGGGAGGTTTGTTTTCACGTCTCTCTATGCCGCCATATGAGGCGGAGCAACTGGACATACTGCTAAGGAACATCCGGCCTGAGTATAGCCGTGAGCTGGCCTTGAGGGAAATCCATACACTAACTGAATTGAAAAGGGTTTGCATGCGACTAGAGTTGGCAGGCGCGCGCGCATCAAGCTTTGTCGAACCCGGTACGTCCAGTCAAACCGTGGCTCCTGACATGCAATATAAGCCACGTTACATGCCACGTAGACAAACAGTGGACTCAGTAAACAGGGTAAAGGGCCCTTCCTTGGTTTGTTTCCGGTGTCAGGGGCAAGACCACACTGCAAGTCGTTGTCCTCGGTCTCGTGAGGTGGTATGTTTCAGATGCGGTCGTCCTGGCGTGCGCACACCTGAGTGCCCGGAGTGCAGCCCGTTTCCTTCTCGTTCAAAAAAAAAACTAATTTGTCCGGTCTCGCGGGATCCCAGGAAAATGTCGGTGCCTGACCCTGGCGAGACCTTCTTCTTACCGCCGCACGATGACGTTCGACCTTACCTTACTGTTCAAGTCCTGAACGTCAATGTGTGTGGACTGCTAGATTGCGGTGCTAGTTGTAGTGTACTGGGAGCTGGGGCACATTTGAAGTTTCTACATTTGGGTATAGAAATGCATGAATTTAGTCATCCGAAGATACTGAATGTGGCTAATGGCATGAGTTTCACGTGTAGGAACTTCATGAACCTTCCGGTCCAGTATAAGGGGGTAGTTCAACTCGTCCAGTTCCATATACAGCCGGAAATAACTATTCCGATCCATTTTGGTATCAACTTCTGGAAAGCTTTTAACGTGGCTCCCGAGGTTTTGGCGTGTTTGCCCGAACGGGTTGATTCGATGACTGGGGGATGTATAGAGGAGGACGGCCTTCGCGATTACGTGTCTCTTACCCCTATGCAGAAGAAGGAGATTGAGGAGGTTCGGTCGCTGTTCGACAATATTAACACGGATAAGGTGGGATTAGGTCGTACACATTTGATACAGCACGTGATTAACACTGGCGAAGCTGCCCCAATTAAGCAGAAGTACTACCGCCTCAGTCCTCCGAAGCTTCAGTACTTAGACGAAGAGCTAGATCGTATGCTTGCCAAGGGAATAGTCGAACCCTCTTACTCTGAATGGAACTCACCTGTTACTATGGTACCTAAGTCGAACGGGGACATGCGGTTGTGCTTGGATAGTCGTCGTCTAAACGCAGTATCTAAAACTGATGCGTACCCGCTCCCGTATATAAATTACATCATCGATAATTTACGAGATGCTAAATACTTGACATCATTAGATCTGAGTGCCACCTATCACCAAATACCTTTACATCCCGACTCAAAGGAGAAAAGCGCTTTTACCGTGCCTCGACGGGGATTGTTCCATTATAATGTAATGTGTTTTGGACTGGTCGGCGCCGCTGCCACGATGCAGCGCCTAATGGATAGCCTATTCACCGCTGAGTTTGATAATAAAGTCTTCGCGTATATCGACGATATCGTTATTTGTACTTCTTCTTTTGAGGAGCATGTGAGTATCCTTAAACGTGTTTATGAGAAATTAAAACATGCAAACCTAACTATTAACACGCAGAAATCTCAATTTTGTCGTAGCGAGTTAAAGTATCTTGGCTACGTAGTGGATCGTTTCGGTTTAAGAACGGACCCCTCCAAGGTCGAGGTGATAATGAATTTTCCTACCCCTAGGGACCCGAAGGAGTTGAAACGCTTCCTGGGATTAGCCGGATGGTATAGGCGTTTCATAAATAACTTTTCTCAAGTTGCGCGACCTCTTACCCGCCTAACTAGCAGGAAGGTTAAATTCCATTGGACACCCGAGGCTGAGGAATCCTTTAACACCTTGAAGTCTGCGTTGATATCGGCTCCTATACTGAGATGCCCCGACTTCTCACAACCTTTCTACCTACACACTGACGCCAGTTCTTTTGCTATAGGGGTGGTCTTAATGCAGAAAGGGGAGGAGGGCGTTGAGCATCCCATCGCCTATAGCAGCAGGACTCTAAACGCGCAGGAGGTTAACTATACCGCCACGGAACGGGAGTTGCTGGCAATTTTGTATGGTTTGGAGCAGTAACGTGCTTACGTTGAAGGTCTGAAGTGCTACATCGTGACGGATCATGCATCTTTACAATGGTTCTATAAACTTAAGAACCCTACGGGACGTTTAAATCGGTGGGCTTGTCGCTTAAGCCAATTTGACTTCGACATCATACACAAGAAAGGTAAGGAACATGTAATACCCGACTCCCTTTCGCGTATTAAAGTAGATTCCATCTCTTTCCATCCTGCGACGGTCGTGGACCCTTGGTACTTAAAATTACTCAAAGATTGCACTGATAATCCGCGTTTGTTTCCGAATTTCACGGTAACGGACGGTCGCGTCTTTCGGTTGTCCAAAAATAAATATAGCTTAACCTCACAGTTTGAGTGGAGACAGGTGGTGCCTTTGGAACATCGCGAAGCCATCATAAAGCAGTACCACGACGACCCTACCTCGGGCCACTTCGGAGTGTCCAAGACTCACAAGCGAATAAGCGCCGCTTACTTTTGGCCATCTCTCTATCGTGATGTCGAGGGGTATGTGTCGTCTTGCGAGGTTTGCAAGTGTTACAAACCGAGCAACACCGCAAGGGCAGGCCTTATGGGAAATCCCCGTACTGTCACGAAGCCATGGGAGGCGATCTCATGCGATATCCTGGGACCCTTTCCCCCGTCTTATGCGAGGAACCAGTATTTATTCGTTTGCTCAGACTACTTTAGCAAATACGCGCTGCTGTTTCCATTACGTAATATCACCGCAAAGGCCATTGTAAGGTGCATGGAGAAGGGTGTGTTTCATTTGCATGGAGCCTGTAAGTATATGTACGTTGATAACGGACCCCAGTTTATATCGAAAGAGTTTAGAGATTTGCTTCATAAGTATAACGTCCCGAACATTTTCTATAACCCCCGGTATCATCCCCAGGTTAACCAAACGGAAAGACTGAATCGCGATATTGTGCGCGCTGTGGCCTCTTACGTGCGTTCTGACCATAGGAAATGGGACCAGAACATATCTGAGATACAGTGTGCCTTGAACACCGCCGTGCATGCAAGCACGAAGTTCACTCCGTTCTATTTAAACCACGGGAGAGAGATGATATTGGATGGATCCCAGCACAATCTGGATGTGCCTGTTGATCCAACATCTGTCACTATTAATCAGGAGCCATTTGCATCGAATTTGCCTCGGCTTAAGGAAGTCTACCAGACGGTTCAGGGACACCTGCAAAAAGCGTATTCCCATAACGTTAAATATTACAATATGCGGAAGAGGTCCATTGAATTTCAGGAGGGTCAGATTCTCTACAAGCGCTGTTTTCCGTTATCCGATGCTAGCAAGTATTTCAGTGCGAAATTGGCTCCCAAGTTTGTGCGGTGTGTAGTGGAGAGGAAGCATTCTCCCCTGGTTTACTCCTTGAAATCCATGGAGGGGAAGCCTCTGGGGAAATTCCACATCAAAGATTTAATTGAACGTGGTGACTCTTGGCCACAGGGTGCCGGAGCCACATAGCGTTCTTTCTAGAGGATGTTATTCATTAGTTCTTGGCGGAATCAATGCTAGTGAACTGTGAATTTTTTATTATTTTGTAGTCTAAATATGATAGTTGCTAGAGGATTATTATTCATTAGTTCTTGGCGGGATCAATGCTAATGAACTGTGAATCTTTCCTTATTCAGTAGTCTTAAGTATGATAGTTGCTAGAGGATATTATTCATTAGCTCTTGGCGGAACGAATGCTTTGAAACTGTGAATCTCTCCTTATTATGGAGCCTAATGTACGATAGTTAAGGTGTTTTCGTGTTACATTAAATAGATACGTTGAGTAATTTGCCTTAGGAAATGTTAGGGTAAAGATCGTCTGGACTGCAGGAGAACAAAAGGTAAGGAGAACATCTGTCCCGACTGCTGGTTAAAAAAAAAAGGGGTTTGTTATTGTTGCTGGAAAAGAAAATATTAGGATAGGAATCGTCTGGACTGCAGGAGAACAAAAGGTAAGGAGAACATCTGTCCCGACTGCTGGTTAAAAAAAAAAAAAAAAAAAGGTTTGTTATTGATGCTGGCTAAGAAAGTATTAGTATATAAATGTATAGTGATAGTTACCCGGGTTAGTATAAGGCTAGTATAAAGATTAGAATAAATACCTGAGGCAAGGTTTGTTGTAAAGATTACATCTAGTTAGCGTTAATAATAATTAAATATAGTTGTTCTTACAGCTAGTGCTGTCTTCCTTTAACGCGTAGTTTAAAGATATTAAAAGGCAAGTTGAATAAGTCTCAATCGCTTACGCCTTGCGCGTAACCGACATGCGATGAAAACGGATAGGGGTTTTTTATCCTAAATTAAATTGCTGGTTTGTTATTATACTAGGTCCACTCTGCGCTGCAGAGTGCAGTTCCCAGTAATTTAGATTGGTCAGTCGCTCCCTATGTGAGTGCAATCAAATAATATTATTATTGGAGTTCTGGGCTGCGTGTCGCGCCCTCCGTTTCTCTTAGTTGTATTATTATTGGAGTTCTTGGCTGCGTGTCGCGCCCTCCGTTTCTCTTAGTTGTATTATTATTGGAGTTCTTGGCTGCGTGTCGCGCCCTCCGTTTATAATGTTAAGGATTTGTCAAAGTCAATCGTCCGCTGATCATGCCTGACGTAAAAGCGATCACAACAACTGAACTGTGTATCACACCGGTGACACTTGTTTCGAGGAGTGAGGTGTTTTCTTGTTGTTTTGGCGAGTAGCTCTCATGCGTGAGGCTATGGGCCAAACATGTTTCACGCGAGATTGTTAGTTAAGGAATTTAAATAATTCCCCCCTGCGGGCGGGAATTGTAGGGTTCTTATTCCAACATGAGTCTACGGTCCATGATGTAATAAAAAGACTACACACATTTTGATGGCCAAGGGGGTATCGTGTCTATCGTCGAACCTTTCCATCTTCGTTAGGGTTTTGTTCGTGCATTCGTCGCTTACATTTTGAGTTTCAGTTACTGGTGCAGTTTTGCGTTTCTTTCAGGCATGAAATAGGTCCCTCGTACTTCTATCGTCTCTCGGTGGTTGGAGTCTCTCCTGCCGCTGGGAGAACAATTTTTGTTTCAGAATTTTAGAAATTCTGAAACAAAAATTGTTCCGACAACTAAATGGGTACTGTAACATCGTTTTTTTCACAACAGGTAACTTCCATAGGAGTATTTTTCTGATCAATATCAAGGTTTAATCTCGGTCATATTAAATATCGTAGTACTATATTTGTCTCATAAATAATACCGTAGCATACATAAACAGATATAGATTCATTCCAAATTATTCAAATCAGTAGTGGATGATATTTATACTTGGCTGAATGATCGAGAGTTTTTTTTTTCATCCTGGCAAGACAGGGTAGATTAGAAAAAGTCGGAGCTGTCAAAGATTTTCACAAGGAAGATGACGAGGAATCTTTCGTGGGGCGATATAATTTTATCATAATCAAGTTGCATCCGTGATTATTACGTACATTTACAGTGAATTACTATAAATTAGCGAGGGCGCCGGGAGCGGCGACGGCGTAGGCCGTTTCTTTTAACCATGAACTACGGTACGTACTTTCGAATGAAATAGCCGGTCCTCGGCAGGTATTTTGTACGCTAGATTCTTATTAGTGTTCTTTTGTTTTAGCGTAAACTACGAAAGTTAATCGTCCGCTGATCACGCCTGACGTTAAAGCGATCTAAACTACAGCCTAAACCCTAACTGGTAAGCTAACCTTATTTCACACCAACACGTTACGGAATGTTATAGTTAAGTGGTACTGAATTCATGTTTACTACGATACCTTATTCTTTTACAGTGGGCTAAGGCGACGCGGCTGTGCATAACGAGCGTTGTCTAGCCGATATAAATGGTTGATTGAAGAAATTACTTATTAAAAACCCTTGCAAGGTATGTAGTTGAGAATACCGGAAATGTTAGACGTAAATAAGCGAACCGCAAATAGGAAATCTAATATAACTGAGATAATCTTCATTTCAGGGTTTTTATATGACCCCGGGTCATTTCTGCATGACTCCGGTGTAAGCGGGATGAACTTTCTCCCGGCAAGGAGTTGAAAACCGAGGAGTTCCTGAGGACCTAGCTGTTTGGCAGAGTATTTCAACGTGGCAACACGCTGAGAAGAACGTAATTGCAAGCCGGCACGGGTGCTGAAATGCAGGTCGCCGGTTCAGCTTGAGATAAAAAATGGTTTCTTGTAAAAAGGCCCTCCGGGTGAGTAATTCTAAATACCATTCTCGTACACACACACACACTGACCCTCTGTTCGTGGTAGGAGTCGAGTAGATAATATCCGGATCGATATAGTACCTAAGAACAACTCGTCGATGGGGACGCCTACGCGATGTTGAGACTTTTGTACTTTGTTAATTTAATTCATAAGTTAGAACTTGTGTACTCGAGTAGATAAAATTTAAGATAAAAGCATGTAAAAGAATAGAGTAACCAGAATTACATAACTGTCTGTCATTTATTGGTTTTATTGTTCACCACCTACTTGAAAGCGAACCGTTTGAGAGTGATTTCCGACCCTTTACTAAAGGCGCCCACTTACTTCTAGTTTTCTAAATTATTAGTATAACCTTCTTTACTGAAATACGAGGGGTTTCTGCCCACTAAACTAGAACGGATAAATCACTCCACAGGCTAGGGAACCCATGCAATGTAATACCACCATCTGAGCTAGTACGGGATTAATAAAAATAAAATAAAATAACGTTACTAAGAAAAATAAAATAACGTTCTTAAAAATAACGTTATTTACTTTTTGTTAACTTGACACCGTTACATATTAGTAACGTTACCGTTATTATAAAAGTGTTAGGTGCGACAAAATAAAATAACGTTACTAGGACCTAGAAAAATATAACGTTACAATAGGTACACCAACATTTGTGTATTGCGATGTCTTTGTCAAATTTTCAATAATAAGCAAGGCGAGTGAAAATAACGCATTTCGTAAAATACAGATACATTACAATTCTTCGATAGGTTTTAAACATGTAACAGAACGAAATTCTAAGTAAAGGCAGGCATCGCACTTGTTATCATCATGTAGGCTACAGGGGTTCTTCATGAAAGGAGTGAAGGTTTTTAAAGGGTTGACAACGCGCAGGCGAGTCCTCTGCAGTTGCAGACATTCATATATTACACTAACCGCTTGTCAACAGACGAGCTATAAGCTTGTTTGCAGGTCGATCACGTAACTATTTGTAAATGTCACTTTTTGTATGGGAAAATGACAGTAAAGTTGTCCTAACGTGCGTTCCAAAAGTTACGTGATCTCCCCTCTGATTTAAAAAATAAACTAAGTTACGAGATACAAAGGCAACTCGATCTGAATCCACCCATTAAATCGAGTCAATTAGTTCGGATCAGTTTTTTAACGATGTCTCGTGCGATCTCTTGAACCCCGGGTCAACTCGTGATCTACTACAACATCGATTTAGGTTTTATGACGTGGAGTAGGTTAATGAGGACTCGAGCCACCTGATGATAAATTACCTACGAAGCCCAAGCAAATAAAGTTTAAAAAACTGATCGTTATTTCTGCCGTTAGTTATATTTTACATGTAAGCATATGTACGTATCTTCAATTTGATATTTCTGAAAAAAGGGATTAGGGTCGTAAGGACTAGGTAGCAGAATGACTATGTCCGCAAAACGTCGTAGTTGTATAATACCTCAGTAACACACAACGACTGTTTTGCACAATGAGCTGGTAAGGAGTATGTCTTGGTTGCACGATCGTCAATTATTACCAGAATGCTTTAGTTCTTTGCACAATGACTAGGCAGATTTTGGTCATATTCTATTTTGCCTTGGTTCTAAAATGACACATATATAATTTGTCTAGATTGTACAACGTCTTGGATTTCAAAGGTCTAGGTAGCAAAACGTCGTGGTCGCTTAACAACCAAGTTATAACTGATGATGAATTGCCAGGTACTCACGTTTGAAGCTTCTTTATCTAGTCAACAACCTTTGAACGATTTCCTTGTCATTCGATTATGTAGGCGTTTTGCAACTGAGAATTTATAAAATTAATATTTGGCTATATGCCTATCATTTAACTCTCGGGATATTCTGCTGCTTTGTCGATTTGCTATTGGGACATTTTGCTTATTCAGCCGTTATGGAAACAAAGACGTTGTACAACTAAGTCCAATTTTGTACCCAGTCATTTTAATATTATGGCATTTTACATGCTTGGACATTTTACTACAGTGCCCTGATGCAAATTAGACCTTTTACTTATATAGTCATTCTACTACCCAGTTCTTATGACATTAACCCGAAAAAAGTATTAAATGACTAAATTGACCATCGAAACATAAAAACACGTCATGCTCTCTACTTATAAGGTATTTTTTTATATTTGGGAAACTATATAAGGACCTGTGATATAAATAACATAAATTCACATAGGTACTACACAATAAATACTACTACTATAAATAATACATGTATACATATATTAGGTCCTTACCTATGAAATTGGCGGTTTTTTCACAGATATTATTTTGTACGTAATTTATTCATTTCTATTGCAACTTCCAAATTATTTTTTAATTTCTTTATAAGACTATGTAACAAAGGTTTTAAATACAAAAAATAGGTTTGAATTTTTTATTTAGTGTTTTAAATTAAAGCTTGAAAACCGCCCTTTTTATGTGCTGCCGGTTAAAGTGTTTCAATTACGTATAGTTTTATGATGCGAACTATTTTTAAGGAATGAAGATATGTGTAAAGTAGCTTAAAAGTTTTCTATATTCCTACCAAAATTTAGTTTGCTTTGAATTTGACATTGCTGAATAATCCGCAAAATTCAATGTATGAAAATCACAGTTTTCATAAAATTCTCCATACACACCGCCAATTTCATAGGTAAGGACATAATACCTACTAATATTATACATGTATATTAAAATAGAACCAAGTTTTTATAAACTTTTATTTTTAAACCAACCGAAACAAATCAATTCGATATCATTATCGTCGTATCACCACCACATCTCCATCATCTTCTAAACCCGATAGTCCCAAATCACAAAAAGGTCGACCACTATGAGCTGATCTGACCTTGATATACGCCATTACTCGATACCAATCTGAGATTAATTCTGAAGATTCGACCGCTATGAAAAGTGGATGAGATAAATTCAAATGTCAGATTAAATTGATGATGGAATATGAATCTTGGTGAAAATAGTGAACTAATATTACTGTTACACCATACGGTGCAGTTTAAGCTGTAAAAAGCATTGCAACAGTTGCATTTAACTGTTTTTTAATCCCCGACGCATAAAGAGGGGTGTTATAAGTTCGACGTGTCTGTGTGTCTGTCTGTAGCATCGTATTTCGTAAACGAATGGACCGATTTTAATGCGGTTTTGTTTGTCCAAAAGCTGACGTGACGTAGATCATTCTTAGCTACGTTTCAACAAAATCAGTTGAGTCAATTTTGAGAATTTGAACGGTAAAAATATCAGGGGTTTTTCGACTATTCTAAGTTGTCGATTATTCTATAGCGAAAATTGTAAGCAATCGTGCTTTTGGCTTATGCCAAACAACAAAATATTTTTTCTCAAAAATGGCCCGCAAAGTGAACATAACTTGCTACATATTGGAAGGTAAAGTGTATAGTTTAAGGCCAGATTAGAAAATAAAAAAATAAAAAATAAATTCCAGGCCGCCTGGAATATTACCAAACATCGGGGTTTTCGGAGCGGGAACGTTTGACATTAGCCAAAGAGTAGGTATTTACTTAAAAACAGATCGTACCCTAGTAGGTTTCTACCGAATGAATAATTGATTGAAAAATAAATAAAGATTAATCATACATATAGGTACATATTTTATATTGGTCATTCATTATCAACCTCTTCAGTTAAGTCTATTCATTTATAAGAAAATGCTTCATAGATATCGAGCGTCAAGATTGACATTGTATTAGACACCTATTGTCAACCGTTTACCCTTGCTTGTCTAGTAGATAAACTTATATGCAATTGTATTTTAAAAAACTGTAAATAATCAGTCAACACAAATATGCCTCCGAGAAAAAAAACTCGTTACGAGTTTATGCGTTCGTGGATAGAAAATAATCCAGAGATAGAGGTTCGAGATTCTTTATTATTTTGCACCAAGTGCAATGTGAGCTTCGCTCAAACGAAATCTAGTGTAACGCGACATGTCGCATCTAATAAACATACAGGTATGAAATATGATTTCAATAGTGAGCTCTTGAAATTTGTTGTGGGCTGTTATATACCATGGACGCAGGTAAACAATCCGATATTTAAAGATTTTATCGAAAATTGTGTTACCGGTAAATTTGGAAAAACCACAAAAGTTCCTTCGGAATGTCAACTGCGACGGGAATATTTAAATAAAGCTTACGATGAAAAAATGAATAAAATACGGAGCGAGCTAAAAAATGAATATATATATATGTGAGTGTTGACGAAACCACGGATGATTATGGTCGTCAAATAGCTAACGTAATAGTGGGAGCATTACGTGATGATCACATTGGCACTCAACACTTGATATCCAGTAAACGGTTAGACAGCACGAACAATGTATCAATATCCAATACGGTCACAAGTGCTCTTGATGAATTATGGGGTGCTAACCATAATAATCACAATAAAGTACTTTTACTTTTAACTGACGGTGTGGGCTACATGCTAAAGGCTGGAAGAAATTTAAAATGTATTTTTCCCAATCTTTTGCTCGTCACATGTTTGGCTCATGGTTTAAATAGAGTGGCTGAACTAGTAAGAAAACTTTATCCAGATGTGAATGATTTAATCTCAAATGTTAAGAAGACATTTTTGAAATCTCCTAACAGAATACAAAAGTTTAAAGAAATGCTCCCCGGAGTGCCTTTACCACCTCGACCAACAATTATTCGGTGGGGAACCTGGATAGAAGCTGCAACGTATTACAGCAAACATTACGATGAAGTGAAACGTGTTCTAAATACATTCAGTCCCACCGAAGCCCAGAGTATTAGAAAGGCAAAAAGAGCGTTTGGAAATGCAAATATAAAAAGCGACTTAAATTTCATAGCAAATCATTTGATGACTATCCCAAATGCTATTAAAAAACTACAGGATGCGAAGCTGTCCATCAGCGATAGTTTAATAATAGTTCATGAAACCTATAGAGATGTTTCCAAATTAAACATGAGCGTAAAAGGAAAACAGATTTATGATAAACTGAAGTTGGTGTTAAAGAAGAATTCTGGCTATAGCACACTAAAAATTATAAATGAGTTGGTACAAGGCAAAGAAATAGAACTTCAATCTCAAACTTCTCGTGCATCAATTGATTCCTACAAAAAATTTAAATATGTTACAACTGTCGACGTGGAAAGATCATTTAGCTCCTTGAAATGGATATTTACAGCAAGACGCCGTAGATTAACTGTCCCAAATATACAAAAAATATTAATAGTTTATTCTGAAAATCGTGTCAACTATTCAATTTACAGCAGGTAATTAATTAAAGTTATTTTTATTGTTACCTTATAAGTTATAAGACTTTTACGGAAATTAAAATAAAACTTTGTCACAGATTGTATACAACTCACAGAGAGGTAGTTATTCATTAGGCATAATAAGATATTTTCTTAGACTAACATATCTGTTTATCTCTACTCTTTCTCAAATCATTCCCGCTCCGAAAACCCCGATGTATGAATATTACATATAAATTCCTTTATTTGTCGAGTGCCAAACTTTTTAAAAAGAACAAACTGGCATATAAAAGACGGCACAGACCGTATTTAGCATTTTTGTACAAGTCTCAAATAGTTTCCGTTTTTCGGTGAAAAAATACACTTGCGATTCTGTTTAAATAAATATATTATGACGTTTAATTTTATGTAATTTGCAGTATCCTCAATTTGTATTTAATAGTAAAGCTTGATTTCAATTTAGTCTTTTTTACTCCCCCATTTTTGAGAAAAGCACTATATCAGCCTCAGCCGGAATGGCAATTGCAGGCTTCGTATTATAATCAAACGGACTCGCAAGCTCGTCCGTTTAACCCTAAAATTGACATAGTATCTAATAATGCACACATTTTTTGGTCATCTTTTTCCATTTTTTTCTAGAACAATTTTTTGCGCTCTATACAGCGCAAACGAGACTTGAACGCACGTTTTTGTTTTATTTTGCCAAGTTTAGGGTTACAAATACTTAGCCTGCAATTGCCTCCTTCCCGGTCACGGCAATAATGTACTAATATTATATTCAAGACACTTTCATCCGAAAACTAATTCATGTTATTTATTGTAAGTGGTATCATTTCATGATTTGCCAATTCATCAATCTTATACGATTGTCTTTCCTATATTGGGCCTGTGTGAGAGTTATCCTACGTGAAGCGTGGTATGAAAATATACAATAATAGCATCGTACAGTCAGGGGTAATAATATACGTACAAAAATAACGACATAAATATCTGCACACGACTCTATAAGTATTGTCAATGTCATAAAGGCGTGTACAGATATTTGGGTGAACTTTTTTCCATCGTGTAACGGCAATTACCCATACATTATATATGGGTAACTTTCGTTACACAATGAAAAAATTAAAGCATAGATTAGATTAGGACCCTTAATTACGTAATTTTTTTTTCTAATCCACCCATTTATAAAATATCTTTATTTCAGAACATTCCATTCCATACAATACAATATATATATACATTCAGATTATTTATCTAAAACAGTGCTACTTTAATTCATATTAAATAATTATAAAAATGTCAACAGAAGTGCAGATGTGAAAATGTCAAGGTTTCTTTATGTCCTTATGTCCTTATTTATGTACATATATTATTACCCCTGACTGTACGACGAACGCGATAACGACAATGCGTTTAATATACGTTACCTTAGGTACGTATTAAAAGTAAAACAACGCTTAGTCAATTGTTTTATAACATACACGTAATGTTCGTCGCGTCTAGCGCAGTAGTTATCGCGTAATATAACAACGCGCGCTATTATTTCAAACGTAATAATTTGAATGACTTGGCAGGCTCCACGTGCGTCAATTCTAACGAGTGCGTGACAAATGTAAAACAGATGTTAACTGAATCGAAACCCTGTGTAATGTGCATAGTATGATATCTCTTTTACTATTCCTAGAATATTTTGGTTCTGGAAAGAACGGCCATGCATATGTTGGACAAACTTTAGCAGGACCATGGCAAAATATAGAATAAAAACCGGCCAAGTGCTAGTCGGACTCGTGCACGAAGGGTCCCGTACCATTGTCTAAAAAAATATATATTTTATTCTGTTTTAGTATTTGTTGTTATAGCGGCAACAGAAAGATATACATCATCTGTGAAAATTTCAACTGGAACTATCACAGTATCAGTGAGATACAGCCTGGTGACAGACAGACAGACAGACATACAGATAGACAGACGGACAGCAGAGTCTTAGTAATAGGGTCCCGCTTTACTCTTTGAGTACGGAACCCTAAAAAAGAAGAAGGAAAAATTTACATTGGTGTAGGTACCAACTTAGAGGCTGGAAGGTGAGTAACAAACGGTCAAGTGAGTTCGAGGATCGAGCCGTAGGTGAGGCATTCGAATATATATGAGTTGGGAAGAGAAAAGGCGATAACATTGTCTGATTAAATTCATAGAAGGCATCTGTTCATGCATCGTACCTACTACCTACAATTCAGATCATCTTTCGCCACATTTTCGAGCAGTGGCGTGAACAAGAGATTCATTTCATCTTCAGACGTACCTAGATAAATATTTCGCAAACACCAACGTTAACTTGTCACTTTTTCAGCAATTTAGCCACCTTACACAAAGCTATGTGTGTGTATGTGGGGTCACGCACAAGTCGCCGGTTCATATTCGCAGATTTATGTGCGCGGGGCCAGGTCGCAGGATATCTCACTTGGGGAGGTCGGCGGCGTGAGGGAGTGACAGCAAAACAGATGCCATTTAATTTCCAATGTAATAAAAAAACCGGCCAAGTGCGAGTCGGACTCGCGCACGAAGGGTTCCGTACCATTATCTATAAAAACGGCAAAAAAATCACGTTTGTTGTATGGAAAAATAAACATTTAATTTCATTACCTCTAAGACAAATTATATTTAAATTGTTATGTATATTGATCTCGCTGATGGGGGTGGCATAGTCACTGCGTGACAAAACCCCTTTACTAAATAAATAAAGAAAAAAAAATTGCTTTGAGTACGGAACCCTAAAAACCACTGACACAAATCGAACTAGCCCCATAGTAAGCTCGATAAGGCTTGAGTTGTGGGTTCTAGAAGATGACTTCTTTTACTTAAGAGTAGCACTCTTGTCTATGGATGGAGTAATCGCCAGCCGTTCCAGCCCTCTGCCATTTCCTTTACTTTCTGACACTTTCTCCTTTATAATAATGGATATGAATAGATAAATACGTGAAACATCTAAGACTCAGACACAGACTCTAAGAGAATTCTGTGTGCTCGTCACACAAATATTCGGCCTTACTGGGATTCGACCCCAGGATCGTCAGCTTTGAAGGCAGGGTCGCTAAGCCGGTCGAGTAAAAATAAATAATGATTATGATTGAAATTCGGTTCTACATGCAATGTGCCCCGCCCCACTGCCACTTAAGTTTAGCAATTCGGAGGGCTCATTTCTGATGCGATCGCGCAGAGAAACTCCCAATAGAACTGCTACTCCCAATAGAATCCCGTAGAACTGATGGCCGCTGGGGCGGAAAGGTTCTCGAGTGGCGATCACGTACCGGAAGGCGCGGCGTGGGTAGGCCCCCCACAAGGTGGACTGATGACCTGGTAAAGGTCGCGGGAGTCCGCTGGATGCGGGTGGCGCAGGACCGGCCATTGTGGCACTCTTTGGGGGAGGCCTATGTCCAGCAGTGGACGTCTTCCGGCTGATATGATGATAATGATGATGATGATTGAAATTCAAAAATAAAACGATACCTATCTACTTATTTGAGAAGGTATTTTCTATTTAAAAATATTAATTTGTCTATGAAAGCATAAAAGTCCTTAACAATATGATACGACCTTAGAACTCATCACTAATTTGAAGTCTTAGAGAAAAATGAGAAGTATATGTCTCTACAAAAAATAACTTTTGAAACGTTGTTGCTCAATCCGAAAATGTCGTTTAAAACGAATCATTTCCATAGCCGAAACAAACAAAGATTTCCAAAAGACTTTAAAAGGGACCGGAATACGCACAGGTGTATATTGTATCCTTCAAAAGGTTTCTGTTACCCTTTGATCCAAAATTCCATGACGTCTTCCAATTCTGCTGTCACTCCCTAGGGCTGACCGCACTTATCTGTCGCGAGGTATGCCCTTATTACGGCAGTTTTGCCAACGCTACATTGACTATCACTCAAATTTGGGATAGAAACCCTTACCTAAACACTTTTCGTGTTTCTTTTTCGGTGGATGGTGTTTTGGAAAAATACAGAGGTTGTGAAATGGAGCCTTTGTAACCGAGCGTTAAGGTATGTGACTTTTAATCTGCAGGGCATGGGTTTGAGTTTTTTTTCTTGGCTCGTACCACTTAAAAAAAAATTGTGAACGAAATATCATTTGATTATGTATAAGGCAGGTCGCGGGAGTCCGCTGGACGCGGGTGGCGCATGACCGGTCACTTTGGAACTCTTTGGGGGAGGCCTATTTCCAGCAGTGGACATCTTTCGGCTGATATGATGATGATGATGATGTATCATTTTATTTTATTTGTTTTATATTTAGCGCAGTTGTTTTTCAGTTAAGGAAAACGGATTGAGGAAACCGGTCGAGTCCCAACAAGGCCTAGCTTCCCTATGGGTTTGGAAGGTCTGATGAAAGTCGCTGTCGTAAAACTAGGTGCCAAAAGGGTACCGCTGGGAAAACGTTAGGGGAAAAATTGTAAGGACAAGATGCAATAAATTACTAATAAACAACTAAGTCTTGTCTTTAAACCGTTATCAATGGTCGTCATTCTTTTTTCACTTCATTTATTACCGTGTTCGTTTGCCACCTTTGTATTAAAAACATCGATTGATTGACATGCATCCTCTACAAGGAAATTTAAACCTTATTCATCAACAATACATATCAAATTCCTTTCACGCTATTAATTCTTCTCCGAATTGTCCGAGTACCGAAAGCGTTACAGCCATAAAGCAGCCTCTTTTCATAAAACTATCTTGGACCAAATTAATTCTGCTGTCACTTATTTTCTAACACTTTCCTAAGAAGCACGCATCAAGGTTCAAATTGGGTTGCGCTTGCGTTTTATTAGTTGCAGACATAACGTTGTAGCATCTATTCACTTCGTCAGAAAGATTTATATGGCATTAGACGACAAATTATGTTTTGTGCGTACTCTATTTTTTTTATAGAGCAAACGAATGATATTTTATTGATTCTTTGATTCATACACCTTTGTAAGTGATCGTTAAGATATAAAAATATTCATTTATGGATCATAAAGATACATAAAATATAGTTATATTGGCCGTTACAAAAGTGTATCGTGCGTGCAGTTTTATTTCCTTACAAACACGTGATGGATTTTAAAATAACAGATTAAAACATTTATTATTTATTTTATTAAAAAAACTGGCCAGTTGCAGTCAGGCTTGCCAACCGTTTCAATGGCTATATAAAGTAAGTATAAATATTTATATAAGTAACAGATATGATAAATATATTTAATAATAATTATTATAATACCCATTGCTTCTTTGCGGTACCTAATAATAGTGCCAAGTTAGAAAGAGAAGTAAGATAACGCAATATCTAAGTTGTGCGTCAGTCAGTGACAGGAATTATAACTATTATAAGACAAACTATTGTTGGTATCAGAGCTTTTTTCAAAAAAGGTGTAGAATACTTGATTTTTTCAGAATAAGTTTTTTTTTATTCAGAATATTTGATACTGTCGATCCTCATACAAGAAAAAAAGTATCCTAAATATGCCATTCAAGACCGTCATATTTTTTTATGCAGTATTTATTTATTTATATGGTCTTGCTCGTGACCGTCAACGCACTGGAAGAAAAAACTTACATGGTAAAATCTGGGATAGTTTTAATCTTGCATGAGGATCGATCAATCAACGATTCTGAGAAAAAAAAACTAATTATGAAAACAAAATATGGTACACTTTTTTTTAAAAACGCTCATCACAGTGCGTTTTTCTTCGAATACGAATGGAGAATACGGTGTACACCGTATTCTCCATTGCTGAGGGTCGTGATTCCTCGTTGCGGAAACGTATTTGGTTTGATTAGAGTTTGCATCCTGTGGGCCTAAGATGGTTTCCATTTTATCACATATCAAGTTATCAATGTGAATAAGATATCCGTTACTGGGTGTATTATCGACAGCGATAAGTGATAAAATTTCAACCGTGCTAGGCCCGCTTTGTCTGTTCTTTGTGAAGTTGGGTATTCAGTGATCAGTGGACAATGATTTCTAGAGCATTTGCCTTCAATCTTACCTGTAACCATCGGTTGGCAATATGGTCAAAGAACGATTCTCAATGTAACTTGGGACGTTGGTGCCGTATCAGAAGTTTGTAACAACTTCACGGTAGATGTCACTACGAGCCTCCCTAAGGTTAATTAGAATAGTGAAGGGATTGAAAGATTCGTTGCCACTGGCGGGACCCACAGTAGCTCAGTTGGATAAGAGCAATGGACGGATTCCAGAGGTCGCGGGTTCAAATCCTGCTCGTGGCAAATAATTTTTAAATTTTCCTCTTTGATCGAAACTTATGGTCAAATAACTTAAGAGTCCGCAGCGCAGTAAGCTCGGCCGAATTTCACCTTCCCATACAAACGGAGTTTCGTTCTCATTTTAAAACTACGTGTTTTATTGTTATGTGTAAACGTGCATATACAATGACATGATTTATATCTAGGTCGTTCCAGTTTATAAAACAAACTAAATATACAGCATAAACAAGTATTGTATGAAAAACTTAAATTTGCTGTATTTTTTTTACTATAGTATCTGAAGCTAAGTACATAAACTAATTACAGACCTAATAGATGATACGTAACTTATTCTGAGTAAAATGTTTCAGAGCAAACTAGCTAGTCGTTTTAAAATAAGAGCGTAACTACGTTTGTATGAAGAATCGAGCTTACCGGCGAGGCAGATTGTTGAAAGTCGGGACCCGATTGACGAACGCTTTGAACCCGGTGAGATAAATCTTGTATAAAAGGGACGTTAGATTGCATTGCATCTGTTAAAGTAAAGTGTCACTGTTTATATTCTGTTAATTTGATTGAAACAGGCGTTATTTTGCGGAAGTCCATGTTTTAAGTTACGAGGAGAATATTCCGCAAAAAAACGTGCAGGTCTAATTGTGATAATGAGATGTCTATTTGCGTATTTTTGCATGCGATTAATACGCCAACTCTCGTCTGCTCGTGCAAACATAATAATAATTAAGTACATAATATAATTACAACAAATCACCAAATAATTTAATGAAAAATCCTCGACACGAGTTTCGCCTCTCTTCTCTACGAGACATCATCAGGAGATGCTGGCAGGAGATGTTGCTTGCGCTACTTTCAGAACTGCATGTTTTTTAGCGGAATAGCAAAGGAATACAGTTCTCGGTAACTTCTGTTAATTTGCCACTGACACGGTTAGCGGGTGTGAATTCAGATAAGCGACAAACGAACACCGAGTCCGACTAGAAACGCCAATTCCAAATTCCAAACTCCATTCGAAATTCAAAATCTCGTCAGATTTATATCGCACTGCTAATCAAACTGCTCATTGACATGTCAAAATTGTTGAGACCCCTTTTCATCCAGCAACGCCCTTTGTAGCTTAGGATTTATACGATTTGGACACGAGGAGGCGTG
The DNA here is from genome assembly GCA_963854355.1 of Epinotia brunnichana. Taxonomy (NCBI): domain Eukaryota; kingdom Metazoa; phylum Arthropoda; class Insecta; order Lepidoptera; family Tortricidae; genus Epinotia; species Epinotia brunnichana. Next base: position 27,614,750 of record OY977950.1, on the reverse strand, counting down.
TCAAAGTAGAATGGCTGGAGCGTTGCAAGCGAACGCGTCCAGTTTAACCAGAACCTTTAAACCAAAACGGATCCTCCGATTTGACGTGTTTTTAGGGAGGTTGGGGGGCGCATGGGAGCTCAAATTGTGTTGGTTTTTAGAAGGTCCTAGTACAATGAATTGCATTAAGCGACATGGCCTCTGCTATGAATGCTCTTAGCTATGAATGGATACCATTTGATTGCCGCTGACTTTAGTGATGCGTTAGTTTTGCCCGTTTTGTAATTATGTTCGCTGTATTCGGATAATATTTGGACACTGATTTTGCTGTGACGCCATTTTGGTTTTAGCTGCTTTGTATTACAAACTGAGTTTGTAAAACTTAATCGACTTCACTACATATTATAAAACAAAGTCGCTGCCCGCTGTCTGTCTGTCTGTCCCTATGTATGCTTAGATCTGTAAAACTACGCAACGGATTTTGATGCGGTTTTTAAGGTTCCGTGTGCCCGGAGGAGATCAAATTTCTTGAGTTCAACAAAATCCTGCAATTCTTCGAGTTTGCAGGACTTGACCAAGAATTGTAGTAAGTGGCGATCACAATAGATCAGCGATGGTCGCAGTGATATAAGGGCTTTGACAGCCCGAAAGCCACTACCAGAAATAATAATAATAGGGTTCCGTAGTCGACTAGGAACCCTTATAGTTTCGCTTTGTCTGTCCGTGTTTTAAAAATGTGTTAAAATTTTGAAAAAAATCTCATTAGTAGAACTTTATAAAAACTTTCTAGGAAAATTGTTTTGAACTTGATAGGTTAAATAGTTTTTGAAAAAAAATACAAACAAATGTCACACACTTACTGTGACGGACGAAAAACTACGGAACCCTACACTGAGCGTGGCCCGAAACGCTCTTGGCCGGTTTTTATTTTTAATAGATAGAGTGATTCAAGATAAAGGTTTATATGTATAATTCAATACAATACATGCATGTATTATACATATAATATAAACCCGTGCGAAGCCGGGGCGGGTCGCTAGTTAGAAATCAAATAATGATACGATGATGTTACGATGCAGCCTTTTGACAAGCTTTTATTTAACTTGCACAGTTCGTATGAAAGTAAATTGTCATCATCATCATCATATCAGCCGATAGACGTCCACTGCTGGACATAGACCGGTTCTGCGCCATCCGCATCCAGCGGTATATATATATATGTACCTAAGTTAAGTAAGTAAGTAGGTATAATGTTTTCTTGTAGTGCCTGCACGGTTAGCACAAGACGGCGCGCGAGCTGTCTATTCGTCTCTTTCTTAGTGTTGTAATTAGGAAAAAACGGATAGCTGATCTCATCGTTATTTTTTATTTTATTTTTTTATCTTGTAGCGAGACAACTCGGGCGCCATCTTGTGCTAACCGTGCAGTTTTAAACGAAATATTTGGAAGAAACCGCGTGTCACACCGTTGCAGTCATTATGGCAATTTTTGGAGGAAACCTATGTCCAGCAGTGGATGTCTCTTGGCGGATATGATGATGATGATGATTAGAATAAACTTTGTTTTCACATTCCCAAATAAGGAAAACCGCTACATCTAAACATCCGCGAAATATCTTATTTCTTGCAATTACATCAATAGTTTTATCTCAATTGCTTCACATGAGCGGCTTCTGCTTACTTTGCGCCCTCGGGATCAAAATAAGTTGACCCGTCCTAAGCAATCACTTTAAAGCAAATAAATATTGGGTTTTAATTACTGGAGGCACTGAACGTGGTAAGTAAATTAAAAGCAAATAGCTGCTTAACATACATTGATTTTATTTTCTTATTTCATGTTTCGGCAAACATTTTTGAAGAAGCTTTTGCCCGCTTAACATGTTAGTTTCACTCGCAAATATATCACCCCAATTTTCCCCTTCTGTCTCTCTCTCTCTCTCCGGGAGCGAAAGTAGCCATTACCTTCGGTAATCACTTTCATCTGAAAGTACCGACTATTTTTTTCTTGTCACTTGATTACGTCTCCTTTATCACAATTTTGGATAATGATGGACCTATATGTTTGGGTAACCTTTTGAGTATGTTAGGAATTCGTATTACAGTAATATTTCTGGTACGTACCTACTGTTGTTTCAGAACAGAATAACAGCAAAAGAAGTCGATCCTCCATCAGCAAAAGAAGTCTTGATGCATACAATCATATGCAAAAGACCATTTAAGCACCATCTATTTAGTGTGAGTTGCACGAAACCGTCTCTAATCGTAAGCGGTGTTCGTTAAAATCTGAATGAATGGAAAGAATTGCAAGTTTGTATGGGATGACAGCTGTCAGCGCCATGTTTGGCCGTCATCACACTGCCGTCTCATCTCGCTGCGGCGTACGGAGCCACGGTTCGCAACGTTGTATGCCAGTATCTCTGTTTCTATACAAAATCCGCACAGTACCACACACCGCACCGTCCGACGTCTGTACGTGGGATGTGGCGGCCATATTTAAGGTTGGTGCAATCCGCCCTTGTTGATGTTGTTGCCTGGCCGGAAACAATCAGGCTGTCGATCGTTTGTCCCGTTCATTTCCTTAGGAGGTCTTCTCGTTTTCCTGCAGCATCTTTAAGGTCGACCTCCCTCAATTCCCTATCCTCTAACATATCATTACCGAATATCTTAAACCGCCGTGCCACGTACATAATACAATCCGCTAATACATGCTTACTGGTTTCTTCCTCCCCACAGTGTGGGCAGGAAACATCGCTGCTGATACCTATTATCTTTAAGTGTCTATTTAGAGTATTGGGGCCAGTTACTATAGCAGTCCGTAACCTCAGATTACTCTTACCCAGTTACTATAGCAGTCCGTAACCTCAGATTACTCTTACCCAGTTACTATAGCAGTCCGTTACCTCAGATTACTCTTACCCAGTTACCATAGCAGTCCGTAACCTCAGATTACTCTTACCCAGTTACTATAGCAGTCCGTAACCTCAGATTACTCTTACCCAGTTACTATAGCAGTCCGTAACCTCAGATTACTCTTACCCAGCTACTATAGCAGTCCGTAACCTCAGATTACTCTTACCCAGTTACTATAGCAGTCCGTAACCTCAGATTACTCTTACCCAGTTACTATAGCAGTCCGTAACCTCAGATTACTCTTACCCAGTTACTATAGCAGTCCGTAACCTCAGATTACTCTTACCCAGTTACTATAGCAGTCCGTAACCTCAGATTACTCTTACCCAGTTACTATAGCAGTCCGTAACCTCAGATTAATCTTACCCAGTTACTATAGCAGTCCGTAACCTCAGATTACTCTTACCCAGTTACTATAGCAGTCCGTAACCTCAGATTACTTACTCTTACCCAGTTTCAGCAGATAACTGGCTGTGATGCATACCTCCTATCATCACCTTTGCCTACATCCAGGTGCTTCCCTCTATTATCTCTCCCTGTCTTGTTTTTTAGCCTTTATATGACCCTCTTCGTGACTTGAGCCGAGAAGGGCCGCAATTCGCCCTTAATGAAACGCTTTTTAGATTATTCCACTATAAATTAACTCTAGTCCTATACCCACTGATTTCATTAATTCAATATACCTAGCCTAGCAAACATTGCTACAAAAACTGTTCCCAAGAGCGAAGTGCACTCTCGTAAGGCAAATATAAAGTTGCGAGTTCCATTATAAACAGATCAAACAATACTGCCTGGAATTAGACTAACAAAATTTACGTACGTGCAGACACAAATAAGCGGAAGAAACCGCGTGTCACACCGTTGCAGTCATTGAAGGATATTTATAGCATATCTGCCGCCGATGATGATGATGATGATGTCCTTTGGGGCGGAAAGGTTCTCGAGTGACGAACACGTACCGGCAAGCGCAGCAGAGGTAGACCACACAACGTGGACTAATCACCTGGTAAAGGTCGCGACCACACAAGATGCGGGTGACGCAGGACTGATCATTGTGGCACTCTTTGGGGGAGGCCTGAGGATAAGGGTCCAAGGAAGACCGTGGCGAAAAAAACGAGTAACAGAATTAGACCACAGAAGATAGCAGTGATGGATAGCGAAAAAGACGAATAAAGGATGAGTTATAAATACAGAATTAAAAAATCCCCCAAAGAGTGCCGTTGGAAAGGTTCTCGAGTGGCGACCACGTACCGGCAGGCGCAGCGTGGGTAGGCCTCCCACAAGGTGGACTGATGACCTGGTAAAGGTCGCAGTAGTCCGCTGGATGCGGGTGGCGCAGGACCGGTCATTGTGGCACTCTTTGAGGGACGAGATAATACAATACCGAATGAGGGTATTAGACTTCGGTGTGAGTGTGTGCCGCAAATCGGCCGCTTCGTAGTTTCATATTCCATCACGAGAGACCTGAGGCGTTTGCACCTCTCGCTATACGTGCGCTACGTTACGGATTTATACCGGTTTACCGGAACCGGTATAAATTCTCGGTATACGGTAAGTAGTTATTGTAATCTTTCCTATTATTATCACACGACGGATGCAAACAAGCATATTATTATAGCCTGTCTGATGGTTAGACACTACATGGGTCTGTAGTCGCAAGCGCGTTGCCGATCCTTGATTGATTTAAGGATTCGTTGTTTTGTGGGTAGACACGAACGTGGTTCCCTCACTCCAGACACGACACATCCTCGGGAGCTCTGGTGACCTTTTAGGGTTGTTTTCAAATATTTATTATTAATTCATTTATTTTCAGATAATACAATCCATAGTTATTCATTAATTGTTAGTAACATTTAATCGCTTAAGTACTTATATGACTACGTTAGTACAATATAATAAAATTAATTAATTAAATACATTCATTTAACATTGGAAATGGGTACCCTGTCCCCCATCTGAATTGTGTTCCAAACAACTGGGCAGTCAAATTTATCCAAAACGCTGTTCAGGAGGCTGTATACAACAAATATACTGTACCCTATGTAAGGTAAAATTAATAAACGTTAACTTTGTCAGGTGAGTTACTAATATTAGCCATACATTTATGTACGGCAAATTCATGACTCACCTGTCACATATAACGTTTCTTAATTTTACCTTAACTAGAAGACAGTTTATTTGTAAACAACTCTTTACTCACCACCGGGGACACAACTTCACATACAATACAATAAATTATAAAATAAATTAGGAGTTGTGTCTGCCAACAAACCGCACTGTGGTTTGGCAGATTAATTGTATGTATCTCGCTATAATCCTTTAAAGATAATGAACATTTATGTCTTTCCCGCTCACGGGACAATGATGTCTCGGACCTTTGGGAGGCGTGCGTGGGGCTAGATACCTACAAAGTACCAACTGAGCCAACACGTAGAGCCCCTTTTGACAATTTAATGAAATGCAAGGAGTACACCGAGCGGATTCTGTCCCTGCTCGTGTCATGGGACGCACACAGAGACAGCACTCGCTGGGGTGTATAGGGCCTATTGCTGGTTGATGGAATCTAAAGAAAACGGGTCATTGAATGATGGACTAGTGGCTGGGCTATTGGGTGAAACATCGGACGCCTGCCTAATAAACCGTCTCATTTTTTATCTCTGGCAGACGGTGACTCGCCAACTGCTAGATGGGCCCCTATTAATAGCGACATTAAAAAATGGCCTAAGGGCAACACCAGTCGGAGAGGCAGTTGGACAGCCAGTTCAGGCAAGCCCGAGGTGGGGGGCCTGTCCAACCATCCACCCGATCGGCTCAGCCTGACCCCCCACCCCCCCCCCCCCCCCCCCAGGAGCACTCAGGTACGTAGGGTCGCTACTCCCTAACAGCCCGCCACAAGCTGCCTTACGTTGTCTGATTGCACCAGAAATCTGGTGGGCGATGGGGCCGTCACATCCCTACGAACATTTATTATTATTAATTTATTTATTTTATTATACAATACAAATACTCTTTATTGCACACCTTACACAACCAAAGCACATACTTACAAATCAAGTAGGTAGTAGTGTTAATATGGCTGCGGTGTTATGTAAGGTGGAGGTACTTCCCCAATGAGGGTGAAGATACCAAATAAAATAACCAATAATGTTGAATTTTCTTGAAAAAGGAAGGAAGTAATGTCAAATGGAGAAAAAAGTAACTTAAAAAAGTGTCCATTCATAAAGCTACAACTAGTAAGTATACGTTTTCCTTTCCGGAAGCCAAGCAGTCATTAATATCAAGCCGTTTCCTAAGACATTAAAAGGAGTATTAAGAAAAATCGCGTGGAAGGCTATTCCAGACACATAAACCGAACGGCTCATTACCCCAAAAAGCATTAAATCAAACATCTCTGTCGATAATCTGCTAAGGAGAGCCTTTTTAACCGGGGAATATTTATACTTTACGATTCTCACGCCCTTATTCAGCCACCGTCACGCCTTGGCCACGACTTTGGTCTTAAGCGACCTGCGACCAGCGTTTTATCTGTTCATTGCGCGGTCGAGACGCGCAACGCACTGTGGTTAGTTGGGATCACGCGCAGTGAACAGATAAAACGCTGGTCGCAGGTCGCTTAAGTCCAAAGTCGTGGCCAGGGGGTCAGGGTGTGTATCCACCACGGCGAATGAACACGCACAAGCCCCGCTATTCTGTCACTTATTTAAAGCTGACCTCAACGCTTATCCACAAATATATCTTGACGCCGCGATTCGAAGTAACTAGGCGTAGGCAGAGGTCTAGTTTCGTTAGGATTGACGGGTGGAGTGAGGCGCATGAGGTCGTAAAGAATAGCCAAGGAGGCGAAGTCTCTCATTAGACTAGAAGGAAGGTATCGCTGGTGAGTTTGGGAATGCTCGTCTCGTTCACGAATCGCATCGTACTGGTGGATTTTTTCTCGCACACCGCTCTACCTTGCACAGCTGTGGTGGATACTAATACTAACCCTTAGGTGAGGTACAGACCGGTGAGTCGCACATAGGATGCCCCAAATGGGCCATCTATAGCGCGGGGAGATACGAAAAAGCATTCCCCATGCGTAAAAAAAATTAAGTTATGTTTATGTTGTCAATCACGGTGCAAAAACTGAAAAAAAAAGTACATTGTTTAATTATACAAACTTATTACAATGAGTACTTGACTAAACTCTTCACAAAATGGAACAAAATCTACATCAAAAACTCATGTTAGTGTTAGTAGAATAAAAAATCCGAGAAAAGAACGAAAAACTCGTCTGCATACAGACAAGGATGATGATGCAAAAAAAAAAAAAATACAAAAAGTTTCTGTGCACGAATATTTGTAAATATTAATTGTTAATTATGTCCATTTATTATGTTTTTTTTTAAAAACCTGCTAAGGCCAAATTTTTTATACTACGACTGTGGCAAACAAGCTTACGGCCTGCCTGATGTTGAGCTGGTACCGTAGCCTATGGACACTTGTGACTCCAGAAGAATCACAAGCGCGTTGCTGACCCTTTATTCACTTGAGGATTCGCTGTGTTGGCAGATAGAACCATGCAGATCCCTCACTCCCAACACAGCGCACCCTAGGGAGCTCTGGCGACCTTACTCACCACCAGGAACACAACACTACATGCTTCATAGCATGCAATAATATAGCAACCTCAGACCATAGAATACTAGAGAGAGGACAAGCCGCCGGCGGCCGTGTCGCAGCTGTTATACTCAATGGGCATACACTGCCATACTGTGCACGCGTGCTGATCGCAGAGAATATTACGTTTTTTCCCAAAATGCCTGATATGATGCGCGTTTATTGTCAAATCAGCGTGTAGGTATACAAGAGTGTGTGTTTTAGATGTGTGCGTGGTTGTGTGGGTTAATGTACTTGCGACAGGCTCACTCTATACAAATCGGCCGCCATGTCCGATCTCCTTATATTCATACATCTGTGATAGCAACACTACAGAGCAGTGGTGCTATTATGGCTGCAGTCTTCTGTAAGGTGGAGGTACTTCCCCAGTTGGGCTGCTCCACATACGAGCGAGATGACATGCCGCTGCCCTACCTCTCTCTAATATTTGAGTAATAGACATAAATATATTTATTTCAGTCTTGGATGTTGTCTATGTTTTTAAGTATTGATATCTCTTAAATATATCTTTGTCTAGTACCTACCCATAACAAAAGCCTTATTGAGCTTACTATGGGACTAGTTCGATTTGTGTAAGATTGTTTCCAGATATTTATTTAGAACGCAATTTCTGAATCTAAGTTATCGTGTCGTTCCCGTCCCGCATTCAGTAAGCACTATTTTGTATTTGCAGCCATTTTTCTTGCCCAAACAGCAATAAATCACCATTTATCCGCTCGTACATTAGTTCGATTGAGTGATTCCATTACTAGTTTTTTGCATAAAGTATCAATTTTTATTAAATAGCGATCGATGTTTCACTCACGGCTTTTTTGTAGTGTTTGTTTACTTAACAGTGTAGGGGAGTGATGCAGGTTGTTTTGTACGGACATTTTGGAAATATCGGTTATTTACCTAATGAAATGACCGCTTTAGCCTAGTTGGTAGTGACCCTGCCTACGAAGCAAGAGGTCCTGGGTTCGAATCCCGGTAAGGGCATTTATTTGTGTGATGAGCACGAATATTTGTTCCTGAGTCATGGATGATTCTATGTATTTAAGTATTTATTTCTCTTTATAAGTATCTATATCGTCGTCTAGTACCCATAGTACAAGCTTTGCTTAGTTTGGGACTAGGTTGATTTGTGTAAGATTGTCCGCAAATATTTATTTTATTTTATTTACCTAATTGGTATGGATATCGTTAATACATGGGAGTCAGTAAGCAATTTCTATCTATGATTTCTACCTTATTCCGTTATTCCAGATAATATTAGAATTTAAACGGACAAATTCGTCTACGTTTCTATGTTTATCTATGATATCAAAGGAAAATATTGTAATAGTTTCTCTTATTTCGATCATTGAGTGCTTTTCAAACGTAGTAATACTAGATTTTTCGATTTCAAATTATTTTTCCTTAAATTCGCATGACGTTTAAAGGATGACTCACGCTAGAACGGGCCGTGCCCAGCTCGGGCCGTTTACTAAGAAAAACGTCGGCGTTTTTGCGCGGCTGAGCCATATACCGAAGCCAGGCCGAGCCACGGCCAACTCGGCCAAGGCTCGGAAGCGGCTCGGTGTCGGCATGGCCCAGCCGCAGGCTTGCATACGCAAAACGACGCCATACGGCTCGGCCGCGTAAAATCGCCGTCGTTTTTCTTAGAAAACGGCCCGGGCCGGACACGGCCCGTTCTAGCGTGAGTCATCCTTAACGCACGATTTTTCTCATACCTCAATTTATAGTGTGTTCCATATGGAGTGTAAACGTATGCTTTGCAACAAAAAAAAAGCGGCCTAGTGCGAGTCGGACTCGCATATGAAGGGTTCCGTGAAATAAATTGCGGTTTACGATTTATGACGTATTAAAAAAAATACTTATTAGATCTCGTTCAAACCAATTTTCGGTGGAAGTTTACATGGTAATGTACATCATATATTTTTTTTGGTTTTATCATTCTCTTATTTTAGAAGTTACAGGGGGGGGGACACACATTTTACCACTTTGGAAGTGTCTCTCGCGCAAACTATTAAGTTTAGAAAAAAATTATGTTAGAAACCTCAATATCATTTTTGAAGACCTATCCATAGATACCCTTATGGGTTTGATAAAAAAAAATTTTTTGAGTTTCAGTTCTGAGTATATGGGGACCCCTAAAACTTAATGTTTTTTTCGATTTTTGTGTGAAAATCTTAATGCGGTTCACAGAATACATCTACTTACCAAGTTTCAACAGTATAGCTCTTATAGTTTCGGAAAAAAGTGGCTGTGACATACGGACGGACAGACAGACAGACAGACGGACGGACATGACGAATCTATAAGGGTTCCGTTTTTTGCCATTTGGCTACGGAACCCTAAAAACACAAATGAAAAAATGAAAAATGAAAATGAAAAATCTTTATTTGGTTCCAAAAATATGTACAATAGTTTAGGGTTGGAATCTTCTAGTAAGTATTATAAATACTTGTGGCAGAAGATCCCGCTTGCCCACAAAGCGGCGGAACAGTTGGTATAGTTGGTAAATTTTCCCGAACAGAAATGTAAAGCTAACATTGCCATCATCGTGCTCCTGGCATTTTTCCCGGTTGTGCCCTAAAGGGGCCCGGGGTCCGCTTTGGCACCGTATCCCAAGATTCGGCGTAGGCACTAGTTTTACGAAAGCGTTTGCCATTCTAAACTAGACCTTATTGGGATTAGATCGATTTCCTCACGAAGTTTTTGGTCACCGAAAACCCACAGTTAAATATCAAATTTAATGATAATTCGTCAGTACTAAAGGTTTTTTTTAAAAGACCCAGTGGTACGAACCGGGACTAGAACCTGCAACCTACTGCGGAATGCTACTAAAAAATAAAAATACTGACTTGATCATCAAAATTTAACAATTGGACATCAAAAGTGTGCATAGGCTACGGTACCTGCTTAACATCAGGCAGGCCGTAAGCTTGTTGTATAAAGCATTTTTTAGGTTATTTGGATTTTTTTGATGTGCCTTTAAATACCTTACAAATATTTATTCCTTACAAGATGGAAGCCCTAGATTGATTTATAAACGTCATTCTATTCAAGTCATCCACAATACAATCCAATTTAGCGACGTGTAAAAATTTATACGTCCCAGAAGCTACGATGCAATTTGTTGTAAAATACGACCATTGATTGGCAGTCATAACTGTAGCGATCTGAGTGATATATTGTACATATTGCAATAGAGAACCGATGAAATTCGTTATGAATCTGTCGCACAAACGTCCAATAGATTTGATGCTACAAGAACACAGTAAATAAATAAATAAATAAATATTTGCGGACAATCTTACACAAATCAACCTAATCCCAAACTAAGCAAAGCTTGTAATATGGGTACTAGACGACGATATAGATACTTATATAGAGAAATAAATACTTAAATATATAGAAAACATCCATGACTCAGGAACAAATATTCGTGCTCATCACACAAATAAATGCCCTTACCGGGATTCGAACCCAGGACCTCTTGCTTCGTGGGCACATTCACTACCAACTAGGCTAAAGCGGTCGTTATGTCTAATTTCTTCGCTACCCGAAGGTTCTTTGGAAGAGATCGCTCTCTAGCCATAATATCGACAGTTGTTAACTCCTGTAATTATATGATACGCTACTTTTAAGATAATTATGACCAAGTATTAGGGGACAATATCCATAGTAAGCTCAATGAGGTTTGTGTTAATTTTGTAGCATTTTCGGTAGGTACAGCATGGTTGTGATCACGGAGTTGGTATAGATATAGACAATATCAATCACTATTGTTAATTAAGGTTGATATTGATTTAATTAATGGTAACCAAGCATTACGATTGAAACTTTCTAGACAATACCAATTGGGAATGTATGAAAATTTTAGAAGTGCCTGATTATTTTATTGGTGTTTGGAATAACCTTCCTTAGCACCAGGAAAAAGTTGCAGACTTTTTAGCTGCATCAATTATTATTGAAAAATACAAACAGTTTCCTCACGTACGTTTTGGGTTAAGGACGACGAAAAAATATCTTTAAAATCCTCGGTAGATTGACACTGGCAATGATATTGACAGCTGCAGCAGCTAAGTATATGTGTCATTGCCAGGGTCAGATATTTAAAATATTTTTTGTAATATGAGACGGATCAAGGAAATTGTCTTATTCGCCGTCCTAAACCCAAAACGTAAGTGAGGAAACTGTTTATATTTTACAAAAATAATTGACGCTGCTGAAAAGTCTGCAACTTTTTTCTGGTGCTTAGGAAGGTTATTCCAAACACCAAAAAATTAATTAGGCACTTCTAAAATTTTCATCCATCCCCCACTCCGTTAACACTACACTGCACCGAAAATGCTGCAAAGCATATATCTGGTTATGAGTAGTAGACGACAATATGTTTAATAGATACAAATACCCAAATACATTGAAAGCATCCAAGGCAGGGACTGATTTCGGTTACGGTTATACCGGTATAAAACCGGTATTCCATAACGGTACCGTTATGTCATAAAGGTTATGCGCGCCGCGCGAACATAACGGTACCGTAACCGTTTTGAAATAACGGTTAGCGGTATATGTTTTAAACGATACCGTAACCTTTATAATTCCGGTATTATAAAGGTTATCGAGAAAAGTAAGCAAGCTGGCACTCTACAGAGGAAGCATTGGCTACTAAACATTTAAAGACAAAAATACAAAGCGGCAGAGCCTTTGCCGGCGGTTTGGCAATAACACCAGGCCAAAGTCGATATATCGGTACCTTTAAATAGCGGTTACGGTACCGGAAAAAATAAAGGTACTGTTATATTTCGGTAGCGAAATATAAAGGTTCCGCTACCGAAACCGCTATTTGACAACCGATGTGACGTCATACCGTTAAAATATAATACCGGTATTTTTCGGTTATGCAGTCCCTGATCCAAGGCTCAGAAAAAAACTAGATCATATAGTTTCAAGTATGTGTGGAGTGAAATTGAGTGATAGAGTCAGAAACAGTGTGATAAGAGATAAGTGTGGAATGGATGGAGATATAGTCACGAACATTGAGAAGGGTATGTTAAGGTGGTTTGGGCATGTAGAGAGGATGGATGAAAGAAGATTAACGAAGAGAGTGTATATAAAAAGAGTGGAAGGGCAAGTTGGAAGGGGAAGACCTAGGCGAACTTTCTCCGATTAAATTGGAGAAATCTTACAGAAAGGCCAGGTCAAAAGTACCCTAAACCGACGAGCATGTATGAGAAATGTTATGAAAGTGAGTGAAGCGAAAGTGGTTTGTCAGGATCGTAGCAAATGAAGATCCGTGATCTCTGCCTACCCCTCTGGGAAAGAGGCGTGATTATATGTATGTATGTATGTATATAGTTTCATTGAAAAAGAAATTAAGATGACATTTTCCTTGTTTTGATCTAGCAGAAAATTCTCAAACTAGGTCTAACGTCATCAATTTACATACATCACGGAGCAACCGCACAGTAACGTATACGCATGAAATACACATTCATTGTTTGTTACGTCACTCTTATGTAAACTGTGACTTGAATGTTTATTGGTGTCAAATGATGAGTGACTGTTTCTGTAGGATAGTCATGATGACATCGTCATCACTAGGGTAACCGTCGGACAAGAATAGGTCTACGGTCTCCCCCGCCTGTCGTAGAAGGCGACTAAAAAGGGTCATCGGGGTCGCAGTGTTTCTGGCGGGGGCCGGGGCACTCACCTAAAAACCCCAGAGAAGGCGACCATCATCATCCTAGGACGAGCCAAATGTGGCGAGGCGCGAGGAGGGCTCCAGTGCGTTCAGTATGAGATGCTGGAGTCCTCCGCATGAGAGCGCAGATGCCGGCCGCCAGAAATACCACATAACCCAGTTAGCCCCCGATGATTGGGTACCTGGTTCGCAGGTTTTCTCCACGTACAAAAAAAAAAAAAACGGGTAACCGCGTTCCTTCAGAGTTTTACAGTTTTATTGTACGAGCGAGTGTAGCAAACGTTGTTCTCTGTTTCGCCTTGGGTAAAAATTCTTTCGTATGTCTAGCTGGCCATTTTGTTACCAAGTTTGTTAGTAATTTTGATAATTAAGGTCCTGTTATAAAGAATTTCAAATCATTGTATTATTACTATGATTTGAGGTTCTTTATATCCTCGTTGAATAAAGTTGTTTTAAAATTACAAAAAAAATGGTTACACAATGGGAAAAATATGACCATGCCTTAATTGACGTACTTAATTGGTACTTACCAACTATTCTAGAAATAATGATCTAACATAAAAATGTTCCTACACTACGTTTCCATTCCAACAATTAAACTAAGTTGTTGTTGTTCTTGCCCGCACAAAATACTAACTAGGCCGTATATATCCTAAGTTTACGATACCATACATCAGTAAGTTATGGTTGTATATTTCATTGGTCAGTTGCGTTTATATTTTCATACCAAGAATTGTACAAGTAACTCCAAAAATACATATACAATTTCCAATCGTAATCCGTGGACATAAGTGGCAAAGTGTATACATTTTTATGAAACGATTTTGCTTTTATGAGTGACTAATGGTAGACTGGAGTGTGCATTTGTCGTGATTGGGTGAATATGCTATGTATTATATACGCATGCATGTGGACTTATCATAAAAGTATTGACGTCTATTTAAGAAAAAATCTACGTCGCACGTTTAAGTGACTTGAGATTTAGATACTGGGCGTTTACCGCAAGTCGAAATCCATTGTGTCATATTTTGCGTGAAACGGCGGTGTGCCGCTACTCTAACCACCCCAGCTCGTCTAGAAAGTTGGTGAGTGCCTTGGTGTTGCTGACTGCTTCCCGTAGTGTGTTTGGAGAACCTAGATGCTTCATTCTGTACACCTTCTACCTGCTTGCAGTCCAGTAGTATATGTTTAGTCGTTTCTTCTGCCTCCATGCACGCTCTGCACATGGGGCTGTCTGTGATACCTAAGTTATAGAGGTGTCTGTTCAAGGTGTTGTGTCCTGTTATTATACCCACTAGACCGTAGGTACCGGAAAGAAAGTAGACAATTTCAAAATGGTTTTTTTATTCTGTGTGAAAACTGATAATGAAACAAAAAGAAACTGAAAAATAAGGTCTTTATAAAGAACTGTTTTGAATGAATTCATCGTATTTTATATATTTTGCCTGCAACCTAACTTTCTTTTTGATGTGTCTCATTCAATTCTGGACGATCACTTTTGACACATTTGATGATGCCCTGTTCCACTTTTTTTTAAAGTTTTCAACTGAGGTGGCAGCTTTGACGTTTTTTTAGAGGTGTCGTTTCATGATAGACCAATATCGCTCAATTGGGTGAACTTCTGGGCAATTGGGAGGAATTATCTCCTTATCCACTACTTCTACCTTATCGGCTTTATACCATTCCTTCATTGTTTTAGAGTAATGACAAGAAGCCAAGTATGGCCAAAATAAAGTGCTACTCCTGTGCTTCTTTATTATCTTTTCTGTAAGCACTCGTCACTGTATATCTACCGTAGCGTTCAAAGTCCCTGTAGTAAAGAAGTATTGCGATCGCATACCGCATTGAAAAATCGCTTGCCACACTAATACTTTTTTGCCAAATTTCTCGATGTTAATGGCCTTATGATTTCGAGTAACCTTCTATAAGCCGGCACCGTTATAAATAGAGGTCCTGGTAAGGCTTTAAAGTCCAATTTGCAATAGGTCTCGTCATCCATTTTAATGCACTGATTTTTCTTGGTCAATATACGGTCGTATAATTTCCTTGACAGTTGTCTGACAGCTATTGTTTGATTTTCATCTCGTTTTGGTTGTTTTAGTTTTTTATAGGTCTTAAGGTTGCATCTTAATTTGATTCTTTGTATCATAGCCGAAGAAGTTTTGGCTCTTTTTGCCGCATCTTGAATTGAAAAGGCGAATTTTGTTTAAACATTCTTACGACTTTCTTTTCTCATGCCGAGTCGGTTGTCCCCGGTTTTCTTCCAGATTTAGGCAAATCTTGGAGAGTACAGAAGTCACCAAATTTATTTATTATCTTGTGCACGCCCGCGGGACTCAACTCGTACTTTTTAACCAGTTTTCTAATCGTCATACCTTTTATTTTGCACCAATCGTCCAAAATATTGTTACAAACGTGTTAGCTAATTCGCCCCATGTTGACAGTTTGACAATAGTAGTAAATGCTTTTTGTTGCAATTATTTAAAAAAAAATTATGCCGATTTTATGTACGAACCAGTTTTTAGAGATGCCTAAAGTTGTCTACTTTTTTATACGGTCCTTATCTTCACGTACCTATTTTAATAATAAACTTTATTTGTGATATTAATTGGATATTTCACATTCATACAACCGAAAGGGCGCAGATCTTGCAGTATTCTTAGTTAGGTACCCAACTCGGGAATCTCCATCTTACAGAATATCAGCAGATATAATATCATAATATTTACCACAACTTGCTCTGTATTCGGTATGTGGTGTTGTGTTCCTGGTGGTGAGTAAGCTCGCCAGTAGCTCTCGTATAAATGTTATCTATATGTGGCGTCACTCCTGTCAAATCTAAAGAGTTCTGCATCTCGCCATTGAAGTTTCTTAAATCAGTTGCATAAATACTTATAACACTCAAACAACTCTCATCGGACTTCGGTCCCTGAGAGATCTCTCTATTTCCGTATCTTCTACATTGGTGACCCCGACAATGGACATGAGCGCAAATCTGAAGATCCTGACTGACGCCCGACTCTTCTCAGCAAGCCAGACTCTCTCTCTCTCTCTCTCTCTCTCTCTCTCTCTCTCTCTCTCTCTCTCCACTCGCCACCCTGGCTCTGAGCGCTCGCTCGCCACGCTGGCTCTGAGCACTGGCAAGCTGCACTCTACTCCTCCTCATACGTCACTGACCCCTCCGTCTCAAATGTGGCGTCATCATCATATCAGCCACCATCCACTGCTGGACATAGGCCTCCCCCAAAGAGTTCCAAAGTAACCGGTCCTGCGCCACCCGCATCCAGCGGACTCCCGCGACCTTTACCAGGTCATCAGTCCACCTTGTTTAAAAACAAAGTTTTAACCAACGAAAAATCAATCATCCCCTATTTTCCTACCCTTAAGGTTGGTTTTTTTATCCAAATTTATATGGGTGGTCTCTTCGTGGTATACCCTTTCCAATAAAAAACAATATTATCAAAATCGAACTACTCTGTAAAAAGTTATACGTGGTCATACATAAATATATATATATATATACGCGTCGATTTGAGAACCTCCTCCGTTTTTTTTCGTTGGTTGACAAAATTGCAACGGGCCTTTGGCTCCTCTGAAGTCGGAAGCGTCCATAGACCCCGGTGTATCCGTTTTCCATCTGACAGGCCGTGAGGATATTTACCACCGTCATAGCATAAACAAACTTCATTTGTGATGTAAATTATCTATTATATTACCTGTAAAATGTATCTCATCAAGTCTCGAAACTCTTCCACCGTACGTGAGGAAATAAGAATAGGTACCTGTCATATATACAGATTAATGTTAATGTGGGTAGACTCGTTTACTTTATATCATAAAAAGTGATTGTTGTAGGTACCACTCAGATTTATATGTAAGACGTGTTAAAATGTGCTCCCTAGCATAATAAATGTATTTGGAATGGATAGTGTTTTACTGGACATAATAGTAGGTACCAAAGTCAGGCATTCTTATTAATCTTTATTTGCTTGCTAAATAAAATTCCTTGTTGTCCACGGAACCCTAAAAATTATACTTTTGGTATAATCTTATTCCCCACAAGGCAGCCAGTGCTCCTCAATCTTCAGCGTCAAAAAATTCCCACATCTTCAAAAAGCATAGCATTGCAAAATAAAATCGTGCTCCAACCCGGACGGTAACGAAGCAATTTTAGCATTTCCACACTTGCCGGTCATATACGGCGCGAATTACACCGCCGTGCACTCGCAATGATACACCGCCTAATTTGGGCTTACAAATGCTCTTAGTGGCGCTTGGTTGCACAAAATATGCTTGATTCTGCAAAAGTTGTTCAAGGCGAATGGATGTGCAAAACGTTGCACACCCTTTTTTTAGCAAATAAAAAAAAAACTTTTTTTATGCGGCTGTAGAGCCAAAAAAATGCAAAAGAAGATTTTTGTATACCACGTCTGTGGCAAACAAGCTTAAGAGGCTGACAAAACCTAATTTGTTAAAATTTATATTATTTAAGCAGTTTTTTAAGAAAAAATATTTAATCTAGCACATCAAAAAAAAAGTTAATATTTATCATATTTATTTCCAAGACCGTAGACGGACTCGAAACATAATTGGACGAAATTGGCTCGATGGAAAATAATTGCAAAGATTGGTCTTAAAATCATCTTAAACGGCTCTATGTCCTTATTTTTTTTGACGTATGGGTCTGCAATTAAAAACATGAAGTGCACATATTTATACCTAAACCGCTAGCTAGTCATATTTCACAAATAATGCACACTTTTTTTATTTCAATATTTATTCATTATTTTCTTATAAAACCTGGCTGCCCAAGTAAAACTCGCTCTCGTTTAATCCGATACAAATAGATAGTGTGCGCGTTTTTGGTGTTGACAGTGCCTTAAGGATGGTGACCACACTTAGAACGGCTTTCTTGATCATAAGTGGTCGCATCAAAAAATCTTAAAATAAATAAAAAAAAAAAGTATAAACTTACATTCCCAAGCGCTTTGTATGACAGCCTGTCTTATAAGTACATACTTTCATGGCTCTCATACACTCCCTAATTCCACATTTGTGCCTACCCTTTACTTTGACCCGCACTGTATTTGGATTTATGGTGCTATTTTTATTTTCCGACCGCACTGATTTATTACACTGAGTGGTATAGAAAATGGATTTTGCAAGTTGGAAATATAGACTAAAGTGTTGAATGGGGCTGAGTCCATGCCAATGGTTATGGTTACGTTCAAGGGTAAATCAAAACGGATAAGATGATGGTATATAGCTGCGTTGGGGGTCACTTAAATTGAAATAGGTACCTATACCTATTATTAGTATAGGTGTATGATATAAATGTTTTTTTGGGGACAATCTTACACAAATCGACCTAGTCCCAAACTAAGCAAAGCTTGTACTATGGGTACTAGACGACAATGTACACACATATACAAATAAATAAATACTTAATTAATAAATACATAGGAAACATCCATGACAGGTACAAATATTAATGCTCATCGCACAAATATTTGTCCTTACCGGGATTCGAACCCAGGACCTTCAGCTTCGAAGGAAGCGTCACTATACCCACTAGGGTAACCGGTCGTTGTTTATATGATAAGAAAGTATTGTCAGCGTGTCAGCTACTTTAGACACATAATGGGACGCGGAGACGAAGGCCTCGAAAAGCTAGTCTTCGTTGGGAACACAGACGGGAAAAGACCCAGAGGCTAATTGAATTAAATTGAATTGAATTGTACACTGTCGCTAAATTGCAACTGACAGGAGCCGATGGAGACAGTTCGTCCGACCCAGACTGGCGTCCCACCATGACCACGATCTTCAGAGATAAAGGACCGACTAGAGAGAGCGACACCGTTTACCCATAAATATATCTTGACTCACTCTTCGCACTCAACAAGATATTCGAGTCATGTATGACCGCGCGGGCAACTCAAGCCACAGTAAGTGGTTACAGGACATCGCGCCCGAGCATGCCCACTGTCCAGAGCGCAGCTCTCGGGCCCTGCCCAGAGAGCTGCTCACCATCAATGAATAAAGTCAGTCACTAATATCTATTTTTGATTTTGATTTTACAGATAGACACTAGCAGCAGGACACAACACTAGCAGAAGCTGCCGTACCGGGCCCCCGGCCCGCTCGGCACCCGTAGCAGTCATAGCATCGCCGTCCTCAAAAAGACGCAGCGCCCAAGCGCAGAAGGAGCCACCCAACACCGAGATGGGGTGCTGAAAAGATACTCACTACTACTACTACCCTATAGTTGAGATTTTCTGAACTGGACTGATCTTCTTATCTTCAAAACAATAGCATTCAAGTCTAACAATGCGACTGTGTGGTCGGACTTAGTTAGCGCCACATAAAATGTTCATTGTATAATGAACTCTATCGTTTTATTCAATAGATTCAAAATGGACTAAAAGATTAAAAAAACCCCTCCCAGCGAGCCAGGTATACGGTGCTGTGTGTTGTATTTTATCTGGTAGCTAATTTGGAATATATTGTTAAAGAAGATAGAGTTCATTATTTAATGAACATTTTACGTGTAACATTTTTTTTGCAAAATTTGGCATTGGCACGCGTTCGCAAACAATGTCTATTCATAAGCTAAGAACAATGGGCATTCATGGCCTCAGTTCAAAACCGCTTAACTATACAAGATATTCACAAGTCCTGCGATCAGGCTATTTACCTTGTTGATATTATGTTAGCTACATGGATCTAGATTTCATAACAAAGCCGGTATCGTATCAGCATCATTTGCAGAGCTATACCTATTATAATAATAGCAGGTGCGGGCTCAGAATTGGCCCGGGGGATGTCAGACATGCGTTGCTCCATCGCTCTTTGTGTACCTTCAAGTTATAGGCGGGAGCGGTAGCGGATTTATGTTTTGTGTAGCGAGGAGGCTTAAGTAACAGGTGACTAAGGTTATCAATGTTATCATACAGACATACATGTTTCCCTGACGAACACATCCATTTTCGTACATATATTTTAAACCCCTTATTCATAAAATGTAAAAGCGTCTGATAAATAAAATGTTTTTTTTCTGTTTCTTACAAACACAAATTTATGTCAAAGTGTCAGATAAAGACAAACGAATTTTAACAGCATTTTAGCTAAAATTGGTTTGTTGAACGTAAATGTAATAAAAGTAAGTATGTCTGTCTGTCCGCTTATCTGTCAGTCTGTTACCTTTTCCCGCGGAACCGAATTAGATGAAACTCGGTATTGAAACTATAGAGATATATGAGAGACCCTGGGTACCTTAGAACATAGCCTGGGTTTATATATAGGCTGGGTTTAATCACGGAAATCATCACTTAAAGTGGTGATAAAGGGGAGTGGAAGTTTCTATGGGAATGTGATAACTGATAATTGATGCTTGTGGGAAGAAGAATTAACGCATATTTGCTATTATATTTTATACAGGCGTAGTTTTTTTTTTATACAACGACGGTGGCAAACAAGCTTACGGCCTGCATGAAGCTTACGGACTCCAGAAAAATCAGAAGCGCATTTCCGACCCTTTATTCACTTGAGGATTCGCTGTGTTGGCAGGTAGAGGCATGCAGGTCCCTCACTCCCAACACAAGCGCATCCTAGGGAGGGAGTATTATACCTTAAGGCGATTAAGGAGTAGAGGCGGGCGAGTCGCGGGTAAAAGCTAGTTTTAGATATACCTACCGCCCTTACCCGAGCAGTTAAAGATAACACGAAGTTGCAAAGATTGTCTTAGATAACTAAACTTGTTCTTAATGTCTAGATAGAGGCTATATTTTATACCGCGAGTTTTGCTGCGTTCTTTGCAGAACTCTTGAGCTTATCTTTTATTAGATCTCAAATAACTGAATCGACAGAAAAAAACTATATAATTATTGAATCTGCATTCTGCACACAAAATTTCACGAGAATCCGTTGAGAAATGCATTCGCAAATCGATCACGTAACGCATTGTACGAACGTAACGAATCGGGTAGGTCTAAATGTCACTTTTTATATGGAAAATTGACAGTTAAATCGTACCAACGCTATTACCCCTCTGTATCTAGAGGACAACAGCCAGCCAGAATGCACGACAGTTGCTGGTGAAATGTGTCTTGCACGTATTTATACGATGATCCGCTTACCTAGCTAAATTTTAAGCAGAATATAGTACAGTATTACCCTACTGATATGGCGCGCGGATTAAGCAATAATAGCCTTTCGGTCAACGAATTAAGCGCACCATATTAGTTGGGTACTACTGTACATTGTTTAAAGAGGGGCGTAAGTGAAATATTGCAAACTCGAGTCATCAAAGCCCTCCGCCCTTACGCCCGTGTACTACAAAAGACAGAAAAATCTAGGTTTCATACACAGAGCGCGCAGCTTCAATATTTCGACTAATCACAGACTTCACAGAGCAGTATTCTTGCAGCGCATGGCCTGCTAGATTTTTATTTAACCAATCACAGAGCAGAATTCTTGTCGCGCGCGGCCACCTGGATTTGTTTTAACCAATCAGATCACACACAAGCTCATAACTCCCTAGGGAGTTATAAAAATCCATAACTCCCGCGGAAGGTAAATCGGCTATAGCTGCTCTATACACCTGCCTATAACACACCCTTTACGAGCAAGTTTGATGAAAAATATATTTGTATATACGCCTCACATACGAAAGAATTTTTCGCCCAAGCTGAAACGAGGAACTTTGTCTCAACTCGTTCGCTTTGTTCACTCGTTAGATAAACCCAGGCAGCGTTAGTTTTGTAGGCAGGTACCCACTAGGCTAAATAAACCGGTCGTCGATTCACTCGCATAAGCTTGTCACTTGCACCACGAACGAACTCCTAACGGGCTTTAATACTAGTACGTAGATAAAGTGGTACAGGTTTATTTCATCGGACTTAGCTTTGCCTCAGTTCGGGACTCGAATTCTGAAACTAATTGGACCTGTCTGTATTCAGGCATTACAGGCTGTGTTTCAGTGCTTTCAGTCTTGTTATGAATTCTATTCTATATTGCTGTTATAAAATTCTGAAAGGTGTTTGTGAATGTTGGATAGGGTTTTAAGTCTGCTTTTGGATTTTATTTTTTGCTTTGCTACGCTCTATTTTGCTGCGAATATATTATACATAGTATCTATCTGCCAGGGCATTTTTATAGAGTGCCCATAAAAATCTTGCAGCAGTTGCCAGTTAGAAAATATATACTTAAACTCGAAATGTATTCCTTGTAAGTGAGTGAAAATCTTTCGTTTGGATGTTTTGTGTTATTACGAAAACATTTGATTGCGCGGATCACATTATGACACCTGTTAAGAAAATTAAGTTGGTGCATTAAGCATTGCCATAAATATGTATGTTTTGTTTTTTGCGATATACCTAACACAAATTTTTACTGCAAATTGAAACAAATTTGTTGAAACTGTAGTTAGTTTTGGAGTGCTTCGGGTCTTTATTATGGATCCCTTTCCTACGTTTGGTCGAAAAAAGTATATGCCAGTCTTTGCGATATTTCCTCTTGCGAAGCCCAGGTAGACTCAGAATTGCAAAAATATCCAGGCGGCTTGCTTGTAGAACAAAAGATAGATAGTATTTATTTATAAGTAAATAGTAAAAGATGTTTCTTTTTTCAATAAATGATTTGCGTTGACAATTTTCCAAAAATTGAAGTGACAAAACTTTTTTATTTTTATTGAACCTACACCCAACCTTTCACGAGAATCCGTTCAGAAATGCGACCTGTAGAGGAGAACAGCTGGACAGCCGGACAGCTGGACATTCGGACATACGAAAGCATTTTTGCCCAAGTTGAGGCAATAAACTTCGTCGTCTTTTCGCTCGTTCAATAATGGACTTTATGTTGATGGCTAGACAGACTTGATTCTATCCCGCGTCCCGTGGTTCTACCTGGGGACTTTGAAATACAATACGTGGTTGCTAATACTCACTAATAATAAAAAAAAAGAAATATTATAATGTTAAATTTAAGAAAAAAAATTAAAAAATAATAAATGTTACTAGAAATTGGACTTCTGCTGCAACATAATAATAGTCTGGACTGGACTATTCAGATGTTTTGAAGCCTCAGTAAGCTGGCTATATGCCTTTGAATGAAAACTTTGATAGAGCCATGGTTTTACAACTTGACTTTAGAACGAACGATGTTTGAATTTACGCTCTACGGAGTTTGAAGTCAAAGTGGGATTAATATTGGCTTTATAATACTAGCTTTTGACTGCGACGTTACGTGGAACTCGTTTTAGATAAACGATTGTTGATTGACCAATCTTTTTTCGAAAGGACTGCGAAAATATAATATTTAGTTATATAGTTTTGAAGCAGCAAGTAGAAAACTGTTGTCGTTATACAAAACAGTATTTTTAGGGTTCCGTACTAAAAGGGTCCCGACCCTATTACTAAGACTCCGCTGTCAGTATGTCTGTCTATCTGTCTGTCTGTCACCAGGCTGTATCTCAACAACGGTGATAGTTTGACAGGTTGGGGGTCAAAAAGTAGGCACAAGCCCATAGTCATATAGTTTTTTTAGTCGATTCTTTGGAAATTCAGAGCATGTTTTTATTCAAACAGAATCGCCAGTTCCACGGTTCACAGAGCCATTATTTATATTTCTTTGTTTTATGTTCTTGTGTTTATTCATGTACAAGATTACAATTGTGTTTGAAATAAATTTCTTAATTCTAACATTATTAATTGTCTTATCGGGAAAAAAATAAGTCAGTCAATGTTCTGATACATATTTCCAGAACTCAAATTAATTTCTTAATTCTAACATTTTTAATTGTGCTATCAGCTTATAACATTCAAAATAAAAAATAAAATGATATGAAGATAATGATATTATATACCTAATATGAAGCCCGCAAATGTCTAGAGCGACTTGGGTTCCATAGATTGAAGTATCGATGTATTAACTGTCGCTCGTCGCCCCGCTGCCCGCTGCCTTCCAAGCCCCAGCCTTAGATCACTTTCGTAGTAATAATATGTAATAAAAAGAGAATATATTTATGGTACTTTTATTAATATCCTATTATAAATTAAGTAGCTCACCTTTACAGGTATCATAAACATCATTACAACACAACTGGGTGGTAAAGATAAATAAATGAATAATCAGAAAATAAACATATTTACCTCAATAAAAACTATTAAACATATAAATGCCAACAATAATTAATGCCACGGTGAAACTAATAATTCGCTCAAACGTCAAGCAATTACGAGGGATTGAATCCTAGTATAAAAGGTAATAAGTGACATATAATACGTATCATTATAGGCTCATTAGTATTAATATAAGGTATCGCATGGCTTATATATGATAAGACGCATCTGCGAGTACGATTGCTAATTTATGGTTTAAAAACTTTGATCATTATCTACCGAAAACACCTTACTGGTGTCAAGGGCGACATTCGACTTATTTTCGTAACAGATTGTGACATCGGGCTTAGTGGCCGTTGGAGCGGAAAGGTTTTCGAGTGCCGAGGGTGTACCGGCAAGCGCAGCCTGAATAGATCCCCCACAAGGAGGACTGATGACCTGAGGCGATATCACGTGAAGTTTCAAACGCGCGTTAGGACAATTTAACTGTCATATTTCCATATAAAAAGTGACATTTAGATCTACCTGACGCGCGTACAATGCGTTACGTGATGGAGCTGCTGGTAAAGGTCGCGGGAGTCCGCTGGATGCGGGTGGCGCAGGACCGGAGGCACTCTTTGGGGGAAGCTTTTGTCCAGCAGTGGACGTCTTTCGGCTGATATGATGATGATGATAATAATGATTGTGGCATTTGTACATGGCCTTGTGTCAGTGGAGTCCGTCAAGCTATTTGGCCGTACATTAAGGAAACTGGTATTAAAGCCTGATCGAATACAATCTGAGATTCTCTCTCTCTCTCTCTCTCTCTCTCTCTATATATACCTTATAAAAAAAAAAAAAAACAGATAAATAATAACTAAATTTCCCCACCCCGCATCCCACCCGGCTCAAAGGTCACCATGATGCCCGCAGCATTACCCCGCTGAACGGCGATGGAGACCTGCTGAATCAAAAAGAATTAAAAAGTCGGCGGACCTCCGAGCCCCATGGTCCCGCGGTTTCTATGGCTACCGGTACAAAGTCGTACGCCGGCTCCAAGGCGGAGTATTTAGTGTGCTTCAACTTAGCAGCAGCCTCTGCTGCCAAGCCGGCACAACGTGAGGTCTGCCTTAAATGCGATGCTGCAAAAGTGCTTACTCAAGTAGCATCCCATAAAAGGCAGCGCCCCCTCCGCCATGGAACCAGCGTAAGGCCGTCCGGTCTTTTGCCGTCCGTACGGCTGAGGCCCGGTGGTTCCAACAGGCACGGTATATTGGCCGAAACCATGGCTCGCCGAATGATTTCATTAATGGCGTGATGCCTCGGGAATCGTCCTGCACACCTTTGGCAATTTAAAATACTTCAATATTAATCAAAATAATGGAAATATAAAAAAGCCATACTAAACATTGTAGCGTTTCAATCAATTAACGTGCAGCTATCAACCACTTTGCCGTCATTAGTCGTACATTGAATAGCCATTTGCTGTAATTAATAATCGGTTATTGTCGTTTCGTATACACTTGAATGGCAAGTTTTATAGAGAATTTACACTACAGTACAGTCAAATGAGCTAGTTTTTAAACCCCGACGCAAAAACTGGGGTGTTATAACCTAGTAACTTTGACTTGTATGTGTGTCTGTGCATCTGTGTGTCTGTCTGTGGCATCGTAGCTCCTAGACGAATGAACAGATTTCAATGCGGTTTTTTTTGTTCGAAACCGACGTGATCAAGATAGTTCTTAGCTACGTTTCAACAAAATCGTTCAGTTGGTTTTGAGATATTGAACTTTGAAATGAAAATTTAACTTTTCTGAGTTGTTAATTATTAAGTCATTAATTGCCAATGCAAGCACAGTGCTGCTGTTTTCCTGTTTTTGATTATAAGACCGTGGCAAACAACCATACGTCCTTTTGGATGGTAAACTGACACCGTGGTCTAAAATTCGTATTTATACATATGCATACTCATACTTATTTATTTATAATATTATAAAAATATTATACACACATAATTATTCACAATTTCATATTACAATCATTTCAATTTTATAAATGTACTAGCTGTTGCCCGCGACTTCGTCCGCGTAGAACATGTTATCGTCTAAATGTTTGTTTAAGGAATTAATTTTTAAAATCATTGAAATTAGCTTTGTAGTCTTGTAGTAAACAGTCTAAAACTGAATTTACAAATCCCTTACTTTAAAAATGTTTTGCTCTCCATACAAACTTTGAACACCCTTATAATACCTTTTAGGGGATGAATTTCAAAAAACGCTGAAATGAGTTTTGTAGTCTTTTAACAAACATACTAAGATCGAAGTTACAATTCTCATACTTAAAAAATTTCTTGCTCTGATAGTCTGCATACAAACTTTGAACCTTTGAATTAACGCTTTTCGGGGAAAAATTGAAAAGAAAACACTAAGTTTTTTTATTGTAATAAGTATTTTTTTTACAAAATATCAAGTCTCTAGCTCAAAAAATGGGTTTCCCATACGAACCTTGCACCCCTTTTTATTCTCATTAGGGGTCGAATTTTTCAAAACGCTAAAAGTACTTTATTTTTATTGTAATAAGTAATCTTTCAACAAAGTTTTAAGTCCCTCGCTAAAAAAATATTTTCTTCATTCAAACGTTCTTATAAACCCCTAAAGATCGACGTTTCTAAAATGCTGAAAGTATTTAATTTTATTTTTAATTAGTTAGCATTCTACAAAATTGTAAATCGGCTAAAAAAATGTTTCCTCCACACAAATGTTGCACCCACTTTTAACCCCCTTAGGAGTGGAATTTACTAAAACGCTGAATATCCTTTTTTTTTTGTATTTCAATAACTAATCGTCCTACAAACTGTTAAGCTCCTATCCCAAAAAGAGTTTCCCCATATAAACTTTGCAGCCCTTTTTAACCCTCTTAGGGGTGGAATTTTCCAAAACGCTGAAAGCACTTTGTTTGTACTCAAATAAGTAATGTTTTTACAAAGTTTTAAGAACCCCCTCAGGAGATGATTTTCGGGATAAAAACTATGCATCTTCCCTGGGACTCTTACTATCTCTATACCAAATTTCATCTAAATGGGTTTTATCCAAATTTCCACCCCCTATTTAATTACCTTGGGAACTGTTTTTGGGATAAAAACTAACCGCTTTCATTCTCCGAGACTTAAACTATCTCTTTACCAAATTTCATCTAAACGGGTTCCATCAAAAGTTTCATCCTCCATTTCACTCCCTTAGGGGGTGATTTCCGGAATTGAAACTATCCTATGCCCTTTCCCAGGACTTAAACTATCTCTTAACTAAATTTCATCTAAATGAGTTCATCCAAATTTTCACCCCCATTTCACCCGCTTAGGGGATGATTTCCGAAATAAAAAATATTCTATTTCCTTCCCTAGGATTCTAACTATCTCTATACCAAATTTCATCTCCATGGGATTTATCCAAATTTTCAAAACTATCTAATGTCATTCTCCGGGAATCAAACTATCTCTATACCAAATTTTATCTAAACGGGTTCCATCCAAAGTTCAACCCCCCATTTCACCCGTTCCGGAGTTAAAACAGTACTATGTTTCATCCAAATCGGTGCAGCGGTTAAGTAGCACCATACAAATTTTCAACCCCAGTTTCATCCCCTTAGGGGTGGATTTCCGGGATAAAAACTACCCTTTATGTCCTTTCCCAGGACTCAAACTATATCTATACCAAATTGTATTCAAATAGGTTCCATCCGAATTGTCACCCCCTTAGGGGATGATTTCCGGGATAAAAATTATCCTATGTCCTTTCCCAGGACCTAAACTATCTCTAAACCAAATTTTATCAAAATTGCTTACTTATAAATTTTCACCCTCTCATTTAACCCCTTTAAGGGATGATTTCCGGATTCAAACTCAAACTATTTATGAACCAAATTACATCCAAATCAGTGCCGCGGTTTAAGAAACTCGATATAAATGGTCACCCTCAATTTCACCCCCTTAGGGGTAGATTTCCGGGATAAAAACTACCCTATGTCCTTCCCCGGGACTCAAACTATCTCTTTACCAAATTGTATTGAAATGGGTTTCATCAGAATTTTCACCCCTGATTTCAACCCCTTAGGGGATGATTATCGGGATAAGAACTATCCTATGTCCTTTCCCAGGATTTAAACTATCTCTGATACAAATTTCGTCAAAATTGGTTACGTCCAAATTTTCACCTCCTCATTTCACCCTCTATTTTACCCCCTTAGGGGATGATTTCCGGGATCAAACCTATCCTTTGTCCTTCCCCGGGACTCAAACTATTTAAATACCAAATTTCATCCAAATCAGTGCAGCGGTTTAAGTAGCTCCATACAAATTTTCACCCCCAATTTCATCCCCTTAGGGGTGGATTTCCGGGAAAAAAACTACTCTATGTCCTTTCCTAGGACTCAAACTATATCTAAACCAAATTGTATTCAAATGGGTTCCATCCAAATTTTCACCCCTTATTTCACCCCCTTAGGGGATGACTTCCGAAATAAATACTATCCTATGTCCTTTCCTAGGATTTAAACTATCTCCAAACCAAATTTCATCAAAATTGGTTACCTCCAAATTTTCACCCCCTCATTTCACCCCCTTAGGGGATGATTTACGGGATCAAACCTATCCTTTTTCCGTCCCCGGGACTCAAACTATTTAAATGCCAAATTTCATCCAAATCGGTGCAGCGGTTTAAGTAGCTCCATACAAATTTTCACCCCCAATTTCATCCCCTTAGGGGTAGATTTCCGGGATAAAAACTACCCTATGTCCTTTCCCGGGACTCAAACTATTTTTATACCAAATTTCATTTAAATCGGTTCAGCGGTTTAGGCGTGAAGAGGTAACAGACAGACAGACAGACAGACAGACAGACAGACAGACAGACACACTTTCGCATTTATAATATTAGTATGGATTAGCTCAATTAAGGTCATTTATCCATAAAATATACAATGTTACAACAAATATAAATATTAAAAAAAAGAACGGATGGTTGTATGTAGAGAGGGGCTAGGGGGCGATGTTGGGAAGAGCTGCCCCGTCGTTGAGGCCGAAAAAATGCTTAACTGATCTGAATTTGTGCCGGGTCCCGCCAATGCACATATGCTTGTGGCTCGGATTATTGATATTATAATTTTTGACCTTAACCAGCCCATTATTATAGATAGGGGTCGGTTCCAGCGGTCGGCAATAGCAATTCAATTTTATAAATGAAGGTTATTCCTAACACCAAAAAAAAAATCAGGCACTTCTAAAATTTTCATCCATTCCCCATTGCGTAAATAAACAACTTGCAGTCTTTAAACACCCGACGTAATTGTTCACACTATTCAAGAAACGATAAGTATTGGTAGATTTTTTGTTAGATACAGGTGCTTATTTATTGACCGACTCTTTATAAAACTGCTATTGCAATTGGAATTTTCTACCTTGGACGTTAGAGTTCCTTTTTGAATGGATTACTTTGAGGCAATTTGGCCAACCCAAATAATGTCAAGTATAAATAGGATCGCTCCCTTATCACATGCAGTGTCCCGTATAGCTTTTAATATGTATAGGTGGAAGCACTTACTAGTTTTTACGTTTATATGTTTTTCTATAAAGTGCTAAGTAATTATCTTCTTCGTCTTCGGACTTATTAGTTAGGCTCCGAATATGAGCGAATTAAAATTCGGCTGTACCCTAACTCTACTATACCTTAATAGTTGTTACATTGAGGTGGGGAAATACCCGAATTTGAGGGCGTAAGGCTCTTAAATAAACCAATTATAATTATAAGCATTTAAATATGTATATATATCGTCGTCTAGTACCCAATAGTACAAGCTTTGCTTAGTTTGGGACTGGGTCGATTTGTGTAAGATTGTCCCCATTTATGTATTTATTTAAATATATAAAAGAAATGTATCAACCATTCTTATTTCTTATATCTTTACTAGGTTATTAACTTTTTTTGGGAATTTTATAGATTTATAAATGACACTCTTTGGGGGAGGCCTATGTTCATCAGACGATGTCTTTCAGCTGATATGATGATCATGGTGGTGTTAATACTCTGGTATTTTTAGGGTTCCGTACCTACTAAAAGAGTAAAACGGGACCCTATTACTAAGACTTCACTGTCCGTCTGTCTGTCACCAGGCTGTATCTCAAGAACCGTGATAGCTAGAGAGTTGAAATTTTCACAGATAATGTATTTCTGCCGCTATAACAACAAATACTAAAAACAAATTTTTTTTTTTTTTAAGGGGGGCTCCCATACAACAAACGTGATTTTTCTTGCCGTTTTTATAGATAATGGTACGGAACCCTTCGTGCGCGAGTCCAACTCGCACTTGGCCGGTTTTTTTTATTGTAACTGCTTAACTTATGTGACGTGTGCTTAATACTATAATAGTAAATTACTTACTTAGGGCGGTAAAATAAAGAATGACACAGATCGCCAGTAGTTGATTAATAAATATGCGATTTGAGGCTTTGTTTATTAACGCCTGCGGTGAGCAGGTACAAAATTTTACGTCTCTCCCTGGCGCAGCGTGCGGTAATTGCTACTTTATGGCCAGGTGTGACGTAAATAGTATTTGTGCTGTAACTATCGTAGATAAAAAAAAACTTACAAACATACAACTTGAATGGATGGAAACCACGGAGGGTAGGTAATTATTAGTTTTGTGGCAGGTTTGAAATGCCACACGGGCCTAAAACAAAGGCAATAAAAAATGCATTTTTTTTGACATGCGATCTTTAGTCTAGACAGACATACAACAATTACAATTAGGTAGGATAATTATTTGTAATAGTAATTATTATCTTATAAAAAACGCCGGCGCTAACAATTTCGAACTAATGAGCAAGTACCTTAACTAAACCAATTAAATCAATTGAAAGCCTTAGCTTTTTATTTTCTAAACCTCCTATTCAAAACGTATGCTTCTTCAATAATGAACCTTATTCTGCTGAACGTAGGGTCGAAATTGGTAGTAAGCTTGCCATATGTACTTATGTTTTTTATGAATATGCAGACCATACGTTAAACAATGTCTGCGCTGGCACATACACCTGTCCATAGATCCGATCTAGACAAGCTACAGGGCGGTTTGTAATGTCCTTTGTATAGGACGTACATGGTATCGATGGACAAGCACTATTTTGCGTTGTCCTTTGTAAAGGCCTGTTGATGGAGTAGAGTTTGTACGAGAATTCGGGGTGGGATGTCATTTATTTATTTACAAGTGTCTTTTCTCTTTTTATTTCATCGGCAAATGTACGAGAGATTAATTTATGTATTTTTTTTTTAATTTATTTATTGATACGAAAGAAATACATGCTAATATTACATACCCATCTAGGCAAAAGTGGCAAAACCTTGAGAGGTTTATTTTTTGATTGTATATATTTTGAATAGCAGATACCTACGAGTGCCTTATATATTATACTGGTGAATAAAAACCTACGTTTAATCTGCTTTCAAAAAGGAAGGTGAAAAATTCAACAAGTAGGCAGTATCATCATCATCATCATATCAGCCGAAAGACGTCCACTGCTGCTGGACACAGGCCTCCCAAAGGAGTGCCAAAGTGACCGGTCCTGCGCCATCCGCATCCAGCGGACTCCCGCGACCTTTACCAGGTCATCAGTCCACCTTGTGGGAGGCCAAACCACGCTGCGCCTTCCGGTACGTGGTCGCCACTCGAGAACCTTCCCGCCCCAACGGTCATCGGTTCTACGAGCAATATGTATGGTTGAGATTAATTGAATGTAGCCTTTTTATAAAAAAACTTAATTGCAATCTTCTACCTTGCACGGTAGACTTGTTTTTTGAATGCACTTCTTTAATGCAATTCGGCCAACAAGTCATCTCAAATATTATTATTTAAACTGTAATAATATTCACCTGCTTATATAAGAGTTTTGGTACGCAGCTCCGTGTTCCTTATCCGATCGATCCTACGCACTCCGAGTATGCTGCGTTCCATTGCTCGCTGGCAAATCTTGAGTCGGGACTTTTGGGCTTCTGTCAGTGACCAAGTTTGGGCGCCATAGGTTAGGATAGGCAGGATACACATATCGAACAGCTTGCGCTTCAGTGCCAAAAGGAAGGTTACCCTTCATTGGCGCCTTCATGGACCAGAAGCTCTTCCAGGCGTTTGCGATGCGTCGATCGATTTAGATGTAGGTGTTGGTGCCAAGACCGCGAAGCTTAAGCGGGACTGGACTGGACATGTCTGCCGAATGCACGCAGAACGATGGGTCAAATTAGCCACCGAATGGACCCCACAAGATGGCTTTCGAAGTAGAGGCAGACCGAAAAGGCGATGGCGGGACGACCTTGACACATTTTGTACAGATTGGCGAACACTAGCACTAGATCGAGACAAGTGGCGGAAAAAAGGGGAGGCCTGTGCCCAACAGTGGGACACAATATAGGCTATTAAAAAAAAAAGATAATAAGAGTGCTTTTGCAACAAATGCAACAAATCTCTACCAAAACCATATTTATTCAAAAACAACACAATTAGGTTAAATTTATTTTCATCCACGTACGCACCATTTAAAATAACTGGTACTAAATTAAAATAAAAACCACATAAAGTACAATAACACGGGTTCAAAGAAACTGACTCCCAGGGATCCATTAGTAATGCCATCACGTATTATAATAGTACTGTATAAAGGACAATAAGCAATTATCACGATTCAGGGACATGCTAGAATCAACAGTGTCCTTCAAAAATCCCAAAATATTTTTTACAAGTTTAATCATACCGTTTAACAGAATCTTATGGATATACGAATAAGGTTGCTTTTGGTTTGTTCAACCTCGTTGTTATGTTCGTGAAGAATGCTAGCGTGAAAACATGACAACCCCGAATGGACAAAAAATGGGCAAGCGTGACTTAGCGGTAAAATGAAGGGTTCTGTTCTGTAAAATTAACGAGGGTTGATGTTTGCTTGTTTGGAAACAATGTTCTTGTTTTAAATTAAGTCAGTTAACATTTCAATTAACAAAGCGTTTTAGCGCATTTTTGTAAACTAGAACACATTGATCGCTTTTTATGACGATGCGTCAAGATAAAAGTGTATCTTCTTGCGTAAGTTAACAAATAGATAGATCATTAAGTAAAACTATAATGATTTGATTGACTCGAACGCACACTACGATTAGTTAGGTAGTACATACCTATAGGTTGATACGAGACGTAGTGAACTCAACATTACATAGAATGCTATGTTAGTTACTACCCGAATTGATGAAAAGACCCAAGTCTTTGTATTAATCCACAATGATGTAGTACAAATATCGTTATTTAAATAAAAATAAGAGTATAAAACCATATTTTTGTTCAAAACAACACTACCACAGAAAAAAATGTTTCTGATGCCGTTAGGCCAGATTCCAACTAGGAATAAGTAGCTCTGTGAGATGTAGAATTCACGAGCCTGCTTTTAAAAAAAAAAAAAAATTATAAATATAATTATTGAACCTGGTCACAAAATTTCATGAGAATCTGTTGAAAAATGCGACCTCTAGAGAAGAACAGCTGGACATACGAAACAATTTTGGCACAAGCTGAAACGGGGAACTTCCCTCGCTTCCCACGCGCGTTCAAAAAGAAGGTAAGTATATTATTAAATAAATAAATATAGGGGGACAATCTTACACAAATCGAACTAACCCTATAGTAAGCTCAATAAGGCTTGTGTTATTCTAGGCGACGATATATTTAAAAGACATAAATACTTAAATACATAGAATAGATCCAAGACTCAGAAACAAATATGCTTGCTCATCACACAAATATTTGCCCTTACCGGGATTCGAACCCGGGACCTTAAGCTTCGTAGGCAGCGTCACTGTCACTACCCATAGGCTAACCGGTCGTCAAAAATTTTTGTTTGGTTGAATGCACAATTAGGGTGAAGCAGATGAACTGGATAAGTAGCGAGGATCAAGGAGTTGTCCTCCATCGAGGACCTGTCATCTCTCATGGTCCAAAAATAATGTCAAATTTTAGGAATGTGGTAGTCAATTCGAATTTTCTCTGCTTCCATGGGACCCCTAAAACTAGCCCGTTTACCATTCCTTCCACAAGAGTGGACCACAAAAAAAAGGTCCAAGTTTGACGTCAAATAAACTAAGATTGAATACATTAATGCCCAGTTGCACCCATTGTGGAACGTCGCACCAATTTTATTCCGGTATAGATTTGAATGGGTACAAAAAAGGGTATGGGAACTTTTTGATGGTCAGATGTGGACTTAAGCGATTCTAATTTAGTTTTTTTGTGTTAATTGCAGTGGAGTGTCGTTGAAGCAGTTTTATATGAGTTGATTTGGTCGAGTTCATTTCATACATATATGTACGATCCTAATGCATCAAAAATATCTGAGCAACCTTAACCCTTAACTTATTTTTAATCCCCGACGGAATAAGGGGTGTTATAAGTTTGACGTGCATGTGTTTTTGTGTATATGTGTGTCTGTGTGTCTTTGTGTGTGTCTGTCTGTGGCATCGTAGCTCCTAAACGAATGAACCGATTTGAATGCGGGTTTTTTTATCCGCGGTAAATTAAAATCGGTTCAGCCGTTTTTGAGATATTGAACTTTGAAATGAAAAATTCGGGTGTTTTTCAACTTTTCTAAGTTTTAATTATTGATAATATTTTTTTGAACTTGACTTTCACTAACATGTACCTACTACCTACCTACCTCACTATTTTGTCTTTCATCAAATTGTAAATCCAAAATCTAACTACACTCAAGAGCAAAAGTTTCGGGTCACCCTAAATTAAATAACCGCAATAGGTTTTTTTAAATTCTTTACACTAGTCTTATTTACATAATATATAGTCCAGGCAATGAACTGACAGCTTGTATGGAAAATATGTCAAATTTGGAAATAATTTATAATAGCAGATTTTTTTTATGTAATGGATATATTATCAATTAAATAGTTACTTAGTGACAAAATCCAACAAAATTTCAGACTTCCAAAAAATTATAACTTAAGGTGGTTCGATTGCCATACAAAGCGTTATTTGACATTCGCAGGCTAACGGCGTGATATTTTAAGAAACTTATGTAACAAACTTTCATAAATTGGCTTCCCATTTGCGCCAAATTCTCCCTTTCCTAGAATAAACTTGTATAAACTAGATTAATTTGAGAAAAATAGTTTTCCCAAAATATCACGTGACAAACCAATTTCTCAAATTAATCTAGTTTATGTAAGTTTATTCTAGGAAAGGGGGAATTTGGCGCAAATGGGAAGCTAATTTATGAAAGTTTGTTACATAAGTTTCTTAAAATATCACGCCGTTAGCCTACGAATGTCAAATAACGTTTTGTATGGCAATCGAACCCCCTTAACTAGCTTCTGAAAAGTCAGAAAAAATATGAATAAATGGTTTTATCTTTATTTTGGTTCATTTACATTTGCTCTATAATATTCAATATAAATAATTAAAAAAAAACAATTCATTCTTTTTTTTAATTTATATAAATACTTCCGGATGGAAAGTTTGTTGGATTCTTGAATAAAGCATCTTAGATCAATGTTTTAAAATGATATAAAGAAAAAAAACGCTATTATAAATTAATGTTTTTCAAAACCGTATTTTGCCTGGAGTAATACTATTCTTCGTAATACCCAAATGTATTAGCAATTTCCGGGATCCTATCATAAAAATATCGACATCCAAATATGACGATTTTTGCGATATCTCGCTCCGTTAACGTTGTTTTCTTCATGGGTTTTTACGAGTCCGATTTAAACCTGGTAATGTGTTTTTTTTTACTTTTATTTCTGCAGTTTAGATGTAAAATTGAATAAAGATCATGACAGGATTAAAAAACTGTACAACCTTGCACTATTTTAGGAAATATGACGGTATTTAACTGACCCGAAACTTTTGCTCTTGAGTGTACATATAAAAACATATTTTTATTGAAAGAACGAGTGTAGTGAACGAAGTTCTCCGTCTCAGCTTGGGCCAACATTTCGTATGTTCGGCTGTCCGGCTGTTTTCCTCTACAGGCCGCATTTCTCGACCGATTCTTGTGAAACGTGAGCAGCTTCAATAAAATTAATTATACAGATTCTGTTTGATGATTCGGAACAGTTATTATTGGATATATAAATAAAAGTTTTTTTTAAAACATTACTATTCATCATCATCATCATCATATCAGCCGAACGACGTCCACTGCTGGACATAGACCTCCCCCAAAGAGTGCCAAAATGACCGGTCCGGAAGTTTCAACGACGAACGATTTTTTTTCCTTCAGGCGTTTACCACAGCATCCAGCTGGTCGATCACGTAACGCAATGTACTTACCTACTTCTACGCGCGTTGCGTCAAATAGATCTAAATGCCAGTTTTTACAAGCTTTCTATTAACTTGCAATGTGTGTAACTATGTATCTATGTACCTAACTATGTTTGTTCGGGTGGAATCTTGCAACTCAATTTTGAAGCAGATATCTTCAATCGATTGAGCTCAAATTTTGGGTAAAGGTATAGTTTGGATGACAATTCAATATTATGGTACCATTGAGCTGATCTGAAGATGGAGACAGAAATTGGCCATGGGAATTCAGTACTTAACCGACGTATGTAACCCCGTTGAGTTTGGGCTCGTTAGAATTGTCTCAATGAGTAGTTGATGATGGTATACAGAAAAGTACACTCGGCAATAAAAACTTTTACCAAAAATGAAAATTTTGACAGAAACTTTTTAACCATGTCCTTGTTTGTTTGTATCAAAGATTATCTTTTTATTACAATTATCTTTGGTTTGTATGTAATGGCTAATACCTGGAACCGCATATTTGATTGCAAAAATTCTTTCACCTGCGTGAAAAATTGAGTTTTTGTATGGTAATAGGCTATATTATTTTATCCCGTGGGTTTACCTGTGTTCTTTGAAATACGCTAGTTGCATTTATTTGGATTTTAACCGACTCATCTAATATATTACTAAAATACCTACAATTACAGATTATTCAAAATATATCGCGAATTGAGAAGGACATTGTTTTTTTCAAATATTTATTTATTTAATCGTATGGCATACATTATTTGGCCTTTGAGTTTGTCACTTTTTAGTACCACCCAGGGGTCACGTACCTACAGGGTTGTGGTAGGTAGCTCCTGCGGACACAAGTGACAGTTGTCCCCCCTTTACCAAGTGAGTGGGCAACTCGACTGTTAGAGGTTCTTAAGCCGCCCGAAAGCCTCTAACTCGGCTTAACGACTACTGTCATAGACAGCATCCGGGATCAACTGCTTAGCGTGCCTTCCAAAGCACGGAAGCGCTCATTTATAGTAACCACTCAAATAGGCGGTCACCCATCCAATGTCCAATCGCTCGCAAAACTTCACGAGAATCTGTTGAGAAATGCGGTAGAGGAGAATAGCTTTCGTATGTCATACGAAAAGATCTTGGCCAAAGCTAAAACGTTGAACTTCGTTCGCTACGCTCGCTCGTTTAATTAATCTGCTTAGTTAGACATGCGTGCGTTTAGGTGTACAGTACCTACACATAAACGCCAAAATCCAAACTTTAAACGCTGATGTAAAGTACAACAATTTTGTACCAAATTAATTTAATTAAATAACTTGAAATTAACTAAATTAAACTTATCAACTCACAATTAATTCCTTCAAGGCATTATTTTACTTTCGTTTAGCAAAGTCATTACCAATTAAGGTGGAGTTGGAAACTTCGAAAATGGTTAAATTACCAAATATGGAGTTGCCCGCGGGAAGGAATAATTTTTCTTTTTCTAGTCGATGAAAACAGTTTTTTTTTGAGAGTTAAGTGTCACGTTGTCTTTTGAATTAGACGAAGCCGC
Source organism: Epinotia brunnichana (assembly GCA_963854355.1). NCBI lineage: Eukaryota > Metazoa > Arthropoda > Insecta > Lepidoptera > Tortricidae > Epinotia > Epinotia brunnichana. The sequence goes on along the minus strand of OY977950.1, from coordinate 27,576,539 downwards.
ATAATTGATAAGCCCTAGAGGTTCAAGTTTTTTTCTTGGCTGGAAAGTTGTTTGATATTGTATTACTTAGAAAGTTAAACTGAAACAGTTTCATTGTTTTATTAAATTTGTTAAAACTATGTATATTTTTATTTAAATTAAATCAAATATTTCGCTTGTCAACGTTATGATACTTATGATTTAAGAATAATGCCCGCTCGGCTCCACACGTGTATTGGAAAGAACGCAGGCAATCCCGCAGGATACAATATGGTCTGTATCTATCCGAAAAGTGTATTGTATACGGTGGTTCCAGAGATTACCCCCTAATAAAGTATTTTTTGTACAGAGGTTTATCACGTAAATCTTCGAACGCGCGTTAGGAGACCTTAACTGTCATTTTCCTATATAATACGTAAGTGTCTGTCAAACATTTTATTTTTTGGTACAAGTTTTTATTGTCGACTATACTTTTCTGTATACCGTCATCAACTACTCATTGAGACGATTCTAACGAGCCCAAACTCAACGGGGTTACATACGTCGGTTAAGTACTGAATTCCCATGGCCAATTTCTGTCTCCATCATCAGATCAGCTCAATGGTACCATAATATTGAATTGTCATCCAAACTATACCTTTACCCAAAATTTGAGCTCAATCGATTGAAGATATCTGCTTCAAAATTGAGTTGTAAGATTCCACCCGAACAAACATAGTTAGGTACATAGATACATAGTTACACACATTGCAAGTTAATAGAAAGCTTGTAAAAACTGGCATTTAGATCTATTTGACGCAACGCGCGTAGAAGTAGGTAAGTACATTGCGTTACGTGATCGACCAGCTGGATGCTGTGGTAAACGCCTGAAGGAAAAAAAATCGTTCGTCGTTGAAAAAAATGTGCATTATTAATGGCTCTGTGAGGTGTCTTTGTTTTAATATCTTTTTTTATTACGAAAGACTGAATCGACAATAACAGTTTATATAATTATTGAACCTGTACACAACATTTACGAGAATCGACAATAACAGTCTATATAATCATTGAACCTGTACACAACATTTACGAGAATCGAAAATAACAGTCTATATAATTATTGAACCTGTACACAACATTTACGACAATCGACAATAACAGTCTATATAATTATTGAACCAGTACACAACATTTAGAAAGAAAGAAAGAAAGAAAGAAAACATTTATTCGTGGACAAAACAATGGGTGTAAAAAACAAAACACAGAACGTTAAAAATACATGGTCCACGAAAAGGCCCCGACTCAGCATGGTGCTAACCTAGAAGTCCAGCGCTGGTCTTCCGTCGGAGCCTTTACCTGAGTTACCTCCTGGAAGGCAACACAAAACAAATACCTACGCTAAACACAATATATCTTAAAACTATTACAAATCCGACGCCAGAGTGGCGCGGCAAATTGCATCGTGTGAACGCGTCGGCAAACTGTGTGTCAGTGTCACTGTCAACTTGACAGACCGAACGCAACTTTTATTTCAGATAGTGAATATATGGTACATTAGTGATACAGGAAGAAAACTAAGAACGAATACAGTTTGGTGCAAAAATTAAATATTGAACGTCACAAGCTTAACTGTACATACATAAAACGACTGCCAAGAATTCACACAATCTAAAATGATAGATAACACAATTATTATGCGAACCAGATGTTGTGCGGATTTATTTATATGCAGATGGGACATATCCCGACAGTAAGTATCTGACCGCAATCCTAAATCATAATCGTAATCTTAATTTAAAATTAAATTAAATTAGGCATGGCAAAGCGGTAAACTAAGTTACAAAAAAGGCAGCTAATAAACACACAAAGATATGAGGAATAAAGATACAAAGACAAAGACAGGGCACTTAAAGGCAGCTAGTTTCAAGACATAAGGTTTCCTGACTAAATTGATGCTCTAGCAAATACTTTTTCAGCTTGATTCTAAAACTATATACGAGAATCGAAAATAACAGTCTATATAATTATTGAACCTGTACACAACATTTACGAGATTCGACAATAACAGTCTATATAATTATTGAACCTGTACACAACATTTACGAGAATCGACAATAACAGTCTATATAATTATTGAACCTGTACACAACATTTACGAGAATCGACAATAACAGTCTATATAATTATTGAACCTGTACACAACATTTACGAGAATCGACAATAACAGTCTATATAATTATTGAACCTGTACACAACATTTACGAGAATCGACAATAACAGTCTATATAATTATTGAACCTGTACACAACATTTCACGTGAATCGGTTGAGTAATGTGACAAGCAAGTCGATCACGTAACGCATTGTACGAACGTCGGGTAGGTCTAAATGTCACTTTTTATATGGAAAATTGACAGTTAAATTGTACTGACGCACGTTCGGAACGTTACGTGATTACCCCTCTGTAGAGGAGAACAGCCGGATAGCCGGACAGCAGGACAACGGAACATCCGAACATACGTATACGAAATAATTTTGGCCGATGATGAAACAGAGACCTTCGTCCGCTTCGTACTTCGTAATTAACCTTTGTACGTAAGTATAATATTTTATTCTGTAACTATGATTATAGAGAGTATAGATGAAAAAAATATAAGCCGAAAATTAAGCGTAAAATGTTAAAACTTAAAAGGATGAAGTCGTTTAAAAAAAATGCTTGTATCAAAAACAAAAACATTACAAAGACTTATGAAAAGCACTTGTTTGTCCTTACATTAATCATAAGAACGTAATTTAACTTCTTTTCAGGAAACCACCCTATTGTGTACAATGGCCACACATCTTTACGGGCAGAATAAAATTATCCCCGTTCCGTTTTGGAACTATTAAATTTATTTGTTGCCGGCCCTCGCCGTAAATAACCGAATTAACATAAGAAATGGTCACACCGCACTTTGCTACTGAATAAATTACTTTTTTAGGGGTCCACAGTTTAATGTGTGGAGTTTAGCGGGATCACAGATGAGATCGCCTACGTTTCTATACATGAACGCTAGCGCAAATAAGATATATGGGGATAATAATATATCATCATCATATCAGCCGAAAGACGTCCACTGCTGGACATAGGCCTCCCCCAAAGAGTGCCAAAATGACCGGTCCTGCGCCGCATCCAGCGGAGGCTATCCGCAGCAGAACCAAGGTAGGTAATAATATTTATAAATATTAAATTAAAAAAAAGCGGCCAAGTGCGAGTCGGACTCGCACATGAAGGGTTCCGTTAAATAAATAGCTTTTTACGATTTATGACGTATTAAAAAAAAACTACTCACTAGATCTCGTTCAAACCAATGTTCGTTGGAAGTTTGTATGAAAATGTACATCATATATTTTTTTTAGTTTTATCATTCTCTTATTTTAGAAGTTACAGGGGACACACACACATTTTACCACTTTGAAAGAAAGAAAAAAAGAAAGAAAGAAAACATTTATTCGTGGACAAAACAATGGGTGTAAAAAACAAAACACAGAACGTAAAAAATAGCAGGGTCCACGAAAAGGCATGCATCAGCATGGTGCTAACCTAGAAGGCCAGCGCTGGTCTTCCGTCGGAACCTTTACATGAGTTACCTCCTGGAAGGCAACACAAAACAAATACCTACGCTAAACATAATGTATCTTAAAACTATTCCAAATTTAGAAGTGTCTCTCGCGCAAACTATTCCGTTTAGAAAAAAATGATGTTAGAAACCTCAATATCATTTTTAAAGACCTATCCATAAATACCCCACACGTATGGGTTTGATGAAAAAATAATTTCTAAGTATGGGGAACCCCAAAATTTATCTTTTTTTTCTATTTTTGTGTACAAATCTTAATGCGGTTTACAAAATACAACTACTTACTAAGTTTCAACAGTATAGCTCTTATAGTTTCGGAAAAAAGTGGCTGTGACATACGGACGGACAGACAGACAGACAGACATACAGACATGACGAATCTATAAGGGTTCCGTTGGTTGCCATTTGGCTACGGAACCCTAAAAAGTGGAAGTATGACAAGGACAACGAATTATTTATAATAATAATAATAAAACCATTTATTTCAGGCATCTAAGGCCTATAGTAAACAATTCCCTTAAAGACTAACATACATACAATCATCATCGTCCTAGCGTTATTCCCGGTTGTGTCCTAAAGGAGCCCGGGGTCCGCTTTGACACCTATCCCAAGATTTGGCATAGGCACTAGTTTTTACTAACATAGGTACGTACAATACAATTATAAAATTAAAAAATAATTATTTAGGCGACATAAAAGCGTGGCTCCGTTAACACATAGAAAGAAAACAACTGCGCAAGATAGTAGGCATAATAACAGGACACAACACCTTGAACAGAGACCTCTACAACTTAGGTGGTATCACAGACAGCCCCATGTGCAGAGCGTGCATCGGGTTTTTCACGCCCCCATTTTACCCCCTAAAAGGAAGATTTCCGGAATAAAACTTATCTTTTGACCTTCCCCGGGACTCGAACTATTTATATACCAAATTTCAACCAAATCGGTGCAGCGGTTTAAGTAGCTCAATACAAATTTCTACCCCCTATGTCCTTCCCCAGGACTCAAACTATCTCTGTACCAAATTTCATCTTAATCGGTTCAGCCGTTTTCACGTGATGCGCGGTCACATAAACAGACAAACAGATAAACAGACAAACAGATAAACAGACAAACAGATAAACAGACAAACAGACAAGCAGACAAAAATTCTAAAAACTGTTGGAACGTGTTCTGTTATCGATTCTAAGTATCCCTAACCAAGTTTTTTTCGAATGGCTTCCATGTACACACTTTCGACCCTCTTCAGCTTTATTATATGTATAAATAGATAGATAGATAAGAACTCAATGGTTTCTAAGTAACGATACTTAATTTCGCAGAAAGTATTAAAGACCAACATACAATGATATACCAAGGAAATAGTAACAAAATATCAACAAACATTTTCATGTGTCGTATTTAAATACATCCAGGTACGCATGTAAAATTACACCACGTCATGTTTTGAAGCGCTGATACTTACTGGACATTTTACTACTAAGTCCAATGAAAACTACTGCGTACTCCCAAAACCTCGTATACTTATTTCATCATACAATCCACTTTCAGCTTCACCTACACCGCACAAAGTTCATTTTACTTTGATAGTATACAACGTAGCACGAGCTTGGAAAAACAAGTAAAAATTGACTCGTTACTTTCCCAAACTTGTATGTGATTTTGTTGTAGTTGAAAAGTCAACTTTATCCGTAAATTTCAAAGTTGTTTTTAAATTTGCGTTTGAATGAAATACGAGATATGTAAAGTTGTTTATGAAAATGTTAATTTTATTAGGCTTGAGCCTTCAGGCGCGCTTAATAGATGGCATCTCTGCTTTTTTTATCTAAATTAAAAATCTGAGTCTGAGTACGCTTATTGGGGGTTACGTGTGCTGCATTACCGGTTTTTGTAAAAGGTGGGTTTTGTTTATACGTGTTAATTTAATTTATGGCTGTGGTAAAGCATGCCTGGTAAAGATAACTTGAAGCCTAGCATGATAGCTTTTATGTCGGAAATAAGGCTTTTGTCCCTTAATTGCAAGTAGTAAGTGCGCATGAGACGAATAATACTGGTAGTAAGAAACATTTGTTTATTTATTTAAGAGGATTGTGAACCTATAATTTTTCATACAAAAAGCGATAACGTTTTTCACCCCGTAAACATTGTTCGATTTTTATAATTTTTAGACACACTGTAGATATAATGTAAAACTAGGTCTGTACGTTTTGATTTTTGAGAAATATTGCTTGCTTTAAAAGTTATTAGCATCTAAAAATCGATATTTTTGACTTAAAAACTTTGTCTATCGTTTTTTTTTTTTTAATTAATCTTAACTGATTTACTGAAAAAAGAAAAACGTACGGACATAGATTAAAGTGTATTGAATCCAATAATACCAAAATTATTTCATTTCATAAAGGTGTAGGGGGGTAAAAACGTTATCACCCGAAACAATATTTCAACAAGGAAATGTCGGCAATTGCCTCCAGGACTTGCTACTCTCTCTATCGGACGATACGGGTGAGGCACAGAGTGGTGTGAAACAGATAGTTATTTTTTAAATACCTACTCGCGCCACGTATCGGCACTTCACAATCCTCTTAAGTGTTCCGTACCAACCACAGATGTATGAATATAAGGAGATCGGACATGCCGGCCGATTTGTATTGAGTACGCGTGTCGCAAGTACATTAACCCACATAACGCCCAAGTAATTGACAAAACAAATCACGCACACATCTTAAACACACACACTTGTATACCTACGCGCTTATTGGACAATAAACGCGCATCATATCAGGCATTTTGGGAAAAAACGTAATATTCTCTGCGATCAGCACGCGTGCACAGTATGGCAGAGCCGGCGGCTTGTCCTCTCTGTAGTAACTATGCTCTGAGGTACCAACCAAGCTTGATCCAAAAGAACACGTAGGTAGGTATGAGATCCCTTGTAAGTCTGTCCGCCTATCACAGCCAGTTTTTTCAAAGACCGTTAGACAAAGGAAGCTGAAGTTTGGTGTCAGATGTAGGAATTGATGGCCTAATCATTTTCTTTTCTCATAAAATTTTGCCTATGTTCATCCAGAAATCCATCTTTGCAATCAAAACAGTAGTTTCGGAGATTTCGCCGGACACACCTATTTACAAACTTACAACCTCACACATTTCTTCTCTTTAATAATAATAAATAAATAAATATTAGGGGACAATCTTACACAAATCGAACTCGACCCATAGTAAGCTCAATAACGCTTGTGTTATGGGTACTAGACGACGATATATTTAATAGGTATATATATATACTTAAATACATAGAAAACATCCAAGACTCAGAAATAGATATTCATGCTCATCACACATATATTTGCCCTTACCAGGATTCGAACCCAGGACTTTCAGCTTTGTACCCAATGGGCTAACCGGTCGTCAATATTAATTATACAGGGTGGGCCTAAAATTCTTGCACTTTTGAAACCTTGATAAAAATAACACCATGGAAGTTTATTTCCTGATCATTTAATTTTTGTGACTAACATCTAATGCAATTTATTTTTTGAAAATAATATCTTTGAGATGACCCCCATCTCGTCGCTGGCACTCCTGCAGACGACTACGCAGATTTTGGAAAATCTCGCTGACACATGCTGTGAGGGATCTCGGCTATCTCATCGCGGATGTTTTACTTGAGTTTGGATATTGTCTTCGGTTTTTAACTAAGAACTCGACTTTATAAATATCCCCGCACAAAAAAATCGGCGGGAGTGAGATCCGGGCTTGCTTCTAAATAGGCGACAAACGGTAACATACAAATTGTTGCTTTTTTTAAACTGTTTTACACAAAAAGCTCGTTGTTGATCAGTAAAATGCTTTATTGCAAATAAAACTGCATAAAGTAATGTCAAATTTCCTTCCACTCAAAAACTATACCTATTATACAAGATATTCAGTGTTGACATTTGCAAAAATTTATGGCCCAACCTGTATAATATAGATTGAATACTGAAGTAAGTACTAGTACATCTGAATTAGGGCGGGTTCTATGTAAAAAACCTTGCTCCCCTAATAATAATACCCATATCCACCCAGTGCTGTGCTAAGCGAGGGTAGGAAAATGAAGCATTCCCATTGGTGAATTAAAACCTCTTATCTTATCTAGATGAGGGCCCTTTCGGTTGCACTTCGACCCAGTGGATTATTTTGTGCATTTGCCCTCTCCTTTATACCTGCTCCCAGGCTTGCTCCATCATTTCCACAAAGCGGATGATGCAGTTCGCCGGGAGCACCTTGAATTCCTTTGGTTGCGGGTAACCGTTACCAAAGTAATTCATAATTCATTTATTGCGTATCATGTTGTGCAGGGGGTCTTTATTTTAACATTATTGTTCAGAACATGAACCCTGCTAGGGCACAGCAAAATTATACTTAAACACTAAACATATTTAAAGTTACTTGAAATATTACAAGTAGTTCATTCTTTGTCTGGCAAGTGCATGACATTCACACAATAAGTGTTCCAGTCTTAATAGTCGTCTCATCCTCCTCGCCATACATTCCTCAGTCTAAACTATCCATCTTGGCCAAGAGATCCTTGACCCCGAAGTGACCTGTGAACCCACGATATAATTCTGAGTTGCTTCCTACTGGATTTCCACAGTTTTCTGGTCCAGCCCGAGTCGAATTAAAACCTCACTTATCGCCTTGCACACACTGTTGGATGTAAAGCCTAAAGTGCGGATGCGGATTGTTAACAAAATGATGAAAGACTCAGTCAATTGGACCATAAAAAGTTTTAAGATTAGTCATCATTAGATTGATTATTCATTAAATATGAAGTACTTGACTCAATTTCGTAAAAGAATTTTCAACACATTTGCTCGTATAACGTGCCTCTTATTGTGCCGCTTTTAGGCTCATAATCCTGGGTATTAAACACGCGTGTTTTATAACATTACGACACTCGTGCGTTATATTTATATGCTTATCCCGATTAAGATGTACCTCACAACAAGGAGTATGGATAAACACGGTGCATTTTTAAAATAGCCGTATTATATATATTTTTAAATCTCGGTAGTAGGATACGGCTAAGAATATAAAACCTTTTTGGCTAACAGCTAGCAACAAATAGTATTTTAGTAGCAAACAATAATACATATACGATTTGTAAATTAAAATGTAACTCCTTGATTTATACATTTATTATTTTATATTTTTTGATTTCCGTTAATTTCGACACGATGTTCGGTTCATTAACAGAAGCTACCTGGTATGTTGCTTTTTGTTAAATTCGAAAATTTTTTTTTTTTCATTTTTCATACAAACTTAATCAATATTACAGTGTGGGAGGGCTCTAACACTTAATCTCAATTAACACAAAGTTAATTTTCACCTACGACAGCACTTGTCAACACATGGCTCAGTGGTAAATAGTTTGCTTATGGAGTGAGGGGTCCCAGGTTCAAATCCCAATAATTCCCTTTTTCGTTTAACGAAAATTAAAACGTAAATAAAATAAAGGACAGTTCACACTGATTCGGTCATTAAATTGATTTATTAAATATCTGAAAAATAGTAAGAGTTAGGACACTAGTTTCTTAGAGAAATTAGTTCCATTTAACCTGAGGATTATTTACTTAAAGTTAACGGAAATCAAAAAAAACACGGTGTATATTTGAACAATTTTAATATTATTAAATTATTCAGAATGAAAAATCACTTTGTTTCGCATAATTATTTTTGTGGTTGTTTGCCGATTTTGTTTGAGCCTCTACTTTCACCTGCGCGCGCATAGATAGCCGCGGCGCAAAGCGCTGAAAAAAATAAATCTGCGCGCCATTTTCCATTGTTGTTAGTAACATTTATTTACGCTGTGTGTTTGATCATTATCTAAAATGTCGTGCTCAAGTAGGGAAGAAGAGATATTGATTGATTTGACACCGCCAGAAATCCTTACAGAGGCACAAAATGCAACTGAAAGTTTGTTGCCTCCAAAATCTAAAGAGAAATATATGGTTGCATACGAAACGTTCACTCAATGGAAAAACAACAAAAAAGCTTATTCGTTATTTTAAAACGTGTTTTTAGCCTATTTCAATGTACTGGCGAACAAATACCAGCCCTGGCGCTAGCTCGCTCTGGTGTATTTATTCTATTTAACAAAAATAACATAGACATAAAAACTTATTGCAACCTTAAATTTATACTAAGCAGAAACGTCCGCTAACGAAATTATACGAGCCTCCGTAAGGTTAATTAGAAGAGTGAAGGGATTGAAAGATTCGTTGCCACTGGCGGGACCCACGGTAGCTCAGATGGATAAGAGCAATGGACGGATTCCAGAGGTCGTGGGTTCAAATCCCGCTCGTGGCGAATAATTTTTCAATTTTCCTCTTTGATTGAAACTTATTGCAACCTGACGGTGTTTTTAAAGAGACGCTCCGACGTATATATTAGTCGAAAATCAAAAGTGTTGCCGTCAAACGACGTTGAAAGATTTTTAAAAGAAGCGCCAGATAGTTGGTATCTAGCAACAAAGGTCAGTTGATGTTATTATAGCTAAATATATTATCCTTATGATATGGGGGGCTTCTAAACGGGCCAGGCCGGCCACTATTGGTGTCCCTCTCTTACTCACATGTTAGAGAAAGACACCAATAGTTGCCGGCCACATATTGCAGTGAAAATATTTATTGTTGTATATATGTGTGAAAGTAACTATTTCATTCCTTTACAGGTTGTGTTGATATTTAGTGTTACTGGCGCGTGTAGACGTCAAGAACTGAAGGACCTAACAGCAAAAGATGTGGAAACTCATGGCCAAATGCTGCTTGTTAAAATTAATAACACAAAAAACAAGATACCGAGATCCTTCACAATTGACGGTCCGTTTTACGAAATAGTAAAAAAATATGAAGTTCTTCGTTCGGCAAAGGCAAAATCAGATCGTTTTTTTCAAAACTACCAGAAGGGTAAATGTACCACCCACACAATTGGTATCAACAAATTTGGTGCGAAATCGCTAAGTTTTTAGATTTACCCGAGCCCGAATCTTACACTGGACACAGTTTTCGAAGAACTGCTGGCTGATTCAGGAGCTGATGTGATGACATTAAAGCGTCATGGTGGCTGGCGATCTGACGCAGTAGCTGAGTCTTATGTTGAAGATTCTCTTCAGAATAAGGCAAAAATTTGTGCTAGTATAACACGTGCCATCAAATTATTTAGTGCCTTCCATTCCTCTTAATGAGTCCTTACAACGTTCTTCCAACTCAGTAGAAAATGTATCTTTATCGCCGACGTTTACGCAAGAAAACGAAAGTACCGAAATTATTAATAATACACAAACGGTGAAAATGCCAAGCAAAACATCCCGGTATAATTTTGAGAATTGTACCTTTACTAATTGTTTTAATAATTAAATGTTTATAACTGTTCAAGTATGTTTCTAGCAACATTATTTATTTCTCTACTACTTAGTTTTACTAATATTTTCTCCACTACCCAAAGGTTGTCTGGAAGAGATCGGTGTTTAGCGATGAGACTGCCTCTTGTTTTACCTCTACTGTATCCCTGTACCTTGTTTCCTTTTGAAATTGCTTTATTTGTGTGAGGTGTGCAATAAAGAATATTTTTATTTGTATTGTATTGTTTATTTTTTTCCTTGCATAATGTGTTGAAAAACGTCGTATGAAACGCGTGTGCTTTGATCATTACATCGATGACATGGTGCTGCTGAGTCCTTCTATCATTATTAGAAAACTGGTGACAGCATGTGAGGGGTTTGCTGAGGAGCACGGACTGCAGTATAACCCGAAGAAAAGTGTTGTCATGGTTTTCATGGCGGAGAAAGAGAAGCAGCCTACTTTTGTGGCTCCTGTTGTACTGCATGGGACCACCCTGTCGGTGGTTGAGGACTTTATCTGGGGCACATCATAACACATGATCTGAATGATGACCTGGATATAGAACGGGAGCGCAGGGCGTTGGCTGTCAGGGCTAACATGATTGCCCGTAGGTTTGCTCGATGTTCCACTGAAGTTAAAATCACACTGTTTAAAGCGTACTGCCAATTATTTTACTCGAGCAGCCTGTGGGTAAGGTACACTAAAAAAGCCTATAACGCCCTGCGTGTACAGTATAATAATGCGTTCAGGATGCTGTTGGGACTACCAAGGTGGTGTAGTGCCTCGCTCATGTTTGCGGAGGCCCGCACAGACAGTTTCCAGGCACTTATGCGAAAGAAAATCGCCTCGCTACTGAACAGGCTTAGAGGAAGCTCCAACAGCATCCTGGGGGTCATTGCTGACAAGTACGACTGCCCTATTTTAATATACTGGGTCAGCCAAGTGAAAGCAGTGGCTCAATTTAGAGTTAAGTAGAAATAAGTACCTACATTTAAATATGAGCATAACTAACCTAGATTAAGATTTATACTAACATTATATGGATATTGGAAATCTGAAATAAAAATATATTTAATTTAATTTAATTTAATTACACTCTCAGCTCTCTTATTGCACTCGCCTGCGGCTCGCGCGAATAATTTCGCCTCGGGTGTAATGACCAACTTAGCACACTTGTATCATAATGTAGGTACTATTACCTGTAGTGGATCCAGGGGGCGTTAGGTTAGGCTTAAATCCAATTTTAGTACGGTCAAGCCCCTTGCCAAAAGGATTGAAGCCTTTCCCCCCCCCCCCCCCCCCCAAACCAAAATCTAAATCTGCCATTGTACCTTCCTGCAGAACAGCATTCAGCAAATAAACACAAATCTATCTCTATTTGACAAATATTTTTCTTCGGAGATTTTGATAAGTACTTAGGTAATATTCCTCGAAACACAATTTATAAACTTTTGTAGGCACAGACATGTTTTTGTGTACGAAAGTCGCAAAAGTTCGCAAAAATACCATTAGTTTAAGACGAACCTTAAAAACAACAAATGAAAGTAATTCCATGAATATGCACGCCCCAATAAAACTTAGACGTAATGAAAGCTCGAACTTAAAACGTTTAAAAGCACCAAAGTGTGGCCAGAATGAGCTTATGCTAATTCTAGAATTAAAGTTCCACTCCAAAGTTTTCCTTTACTTAAAACTATTGTCTTTAAAAACAGCCATTTTCTACCCTTATTTAAAAGTTGGCCTTACATTTTGGTTTTACATTTAAAGTGGACCATTCTTAGAATTCCTTTCCAAAACCGTTCTGACTTGGACCTCGGACGGCAGTCACTCCATAAAAAATTAGGGTCTACGCCACAATTATGTCGTGTTAACATAATTGAAGGAAAGATAGAGGGGAGGCGAGGAAGAGGAAGACCTAGAATAGACTACATGGAGCAACTCAAAAAGAGAGTTGATGTTGGGTCATATCGTGAGGTCAAAGAGATTGCGTGGGATCGGAGTAAATGGAGGGCCTACTTTGAGCTACACCGACAAGAGCCTAGCTCATAAGTAAGAGAAGAAGAAGAGAACATGAATTTGACTGTACAATACTGAAGCGATACCTATACGACGATATGGTCCGGTCAGCCTCACAAGGGACTTAACCTTTGTACCGTGTCGCATCAATAGAACAATGTAGTAGTAAACAAGTATTTAAAAATAGATTAAAAAAGGCACTGCTGGATAGGTTGGATTAAAATCAATCGAAACTGTTAAATGTAGGTTTGAATTTGAAATGGGTACTTGGCGGTCTATTGTGTACGGATTAATACATAATATACCACTAATACACATAATAGGTATTTAGTTAGTTTGCATGACTTAGATTAATCTTAAATAATTAGGTATAATTTGTAAATGTATTAAAATGAGAGAGCGCATCACTCGCCAACAAACTGTTAATACAGTTTGGCGAGGTAAAATATGCAACTATAAGCTTTAAGTATTTTTTTCGAGTTCAATAAATAAAAAAAAAAAAACGTCATGTTAAACTGCCATATGAAGTTGTCAAACGAGTGAAAACGACAAAGTACTACTTAACAATCATCTTCACTTGTTCACTCAGAAACGTACGACGAAATGTCATTTAAATACCACATGATTGTCTTTGATACCACTGTTTTCTTTCTATGTGAGTAGATGACCTGCCTAAACACCTAAAAGCGCCCAAAAGCCAATATGAGACGATATTAGCGGCAGACAGTGGCGGCGTTATTGTGTTAACACTCGCCATTAGTGGCAGATGCCCGTAACTTGATTTAAGAAGAATCGCCGAAATGGACGGGACAACTTAATTTCTGTTGTGGACACTGTTTCCATTGTATCCTGGATCTTTCAAAGCCTAATTATTACGTTTTTATTAGTGTATTTTAACAGGATAATTTGGAAATTACGTATTCGGATGGAATCGGATGAGACGTTTTGGAGATATGTTTCTCTCCCTCGTAAAATTCACTTTAAAAACGTTTTCAAACTTTACCTCTTTTATTGTATCGCAGACAGATTCAAGCAGCATGCAGCGCTTTGTATGAATATTAAAGAGTATTATGAAGAAGCTGTGACGTGTTAAATACCTAATACTTGCTTGGTTGCGGAAATTGGACATTATGTCATGAACACTTCGGTAGTTATTCGGTAACTATAGATTAATGTAAATAAAAAAACTTTTATGGAGTAGGTATTTCGCCATTACCGCCAATTATTTGTATAACATAACATCCCGACGTTTCTAGCTTTTAAGTGCGCTCGTAGGTAACCTAAGAAATAATAAATAGTTTTCTTTGTCATTAGTTATTTAACTAGGTACTGTCTCTGTGAGGAGCAGAACTCACAAGCCTGTTTTTTTTCAGAAATATATAATTTTAATTTCGTAAAACTGAAATGCCGAAAAAAAACTAAGTAGGTATACAACTTGCTACGAAAGTTTTTTTTTGCCCAAGTTGATACGGAGAACTTCGTTCACTTCGCTCGCTCCTTCAATTAATAATAAACATCGATATGATTTAATAAGTCAAATGACGAATGATGAATGAATCCTCAAGTGAATATAGGGTCGGCAACGCGCTTGTGATTCTTCTGGAGTCACATGTGTCTATAGGCTACGGTACCTGCTTAACATCAGTCATGCTGTGAGCTTGTTTGCCACCGTCGTTGTTTAAAAAAAAATTACTCTTCCATTTTCTGCCTAGTATGGGATTTTGACGTGATATCTTGGAAACGGTTTCGTAATACTCCCAAGGCGGGCGTGTGAGGATATAATAACATAAGAGCTTCTAGCCGCTAACACGGACATCTTCCCAGTGTGAGTATTTTATACGGATAAGAATTAGGATTAGGACTGTTTATCTAGATGTAATTTAATTACTAACATATCAACTGAACGTTTACACATTTTTTAGGGTTCCGTAGTCGACTAGGAACCCTTATAGTTTCGCTTTGTCTATCCGTCCGTCCGCGGATACTCTCAGTAACCGTTAGCACTTGAAATCTGAAATTTGGTACTAATGCTAATATTAATCACGCCGACAAAGTGGTAAAATAAAAAGTGTTTTATTTTTATTTTATTAGAGTAACTCCCCCTATACGTAACGTGGGAAGTGTTTTTTTTTTTTTCATTTCAACCCTAACGTGTGATATATTGTTGGATAGGTATTTAAAAATGAATAGGGGTTTGCAAGAATATTTTTTTGATAATGTTAATGTTTTTGGAGATAATCGCTCCAGAAGTAAAAAAAAATGTGTCACTCCCTCTCTAACTTTTGAACCATAAGTTTTAAAAATATGAAAAATATCTAAAAACTAGAACTTTATAAAAACTCTCTAGGAAAATTATTTTGAACTTAATAGCTTGAATCGTTTTTGAAAAAAATACAAAATAATTTCACACACTTACTGTGACGGACGAAAAACTACGGAACCCTACACTGAGCGCGGCCCGACACGCTCTTGGCCGGTTTTTTAATTACGTGTGAAATGTATGAAAACGCGAAAATAATAACATTTAAGAAAAAGCCATTTAATTGTTGAGTTGGTCTCTGAATAAATTAATAAGGGTGTAGACTGAAAATGTATTATTAGTTCAAAAGAAAGAAAGCAAACAATTATGCCTGTTGACGAAAATCCCATTCAAATATCTCAAAAAATTACGAAGCTACAACCGTTTAAATGTTGCTTTCTAGAGAGAGAAAACGCTAGGGGATCGTGACATCACGATCCTTTAGCGTCATAGTAAATGACAATCGTTTCACATGAAAGTGCGTATAGCGGAAAAGGGACAGAACATACCCCCTCTTAAAACTTTGGATACTTATATTTAAGTTTGTGATTATTTAACTTCTTGCGTTGTTTTTCTAGTGACTAGGAGGTTTTTACCACGCATAACTTTTTACAGAGTAGTTCGATTTTGATAATTCTTTTTTTATTGGAAAGGGTATACCCCGAAGTTGGTCCCATATGAGTTTGAAAAAAAAACCAACCCTAAGGGTAGGAAAATAGGGGATGATTGATTTTTCGTCGGTTAAAACTTTTCAAAGTTAATTATATTATTCTCCATTTGACTACATTTTTAATACTTTTTCGAGAAAAAGCAACATTATTGATTATTTTCTTTAGTGTCTACACTCCTATTTTTAGCTCTTTCATAAAAAGTAAAATATAAAACTACACTTAATAATATTATTATTAATTCAACTTCTTCAGGTTTTTTTTACAAAGTCATTTTGCCTACCTACCTATTTTCAAATTAGAAAAAAGTCAAGAACATAAAAAAGGTACAGTACCTATAAAAAGGTTGGTCGGTCGGCAACAACGTGTAGGTACCTTCTTCTACAACGTCTATAAATTAACACACCGTACCACCATGAATACACTTCAGCTGGTTGATTGCGTACGCTACGCACGTTAGGTAGATCTAAATGTAATTTTTTTCTGTGGAATGCCAATTGAGTCAGCTTTAGCGCTCGTTTGAAAAGTTACCCAATTACATTACCCCAGTCCCCCAGGCAGCAGCCAGGCCCTTAGCCAGGTCTATTTAATCAATTTGACGATTGCAACTTGCAATGACAATCCTTCGTGCATCGCTGGGTCGGTAAGTAACGATATGCTAGAGACCACCTACACTCGTCTAGCTGGCAATGTACGTCGAATGTTCATTGTCAGGTGACAATCGTCGAGTCGAAGAAAGGGGCCTGGAATAGGTATGTATCCCATCTATGTGATCCGTTTTATAACGCTACAAGTACAAATTATGCAACTTCGCTGCCTGTATTGAAACTCTAGAGCAAGACCAATGACGCGTAGCTTTTTACCCGGTAACATGTCAGAAAAGCCGAGTTAAGTTTTAGATGCTTATTCATTTATAATTTATTCCCTCGAATCTTACTACTGCGAACCTCGAACCTAAGTACAACTACTCAAGTTATTTAAATTATTTAGGTTTTTATAGATTTGTCAGAACCATGGGTTATAATATAACTAAGTTCTTAAATGCAGTCGGTTTCTTTTTACACTACTGCCCAACTCATAATCGTATAAGAGTAATGTTTTTATTACAAGCTTTCTTCCTATAACTGGGCAAGTTAAGTTAATTTAGTTTTTAATTAGTTTATAATTATTTGCTTGTTAGTTTATTTCTATTTATGATGTTGTTTTCTTGTTTGTATGACGTGTTATTGTATTAATTATGTGTATTCTCAGTATGTATATAGTTTTTAAGTTAATATATTGTTACTAACAAATTATGGATAAATATATTAAAAGCTTTATACTAACTTGCACTGTTCGTATGTAAGTATGTAAGTTGTCCGTCAAAATTTGCAATCCATTTTTCAGTCACTTCCCGTTATCCAAATGAGCTGAAATTTTGCATGCATATGTATATCGCATGACAATGCAATATTATGATGACTTGGAGCTGATCTGATGCTGGAGCTGGAAGGTGGCCATAGGAACTCCGCAATAAAACGACACAACCCCGTCGAGTTTGGGCTCGTTAGAATCGTCTCAATGAGTACTTAATGATGGTATGCAGAAAAGTACAGTCGGCAGTAAAAGCTTGTACCAAAAATGAAATTTTTGACAGAAACTTATTTTTAACCAGTGTCCTGCTGTGCATCTGTTCGGCTGTTTTACTCTGTAGGTCGCATTTCTCAACCGATTCGCGTAAAATTTTGTGAGCAGGCAGGCAAGATGCAATATTTTCATATTTGCTTTCATTTGAAACATTTGCATGTAGAGACCATGAGTATAATGATAAAAAAATTTAAATACTATAATTTAAAGTCAAAAATTTCTGTTACAAACTGAAAATTTAAACTTTCGCGCCTAAACGGATCTACAGTTCCTGTGACGTCACTCGTGTTTCTCACTCACCATAATTTACGACCATGTCGACACTAACTTTTGGACAGTTTCTAGAGTCTGCTTTAATAAAGCCTACTTCCATTTGTATTCAAAATTCTTAATTTTTTTTATGAAACAATCGTTCCCTTAACTATTATAACCTTTCATTAGTTGTCATAACAGGAGTGACGTCACCGGCCGCTGATCGGGTGGATAAAACTCGTTCCGTTTTACATTACTTCAAAAAAAATCAAAAAACTTATTGTTTGAAATTAGTATAAACTAAAGTAAAAACGTATCAGAACCAATTATTTTATGTTTTTCAACATTTTGATCACAAAATAATGGTAAATATTAAAGCTGCATCTTCCCTTTTAGGTAAATAGGTAGTTTTTTTGTCGATAATTTTTTTGGAAATTCCAAAACGCATTTTTTTATGCTGAAAATACAGGCTCACGATTACCTACTACAGTTCGCAGAGCCACATTTCATATTTTTGTTAACCAATGCAAGCTAGCCTAAACTTGCAAAATTGTAACTTTAGTTTGATAAAACTGGCCATTGACGCACCTTTTTGTACCTATTTACAAACAAACACTAATACATAACAATGATTCATCATCACTATATTGCTTACTGTCAACATCATCATTTGGACTTGAAATATCCATGTTATATCCGATATCCGACGCCACACATCGAAGGCCATAAAACTGAAGACACAGTATGATTCATGCTTGCTCCCGTTTTAGTAAAACAGTAAATTTACTATGAAATCTGCATGGACATACGTCGTACAGACAGACAGATTGTAGACACGCGTTGCGTAGCGTAGCATCTACAATAATAAATATATTAGTATGACTTGTAAACCTTTATTACTTTAATTAAATATGCGTATTTATAGATTTGAAAAATAATACCATATTTTACGTCACAATCAAACGTTTGTTAGGTTTATCGTATGACAATGACGAGTTAAAACATTCGGCTCATTCTACCATATTAATTCCCAAAAATAATAATAGCTTTCTCGCACAAAGACTTGCAATCGCAATTTAACACGGGAACGCTGCCTACGTGAGGGGTACCCTACCAAATGGTCCAAATTTAAAAAGTAATTTTTAGTTTTTGGTAGGTTTTTTTGTTTTGACAAATTCTGAGACAGGTTTACATAAAGACATTCTAGTTAAATTATACATACAGAGTCTTCAAAATTTGGTATGTGCCAGGATTGCCTGGTTCCTACACTAGGCAAGGCCTGTCCCGCAGGAAACCAGATTGTATATTCTATTGTGTTTTCAATATACTTAATGTATTTGAATAATAAATATACTTAAGTATACCCAAAAATGTATATACTTTAAGCTTTCCTCTAAATCCAATACGATACGAAACGAAAATCCTTGATTTATTGATGGTCAATTGCTTATATTAAATCTACTATCAAAACAAGAGTCGTAATTTACTTAAAAATTTCGTCAGGATCGAAGTCATTTGTTCCAACTATTTATTTAGAAGTTATGACTCAATTAATTGCTACATACCTAACACAGACTGGATGAGTCACCACTATAGTATAGGTGAGTATTGCATAGCAACGAATGGTCATATTTCATGAAACTGTTACTATACGACTTCCAACGAGAAATATTGTTTGCAATTCTAATATTTCTTTGTGTTTTGGCTTTAGAACTTAGAACTTCGTATTTTATATTTTTATTGTAAGACTAATAAGTATACCTACGGTTAGACTGACGCATTAAATGTCACTACGGGAGACATGTCTCGATCTTTTCGGGAGTTCCGTATCAGGATGTGTGTATATTTATCTATTAGTCCTATTATTTTAAACATGACTTATGAAAGTTTAAATTCCATATCTTATTATTTTTATTCGCGACTTTATTACTTACATTTTCATAGATAATTATTAGTACATACTATTCATTGTACAGTCGCCATCGGAGCAAACAAGCACGTCACAAACATCGGAACACACCTCTATTTTCAAGGCATTGTGCATATGCCGATATTATTGAACACCTATAATGTACCTATGTATGTGATGGCGACTGTACGTATTAGTTATTATTTTAAATATGACTTTTGAGACGTCAGACACATTCCATATCTTATTATTTTTATTCGCAAAAAATCCAACATTGCAATGAGCTCCTTGTTCCGGTTTTAATATTGTATTTACCTAAATCATAATATATTATTATAATATAAGCAGAGATCGGCATGACCCGTGCAACACGGTGTCAAGGACCTCAATCATTATGTTAATATGAATATTCCCCGGGATTCCGGAATTCGAGTCGGTAAAGAAAGACAATATTTTCTCATTTCAGTAAGTATATAACGGGGACAAAATTAATGATTTTTACCATCAAATAAAACAACATGAATTTAATGACCCGTAGAAAATAAGTAGAGGTAAACATATTTGTTGGTGGAAATTGGTTGCATTCCTTATCAGTAAATTAGAGAAGGATGACATCAACTCTGTTAATATTATTTACTATTAACTGTCTTTTTCGCACCAGTTTAAACTATGCGTTTGGTCATAAACGCAAACAATAAAAAATCCGAAAGTGACCTTCGATATGCCAGGTAGTCGGGGAAACGGTTTTTTTTTTGCACTTCATATGGTTACATTTTAACACTTACATATTTTATATGAGTGCAAATCTGTGTGAGCTTTAATGTATGCTCGGTTGCGTTGAGGTTAGAACACCCGAACTAGGTCACCCTGTATCTATACATTTATAACCTCTCAATAGAGTTATTTTTACGAACTAGATCACGGGATTATAATCATGCATGTCATGTCCATATTAATATTTCTTCTCGGAATCCCGCGGTGTTGCACGGGTCGTGCCGATCACTGAATATAAGGCTCGAAGACAAAATAATAAGATGCTTGGCCACTCATACGACTTGGCTACCGCTCACAAAGACGCTGAGGACATCGTTATGAGGTTCTTCAAAAACGGCGTGTAAAAGGGTTGGCAACGGGCATGCCAGTCCCTTGGAGTTGCGGGCGTACAGAGGCTATGGTAACTGCATCGTTTTAGGATTCGTTGAACGAAACAAGTACCTGTCCAAAACAAGTACAGTCGGCATTAAAGCTCGTCTCAAATATGTTTATTAAGAATCATCATCCTCCTAGCGTTATTCCCGGTTGTGCTCCTAAAGGAGCCGGGGTCTGAATTGACACCTAATCCCAAGATTTGGCATAGGCACTGCCATCTGACTTTCCAACCCAGAGTGAAAACTAGACCTTATTGGGATTAGACTTGTTTCCTCACGATGTTTTCCTTCACCGAAAAGCTAACGGTAAATATTCCGTACATAAGTTCCGAAAAACTGATAGGCTCGGGATTTGAACCCACGACCGCTGCTTGACAGCCGCTTACCTGAACCACTAGGCTACCGTAGCTTTTTTTTAACTTATTAAGACTACTGGTAGATAATTACGACATAACTCTCTACATATTTACCTAATGCCTACGTTGAGCACGAGCCGAGTGACTCACCCTAGGCAAGTATAGCATGGCAACGGTCATTATTCACATGCGCGTACGCATCCCGGTGACTCACCGCTGTTTACGTTACGCTTAGGTGTGTTTCCAACTTCATCTGTGACTTATGCGCTTTTGAAACAAGTGATGAATATGGCATTATTTTGATAAATTAAGAATAACATTGAGGCGAGAGTGAATATCTGCTAGGAATATGCGAAGTTGTATTTGTATTTGACAGCTCGCATGCTTGCAGAGTAAATGGAGAAAGACAGACAGAACGTAAACTAAATAGAGATGGCAAAAGGAGTTGTTGGCGACAGCGGATGAAATGGATGAAGGGCATCAAAATGGTGGTCCCCTGTGGACCAGAGTAGCACAGGACAGACCACAGTGGAAATCGCTAAAGGAGGCCTATTAAAGGCACACCGAGATTACGAGATTAACTATAAATACATATTAGGGGACACTCTCACACCAATCAACCTAGTCCCATAGTAAGCTCAATAAGGCTTGTGTTAAGGGCCAATTTGTCACGTAGATAGGGAGCCCTAACTTGGGGTACCTATCTAGGAGCAAAATGAGAAAAGAAGAGGATAATTAAGAATTTATTGTTGAGTTAAGATTATGGGGCGGTTCATTCGCCTAGGTCGGGCTATGGCTTAGATGCCAGGTATGTTTGAGGGGTGGTTGGTCCTTCCGGGTACCCTCACTCCCCTCGCGGTACGCAGCTGGACCACAGGAGACGATGGTGGTCCGAGGTGGTGGGTGGACGCTCTGGTAGCGTAGTAAGTGCCGGGAGAGCGTCACACGCCAGGGGCCTCCAACTCCTTGTGTACTCCCTGGGGGAGCGTCTGCCTTGGGCTTCAAGGGTGAACGTAGATGACGATATATTTAATAGATATAAATACTTAAATACACACAAAACATCCAAGACTCAGAAACAAATAATCATGTTCATCACACAAACATTTGCCCTTACCGGGATCGAACCCGGGACCTTCAGCTTCGTAGGCAGCGTCACTACCCACTAGGCTAACCAGTCGTCTAATATCTATAAACACATCTGTTCTCATCTCTGCCATGTGATCCTCGGAATGGTTAAAAGGCCTTATTATTATGCTTCATAGTTAGGTATAGCAAATATAAAACATAGCTTTGCAAGTCTGTGGAACCCTTAGGAGATGAGTGTTTAAGCCATTTAAGGCGGCTGTTCACCCAAAATGTTGTCTCACTCGCTAATGTAGTAACAGCGTAGAAAGTTAAATGAAAATTTTGTTACCTACCAGCTGAATTGACCCCTCGAGACAGGCAGTTTTTTTAAAGAACCGCGAATATTTTAAAAATCGTTTTGAAGCAGTAGGTATGTTGCAAAACAGCCTCTTCTCAAGAATTATTTTGTCGTAATATATTTTATTTTGTCGTTAGTGCAACTGCCACACTAGAAATTCAAACAATTTTAAAATGTTTTCATTATACAGGCTTGGATGGTTAAGGCAGTAAAGATGCTATTTGGAGACATTTAATTTATTAAAAGATGCATCTTATGAATACACACGTGGTGAGGTCAGTTGTCCTAAAAATAGAACAGATACTGGCCACCCACGAACCCGCAATAGCTTTCATTGGCCACACCAGTTATTTTTAAGTTCATCTTAAAATAATACTTCATATACCATTCAACAAAGACATTAAATGACTTGTTTATTTTTGATATGTTTATTTTTATAGGTAATATTTAATTTTGGAATACTTATTAATATATCTTGGATTTAACTACAAATTATCTTCCGTTATTGAAGGAACAGTTCGCCATGTACTTCTTATGTGACATGTTTATCGTTTTAACCTATTGTTGTGCACAATAAAGTACTTATGTACAGGGTGTAATATGGAAGATCGTCTGCCAAAAAACTAGGGTGGGTAGATAGGCTCACTTGCAACACATTTTGGGCCAATTAACACTTGCCCTGCACTAGGTGTATTTATTATTTTTTTTATTTTATCTCGGCATTTGCCAAAAAATTTTAAATTTTGCTAACCTATCTTTTTTATGTGACAGCATAAAAGTGTTTGAACAAGGCTTACTTTTTGATGGATATTGATGCAACCTGAACGTACTTTTCCACAGATTCTCATTACAAAATCTCCGTTGATCAGACTAACATACGCATTAACAAAACCAGTAAAAATAAAGCTATCAATCCACCGAAACACGCCTTACGATCACGCAAAAACATCCACCATCCGAAACCAAATAGCCACAACCACCAACTCCGACTCCGTACAAAATACTTATTGATTCTGGAGCCACGTACAGTGTTACCAATGCGCTTGCTTACAAAAAGACGTATCTGAGTTTGACGTGTATGGGACTTAAGACGTATTGTAGTTAAGTTAGGTTGTTTTGTTACCGTTAATACGAGAAGGTCGATTCTCGTCTCCAATCACCAATAAACTTGATCTAACGACTGTTAATTAAGCTGCTGTTATTGGCTATTCGCACGAACTTAACAGGAGTACGATTTTTTGTAATAATCGAATTTTAAGTTTGTTGGTTTACGTCGTGTTTGGTTTTGGTAACTATGAGTCATTCTTACAGCGTCTTTCCCCCGTGTCCGTCGTTCGACAGCGTCAGCCCGGGGATCGCTTTGGAACCTATGTTTACGAAACTGACTGCCATCTGACCTTCCAACATCCGGCCATAGTAATACCACTACTGGCTCTAAATATGTAGTGTTGTGTTAATAAATAATAAATAAATAATTAAATATTACGGGACAATCTTACACAAATCAACCTAGGCCCACGGTAAGCTCAATAAGGCTTGTGTTGTGGGTACTAGGCGATGATATATATAATAGATACATACATATAGATACTTATATACATATATAACATCCATAACTCAGGAACAAATATTCGTGATAAACACACAAATAAATGCCCTGACCGGGATTCGAACCCGGGACCTCCAGCTTCGTAGGCAGAGTCACTACCCACTGGGCTACGGAGGCCGTTAAATTTGGTTAGTTAGGTCGCCAGAGTCCCTAGGACGCGCTGTGTTCGGGGGGCATCGTGGTACAATACTAGCGATCCCATGATGCCCCCCTTAACGGCAGTGAGGGTCGACGCCACAGAGTGGTTTATTGGGTATTACCTTTTAAGGGCGAGTCCCACATACCCCCTGGGCCTTCACCGGGTCCCGGGATATGCGTAAAGGCATTCCCTTAGCGTCAACAAAAAAAAAAAAAAAGGACGCGCTGTGTTGAGAGTGAGGGACCTGCGTGTTCAGCTGTTATCCCAACGCTTCCTCAAATTAATAAGAGATTCAACGCGCTTGTGAATCCTTTGGAACAAAAAGATTTTAAGGGAATTAAAGATATATGATGTGGGCATCTAATACCCCTGGAGTAAAGAAGCTCTCAAAGACCAAACCACCCTCGGGGCATCCAACTAGCGTGAGGTGGCACAGAAGGGGGAAGAGTTGCGTTCTTTTGTGTCAGAGGCCAAGATCATCTTTGGGTCATGGAACCAGCGCGAGCGTAAGTAAGTAAGTTGGTAGGTACATATATCCCGCTTACTATAAGTTTGGTCCTCGCTGGAACCGACCGCCATAGACGCCAAGTCTAAACTTATAGTAAACGGGTTGTAAGTAGCACCTCAATCTCTAAATGACCCCTAATGGTCTTGCGCCAAACAGGTCTAAAGCCAGTTTAAAAGTATTATCATCATCATATCAGCCGAAAGACGTCCACTGCTGGACATAGGCCTCCACCAAAGAGTGCCACAATGGCCGGTCCTGTGCCACCCGCATCCAGCGGACTCCCGCGACTTTTACCAGGTCATCAGTCCACCTTGTCTACCCTACATTTAAAAATCATTGCTGGTGAAATATTAAAACACAGATTAATATGACTAACTACTATCATTATAAAAGCCAACCTTTAATGCTCTGTCAGCGTAACATATCAATATAACAGCATTTTTAAGTAGTCAAATTAACAATGATAAAGTAGGCACTTAATCGACAACTTTCCTAACCGACAATACTTTACTATTACATAACTAAGTTAAAAGGAAATGACTCACAAACATACAATTAGAGGAATAAGCACACAAATTCAAATACCTACATAGATATATGTGTAGTTAGCGGACAGGGTAGCGACAAAAAGCGAACATTAAGCTAAGCTATATAATATTAACAAATTCTCCAACCGAACACATCATGTTTATACCCATTTCAAATATGAACCTTACGATTTTAAGATAAAGTTGACTTCGCAGTGACACGATTCGATGAGATGTGATGTCGTGAAAGTAATCGGTGGATATACTATGTTAGTTAGGTATAATAGAAACACGTTTCGCGTAGTACGGTAGCGATCGAATATATTGATTTGTTTAAAGAGGACGATACGACTACGATACGGCAGCCTTAAATTTTACTATATGTAGAACCTTTTTATAAGTACAGTCGGCCTAAGTTGCTGAACACCTAAGTACCTTGTCGTTTTCACTCGTTTAACAATTTCATATTGCAGTTTAACATGACGTTTAATGCGAGACGGTACAAAGGTGACCAGACCGAACCATCTCCTCTTAAAATTACTTTTCTTCGAATTAAAACTATTGCATTTTTTTTTATTACTATTTTCACGAGAAGTTGTCTTTTATAACAAAGACATCTTCTATCAGTGCTTCTATCAGATGCTGAAGAAGTTAAGTTTTACAAATATTTTTGCAGATTTCCGTAAAGCTCTTTAGGTATCTAATAACAGTTAGTTGGCAATAATACAGGTGATGCGACGTTAAAGATATGTAGGCAATGATGTAATATAAAATATACGTAGATATGTTATAAGCGGTCCAAAAGTGGCACACTAAATTTTGGTCAAGTCACACAGCTTGCCATAGTTTTGCGTCGTCAATGGAAACAAATGCTGTCAGAATTTGGTGGCCATTTTTAAACACGAAATTTCGTATAGACAACATATCTACCTATTTTATATAACATCATTGTATGTAGGTATACATTTTCGCCTTATTAAAAGCAACAAGATGCAAAAGTGTCGCACATACACGTCATGACAAGGCTATATCACGAATCTCGAAAAGTGTTACCCACGCATTACCCATTATTGAACGACAAAAGCATAATAAAAATAAGTTCAAAAAGTTCAAAAGTCGTGCAGTCTAAAAAGCTCGGAACCGGTTTTTATTAGCACATGGCAGTGGCCGGAGAGGGCAAGCTCAGCAACACAATGGTTCATTGGATAAGCTTCGTTACGCGAGCTTTTGGTTAGAGCTTTCGGCCGAGCTTTCCTTGAAAACGCTGATTTGGAACGTTTGTTTTTAAATTAACGGGAAACACGAATTCGGCTAAATTGCGAGGTTTCTGTTCTTACGCTCTTAGATATAAAAGCTACTAAAAATTATATCTAAGCTAACAAATTGTTTAATGACATCTGAATTCTGAACACAACCTCCAACTTTATTGAGCACTTTTGTTTGTAAAAGATAAATTTGATGTTGGCCGTTGTGCGAGACGCACCTATGACTGGCTCTGGGCTGAGTAGAATTTGAAGGGAAATCCTGCACCTTCGGCGTTGGTCGTTACGGCTTAGCAGGAACTTGGTCGGGTCGGGGTTCTGAATTGAAAGGCTTGTTTACTTTTTCAAGTAATGTCACTTCGCTGCTACTGTAGGTACTGAATTTCATGGGGCCTGGCCGCCCAATTTATACTATTAAGTTACCTCGGCCGGACGCCCCTTCGCCCCGTATATTTGGCGGGAAAGCGATTTGCGCGGGAAATTTTGGCGCGAAATGACATGTTCATTTATTATAGTTCAATCTTACTCTAATACATTATTTACAGTGCTTATACCTATTTCTATGCTATTTATAATACATTATTGCACGAGATCCCGCTCGTTCGGCGTAAAAATGCATCTGAAACGCGGGGATTCCGTGTCCGCCCGTATATACGTACCTCGTTCCCCACCTGAGGTATAAATACCGGGTTTCCCCCCTCGCTCGCCCATCAGTCGTTGCCTGACTGGCGCGCGAGTAGGATCTCTAGGTTTCCTTTAGTCTGTCTATATTTCTTAGTGGAAACTTAGTGTTATCCACTCGTTATTTAGGAAACCAGCGGTATATTACCCTTTTTTACTATGTAGGAATGAAATGTGAGGCCTATTACTCTTTATTTCAGGTGCCAATTACATAAGGCAATAGTAGCGCAATGCCTATGTTATAAGAAGGTTTATAAGCTAGATTATTACAAGTTAGGTCGCGACTGACAATTTATGTTTATAACGGGTTTATTCTATGCCGTCCTGCACATCTCTCCCGCCGACCATCGTTCGGGTGAACGTTGGATCTTCTTTTGCGTGCAGGTTCTCAGGCTCCGTTGGCAGGATCACCAGCTTCTTGGTCGGTCTTCTGAAGACTCCGCCCTTGGTGGTCACGTCCACTGCTCGTGTCACGCCGTCGGGGCCCGGGTATATAGCTGTAACCCGGCCTCGTGGCCATGTGTTGCGAGGCAGATTCCCGTCGGCCACTAGCACGATGTCGCCGACGTTGATAGGCCGCCCATGACCGTAGGGCTCCCGCCGGTACTGGAGTGAGGGCAGGTACTCCCGGAGCCAGCGGGCCCAGAAGTGCTCGGCCAGGCGTTGGCTCGTCCGCCAAGTCGCGCGGCCGATGAGTGCGGTGTCGTCGAATGTCCCGGGGTTGGGGGCCCGGGCTGAGCCACCGAGGAGGAAGTGGTTCGGCGTGATGGCTTCTGGCTCGTCAGGATCAACCGCCACGTGAGTGAGGGGGCGGCTGTTCACTGTATATTCGGCCTCGGCGAGCAGAGTAGTCAGGGTCTCCTCGCTGGGGCGGCGCTCGTTGAGCACGGCGTGTAGGGCTCTCTTGACGGCTCGTACCATCCTCTCCCATGCCCCGCCCATAAATGGGGCTCCCGCCGGTATGAAGCGCCAGCTGATACCGCGTTGCGCGGCGTCGGATTCGAGGGCGTCGCCGTAGGCCACGCGGAGCTCTTTGTCGGCAGCGTGGAAGTTACTTCCGTTGTCGGTCCAGATCTCGGTCGGGCAGCCGCGGCGCGCGATCATGCGTCGGAGCGCCATGACCGCGGAGTCCCCGCCGAGACTTGGTATTACTTCCAGATGTACTGCGCGCACGGTGAGGCACGTGAAGAGTGCCACGTACCTCTTCTGAGTCCCTCTACCGACGGTTACTGTTATCGGGCCAAACAGATCGAGGCCCGTGTAGGTAAACGCTCGCTGGTGGTGGGCGAGCCGGCACCGCGGGTGGTCGCCGGTGGGCGGCACTGACGGCATTGCTTTCTTTATCCGGCACGGCAGGCATCGATGCACTATCATTTTCGTCACGGGTCGCAGGCGTAGAATACTATAGTATTGTTTACACTCGTTTATAGTAGCCTCGGCGCCGTTGTGTTGCATTTGCCTGTGTATAAAGTCTATATATAGCTTCACTGCCGGATGATTTCCATCGAGCACGGGTGGCCGTTTTTGTAGTTCGGTGATGTCCACTGCTGCGTTGATACGCGTCTTGATAACAATAACGTCGTTCACTAGTTCGACCGCCATGTGTCGTAGGCGGCTATGTGAGCCCGGGGGCTTATTATTTCTGAGGTCACCGAAGTCGTCATAGAATGACTCCAGCTGACTGGCGCGTATCACTAAGCGTTCCGCTTCACGTAGGTATGTGGCATCGAGTATTTTATACTTTCTATTATTTTGTAGCCCTTTAGACGGCGGCTGCGGCGGGGCGGGCTTGCTTCGCTTATTCCAGTCTGGATCGGCCTGTTTGTTACGCATGGTGCGCTTGTAATGTGCGCGCGCCTTGCGGGTTCGGCATAGGTCGATGAACTGTAATACTCTGCCTATAGTTCGCAGCAAGCGTTCCCACCTCGAGAATCGGGCCGGGTCTGGTAGCCAGGCGAGCGGGCCGGGTTTTCCCTTTACGACTGATATTGTGTGCACCTTTTCTTCACTTATTTCGGACTCGTGCGGTTGTGATGGCTCTGTGGGCCACGTCTCCGGGTCATCACGCAGGAAGGCTGGGCCCTGGAACCACCGATGATCAGTGTTGAACTCGAGCGGGACTGTGCGCGTGGCTTCGTCAGCGACGTTGAGCTTGGTAGGTACCCAGCGCCATTCTTTGACAGCCGTGTACTCCTCTATGGCGGCAATGCGGTGCGCGACAAAGGGCCGGTACGTGCGCGCCCCGGTCCTCAGCCACGCGAGTACTGTGCGGCTGTCGGTCCAGAATGTCTTCGTGTCTGGTTTGAAGTCGTGCTCTTCTATTACTGCGGCCGCCATTCGACTCCCCATCGCCGCGGCCTGCACCTCTAGGCGTGGGACTGATATCACCTTCAGGGGCGCGACCTTAGCCTTCGCAGCTATCAAGGACACGTGCACTCGCCCGTCGCCCGTAGTTATGCGCCAGTATAGCGCGCTTGTATATGCAGATTCGCTAGCATCGACGAAGATGTGCATCTCACGCTTGTTTGCGTCACCGTAGTAGGGGTAGGCGCGCGGAATCGCGAGGTCTCGCAATGCCCTTAGGTGCAGCGTCCACTCCGTCCATTGGCGCGCTAAGTCTGCATCCAGCTTGTCGTCCCAGCCAGTTCCGCGCCGCCACACCTCTTGTAGGATTTTCTTTGCTATGATGGTTACCGGCGCCGCTAGCCCGAGAGGGTCGAAGATCGACATTGTTATTTTCAATATTTGCCTTTTGGTAGGCTCAATGTCGTCCAGGGCTCCGGGAGGTAGGCGGCTGAGGTCCAAGTTGAAGGCGAGTTCGTCGCTCGCGGGTTTCCATATTTGTCCCAGGATTCGTTCATTTTTCATTTCGCTTTTATTCAGTTCGACGGGCGCGGACGTGGCGTCCTCCGAAGTGAGGGCTCGGAGGACCCGCGTGGAGTTAGAGGTCCATTGGCGTAGTTCGTAATGGGCCTCTCTATGTATATCGCGTACATCACTTGACACTCGAATCGCGTCTTCTTCTGTTTTGAAGCTGTGTAGGTAGTCATCGACGTAGTGATGTCTTATTATCGCTTTGACGGCCTCTGGATGCGTTTCTTCGTGTTTCTGGGCGTTGACGTTCTTCACATATATTGCTATTGACGGTGAACAAGTAGCGCCAAAAATGAGTGAAGTCATGCGATATTCTTGCGGCGCGTCGTCGCCCCGCCGGTCGCCCCGCCATAGATAGCGCAGGGCGTCTCTGTCTTCAGATTTGACTTTCACTTGCATGAACATTTCTTTAATATCCGCCCCCACGGCGACTGGGTGTTGCCGGAAGCGCATAAGGACGCCTGGCAGCGACTGTAGGAGGGCTGGGCCCGTCAGTAGGCGGTCATTGAGCGACACGCCCCTTGTAGGCGCGGCGGCGTCGTGGACGATTCGGACTTTCCCGGGCTTGCTAGGATTCAGCACCGGGAAATGGGGGAGGTACCACACTCTCGATGACTTGGTGGGCGGCGCAGGCTCGGCGTAGCCCTTCGAGACAAGGGCGTCCATTTCTTCACTATATTTGCTTTTAAGCTCTTTATTTTTGTCGAGTTTCTTTTCTATGTTATGAAGTCTTCTCAGTGTATTTTCGTAGTTGTCAGG
The DNA here is from genome assembly GCA_963854355.1 of Epinotia brunnichana. Lineage (NCBI taxonomy): Eukaryota > Metazoa > Arthropoda > Insecta > Lepidoptera > Tortricidae > Epinotia > Epinotia brunnichana. Next base: position 27,545,518 of record OY977950.1, on the reverse strand, counting down.
CAAGCGGCTGTCGGGTTGTTTCCATAATAGCGGTGCTTCATAATGGCCGTCGGCTGTAGTCGTTATTGACTGGGCTAGCATGATACGCGCCCGCTCTTCCGGGCTTGACTGGGGTAACTTCGGCTCGATAAGTAGGTTTTCGAGCGCGAAATATTCACTGAGTTGTAAATTCAAATCTTCATTTTTCTCGGCTTCTTCAATAGTGGTCAAGCGATGCGTCGCATGTACTTGTTTGCCTGTGATGCGTGTGTGTGCACCGTGTAGCACCCAGCCTAGCGGCGTTAGGGATGCCGCTGGCTGATGCCGCTGGCCGCGGCGTGTTTCATTACTGACGAGTAAATGCCAGTTATCTTGTCCGATTAACACTCTAGGTCTCGCTGACTCGTACCGCAGGCTATCTTCTATATCGCATAAGTGTGCGCACTCGCGGAGATCCTCCTTCTTAACGGACTGTGGTGATAGGCTCAGATCGTCTATGGTATGCGCACCGACCCTATAAGGTTGGTCGGTGCCGCGGATGCTGAGCGTAACACGGCGTGATCTCGATGCGTCGATTTTTTCTTTCGTTATAGCTTCTATTTGTAGCGGCACTGTCGGGCCGTCCAGGCCTAAGTCGTTCGCGAGCTCTTCTTGTACAAGTGTTATCGTGGAGCCGTCGTCGAGGAGGGCGTAGGTCTCGACGGCTCCCGCCGGTCCAGAGACTGTGACCGGGATAATTTTCAGATAGGCTCTCGCTTCTCGGGAGGCGCGCGTCGATGTGACGGCCTCGTTTCTTTCTTCGATTCGTTGATAATGTAGCAAGTTGTGGTGGAAGTATTCGCAGCCGTCTCGCTCGCACTTCGTGCGCTTGCATGAGTGCATCCTGTTCTTGTAGCGCAGGCATCGGAAACATAGCCGTTGATCTTTGGCTAGTTTCCACCGGTCTTCAACGGCTTTTTCGATAAACTTAGTGCATTTATCTATTGGGTGACCGGTGTTGTTGCAGGCGGCGCACTTAGGTGAAGGCTTGTCTGTGGTCGCGAAGGCTCGGTGTGTCCTCTTTGCAGGATGAGGATTTGCACCGTCGACGTTCTCGGGCTGCGCGTAGAGCGCGCAGTAGTCCGCCTCGCGTTGCAGGAAGGCTGATATCTTTATTAGCTCAGGCTCGTCGTTTTTCTGCGTATTCGCGTAGTCGAACCATCTGTAGCGTAGGGCGGGCGTAAATTTCTCCATCATTGCCCTTGTCGTCTCCGGGCTGTGTAGATAGTGAGCGCGGTCAAGAGCCTTGAGTGTGGCTATGACGTTGGCTACACGGCTGGCGAAGACACAGATGTCGAGCGGCCCGTCGTTAAGGCGCGGTAGGGCGCGTAAACGCTCGAGCTCGGCGAGGGCAATGGCGTCTGGGCGGCCGAAGCGGGCTTCTAGGCTTCTCATTACTTCGTCTGCGCGAGCGTTGTAAATGAGGAGGCTCTCGACGGCTTCTTTGGCCCTCCCTTTGAGGCATCTTCTTAATCTTGCTATATTATCCACTTCACTATAATTTGCGGTGGTTCCGTTGTAGGCGGCTTTAAATGATAGCCATTCTTGATGCGAGCCGCTGAATGGCGGCAACTCGGCGTGATAGCGTGATGACTCTCTCGGGCCGGCACGCGCGGCGATGGCGATGGCAGAGGCGAGCTCACTCAGGTTCACACTTTGTTGATTCTTCATTACTATGGCGCTATCTTCTTGCGTATTCGCTTGTGAATACATTAACGGCGGCGGATATGCGTCTGTTTCGCGTGGGCGCGGCGGCGTTGGCGCGAAAACGGGAGCGTGGGTTCCCCCGGCGGGGGGAGGGGCGGGGACGGCGGGGCGCACGGCAGCGGCGCCCTGTCCCGCGCCCTCGGCGGGGCTCCTCTCCCGAGCCTGCTCGGCGTACTGTGGGGTTGCAGGCTCGGGTTCTTCGATGTAAGGTGCATTGGAGATGGCGAGGACATGTCTCTGGCTGGTCTCGAGCCATTCATCTATGCGGCGTTCTTGTTGGACTGTAGATATTGTGCCGGTGTCATCGTCGCTGTCTTCGGCTTCTATGGCGGCTATGCGCGCTTGCGCGAGCTCCAATTTGATTCGGAGGGCTTCTTCTCGCGCTTGTGCGAGACGGCGGACGCGATGACTCGACGTTGTTCTCACTGATTTTGACGGCGGCCGTGCGGCAGGATGCTGGCTTGACTGTGGGGTTTCCTGCCGCAGTGTTGCTGCAGGGTGTAGGCTCTCCTGCAGCAGCGGGACTATGGGTGGCAGCGTTGACTGTGGGGTTTCATGAGGCAGTGTTTGTGACTGCGCGGCATCATGATGCTGCCCTATGGGTGACCTCGGCTGTGGGTCTGGACGAGGCGCCGGCGTCGCAGGAGTGCTTGTCTGTGGGGTTTCCTGCGAGGGCCTCGAACCTTCTTGAGTAGTAGCAGTTCCCGACGTGGACGTGGTTGCTTCTTCCAGCATGGCTTCTCTGATGTTCGCTGCGATAAGTTGACCGAACGTGCGTTTTCCTGCTTTCGATCTTGTAAGGGGCATCCTCTATGTAGAATCCGGTTTTCGATGGACCAGCATGTGCGAGACGCACCTATGACTGGCTCTGGGCTGAGTAGAATTTGAAGGGAAATCCTGCACCTTCGGCGTTGGTCGTTACGGCTTAGCAGGAACTTGGTCGGGTCGGGGTTCTGAATTGAAAGGCTTGTTTACTTTTTCAAGTAATGTCACTTCGCTGCTACTGTAGGTACTGAATTTCATGGGGCCTGGCCGCCCAATTTATACTATTAAGTTACCTCGGCCGGACGCCCCTTCGCCCCGTATATTTGGCGGGAAAGCGATTTGCGCGGGAAATTTTGGCGCGAAATGACATGTTCATTTATTATAGTTCAATCTTACTCTAATACATTATTTACAGTGCTTATACCTATTTCTATGCTATTTATAATACATTATTGCACGAGATCCCGCTCGTTCGGCGTAAAAATGCATCTGAAACGCGGGGATTCCGTGTCCGCCCGTATATACGTACCTCGTTCCCCACCTGAGGTATAAATACCGGGTTTCCCCCCTCGCTCGCCCATCAGTCGTTGCCTGACTGGCGCGCGAGTAGGATCTCTAGGTTTCCTTTAGTCTGTCTATATTTCTTAGTGGAAACTTAGTGTTATCCACTCGTTATTTAGGAAACCAGCGGTATATTACCCTTTTTTACTATGTAGGAATGAAATGTGAGGCCTATTACTCTTTATTTCAGGTGCCAATTACATAAGGCAATAGTAGCGCAATGCCTATGTTATAAGAAGGTTTATAAGCTAGATTATTACAAGTTAGGTCGCGACTGACAATTTATGTTTATAACGGGTTTATTCTATGCCGTCCTGCACAGCCGTAGGGTATCATCAAGAAACGGAAGTAGGAAGAGGGAACGAGCATATGCAAGAGGAAAAGTCTGTGCGGGTGTAGTTAGTATGTAGATGTCAATCTCCCGAACTTTTCATTCGATTACAAAAAATCTTTAACCAACCAACCAACGGATTTGAACCGGCGACCACAGGCATTACATGGCCCGTCGCTACTAACCAACTGAGCTATCGGAACAATCTGTCTCAGCCCCTAAATCCTTCAATCAGTTCCTTCTTACAACGCCTTAGTTTATAAATATCGTTAGCAGGCGTAACTGCATTATACAAAATGAATCTTTAACCAATACAGGGTGCGGCCTTTAATAGGAGCAAATATTCAAAGGGACGCTTCCTTAGAGCATTTGTAGTAACCCCTTGTGTCCCACTAATTTAATTTTTTTTTGGATTCGGAGATATTTTGATCTTAAGTTATGACCTCCAAGTAATGTATCTTGGCACCACGACATCATAGCAAAGCAGTCAATGCGTATTTTGAGGTAACATCATGTAACGAGTCATAATAGTTTTTGCATTTTTGTTTTCAAAAGATATTGTTGTGATTTTTTTTTTTGTGTCTTAAAAATAAAAAGTTACTGATAGCACTCCAGAAGAGTAAAAAAATTCAATTAAACTTATTGTGAAAAAAAAAATCTAAAAATAGTTTTTTTTTTCAAGTTAAACCATGTGGAAATAATTGTTCACAAGCTTAATAATCTACCGTTTAAATTTTTGCTCCTATTACAGGCCACAACCTGTATATAGAGTCGATCTTCAGGATGGTTATAGGCTCTATTTAATCTCGCGGATTAACTTGTGTTCTGTGTCACACTCGGGTGGAGCCGCATGGGCGGCTAGTATATATAGCTACATGGCTGTGTTCTGTATTCAGGCTGGTTCCTCCCCTGGGATTCAAGCACTTTTACATTAGAGAGTCTAGACCTCGCTAGACCTTCAAATTACCTACGTAAAAGCTTCCAAAACTACCTATACTGGGGTTTCGATTTGGCGTCGGCAAAATTGAGGAATATTTTTTACGTAAGTATTGAGTTGATCGCTTGGTGTTCATCATCATCACTACATATTAACAAAGTCGGTCTGACCCTATGTATGCTTAGATCTTTAAAACTACGCAACGGATTTTGATGCAGTTTTTTTAAATTGATAAAATGATTCAAGAGGAAGGTTTATATGTATAATACATACCCATGCGAAGCCGGGGCGGGTCGCTAGTAAACAATAAATTGTACATTTGGGTCGCAGGTTTGAAATACTTTTGAGCGGCGGGGCGAAAGGCGAGACGAGCTAACTGCCCATACATTTGATATCGCTCAAATGTATGAACTGCTTGTCTGCGCGGTCTGAGAGACTTTACAAAAGTAAAACCTTGTCAAAGCGTACGTAGCAGTCACATCCATTGGTTAATTAACCAACCTCCCAATGTCACCCCTTTGCGGTAAATTTGAGACCTAGCCGGCAAGCATGAGAGGTGTCAATTATGCATATGAAAACCGATCTTCGCACATCATTGGTGAAAATTCACCCCTATGGAATGGTGACCAAGATAAAAATCATCCTTTTCCGGGGTCTGTAAGGTGAAGGTCCTATGTCCTCGACCTTGCACATGGGCACTTTATGTTAAAATGACAATCAATCAATCGAATCAATCAAATCGTTTATTCGTAAAACATAGGTAAAAACAGAGGTGTTATGAACATTTTACAGGTCTCACTATGTCTTCGCCATAAGGCATACGAATAGTCATAACATATGACACAAAAAAATCAAATACATTAAACAAAATTATTCAATAATCATATTAATCATGCATATGTCAAATTACGCAAAATAAAGTCTTCGTAGTCAGGCTCACTACCGACTAGGCTTACCGGTCCTACTAAAATTACATCATGATTTTTTGTTTTAACTTTTTTTTTTGTGTTAGTTTAGTATGTAAGTGATAAGTATATTTTTTAAATAAATATATAAATTACGTCTTGTCTAGTCGTCTTAGTTCGAATTTAACACTTATTGCTTTGACATAAAGTGCCCATGTCATACACTAGGCAACGTCGAAGACTAGGACGCTACCTTTATATGAAATTTAATTGTAATCGGTCTATTCGTCAAAGGCCACAACCAAAGGGTTATTTTCGCAGTTATACGCACCTCCACAACAGTACCTACATATAAGTCAGGTACCTACTTATGCATTAAGTACCTATGTCTATTTCGTAAGGTAAGGGTTAATCGTTTGGGTATAGATGTGATGAATTTATGATAATTCCGATACGAAATAATTTATTTGTTTTAAATATTATCTACACCAACTTTATAAATAATAAACCCATTATAGTCAACTTAGTGGCGCCTCAATACTCTAATGTTATTTTATATAACCAAAAACTAATTTGAAAGTCTGATTTTAATCTAATTAACTGGGTCATCACGATGTAGCCTTTTTCTAAACCAGTATAACCTTTTACATTGTTTGTATCTCTTCTATAATTAGATCAGTTCGTTTTATGTGTAATTTATAATCAGAAACATACCTAATCTGATCTTTTCTACCATAATCATAAATACGAGTTTAAGTATAGTGAGTTCTGGTGTATTCTTTTTATGACTGCTTGCTTCGGGCTTTTCTAATAGAAATAGTGCAAACAGCTTTCGTAAGAGTATGATATTGTTTATTTTTATTTAACCCTAATAAATAATGTTATACAACACACTTATAATGATATGTTTTATCTACCGTAGGCATGATAATGGACAGGAAATATTTTATACAGGTATTGTAATTGTGCTACTACATTTTTTTGGCCGACTACGACAGATCCGAAATGAAGGGATATGATTTTAGTTTTTGTATTTACGCTTTTTTTTTTTGTTTTTTTTTTTATGGACTATTCTACAAGCCGGGCCACGCAGGACCCTTTTGGTGGGTGAGGTATTTACGTGAGTTCCACCGTAGAGTTCATAGGTATAGGACCGATTTTGATGAATGAGTTATCAATCGATCAATCGAAATTATGCTACGGGTGACATTAGACTACCTTTTGTATGAAAAAAAAACTGGTCTTTTCAGTTAGTTTTCCGTAGTCGGGATACAGTTTTATGAACTTTTTACGCATGTTTCTGAATCACTCAATCATAAAATAGGCCGTTACCATCGGTAGAGTCGGCAAATTCTTTAAGACGAGTATTAGTAGTTAGTACCTATCAGTTTCAGGAAAAAAACTAATCGCTAAGTAATCCTGCCTATTACTTATCATCATACTATCAGTTTATTCACTGAAGAGACGAAACCCCACAAGGAAAAGTACTTAGGTTAGCCCATTTAATAATTAAAATAAAGAATTAAATTAATATTACGTAAATAAATACAACAAGTAAACCTTACAAGTTGACTTTAGTCGCAAATTAAACTAATGTTCATCACACAAATAATTGATCTTACCGGGATATCCAGGCACGCAGTAATTAAAAACAATCTGCAGACAGTAGGTAAGCTGGTAAATCAATCGTTCCTAACTTACACAAACTAAGTTTTAAACGTATCTATAACAGAATTAAACGCAAAAAGCGGTCACAAAAAGACCAAATCATTCTGCGTAGTTCGGTAGTGGGACACCCACTCTCAAAAACTGGTTACCACCGACCTGCGCTTGCGCACGATTTTATCTTCTAAGGTTTAAGGATCATTTTGGATTGGCAGAGCGTTGTGTATGTTTGCATTGGCCAGTCGTAAAGGGCACTGCTTATAAGGTCTATACTACCTTGATGGGTTAAAAGGTTGTATACGCATTTGGAAATGTATGGACTTAGGTCATTTTGCATTTGGTAGTATGATGTTAGTGTAGTGTGGTGAAATTTGAGTTTCTTTGACAACCTCACGTTTTGATGGATATTGAGGCACGACTTGTTGATGTATATGTTTCTTTGAGGCGTAAGACAGGGAATTAGCCTTTAGTCGAGCAGTCGTAAGAGTAACTGGATTTGGAGAACAATTCTCTCCCCAGGCCAAGTTTAGATACATGATACAGCACAAGTGTGTTTCTCTCTTTTTAAGTGTTCTAATTACTTAGATAGAGACGAATAGTCTATATGACGCGCGAGACAAGTGTTCGATTATGTGCTAGCCGAGCAGATACAATTCACGAATATATTGAAATCAAAACGGAATGTGAAATAGATGGTGCTCAATCTGATGTAGGACAGATTGAGCACCAGTAGGCTCATATACACATGGTTAAACTGTGCTAAAGCATGAGTCAAGACATTCACCCTCTTTTGCCAATAGGGATTTTGCCTAATAGACAAATCAACAAATTTTGTGTAGGTGTATGTTATAATATTTTACTTATTGAACGAGAGAGCGAAGTGAATTAAGTTTTCTGCTTCAACTTGCTACAGGTCGCATTTCTCAAATGATTCTCGTGAAATTTTGTGAGCAGGTTCGATTTTATTTTTGTCAACTATAGTTTTCTTTTTCAAAGACAGTTTTGCAAGTTCTACAACTTACAGAGCCACTAGTTAACTGTTGTTTACTACCGTTTTACTAGCGTTAAACGATAAGGATCTCTGGGACAAAAATCTATGTATCAGCAAAGATATCGCATAAATCCCACGATCGCGTACAGTTAGGTAAACTGAATCCTTACAAGTAGCTTGAATCGACAATATGGCACGGGATGCAATGTTCAGTTTTCTACCGTTTACCATCGCATCAATCAATATCGACGCGGACGCAAAAACACTCATTACTGTTCAGTTACATAATAGATAATACAGGGTGATTAACGTCAGATAGGAAATAATCAGTCACACGACGGATGCTTCTAAAGCTTTAGAATACTACTAAAAAGTTACAAACTAGTTCTGTATTTGGTCTGCGTTCTTTGACAAAGGTTTTAATACGTATTCAATCTGTGTGGTAGAACATCTTGCTTTCACGAATGTGAAATTAGATGTGTAAAGATTTAAGATGTTTAGGGTTTATAAATCGGGCCTGAGTAATCAATTCTAATTATGATAAATGGGTGAGCCTACTTGTCTACGAGTATTATGTTTTCACTCTTAACATCTAAACTGATACATATAAATATTAGATATATCCTAAAAATAACATCCAAAGAAAAATAAATGGTGGAAACGTATGGAACTCGAACTAAATTGTTGACAAAAGCTATAAGTAAGCCCTTTCTTACACATTTACATATAAGTGAGTGAGAGCAAGCAAGATGCACTGTTTAACAAATTGATTGCCCTCTGAATACGTATGTAATGACTGTCGTAGAATGCAGGCTCTGTATTGGTCTAGTTTTTACGTTGATTCGGTTGTAGGAATGCCTACATTGGTTTGAATGTCTTTTGCTTTTTAGTTTAAGCTACAAATGCAAAGTGTGTTCGTACAGGATGCCATCTGCAATATAATGTATTTATCTAGTTATGTGAACTGTACTTGTTCTCCTTGAAAATTTTATTTTAAACAAAACTAGAGACCCGCCTCGGCTTCGCACGGATATAAAATGCATAATACATGCATGTTTTGTATTGTATTATACATATGATAATAAACCTTCCTCTTGAATCACTCTATCTATTTAAAAAAACCGCATCAAAATGCGTTGCGTAGTTTTAAAGATCTAAGCATACATAGGGACAGACAGACAGCGGGAAGCGACTGCATGTAGTGATGACGTCTTGATCTGATGCATCACAAATAGTAGTTTGCTTTGCTGGAACATTCAGATTGCTCCTAACCTCACACACAGAGAGAGTGAAAAAAGAGAAAGAGGAGAGACACTACAACTGCTGTCTGACCTACCTAGAACCGGTTATGTATCTTTAAATGATTCATTTCCTAATTCCCAGAATAATAGTGGTGTCCTGAAAGTGATTTGAATTCAAGTTTGCAGTAAGTTTCGTCGTCCATAACAGTACAATAATTTTTCTTCGTCATTTTTGAATAAAGCTTTCTAGATCTGTGTTAGACTCTTTTGACAGTTTTGCATTTCTATTGAGCACTTTAGTTTGTTAAAACGTGTTTATAGAATTATTTCTCTTCACTCGTTGCACAGTAGATTTCGAGGTTTTAAACTTTTTGCCCAAGTCTCGTACAGAGAGGGTAGGTTTTTTCTGTAAAGCTGTTATAATCATCTCCTCGATATTCTTGTTTACAAACCCTGGTTTACGTCCACTTCCAGGCCGTCGCCGTATACCACCAGTCTCCCTGAACCGTTTTAAAACCCTTTGAACGGTTTTTGTAGACGTTTTTAGCTCCGTTGCCACTTTTTTCGCAGAGATGCCTCCATATTGAACATATTTGTACAAAAATTTTTCGTGTAACTTTTCTTGCACCGACGACATCGTTGAACATCTAGTACTGACAGCGTTTTTTTTATTTTAATTTATACATGAATGACCATCCTAAAGGAGAGTATAGTTTTCAAACCTCTTGAGATTTCATCCTGATATACCACCCCATCTAATAATGAGCGACATATTTTTCTGGGACAAGCTTTATTTGAACAGTGGGCATAGCATGGTTGACATTTTATGACTAATCGCTGTCGATAAGACATCCGTCACGCTCTGACAATTATACGAGTGCGAGAGTGACAGATGTCTTATGCACAACGATATGTGATAAAATATATGGTAATCATCTAAGCCCGTCGTATCGGTAAACCTGACGACAGCAGTATAACCAATCTACCGTTCTCACAGATTGCAATTCCATTTGTCTAGATATTTCTGAGCAGTCTGTCCATGCACATATATCTGCCACTACCTGAGGCAAGCGAGGAGATACGCTTGGTAAAAAAAACCGCCAAGTGTGTCCCTGTCCCACGGCTCTCCCGTTCCCCGGTGCGAAATTTCCGCTTCCAAGTATCGGAAAGACGCAATGAAGTGGTTTTAGCGGCTTTTTTTTATGAAATGCATAGGTATTGGTACAGTCAGCAGCAGATGTTTCAAATCGCGATTTTCTTATTTTGATGGGAAATATATTTTTTTTATTATAGTTTGTTATATTTAAAATGGCGAAAATGCACTTAAGTCCTCACGCTGCTCGCTCATTGGGGCCTTCACATACATTTTTGAATTTCTTCTCAGATTGTAGGCAGGTTTCCTCAGGATCAATGGTACCTTCACCGAAAAGCTAACGGTAAATGTCAAATGATATTCTATACATAAGATCCGAATAACTCATTGGTACGAGCCGGGCTTCGAACCCACGACCGCCATTAGACCGCCGCATGCTTTTATAAAGGTGCGTTAGACCAAATCTCAGATAAAATTTTCGTAACGCAAAAATTTTTTTGACAATAGGTTATGTGTACCTATTGTCAAAAAATTAATTGAGTTACGAAAATTTTATCTGAGATTTGAATGGTGAATTTTATGTGTGATTATTTTGCATTACTGTCACTACAATTCACCCGGACCATAAGTAATACATAGTAATCACAACACAGCCTACAGTCCAAAATAATCTCTCGATTAAATTATACTACACTCCATTGACACAGTAGATATAATAGCAGCAGTAAAACACATCCGTACAACCGTCCGATGTGAGGCACTCTTATTTGTCAGGGATCGGAAACCGGTATTTTTTGTATGGGAACGAAAAAGTTATTTTTTCGTTCTTTGGTTAATTATTTAATTTCTAATTGGGCAATCTAATAATACGCACTCGTTACCTCAAAACACAACTGAGTCCTACATATGAAGTATAAAATAGTATGTGGTTATTTCGCGGTCTTTGCAAAAAACCGGTTCCGATCCCTGAATTTTGTTTTGATTACTTTCTGGCGCAGCGCGTCGCCAGCACGGCCGCACTGGCAAGGTCACCATGTGATGTTGAGATGCGGCAGGTGAAATGAAACAGACGGAGGTTCGATTCATACCAACTTTATTAGGGGGTTAATTATTTGTTATTCGATCATAGAAAACCAGTTGATCAAATATAAAAAAATATAAAAATACGGTTGTTTTTTGTTTCAATTCCGCGGGCTTTTATCGTCAACTATGGATTTTAATGATTTTGTACTATTATTGGATAAAAATGAATGTGAGTGCAGAGAGCGATTAATAGTTTCAGCGTTTGGGGACTATGCACCATCGCGTGCAACAGTTTTCAGATGGTTTGCTCAATTTAAACAAGGGATTTTCTCCTTAAATGATGATGAAAGAAGTGGCTGGCCCGCGACTTCAGTTACAGAAGAAAACGTCCTAGCTGTGAAAAGACTGAAGGAAGACCCAAAAATGACTTATAAACAAATAGAGTAGGTCATGAAGATTTCATCGCCAGCTATAAATTAAATTTTATACAACCGGCTTGGAGTCAGGAAATTATGTTCACGATGGGTGCCTCACTCGCTGACTGCAGAACAAAAAGAAGCTCGCGTGACATGGTGCAAAGATATGCTGAGAAAATTTGATCACGGAGAAGGACGGTCAATTTTTAACATTATTACTGGAGACGAGAGTTGGATTTACCAATACGATCCACCGACTAAACGGCAATCGACAATTTGGGTGTTTCCCGATGATGAACCTCCAACGAAGGTGAAACGCGGGCGAAGTGTTGGGACAAAAATGGTGGCCAAATTTTTTTCTGCAAGTGGTTATGTGACCACAATTTCCTTAGACGACCAAAAAACTGTGAATGCTAAGTGGTATATTGAAGTATGTTTACCTACTTTTTTTAATAATTTAAAGCAAAAACGACCTAAATCCGATTTGAGGGGGCTCTTTTTGCATGCGTCGCCGCACAAGGCCATTGTCACCAAGGACTTTTTAAAGAGTACAGAGATTGAAGAATTGTGTCATCCTCCGTATAACCCCGATTTAGCTCCTTGCGATTTCTTCTTCTTTCCAAAAATCAAACTTGGACTTCGTGACACGCGATATAACAGTCCTGAGGATGCACGGAATGCCTACTTGCAGGCCGTAGAAGACCTCGCTAATGAAAAGTACCGGGAATGCTATAAATCATGGTAAAGGCGGATGAATCGATGCATAGAAGCTAATGTAGAGTATTTTGAGAAACTGTAATAAAAAAAAATAACTTTTATACTTTTTTTGTATCTCAAAACTTTCGTAGTGACCTAAGGTACGTAATCGACCAGCAGGATGGAAGTCACGTGCCTGACCACTGGGGGGGAGAGTATCTTCTTAGCACTTCTTCCTGGTAATGGGTGCTGGTGCTGGGCTTAGGCGCTCCTGGAGCTGTCGCGGGTCTTGTCTCCGCTACTACGAGACGGGCTGCCGACCATAATTTTGGGAACGGCCAAGTCTACAGTGGCTTTTTGACATACTGCTTTAGCTAATATGTTTACCGTGCCATTGATAACCGAGACTGCATTGTGCAAGCACAGTGTAAGGGAGCACCCATCAAAACACCTGACAGGGCCTTTGTGGGTCGTGCCTGAGGCTAGCAGACTTCAGCCAACTGATAATCGAGTAGCGAGGAGTTACAATTATTATTGATACTAGGACGGTGACCGACAAGCAAACTGATAATGAACTGAACTGATGGTCAGAAGACACTGCGACAAGAAGAATCACAAGCGCAATGCCGACCCTTTATAAATTTGAGGATTCGTTGTGTTGATAGCGAGAGACAATGATCCACACTCTTTACACAACGCATCCTCGGCAGCGCTGGCGACCAGGAACACAACACCACATATCCACAAAGCAAGTAATAGTTTCGATCAAAGAGGAAAATTGAAAAATTATTCGCCACGGGCGGGATTTGAACCCACGACATCTGGAATCCGTCCATTGCTCTTATCCAACTGAGCTATCGTGGGTCCCGCCAGTGGCAACGAATCTTTCAATCCCTTCACTCTTCTAATTAACCTTAAGGAGGCTCGTAGCGACATCTACCGTGAAGTTGTTCCCTCTTTGATCGAAACTTAGAATTTCGTTAGCGGACGTTTCTGCTTAGTATAAATTTACTGCAAGTAATAGTGTTATTGTGGCTGCAGTCTTCTGTAAGGTGGAGGTACTTTCAGTGATAGGCAGCTACAATTATGAAAGAATTTACCTGCCGCTGTGCCGTAGATACCTCTCTTTGCTGGCAGTACTAGTTAGTTAACTTATTCTTTATACATAGATTCATAGATTCACGCCTTTATTCCCAAAAGGTATAGGCAGAGCACATGTAACTTATGTTCCCAGTGCCACTTTTAGCATAAACGTGGGTATAAAAGATCGAAAAAATGTGATATCGCAGTGATAGGTAGCTAGCCCATCGCCCACAACAAACTTAAACCCTGCTCCCTTAGTCGACTTTTACGACACCCACGGGAAGAAAGGGGGGTGGTGAAATTCTAACCCGACACCACACGGGGAGCAAACTTTATACGTTATACTTTATATAATGGTGGCGAAGAAGTGTCCAGTTCGCTGGTCAGCGAAAAATATGGCTTTTGCAGCCTTTTACTCATAATTCCAATGCATTTGAAATGTGGTGCTGGCGTAGAATGTTGGGGATCTCGTGGATACAACGCCGCACTAATGTGTCGATACTCAAGGAGCTCCGCCACCACCTGGCTTTCAAGTACGTGCTTTCAGATAATGATGACATTATTTGGCCACGTGGCGCACCGAGCGAGACCAGTCCAGCTTGGAGAAGTTGATAATGGTTCGCTGCATTGAAGGAAAGAGGAGTTAGAGGCAGAGCACCCACACGATAGACTGAAGCAATCCACGATGCCACGGGTTTCAATATCCAAGGCGCAATACAATCAGCCTGAAATAGAGGGGTTTGGAGAACGGCTGTGAAGAAATGTTCTCCTCGTGGTCACGACCCTCAGTCTTGAGGAGCCGACACACAGTGTGGGATTTTTCTTCAATTTGGTTCACTACCTTAAAAGATTGACGGAAAACTGCAACCTTTTTATTATCTTAAAAAAAATAACAACATCAAAAAATGGATGTTGTTTTACCATAGAAGTTCTTGACAAACTTCATCTAGAGTGATTTTGACGTTACAAAAAAAGCCGTTGCTGATTTGACTATCAGTCAAACACCGTATTTCTTACCAATGTCGTCAGTAGAAACAAATCCGCTCCCCGCTCCCCCCTACACCACCCCCCATAATAATGCATATCCGCTGACACGCCGGCAGCACTGTCAATAATTGGAAACGCATGTACCCCGCGGGGGTTGGCCTGGGAGTCTATTTCCCTCAACAACTTCATAATGATATTAATGTGACATTAACCCACTCGGTCTGGCATGTTAGGATTGGCGCGCGTGGAAGCGGGCACAAGCGACCGGTCTCATATCAATATGCTATTAGTTACCAGGTTACCACGCGTACCGCCTACTAGATAACCAGTGTAACATAGGTCTCGTACCACATACATATGTCACGAAGCTCAGTGTCACGATACACTGGGACTAGTGGTGAGGTCGAGACTGTTTAATCGTTGCTGGACGTGGAAATAGGTTGAGAGCAGATATCTAATCAATCAAACTTTTACTTATACTTAGATTATTTGAGTTAATTGAATCAAAGTAGTCCATTACAAAAGCAACTCTACCGTTCAAGGTTCTAATTGCGATAGGTGTTTAATAAAAAGTTAGCCACAATAAATAATCTCAACTATACTGTGAGTTTAACCAGTATTACCAGACCCCTGAGTTCTTAACATTATTCATAATCAAACGTCACATTTATAGTGTTCGGTATTAAGATGTGTAAATTGCATTGTAACTAGTGTGGAAAATAAGAGTAGATTTTAATTGAGTTGTATTAAAGTTACTGATTTTAGCAATTTTTTTTTTCACAATCGTGATTAAGCATCTGACTAATACCAAAATACATCAAAGTACATACAGTCAAGATACATTTCATCCAAAAATGTATTCATTTTGTTTCCTAATTCAGCCAGATGCTACGATAGCTATTAAAACATCTCATTATTTTTCACAGCAGGCCCAATGTTTCGTATCATACTGACAGTACTAAAGGACTTTTGGATTTTCGTTTCTGCCACAGATAACTTCTTTCACAGCTCTGATCAGTGCTGAAACAATACGAAGTGTTAAATGAATTAGTTTACATTAACCCCACGAAGATTCTGTTTAAAGTTTAATGGAACTATAACGTTGCATTAAACAATGCCAGTCAACCTAACCACAGATGCACTAAAACCAGACATGAGTAGACGGTGTAAACAGATAGATTCGTTGGCCGAGTGTTAACTGGATTTATGGATATATTGGTTCACTGGATGCTTATAGGATTATGGTAATCCTCTTCTGTATTAGGTGTTCACGGTATATAGTATGTTTCCATTTAGATTTGTAGATTATTGAGTGAGTACCTATATTGATTTAAAAACTGTATGTTTTCACGAAGAGGCAGCAGAACTAAGGTAACCAATATAGTCCTCCAATTCGCTGAACCTTAAGTGGCAGTGGGTGGTGGTGGGCACATTGCACGCAGAACCGATGGATATATTCCAGAGTAGCAAGCTTCCATAAGCTACGGTGATATTAACAATTAGGCAGGGCAGGCCAGCATACGGTCGTTTGTCACCGATTCAGTATTAAAAAAAAACGCATATAAAGCTACTGCTGCTTCGTCCACTACTTCAAATTATTTACAATTATTACCTTGATTATTTATTTATTTAAAGATAGTTACATAGTATAACAGTCGAAACAAAACCACTCTGAAAGCACATAAACAACAATACAAATAACAATCACTACTACTTATTTATAACCAGAACCAGAACCAGATTTTATGAAAGAGTTGGCTCTTTTGCCATCAGGACATGGTCTTTTGCCCCTCTAATTAAACATGACCTGCTTGGTAGATTGCGTGAAGCTTCCTAAGTACGTCAGGTGGAGTGGATCTAAATGTTATTTTTAGGGTTCCGTAGCCAAATGGCAAAAAATGGAACCCTTATAGATTCGTCATGTCCGTCCGTCTGTCTGTCCGTCCGTATGTCACAGCCACTTTTTTCCGAAACTATTAGAGCTATACTGTTGAAACTTGGTAAGTAGATGTATTCTGTGAACCGCATTAAGATTTTCACACAAAAATCGAAAAAAAACATTAAGTTTCAGGGGTCCCCATACTCAGAACTGAAACTCAAAAAAAAATTTTTCATCAAACGTGTGGGGTAGGTCTTCAAAAATGATATTGAGGTTTCTAACATCATTCTTTTCTAAACTGAATAGTTTGCGCGAGAGACACTTCCAAAGTGGTAAAATGTGTGCCCCCCCCCTGTAACTTCTAAAATAAGAGAATGATAAAACTAAAAAAAATATATGATGTACATTACCATGTAAACTTCCACCGAAATTTTGTTTAAACGAGATCTAATAAGTAGTTTTTTTTTAATACGTCATAAATCGTAAACCGCAATTTATTTCACGGAACCCTTCATGTGCGAGTCCGACTCGCACTTGGCCGCTTTTTGTGTAATAAATTGTCTTGTCCCAATCGTTAGCCACTCAAGCCAAGCGATAAGGCAAGCGACCATCAATCTGGAGGTCGCAGGCTCAAACCCCCCGTACCATTAGACTTTTAAAAGGAACCATATGGTTTACCATTATGTTTCGTACTTAAGTACGAAACATAATTTGATATTTAACAGTGGCTTTTCGGTGAATGAAAACATTGTGAGAAATACGAGTAAGCAGTTTTCCCTCAGGGTTGGAAGGTCAGATGGCAGTCACGTTCGCAAAACTAGTGCCTTGATCTTGAGACAAAGCGGATCCACGGGCTCGTTTGAGCACAACCGGAAAAAACGCTAAGAGAATGATGATGAAATTGTCTTGTCCTAATGCTGGTTCGCATATTAACGCAATTAGGTGACCCTGGTGGGCCTTAACTTGTCTTACTTACTACACTGGCTCAACAACACGAACTAGCTGGATCTTAGCCTCCGACTCAAACACTAAGACATGCAGTGGCGTGTCTTGGGCTACCCAGGCCACAGCTCAGTGCTGTGGTGCTCTGGCCTGGGTAGCCCAATCATGATCGGCTGTTCAACCTTACTGTTAGGGTCCTACTGGGACTTAAATATAATGGACTGTAAATTCTATAGGCTGGTGCCAAGTGACGATATATTATAATTTCAATTGTAGACCACCCATGGTCTTAAGTAACCACCTTTTTACTTAGGTACCTTACCTTTTTTATTTTATTTTTTGATATTATCGTTGTCACTTATGTAATGATAAGGCTATATTAATGATTATTTTGCTATAGATACACTTAATTGCTTGCCATTTTTCTTATCTTTCAGTGTTCGGGCAGGGTTGTTATTTTTTTGACCACTAGATATACTCATAAAACTAGTGCCTGTCTAATTTTGGGATTAGGTGTCAAAGCGGACCCCGGGCTCCTTTAGGGGCACAACCGGGAATAACGCTAGGAGGATGATGATGACCACTATATAGACTCATGTTCAAGTACTTATACAAAAATTTGCATGTCACAGCGTGACGAGATAGATAGTTCTATATGAATGAATGATTGATATGAATTAATGAATGATATTTAATGAAATGAAATGAAATGAAATGAAATGAAAGTTTATTCACGAACATATGGTAAGTTCAGTAGATGTTATAAGTGTAGTTACATTGTTGACCATTAATACATTCTGCCTCAAGGCATGTGAAAATAATTATTATGACATGACATAGTCAGTCAGTCATAGTAGTTTATTCAGGTAAAACATCATAAGTAACACAAGACAAAGTACATTAACAAATACATCGAAGACGTAGATCGGGATGTGAACCTGAAATGGCCTCCACTCAGCAATGCAGTTGGCACGGCTAGCGTGATCAACGGCGCTGGTTTTCCGTGGAGCCAGCAGGGTGTGCGGGACAGCGTACTGTGCGACTAGTGTCGGATGATACAATAATGTTATTAATATAAAATATAATTATAAATATATTATAACTAAGAACATCCTATTGTACTCTGTCTTATGTGAATAAAGATAAATATATATATAAATACAAATCTTAATGCGAGAGTCGTCCGTTGCTGGTGGGGTTCGTGAAGCCGAGTGCCGCTCACTTACCTTATCTAGGTCGATTTAATTGTGCTGTAATGTACAGGCCTACATGAAGTTTGTCACTGATAATGGCGCTGCAAATGACTGTTGCGGGATCGATTAACACAAGCTCGGTAATTCTACACACTAACATCGACTGTCTGATTTCTCCTCTTATTAACAAGCAAGCTATAGCACGAACATCAGAGTTGTGGAAGAAAAATAAAATAAAAATATCGCGTTTCGTGATTTGGAAATTCCGTCTATATTCGATAAAATAGATTTAGACTAGGCTTTACATAAAAGCGTTTCTTCGTACTGAAAGCGTAGTAGGGTGGCCAACACTAGTGACGTGTCACACCCCTATGGCGTCATGGCACCTGTTATGGTGAGAATCATTCTTCTATTTAGTACGAAATTTTTTTATACCCGTAGGCACGAAGAGAAGACAAAGCCATTGTCTTTAATTGTTAAGGCGCTGTCAACGCCAAAAACGCGCAAACTGTCTATTTGTATCGGAGTAAACGAAAGCGAGTGTTAACTTAAGCGGCCAAGTTTAAAAAGAAAAAAAAAAGTGTGGTTTATTTGTGAAATATGGCTCGTTAGCGGTTTAGGTATGAATATGTGGACTTCATGTTTTTAATTGCAGACCCATACGTCAATAAGTTTCTGTCAAAAAATAATTTTTTGGTACAAGCTTTTATTGCCGACTGTACTTTTCTGTATACCGTCATCAACTACTCATCGAGACGATTCTAACGAGCCCAAACTCAACTTGGGTTAAGTACTGAATTCCCATGGCCACCTTCTGTCTCCATCATCAGATCTGCTCGATGGTACCATAATATTGAATTGTCACCCAAACTATACCTTTGACCAAAATTACAGCTCAATCGGTTGAAGATATCTGCTTCAAAAGTGAGTTGCAAGATTCCACCCGAAACAAATTACAAACATACTTACATACATTGCAAGTTAATAAAAAGCTTGTAAAAAATAAGGAAATTTTTTAAGATGATTTTAAGACCAATCTTTGCAATATTTTTTTATCGAGCCGATTTCGTCCATTTATGTTTCGAGTCCGTCAACGGTCTTGGAAATATGATGAATATTAACTTATATTTTTTTTGATGTGCTAGAACAAATAGTTGTCCTTAAAAAAACTGCTTAAATAATATCAATTTCAACAACTTAGGTCTTGTCAGCCTCTTAAGTGTGACCGGTAATTGTTTACGTTGTACTAGGTGGACTGATGACCTGGTAAAGGTCGCGGGAGTCCGCTGGATGCGGGTGGCGCAGGACTGGTCACTTTGGAACTCTTTGGGAGAGGCCTATGTCCAGTAGTGGACGTATTTCAGCTGAAATGATGAAGTATGCTTCAACTTCTAATAATTATAAACAATAACATTATTTTTACTATAACATTCAGGAAGATGATGAACTAATTCACAAGTAACTAACCTAGACTCATTTGAAAAAGCTACTACATACAATTTTATCATTCTAAAATAGCTAGAAGGCACATATTTGACCACTTAGGAGTTGACTTTTTGACCAGTGTTGCCAGTGACTTGTGAAATAGTTGCGATATAAAATAATCATCAGCTTCCTTAAGATAAAACACTGCATCCAGCCAATTAAAACAATTCAAAAGCCGAATCAAAGAGACGGCTCCAACTCGCGAAACTACCCAACTCGCCCAAGTACTCGGTTATTGGGACTTGTGACTGGCAACTTGTTAGTTACTTGTTCGTCGAGTGGGTAGTTTGATCGTCATTTGTTATCGGCTCCCCGTCTGAGTTTTTTTCGTAAAAAGTGGACATGGAAGTTTTTCGAGCAGGGTAGGTCGTATTAAGCGTTATATGTATATACATATCTGACATCTCACTTTGTCACAACAACTGCCTTCAAATTGAATGAACTGAATGTTTGCTGTCTCTTTTCATCTTATTGCTGCATCTCTTGTTTGTTGTGACAAATTGCTATAGGTTTATAATAGCCGTTAAGTTTGATATAAAGGTGTATTTGATAGGGTAAGGTTTGTTGAGTGTGATAGTAGTTTGATATAATTGATAGGGTAAGGTTTGTTGAGTGAAATTGAGTGTAAATAGTGTGATAGACGATAGTAAATTGGTATATTTGATAGAGTACCTAGGTATGTTGAGTGTGATAGTAATTGCACCTGCAAGGACTTAACAGTTTGCCTGCAGATGCATTTCTATAAAGAAATATGTACAGTCAACCAAATTGATTCCTAGGCCATCATCGAACCTTGCCGGTGTAAATGCTATGTGAATACGGGTTACTAGGATTATTGCGTCGCTATGTAGCAGTTCCGACTCGGCTGGGCAGCGTTCGGGAAGCTACGGCACATCTTTTCGTCCAATATTCCGCAGTGTCTCAAGACGAGAGTCTTTGGCCAGTGTGTGTTGCCAGTGATGACATATGACAATGATACGTGGTCGCTTACAATAGGCCTCATAAGAAGGCTCAAAGTCACCCAAAGGGCAATGGAGAGGGTTATATTGGGAGTTTCTCTGCGTGATTGCATCAGAAATGAGGCTATCCGCAGCAGAACCAAGGTAACCGATATGCGATATAGCCCTCCGAATCGCTAAACTTAAGTGGCAGTGGGCGGGGATATTGCACGTAGAATCGATGGCCGTTGGGGCGGAAAGGTTCTCGAGTGGCGACCGCGTACTAGAAGGTGCGGTGTGGGTAGGCCCCCCACAAGGTGGACTGATGACCTGGTAAAGGTCGCGGAAGTTCGCTGGATGCGGGTGGCGCAGGACTGGTCACTTTGGCACTCTTTGGGGGAGGCCCTTGTCCAGCAGTGGACGTCTTTCGGCTGATATGATGATGTAGCAGTTAAAATGATAAGTCAGGGTTCTACGGCGGCCTAGGAATCAAATTGGTTAACCGTCGTACATATATACTTACTTTTACAATATAATATAAGTACGCAAATCTGGAGAGTGTGCTTCAATCACACTGACACTGTTGAATGAGCGAGCGAAGCGAACAAAGTTCTCTGCTTCAATTCAAATTCTTTCGTAAGCATATCCGGCGTCTGTCCGGCGGTTCTCCTCTACAGGTCGCATTTCTCAACCGCGATTCTCGTGAAATTTTGTGAGCAGGTGGCTATTATAAAGTTTTTTTTGTCAATTCAGTTAAAAACAAAGAATTACGAAATTATAATTCCTAAAGCTATTTGAGAAGACCATAAGCTTTCTTGAAAAACAATCATCACTTAGGCATCAGAATCGGATAAAAAGTCAAGAGAAAGTCTCTTTTACCATAGTGGGGATAAACATCAATAACGCTTAAAATTTATAAAACGAACTTGACTTGGATCAAACCTTGTTAAGTAGGTAAATCTTTAAGTGCATTTTTACCTCGAAAAATGGCCTAATTATCTCCACCTTATATACAAGTAGAATCCAGGCATAAAATAACAAGACTACTACATATTTTTTTCTCTAACTAATGTCACCACATATCCTTAAATTAATAAAAGGTCGGCAACGCGCTTGTGAACCCTCTGGAGGCAGGCTGTAAAAAAAATCCGGCCAAGTGCGAGTCGGACTCGCGCACGAAGGGTTCCGTACCATTATCTATAAAAAAACTATTTTATTCTGTGTTTTTAGTATTTGTTGTTATAGCGGCAACAGAAGTTCATCATCTGTGAAAATTTCAGCTGGAACAATCATGGTATCAGTGAGATACAGCCTGGTGACAGACAGTCGGACGGACGGACGGACGGACGGACAGCGGAGTCTTAGTAATAGGGTCCCGTTTTACTCTTTGAGTACGGAACCCTAAAATCACACCCTAGTCGTGTCATCATCATCATCATATCAGCCGAAAGACGTACACTGCTGGATAAAGGCCTCCCCCAAAGAGTGCTACAATGACCGGTCCTGCGCCACCCGCATCCAGCGGACTCCCGTGACTTTTACCAGGTCATCAGTCCATGTAGTGGAGGTTCTATACGTACTTACGCTGCGCCTGCCAGTCAGGGACCCGCCCACCCCTTCCCAGAAAAAAGCCTTTGAACGGGTTAGTCGTTCGTTCAATAGCCGAAATCACTTGCTGTCCGATATCGAACAAACCCATTCATTTTTCTTAGCCGTATGAAGGGGTTTCCCTTCGAGGCTACCACTAGTACCACTACCTAAAATTAAAAAACCCTTTCGAAAAGCTTTTCACTCGAGAACCTATCCGTCGCGGTGAATAAACAGGTACCAAGTCGTGTGTGCGTGCGTGACTCGTAAGATACATTGCAGATCGGCTCTTATTCTCCTAAACTAAAAACAAATACGTGTTCTTACTACTAGCTATTTCGTCACCTTCGATTCCAACTTCAGTTCAAAATTACAATAGAAACCACTTTAACTTACCGTTGAATCGGCTACCCGTATTACATTTTAACTGTAACCAAATACAGCCTTGATAACCTTTTTACAATGACTTACGGTTTATAATGGAATGGTTTAAGTGCAAATGGGTCGAGAATAGTCGAGATAGGAGTAACTTTTAAATAAAATAGGTTAATAGACTTTTTAACGCCGAACTTAACGTTTGTAGTTTGTTTAATACACTCAAGTCAAAGATTAATTAATGAACAGACTGTCAACCAAGCTATTCGCAATTTACTCAGAAAAAATACAACATTTTCGGAAGATAAATGTAAGATATAGTTTATTGAAAAATATCTTATGAATTAAGCTCCTCTTAATAAACTTAAATTACGTAGGTATCTAATGCAAGTATCACAATTTTAACCATTTTGATCGGTTAATAATATAATAAAGCAAAAACGGAATACATATTTTTGCCGTCGACTGTATTTATTTTTATAAAAGTCTATCAACACATGTTTTATTCAATAATATCAAATATCAAGCATAAAAAGTTCGAAAAGCTGTATCCCAACAACGAAAAACTAAATGACATAAAACTGGTTTTCTTTTCATGCAAAAGGTGCCTAGCCTACTCGGTGTCCTACGTAGGCGAAATCCTCGCCAACGCGAAGCGAAGTGGCGAGGCGTGACGGGGTGCGGAAGGAACATAGTGTCCTACGTCACGTGACCAATACAATCGCGAAGTGCGGGCGGCGCGGCGCGAAGCGAAGCGGACGCGATCAGTTAGTTTGACATTTTCGCGCGAATGAGACGCAGCGGTGCATAGTCCTGCACGGCTATCACAAGACGGCCGCGTCATACTCTCGAACTCTCTTGCACTATCCGTCTCTTTCTAAGTGGTCTAATAAGAGAGAGACGCATAGTGCGAGAGAGCTCGAGATTATGTCGTGGCCGTCTTGTGATTGCCGTGCTGCGGCGTCGCGGGGCAATTCGCGCGCACATAGGACACGGCTGCCGCGTCTCACCGCATCGCATCGCATTCGCGCGCCGCCACATCGGATCGCTTCGCAATTCTGTTCGCTTTGATTCACCTACGTAGGACACAGCCATATGTCACCCGGACCATAATTTTGATTTGATTAATACCTCATTCATCAAAATCGGTTCAGTATCTTAAACGCTACGGTGGATTTTGCGTGTGGTAAATACAAACCTTGTGGCTGGTTTGGTTTTCCCACCACAAGGTGAACTGATGACCTAATAAAGGTCGCGGGAGTCCGCTGGATGCAAGTTGCGCAGGACCGGTCATTGTGGCACTCTGTGGGGGAGGCCTATGTCCAGCAGTGGACGTCTCTTGGCTGATATGATGAAATACAAACAGAATGCTAAAATCATATCCAATCCTTTCAGCTGTGCCGTAGTCGGGCAAAAAATGCGTCAAAATTCGAGTTGTCGCTTCTGTTATCCACTAATCTTTGTTCTAAATGCAGCAGGCGTGTGACGTTTTATAGGTTTGTTTTAGCTTATCTAAACAGAAGCTAGTAATGGCGACTTTCTCATTTTAACAGTTCTCTGACAAATTATCAGGCGTTATGACAAATATGACCAGTTTACTCCTATTGGGCCTGCATAGTCAATGCCTTCAATGTAGAAAGTCTCGAAGTCAGTTTCATTTGGTAAGTAAAAATAGACAGTTTTGCTAAAACTAGTCCCTAAGCTAAATCTTAGGATCGGATAAAAAGGAGAGCTCAATGAGTCTAGCCTCGAGAATGCAACTGGGATAACGCTTAGTTGGGGACGTTGGGGTCATTTCAATAGTTTACATAAAAAAAATTAAATAATAATAAATTTGAGGGGAAGGTCTTACTCCTTACACAAATCAAACTAGCCCCTTAGTAAGCTCAATAAGGGCTTTTATTATATGTACTAGACGACGATATATTTACAGATATAAATACTTAAATAAATAGAAAAAAAACATGACTCAGAAACAAATATTCTTGCTCATCACACAAATTTGCTCTTACCGGGTTTAAAACCCAGGACCTTCAGCTTCGTAGACAGCGTCACTATACTCTAGACCAGCTATACACTATGCCATCCTAGTATGAGAACCCCATACATGTACCTTGTGGGCCCGGGACACCTTAGCTAAAATGTCTTTGCGGCCCTCATAGAAAAAAAGGTTGAGTATCTCTGCTCTAGACTAACCGGTCGTCATTATTGTTTTCGTAGATGCTACATTTTAAAAGTAAGCAAGAAAACAAGAGTTGTTTTTGATTTTGTTAAGGGGACGTAGGTTCGTGGTCTTCTCTCCCTCTCACTGAGCATAAGCGTGAGCGAGATGGAAGTGCGTGTTTGGAAGCGCGAATATCATGTTTTTTAATTTTATTTCTTTGCGCGTTTTAATAAATAAAAAAGTAATAGCTGATTTCCCTCAAACACGACCTTGCCGATTTTTAGAATCAATTGTTATGTGTTTAGCTGTTGTGCATAATTTGTTACGATTTTTTTAAGTGTATTTTAGACCTATGTTCGTGATTTTTTTCTATCAAGCGAAAGTCAAAAACTCAGGATTCGAATAGCTGATTTCCCTCGAAAAAAGCCTCAATATTGCTAATTCAATTTAAAGCAGCCGTATTATAATCCAAACAAGAGCTATGATTTTTTAAAAATCCGTTTTTGGAGCTCACGTCGCCTTAATAATCTTTCATTCTCTCTTTAGTTATTCCCTCTTCTTTCTCTTTAAGTATCCATCGGTCTTGATCCATTGTTGCATATGTCACTTGATGGAATTTGCTTGAGTGTGAGGCTTCTTTAGCGATCTAATCCCACAGAAAGCTCAATAAGGTGATATACATACATATATAGATAAATGTATGATGATGATGATGTGTTACTGTTATCCTGCATTAGGCACATTCTTCATTCTACTTGATGCTTGCGCGGCTTCTTCGAGTTCTTAGATAAATGTATTCTAAAATAAAATTAAAAAAAAACACTATCATTTTGCCCCTACTGGGATTTGAAGCCAGAACCGTCAGGTTTGTAGACAGAATTACGTCCAGCGGTCAATCAGGACAAAGTTACCATTAGGAAACTAGAAAATTACATCAATATTAAAAGTCCAGAAGTAGCAGAATACAAGTACGAGTAGAATATAGTCGAAAACCACCAATTCCTGCGCTCGAGCAATGATTTATACGCAACAATGATTTACTACCCGAGTAACCATTCGTTAATGAGCGATTGGGCAAGCCTCATTAGCTCAAGTGCGTTTTTAGAGCGTTTTACGGGCGTTTTTGGAGCGGTTATCTTTACGACTCACCAGACAGAGTTATGACTTACTGTTTTATTGTTATGAGAGGTTTTTTTTGTGTATTATCAGTTTGTTAATGGGCTGTGGTTTCTTGGAGTTATTAAGTGGTCACAATGCAGGGTGATAGTGACAAAAGACTCTATCGGTAAATAGTGTCTTGATAAGGTTATGACGACTTGTCAAAGTTCAATGCCATTCTTTCCAAATTTTTATTTAACTTCCTTTGTGTTTTTGTATGTTTCTTCAGCTTAAAAAAAACTACTGCTGGCAATGACCCAAAGACAAGGTTCATGTCACGAAAACTTTAAGTGGGAAAAGTTTAATATGAACTGTCAAAGACAACCATTATGGTCCCATCGCCTACTGTGAGCATGGCATATCAAGTATATTTTATACATATTTTATGTGTCATGATGATATTGACGATTATCAAGATCTGCTCTTTCCAGTCAAGGCCCGTTCAGGCAACCTCTTTGTCGACGATTGTGCGTCTCCAAGTCGTGCGAGGGCTGGTTTCCTTTTCTCTTATATAATAAACACACACATCCCTATCTCTTAAGCTTTGCCTAGACATACGGTTGTCTGACCTACGAAGCATATGTCATATCCAGCGCAGTGCCACTTCCTCAGAATTAATATGTAAGTACAGATATTAAGTTTAAGGTGTAGTAATAGGTCTACACCTTAAACGGCTTAAACTCAATTGTCATAGTCATAGTCATTTATTTTATGAAGCCAATTTACAAGTCAATGAAATCATTTAGAATTTCAATTATACATAAAGTAATCAGTCGCATTATAATAATTATAACAAATGCCAATAATAATAGAAACAAAATTATATCTGTGCCTTCAAACGTCCCCTAAAACCAACCACTAAAACTACAAATTAAGCAATTTCATTCAAATTCTACTAATTACCAAAAAAAGACACGGTTGTCGACAATGTAATAACGCCAGTGTTAAAAACCCATTACAGAACTAAATTAATTACGTCAAAAAAACATTAGGCCACCAAAACACCTGCATTCGAAAGTTGCATTTGCATTTCGGCCCTTATGCATTTAAATTGGGTTTTTATGTGTGAACAATACATTTGGATATGCACTTTTAAAGCAATTAAGACGCAAGTATTATGGGCTGTAGAGACATATAAGCCTTTCTAGTTTTGAATGGGAGTATAATGTCTTCAGTTGATAGACGGATATCGCCAAGGTGGTAGCCTGATCAAAATAAATTAAGGGCGATACCTACTTGAAGTACTTACACCCCATAAAAATAAATGTCCTTATGGCGGGCATTTGCGTCATTATAAGCCTTTTCCAGAATAAATGTGATGTATTTCAACGCTGCACAATAAATACCTTTTTTGACTGACACGAGCTTAACCGTGAACGCGTTGCCATGCTAATCGAAGTTTGTTTCTTACTGAAGTCAAATAGGCGTATCTGCAATTGATAAAAAATATCTGACATATAAAATCGGAAACCAATCTTTAATTTTCAAGCTGTGGATGCCAAAGTCTTTGAATCTTCCCCCTGATTCTAGGCTGAAACTACTAGCAGTTAACCACGATTAGTAAATAGTTAATTTTTTTTTAACAGTAGTTAAGAACACTTATTAGGTACCTACTCGTACTCAAATAACAAGATTTAAATACCCGAGATCAGCATCAAAATAATGATGGTATGCGGAAACTGTATCCTATGCACACCTGCAACTGCAGAGGAATATACGGGCGTGCTTTATTGATTTAAGGATTCACTGCTACGCCAGCAAGGTAAGTATCTTACACCCGACCCACCACAGCGCACCCTCAGGACCTGTGGCGACCTTACTTACTTACTTACTATACGCTGGCTTGATGACCCAAAGAGGATCTTGGCCTCTGATACAAGAGAACGCCACTCTTCCCTATTCTGCGCCACCTCACGCCAACTGGATGCCCCAAGGGCGGTCAAATCTTTTAGGGCTTCGTCACTCCAGCGGTACCTGGGCTGAACCACCGGGCGTTTTCCGTTGAGCCGACCCACATACGCTCTCTTCACTGCAAGATCGTTTCCCATCCTCTCCAGGTGGCCCAGCCAGCGGAGTCGAGTTGCCTCGACTTCGCCAATTATGTTCGGCATGGCTATCAGTGCTTCCAGCTCCTTATTTTGGCAACCTTACTACCAAAATAAAGCATAACATGCCTGTGGAGCCACAACTAATTGTGTTATTACGGCTTCAGTCTTCGCTAAGATACCATCCAGTTGGGCTGACTCCAAATATCGACGCGACATGCATGACTTTTCGCCGTGCTCTCATCGTCATCATCATCATCATCATATCAGCCGAAAGACGTCCACTGCTGGACATAGGCCTCCCCTAAAGAGTGCCAAAATGACTGGTCCTGCGCCACCCGCATCCAGCGGACTCCCGCGACCTTTCACGCGACAGGTCATCAGTCCACCTTGGGGGGCCTACCCACGCCGCGCCTTCCGGTACGTGATCACCACTCGAGAACTTTTCCCCCCAACGGCCATCGGTTCTACGTGCAATCCCCCCGCCCACTGTCACTTAAGTTTAGCGGTTCGCCGTGCTCTACGTTTCCTCTAATAAAATATCATCCAATCGATGATATCATACACAAAAAGATGCCGAATTAAAGCATTATTTTAACGCATAGAAGCACCAGTCAAAATCAATTTTATTGGCCCGGTCATAATTGTTGCCCGAATAATGGTAAACACTCGGCGAACACGCGAAAATGCAATTTTTAACTTGATACAGTTGTTTTGCGAACTCGGTTACGTACTAATTGTACTATTACACGGTTCAAAATGTGTACAGTTGTAGGTAGATAGGTTCTCCCACGATATATAATATAACTTGCACAGATTGTTATGGGTCTGGAATATTTTGCGTGATTTAATGGTGGATAGGAAACGGACGAAGGTCGCTGCCCAAGTAACCAGAGGCCCTACTGCAAAACGAAAACGAAATTATATATATAAATTCTCAATGTGTATTATTATTTGTTTTAGGTTCCAGCTCCTAGACATATTCTTCTACAAAGAAATAAAAATAGATGCATTTTCTCTAGTGAACTCATGTCGACATCGGCGAATTACCCTTGCCAAACTTGCCAGGCGACAGACGTATAGAAAAAGGATTGGTATAATCGATGTAACAGACAAGTTATGACCAGTTTATATAACTGTACAATTTCCCAAAGTGTTCTAAACCTACGACCTATTATAAATTATTCTAGTTATAGTATTTTATTTAAGTATCACGAACGGCAATGATTCTCTCATTGATAACATTTTATTCCACAAAAAGCCTTCACAAAAAATACACAAAAACATTTACCTAATACGAATGTAAATGAGGCATCTACTACCACTCGCTGTACATTCGGCAATTACGAGTAAATAATAACTAAATACCGCTCTGTAATTAATGGTACCACGTAAAACGATTTACATACGAAATATAATCGCTAACGTGTTAGTACGTGTAGCTGGAAAATGTCGGTTCGAGTAATATCCTCTATACCTGTTCCATATTTAACATTAAAATTTAAACGGACAAATTCGTGCACGTTCGTCGTAGGATATCAAAGAGAAATATTGTACTATAGTTTCACTTATTTCGATCATTAAGTACTCTTCCACAACTTAGCAGTACTATTTTCTTGCGTTACAAATTGGTTTTCCATGAAATCGCACGATGATTAACGCACCGATTTTTCTAATCTTAAATTTGAATCAACTATAATATTTAGGAAATAGAATAGAATTTGTTTTGTATTAGAATCAAACCAAAAAACAAATGGAAGTCTGTTCCAATTTAAATAAATAAATAAATAAATATTTGCGGACAATCTTACACAAATCAACCTAGTCCCAAACTAAGCAAAGCTTGTACTATGGGTACTAGACGACTACTAGATACTTATATAGAGAAATAAATACTTAAATACATGAATGATATCAATTCCATTGAAGAAGACGATGGATTTTAGGCGGGTAGTAGTAAAAACGTAGTGTATGACCGTTTACTTCACAAAGTTCAAATCAAATGGGACAAGTGCGACTGAAGTGTAGTGCAGGCTTTCAATTCTTAAGTAGGTACTTCAAATCAATTGAAATCAGCTTCTGACAAAAATATAATTTTCGATACCTACCTACAAGCTTTTATTGCCGGCAGTACTTTTTTTGCCCAGTCACCAATCCAATGAGCCCAAATTCAACAGATTTATGTTAACGAGTACGTAGCATCTCATCTCAACCACAATTTTTTTTATCCTGTTTGGCCTGCATTGCGGCCTGCTACAGAATTGTTTCGGTATGGCCTCTTTTTGGGGGCCTTAAGGGCCTCTCAGAGGGAGTTGTCTCAACCGCTTCTTCGCCCCATTTAGCTAAAATTACCTCATACTAATGGTTTTTATGAAATGTCTCCCTTTCATTTGAACCACACGGCCTATATACAATAATTAACAGATTAAATAGCTAGCTAATAGTTTTTTGTAACACATAATTTGTTTTTCGATGAATGCTGCAAAACAATTTACATGACATGACTATTTATTAGGTACTTAATCTTGTATTTACTGAAGGTAATGTAGATCATTAGATCTAAAATCTAAATCTAAAATTAATCTTATAATCTTAATAGTTGTATTATTAAATACAACAATTAAGTACCGGCAAAAACTCAAACGTAAAAAAAAGTTAAAATAAACACTTATTTCCTTTCATCATAACGACGAGTGACTTGAGTGCGTCTTCCGGTCACTTGCTTACTCATAATTGAATAATAAAAAAACAGTAAAGAATTTTACTAATTCAACAAATCTATACATTTCACCAATAAGCAAGAAATCCGTTTTAATCCAACGCGACTATATGCCTTATCCTTTAGTCAGTACGACGCAAACTCGCTTGCACGTTCACTGTCTTACGGCATTGTGGTACGGCAGGGGTATGAAACCCTTTCGGTATTATGGACGTAGAAAACAATGGAATATTCAAACTATTTAATTAGCTATCGCCGAGACATCAATCAACAGTGCCGACGGCCTTTGAGAACGTTCAAGCGTGAGTCGGGTTTAAGGAATGGGGTCGGTTGCTATAGGTATTTGGTAACCATCGATTTAGGAAATAAGTTTAGTTTTAACTCATTGAAAGCCTAGAAACGCTACGTGTGGTACGCCGTAGCGCGTAGCAGCATTTTTCATTCGTGTTAGTTGTTATCCGTGAATGGGTTAAGTACCTACTTCAGATACCATAGAAAGTTAAGTACGAAAAAAAACATTTTCGTACTTGTTTTTTTTTAGTCATATAATTTATTTTATTACTATGCAATTATATTCAAAATGAACCTTGGTAGTCTGTTTTATGTGCAATGCAATTTATTCTTCACGAAAATCATTCTTCATCTTGTAATATAAATATACTGGTGAACCGATCACAAGACAAGATGGTTAGCTAAGCTGTGATATAATATATAAGCTTTCTACAAAGTTTTAAGTCTCTTGCTAAAAAAAACGTTGCCTCCATACAAATGTTGCACTCCCTTTTAACCCTCTTGGGGGGGGGGGGGATTTTCTAAAACACTGTAAGTTCTTTTTTGTATGTCAATAAGTAATCTTTCTACAAACGTTTAACCTTGTATTTAAAAAAAGAATTTCCCTCATACAAACTTTGCAATGATTTTTAACCCCCTTAGGGGTGGAATTTTCCAAAAACGCTGGAAGTACTTTATTATTATTCTAATAAGTAAGCTTTCTACAAAGGTTTAAGTCTCTAGCTAAAAAAACATGCGTCCTCCATACAAATCCCTGGCTCGCCGTGCCTTCGCCGGCGCCAACACCGTCCTGAACATGATCACTAGCCGACTCGATTGTCCTTATATTAGTAATTGCTGCCTTCTGCACATACGTCCTAACTGTTAGATTTATTAGTGACATTGAATGCTGACATGTTGACATTTTTATTTTTATTTTTTATAGTATAGAATTGTATACCTACTATTAATTTATGACATGATGATGTACTTACTAACATTAATTGTAAGCATTTACTAACATGATTGACCCAAGTTGGTCGTTGAATAAAGTAAATTAAATTAAATTAAAACAAATGTTGCACCCCCTTTCTTAGGGGCGGAATTTTCTAAAATGCTGAAAGTAGTATTTTTGTATTTCAATAAATAATCTTTCTACAAATTTTTAAGCTTCTATCTCAAAAAAGAATTTCCCTCATACAAACTTTGCAACCCTATTTAACCCCTTAGGGGTGGAATTTTCCAAAACGCTAGAAGTACTTTATTTTTATTCTAATAAGTAAGCTTTCTACAAAGGTTTAAGTCTCTAGCTAAAAAAACACGTTTCCTCCATACAAATGTTGCACCCCCTTTTAACCACCTTAGGGGTGGAATTTTCTAAAACGCTGAAAGAAGTTTTTTTGTTTTTTTAAGAAGTAATCTTTCTACAAACTTTTAAGCTTCTATCTCAAAAAAGAGTTTCCCTCAAAAAAAAGGAATTTTCCAAAACGCTGGAATTACTTTATTTTTATTCTAATAAGTAAGCTTTCTACAAAGGTTTAAGTCTTTAGCTAAAAAAACATACAAATGTTGCACACCTTTTACCTCTTTAGGGGTGGAATTTCTAAAAATCCCTTTTTATCCGTTGCCTACGTTATAATAAATAGTATTGGTGTAAATTTCAAGTTTCTAGTTTCAGTAGTTTCGGTTGTGCGTTGATGATCAGTCAGGAAGTCTTCTTTTATATATATAGATTATTTATTAAATAAATATGTAAGTAATTTTAGCTGTAGAAAACACACGTGAGTCTCAATATTTTAGATTATAATGAAACGGATCACCTTTATGACGTAAGTGACCCGTTACATAATAAATAATATATATATATATTTTATAGCCTATAAGTAGGACTATTGTGTCCCACTGCTGGGCAACGTCCCTTTTTTCCAAGTGGCGGAATAAATAATAATATAAAATAATTAATACTGACTCAGCATTTGTCATTTTCTGTTGAAACATTAAGTACATAACAACATCCCCTAATGACTTTAATTGACAGGTGAAAAAACCTTAAAGCAATAAAAGCGATACGGAACTCCAAAAATACCATTACGTGTCGGCAACAAGGTTCTGCCGTAATAAATTAACCCTGCCACTGCCACCGCGTTGACTAGAAATTTTAATTGCCTATTTTAATTGATAATTGACCCATTTATGCATGCAGTTTTTGTCAATCGATCAATTTATTCGTCAATATTCACTTACTTACATTGCACTGTATCCGTTCAACGAGATTGAATGACGTTTTATTTTCTTAACTTTTATTCTTGTTTACTCTTAATAAAACTAGTGTCTCTGAAAGCTGTATACCTCATCATCATCATCATATCAGCCGATAGACGTCCACTGCTAGACATAGGCCTCCCCCAAAGAGTGCCACAATGACGTGCACCACCCGGATCCAACGGACTGCTGCGATCTCTACCAGGTCATCAGTCCATCTAAAAAAAACTTTTTTTAAATTCACAAAAACTGCAGTGACAAACAAAAACGGAGAATCGGTGCGACCTGTACAGGAGAACAGCCGGACATACGAAAGAATTATGGCCTGAGCTGAAACGGAGAACTTCCATCGCTTCGCTCGCTGGTTCAAATAGGTTCAATTTTGATTTAAGAGTCCGCAGTAAGCTCGATTCTCCATACAAACGTAGTTACGCTTTCATTTTAAAACGACTAGTCAGTTTGCTCTGAAACTTTGTATTTAGAATAAGTTAAGTAACATCCAGGTATGTAAGTAGCTTCAGATACCATAGTAAAAAAAAAAGCATAAGTATTTAAGTTTTTAATACAAAACTTGTTTTTGCTTTATTTCGTTTGTTTTATAAACTGGAGCCATATAAACTAATTACAGACCTAGATATATCATGTCATTGTATACGCAAAGTTTCCTTATAATCCAACACGTAGTTTTAAATTGAGAACGATACACCGTTTGTATGGGAAGGTGAAATTCGGCCGAGCTTACTGCGGACTCTTAATAACACCGAATAATATGATTATCTCAATCTCGCAATTAAAGTATTAAAAACAACACATAATAACAATTGTTTTTCGTTGTATAGCGAATGCGGCTTACGATTTAAAATTAGAAGTCGTTGTTGAGGCGGTGTTACGAATTCTAATGTAAAAAGTCACGCGAGCGGTTTTGGGTTAAGTTGGAATACGTGGAAAGTTTTAAGTATTTTACTGTTACTTTTAATTGTAGCTATCAGTTTGATACCGTAACTCGTTGTACATAGGTACCTCGGATAGATATAAATGTCACTACCTATTTGTATTTTTTTTTTAAGATAATATTATCGCGGTACACGGTACACCGAAACACTACACTACCGCCCCAGCCTAAAGGCCGTAAGTCCCTACAGAGTTCATACGAAATTACGACCTATATGGGAACATTATAGTCGAGTTGTCCTAACGTGTGTTCAAAAAGTTTGGTGATCACCTCTCTACTCTCTACTGATCGATTGCGTAACGATTCCTACACGTACACTATTTATTGGAAAATGCTATATATTCGATAAATTATACTCATTATGTAATATGTGTAGGTAATTACTATGACATTACCAGTTAGATTTATTATATTGTATCTTTTGAATGGTACTGAGTTAATTTCTAGATTATTGACGACCCGAAAGGTGATCTTATTATTTTGTATATTGTTGACATTATGCTTGTATTATTTATGATAATGATAATAACGACATTGTTTAATATCTGACGATCACATTATAGATTCCTAAAAATTTATGTAAATAATGTAATTTTAAGTGCAATTTTATGTTGTCAAATATAAAAATCTATCTCTCTATCATAGGAAGATTTAAATGAGCTATTTTACATGCGAAAACGACTGTTGATTCCTCTGCATCCGTTTCTAGCTGTCAATCTTCAAATCGGTAAATGGTCTGTAACGCGCCTGTGATTTTTCTTGAGTCGCAAGTCGCAAGAGTCCATAAATTACGGCCTCTGCTTACCATGCGGGCAGGCAAAAAGTAGGTACTTGTTTACCACCGTTCTGGTAAAAAAAGGGAATAATATTGGATAAGTTTTTATTTAACAAAGCTGCTTTTTAACATCAGTTCTAAACGACAAATTGAAAGAATAGGTACCTAGTCAGAGTTTTTTCATAATATTTGCCAGTTAATTAAATATTGTGAATAACGTAAACTCAGCTGTTTTCGTCAGTTCCGAATTAAAAAAATGCCCCAAATCAACCCCTTTCTTTAACAGACTTGTCAGAAGCCAACAAAGAAATGAATGCGAAAAAAACCAGCGAATTTCATTCCTCAAAGTGTATTTTTTCCCCTTAATGTGATTTGATTACGTCAATTGGTAAAAGCACCCTTTAGAGCCAAAGTCACGTCCCCAAAGGATTGGGGAAAACAATAAAATATAATTCTTCGAGATATTTGTGGGTATCATCACCCTAATGGCAATTTCGGAATAAAGTTCGTTTTTAGAACGACTGAATCTTTTCGACAATTTACATAAAAAAAATTGTTACCGCCTCTATAGGTAATTTAATATACTAGGTAATTTAAATAGCAAAGAAAACTGGTACACTTTACAGAGAAAAGATATAATTATAACCTGTACCGGTTCTTAATAAACTATGTAGATTACCAGGGTGTTATTTTATCTTTTCGCGCGGGATGCTATACATATCTGTATAGGTAAATAATATAAACGGTCTAAAACGTACAATAACGCCTTCAGGGGGCTGTTGGGGCTGCCCTGGCGCTGCAGCGCGTCAGGGATGTTCGCCGCGTGGAACACCGACGGTTTCCAAGCCGTGCTGCGCAAGCGGCAAGCATCCTTGGCCGAGCGCGTACGGGGCAGCGCCAACGCTCTCCTGAGGGTGATCGCCGGGAGGATGGACAGCCCTATTCTAGTTCACTGGATGTCCATGCATGTGTATGCCAACTATAATTATACTTTCCACTAACATTAGTAATGATAAGTAAAGTAGTATAAGTTTTTTACTAACATAATATGGATGTGTGTCCGAAATAAATGCTTTCATTTCATTTCATTTCATTTCATTTTCATTTCAAAAATAAGTCTTCTGAACTGTACTTACACACAGATATTACTTTAATGTTAGGTTTTAGGGTTGCCATACTTGCCATACATCCCGCGGACATGTCCCGGTTTGTAGCTCGGTGTCCCGGCCAATTGTCCCGGATCGAAAACCATAAGTTAGGGACCAGAGGCCCTAGCACACTACGTTTTGTCGCGTTTTACGTGACGTCTCAGTACATTTTCGCCGACATAAAACCTAGTGTGCTAGGGCCTCAGAGGGGTGACCATGATATTTTTTAAACGAACTTAAGAACTACTCGACTGTCATTTCATACAAAAAGTGACATGATCTATCTGAAGCGCGTAGGTACAATGCGCTACGTGATCGACCTGCAGAGGGGTAATCACGTAACGTTTTGAACGCGCGTGAGGACAATCCAACTGTCATTTTTCCATATAAAATTTGACATTTAGATCTACCTAACGTGCGTACAATGCGTTAGGTACGTGATCGACCTGCGACTCGACAAATAGGCATGCATGTAGTTTTAGTACGCACTACGGACGGCCAGTCGCGCGCTTATTAGCTAGATAAGGCACGAGATGAAGACGAGTGCAAAAAAGTACCTATAAACAACTTAAGTATAAGTAGCTCGATACCCGTAAATAGGGAAACTCAACGATCCCCACCAATTCAAGTTAATTTAAGTCATAACGAGAGACCATTTCTACTTCCATTTGATTTAAGAACAGCCCTTTCCCTGTCTTAAGCATCGTATTTTCAAATACCTTTTCAATTGTCAGCTACATTCAATGCTTATAACTTGAAATGCGTTTCGAAACCCAACGGAAAAACAGCTTACTTACCCTACTTTAACAGTAATCTTATGCTTTTCTCCCGCAATGTTGTAAAAGGCATCCGATTGCCGCACGGTACCGAAATAGGACAAAAGACGACCAACAGCACTCGCTTAAGATGTTTTCCTTTTGAGTGTATATTGGTATTCGCTTCGACGAATAGAAGCTTGTCAAGTATTTAATTTAAATGAAGGGCCAAAATAATTGTGCCAAGGGGTAGCCAGTTACCCCCTATTTACGTTTGAGGGGTTGCTTTAAAAATATTGAATTGTGAGTGAAAGAGGTGTAATTAATGTTTATCGTGTCTTCGTTTTTAGGATAACATTTATAGGGTAGGGGAAATACGGACAAAATGACATAAATATATGGACAAAATGACATAGTGGGCTTATTTCAAAATTGCCGGGCTGTAACATGGTCAAAGACACAGCAACACGTGACCGCGGCCATTTTTAAAATCCTGCGAGGACCCTACCGCCATTGGCTCAGTCGCGGTGAAGTAACGAGTGTGAACGTCTTTCGTGGCTACAAAAGTTTATTTAATACATGGCTTTCTTCAGTGTTTTGGTGAGTTACTTGTTGTAATTTGTGATGACTGTTACTAAAATCGAAGACCTATGATATGAGCTAATGATTTGAATTAAGTTTAATACGATTTTCGGTTGGTTTAATAAAATATGATTTTTTAATGCTACTTGTTTACATTTGGGCAAAATGGCATACCTATACAAACACTGGACAAAACGACATACTTAGTGTATGTCATTTTGCCCGTAGTTATTTTGATGTTTAATGCCTCTTATTTTCTCTCAGAAAAAAGTCAGAGACCAAAGAGGCAGCGTAAAACTGCTCATGTCGAATATAGCTCTGGTACTGAAGAAGATTTCACCGCCGAGACACAGGATGATGAAGACTGCCCCTGCATTTATTGCAATGACCTTTACTCCCGTTCTAAGCCCGGTGAAAGCTGGTTACGAAGTATGAGTTGTTCTCGTTGAGCTCATGCTTCATGTGCTGATGTCCCAAAGAAGACTAAACGATTCATTTGTGAACTTTGTTCTTAAAATTCTAGTATGTCGTTATGTCCTTACCTTTAAAATTTTGTATGTCATTATGTCCTTACCTTGTGTGTCATTTTGTCCATTCGATATGGAAAAAATGGTTTTTGTGATGGATAAAAAAAAATCTTAATAATAACTTTAATATTGTTCCTATTTAATTAAAAGGCTGTGTTACTGTTAGTCTATGAACCTAAGATGATTATAAATTAATGAGACTGATTATAATTACTTTAAATAAAGAATTATGATTCTAAATCAATACACCCTGTCATTTTGTCCGTACTTCCCCTATATAGTTATAGGCATACATGGCCCGTCGCTACTATCAAACTGAGCTATCGGAACAATCTGTCTCGACCACTAAATCTTCAATTCAATCAGTTCCTTCTTACAACGCCTTAGGTAGGTGTGTGTGGTGAGTTGGTGACATCTACCTAGAAGACTCATAGGCAACATTTTTAAATTTTTCCCTTAATTTGAAATTTATAAATTTTGTTAGCAGCTGCTTAACACAAAATTAACTAAGAACTGATTCAAATGGCATCGTGAAAATATCGGTAGGTAAGTAGCTTATTATATATTCTATTAAACAATTAGACTTTGTTTATAGCAGTCCTTTAGTTAATTAATATCGTATGGCTTTATTGTCATAAAAATTATAACACATGAAATACAATAGAAAATAATAGAAGGTACATTTACAATAAAATATCTAAGTTTGACAGCCAATCCCTGGCATTCGCTGTAAGCGCGTACAGATCGCTGAGTTCTCCCGCAAAGCGTCTTGTAGGGCACTCCTCCACAATATGAGCGGTTATCCTTTAGTTAACAATCATTCAGACTGCAGAATCCCTTTTTGCTTTTTAACAAGTTCTCCTCCATGACAACAATGTCACGCGCCATCGCAAAGCGTAGGGGAGAGTGGGTAACAGTGGATCACGGGTCACAGCGGATTATTCGCTATAATTCTTACGTGTGATGCTTTACGCACACAAGCAAACGCGTGGCTACTGCTCGTCGATACCCCCCTCTCACGCGCCAGTCGCTGCCGCGCTCGCCGAGCGGAATCACGTGCTGTCACACGCAGGCCTGTAGGTAAGTACGAAAGTATTTTTATACGTAATTTAGAAATTTGTCGTATTCCCAACCCTTTAATAAATATAAATGATAGTTGTATGTTTTGAACTTGTTATTTGTAAAATCCGTTGTGGGTAATGTAATTTTGGCTTGGGTATAAGTAGTTAGTAGTAGTCGTAACAGCCTATGGGTCACAGTGAATAATTTTCATTTGGGTCACAGTGGACTTAATAGTTGAGTTAGCGTCAACAATGTTCTTATTAAAATGTTTGTTATTGATTAGGTACTGAAGAAGTAAATATGTTTATTTGAATAGAGAAGAGAGCTTTATGGAAATTAAAGGAGAAAAACTGTTTTTTATTCAAACAAAATGTTGATTAGTTTAGGTCTCTTTATACCAGCATAATTTGTAAGACTTTTGTTAATTTTTTATAAGACACTCTGTCTTAGAATATAAATAAATAAATAATTATGTAGAAAAGTAGTATTTTATTGAACTTTTTTTTAATAGATCCAGTGTACTCCAAGCGATTCCCTGTCACCCATGAAAAGATCCAAATTGACCCATCCACGTGTCACAGTGGATCATTTCCCATTTTTTTAAACTTGTTATAACTTGTAAGTTTATGCCGTTTTTGCCAATAATTGCACTTGTTTTTGTAGATTAGGGACGTATCTTGTGGTTAATTATCATAGATTAATTATTTAGGCATAAACTTGGGATTTCTGGAGCTTAAAAAAAAAGTGACCCACTGTTACCCACTCTCCCCTACATACGTCCTTTTTTTTAAACCGCTTCAGTATTGCCAACTTGCCAAATTTATGCGTACCTACATAAATATATATATATGTCACCGTTAGATTGTGAAAACCGTCAGTTTATAATCTTACCCGTTATAATTGTAAGCTGACGGAATATTGTGAACTTCTAAAATAATTCATAATTTCACAATCACAAAGATTTTTTTTTATTTTTATTGATAAAAACGTTCACGATGACATTACAGTTATATTGGAACAGTAGAGCACCTAAATAATTAGTGTGACAATTGTGACATATATTATTTTGTTTATTTATTTATTATTACCAAACAATGGGTACCTAATAAAACTTAATCTATTACAATTCCATGCAAAACTGTTTTGGAAGTTTGTCTGCAGGTACGAGTCTCAATAGAAGAAAATAAAATCAAAAGTGATCGATAGACTTGTTTAGTTTTTTTTTATATCACGTCGGTGGCAAACAAGCTTACGGCCTGCCTGATGTTAAGCTGGTACCGTCGCCTATGGACACTTGTGACTCCTGAAGAATCACAAGCGCGTTGCCGACCCTTTATTCACTTGAAGATTCGCTGTGTTGGCTGATAGAGACATGCAGGTCCCTCACTCCCAACACAGTGCATCCTATTATAACTAAGTTTGTATTTATAGAGCTTCGTGCTAAACATTTGTGTAAAGGAGTGTTTGGAGTAACTACTTTTATTTACTTTTTTTTTTTTAGCTCACATTTAAATGTAAGCTTATTTGGCTCGTGTCGAATGCCTTCGGGTATATCTATCTTCAGCATATCTCTATTTGCGATCGTCTAAAGTCACTATACCTTATCATTATCGATAATATTTGCCACAATAAAAAGAAAGTTAAACTCGCGTGCACGCCCTTAACTATGCCCAGTAATTGAAGGTATAAAAAGTCTAATTGTAAATTTTAATTTATTGTTTTACAACACGCAGGTTTATCTTCAAAAGCGATCACAGTCTACCTGTAGGTTTTGACCAGCGTGACAGGCTACATCAAAAGGGTTTTTTAGCCTTCAACCGTAGATACGATCGTTTAACGCATTTTGGAATACGCATTTAATTATCGGGTTGCTAGGTGTGCAGTCACGGTAACGGTGTTTGTTGTTTAAAAATTGACCTTGTTGTTAGGTAATAAGGTCGTTTTCCCTTAACACTCTTAACAAGTACGAATAGGACATAATAATCATATCCGTAAAGTTATAAAAAGTTGAAATATCTTTGATAACGATAAAGGCTACAGAATATTATCAGATTGAATCCACCAAAGATGCACGAAGATGTATTTTCATAAAGTCACTTCGCATGCTTGAGAGCTAGGATAGGTATGCAAAGCTAGCAAAGCTAGTGAATATCCATTCACCCTAATACTATTTACGTAGAGAACGCACACTGTCTAACAAAACTAATGTTAACACTGCCTCGTAATAGTACATTATGATACAAGTGTGCTAAGTTGGTCATTACACACGAGTCGGTTTTTAAGCCTGAGCCGAAGGCGAAGGCTTAATGGAGACGAGAAGTGTAATGACCAATGCTCACGTGTTTCATACGACGTTTTTCAACACATTTGCGAGGAAAAAAAAAATAAAAATAAAAAATGAAAATGTTAAAAGATATGTAATGAAAAGGCACTAGTGCGATAATGTAATGTAAAAGTCACGGCATGGGTAATATTCTGCATTATTTTGCTAATATTTAAAAAGATATATAATGAAAAGGCACTAGTGCGATAATGTAATGTAAAAGGCACGGCATGGGTAATATTCTGCATTATCAGTGTAAATACGCTGTAATAAGACCTACTTTACGAGCAGGTGTGTTGAAAACTAACATTACGTCCCGCTCTACCATAACACGTTCTCTTTCGTGCAGTTAGGGTTGCCAGCTTTGCCCGTCATCGCAGTAACTCAAAACCGGCTACCCGTCAATGAGTGTATCTATCAGTAGCTCTAGTATAAGTTTTATTGATACATATACGTTTTCGAACGCGTTTGCGTTTAGTTTCAATTTGTATGGCAACGCGTAGTTCCTAATAGTTACCACGAGGGGCGCTGTTCGCGTTGATATATAAATTGAGACTAAACGCAAACGCGTTCGAAAACGTATTGTATGGCTAAAACTTATACTAGAGCCTCTGTATATCCCTGTTAACAGCGAAGGGATGTATTGTTACCTCGGTGCGCGAGAACCTAGTTTAGTTGAATCGGCAAGTGTGGCAGGCCTGTTACTGAGTTGTGACGTCATGACAATTGTGATGTGCATAGTTGAAAATTATTTACGTAACAACGATCATCATCCTCCCTGCGTTATTTCCGGTTGTGCCCTAAAGGAGCCCGGGTCCGCTTTGACCCCTAATCCCAAGATTTCGCATAGGCCCTAGTTTTACAAAAGCGACTGCCGTCTGACCTTTACGTAATAACGATATGAAAAGTTCAGACGATGTAGGCTCAGAAAACTCGCTTATGCTCAGTGAGAATGAGAGCAGACTATGAGCCTACGTCGCCTATTAAGGCGACTATCAATGCAATTTGCTGGTATAACTTGCAAGAGTTATCTTGAGACCTTGTAACGAGATAAACCGTGTTTGATGGTATGCGTAGACGGCTATCACTTACCTATGTGTGTAACAGCAACCTGACGAACTCGAAGAGTCGTCCACACTTGATTTTATGCACCGCGCTAGTCAGTCAGATAGATTTCTCACAGAGGTG
This sequence comes from Epinotia brunnichana, assembly GCA_963854355.1. Taxonomy (NCBI): domain Eukaryota; kingdom Metazoa; phylum Arthropoda; class Insecta; order Lepidoptera; family Tortricidae; genus Epinotia; species Epinotia brunnichana. Next base: position 27,502,770 of record OY977950.1, on the reverse strand, counting down.
GGTATGCTTTGGGTTCACGGTCATGGGAGCAATTAGTGCTTTCTAAAGAGGGCGCCATGCATTTCAATTTATACTCTAAAATGCAAAAGAGTTGTATGCAGGAGACCTATTTAGTAGCTAGCCACATAGAAATATGAACAAAGATTCAATTACAGAAAGCAAGTTTATTACAGTTCTCACAATCGTTTTAAATATTTACTAAACCTTAACTCTACTGTAGGGATAGCGGCGTGGCTCTCTCAGATGAGATTAAAATATAGGTCCCTGACCGAGGACGAAGTTTGACTCTAAAGTTAAATCTTTATATATAAGTAGGCTTCATTATTACGCTTAGGTCTGTGTGAGGCTCGTTTGCATTATTAAATTACAACATTAATATCTCATGGCAGATTCCATGAATGACACCAAAAAAATGGAGGGAGGTCACCTCTAGAAACCCGCTACACGTGCGTCACGTCCCGCTGCGGTCCACTGCGTCTACCCAGGCTCCCAGATGAGAAACTGCTCGTGTCGGCATCCGCATGTGAAGTACAAAAGGGGCGTATCACCGCACGCGAATTCCTGCGCCCGCTCAATTGCCTGTCCGCAACTGGAGCCCCCGCAAGGCAGCCAGCACGTTGTCGCTGTAAATCACAATCAACATTTAAGACTTGAACGAACAAACAACTATCACTTTCTCTCCGACCACATTTCGACAGAAATTACTAGAACTAGCTTTACCTGGCAAGAGTTCAAAGCTAAGCGTTGGTGATTTTCCGCCTCCCAGATATCTTCTTTAAGAAGTAGTGTGTTACATCTGAAACAAAGCAATGTCCCTCCTCTAAAAAACCGCCGCTTGAACACGATAAATATTTCTTCCGCTAGATCGGCGACAATTTCATTTCACTCACCGACATTTCCAAAGCGTCAAAGCATCTCTGTGTCACTGGATGTATGCTGCTACATTTAAGTTAAACAAATGGCCTCCCGGCCGAAGCGAGCACTTCTCAAAAATTGCGACCTTTTCGCTCAACGCATTTTCGAAGAAGAACTTCTCATTGCTTTTGACAGCCGAGAAAAAAAAAGAAGCTACCATAGACAATCCCCATATTCTGTTCAAATACCATAGAGGTATAGACCTGTAGTTATGCCTTGGATGCATGACGACAAATTATTTATCAAAAATCAAATATGATCATATTTTCTAATAGCTTGTTAAAAGTTAAGGATTATTCCTAGCGCTTTGACAACACACAAAAAAAAAGACTTATATCGTTGCCTTGAACGAGATGATAAACGCTCTGGCGCAGTTCCTCCGTTGGTCAACAGATGTCGGAATCGTCGCTTGCGCCGTTCTGCAATAGATGGCGCTGTGAGTCTGAAAGTTAATGTGTCGATGCCGAAATTACACCGTAACATTACCGCTTCAGTTAGATAAAAAAAATTTTTTTTTTCAAAAAAAATTTTTTTTTTCAAAATTATATGTCAATATAAACCTGTAGAGAGAGAGGATATACATAACTCCTTGTCCAACCATCCCACTAAGAAAGCGCACTGCCTTCACTATACATCATACGCAGCTCAGCCTATAGTACGACCATGCCGCATATGAAAGGTCATCGACCCCTGACATACACAAGAGTTCCTCCTTCAGGAGCAAAAAAAAATCCAAAGATGTACGTGGCGATATGACAGGTGTCATAGCGTCTCGTTAGAAGCTAAAACTAGCTTTCAAAAGTTTGAAAAGTTCAAAACGATAAAATGCCGCTGACTGCTCGTGAAGCTTCCAGCTTGCTGCCCATAACGTTCTGAAATATTTCAATTACCATAACAAAGCAACACTAACGTAAAGTTTTAGGAAGTACTGTCTATGATTAAAACCAGCGCTTGCATATGTTGATAAGACATATACCCGTGATATATACCTACTCACTTTAATGCACCAAGTAGAAATCGTAACAGACTAAAAAATAGCAACCCCTTTTTCACACAGAAATCTTTAAGTAGTAGATCTTAAAAGTTATACTAGATATGTCCATATGACAGAAGCAGAGATAAGAAGACTTATTGTCCTTTTAGAGAAGTACCGAATTATTTCGTTCAGCAGTAGAATAATATCAAGTGGATACAGAAGTTCCAAGTAGCTTAAGCCTAACGTCGACAGTTATTTACCTAAACTAACACGCGCGTTCCTATCATGCGACTTATGCCATACGTATGCGTATGCGTATGCCTATGCTATGCTATGCTATGCTATGCTATGCTATGCTATGCTATGCTATGCTATGCTATGCTATGCTATGCTATGCGTCCCCACTTCTATGAACTTAACTACAAACCTAGCTATCTATACGATGCGCTAGTTCCACGCTACGTTACTTACCTATTTATTTACCTAACAAACCACACTTAAAGCATGCACTAGTGTGTTTGATATTTATCGTATATTGTTACCTAACACAATCGATGGCCAACTCGAAGGTGTATCCTAATATCGAGGTCAACTGTACATTCCGGGAATTTCGATTTGAGTGCATAATAATTACCTACAGGCATTTACCTAGGAAATACTACGTTCCTATATCTGACTCAACGAATAAGGGTTACTCAAACTGTAAAAAAAAATCCATGTCTGGTTTCACATTGACAGACGTAATGGCTACTTACGGTTCGTTTATTACCTAATATACCTACATGAATTCTTCACCAATCAGTGGTTATCCAAAATAAGCTTGAAAATAAAACATGAGTCTACCTAACAAATAGGTCAAGGTCATTATCATTAACCTCATAGTAACTCTAATGATTTATTCGAATAGCATTCTGTCTGACTGTATCAGTCTGGTTGTGACTTTACAATGTCTTTAACATGCCAAATACCTAGAGACCTCTGAGTACTAAAATTGCTAAGTTCATATGTCACTGGAGATACTTTCCTAAGGACAATGCATTTCTTGAACTTCGGAGCTAGTTTGCGAGCGAAGAATTTACTTGCGTCGGAGAGAGGAAATTCTCTTTTCCAAACCACTTGACCCAGGTCATATTCTAAGCGTCTCCTACCTCTATTATAGTACACTCGGCCACGCTGATAAGCCTTCTGTAAACGTTCATTGACCTTTTCAAAAATAGGCTTAAGATGTGACCGCAACGATGAATATAGGTCTCTATTTGTAAATTGCAAATCACTGCCACTAAGAGGTCCTGAAGGGTACCATTCGCCAGAAAGAATGGCCTCTCGCCCACTATTCAGAAAATAAGGGCTATAACCAGTAACCTCGTGAACAGCTGTGTTTATAGCAAACTCAATCGCACTGACCTGTTGATCCCAAGTGCGATGATCTGTACCTACATAAGATGCGACCGCGGTGCCTATAACTTTCAGTGACCGTTCAGCCGGGTTGTTCTGCGGTGTAAATCTACAGTTATAAAAGAGTTTAGGTATTTTGTATTTTTCCTTCAGTGACTGCATGTGGTGAGACACATACTGCGGGCCATTGTCCGAGATAATGCACTGAGGGACACCATACTTCAATATAACATTATTTTCAATTAAGCCTACGACAGTTTTCGCTAATGAGTTTCTCATCGGAAAAATACAGGTATACTTCGTGAAACAATCACAGACTATTAGAATGAATTTGAAACCTTTATAACTTCTAGGCAGAGGTCCGAGGATATCGGTACATACTACTTGCCAGGGTCGTTGAACCTTCTTAGGATTCTCCATTAGCCCCGCAGGTGCTTCATTAGTGCTCTTGTAAGCTAAACAAACCTGGCAACTTTTTACATACTTTTTAATATCACTTAGCATTTTAGGCCAAAAATAAGTCTGTGCTACCCGTTTTAAAGTTTTAAAAATACCTAAGTGTGCAGCGTCCGGTCTGTCATGACATTGCTTAAGTATATCCTGCCTTAAATCATTGGGCACTACTCTCTTCCACTCCGAGTCCCCAGATAACGGATTTTTGTTTCTAATGCGCTTGTAGAAGCCATCATTAATGATTTTAAAATCAGGAAATTTCTGAGGAGCTTTCTCAACCCGATTGTATGTATTAGTATACCACGCATCAGTTACGTTATTTATCGGACAGATGAGTTCGACTGCTTCAGACGATACTGGAGCTCTAGAGAGTGCGTCTGCTAGTTTATTTTCAGTTCCTTTTTTGTACTGTACATCAAAGTTAAATTGAGATAGTCTGAGAGCCCACCTAGCCAAACGTCCAGTTGGTGACTTTAGACTGACCAGCCACTGCAGACTGCTGTGGTCGGTGTAAACCTTTGTTTGGAAAGGAGAACCTTCTATATAACCTCTATATTTTTCTAATGCAAAAATAAGGGCGTTTAGCTCCTTCTCACAGACAGAGTGATTCCTTTCTGTGCGAGTAAGGGTCCTACTTGCATAAGCAACGGCATGTTCATGACCATCATCATCTAACTGGGAAAGGGCGCATCCCAAGCCGACATCAGAAGCATCAGTAGTAATAATGAAAGGTCTATCAAACTTAGGAATGGACAGGATTGGTGCCGTTACTAAGAGTTCCTTAACTATTTTAAATGCCTTATGAGCTTCAGACGTGAACTGGAAAGAAGTTCCTTTCGGAAGTTTTCTAGTCAGTTTATTTAATGGAGCACAAACAGAAGAATAAGCTTTTATAAACCGTCGGTACCAAGACACCATCCCCAGAAAACGTCTAAGTTCCTTTTGTGAAGTAGGTATAGGAAAATCTACTATGGCACGCACCTTGTCACTATCAGTACGCAAGCCCCTGCGATCTACAACATATCCTAGGAATTTCAAAGAGGAGCGACAGAAAGCAGATTTTTCCAGATTAATAGTGAGTCCGGCTTGTCTCAACTTTTCACAAGCCTTCCTTAGCAAAGTCATGTGATCTTCAAAGGTCTCAGAAATTAATATTATGTCATCGACATAGTAAAAGATATTATGAGCAAATTCTGGTCCGAAGACCTTGTCCATAAGTCTCATCATTCGGGCACTAGAATTTACCAAACCGAATGGGAGTCTACGGAAATGGAAGCTACCTAATCCTGGCAAGGAGAAACAAGTCTTCTCTCTTGATTCCTTTGCTAACATAATTTGAAAGAAAGCAGACTTCAGATCCAAAGAACTCATATACTTGGCATTATTGAGGGAATCCAATATTTCTTGAACCCTGGGCATAGGATACGTGTCTATTTTAGTTAAGCTGTTGAGTTTTCGACTATCTAAGCACATTCTAAGTTCACCGTTTGCCTTCGGTACTAACAAAATTGGACTACTCCATGCTGAATTGCTTTTTTCTATAATGCCCATGCGCAACATGTCATCGATTTCCTTTCGAACATATTCCCGGTGGTGATATGGAATTGGATAATATTTTTGCTTCACCGGCAGATGGTTGCCTGTATCTATGACATGTTCCTCCAACGGGGTACAACCCAACCGGTCCTTAGTAGCCGCGATGCATTTAAAATCGGATACAATTCTGTCTAATTGAGCCTTCTGCAGGTCACTTAGATCCTCCCGATCATGCAAATGTATATCAGAGTCTTTCAACAAGTTTATCTTAGAAGACATTATGCCAAAACGATTAGTTTTCAAAATGTCCGAGCAAAGGTCAAATCTAGCTAGAAAATCTACGCCCAATATGAGAGGTGTGTTCACATCTCTACACACAAAGAATGTGACATAGTGTAAGTTATGTTTATAAGAGATAGGTATTTCCATTTTTCCTAAGACCGTCAAGCGCGCACCGTTTCCTACTGCTAAGTCTTTCGCACATGTCTGCAGTGGAAATTGCAGGCCTTCACTCTGTAATAGTAAATATGCGGATTCACTCATAATGGAGACAGCAGCTCCCGTATCCGCCAAGGCGTTACACTCTAAACCTAAAATACCTACAGATAGGAATGGTCTACGATCACCCACAACTTCTTTAAATAGAGGGCGATATGCGTTCTCTTTAAGCGAGTCAGACGCACCTACTTGCGTTTGTGTAGACTGGTCAGAGACTTGCGAAACTCTAGAACTATTATTATTATTACCGTAACAAGTCTCTGACCTGCCACCTAGTTTTTTGAACAAGGGCAGTTCCCAGTGAGGACTCCGGGCCTCCTACACCTAAAGCAGATAATCGTTGGATATGCGTCACACCGAGAATGATGATGATTACCACCACACTTTCCACAAGAAGCTATATTCCTATTCTGTCCTTGGCCAACGTTACGAGGTCTAGCATCAGAGGTTGAAGGAATGGGGTTCGCGATCCCATTACAGAAGCTGGGTATAACTAACTCCCGACCGGTGTTCAAAAATCCGCGGTTTTCGCATTTAAACTTTGACACTTCTAAACGCTCACAAATATTCTTAAGCTCCCGCACGGTACGTACTTCAGTTAAAGCCAGACGCGAAATGAAGTAAGGGTTCATGTTAGTCATTATGATTTCTAGTTGTTCTGCACTCGTTATAGGTACAGTCAACCGTAAAAACAAACTTTCCATTATGTTGACATACGACCTAATTGACTCATTCTTGTCCTGTAACCTAGCCTTAATCTGGTTCAATAGACATCGTTCATATTCTACCGGCTGGAATTCCTCTTTAAGTGACTCGACAAGATCTTCAAAATGGTTCACATGTGACTTATTCGTGCGAAACCACATCAAAGCTTCCCCAGAAAAAAGGTGAACCGCGTTCCTCAACAATTCAGAGTCCGAAACCCCCGATGAATACTTAAGCTCTTGCAAACGGAAGACAAACTCATGGACTGGACCCCTACCATCATATATAAGACCCCACTTAAGCACCTGAGAAGTGTGCCCTTGACATACCACAGGAGGAGAAGACTCAACAACTCTGTGATCAGTATCCCGAGAAGATGTGCTAGTTTGAGTACATTTTAAATTTTCTATGGCATTAAACGCCTTAGTAACTAGCGCTATCTTCCTGAGTCGCTGATCAGCACCTAACAAACTCAATTTTTCTAACCTTAAGATGAGATGAGACAGCTTCGACAAGCATCTCCTTCGACACGACGAGGATGTGTGATCGGCCCTCAACACTGCATCCAGCTTTCCTTCGCAGACCTGAAATTCGTCATCAATGGACAAGCCTGAGATAAAAGAGTTCGCCTTTATGGTATCCAGCGCAGTGCCTTTAGCAGATTTAAATTGTTGTTTGAGCTCATCTACAGTGCCAGCAGGATCTACCTCTAAGCCTTTCGCTTGCAATTCAAATAACAGTTCATCTTTGGTCAGGTTATCTACTTCAATCTGTAACGCCATGTTTGACAAGTAAAGTAGTGCTTAACACTTATTAAGAAAATCAAACAGACAAGTAAAACCAGCTGATTTCAATTATTGATACTTGTCTTTCTGATTTAGGTAATATAGGATAGGTTTGATACCTATTTAGTAATATTAATCGACTTTCACACAAAGCAGTAAAAAATTATTCAAAGTTTAGTTCAGGAGAATTGAAATGTCAAGTTTGACAGTTAATTTATAATAGTTACAAACAGTAGCTTATATTGTGTCCAGTTGGAACACCAAAATTTATATTTCACTCTACAGAGTGATGAAAAAAAAAAAAATTACACCCGTTGACACAAATAGTAAAATGCTTTGACACATGAACAGTAGATATAGATATTTGATAAAGACTATGTAACTCAACAAAATATAAGCCTCACACAACCCTACTCAGACCGCATCTAATACAGGTAATTCCTACTATCAAAAAAAAACACCATGCACCGATAACCGTTGAAACCTCAACCCCAAAGCATCACGTTGGGCCGACAAAATGTAACGAGATAAACCGTGTTTGATGGTATGCGTAGACGGCTATCACTTACCTATGTGTGTAACAGCAACCTGACGAACTCGAAGAGTCGTCCACACTTGATTTTATGCACCGCGCTAGTCAGTCAGATAGATTTCTCACAGAGGTGGGTATGCTTTGGGTTCACGGTCATGGGAGCAATTAGTGCTTTCTAAAGAGGGCGCCATGCATTTCAATTTATACTCTAAAATGCAAAAGAGTTGTATGCAGGAGACCTATTTAGTAGCTAGCCACATAGAAATATGAACAAAGATTCAATTACAGAAAGCAAGTTTATTACAGTTCTCACAATCGTTTTAAATATTTACTAAACCTTAACTCTACTGTAGGGATAGCGGCGTGGCTCTCTCAGATGAGATTAAAATATAGGTCCCTGACCGAGGACGAAGTTTGACTCTAAAGTTAAATCTTTATATATAAGTAGGCTTCATTATTACGCTTAGGTCTGTGTGAGGCTCGTTTGCATTATTAAATTACAACATTAATATCTCATGGCAGATTCCATGAATGACACCAAAAAAATGGAGGGAGGTCACCTCTAGAAACCCGCTACACGTGCGTCACGTCCCGCTGCGGTCCACTGCGTCTACCCAGGCTCCCAGATGAGAAACTGCTCGTGTCGGCATCCGCATGTGAAGTACAAAAGGGGCGTATCACCGCACGCGAATTCCTGCGCCCGCTCAATTGCCTGTCCGCAACTGGAGCCCCCGCAAGGCAGCCAGCACGTTGTCGCTGTAAATCACAATCAACATTTAAGACTTGAACGAACAAACAACTATCACTTTCTCTCCGACCACATTTCGACAGAAATTACTAGAACTAGCTTTACCTGGCAAGAGTTCAAAGCTAAGCGTTGGTGATTTTCCGCCTCCCAGATATCTTCTTTAAGAAGTAGTGTGTTACATCTGAAACAAAGCAATGTCCCTCCTCTAAAAAACCGCCGCTTGAACACGATAAATATTTCTTCCGCTAGATCGGCGACAATTTCATTTCACTCACCGACATTTCCAAAGCGTCAAAGCATCTCTGTGTCACTGGATGTATGCTGCTACATTTAAGTTAAACAAATGGCCTCCCGGCCGAAGCGAGCACTTCTCAAAAATTGCGACCTTTTCGCTCAACGCATTTTCGAAGAAGAACTTCTCATTGCTTTTGACAGCCGAGAAAAAAAAAGAAGCTACCATAGACAATCCCCATATTCTGTTCAAATACCATAGAGGTATAGACCTGTAGTTATGCCTTGGATGCATGACGACAAATTATTTATCAAAAATCAAATATGATCATATTTTCTAATAGCTTGTTAAAAGTTAAGGATTATTCCTAGCGCTTTGACAACACACAAAAAAAAAGACTTATATCGTTGCCTTGAACGAGATGATAAACGCTCTGGCGCAGTTCCTCCGTTGGTCAACAGATGTCGGAATCGTCGCTTGCGCCGTTCTGCAATAGATGGCGCTGTGAGTCTGAAAGTTAATGTGTCGATGCCGAAATTACACCGTAACAACCTCATTCGTATGACGTTAGTACGCGGTCGAGTCCCAAGTTAACTCTTGCGGGATATATGTGATCACATCACATCAGCCTATTGCAGTCTACTGCTGGACATATGCCTCCCCAGGGAACGCCACAAGACCCGCTCTCCCATCCAGTCACTACCAGCTACCATACTTAATATGGCATATCTGGCCCGAGGGCGCCCAAGTCGACCATTGCCAATTCGTAACCTCCATTCGAGAACCTGTTTACTCCACCAACCATCACCACGGTTCTGGACAGATGTGACCAGCCCACTGCCATTTCAGTTTGCTACACCTCGTAAACGCTACGTTTGTGATAATTGGCTACGTATGCCTCCCCAGGGAACGCCACAAGACCCGCTCTCCCATTCAGTCACTACCAGCTACCATCCTCAATCTGGTCTATCTGCCCCGAGGGTGACCAACACCACGTTTGCTAATTCGTGACCTCCATTCGAGAACCTATTTACCCCACCGACCATGACCAAGGTTCTGGACAGATGTGACCAGCCCACTGCCAATTCAGTTTGCTACACCTCGTAAACGCTACGCGAAAAACATATTTTATATCATGAATGAAATGCGTGATTAACTACTTAGTATAGGTACTTAAAGTGCCCTCGTAGACTTCGAGAATAATATCACATATTTCAGTTTACAAAACGTTATACTAGTGGCAGCGACAAGGTGTTAAAACAGACACGTCCGACGTATAAAAGTTACCATGTCGCTCCCTAATTAACCTCGCGATGACAATTTTACGGACAGGAAACAGATCGGATCTCCGTCCTCATAATAGCCGAATAATTACGTTACGCGGCCGAACTGTTTTGTAGCCGTTCATCAGTAGGTCGATCACGTAACGCATTGTACGAACGTCGGGTAGGTCTAAATGTCACTTTTTATATGGAAAATTGACGGTAAAATTGAACCGACGCGCGTTCGGAACGTTACGTGATTACCCCCCAGGTCACACAAGGGTCCGTAGCCAAACGTCGGACTCCAGCGGGCATTTTCGTGGCATGTCAGAATGATAGGCAAGGTTCGCAAATCAATCAATTCACTTTCGAGTATTTGTACTTAGTATTTGGTACCTAGTATTTATAATGTGAAATTCCAATAATGTGACCTTTCTGTAACTTAAGTTCGGAGTGCTGTCGTAGTATCGTATCCATTGCAATACATAGATATGCAAATTAACAAATAAAGCAAATCTTTCTATTGATTAGACGGCACTCTACCAACAAATATAAGTATGAACAACAGTCATAATGACGCATGTCAGCTATTTATTTGTTTTTTAAGTGGCCATTTCAGTGGGCTATCAGTCATCACTTCAAAGAGTATTTACACATTAAAGATGAATAAATGATAACGGGTAGCTAATTTAATTAACTATGTTACAAATAATAAATAATACATTATAATAGTCGTAAGTTAAGATTTTTTTGTAAACTTTACCTTGCCCTCAAACTGCCCCCTATAGTCCGACGTATGGGGTCCGTACAATAGGCTACATGATTTTTTTACGGTGCCATTCGAACCAGTTTATTCATTTATTGCAATATATTTACATTATTTACAGCTGTTATAGTAAAATTAGAACAACGTGGACCCAGCATAGGAAATAGGTACGTTTTTTGAGTGGATCAAATGTTTGTATGGGACTAGACTAGCTATAAATAGAGCACTAGACTAGAGGACTAGATACAAATTGACATAGAATACTATGTCAATTTGTCACAATAGTGACGTCACAGCATTATCTTCGTACTAACCGTTGTGCAAATTACATAAATTGCTGTTTTGGTCGCGAAATACTGCGTCCATAGTTATTTTTTGATTATTATTTTATTAAACTGTAAGGATTTCATTAATCTTTTTTGCTTTTGGCCGATACTTTTTTTGAAACTTTCAAGTCTCTTTTATTTGTTTAAATATGAAGGGTCCACGGAAAGAACATGTCTAGTCACATTTTTTTCAAAATAAGTTTGTAATGTTAAAATGTTGAGCTCGTTATAAGCTATTACGTGACATTAGAATCTCATTTTGAAAAAAAAGTGACTAGACATGTTCTTTCCGTGGACCCTTCATATATTTTGTTATATACACTTCATTGTAATATCTAGATGAACTGAACACGAGGAAAGTACTTAATTGGGTAGGTAGTTTCCTCATACTAAAATGTAGGTATAATATGGTGGCACCATGTGAAAAGCAAACGTTCTAGCTACCTATCGCAATAAATTATAAAACTAGTGGCCAGGTTTTAAAAAAAAAACCGGATAATTGAATCCACCATAAAAATTCCATATAATTATTGAACGTGCTCACAAAATTTCACGAGAATCGCTTGAGAAATGCGACCTGTAGAGGAGAACAGCAGCTGGGATTTGGGCCAAAGTTGAGTAGGAGTTTAAATAACAATCGGTTAAGTGCAAGTTGGACTCGCGCAAGAAGTGTTCCGTACCATTATCTATAAAAACGGCAAAAAAATCACGTTCATTGTATGGGAGCCCCCCTTAAAAAAATATTTTATTTTGGTTTTAGTATTTGTTTTTATATTCAATATATATTTATTTCAGGTTACTAGACCCATAATGTGTTAGTTACAATAAATTAAATTAAATTAAGTGTTAGTGACAAAATAAATTACTAAATACTATTCTTACATTAATTAACTTATTTATTTATTTATTTAGCCCAGATATGAGACACTGGTGCATGCAATGACTGCCAGTGTCTCATAAATGGACAGTCAATACGGTCGGCGACGACCGCCAGCAGGGCGCTGCCGCCGGCGCGCGCGCGTCGCGCCGCAGAGGCCGCCCTCTTGCGCATGGTGCTGTAAAAACAGTCCACGCGCGCCTCCGCGAACATGCCCGAGGCACTGCAGTATCGCGGCAACCGCAGCAGCACCCTGAAGGCGTCATTGTATTGAACGCGGAGAGCGTTGTATGCCTTCTTTGTGTAACTTACCCACAGGCTGCTCGTGTAAAAAGTTATAGCGGCAACAGAAATACATAATCTGTGAAAATTTCAACTCTCTAGCTATCACGGTTCTTGAGATACAGCCTGGTGACAGACAGACGGACGGACGGACGGACGGACGGACAGCGAAGTCTTACTCGTAGTAATAGGGTCCCGTTTTACTCTTTGAATACGGAACCCTAAAAACAGGCTCGCGTGTTCCACAACTAATAGACGACGTTCGACGACCGTTTTAGCCTAGTTGGTACTTGGTAGTGACGCTGCCTACGAAGCTATAGGTTCTGGGTTCGAATCCCGGTAGGGGCATTTATTTGTGTGATGAGCACTAATATTTGTTCCTGAGTCATGGATGTTTTCTATGTATTTAAGTATTTATTTCTGTATAAGTATGTATATCGTCGTCTAGTACCCATAGTACAAGCTTTGCTTAGTTTGGGACTAGGTCGATATGTGTAACATTGTCCGCAAATATTTATTATTTATTTATTTATTTTTATAGAGCCAATCTTTTAAGAACCAATGTTTTTATTGTCTCTTAACGATGGGATCGAGGTTTAAAAGCCACGATTTTACTAACCCATCACAGATTAACAGTATTATACTAAACCTAGCCCTAACCTTACATTAATACAGCCATTCCGTTAATGGTAGCCCCTAATGTCATTCATGTATGTATGTGTGTGATGTACCGTGATGTGATAATAGAGCTCTATCACCATCACCGGGGCTATGTGATTATGTGTGAATCCGTGATGCGGGGTTATTCCGTATTCGACGCGTTTAATAATGAGTAATGACATAATTATTTTTTAAGTTCTTCGCTAAAAGAGTGAATTTTTTAATGTGAATATTCTCAAAAGCGTCATTTGCGGAGTGAAAAATGATTATTTACTAGTGGTTCTGTAAGCTGTAGAACTCGATTCAGTTTTTTTTCATTTTTAGTTTTAATTTTCGTAAATCGGAATTTACAAAAAAATATATATAATTATTGGACCTGCTCATAAAATTTCATGACAATCGGTTGAGAAATGCGACCTGTAGAGGTGAACAGCCAGACAAACGGACATACGAAAGAAATTTGTCCCAAACTGAAGCAGAGAACTTCGTTCGCTGCGCCCCTTCGTTCAACTAAACAAAGTCGAAGTTATTTCTTTAAACTTAAGTCATTATCTACTAGGTTTTTGAATGACTCGAGTTTTTACATATTTTCAGTTACGACTAATTTTCGAGATAGGTCCAATGTTTGTTTCAAAAATGACTTAAATTAGTTAGCAGTTTTTATATTTTAATTAGATTTAACACTTCTTGCTGCTTTAAGGATTTCTCACGCTAGAACGGGCCGTGTCCGGACCGGGCCGTATTCTAAGAAAAACGACGGTGTTTTTGCCGCGCGAGCCGGTTCCGAGCCTCGGCCGTGACTCGGCCGCGCAAAAACGCCATCGTTTTTCTTAGAAAACGGCCCGGCCCGTACACGGCCCGTTCTAGCGTGAGTCGTCCTTTAGTGTGCCAGTACAAACAATACCGCACGAGAAATATAAATCTGACTTCAATTCAACATTCTGATTATGTTAGGTCGAATGCACTCTTGGGATATAAGCTTGACATGAACGAGAATAAGTTGACAGGCTTACACAAAACCAGTGAGCTTTGGAGATGACCTAATTTTTTTTTCATTTATAGATAATATATGTGAGTAAAACTTTTTTTTTAATTAAGCTAAATACATACAATTAATCTGCCAAACCCTCAGAGCATAGAATACTAGAGAGAGGACAAGCCGCCGGCGGCCGCGTCGCAGTTGTTAGCTCAATGGGCATACTGTGATTACTGTGCCATACTGTGCACGCGTGCTGATCGCAGAGAATATTACGTTTCTTCCCAAAATGCCTGATATGATGCGCGTGTATTGTCCAATAAGAACGTATGTATACAAGTGTGTGTTAGTTAGTTAGTTATACTGGGCGTTTTCCGCAAGTCGACATCCATTGTGCCTATTTTGCGTGAAACGGCGGTGTGGCGCTACTCTAACCACCCCAGCTCGTCTAAAAAGTTGGTGAGTGCCTTGGTGTTGCTGACTGCGTCCCGTAGTGTGTTTGGAGAACCTAGGTGCTTCATTCTGTATACTTCTACCTCCTTGCAGTCCAGTAGTATATGTTTAGTCGTTTCTTCTGCCTCCATGCACGCTCTGCACATGGGGCTGTCTGTGATACCTAAGTTATAGAGGTGTCTGTTCAAGGTGTTGTGTCCTGTTATTATACCCACTATCTTGCGCAGTTGGTTTCTATGTGTCCTTAGTAGTGTGGTTGTGAGTTTGTAGTCGCGTTTCGACAGAATCTCTTTGGTCTGTCTGCATGTGTCTATCTCCTCCCAGTATCTTTGGTGTAGGTCTTTAGTGTGTTGGTCCAGTTGATTGTATATGTAGCTTTGTGGCAGGGGCAAGATTGGCTCCGGTCCGTATGCCGTTGTTTCTGAGCCTTTCCTGGCCAGTTCATCCGCTGCATCGTTTCCTCTTGAGCCACTGTGCCCCTTGATCCATTGTATAGTAACTTTGTTTTTATCTGCGCACACCTCTGTGAGGTTTAGGTGACATTCGTATATCAAGCTAGATGTGATGTTATCACTGCTCAGTGCTTGTAGTACCGATTTACTGTCTGAGAGTATCCGTATGTTTGTGTTTTCGACTTGTCGTCTCTTTATGGCATTGCAGGCTTCAAGTATCCCTACGCATTCAGCCTGGAATACCGTGTTTTGTGCACCCTTGTACTGTGTAATGTACACAAGTGTGTGTGTTTTAGATGTGTGGGTGCTTTGTCTTGTCAATTACTTGGGCTTTGTGTGGGCTAATGTACTTGCGACAGGCGTACTCAGTACAAATCGGCCGGCATGTCCGATCTCCTTATATTCATACATCTGTGGCCATACCACAGTGCGGTTTGTTGGCTTAGGTACTAGTCTTACTACGCTGGCTCGATGACCAAAAGAGGATTTTGGCTTCTAACACAAGAGAACGCCACTCTTCCCTATTCTGCCTAAAGATGACTGGCCTCTCATAGGACTACATAAATAAATATTTTTTCTTTTTCTTCCTTCTCTCTCATGTATTATCTAATCTTATGAAACAGACATGTAATAAATACATTGAATTAACTACTCAGAATTAGGTCATGACATGACATTATAATTGAGCAAATGTGTATGTGAGTTTTTGTAACCGAATGGTAATTAATGAATGGTACCTAATAAATAAATAAATATTACGGGACAATCTTACACAAATTAACCTAGGCCCACGGTAAGCTCAATAAGGCTTGTGTTGTGGGTACTAGGCGATGATATATATAATAGATACATACATATAGATACTTATATACATATATAACATCCATAACTCAGAAACAAATACTCGTGATAGACACACAAATAAATGCCCTGACCGGGATTCGAACCCGGGACCTCCAGCTTCGTAGGCAGAGTCACTACCCACTGGGCTACGGAGGCCGTTAAATGTAATATCCTAATACAATGTAATATTTGACGATGCAAAAGTGATTGTAAAATCCTACTTGAATAAACGATGTTTATTTTATCTATATCTTATCTACGCTACATCATGCCATTCGGATGCCCCAAGGGTGGTTAGATATTTAGGGCTTCGTCATTCCAGCGGTACCTGTGGGCCGGCCCACCGAGCGTTGGCCCATTGGGCTGGCCCACATACGCTCTCTTCACTGCACGATCGTCTCCCATCCTCTCCAGGTGGCCGAGCCAGCAGAGTCGAGTTGCCTTGACTTCGCCAATGATGTTCAGCATGGCTATCAGTGCTTCCAGCTCCAAATACGTTTATTATGAACATCCAAATATACTTACAATATTATTACACAAATTACATGCCTTTTTTTATACAACGACGGTGGCAAACAAGCTTACGGCCTGCCTGATGTTAAGCTGGTACCGTAGCCTATGGACACTTGCGACTCCAGAAACATCACCTGCTGACCCTTTATTCACTTGAGGATTCGCTGTGGTGGCAGATAGAGACATGCATGTCCCTCACTCCCACCACAGCGCACCCTAGGGAGCTTCAGCGACATCACTCACCACCAGGAACACAACACCACATACTTCATAGCATGCAATAATATAGCAACACCACAAAGCAGTGGTGCTATTATGGCTGTGGTCTTCTGTAAGGTGGAGGGACTTCCCTAGTTGGGCTGCTCCACATACGAGCGAGATGACATTCCGCTGTGTTCTGCCTCTCTTAACTTTTGAACAATATTATCACACACTTCGTATTCCAAGTCAAGTCAAACACACACAAACACACACACACACACACACACACACACACACACACACGCACACACACACACACGCACACACAATAACTGAGACATTTCGTTCCCAACAAACAGCGAGCAATGCTAAAATTTAGTAAAATAGTAGTAATATGTTAAATATAAAAAAAAATCTAACTATGGAGATATGCAAACCTTAAGAACTTCAAAATCCAGCAGCGACCCCTAAATCTTATCCAAAAATTAAAATTTAAATCAGACGTTCTTTTTTTACGTATTAGAACAATATAATAGGGCATCAGCCTGTATCTGTATATAGTTACCAGGGTCTGCCTGAAAACCAGCGTTGCAGTGGCCTCACTGTAACATTATGCTGAGGCAAGCTCTTTTTTAACATCACATACTTTATCATAACTGTAACATTAATTTTAAATTTATATTTTAAGTCTAATCTGTATGTATCTTTTGTAATAATTTAGTGTAATGTGATGTTGAATAAAGCTATTATTAGTATATTCTATTCTATTCCTTTCTTTTTCTTTGGAAGAAAGCATTCTATTCCTATTTTATTCCTCAAGCTCACGAATTTAAGTCATACACCGTTTCCTATACTGGATGTAAATAAAATAACAGTCGACTGCAGCAAGACCCTATTTCTTCCACTACGTTATCTCCACATCTTGATAAGTATGGAACGTTGTAAATTAAAACCAAAATAGTGGTCGAGAAAGTTAACAACCGTAAAAATTTGTAGGCACCTAAAGTGGTCTAATTAAACACGCCGAAGACAAATATGCTGATGTGCGATTAGCATAAGACGTATTACGCTTATTTTAAATATATTTTACGTGGGGTGTGGCTTATGGGTTTCAAAGGGTGACAACAATGTTATTTTTAGTAAATAAATGGGTTAGTTTACGTAAAATAAAAGCTCATCGAGAAATCGTATAATATACTATTATTTCAGTAGGTCGATCACGTAACGCATTGTACGAACGTCGGGTAGGTCTAAATGTCACTTTTTATATGGAAAATTGACAGTTAAATCGTACCGACGCGCGTTCGGAACGTTACGTGATTACCCCTCAGGTCAACAACAACAGGCAACAGGTACAACAATTTTACTCATACATGAGAATGTATGAGTAAAATTGTTGTATGATATCCAGTGATCGGGTTTTTGGATTCTCCCTCGCGAGATATCAAGTGGAAAAGTTAATATAGATACGACAGTTTCCCGCGATACCGAACAAACCGTACAAAAATAAAACAATTTAAATTATCTCTAAGGAATTTTTAACTCTTACATGGCAACCAGTTAAGACAAAAAATTCTATCCTTTTCCTAATCTCGACACTTTATTTTAAGCAAAATATATTAAAACCTCCACAAAGTATTAGCTTATATATTTGTCATGACGGAAAAAATACTTCAAAATCTTGACATTGACATTTCATTATTTTCTCTGGATTTCAGTTCTAATTATTTGCTTCTAAGGATTGCATAAATAAATAGGTATTAGCTGTATAATTTATACTATATAATATTATCGTATAAGTGCAAATACATAATTTTTTTCTCAAAGGCGATCCAATAAATAAGTATCCACGTTAAGTTCGCACACTATGATTTATGGTTCAATTTTCATTTCAGAGATTTATTTATTATTATTAATTTCTACTTAGATGTTTTAAAGTGTAATAAAATAAACACATTCTATTTTTTTGCCTTTACTAACAACAAAAAGCCCGGATTCCCGGGGCATATCCATACTAACATAAAGATTGAGGTCGTTCACCCCATGTCGAATCCAAAAAAACCGATCACTGAATTGATATCATACAAAGATCGGATGACTATTTTGGCCTAGCGTGCAATCTGCCTACGAAGCGGACGGACGGTCCCTTTAAGGACAAACATTCGTGTGATGAGCATGAATATTTCATTATTTATTTGAATATTTGATCATCAAAGGTTGTCTGGAGGAGATCGCTCTTCAGCGATAAGACCGCCTGTTGTCTACCTCTACCTTAGAATAATAACGCATAGAAACGCAGTTCACGCGCAACGGTGTACCAGTACACCGATCGGTGAAACAAAATTGGGGCGTTTGTGTGCGTATTGGCGCGTGTGAATACGAGTTGATCACAACTACATGAATCCATTTTATGCCTCACGCTCGGCGCGTCAGCCGTATGAAACTATCCTTCTAGGCGTTATTATTCTAAGACCTCTACAAACACGGTATTGTTTTGTTTCTCTTTGTAATCGTTAGTTTGTGTCAGGTGTGCAATAAGAAGTATTTGTATTGTATTGTATTATATATAATATTTATTTCTGTCTTAGATGTTTTCCATTAGTATTTTATAAATATTAAAGAATACCTCATTTCGTTTAGTACTTACTCATAACACAAGCCTTATTGAGCTTATTATGGGGCTAGTTCGATTTGAGTAAGATTGCTTTCTACTATTTATTATATATTCATCATCATTCTCCTAGCGGTATTCCCGGTTGTGCCCTGAAGGAGCCAGGGGTCCACTTTGACGTATAATCCCAAGATTTGGCATAGGCACTAGTCTTAAGAAAGCGACTGCCATCTGACCTTCCAAGTTCCAACCCAGAGGGAAAACTAGATCTTATTGGGCTTAGACCGATTTCCTCACAATGTTTTTCTATCACTGAAAAGCCACTGGTAAATTAATATCAAATTATATTTCGTACGTAAGTTTTTGAAAGTCCGAGCCGGGGTTCGAATTCGAAACCACGACCTCCAGATTTAAAGTCGCGTGCAAAATAAATGTAGATTGTATCCTTCGAGGCCAATACTAATATACCTAGGTTAAGATTATACTAACAATATATGGACGCCGCGTCTATGCGTATAAAGTGGAGTTCATCTCCAAATAAATATGGGAAAAGGAAAAAAAAAACAAAGAACACTATATGGATGTACAAAAAATAAATGTCTGAAATAGATAAATCTATTATATTATAATCTAACCACTCGGCTACAGTAGCTCAGTGGCAGGTGGTAAATTAATAAATTTATGGACAACATAAATATGAAACTACTAGGAAGCCATTTGGACTACAAACCCCGCCTTCCACTCGAGAAACCGTACAGCCGCGACAAATTCCCTTATGAATTACTAAGCCATTTCTGATTCCCTTTGAGCCTAATAATTACTCAATCAGAATAAATCTAAGATTCATTTTGATGTACAATTAAAGGACCATTGAAAATGAATGGGGCTTAAACTGTGGAACTTGAGGACATTTATAGGGCTCGACATTTTCTCATATAACTTGAGATGACGATCGGTCGTAAGACTGAAATATTTTGGGAGTTTTGACAGTCACATAATCTTGTAATGACGTCACTGTTGCCGGATTATAAACCAGTCGACGTGAAAACGACGTCATGAAAACCTTTGTATCGCTATTAACTTGGGCATTCACCTTTTTTTCGTGGAGAAAACCTGCGTAACAGGTACCCAATCATCGGGGAATGACTGGGTTATGTGGTGTGTGTGAGGGCACTCTTATGCAGAGAACTCCAGGATCCTTCACATATTCTCTTATTAACATTATATTTATTCGAAGACTCGTTATAGCTAGAATCGTGCAGTAGCCGCACTGACTAAACGTCCCGTCCGATATTCGCCGCGATTCTTAGTAATTTATGATAATGTTTGAAGTCGCATTGGAGTGGAAATGAAGTGGTGAATGCTTAATATTTCGTAAATATCTCCGATTCAAGGATATCTCTGGGAAATCTGCATGTTTGCAAATTAAATGGCCTATTCAAAGCAACGCCTATGAGATTTCATATTCTGTCGGACAATTCTTGGAATAGTGCTGTAGTCAGTTCAGTAGCCACACATACCAAGAAGTAAAGTCGAAGGCTCAAGATAGATTGGAAGGGAGACGGCTGCAACGACAGAAAACCAAGCTCTCTTAATATGGAAAATGATAATTCATAATGAAATAGTACTTTAAATACGAGTTTAAACAACGTAGACCGCGTTGTAAATAACCAACTGTAGCTTAGTGGTAAGGAGGAGGTCGTCGGTTTGAAACCCGGCTCGTACCATTGGTGCCTTTTTTTTTACCGTGCAGAAAACCTGCGAACCAGGTGCCCAGCTCTCGGGCGAAGTCTGGGTTATGTGGTATTTCTACCCACTAAAAACTCCACGTCAGCCGCCATCTGTGCTAAGTAATTCGGAAGACTCTAAGGGTCTAAGGTTGAACGCACTATTAGCCTCGCGCTTTGCCCCTGCGGGCTCGACTTGGGCATCTTCGTCGCGTTCTATGGGGTACATGGCCGAGTGCTGTGGTCCTCGCCACAAAAACCCCTGGCGACCCCGTTGACCCCCTTAAGTCGCCTCTTACGACAGGCGGGGGAGACCGTAGACCTATTCTTGCCTGAATTAACACGGTATATACCATTGGTACCTACTGAGAAAAAACTTACGTTGAAAGATAATTTGTTAATAAGGGTAGACTGATGGTGGACTGATGACCTGGTAAAGGTCGCGGGAGTCCGCTGGATGCGGGTGGCACAGGACCGGTCACTTGGCACTCTTTGGGGCAGGCATATGTCCAGCAGTGGACGCTTTTCGGCTGATATGATGATAATGATTAAGTTTAACAGCAGCGGTGAAGGAAAACATCGTAAGGAAACCGGTCTAATGCCAACAAGGTCTTACAGTTTTCCCTCTTGGTAAGGCAGATAGCAGTCACTATCGTTAAACTAGTGCCTAAGCTGAAATCTTGGGATTAGGTGCCAAAGGGACCCAGGGCTCTTTTAGGGCACAACCGGGAAAAGCACTAGGGGCAGGGACTGCATAACCGAAAAATACCGGTAGGTATTCTATTTTAACGGTATGACGTCATATCGGTTGTCAAATAGCGGTTTCGGTAGCGGAACTTTTATATTTCGCTATCGAAATATAAAGGTACCTTTATTTTATCCGGTACCGTAACCGCTTTTTAAAGGTATCGACTTTGGCCTGGCGTTGTTGCCAAACCGCCGGCAAAACCACTGCCGTTTTGTCTTTTTGTCTATGTTTAGTAGCCAATGCTTCCTCTGTAGAGTGCCAGATCGCTTACTTTTCTCGATAACCTTTATAATACCGGTATTATAAAGGTTCAGTCACGTTTTTTTTGTTATTTTTTTTAATTTTGATAAACTGACGCAAAGAAAATGGTCCAAAAAATTTTAGTGCCTTGAATGGAGATGAAAATTTATAAACACTTTTACTAAATTGCAGATGTCTCGAAATATTTTCCTAGTAGCACTACGTTAGTTCTCAACCGGGCCTTAATGTTTATTATGAATTTCCCTACCATACTGTTTTTTTATTTCAAAAAAGTCTTATTTGGCACTCAAATTACCACTACGTTAG
Source organism: Epinotia brunnichana (assembly GCA_963854355.1). Classification (NCBI taxonomy): domain Eukaryota; kingdom Metazoa; phylum Arthropoda; class Insecta; order Lepidoptera; family Tortricidae; genus Epinotia; species Epinotia brunnichana. The sequence continues at coordinate 27,480,731 of OY977950.1, read as the reverse complement.
TCCCCATGACGCCTAAAAAATAATGTCCACTCCGTTACCAAACAATTTTTATTCTTATTTTGAGCCCAGATATGTATATGTCACCGTTAGATTGTGAACACCGTCAGTTTATAATCTAACCCGTTATATTGTAAACTGACGGAATATTGTGAACTGCCAAAACCGTTCACAATTTAACGCAATATTTTTCGTTAGTTTATAAACTTTCAATGTCGAATCGTCAAATTGTGAACTGAGATCAAATCGGCTTGCTACGGAACGTACACAAAGACTAGGTAGGTTAGGTTAGTTAGGTATCTTCAGTTGCCCGAAGGGCAAAGCGCCCAGATATAGGAGCCCCGCGCAGCGGGGCTCCGTCGACACTGCTGGGTGCCGAAATAAATGAAAGAAAATGTCTGAATAACAAAAAAAAAACAATCATGTTCTGACGTAAGTGGAAACTGGTGCAAGTGGAATAATTCGCTCAACCAAACAGCGCACATGTTGCGTTCCAAATCAGGCAAATTTGATTCAGTTTACAATTTGACGATATGACATTGTTAGTTTATAAACTAACGAAAATGAATGCGTAAAATTATGAATTATTTTAGCAGTTCACAATATTTCGTCAGTTTACAATATAACGGGTTAGATTATAAACTGACGGTTTTCACAATCTAACGGTGACATATATAAGTCATGGTTCCGATAATATTATGCATATTGCATATGCATTCATTGTGAATTAGAAAATAATAGTTTTTTTTATGATTACCCGAATAAGTAAAAAAATATCGGTACAAGGGACGTTATTATAAGCATCAAAAGGAATTTTGGCTAAAATACAAAATGCGACCTGCAGTGGAGAACAGCCGGACATACGCCGGACATACGAAACAATTTTTGCCCAACCGAAACGTAGAACCTCGATCGCTTCGCTCGCTCGTTCAATTAGAGTGCGATTTACCAATAGGGAACATTACTGCAATGTTCTGCCGCCAGAGGCAGCACTACCACTAATAGTAAACCAGTATAAGAATATAGGAATTCACACACACATGCACAATTGATTGTCAAATGAGTGACAAGGAAGCTTGCATAGACAATACTGCAAGTGGGAACGAGATACAATGTCAACGCTGCTAGTGTCGCCACCTACGAAGAGTTTTGCGTAATGTTCCCTATTCCATGCGGACAAAGCTGTCCGTCACTTGCCTGGATAAACTCTAATTCCGACCTTATACAAACTTATCCAGAATTGGGAATGGATGAAAACCAATGAGTTTTTCGGAACTTATGTACGGAATATTTGCCGTTAGCTTTTCGGTGAAGCAAAACATCGTGAGGAAACCGGTCTAATCCCAATAAGGTCTAGTTTTCCCTCCGGGTTGGAAGGTCAGATGGCAGTCGCTTTCGTAAAAACTAGTGCCTATGCCAAATCTTGGGATTAGATGTCAAAGCGGACCCCAGGATCCTTTAGGGGCACAATCGGGAATAACGCTAGGACGACGACGGTGATAGGAATAACCTTCCTTAGCACCAGAAAAAAATTGCAGACTTTTCAGCTGCGTCAATTTATTTTGAAAAATATAAACAGTTTCCTCACTTACGTTTTGGGTTTAGGACGGCGAATGAGATACTTTCCTTGATCCGTCTCATATTACAAAAAAATATTTCAAATATCTGACCCTGGCAATGACAAATATAGCTAATGCCTGTCGATATCATTGCCAGTTTACCACGGATATTTAAGATATTTTCTTATAATATGAGACGGATCAAGGAAAGTGTCTTATTCGCCGTCCTAAACCCAAAACGTAAGTGTGGAAATTGTTTATATTTTACAAAAATATTTGACGCAACTAAAAAGTCTGCAAGTTTTTTTTGTTGCAAAGGAAGGTTATTCATATCGATAAAAAAACAGGCACTTCTAAAATTTTCATCCATTCCCCATTCCTTTTATTCCATGCACGTCCCATATCGCCACCGTATTGCTATTCCTATAGCTGTGCAAATAAACATCAACACCTCCTGTAGACACATTCCTTCTAAGTCTACTGTCAATATTTGGATACCACACCTCATTCCTTCCAGAAGATCTTTTCCCCCATACCAATAGTACAAGCGATTTAAAACCCTATTTATAAGCATCAAAGACGACGCAAACTGCAATTTAAACTTGGTAGATAACATGTAAAGGACAGAATCGCTGTAAATTGTGTTTACTTTTGCGTCAAAGGAATTTCAACCTTCGAACTGTAAAGCTAAGGTCGTGATTTATTATGTGATACAAGTTTAAGGGTTGTACTGTTAATTATCATGTGATATACGAATCTTGGGGCGTAATTAGACTTGTGAGGCATGCTGTCTCATTTACACATAGGGGGTGGAAAAGGATGCTAATATTAATTGCTTTCTGGGATGAAATAATCTGGACGGGAATTTATTTTTTAAAGTTTCTGAGAAAAGTAATAAAAAAGCTTTATATCTATAGTAATATTATAAAGGAAAAGTGCGAGGTTGGTAGTTTTTTTAGGGTTCCGTACCCAAAGGGTAAAACGAGACCTTATTACTAAGACTCCGCTGTCCGTCCTTCTGCCTGTCTGTCTGTCACCAGGTGTCTCATGAACCGGGATAGTTAGACAGTTGAAATTTTCACAGATGATGTACATTTCTGTTGCCACTGTAACAACAAATGCTAAAAAACAGAATCAAATAAATATGTAATGCTCCCATCCCATACAACAAACGTGATTTTCTGCCGTTTTTATAGATAATGGTACGGAACCCTACGTGCGCGAGTCCGACTCGCACGTGGCCGGCTTCTATGTAGTTATATCCGGAACTCCCCATCCGATTTCCAAAATTCTTTTACCAAAGTTTTTTTTTTTTATTTACCATTTTTTGTTTTTGTTTCTTGTGGGTTGCCTGGGTCCTCTATTAGACGCAGGCGGACAAGTGGGCAGCGAATAAAGAAATAATGTTTCAGCCTATTAGAAGGTACGGGGTTAAAACGTCAAAGTGATTTATTCTTCAATTTAGGCATATTACATGCAAATGTCGATAAACTACCATCGGTTCGGAAAGAAAACCTCTGCCTCAAGAAGAACCGGCGTAAACAACTCGGCGATGTATATATTTTTTTAAAACAGTATAGAATATAATTACGTATATTATTTCCACAGATGTATGAATATAAGAAGATCGGACATGGCGGCTGATTTGTATAGAGTGAGCCTTTTGCAAGTACATTAACCCACACAACGCCCAAGTAATTGACAAGACAAAGCACGCACACATCTAAAACACACACACTTGTATACCTACACGCTTATTTGACAATAAACGCGCATCATATCAGGCATTTTGGGAAAAAACGTAATATTCTCTGCGATCAGCACGCGTGTGTTAGATTATTATGTAATATAGCACATAAGCTTACCAGTAATTTAAGTTAAGACGCGAATTAACCTTCTTTATTGATTAGTTTATCACTTTTCTGTGTCACCACACTATTAGATACTGATTTGACACTTCAATGAAAATATGTCGGGTAAGTGTATAATCGTTGACTTACTAATAATATTGCCAATGCTAAAATGAAAATGAATATCAGTATGTAATTTTCATGGTGCCTATTTATAATGGTTTTAATATGTTTGTGTATATTTTAAATGAATACTAGTAAGAATTTATTGATCAAGTGATTGAAATGACTGACTAAACTATCCATGACGTCACGTGTTTATCGAACAGAGGTGGCGTGGTCGAACACCTGGAATCAGGTATAAAAGGGTTCGACCGGCCGATTCTTGATTCATTATCGCCGCTGCCGTTCCAAGGTGAACATCTCCTGGGATGTTCAGTCAGTTAAGTAACCCTTGGTATTAATTATGTACTTTGTGATATTGCTGTGTATTTCAAACGGTATTATATGCTTAAATTATTATTGATGCTTCGATTATTAGTCACGTTATAAGTGGATTAATTAACTTATAGATAATTTAATGATAAATAAATGAATACTAATGGTTTAAAGGTTTTTACTGGTATGTTGGCCAATAAAAGAGTAGTTATATTAATTCTATGATTTTTATTATTATAAATACTTTATATTTCCCTTGCCTATTCAACATAGTAGTAACGAACTGTCTAAATAGGGTACAGGTAACAGGATACACGAATAAAGGGGTAAGTTAGTGAATACTACAATGTTTCAGCTTTTTATTCTCAATCCATACACGTGGTAATAAATATTACAAATTATATGTTGATATCATAATTACTATAATTCGCTTTTATTTACATTTCTGTCATCAGAAGTGGGATACGACCTACTTTTTTTTTGTTGTTGTTATTTTTTACATACCTGATACCTACCTGTGAATTTTAGGATGGCCGATACAGCAGTTCAAGATCCACTGAAAGCGATTCGTGACGTTCTCACCACTACCTACACAAAGCAGTCAAAAGGATGATGAAATCGCGCTGCCATTATTCGACCCCGAGCGGAACGACTGTGGAGCTGCCAGCTGGTGCAACAGCATTGAAGTTCTGGCCAAGGAGTTCGACTGGAGCAGCATGAAGACTGCAGCAAAGGCCAGTAAGGCTCTTAAAGGTTATAAATTTATGATTGCAATGAAATATATTTTGTCAACTTAACGCCATTATATAGGTATGGTAAATATACCCTCTTCATTAATATTATGGCTTAATATGCATCTCACCATAATAAAACATTTGCGTCGTTAAATTGACAAAGTAGGTATCAATTAAATTAATTAAACGATGAAATAATTCTACCGAGCCTCACTTGATGTTAGAAGTGAAACAGTAGAAGTAGATTTATTTGCTACCGAGCCTCACTTGATGTAAGAAGTGAAACAGTAGCAATAGATTTAAGTTGCTACCGAGCCTCACTTGATGTTAGAAGTGAAACAGTAGCAATAGATTTAAGTTGCTACCGAGCCTCACTTGATGTAAGAAGTGAAACAGTAGCAATAGATTTAAGTTGCTACCGAGCCTCACTTGATGTAAGAAGTGAAACAGTAGCAATAGATTTAAGTTGCTACCGAGCCTCATTTGATGTTAGAAGTGAAACAGTAGCAATAGATTTAAGAATACAGCGACCAATACAGATATAACAATGATGATGAATTGAGGTTACTGTGACAGTGATGGTAACCAGTAGCAATAGTAATTAGCAATATTGATAAGCCAATTAGTATTTAAAAAGAATTTAAATTATGCTACTTCGGGAGCGAAGTACAAGTCAGTATGGCCGTGTTAGATTATTTATTATGTAAGCACATAAGCTTACCAGTAATTTAAGTTAAGACGCGAATTAACCTTCTTTATTGATTAGTTTATCACTTTTCTGTGTCACCACACTATTAGATACTGATTTGACACTTCAATGAAAATATGTCGGGTAAGTGTATAATCGTTGACTTACTAATAATATTGCCAATGCTAAAATGAAAATGAATATCAGTATGTAATTTTCATGGTGCCTATTTATAATGGTTTTAATATGTTTGTGTATATTTTAAATGAATACTAGTAAGAATTTATTGATCAAGTGATTGAAATGACTGACTAAACTATCCATGACGTCACGTGTTTATCGAACAGAGGTGGCGTGGTCGAACACCTGGAATCAGGTATAAAAGGGTTCGACCGGCCGATTCTTGATTCCACACTCACGGATCCGGACGACGAAATCACAGAGTCCATCGAAAGATGGAAGGCTGCGCTTTCGGCGTCCAACTCAGCGCGTACACTACAGCGTTCCCGCCGGCGGGGACGTCCACCGCGTGATCGCGACAACACAGACACTTATAGTCCATATTCGTCCCGGTACCGCCGCATACCGGGTAGAGTCAGTCCGACAAACCCGACCGATGTCGGGCCTAGCTGAGTTTCTTGCTGGACTCTTCTCAGCTAGGGTAGGTTTTAGCGAACCAGCAATCCCAGTAGTTCATCACCACTCACACCTCAGATTCGGTTGAAACCGTTCAACCAATCTCACTGGAGCGCAAACTTTTAGAGTATTCCAGTGTTTACCCCTTCCCGCGTGGTCGTGCCGGAGGTTCCCCTTGGATTTTCCCCAAGCTACCCTCCAACCACGCAGTTCGACTGCTATATTGGGTTCGTCCTATCATAGCAACAGTCAGGTTCAAAAAAAAAAAAAAAAAAAAAAAAAAAAAAGATTCTTGATTCATTATCGCCGCTGCCGTTCCAAGGTGAACATCTCCTGGGATGTTCAGTCAGTTAAGTAACCCTTGGTATTAATTATGTACCTTGTGATATTGCTGTCTATTTCAAACGGTATTATATGCTTAAATTATTATTGATGCTTCGATTATTAGTCACGTTATAAGTGGATTAATTAACTTATAGATAATTTAATGATAAATAAATGAATACTAATGGTTTAAAGGTTTTTACTGGTACATACCAGTAAAAACCTTGGCCAATAAAAGAGTAGTTATATTAATTCTATGATTTTTATTATTATAAATACTTTATATTTCCCTTGCCTATTCAACATAGTAGTAACGAACTGTCTAAATAGGGTACAGGTAACAGGGTACACGAATAAAGGGGTAAGTAAGTGAATACTACAATGTTTCAGCTTTTTATTCTCAATCCATACACGTGGTAATAAATATTACAAATAATATGTTGATATCATAATTACTATAATTCGCTTTTATTTACATTTCTGTCACGTGCATAGTATGGCAGTTTATGCCCATTGAGCATACAGCTGCGACACGGCCGCCGGCGGCTTGTCCTCTCTCTAGTATTCTATGCTCTGAGATTATTTCAGTATCAGAGTATTATATTAGGTCCTTACCTATGAAATTGGCGGTGTGTATGGAGAATTTTATGAAAACTGTGATTTTCATACATTGAATTTTGCGGATTATTCAGCAATGTCAAATTCAAAGCAAACTAAATTTTGGTAGGAATATAGAAAACTTTTAAGCTACTTTACACATATCTTCATTCCTTAAAAATAGTTCGCATCATAAAACTATACGTAATTGAAACACTTTAACCGGCAGCACATGAAAAGGGCGGTTTTCAAGCTTTAATTTGAAACACCAAATAAAAATTTCAAACCTATTTTTTGTATTTAAAACCTTTGTTACAATAGTCTAATAATGAAATTAAAAATAATTTGGAAGTTGCAATAGAAATGAATAAATTACGTACAAAATAATATCTGTGAAAAACCCGCCAATTTCATAGGTAAGGACCTAATATTTTAAAGTTACATTGCTACATTGATAGATTTCTAACGGCCTCCGTAGCCCAGTGGGTAGTGACTCTGCCTACGAAGCTGGAGGTCCCGGGTTCGAATCCCGGTCAGGGCATTTATTTGTGTGTTTATCACGAATATTTGTTCCTGAGTTATGGATGTTATGTATGTATATAAGTATCTATATGTATGTATCTATTATATATATCATCGCCTAGTACCCACAACACAAGCCTTACTGAGCTTACCGTGGGCCTAGATTGATTTGTGTAAGATTGTCCCGTAATATTTATTTATTTATTTATTCTAGAGTAGGACTATATCACTGCCAATTTGCCAAATATCCATGATATAATCGATTATCTTGTAAGGCTGGGCGCAAACGTTCGGTTTCCAGATTCTGTTTAGGGGGCGTCCACAAATTACGTAACGCAAAATTCTTAAATTTTTAACCCCCCCCCCCCCCCCCCCCTCCACTCATGTAACAGGACCGTCACGCTTAGCTGGGACCCCCCCCCTTCAATTCCGTTACGTAACAAGTCTTCAGGGTAATATTCAGAAAGGAAAGATAAGTGGTATTTTAGATACTTTTTAATCATAAATCTGCATTTTTTTAATAAAACATTAGTGTGGTTTCAAGGAATCGAGAACGAGCGTAGCCGTGTTTTCATGGAAAATCGGCCCTTCGACCAAATGTATACTGTATTTTTTTTATTAAAAGCCCTCATGGCAAATATTATTTCCTGTGAGTTTCAGCTTCCTATCTTTGTTATTTTCTGAGATCGGAAGACAAAGCGTAGGTACTATGCTGGAAGGTTTCCTGTAAGCGACAGGATCCGGGCCCACAATTACAAGGGAGCTGAGGATTTCATTGCCAAATATTTTCCTTTATCCGCTAGGCGGTGGTGCAGGTTATGGAAACATAGCGGTGATAAATAAAAAATAAATAAATAAAAAACCGGTCAAGTGCAAGCTGTCTCGCGCACTGAGGGTTCCGTACAAACTTTCACCACGCTTGATTAAGAAAAAAATCTTAGCAATACTGTCAGAGTACAATTACCAGAATGCCGACTCACACGTAGGAATGATCATCCCAAACACGAACAACCACAGGTCGATAGTTGAGAAGTTGAGGCCGTTGAGGGTTAGTTCCCGAGAGTCGCACACTCCCACAGATGAAAGCGCTTTTTTTTCCTACCTAGCTTGCTAAGTTGGGCCCCGAAGGAGCCCTTAACTAATTGCCGAAAATGAAAGCGCAGAAGCACACTTTCCTTCCTATAGTTTCTACGTCGAACAAGCATTAGCGTGATCTGTCTTACATGCAGCGACATCTAGCGTGTAACTGCGTAAACTCGTGACGTGTATCTGTATACGACTGGTTCTACATTAGACATTACTAATAAATTCAACCTGTTATGTTGGTTTTTCAGAGATAATTCCTTATTAAGTAAACCAATTTCAATATGTATTTGCTAGGAGGTACTTTCAGAATACTTTCATACGAATTTGAAGGGAAAATCTCTAACGCAAAAGTATTAAAATACAAGCCTAAACATTAAATGATTTTTAAAGAATAAAAAATACGCTATGTAGTTAGAGCTCTCGTTATACTTCGGTAATATTTACGTTAATATTAATTATATATATTATTTTAAATTTTTTAGTAGAATAGAGTTCCCTCATTTTATCCAATTTCAAAGTAAACCAATTTCAATATGTATTTGCTATGAGGTACTTTCAGAATACTTTCATACGAATTTGAAGGGAAAATCTCTATCGCAAAAGTATTAAAATACAAGCCTAAACATTAAATGATTTTTAAAGAATAAAAAATACGCTATGTAGTTAGAGCTCTCGTTATACTTCGGTAATATTTACGTTAATATTAATTATATATATTATTTTCAATTTTTTAGTAGAATAGAGTTCCCTCATTTTATCCAGGATGCCATCATCAGAACTGGATTTTGGTGAAAACGGGTCCAATCTGAAAGTATATGCTTTCAAACAAAGAAATGATTATTCAAATCGGTTCATAAATTACGGACTGATCGCGTAATAAACACGCAAAAAAAAAATGTATAAATAACTGACATTAAAAGCCATTATCATCAAATGAAAATGTGTAACAAACAAGCGTTTTATGTTACAAATGCATCGTGCGGAAACCTTCTCCTTTTGTCCCTTGAGCCACCCCCCACAGCTTTTCCCCCAGTCTTCATTATTGAAAGGTCGCAATATCGCCCCCGCCTATGTCGCGTCCCTTAATTAGGACATCTGTTGTGATATTGCGAGGTGTGCTGGAGAAAGTACGTCGAATCGTGCTATTGATTTTGCCAGGTGAAAGGATCAAACGTGGGTCTCACGAGGATTAGAGAATTAGAGGGTTTTTTGTTAGGTGGCGGGTATACGGATAAGCTTAGTAATTGCTCCGTGATACGTTACTATTTGGGTCATTGTCAGTCACAAAAACAAAAATCATCTTTCCGGTGGTCAATAGTTAAGGGCTTACGTTTACATATAATATTATTTTATCACATAGAATTATAGAAGGGGCAACGCCGTTTATGCGGATTCAGAGTTCGACCAAAATCTATCGATCTCTCCAACAAGTGTATTTTAGATGTGTGAATGTTTAACCACTACGTTTGCTTGGTGATGGACGTTGAAGAATAGCCCCTGTATCACCTTGTGCCTCCAGTCACCTTCTGGCTTCCGTCAGCACAAGTTTAGCCACATATCTCGGCTGATGACACACATACCCGACCCTACGGTACCACCTTGAGTCCACAGATGCCCCCTGGCCACCACAAACTCAAGTTTAGCCACATATCTCGGCTGGCAATACAAACCCCTATACTGCATCACCTTGCACCTCCAGTTGCCTTCTGGCTTCCGTCAGTACAAGTTAGGCCACATATCTCGGCCGATGACACAATATAATTATCTTCTAGCTTCACCTTGAGCCCACAGATGCCCCCTGGCCACTACAAACTCAAGTTAGACCACATATCTCGGTCGGCGCCGCTAGAAAACTTCCCCAGAATACTCCCATTCGCACAAAGTACTAGGTTGTGAGCCCAATAGATCCTAATGACCACGATGTTGCACTAACACCCCGAACCCTCAGATACCTTCTGGCTACCAAGGATCCAGGTTCAACCACATATCTCGGTCTATGTTATTACAATAACTCCCCATGCGAACAGCAGAACACTGAGTACAAAGATAACCACCAAGCAAACCCAGTGGAGAATGTTTCTACTTGACTAGGATATCCGACTTCAGACTGTATTCCACACTAGAGGCAAACTGTTCATGAACTACTGGGTTAATTTTGCATTGATCCCTTCAATGTCCTGACAGCACCATCACACCATTAACGATAGTGATAATACTGACAAAACATCAAACAAACTTTAATTATAATCGTCGTTCGCGATGATACTCTATCTCTATACCGAACGTGACCCAGTCGCACACAGTAACATTCATCAACCCCGTGGGGTCTCTAGGAAGTGCCTTGACATCCTATAGAGAATCCGACTACATGCGTCCAAGCCCCACCCAGCTTTACTGTAGAAATGTCGTAACTACTATAAAATACGTTTGCATTACTCAAATACAAAATGCAACACTTCACCATCGTGTAAGAATAACAGCCTTACTAAATTTAATTTCAACAAACCATGTTCATTGAACCCTTGCAAGATTGTAATCTTGACATTGCAAATTACTTAACATATAATAGGAAATTCCTGATAAATTCCCAGTAATGGAAGTTAAAATATTATTACTTAAGTTTCAGAATGAATGTTCGTTGACAAATCATCCCGAAGAATATGGTGTCGGAAGTATCCTTGCCACGAAGAGATGTGTAGGACGAAGATAAGACTAGCTTAGCCTTTCAGCTTAGCTTCTGTAGAGTATAGTGTCGCCACAGTTAGTCACACAAGGACCTTGTCATTTTATGACTTTAACCTAACCAAACTATAACTGCGGAAACACCGGTGTAAAATGGTTTGGAGAGATCAATCAGTACCAACAAACCTAGGTTGCACTGCGAACTCCGGCCAGTCGGTAAAAGCCCATTATTACCATACAATCACACACTCAACGCTGCCTTTTATGCGGACTCATACATCTCTTAATTCAACGAACACACACACATACCCTCCCAACCTAGTTAATCCCCTTGCCCTAAACACGACTTAGACCAACTAACCGGAATCCGACAGTACAACCACATTAATGATATATAATGTTCTTCCCAAGTTATATGCTATGAGAATTTACATTTACTTTAAATGAGAAAATTATGATATGAAGAGTAGAACAAAGTGATAATATAATATTACTACTTTACTTATTTTGCAAAACAAAATTTTACTGTTTTAATTGATCCGCACAGCCCTATTCGCACACAGCCAACTAACCTGCCCTTCATATGTTTGAAGATTATAAAAGACAGCAAGTCAAACTTAATTAACCCTCCTAGAGTAACCCGTAAATATCTAAATTTTAAGCCATATCCCTTTTACCATTTACCTATCAGTCATTAATTAAATAACTGCCCCCCATTCTCACAACTTAAATAATTTTATAGTTGGATCTCAAATTTTCGTAATACTATAATTTATGTAGTAAATACCAGATAAATCGCAATACATAATTCACAAGTTTAAAATTAGTCTTACGCCAATACCATATATTGTGCAAACGTAAGATTCGCCAGTTACTAAATGAAGATTACACCCACGCCCTTAAGACCCATATAAATTTAACGCCTGATGTCAATATTGTATTGACAAACGCATCATACATCTTAAGATATACCTGTAATAAATGGATTATTTCACGTAAATATTTAACGTTGTTTATGCACTACCTAGCGCATAACATGTGGACATAATATATAACCATACTTCATACTTGAGATAACTTTAAGCCGGAATAATTATAACTACGTAAGGTCCTAACCACTAGACGATCACGGCCCTCATCTCCTTTCCCTTATTATGAACTCCATCCCTGTTGTCATAAGATCCCTGTAAGTTCAATAATTAGTATTCAATCGGTGCTTGAAATTCCGCTCCCGCAACTGCAACTGCCTTCACGCTGTCATAACATCGTCGCCTTTACCCCCCATCGGTATCGTAATTCAAAATATACAATCACAAGCTAATCGAATACGATAGCCGCGACCTCTTCTTCTCCAAAGCCAACCCTGCCCTCTTGAACTCCAAATTTAGCCACAAAATTTGAAATCTGCATCCGTGCATTACTCGAAAATGATACTCGCGCCGATTTTTTCTTTCAAAAATTTTATCAGCCATCCTGGATTCCAAACTTATCTTAAATCTAGAACCTGCATTCCCGTATAACTTGAAAATGATACCCGTCAGGAATCCCTTAAAAACAAGATGAGCCGCGATCTAAAATTTCAACTTAAGTATCTAAAATTTGACACGCACGACAATAGGTTATCTGATTCCCCCTTTATACCTATGAGATGTCAATCCGCCGTATACCTACTCTCTCTAAAAGGAAGGGATGACAAGAACAAAATAAAAATTTCCCGCCAACTCAAAAAAAAAGAATAATAAATTTATACCATCTAGTACTTAATTTATCAGTCATTCCTGTCCCGTTATCCTGTAACTTATTTTACGTCATCCTAAAAGGTCACGTACAAATATCTCTAGACTCCGCAATTCGTAACAACTAAATATTGGGATATAACCGCTAGTACTCTTTGGGGGAGTCCTGTCTAACAGTAGCTGTCTACCGGCTAATATGATGACGATGGTAACGATGACTCAGCGCTGCGGGTATAGATCTACTTTCGCTAGTGGTGAAAGGTGAGGTGAGGTGAGGTGCTTCCCTAGTACGCCCAGAATAACAGCCCAGCTGATAGCGAGACAATCCCGCGGTCATTGCGCCAACCTTGATATTCGCCAATGCAGAACGACTCGACTCAAATCGATTTATTTCTTACAGCCAGTATAACCTGATCTCTAACCTCTCAATATCAATATAAGACCAGGGGTCAGTGCTAATTTTGCCACCCCCAACGCGGCGATCTCGAATCTACCTTAATAGCTACCGGTATAATCTATCGTGAACTACATCTTTGACAATTTATTGACTTAGGAATATTTCTGACGACAAATATTACGCATTAAAAATACCTAAATTCCCATACTACAACCAACCATTTTGTTAATATTTTATAACAAGTACCTAATTTGTTGTTGAACAACCTATATAGGCGCCTTTAATTAACGTCCAACCTGATTTAAAGAAGTAAAATACAACCCATCTGAGAGCCCTCCCCTTTTTGAAAGTCGGTTAACCTTATCGACGCACGACCTCCCGTGAGCGCACACTATTGATACGCCTTACGATCTCGACTACATAATATCTTATTTACAAACTTACAAGTTGCCTATTCTATTCTAGTTTTAAGCACGGAATCAAGCATAAAGTACTAAATTTCCCCCTTTTTTTTTTAAATATCTAGTGTGAAACGAACAACGCGAAGTACTTACGGTTCCATTCGCGCGATTTGAACCAGCGGTGAGTTGATCGCGTAACTATTCTTAACACAGACTATAACTTTACTTATTCTACTTTTTATTATTTATTTTTTGATATTAATCGTCTAAGATGTTAACTAAAATTGTGGTAGTACCCTTGCAAAGCTATCATACCGAATGGATTAAAGACAACCGACTACGCTAATCCTCCCGCGATACAAACGATAATGGCCCTACAAACGATAATGTACACCCAACATAATGCGCGACTCAATTTCAATGGGATGTCTACAAATTTTGGTATGAATACAAACTCTTACTAGGATTCCTCATTTGGGTATAATGTAGTATCAGAGTATTTTATAATCACAATGCTAACCCCAATTACAAAAGGCCCCTTATAAATCGACGCGAATTCTGACATTGGTAGGACCTGTTAATCACATTTATAGTTTAATAACTTTAAGCGCAGGGAAATTAATCATTAGATTTATCAACTAGACACAACGTACTGGCAAGGTCTATCTAATAAAAGGTCCTAGTTTAATGTTAGTAGGCAAGGAAAATCCGTCTAAGTAAATATGAACTCTCTTGTCAAAAAAATTTAACATAATTCCCAATACCTCACTTGCCTGATACACAGTTTATAAATGTAAGATGCTCTTGTAACGCGTAAATGATTTGACTCGAAACCGAATTAACCCCTTCATTCCGCCACCGTATTCCACATGACAAAACCCCATTAGAATTAAATTACCACCTCTAAGTAAGCTCAGGCTTTATATATTCACAACTCCTAATTTTTCCTAAACCGTAACAACCGTTTAAACACGCCACTTGGCCGTACATTAAAGCCTCACCACAGATCTTAACCCAAATCAGCAAATGTCAAATTCCCGCGGCCTCGCTAGACAAATTTTGTAAACAACATTCGTCGTAATTAATCAAATAATTTAATAACTAGTGTCTAGATTGCTATTATTTGAAGGAATAAATTGTTCCAGTTACGCCTGACTGGTATAGTGCAACAACGAGTGTTTTGCCTCCTATTTTGGCCTTTTCCAACGTATCATAATACGAGCATTATTCAGTGTTGTGCATTAGAATGTATACTTAGTTAGTTTTAAGGTGAAGCTAGTGAAACCATGAATTCTGCTACTGGGAACTCGGGTGTCATGTCAATCAACCGTAAGTAATTTATACCTTCTTCCTTTAAAATCTTCCCATTTTAAACCATAAGGCCTATTTTAATCCAGCACTGAATTCAGTAAAGGTACTAAACTCTTTTAAACGGTTACGAAAGAACGGAAAGCAACCGCGATCTTACTCATGCGACAGTTAATCCATCGGCCGACTACTTATTTCTTACATGGATGAGAGAAATATCACTTGCGTTCGTCGCTAGTATCAAAATATCCCCGCCACGGGTCGGATTAATTTTCCTACGTGACCAATATCTGACCTATTTTGCGCTAGTTTTGTAACCGAACTTGGAAATATGCCCTAATACGAATATCGTTTATAAACAACCATACGTTCTGTTCAATAAACCTACGCGAGTGCCTCGATGATAATTTTATGTATCCGTAAAATTATACCGCAGACCCTTAAATAATACTTAAGTACAACCTCTTACACCGAGAACATTAAAGAGTAAATAGTACTATATTTCTTGGCTTAACATTAGACACCCATTGTAACTGGAAGGAACATATAGACACGATATGCAAGAAACTAAATAAATTCCTTTTCGTACCTTGGCGCCTCAAACAGACAGTGTCATTTAATACTGCTTTGTTAACCTACCATGGTTACATTATGTCAATCCTAAGATATTGTATAATTATGTGGGGCAACTCGGTCGAAGCTGATCGTGCCTTTGTTGCACAAAAAAAAATGTATAAGGACTCTTTGTGGAGTACATAGACAAGAGTCCTGTAAGCCACTATTCATAATACATAATTTGTTATCCTTGCCTTGTCTATATATATACGAAATAGCCATATTTGTAAAACTCCATTCGGAATTATTTACCTATATTGAAGAAAACAAAGCAACTAGGTCGCATAGACGGCACAGGCTCGCACTACCAACAAGTCACAAGCTGGTACTCAGGAGAAAAAGTGCTCATAATATGTGCGTAAGCATCTTTCATAAACTACCTGCCACACTTAGAATACTTCCTGTTCATGAATTTAAAACAAAATTGCACAAAATGTTGGCTGAAAAATGTTTCTATAGTATTAAGGAGTTTTTAAGTTATAGATTTGACGCTTATGTGACATAGTATGACATTTGACTATTATTATTATTTTATTACAATTTTATCAATAATCAATGTAAATTAGTATAACCGATCATGCATGCGATGACACAATGTTTAATATTTATTTACTGAATGAATTAATTTAAATGTAATTTTATCCCTATCTAGTTATAGACAGTGATCAAGTCACTGACTAAATTTTCATATGCCCGACCGGGCTGAATATATTATGGGAAGAACCATGTATACCAATATTTAAGATCTTATGTACCATATATTCATTGTGAATAAACCATTCATTCATTCATCACATTAATCGGTAGTCATTTTTGTCATAAAGGTACTTCATGGGAAAAAAAAGACGGACCCTATGTCGTAGACAAATACACAATTTGATGAATACCTAAATTGCATAATGTTAAAACTATAACCGCCTAAATATATAACTGTCCCAAATTCCCCTTAACTTACTCCAAACATTGTAAAATTCGCACAATTTAATAACCAAAGGTTTAAAAAGTAGTAGCCCACAATATTGTTAGTAAAGCAAAAATAAAAAAACACAAAAAGATTTTTCCGTACCGGGGATCGAACCCGGACGCTCGCGATTCATAGCCCGCTGGACACACCAATCGTCCAGTGCGCTGTTAAGATAACTTGCGAAATTAACGACCTATTTCGAAATTCACATTACCTCAACAATGACTAGAGAGGTGGAACAGTTAGTTTACATACTCCAGTATCACATACTAAGGTAACCAATTTAAAGTGCCATGCGATATATACGACTCCTGCCTTAAGGTACATAATAATAATAACACGTGCACAACTTGGTATTACTAATATAATTTCTCCGAATTGCCCTGTTACCATATAATGTAAACATGGCGAATATCTTTCGTAACCTGACGTGAACCGGTACATATATGGTATTTGTCTGACAAGCTCTAATGATTAGAGCTTGTCAGACACTGACCGAACCGAAGAAAACCGAAAGATTAGAGTCTAATCTTTCGGTTTCAGACTGGGACAACTATCCATCTTATACTTGACAAATTCTGAAACCATTGTTTAAAATACGTAAGTAATAAATTTTACTATCAACGTAACTATCAATGAATTTATCCGTACTATATTTACTTACTATGCCTACCTACATTTAAATTGCATTCAGCCCTTTTGATAGAACCCATGACTTTAACACTACCTTATTAATAATTAAGTGCGTTGCGGTTAATCAATTTCATGCCCTACACACATTGTCTTACGATTCTAAGCCTTCTGCCCCCCTTTCTTAGAGCTGAATCTCCCGTGAGATTCGGAAATCCCTATCAGCGAAGTCTTTCGCCTCAGAACCTGAGTATCAAAGTTATTCGCTAACTAATAATGTCGTACCGTAGATCACGCGTGCTTGGTTTTGCATATATATATGAAAACCTAACTTGACTGGAATTATAATTAATTATTTAAATTATTCTGAAACTTCACAAACCCCGCTCTATAATTATGACTCATGAAGTAACTAAACCAGACAGACGGATTTCGGAATATCCTTATTCAATGAATTCGTTTTATTTCATTCGCTTGCCAACACGTGTTATTTTTTTTTTTTATTTATTTTTTTTATTTTATTTATTTATTTCAGTACAGCAACTATTTTTACAGGTTGACCTAATACAATAGCGCCTTAATCTTATATCTATATATATATATATATCTATTATTACTTACTTACTTATTTTCTAATTCGAACGTTCGTAAGTACGTTAGCGTTAATTAAGCTACTGATTACAATGAAATTCGCTATACCTACAGTGTGTGATGGGTCTAAAACTTTATTTCGCTAAGTTTTGTAAGGCGCAATCTATCTATTATCATTTTCATTACATTGTACCTACGTAAACCCGCGTGACGCTTTAAGGTACTTAACATACCTATTAGAATTGACCAATATAAAATATGTAGGCTCTAACTAGCTTATACTTAGCCCGCAACCTCCACACAAAGCTAATTTTGTCGCATACTAATTCCATATTTTTACTTCGTTGATATGAGTTCCGGCCCGTGAGAGAAACCAGACCGCGCCGAGGACACAACCGTTTATCAAGCCCAAGTAGACACTTCCTTGTTGTCTATGTTCCTTTAATACATCCGACACGAAACCCCTAAATTCTGTATAAGTACATGTAAATCACATATTTATGTGGCAACATGGCTAACATACCTCACCCGACTTGCGATACATTTAGGAATGGTGGTCGTTTAAGCTTTATTTCCATGTCCGACATATAAACTAAATAACATTTTGCGACTAATATTTAGTGGCCAATACATCTTGAACTGTACCCCTATACAAAACGTGAGCAAAGAAGTATCCACCTCAAAAGTAAAGCAACTATATTATTACCTAGTTATTAGAAATAATTTACACTATGCTATTATCATAAAGTTACTATCTATATTAACGCACCTAATTGGCTACATAATTTTCCGTGTCAAAATATTTTACGTGCGACGCTCTTTATTTAAGACCGACCTTAATGCATTACATAAATATTTATCCTATGATCCTAAAATTGTTCACCCATTCCACCAAATTATTAGTGAACGCGATATATAGTTAATTAATATTACTCCTCTATCATCAAATTAAACAACAATTTCCCGCCAAAAATCTTTACGATTACCTACCGACGGCGCGGCGCCAAATGTCTGCAGAATTTCAAGATGTCGGCCCGAACAACCACAAGTTCGATGTTTAAAATTGTTTTTAGTTTGCGCGCGGGCTTCAACAAGCCAAATTCTCACATATTCAGGTCTATTATTTAATCAGTTTAAGGTGTTTTACTGTGGTTTAGTGTGTATTCAAACATAAATCAATGTAGTGATAATTGAACTGGTGCACATTATAAAGTGAATGTGATAGAGTGGCCGCGTATTTATGTGGAAATGTGCGAGTCCTACCATGTCAGGAACGTACCTCTATGGAGCTAGGCAGGTATTTAAGTGCCCTTTACTTGTTGCTTATCTTCAAACCTGTCACTATTTTAACCCTGCCAAAGTGGTTTTATGTACCACCGAATTTAAAAATTGAAATCTCACGCGTACATACAACCGGTTCACTGACTCGCGATGACAACCATTTAAATACCTACACACAGCTTACCTTTTGACCTTAATGACCTAACAACAAAGTCCATTATAGTGTACCTTTGATCTTAGGTATTTGAATTTCTAGCCGGAACTAATCCGATTCGAATGCGCATTTTCTTGTAACAGATAACCGCTCCAGTTTCCTATCATTTTAACTGGTTAATGAATATAACTCGCGCGAATTACCTACTTATCTATTCTTACAATTACTTTCTTTACAAAGACGATTACGTAGAAAATATCCGCAAGGTTATAGGTACTTAAGATTTCGGACAATACTTAGTAGCGATCGATTTAACGTAAACGCCGAGAATTGGATTCAATTTGACTAGGTCAACTAACTAGGTATAACGCGTACCTACTTTTCTCCCCTAGCTTACGAAAGTTACCTATAACTCTAACCCCTATTATGTGATGAGTTCTTAAGTATGTTCCTAAGTCCTTGGTACTATAATCATCCACCGGTACTTTCCTAACCACTATTCAACGAATAATTGCCCAACCGCGGGACAGATGTCAATGACCTCAACACTATTCTTGCGAACTTAAATGCAACAATTGAATATGAAGGATGAAATAATCGTAGCTAAATACATAAGATGCTAATTTAACAAAATACTATCTTGAGGTTATCTAGATCCGTTTTATTTTATTTTTATTTTATTTTGGAATAAAAGCATTATACCTAAACTTTATTATAACTACTACCGCAACCGCCTGATGTATATGGAACCTACTTAATTGTGCTATGGCATTGGCAGATTGTAAGGCCATTCCGCATAACATTCCTGCCCCCCTTTTATACAAATTACGCGTAGGCACTACTTTGACACGACTGTCCGATGAAAAGAGTGTTTAGGTACTGTTACGTTTTTACTTAATTCTTAGATTAGACTCACTTCCTGACTTCCGTTCGGCCTAAAATTTCGCACATATGTATAAATCGCATGACAAATTAAAGTTATGATGACAAGGAACTAATCTGATGCTGGGGTTGGAAGATGGGCCTAGGAACTTCGTGATACAATGACACAAACCCATCGAGTTTGGGCTCGTTAGAATCGTCTCAATGAGCAGTTGGTAAACATATGTAGAAAAGTACAGTCGGGAATAAAAATGTGTACCCCCAAATGAATTTCTGTCAAAATAATATTAGCCCTTCGTCTACAACAAAATTATTTCTATGCATATTTTTCATAGTTTAGTGTGATATAACTTATTGATTAGTAATTCACCTACGTACCGCGCGTGAAAATCCCTTTGAAATTAAATAAAAGAAAGAAAGTCCTGAAAATAATACACAACACAATTCACGTACGTATCGCGCGTGAAAATCTCTTTGAAATAAAATAAAAGAAAGAAAGTCCTGAAAATAATACACAACACAACATTAAAAAAATACAAACTCCATCTCTCTATCTACTCCACGGCAACAAAATGTGGGTTATTTGTATAACCCACACACAGAAAAATCTGTAAATAAATTTAATTAGCCCTTTCACCAAGCGAATCACGTAATAAAAAAATATTTTTCCTTTTATTATATATTTTTTTTTTTTTTTTTTTTTTTTTTAAACGAAAATACTCTATTCTGTAGTAACCCGGGATACTAAAAAGTGAATTTAAAACCCTATTTTCATCCTGGGCACGGCCTCACCAAAATGTAACGATTCAACCTCATAAATGGCTGTCTTTTTATGTTTTTGTATTCTGAACTTAAATTAACCCCTATCTGAAAGCTGAAGCTCCTGAGTAGCTTCTAGTCGTCTGAAAATTGAATCCTACCTGAAGGAAAAGCTATTGAGTAAAATTAAACAGATAGTAAGCGAGAAAATAAATCATTTATTTACCATAGAAATATCAAATTAATTTTGTTTGTTTTGAAGCTAAAGAACCTTTGACTAATTAATCCAGTAAAATCAAGACTCGATTGTACTAGATATCCACTTTGTTCCTATAAATACTAACTCGTACCAAAGCGAATAGAAAAACCGAGTTAGTTCCGGCCGATCCTACTAGAAAGGTTGGGTTTTATTCTAGTCTAGGTAAACCTATCCTACAGCTACAGAATCTCTCGTTATTTATGTTAAAGTAATCGAGCTTGAGTACTTTAACAGACCAAATCATCTCCTAGGATATTGCCGGACGGAAAGAGATTCGGTCAAATAAAAAACCGTCCGACTCCAGGCCTACAATGCCGTAATCTAACCTAGAATTTATTATCTCTGGAACCTAACCTCGAAGACCTATTTAGACCTAAGCTATACGTGATTCGCGCTGGTGAAGTGGCTTGGCGTGTGATTTCGTCCAGTGGCTAGGCCCCGCGTTGTGCGAGTAGACCCATCCCTTTTCGAGAAGTATGAAGTTTGTATTTCTATAAAGGGAAAAAGTTACACGTTAATTGAAGTTGTACATTAACCCTATTTTAGTAGAACCTATAACTTAAGTAAGACAATTATACCAGTTCCTTAGAATTAATTTACAATTCAGTAGTCTCATTAAGTGATGCACAATTATGGAGGCTAAAGTGGGCATAAATTCCTTGTTATACTAAGTTGTGGGAAGTGATAAATTACGCTATGTGGTAGGTGACGCCCTTTAAACAGACTCGCAATACAATAGTGGTCAACTTGTGTTGGCCATGATGGGATCTCTATTGATGATGATGCGATGACATAATAATGAAAATAATCATGAAGAAGTCAAGATATTGATGATGATGCGATGATATAATAATGAAAATAATCATAAGTCAAGATATTGATGATGATGCGATGATAGTCTATTGAAATAGAATATTAGTACATGTTTTACTTCCAGGTACATGAATGACGCAATGTCTAGTATAATATCGATTCTCCCTAACGATGAATCTTAGAGTTGTTAGCGAACTGTAGCGCTCGCCTCTCGCTCGCTCGCGGCTGCTCGTACTCGCTAGTAATCCCACCTCATCTGTTGATTCCGCCTACCCTATCGTTATTTCTATCAAATCTAATACCAATTAGTACTGACTTTTCCTAAGCTATTTATAATACAATTCACCCCCAAAACATCTCAATGGATGTAACACAATGTCTTAGCAACCAATCTCACCCAATCAACTCAAAGGCACTTTATAGTCGGAACAATGTTAAATATACGACAATGCACAGTTGAACTGACGAATGATAATTAATTACCAACCCACTGCGATACTTTTGTTGAGATCCCGATAATAACGACCCCACCTAACAAGATACCTACTTAATTATTGCCGTTACTAAAGCGAAAGTGTTGGATTCCCTTGTAAAATCAACATAGCCAGCTTCACGGTAAGAAGCTTCGGTTAAAGCAAAACGACGGCTTGGCCAGCGAAACTCTTCAGTTTGCAAGACTGAAAGGTCTCACCAACCTTACCTTCGTTGACACATCCGTGACGGAGGCCTAAGCGCGATCATCATCTCTACTGACTAAGAAACCCCTTAACGGGCGAATTCTCGTATTGGTCAGGGTCGTCAATGTGCTCTTTGGATATGGTTGTCCACAACGCTAAGCTCTCGGCCACAGGTGTACATAACTAATTTACTACGCTAGATTCATTCATTCAAGGAATTCCACACAATATATCTATAAGTACATCTGATTACTTCATAAACCAACACAACCGTAACCCTTGTTAAGAGGGTTGTTAGAACTAAGACAGCAGCTCGACCAGTGAGGTCCCTCAATTTGCAAGATTGAAGACTCTCAGCCACTCACTCTGTCTACACATCTATGACTGGCGCTCTAGTGCGGGCACATCTCTGCTGACTAAGAAGCCCCTTTCGGGAGAATTCTCGTGTGGCCAGGGTCCTCAATGTGCCCTGTGGATATGGTTGTCTCGACACCGAGCACACAGCCACGAGTGTATATAACTACTTTATTCAGTTGCGTTAATCTAGTAAAGAAACCACCCATCAGTACCTATACTAACCACCGGATATTAATATGAACTTGTGGTAATATTTGTCGCTTATCCGCATCTTAACAATCTATCCTCATAGTGTAACGCGTACCACGGACCGAGTCAATTGCTATAGCTAGGTTGTCGTATAATAATTGATCACTTTATCTCGTGGGGCGCACGGAACCCAATCATATCGCAGTGACAAATCAACTAGTAATATATATGTAGAACAAAACAACATTCCTGTAATATCGTCAGTTATTTAACCAATGACCTAGATCCGTTCGTAACCTATACATAAACCGCTCGTACTTTATCTAGCATATTCCCCAAACTATATACAGTAGAACTAGATTTCGATACACAAATACAATTATGATAACGTTGAAATGGTTAGATAATAGTCCCCAAAAACAAATTAATAAGTTTAGAGTCATTCAATACAGTGATTATAAAGGTCACTCACCAGATTTTAATTTCTTAATAGTGGGACACGT
The DNA here is from genome assembly GCA_963854355.1 of Epinotia brunnichana. NCBI lineage: Eukaryota > Metazoa > Arthropoda > Insecta > Lepidoptera > Tortricidae > Epinotia > Epinotia brunnichana. The sequence goes on along the minus strand of OY977950.1, from coordinate 27,457,102 downwards.
ACCCAACGCCTCTCTGGTTCCCAGGGCTCCCGCCACTTCTGATCTCCCTCGACGCTCGTAACAAGCCAGCTCCTCCGCCATAAATAAATTACAATATAATATTAACACATATTTTAATAAAGATTTCCCTCATTTGTACCTACAACTAACCACTAGATACTGGTATACAATTAGGAATTATTTACCATTGGACCGTTCCTTAGCGAACATTCATGTACTATAAATAGTCGTGTTCACTTCACTTCATGGGAGTATACGGAATTCTAATATGATGATGTCTTAAGCGCATTTATTAGGTGATAAACCTATTAGACCGCCACATATTCAAAATACACACGTGATCATATAAGATCATATCAGTTCACGAGCAGAAAGATATTGCCTAAATATTAATCACTCAATTCAAGACAATGTGCGCACAAGATAATTACTCCCTAAGAAATTCCAGAATTCACTATGATTAGTCACACTTTAAAATAAAATATTCAATCTCACCAGACGATCGCAAAGGCATTTGCGACCTTACCAAACTAATTCCTCTCAGCAACAGCCGTAATGCAGCCCAGCGGTGACCAGCCTTGCTCCGCCTCGAAGTAGTACGCGCCCAGAGGTCAGCCTAGCCTGGCCGCCCTCGTATTCTGCAGCGTGATCTCGCTTCGACGTCCCATAGAAAAGTGAAACGCTCCTCGGCCCGCCGGGGTATTTATAGCCAACACTAACACGATCACGCCACTAATCCGACTCCTCATCTGAAAATATACCTTAACAAAAGGGTATAAGGCCCATTTTCCAGGGAGCGTTCCTCGCCCCATTGTGCCGATCGATAAGCACTTTTCTCGACTTCGCGGGTAGAATGTCTCTGCAGCTCGCGCGTCCGTCCACGCGTTTTCTTGCTGGCCAGCGATCCATTCCTGCAATTAACCTAAGTAGTCTAATTTATGAATCCATAAATCTAGATCTAGCACACATTAAATGATACACTAATCCAACAATACTGAATTAGTATGCTGAAGTATGTTTTAAACCAATTATTTAGGACGAAACGCGAGTTTTCTGCACTTTTAATTGTAGTCTTGATTTTAGCCTAGAATAGCATCTAACGCAATTTATATCTAACTTATTTACATACATAATTAACAGGATGATAACGAATGAAAGCTTCAATCCCTTCATATTTGGACCTGAAACCCACAACGCTAACATCTATCAATTTAAAAGAGTAATTCCGCCCTTAGATACTATTGAGTCTGAGAGCGAAGCTCTCGGATCGTCTCATTCTGCCCCATGATCATGCACAGCGAGAAATCTACGATATTGAGCGAAGCATTATCACAATCTAAAACATACTTAAGCAATAAACAAGGAATTGCGACCTATAAATGGTGAATTTTAAAATAACTTTGAGTAGATAATTCCGTTAACCTACTGTCTTTATACCAAATTTAAATATAATATTACTCTAACTGAAGGCTAGATTTGTTAGCTGTGTCTATTTACATAACTCTCCCAATTAATTCTGACCAATAATCTATGATTATAATTTGCAAAAAATGCCAACCCCATAACTCGGGAAGTTTCAATTCGTTGATATATCGATCTCTCCAACAAGTGTATTTTAGATGTGTGAATGTTTAACCACTACGTTTGCTTGGTGATGGACGTTGAAGAATAGCCCCTGTATCACCTTGTGCCTCCAGTCACCTTCTGGCTTCCGTCAGCACAAGTTTAGCCACATATCTCGGCTGATGACACACATACCCATCCCTACGGTACCACCTTGAGTCCACAGATGCCCCCTGGCCACCACAAACTCAAGTTTAGCCACATATCTCGGCTGGCAATACAAACCCCTATACTGCATCACCTTGCACCTCCAGTTGCCTTCTGGCTTCCGTCAGTACAAGTTAGGCCACATATCTCGGCCGATGACACAATATAATTATCTTCTAGCTTCACCTTGAGCCCACAGATGCCCCCTGGCCACTACAAACTCAAGTTAGACCACATATCTCGGTCGGCGCCGCTAGAAAACTTCCCCAGAATACTCCCATTCGCACAAAGTACTAGGTTGTGAGCCCAATAGATCCTAATGACCACGATGTTGCACTAACACCCCGAACCCTCAGATACCTTCTGGCTACCAAGGATCCAGGTTCAACCACATATCTCGGTCTATGTTATTACAATAACTCCCCATGCGAACAGCAGAACACTGAGTACAAAGATAACCACCAAGCAAACCCAGTGGAGAATGTTTCTACTTGACTAGGATATCCGACTTCAGACTGTATTCCACACTAGAGGCAAACTGTTCATAAACTACTGGGTTAATTTTGCATTGATCCCTTCAATGTCCTGACAGCACCATCACACCATTAACGATAGTGATAATACTGACAAAACATCAAACAAACTTTAATTATAATCGTCGTTCGCGATGATACTCTATCTCTATACCGAACGTGACCCAGTCGCACACAGTAACATTCATCAACCCCGTGGGGTCTCTAGGAAGTGCCTTGACATCCTATAGAGAATCCGACTACATGCGTCCAAGCCCCACCCAGCTTTACTGTAGAAATGTCGTAACTACTATAAAATACGTTTGCATTACTCAAATACAAAATGCAACACTTCACCATCGTGTAAGAATAACAGCCTTACTAAATTTAATTTCAACAAACCATGTTCATTGAACCCTTGCAAGATTGTAATCTTGACATTGCAAATTACTTAACATATAATAGGAAATTCCTGATAAATTCCCAGTAATGGAAGTTAAAATATTATTACTTAAGTTTCAGAATGAATGTTCGTTGACAAATCATCCCGAAGAATATGCTGTCGGAAGTATCCTTGCCACGAAGAGATGTGTAGGACGAAGATAAGACTAGCTTAGCCTTTCAGCTTAGCTTCTGTAGAGTATAGTGTCGCCACAGTTAGTCACACAAGGACCTTGTCATTTTATGACTTTAACCTAACCAAACTATAACTGCGGAAACACCGGTGTAAAATGGTTTGGAGAGATCAATCAGTACCAACAAACCTAGGTTGCACTGCGAACTCCGGCCAGTCGGTAAAAGCCCATTATTACCATACAATCACACACTCAACGCTGCCTTTTATGCGGACTCATACATCTCTTAATTCAACGAACACACACACATACCCTCCCAACCTAGTTAATCCCCTTGCCCTAAACACGACTTAGACCAACTAACCGGAATCCGACAGTACAACCACATTAATGATATATAATGTTCTTCCCAAGTTATATGCTATGAGAATTTACATTTACTTTAAATGAGAAAATTATGATATGAAGAGTAGAACAAAGTGATAATATAATATTACTACTTTACTTATTTTGCAAAACAAAATTTTACTGTTTTAATTGATCCGCACAGCCCTATTCGCACACAGCCAACTAACCTGCCCTTCATATGTTTGAAGATTATAAAAGACAGCAAGTCAAACTTAATTAACCCTCCTAGAGTAACCCGTAAATATCTAAATTTTAAGCCATATCCCTTTTACCATTTACCTATCAGTCATTAATTAAATAACTGCCCCCCATTCTCACAACTTAAATAATTTTATAGTTGGATCTCAAATTTTCGTAATACTATAATTTATGTAGTAAATACCAGATAAATCGCAATACATAATTCACAAGTTTAAAATTAGTCTTACGCCAATACCATATATTGTGCAAACGTAAGATTCGCCAGTTACTAAATGAAGATTACACCCACGCCCTTAAGACCCATATAAATTTAACGCCTGATGTCAATATTGTATTGACAAACGCATCATACATCTTAAGATATACCTGTAATAAATGGATTATTTCACGTAAATATTTAACGTTGTTTATGCACTACCTAGCGCATAACATGTGGACATAATATATAACCATACTTCATACTTGAGATAACTTTAAGCCGGAATAATTATAACTACGTAAGGTCCTAACCACTAGACGATCACGGCCCTCATCTCCTTTCCCTTATTATGAACTCCATCCCTGTTGTCATAAGATCCCTGTAAGTTTCAATAATTAGTATTCAATCGGTGCTTGAAATTCCGCTCCCGCAACTGCAACTGCCTTCACGCTGTCATAACATCGTCGCCTTTACCCCCCATCGGTATCGTAATTCAAAATATACAATCACAAGCTAATCGAATACGATAGCCGCGACCTCTTCTTCTCCAAAGCCAACCCTGCCCTCTTGAACTCCAAATTTAGCCACAAAATTTGAAATCTGCATCCGTGCATTACTCGAAAATGATACTCGCGCCGATTTTTTCTTTCAAAAATTTTATCAGCCATCCTGGATTCCAAACTTATCTTAAATCTAGAACCTGCATTCCCGTATAACTTGAAAATGATACCCGTCAGGAATCCCTTAAAAACAAGATGAGCCGCGATCTAAAATTTCAACTTAAGTATCTAAAATTTGACACGCACGACAATAGGTTATCTGATTCCCCCTTTATACCTATGAGATGTCAATCCGCCGTATACCTACTCTCTCTAAAAGGAAGGGATGACAAGAACAAAATAAAAATTTCCCGCCAACTCAAAAAAAAAGAATAATAAATTTATACCATCTAGTACTTAATTTATCAGTCATTCCTGTCCCGTTATCCTGTAACTTATTTTACGTCATCCTAAAAGGTCACGTACAAATATCTCTAGACTCCGCAATTCGTAACAACTAAATATTGGGATATAACCGCTAGTACTCTTTGGGGGAGTCCTGTCTAACAGTAGCTGTCTACCGGCTAATATGATGACGATGGTAACGATGACTCAGCGCTGCGGGTATAGATCTACTTTCGCTAGTGGTGAAAGGTGAGGTGAGGTGAGGTGCTTCCCTAGTACGCCCAGAATAACAGCCCAGCTGATAGCGAGACAATCCCGCGGTCATTGCGCCAACCTTGATATTCGCCAATGCAGAACGACTCGACTCAAATCGATTTATTTCTTACAGCCAGTATAACCTGATCTCTAACCTCTCAATATCAATATAAGACCAGGGGTCAGTGCTAATTTTGCCACCCCCAACGCGGCGATCTCGAATCTACCTTAATAGCTACCGGTATAATCTATCGTGAACTACATCTTTGACAATTTATTGACTTAGGAATATTTCTGACGACAAATATTACGCATTAAAAATACCTAAATTCCCATACTACAACCAACCATTTTGTTAATATTTTATAACAAGTACCTAATTTGTTGTTGAACAACCTATATAGGCGCCTTTAATTAACGTCCAACCTGATTTAAAGAAGTAAAATACAACCCATCTGAGAGCCCTCCCCTTTTTGAAAGTCTGTTAACCTTATCGACGCACGACCTCCCGTGAGCGCACACTATTGATACGCCTTACGATCTCGACTACATAATATCTTATTTACAAACTTACAAGTTGCCTATTCTATTCTAGTTTTAAGCACGGAATCAAGCATAAAGTACTAAATTTCCCCCTTTTTTTTTTTAAATATCTAGTGTGAAACGAACAACGCGAAGTACTTACGGTTCCATTCGCGCGATTTGAACCAGCGGTGAGTTGATCGCGTAACTATTCTTAACACAGACTATAACTTTACTTATTCTACTTTTTATTATTTATTTTTTGATATTAATCGTCTAAGATGTTAACTAAAATTGTGGTAGTACCCTTGCAAAGCTATCATACCGAATGGATTAAAGACAACCGACTACGCTAATCCTCCCGCGATACAAACGATAATGGCCCTACAAACGATAATGTACACCCAACATAATGCGCGACTCAATTTCAATGGGATGTCTACAAATTTTGGTATGAATACAAACTCTTACTAGGATTCCTCATTTGGGTATAATGTAGTATCAGAGTATTTTATAATCACAATGCTAACCCCAATTACAAAAGGCCCCTTATAAATCGACGCGAATTCTGACATTGGTAGGACCTGTTAATCACATTTATAGTTTAATAACTTTAAGCGCAGGGAAATTAATCATTAGATTTATCAACTAGACACAACGTACTGGCAAGGTCTATCTAATAAAAGGTCCTAGTTTAATGTTAGTAGGCAAGGAAAATCCGTCTAAGTAAATATGAACTCTCTTGTCAAAAAAATTTAACATAATTCCCAATACCTCACTTGCCTGATACACAGTTTATAAATGTAAGATGCTCTTGTAACGCGTAAATGATTTGACTCGAAACCGAATTAACCCCTTCATTCCGCCACCGTATTCCACATGACAAAACCCCATTAGAATTAAATTACCACCTCTAAGTAAGCTCAGGCTTTATATATTCACAACTCCTAATTTTTCCTAAACCGTAACAACCGTTTAAACACGCCACTTGGCCGTACATTAAAGCCTCACCACAGATCTTAACCCAAATCAGCAAATGTCAAATTCCCGCGGCCTCGCTAGACAAATTTTGTAAACAACATTCGTCGTAATTAATCAAATAATTTAATAACTAGTGTCTAGATTGCTATTATTTGAAGGAATAAATTGTTCCAGTTACGCCTGACTGGTATAGTGCAACAACGAGTGTTTTGCCTCCTATTTTGGCCTTTTCCAACGTATCATAATACGAGCATTATTCAGTGTTGTGCATTAGAATGTATACTTAGTTAGTTTTAAGGTGAAGCTAGTGAAACCATGAATTCTGCTACTGGGAACTCGGGTGTCATGTCAATCAACCGTAAGTAATTTATACCTTCTTCCTTTAAAATCTTCCCATTTTAAACCATAAGGCCTATTTTAATCCAGCACTGAATTCAGTAAAGGTACTAAACTCTTTTAAACGGTTACGAAAGAACGGAAAGCAACCGCGATCTTACTCATGCGACAGTTAATCCATCGGCCGACTACTTATTTCTTACATGGATGAGAGAAATATCACTTGCGTTCGTCGCTAGTATCAAAATATCCCCGCCACGGGTCGGATTAATTTTCCTACGTGACCAATATCTGACCTATTTTGCGCTAGTTTTGTAACCGAACTTGGAAATATGCCCTAATACGAATATCGTTTATAAACAACCATACGTTCTGTTCAATAAACCTACGCGAGTGCCTCGATGATAATTTTATGTATCCGTAAAATTATACCGCAGACCCTTAAATAATACTTAAGTACAACCTCTTACACCGAGAACATTAAAGAGTAAATAGTACTATATTTCTTGGCTTAACATTAGACACCCATTGTAACTGGAAGGAACATATAGACACGATATGCAAGAAACTAAATAAATTCCTTTTCGTACCTTGGCGCCTCAAACAGACAGTGTCATTTAATACTGCTTTGTTAACCTACCATGGTTACATTATGTCAATCCTAAGATATTGTATAATTATGTGGGGCAACTCGGTCGAAGCTGATCGTGCCTTTGTTGCACAAAAAAAAATGTATAAGGACTCTTTGTGGAGTACATAGACAAGAGTCCTGTAAGCCACTATTCATAATACATAATTTGTTATCCTTGCCTTGTCTATATATATACGAAATAGCCATATTTGTAAAACTCCATTCGGAATTATTTACCTATATTGAAGAAAACAAAGCAACTAGGTCGCATAGACGGCACAGGCTCGCACTACCAACAAGTCACAAGCTGGTACTCAGGAGAAAAAGTGCTCATAATATGTGCGTAAGCATCTTTCATAAACTACCTGCCACACTTAGAATACTTCCTGTTCATGAATTTAAAACAAAATTGCACAAAATGTTGGCTGAAAAATGTTTCTATAGTATTAAGGAGTTTTTAAGTTATAGATTTGACGCTTATGTGACATAGTATGACATTTGACTATTATTATTATTTTATTACAATTTTATCAATAATCAATGTAAATTAGTATAACCGATCATGCATGCGATGACACAATGTTTAATATTTATTTACTGAATGAATTAATTTAAATGTAATTTTATCCCTATCTAGTTATAGACAGTGATCAAGTCACTGACTAAATTTTCATATGCCCGACCGGGCTGAATATATTATGGGAAGAACCATGTATACCAATATTTAAGATCTTATGTACCATATATTCATTGTGAATAAACCATTCATTCATTCATCACATTAATCGGTAGTCATTTTTGTCATAAAGGTACTTCATGGGAAAAAAAAGACGGACCCTATGTCGTAGACAAATACACAATTTGATGAATACCTAAATTGCATAATGTTAAAACTATAACCGCCTAAATATATAACTGTCCCAAATTCCCCTTAACTTACTCCAAACATTGTAAAATTCGCTCAATTTAATAACCAAAGGTTTAAAAAGTAGTAGCCCACAATATTGTTAGTAAAGCAAAAATAAAAAAACACAAAAAGATTTTTCCGTACCGGGGATCGAACCCGGACGCTCGCGATTCATAGCCCGCTGGACACACCAATCGTCCAGTGCGCTGTTAAGATAACTTGCGAAATTAACGACCTATTTCGAAATTCACATTACCTCAACAATGACTAGAGAGGTGGAACAGTTAGTTTACATACTCCAGTATCACATACTAAGGTAACCAATTTAAAGTGCCATGCGATATATACGACTCCTGCCTTAAGGTACATAATAATAATAACACGTGCACAACTTGGTATTACTAATATAATTTCTCCGAATTGCCCTGTTACCATATAATGTAAACATGGCGAATATCTTTCGTAACCTGACGTGAACCGGTACATATATGGTATTTGTCTGACAAGCTCTAATGATTAGAGCTTGTCAGACACTGACCGAACCGAAGAAAACCGAAAGATTAGAGTCTAATCTTTCGGTTTCAGACTGGGACAACTATCCATCTTATACTTGACAAATTCTGAAACCATTGTTTAAAATACGTAAGTAATAAATTTTACTATCAACGTAACTATCAATGAATTTATCCGTACTATATTTACTTACTATGCCTACCTACATTTAAATTGCATTCAGCCCTTTTGATAGAACCCATGACTTTAACACTACCTTATTAATAATTAAGTGCGTTGCGGTTAATCAATTTCATGCCCTACACACATTGTCTTACGATTCTAAGCCTTCTGCCCCCCTTTCTTAGAGCTGAATCTCCCGTGAGATTCGGAAATCCCTATCAGCGAAGTCTTTCGCCTCAGAACCTGAGTATCAAAGTTATTCGCTAACTAATAATGTCGTACCGTAGATCACGCGTGCTTGGTTTTGCATATATATATGAAAACCTAACTTGACTGGAATTATAATTAATTATTTAAATTATTCTGAAACTTCACAAACCCCGCTCTATAATTATGACTCATGAAGTAACTAAACCAGACAGACGGATTTCGGAATATCCTTATTCAATGAATTCGTTTTATTTCATTCGCTTGCCAACACGTGTTATTTTTTTTTTTTATTTTTTTTTTTTTATTTTATTTATTTTTTTCAGTACAGCAACTATTTTTACAGGTTGACCTAATACAATAGCGCCTTAATCTTATATCTATATATATATATATCTATTATTACTTACTTACTTATTTTCTAATTCGAACGTTCGTAAGTACGTTAGCGTTAATTAAGCTACTGATTACAATGAAATTCGCTATACCTACAGTGTGTGATGGGTCTAAAACTTTATTTCGCTACGTTTTGTAAGGCGCAATCTATCTATTATCATTTTCATTACATTGTACCTACGTAAACCCGCGTGACGCTTTAAGGTACTTAACATACCTATTAGAATTGACCAATATAAAATATGTAGGCTCTAACTAGCTTATACTTAGCCCGCAACCTCCACACAAAGCTAATTTTGTCGCATACTAATTCCATATTTTTACTTCGTTGATATGAGTTCCGGCCCGTGAGAGAAACCAGACCGCGCCGAGGACACAACCGTTTATCAAGCCCAAGTAGACACTTCCTTGTTGTCTATGTTCCTTTAATACATCCGACACGAAACCCCTAAATTCTGTATAAGTACATGTAAATCACATATTTATGTGGCAACATGGCTAACATACCTCACCCGACTTGCGATACATTTAGGAATGGTGGTCGTTTAAGCTTTATTTCCATGTCCGACATATAAACTAAATAACATTTTGCGACTAATATTTAGTGGCCAATACATCTTGAACTGTACCCCTATACAAAACGTGAGCAAAGAAGTATCCACCTCAAAAGTAAAGCAACTATATTATTACCTAGTTATTAGAAATAATTTACACTATGCTATTATCATAAAGTTACTATCTATATTAACGCACCTAATTGGCTACATAATTTTCCGTGTCAAAATATTTTACGTGCGACGCTCTTTATTTAAGACCGACCTTAATGCATTACATAAATATTTATCCTATGATCCTAAAATTGTTCACCCATTCCACCAAATTATTAGTGAACGCGATATATAGTTAATTAATATTACTCCTCTATCATCAAATTAAACAACAATTTCCCGCCAAAAATCTTTACGATTACCTACCGACGGCGCGGCGCCAAATGTCTGCAGAATTTCAAGATGTCGGCCCGAACAACCACAAGTTCGATGTTTAAAATTGTTTTTAGTTTGCGCGCGGGCTTCAACAAGCCGAATTCTCACATATTCAGGTCTATTATTTAATCAGTTTAAGGTGTTTTACTGTGGTTTAGTGTGTATTCAAACATAAATCAATGTAGTGATAATTGAACTGGTGCACATTATAAAGTGAATGTGATAGAGTGGCCGCGTATTTATGTGGAAATGTGCGAGTCCTACCATGTCAGGAACGTACCTCTATGGAGCTAGGCAGGTATTTAAGTGCCCTTTACTTGTTGCTTATCTTCAAACCTGTCACTATTTTAACCCTGCCAAAGTGGTTTTATGTACCACCGAATTTAAAAATTGAAATCTCACGCGTACATACAACCGGTTCACTGACTCGCGATGACAACCATTTAAATACCTACACACAGCTTACCTTTTGACCTTAATGACCTAACAACAAAGTCCATTATAGTGTACCTTTGATCTTAGGTATTTGAATTTCTAGCCGGAACTAATCCGATTCGAATGCCCATTTTCTTGTAACAGATAACCGCTCCAGTTTCCTATCATTTTAACTGGTTAATGAATATAACTCGCGCGAATTACCTACTTATCTATTCTTACAATTACTTTCTTTACAAAGACGATTACGTAGAAAATATCCGCAAGGTTATAGGTACTTAAGATTTCGGACAATACTTAGTAGCGATCGATTTAACGTAAACGCCGAGAATTGGATTCAATTTGACTAGGTCAACTAACTAGGTATAACGCGTACCTACTTTTCTCCCCTAGCTTACGAAAGTTACCTATAACTCTAACCCCTATTATGTGATGAGTTCTTAAGTATGTTCCTAAGTCCTTGGTACTATAATCATCCACCGGTACTTTCCTAACCACTATTTAACGAATAATTGCCCAACCGCGGGACAGATGTCAATGACCTCAACACTATTCTTGCGAACTTAAATGCAACAATTGAATATGAAGGATGAAATAATCGTAGCTAAATACATAAGATGCTAATTTAACAAAATACTATCTTGAGGTTATCTAGATCCGTTTTATTTTATTTTTATTTTATTTTGGAATAAAAGCATTATACCTAAACTTTATTATAACTACTACCGCAACCGCCTGATGTATATGGAACCTACTTAATTGTGCTATGGCATTGGCAGATTGTAAGGCCATTCCGCATAACATTCCTGCCCCCCTTTTATACAAATTACGCGTAGGCACTACTTTGACACGACTGTCCGATGAAAAGAGTGTTTAGGTACTGTTACGTTTTTACTTAATTCTTAGATTAGACTCACTTCCTGACTTCCGTTCGGCCTAAAATTTCGCACATATGTATAAATCGCATGACAAATTAAAGTTATGATGACAAGGAACTAATCTGATGCTGGGGTTGGAAGATGGGCCTAGGAACTTCGTGATACAATGACACAAACCCATCGAGTTTGGGCTCGTTAGAATCGTCTCAATGAGCAGTTGGTAAACATATGTAGAAAAGTACAGTCGGGAATAAAAATGTGTACCCCCAAATGAATTTCTGTCAAAATAATATTAGCCCTTCGTCTACAACAAAATTATTTCTATGCATATTTTTCATAGTTTAGTGTGATATAACTTATTGATTAGTAATTCACCTACGTACCGCGCGTGAAAATCCCTTTGAAATTAAATAAAAGAAAGAAAGTCCTGAAAATAATACACAACACAATTCACGTACGTATCGCGCGTGAAAATCTCTTTGAAATAAAATAAAAGAAAGAAAGTCCTGAAAATAATACACAACACAACATTAAAAAAATACAAACTCCATCTCTCTATCTACTCCACGGCAACAAAATGTGGGTTATTTGTATAACCCACACACAGAAAAATCTGTAAATAAATTTAATTAGCCCTTTCACCAAGCGAATCACGTAATAAAAAAATATTTTTCCTTTTATTATATATTTTTTTTTTTTTTTTTTAAAACGAAAATACTCTATTCTGTAGTAACCCGGGATACTAAAAAGTGAATTTAAAACCCTATTTTCATCCTGGGCACGGCCTCACCAAAATGTAACGATTCAACCTCATAAATGGCTGTCTTTTTATGTTTTTGTATTCTGAACTTAAATTAACCCCTATCTGAAAGCTGAAGCTCCTGAGTAGCTTCTAGTCGTCTGAAAATTGAATCCTACCTGAAGGAAAAGCTATTGAGTAAAATTAAACAGATAGTAAGCGAGAAAATAAATCATTTATTTACCATAGAAATATCAAATTAATTTTGTTTGTTTTGAAGCTAAAGAACCTTTGACTAATTAATCCAGTAAAATCAAGACTCGATTGTACTAGATATCCACTTTGTTCCTATAAATACTAACTCGTACCAAAGCGAATAGAAAAACCGAGTTAGTTCCGGCCGATCCTACTAGAAAGGTTGGGTTTTATTCTAGTCTAGGTAAACCTATCCTACAGCTACAGAATCTCTCGTTATTTATGTTAAAGTAATCGAGCTTGAGTACTTTAACAGACCAAATCATCTCCTAGGATATTGCCGGACGGAAAGAGATTCGGTCAAATAAAAAACCGTCCGACTCCAGGCCTACAATGCCGTAATCTAACCTAGAATTTATTATCTCTGGAACCTAACCTCGAAGACCTATTTAGACCTAAGCTATACGTGATTCGCGCTGGTGAAGTGGCTTGGCGTGTGATTTCGTCCAGTGGCTAGGCCCCGCGTTGTGCGAGTAGACCCATCCCTTTTCGAGAAGTATGAAGTTTGTATTTCTATAAAGGGAAAAAGTTACACGTTAATTGAAGTTGTACATTAACCCTATTTTAGTAGAACCTATAACTTAAGTAAGACAATTATACCAGTTCCTTAGAATTAATTTACAATTCAGTAGTCTCATTAAGTGATGCACAATTATGGAGGCTAAAGTGGGCATAAATTCCTTGTTATACTAAGTTGTGGGAAGTGATAAATTACGCTATGTGGTAGGTGACGCCCTTTAAACAGACTCGCAATACAATAGTGGTCAACTTGTGTTGGCCATGATGGGATCTCTATTGATGATGATGCGATGACATAATAATGAAAATAATCATGAAGAAGTCAAGATATTGATGATGATGCGATGATATAATAATGAAAATAATCATAAGTCAAGATATTGATGATGATGCGATGATAGTCTATTGAAATAGAATATTAGTACATGTTTTACTTCCAGGTACATGAATGACGCAATGTCTAGTATAATATCGATTCTCCCTAACGATGAATCTTAGAGTTGTTAGCGAACTGTAGCGCTCGCCTCTCGCTCGCTCGCGGCTGCTCGTACTCGCTAGTAATCCCACCTCATCTGTTGATTCCGCCTACCCTATCGTTATTTCTATCAAATCTAATACCAATTAGTACTGACTTTTCCTAAGCTATTTATAATACAATTCACCCCCAAAACATCTCAATGGATGTAACACAATGTCTTAGCAACCAATCTCACCCAATCAACTCAAAGGCACTTTATAGTCGGAACAATGTTAAATATACGACAATGCACAGTTGAACTGACGAATGATAATTAATTACCAACCCACTGCGATACTTTTGTTGAGATCCCGATAATAACAACCCCACCTAACAAGATACCTACTTAATTATTGCCGTTACTAAAGCGAAAGTGTTGGATTCCCTTGTAAAATCAACATAGCCAGCTTCACGGTAAGAAGCTTCGGTTAAAGCAAAACGACGGCTTGGCCAGCGAAACTCTTCAGTTTGCAAGACTGAAAGGTCTCACCAACCTTACCTTCGTTGACACATCCGTGACGGAGGCCTAAGCGCGATCATCATCTCTACTGACTAAGAAACCCCTTAACGGGCGAATTCTCGTATTGGTCAGGGTCGTCAATGTGCTCTTTGGATATGGTTGTCCACAACGCTAAGCTCTCGGCCACAGGTGTACATAACTAATTTACTACGCTAGATTCATTCATTCAAGGAATTCCACACAATATATCTATAAGTACATCTGATTACTTCATAAACCAACACAACCGTAACCCTTGTTAAGAGGGTTGTTAGAACTAAGACAGCAGCTCGACCAGTGAGGTCCCTCAATTTGCAAGATTGAAGACTCTCAGCCACTCACTCTGTCTACACATCTATGACTGGCGCTCTAGTGCGGGCACATCTCTGCTGACTAAGAAGCCCCTTTCGGGAGAATTCTCGTGTGGCCAGGGTCCTCAATGTGCCCTGTGGATATGGTTGTCTCGACACCGAGCACACAGCCACGAGTGTATATAACTACTTTATTCAGTTGCGTTAATCTAGTAAAGAAACCACCCATCAGTACCTATACTAACCACCGGATATTAATATGAACTTGTGGTAATATTTGTCGCTTATCCGCATCTTAACAATCTATCCTCATAGTGTAACGCGTACCACGGACCGAGTCAATTGCTATAGCTAGGTTGTCGTATAATAATTGATCACTTTATCTCGTGGGGCGCACGGAACCCAATCATATCGCAGTGACAAATCAACTAGTAATATATATGTAGAACAAAACAACATTCCTGTAATATCGTCAGTTATTTAACCAATGACCTAGATCCGTTCGTAACCTATACATAAACCGCTCGTACTTTATCTAGCATATTCCCCAAACTATATACAGTAGAACTAGATTTCGATACACAAATACAATTATGATAACGTTGAAATGGTTAGATAATAGTCCCCAAAAACAAATTAATAAGTTTAGAGTCATTCAATACAGTGATTATAAAGGTCACTCACCAGATTTTAATTTCTTAATAGTGGGACACGTACCCAACGCCTCTCTGGTTCCCAGGGCTCCCGCCACTTCTGATCTCCCTCGACGCTCGTAACAAGCCAGCTCCTCCGCCATAAATAAATTACAATATAATATTAACACATATTTTAATAAAGATTTCCCTCATTTGTACCTACAACTAACCACTAGATACTGGTATACAATTAGGAATTATTTACCATTGGACCGTTCCTTAGCGAACATTCATGTACTATAAATAGTCGTGTTCACTTCACTTCATGGGAGTATACGGAATTCTAATATGATGATGTCTTAAGCGCATTTATTAGGTGATAAACCTATTAGACCGCCACATATTCAAAATACACACGTGATCATATAAGATCATATCAGTTCACGAGCAGAAAGATATTGCCTAAATATTAATCACTCAATTCAAGACAATGTGCGCACAAGATAATTACTCCCTAAGAAATTCCAGAATTCACTATGATTAGTCACACTTTAAAATAAAATATTCAATCTCACCAGACGATCGCAAAGGCATTTGCGACCTTACCAAACTAATTCCTCTCAGCAACAGCCGTAATGCAGCCCAGCGGTGACCAGCCTTGCTCCGCCTCGAAGTAGTACGCGCCCAGAGGTCAGCCTAGCCTGGCCGCCCTCGTATTCTGCAGCGTGATCTCGCTTCGACGTCCCATAGAAAAGTGAAACGCTCCTCGGCCCGCCGGGGTATTTATAGCCAACACTAACACGATCACGCCACTAATCCGACTCCTCATCTGAAAATATACCTTAACAAAAGGGTATAAGGCCCATTTTCCAGGGAGCGTTCCTCGCCCCATTGTGCCGATCGATAAGCACTTTTCTCGACTTCGCGGGTAGAATGTCTCTGCAGCTCGCGCGTCCGTCCACGCGTTTTCTTGCTGGCCAGCGATCCATTCCTGCAATTAACCTAAGTAGTCTAATTTATGAATCCATAAATCTAGATCTAGCACACATTAAATGATACACTAATCCAACAATACTGAATTAGTATGCTGAAGTATGTTTTAAACCAATTATTTAGGACGAAACGCGAGTTTTCTGCACTTTTAATTGTAGTCTTGATTTTAGCCTAGAATAGCATCTAACGCAATTTATATCTAACTTATTTACATACATAATTAACAGGATGATAACGAATGAAAGCTTCAATCCCTTCATATTTGGACCTGAAACCCACAACGCTAACATCTATCAATTTAAAAGAGTAATTCCGCCCTTAGATACTATTGAGTCTGAGAGCGAAGCTCTCGGATCGTCTCACAGTGAGATACAGCCTGGTGAGAGACAGACATACAGACATACAGACAGACAGACAGGCAGACAGACAGACAGACAGACAGATAGACAGACAGACAAACAGACAGACAGACAGACAGACGGACATCGGAGTCTTAGTAATAGGGTCCCGTTTTACTCTTTGAGTAGGTATGGAACCTTAAAAATAAGCTCTTGATTTGGACATCAACAGGGTAAATGCGTCACTTTTTCAACTACCGTTAGGACCAATATCCTCTGTCATTTTTGGATTCAAACAGAATTCATTATACTTACACTTTTTCTTCTCTTCGGTGTTATGATCAACATAAGAAAGAGATAGACTGATGGCGTCATTCATAAAAGTTCGTCAAATCTATATTAGCTAAAATACCGTTTGTCATATACGTTTTAAACAAGTTTTTTGTACCTAGTTGTTGTTGTTTTGTGAAAAAAATATCTGAGCAGGCATGTAACAAACGTAACGATATGAAATAATATTTTGTGGATATGATACCGAATGCATTTGGCATTGGTAATATAGACCCCTCCTTTGCGTGAAAAAGTGTTATTTCATGAACAAAAGCTAACTTACGTATGTAAATTAATAACCAGGTTGGTCGTATTCAATATAGCAAAAAGAAAAGTGTTCATGCACCACCCGTGCGAAGCCGGGGCGGGCAGCTAGTTCCTTTATAAAACGTAGTTTTACATGTCAGTTTTTTAGATCATAACATTATACATAATAATATCACATTAAGGTAAGTATGTCTTATATAATATTACAGCAGGTAGGTAAGTATGTCTCAGTTTAGGTACACTGCAGCGTGTTAGTCAACGAATTAATCATTATTAGTACATTTATTTATTTGTCAAGTTTCTAGTAAGTAGGTCCCTAAACATTACATAACCATTGATTGGGCAGCGAGTCAGTTGAAGAGTCGTTCGGCTTTCAGCCATTATTGAGAAATTCGTCTATGGAATAGCATGCATCGGATGCCAGTTTAATTTTAAGTCTGTTCACAAAACACCTCATACACGGCGCGCTTTTGGCTTCTTGGTGACCTTGACTGTACCGCGTTTATTCAGCAGCTTTAATTTGTATGGATACGTATTCATGAATCAATCAGCTCAAGAAACCTTTTTTCTGACTTCTTATTTTAGAAAAAGTAGGTACGTCAAGTTTCAAGTCATGTTAGTATTTATTTAAATCAATTTAAGAAGGTTTAATAAATTCATTTTCACTAAAACTAGTGCCCGGTACACAATACATAAATGAAAACGAAAACAAATTACGAAAGTACTTAAAAAAATTGTTTCAAACTTAAATACATTTCCATTATTTGTTGTACGTAGTACGTACACCTATTCTGAAATGCCGTCTGTGTTCGATTAAGATGTACCAATATGAAGTCCCCATCCCAAAACGAATGGTACACTTAACTGTTTGTGCAACATCCAGGCCTCACCACGTTTTCCTACTAACAGACGTTAATTACCTTTAATTAAATTAACACTACAAAAACCCATAACGCCGAGAAAGGCTTTAAAATAAATAATCTCGTTTCTCTTTCAGAACGCGATAAAATATCAAGTTTAGAGTTCTTGAAAATGTTTCGCTTCACTTAGCTCAGGGTTATAGTCTATAACTTGAAAGTATAAAATTCAGATGCTGGATTTTACGAGTCTGTGATCGTAGTGAAGTAAATGGGATAGTTCAAGGAAACTTTACTAATAGGTCACTCTATAAACGTCGCAAAATGAATAGACAATTTTGAAGCACTCGTAAAGTAAGGTACCTAATGACTATAAAACTGCAGGATGTACATACAGCATCTACCATCTAAAGGTCGATCACGTAACGCATTGTATATACGAACGTCGGGTAGGTCTAAATGTCACTTTTTATATGGAAAATTGATAGTTAAATTGAACTGACGCGCGTTCGGAACGTTACGTGATTACCCCACAGGACATACGATTTGATGGACATATACCTAATAGTTACTTAACAACAATTACCTACACCGAAAAACGAAATGAAAAACGATTTAAAAATTTAGTTAAATTCGATCTCACAGTAAAAAAAATTATCAAGATCTTCTATTCAATTTGCTCTTCATAGCTTGCAAAATTTTCCATTTTCAACCTTATAGTAGAGTGAAAACTGGTGATATGTAAACGCTTAAATAAAAATAATCCAAGCCCAAATTTTCTCGCATCTGGGAAATGCATGAAAATTCCTACAAATCCCAAGAAAAATTTAGTCAGAAATTCTTAAAAAGTTAATACTGATACTAAACTTCATCCCAAATTTTTCACAATGGTATTGACAGGCCCAAAATCAGTTCACGGGAGTGTCCTCTGAAACAATAAAGGTGGATTGGGCTTCATAAATTGTTGGCCCCCTCAGAGATTCTGCTGGTTATTTATGATGGAAGTTTTATGCTGGACCATAGATACGGACTGGGGAAGCAGTAGAGTAATCGATTACGCATTTTTTCGACAAAACAAGGCCAAATAATTTTACTATTCAATATGAATGCTGGCGCTCTTACTACTGACCCCACCACCGAGCTAATGTGTCAAAAAAAACCGGCCAAGTGCGAGTCGGACTCGCGCACGAAGGGTTCCGTACCATTATCTATAAAAACGGCAAAAAAATCACGTTTGTTGTATGGCAGCCTCCTGTAGCCTATAGGTGGTAGTGACCCTGCCTACGAAGCCGTAGGTTCCGGGTTCGAATCCTGGTTTGTTTGTGTGATCAGCACAAATATTTGTTCCTGAGTCATGGATGTTTTCTATGTATTTAAGTATTTATTTATCTATATAAGTATGCTTATCGTCGTCTAACTAGTACCCAAAGTACCAGCTTTGCTTAGTTTGGGACTAAGCCGATTTGTGTAAGATTGTAAAGGAAAAAAAAAGAAAATAAATATATAAAAAAATAATAAATAATTGTTGTTATAGCGGCAACAGAAATACATCAACTATGAAAATTTCAACTGTCGAACTATCACGGTTGTAGAGATACAGCCTGGTGACAGACGGACAGACAGACAGACAGACAGAAAGACGGACATCGGAGTCTTAGTAATAGGGTCCCGTTTTACCCTTTGAGTACGGAACCCTAAAAAGAGCGTTCAACATTTTTATATCCAACCAGAATAATGATTTTTATTGTTCAAATAGGTTATTGTTTTACATCGAAGTCATTGATGGAACCAGGTCTTACATTTGCTTTATTGTAATTTTTATCGTGAAATAAATGAATCTAATCTAATCTTTGCGGAATTCCATAAGCAAGGAACATCTCCTGATGATGATGAGAGGCAAAACACGTGTCGAGGTTTATTCATTACTGGTGGTGTGGTTTTTTATAAGGAGGGTGAGAACATTGACGCATGCATAAATACGCAAGTACAATACAATAAGGTGCATTCGGGAACTCCAAAAATCGGGTGATTCCGATAATTTCTACCAATCCAATAGTATTTTTTTAGGAGGGTAACTCTGAATAAAAAAGGAATATGTACATTGTGTCAGAACTATATTATAAGACTCACTTTTGTAGATCATTCGGAAAAACCCGATTTCCGGAATTACCCGAATGCACCTTACAATACATACAAATACTCTTTACAATACACATGGTGCTACTTTTCCGCACGTGTGCGGAAAAGAGCACTTTCCGTGCATATATCGATACTTTAAAGAACCATAGGAACCATAAAACGTTGTACGATACACGTGCGAATAGGTAATTCGCAACTCGTGTCGATTTAAAATCGTGTTTTAATTTATCACCACTCGTTGCGAATTTCCTATTTTCTGCACTTGTATCGTAAATAACTATTATTGCACACCTCACACAAACAAAGCAGATACAAAGAGAGACAATATAAAAACATGTAGGTAGAGGTAGACAACAGGCGGTCTTATCGCTGAAAGCGATTTCTTCCAGGCAACCTTTGGTTATCGGAGAAAGAGATAAAACTTGGTTGGTAGTTACGTCTCAATATCACTAATAGTTCTGTACGCCAGTTTGAGGAGTATCAAAGGAATATAATATAATAATCATAATTTATAATAATCATTTAGTATTCTAGAAACGTATCAAGGTTATGACAAATGATTCCAAGTATACTTACACCGGAAAATGTTTCCAGTATTTTATAATAACCTCATTTTATCATACCTACCTACTAAAACCGCATTGCACCCCCAGACCGGCCTCAAATGTTCAATGCACTGCGTTCGGTCAATCCGGCAACCACATTGGGTACAGATTGACATTACGCACCTACTTTCTGGGAATAGCGTGAATATTACCTGCCAATATACATGTAATGTTTAGAGACTTTTGAGGTGAATATCCCAAAGAAAAAGATGACTATTGACGAACAATCTAGACTGTAGGTACGCGAGTACCCTTCAAACGACACAGCGTAAACGGCGGCGACCGTGGAGTTGAAGGTTCCACCAGATATATTGGAAGGTTGACACCTATGTGTCAAATATATGAAAACGCAGCTTCGCAATTCTCTGGTGGACATTCAGCTTAAGTGGGTAAGTCCGTGGCGTGGCGTCCAAAGAGCTCGATTCCCACCACCTTCAGTCATACTAAGGTTCATGAAGAAAATGTGAATTGAGCTGAAATTTTGTAAGCATATGTATATTGCATGACAATACAATATTATGATGACTTGGAGCTGATCTGATGCTGGAGCTGGAAGGTGGCCAAAGGAACTCCGCAATAAAACGACACAACCCCATCGAGTTTGGGCTCGTTAGAATCCTCTCAATGAGTAGTTGATGATGGTGTGCAGAAAAGTACAGTCGGCAATAAAAGCTTGTACCAAAACTGAATTTTTTGACAGAAACTTATTTAATGTACTACTTTGTAGCAATTCGGCCAACTCAAATAATCTCAAGTAAACTTCCCAATGTTTCTTCCCAAAACATTGTCTCTACAAATCTCTCCCACTTTGCGGCTGCTGGATTCAATTCCTGAATTATAAAACTTCTATTATAATAGCGGACACATACTCGATCCATATTTCCCACAACATTTGATTACATCCCAACTTTTTTTCTCAAAAGGCCTCGAGATTGTCTCTACTGTTCTCCCCTACTTTGCGCCCGCTGGATTCAATTCCTGAATTATAAAACGTCCATTATAACAGCGGATTAGAGGAGTAAATGGATTCTTCTCCAGTTTCGGGGCTTAGCGCGGATTGGGCTACGCTCTGAGGGCCTACCGCGAACGGCATTCGAAGTTTTCCCTCTCTGTCGCACTTACGTACGAACTCGTAAGTACGACAAAGAGGGGAAACTTCGAATGCCGTTCGCGGTAGGCCCTCTGTTTGTCTGTCTGTTCGCGGCGGTTTTTTTATTTATCTTCGTGACAGGGATGAGTTTTGGGAGTTTCTTTAATTTGCAAAAAAAAAGAATCAGGTCCTTAGTTCAAGTCTCGGTGCTGCAGAGTAGTCCAAACGATTCTAGGCAGAAAAAAAATAGAAAACACGGTCTACGAGTGTGTTAAGCCGGGTGGACGTTGCTAATTAAATGGTTAAAATGTGAAAGTGCTGAATCGATTCTTGACTCGAATAGATATCAATGAAATATCTTTAGATAGATAAATACTTACGTGAAGTTAACTCCGAAGAATAAGGTTAAAGGCCCGGTAAGTATTAAAAAGTTGTATGACCGAATCTCAGATAAAACTACAGTTATAGTACGGCTCTTCTCAGGTGAATTTTTCGCTCCGAGCCCTAATCTTTCAAACAAGCCATTGTCTCTATTATCGCATAGCCGCTAGCTACCGAGTAAGCACGTGCCACTACAACATTCATGTTGAAAAACAAACGGTATCGTCATAGTATTAAGGTTCAAATATCATGTCACTGATATTCTAGATATTACTTTTTGATAGTGTAGGACGATAGAAGCAATACGGCACTCACATTATTTTGATACTTTGTGGTGTTAAAAATGATTTGATGTTGAGAATTTCGGCTTCAGATAATGAGTCGACTGAAAGCGCCCAAGGATACCCTTTTTTCTTTTTTTTTTTTACTTGGGGAAATGCCTTTACGCATCCCACCTAGCCGAGGAACTAGGATGGGTATGACGGGCTCCCGGGAACCCCCCGGACTGCCGTCTAAAACCACCAAGGTATGCCCTCTCTGCCGTGTAGTAGGGGCGTCATGGGATCGCGAACATTTCACCACGACGCCCCCTTATACCCTGTAATTTTCTTGACATTGGTGTTTAAAGGATATTGTAAAAACCGAAGGTAAGAACTCTTGTCATTAACATCAAATAGATAGGTAGATTTTCATAACGGCGACTATAACAGTAATGTCCTGGGTTTTGCCATTTGAGGTCTAATAATTAACAACTAAGAAAAGTTAAAAAACCCCCGACATTTTTTTTCAAAGTTCAATATCTCAAAACCGGCTGAACCGATATTGTACAAATATAACCGACCGGGAGATATTGTACCGATATTGTTTTTAGGGTTCCGTAGCCAAATGGCAAAAAACGGAACCCTTATAGATTCGTCATGTCTATCCGTCTGTCTGTCTGTCTGTCCGTCCGTATGTCACAGCCACATTTTCCGAAACTATAAGTGCTATACTGTTGAAACTTAGTAAGTAGATGTATTCTGTGAACCGCATTAAGATTTTCACACAAAAATCGAAAAAAAACATTAAGTTTTAGGGGTCCCCATACTCAGAACTAAAACTCAAAAAAAATTTTTTCTTCAAACCCATACGGGTATCTATGGATAGGTCTTCAAAAATGATATTGAGGTTTCAATTATAGTTTGCGCGAGAGACACTTCCAAAGTGGTAAAATGTGTCCCACCCCCCCTGTAACTTCTAAAATAAGAGAATGATACAACTAAAAAAAATATATGATGTACATTTACCATGTAAACTTCCACCGAAATTGGTTTGAACGAGATCTAGTTAGTAGTTTTTTTTTAATACGTCATAAATCGTAAACCGCAATTTATTTCACGGAACCCTTCATGTGCGAGTACGACTCGCACTTGGCCGCTTTTTTTTATTGTATTGTATTGTTGTTTTTTGTACAAATTATATTTATTACAATACTACACCGCTGCCATCATTGAGTAGTAATGAAATAGCTCAAGACCGAAACAACAACTGATTTATTATATTACTTGCGGCACAGAATAAGTAATACTTAGTACACGTATGCGGGTACATTGTTACGTAATCTTAAGTCTACCTACAACAGTTGAAACGTTTAGGTACTAAGAATCATCTCGATTGCGTCAGCTTTCCGACAAAACCCGCATTAAAATGGGTCCATTCGTTTAGGAGCTACGATGCCACAGACAGACTCACAGACACTTGACGTGTTACGTGATGGTTAGGGTTAAACATGACCTGTTCCAAAAAGCCAGTAAAGACAGTTTTAAACGAATAGTCACGGGTTTTAACTTTAAACGTGCAACAGAAATGTGTACAAAAGGCGAGAAATGTAAAAATACATTATTACTTACTTTAGTTTATATTCCTTAATACGAGTATAAGTCATAGTAAGTAAATTCCCATACTTGCATACAAGTGTTTCATTTGTTCTGCTTCAGTAAGAATTAACGTGAAAATGGTTATCCTTTAAAAATACATTTATCAAACTGCAGCCACTGCCTTATTGCTTCTGAATACAGTTGAAAATGCTTTATTTTTTTCATTAAACAGTTGTCATTAACGTCACTTGGTTATTTGGGAGAGATTTCTAAGAAACTATCAGTCACTGTGAATCACGATAACGTGATGTTTTAGTCATGCGCTATGAATTACAATGAATTATAATTTTTGTTTGTATAACCACAATTAAGTAGAGGATATTTCACATTTAATAACTAAATGTTGCTATAAATATGAAGACAAATTATTGAATTTATTATGTGATTTAAATACCATCGGCAACACAGTTAACTGACCATCCGTGCACTTTATTTGCATCATAATAAGGTTCAATATAAATACAGGATGGTCAGTTAACTGTGTTGGCGGTTGTACACCTAAAATTAGCAATTATAATTATGAACGGCTTCATGTACCTAATCCGTATAAATAGGAGGAAATCCATACTTAAATCATAGATGTGAAAGTAAACGTTTGCTACTTATAAATCCACGGTTGAACTCAAGTATTAAGAGGATTGTGAACCTGTAAATTGTCATACAAAAAGCGATAACGTTTTTCACCCCGTAAACATCTTTCGATTTTTATAATTTTTGGATATGTTGTAGATATAATGAAAAAATAGGTCTGTATGTTTTGATTTTTAAGAAATATTGTTTACCTACGTTAAAAGTAATTAGCATCTAGAAGTCTATATTTTTGACTTAAAAACTTTGTCTATCGTTCCATTTTTTGTTAATTAATTTAAACTGATTTACTGACTAAGCAAGATAAACGTACAGACATAGATATGATATATACCTAATACTCGCGCCGCGGATCGGCACTTCACAATCCTCTTAAGTGTCACGACAGGAGACATGTTTCGAACTCTTTGGGAGTTCTTCTTCAGGATGTGTGTGTATGTCTGTGTGTGTGATCATTTAATACGTGAGTTTAACAGTGGATTTATTAGTAGTAGGTACTTATTTTAGACATATCTCACGAAAGTTTAAATTCGAACGTTTGCTACTTCTTCGTGTTTAAACTACTAAACCGATTTCGATGAAAGTCATGCAGATAATATGAATCTCTTGGTAGAACAGGACTTGACCAATAATTGTAGTAAGTGGCGATCACAATAGTTCGCGATGGTCGCAGTGATATAAGGGCTTTGACAGCCCGAAAGCCTGAATAATAATAATAGTAGAACAAAGAATAGATTTATCTCAAAAATTATCCCTCAAAGTTTTAAAAGGGGGTTGGTAGTTTGTACTCTAAGTGGTTAGTAAACTAAACGCGGTTAAACTAGTAAACTGATTTCGATGAAAGTCATGCAGATAATATAAATCTCTTAGTAGAACAAAGAATAGATTTATCTCGAAAATTATCACCTAAAGTTTTAAACAGGGGTCGGTAGTTTGTACACTAAGTGTAGTTAGTAGGTAGTAGTAGAATCATACGGACTAATTCGGGTGCAAAAGCTAGTAATAACCATAAACAGTCAGTGACAAAGGTAGGACAGTTATAATTATAACTAGCTTCTGCCTGCGACTTTATAGAAACTTTCCCTCCCTATTTCACCCCCTTTATGATTCCCGGGGTAAAACTATCCTATATTCTTCCCCGGGATTCAAACTATCTCCATACCAAATTTCATCTCAATCGGTGTAGCGGTTTAAGCGTGAAATGGTAACAGGTACTTGCTTCTGGCCACGACTCCGTCCGCGTGGAACTCGTTATATTGTAGTTCCATACCAATTTTCACCCCCCATTTCAGTCCTTTAGGGGATGATTTCCGGGATAAAAACTATTTCTAAGTTTACCAAATTTCATCAAAATCGGTACATCGGTTTAAGCGTGAAGTGTTAACAGACATACACATTTTCGCATTTATAATATTAAAGTATGGATTATTTGAACAATGATATTGACCCTAATGGCCTCTTTACCTAAATGGTGCTATCAGCTGCTCACTGCACGAGCACAAAATGTAAGTAAGTACAATGCTTTTGCATAATGTTATCATGAACATTATCAAATTCATGGAACTGCAATAAAATCTCGTTCGATGTCCTGTGTTTTTTTTTATGTGATGAACAGTGATCACAGTCACGTAGGACCTACCTTACCACGAAAAGTCTGGTTAAGGAAAAATATTAAAAAATGGGAAAGAGACTGGTTTTTAACGGGCCAAATCAGCTTTATGTTTTTTATGAACCATCAAAACGATTTGTTATTAATGTCTATTTGATATGATTTGATTACCTTTATTTGCCGCTTTTAAATAAAATATTAATATCCACTATATCCGATCGGTATGGCACTTGCAATCTGGAGGTGATGGGTCCGAACCTCACCTCGTACCATTTGGTTTATCAATAAATAAATATTTCGGGACAATCATATCGAGAAAAGGATGGTACGGCCATGCCTCTTTGTTTTGCTCAACTTGGCGGGGGCACTACCGTGCCCCAAGATGTATTATTTACACGTATCAACCTAGTACCAAATTTAAGCAAAGCTTGTACTATCCTATACTATTAAACGAGCAATATTTGTATACATATAAAGAGTGTGGCCTGTAATAGGAGCAAAAAATTAAACGGTAGCTTGTGAACAATTATTTCCACATGGTTAAACTTGAAAAGTAATTTTTTTTTTTGTAAAATTTTTTTTCTTCAAAATAAGTTAAGTTGTCTTTTTTTACTCTTCTAGAGTGCTATCAGTAACTTTTTATTTTAAAAACACTAAAAAAAATTAAATAAAAATCAAAAAATCACAAAAATATCTTTTGAAAACAAAAATGTAAAAACTATTATGACTCGTTACATGATGTTACCTCAAAATCCACATTGACTGTTGTGCTATGATGTCGTGGTAGCAAGATACATTACTTGGAGGTAATAACTTTAGATCAAAATATTTCCGAACCCAAAAAAAAAATTAAATGAGTGGGGGTTACTACAAATGCTCTAAGGAAGCGTCCCTTTGGATATTTGCTCCTATTACAGGCCACACCCTGTATATATATTTGCAATCACGTTCTCGGAAACGGCTCTAACGATTTCGATGAAATTTCGAATATAGGGGTTTACGGGGGCGAGAAACCGATCTAGCTATGTCTCATGTCTGGGAAAGTTCGTTTTCACCGTATTTTCTTTATTTTCACCCGAGCAGACAGGGACTGGGTACTAGACGACGAAAAACATACTTATATAGATACATTTATAAATACATAGGAAAGTATTCGTGCTCATCACACAAATAAATGCCCTTACCGGGATTGGAAACCAGGAGCTCTAGCATTGTATACCCGGAACCATAATTAAATTGCATCAAATCTACTACGTGTGTTGCCATGCCTGCCTGTGTTGTCTCTGTAGACCCAATACTCCCAATAGTTTCCGAGATAAAACCTTTCAAAGTTTATAATTTTTCGAACTTTGCAACTCCGTCGGGGTATGTATTGGAACTTCATCCCGCAATTGCGATGTTCGAAAAAAATATGAATTTTGAATAGCTTTACTCGGAAACTATTGGGTCTAAAGACACAACTCTAGTCTCATATTGTAGGAAATTTTGTCTACTTTAAAAACGTCTTTAAAAGTTACTATCAATAACGAACCCCTTAGGGATTTCGCGGTATTTTCGATTTTTGGCAAAGTGGCGTTCGGCGCTCGAGGTCACACACTTGGATTATTAATTGGGCCAACATCATAAACAAGACTGCAAATAATCAGAACTACCGGATTTGACGCAAACTAACCCGTACTTTCAGGCGACTAGGTGACTTGATTATCATGGTGAAATAGTGGCGGCCATGACATTTTTACACCTACGAGTAACTTCATTTTCGGTATCGAGTAAGTCTGTCTGGAGCGGACGAATGTTTTCTTCAGTAATATTTAGTTACACATGGAACTTCATGCTGACAATGGTAGGTTTCACTGTGATAGTGATATTTTTTGGTTTTGATGTTTTTTATGCAATTGAATTATGTTTCTGGGTATAGGCAGGGTCACTAGGTATCACTACCAACTGGGCTAAAAAAATCTAAAACCCAAATCTTAAATCTGATCGTAATGAAACTTATGGACGAAATATCATTGGATATTTAACAGTAGCTTGCGCCAAATCTTGGAATGGGAAAAGCGGGCCCTGGGGTCCTGTAGGGTGCAACCGGGAAAAATGCTATTACGACGTCTTGAAAGCAACTATGTCACCGTAATCAGCATGTAATATTTAGAGTGGAATTACTGTGTGCCTATATCTCCCGGAGTAGGTACATGAATGCGGTTTTCCTCCTGGGTAATTAGTCACAAGTATTATGGTTAAGAGTAGGTACCCATATCAAAACAAACAAATAATCATGTCAGGGGCCCGATGGGGTAGGTCTTGTATTGAAACCATCTCGGAAACTATTTTATTTAATTTAATTAAAGACTGTTCAGTGATTCTAGTCTCACCTGATAGTAAGCGACGACAGAGCCTAGGTAAGATGAAGCTCACTGATTAAGTAAGAGGCCATTCACTCTAGTTTTGAAGATACGATTTACGTATTTTTATAGTTCGTTTATTTATTATTAATATTATTATTTGTATTCACTCTACCTAGATCGTAGTTAAGGTTCATTTATTTATTATTATTTGGTTTGTGGGCCTTAATATGCCGCTTCGACCAGCAAGTGATCTATTGTGGCAGCCCTTTCTTTAGAGTTCACCGTTTAGGCCCGTTGCCTCCAGAAAATTAGATAAGAATAGATTAATTTATTGCTGATTGAAAATTGACATACTATTTTACAAATTCTCTTTGTACATAAATAAAATGAATTTACTGAAAGCTCGTCAAGTACATACAACAAATTTGTTACAATAATTTCGAACAATAATAAATAAATTAAATAATTTAGAAATTTTTAAACAATATTGATCGTATGTAATAATGTCAATTTTTTTATAAAATGTCTAAACTAGAAAAAAAATAAAAATTAAAATTAAATATACGTGTGTCAAAACATATCAATTTCATGTCAAATAAATGTTAAATGTACAATAAATATAAAACGGAAATTACAGCCATAATAAAAACACCATAAATAATTTATCTCTAGGCTAGATTATGATAAAGTCTGAAAAAAAACACAAAATAACTATAATATTAATTTGAAATATCATTAAAATAGAGTTGTCTAATATTGTTTTTTTTACAGATTCTTTGGGCGGTGATATGTTCTACCTCTTCTGGGTGCACGATATGTGCCGCCCTTGGCAGGTACTTCTTTTGTGCATGAGTTTATAGTCCATGCTTACCCTCTAGCGTTAGATACACATTATTGCACCTTCCGTTTGATGTAATATTCAGCCTGTATGTTTAATATTACCTCAAATTGTAACCATACATAACTTTTAGTACAGTCGCCATCACATACATCGGAGCAAACAAGCACGTCACAAACATCGTTACACACCTCTATTTTCAAAGCATTAGGGTGCATGTGCCGATATTTTTGAACACCTATAGTGTACCTATGTATGTGATGGCGACTGAACTACTCGTATGATATAAACCGATATTGTACGAAAATTGACAGTTATAGTCCCCTGCGGCTATGAAGTCAATCCTGAGACATGCCTCTAGGGTTGAATATGTATTTTTTTCCTATGGTTGACATTGTCATTATTCAGAAACTTCATAGTTGCGCAATGTGTCAGGATTGACTTCATAGCCGCGGGGGACTGTAGTCTTAACTACCAAAGCGTACCTAATTAATTTTTGAAAATGTATCGAGCCGCAATGTAATGCTTACACTCATTTGACACATGGAAGAAGCGGGTTACGTGTGACAGTTGTGACGTCACATCAGTAAGACAATGTAGTGATACATTGCGTGCTGAATTATTTTATAAAAAAAAAAAAAGTTGATAGTGAAGAAAAAAATGCTTGCAATATCGGTTCATAGCCCTAACACCTACCTCTGGTTACAATTTGAGGTAATATTAAAAATACAAGCTGTACATATATAATTTTTTATGAACCTAAAAATCTATTGAGAATTATTGTTCCGTGTGCCGTATGCACTTCACAGTACAGCGCATCCTGGAAAGCCCTGGCGATCTTACTCATCAAGATCACATGACACACCATCGAGTGTTAAAAGGTGTTTTGTCTTGTCCTCGGTGGCAATTGGCAAATACGTATAGTCAACCAATGTGATTCCTAGGCCACCGTAGAACCCTGTCATTTTAACTGCTACATAGCGACGCAATAATCCTAGTAACCCGTATTGACATAGCATTTACAACGGCAAGGTTCTAATGATGGCCTAGGAATCAAATTGGTTACCTTACCATACGGATCTCCAAAGGACTCGAACGCGCGTTGCCGACCCTTTCCTTAGGGTTCCGTACTCAAAGAGTAAAACGGGACCCTATTACTAAGACCTCGCTGTCCGTCCGTCCGTCCGTCCGTCCGTCTGTCTGTCACCAGGCTGTATCTCAAGAACCGTGATAGCTAGAGAGTTGAAATTTTCACAGATTATGTATTTCTGTTGCCGCTATAAAAACAAATACTATAAACAAAATATTTTTTTTTAAGAGGGGCTCCCATACAACAAACGTGATTTTTTTGCCGTTTTTATAGATAATGGTACAGAACCCTTCGTGCGCGAGTCTAACTCGCACTTGGCCAGTTCTTTTTTCTTATTCTCAAAAAAACCTATAGGTACACTCCTTTCTTGAAGAATCCCGTCTTCCGGGAAAACCAAAGCCGGTTATTATGGCTGCAGTTTTCTGTAAGGTGCTTCCCCATTCATCATAGCAGCCGAAAGACGTCTACTGCTGGGCATAGGCCTCCCCTAAAGAGTGCCGTAATGACCGGTCCTGCACCATCCGCATCCAGCGGACTCTCGCGATCTTTACCAGGTCCACCTTGTGGGGGGTCTACCCACACTGCGCTGCTGCTTCCCCATTGGACTATTTCAAACCAAGTAAAGATGACGTTCTGTGACCTTTCTCGTATTGTTGAAAGAAGAAATTCCAACACCACTATGCCACTATCAATTCCATAGTATACACTGTGAGTGATTATTTGCGCTCTGAATACTCTAGATACGCTTCTGGGTAGTGTTATCAGCGAATTCTACAGATTCCTCGGATGCTGTCATGATTAAAGTTATCGTGGTGGTGGTAATAGATGAGATGAGGGCGCTAAAGTACAGTATGGTCTGTTCCTCTTGGCAATGCCACTTCTGCGAAACTGTCGCACACCTCCGAGATGTCAATAATTGGTTTTGTTAGACTGAGGTCCCTCTTTACGTATATACTTACTTACAAAACGTCCCCTATCTATTTCTTGTATAATACGACGGTGGCGATGATGCCTATGGACGCTGGCGACTCCAGAAGAACCACAGGTGTGTTGCCGACCCTTAATTGATTTGAGGATTCGTTGTGTTGATACCTAGAGGCGAAGAGCTCTCTCACTCTCAAGTACTCTCAACACAACATATCCTCGGGAGCCAAGCATTGCCCGATTAAAATCCTTTGCCACACATCGTGTAATAGATAGGTATATACTGTTTTGTATACCATTCCATTGTGTAAAGTTGCACTGAGCTGGAGGGAGGCTAGAGACGTCGCCGAGGACGGGAAGGTGTGGCTCGCGCTTATGAAGGCCATATCCATTATCCACCGCTGGGGTGGTAGGACGACAACAACACACAACAACATTGTGTTCAAGAAGCATAAGGCCTTCATTGACAGAAGTAGGGTAACTCCTTCATCATTACAAAAGAGGGATTTGCTTCTGCTAAGAGCTCGGATAAGACTTTAGGTGGCGCCGACAGTCGGGCAAGAATAGGTTTACGGTCTCCCCGCCTGTCGTAAAAGGCGACTTAAGGGGGTCTACGGGTTTACCAGTGGTCTTTGTGGCGGGGGCCACAGCATTTGGCCATGTAGCCCAGAGAAGGTGAAGAGGATGCCCAGAACGAGCCGCAGAAGCAAAGCGCGAGGAGGGCTCTAGCGGCTGATGTGGAGTTTCGAAACAAAAGGCTCTCACATTAAGTGCACCGCTGCCGCAACCACACAAAGTCGTGGCTGAGGTGTAGAGATTCAGTAGACCCTTCACTGACCCATTTAAATGACTAATTGTTGTATTAAGTATGTATTAAGCATTAGATAAGTAGATACATTCAAGCTTAAGAAACTGGTTATTTCATGAATAATGCTGGAAAAAAAGATACCAATAATAATTGTAAGATTGACATACCTACACCGTGTAGGTATGTCAATTTTACAAATATTTTCGTGTAGTACACGTCTATATCGATACCTGCAGACTCAAAGGGCGTAACAGCCATTACAACAACAGGCTGTTACGCCCTTTGAGTCTGCAGGTATCGATATATACTGCTCGATCAGAATCCCCGAGTAGTAGGCCCGTTGTTTTATGAACGCCTACCCGCCAGTCTCAAAAATGAAATCTCAGATGATAAATTTGGGCACCGGCTGAAGGAACTTTTATTGTCCAAACCGTTATATTCCGTGAAGGAATATAACGAAATCAAATTTTAAAATTAATTTGTTATGATAATTATCTTTAAGTTATTAAGTATTTGTGTTGTTTTTGTTTTTTATACTATTTTGACATGTTACCGTTGTATTTTTATATTTTGATATTGTACCTATTGATAAAATAACTTGTTTTGACATTTGACGTTGCTTAGGATATCCTAATTATGTATACAAGTTTATTGACATTATTATTTTTCCTTTTG
The DNA here is from genome assembly GCA_963854355.1 of Epinotia brunnichana. Taxonomy (NCBI): domain Eukaryota; kingdom Metazoa; phylum Arthropoda; class Insecta; order Lepidoptera; family Tortricidae; genus Epinotia; species Epinotia brunnichana. The sequence continues at coordinate 27,424,019 of OY977950.1, read as the reverse complement.
ACTTTTACATGTGACTTTTCTATTGTTTTTATAATGTCAAATTATTATAGGTACATATTGACGATCTCTTAGTGAATCCATCTTATTTTTGATGTAAAATAATATGTTATTTTCTAAAAGAAATAAATGAATATATCTATCTATCTATCTATAAGGTTATGCGCAAATGTGCAGGTCATTGTATACTCAGTGTACACAGATCCCTCCAAGTCATCGAAAGTTGACTGACTCCGTCATAAGTTCTTGCGCAAACGCAGATTCGAGCGATTAATTAAATAATATAATAGCTTGATAATGATGTTTACAATGGCGCCCGTGTATTTATTTATTTATGTCATCACATTCCACACATGCCTGTTCACGATTTAAGTAGTCGTCATGTATTCTATTGTGTTTTTTTTTAAGCTATGACAGTGGCAAACAAACTTAAGGCCTGCGTAATGGGCGCCCAGGAGGTGGACAGATATAGTCCAAGACGTTAGCTGGTCCACACTACAGGCAACACAACAGGCTCAAGATGAACGGCCTGGAGGTGTAGTCGAAAAGTCACCCATAGATATCACGTCCCACAGGCCCATACGCCCAAGATGAAGAAGAATGGGAACCAGACACCGTATACGTACCGTATACAATTAATCCTCAAATCAATAAAGGTCGGCCAGGAGTTCCTGATTATTCCGAAGTCGAAAGCGTTTATAGCCTATAGGCTATAAACGCTTTCGACTTCGGAATAATCAGGAACTCCTGGCCGACCTTTATTGATTTGAGGATTAATTGTGTTGATAGGCTCTCGAGTCTGGTCTGGTCACGCACTACTAAACAAACACCTTTTTACTCTAGGTGTTACAGACAGTCCTCTCTACAGAGCCTGCATGGAAGAGGAAGAGACAGCCGCCCACGTCATCCTGACATGTCCTGGGGTGGCACTGGCAGAATTCAGGGTAAAGCACCTCGGAACCCCGGGGTCACCACCGGACGCCGTCGGCAACATAAAGGGTCTGCTAGGCTTCCTGGTGGAACTGGGTTGGCACGAAGAAGAGTAGGGCCAAAACCCATTAGCAAAATAGGCGCATTTATGACGTCGAGTTGCGGAAACCCAGCCCGAGAACCTATTGGTTGTAACCTATAGGCTCTCGAGTGGCGATCACGTACCGGCTGCGTATGCGCTGCGTGGGTAGATCCCCTACAAGGTGGACTGATGACCTGGTAAAGGTCGCTGGTGTCCGCTGGATGCGGGTGGCGTAGGACCGGTCATTGTGGCTCTCTTTGCGTCCAGCAGTGGACGTCTTTTGGCTAATATGATGATGATGATGATGAGGTTGGGCTGCTCCGAATATGAGCGAGATGACATTCCGCTGTGCCTCTATCTTAAAATATATTGTCCAGTCATCAAACACATAAGAATTAAGTAGACAGACATGTGAACCAAATGGTTTCTAATTATTTAGTCTAGACAATAATTTTATTATCTAGTCTAGACATATGGCAGTGTGTTAGGCCAAGTTCGAAGAAAAAATCCAGTGACACTCAGTGTATTATCTTCTAGCCGTCCAAAGACGTATTAAAAGGCATTATATTATTTATTAGAATTTAAACCATTCTAAATTGGAAGAGTGTTGCGTGTGATTATCTACCTATAATTTTCATTAAAAAATAAAAAATAAAATAAAAAATAGGGAACCGCCTTCAAAAAACCAACCCACTGAAAAACACAAAATAATTTTATATGCCCACCCCTATCCTTATCCAGTCCCTACTCAATAAAGAAAATTTCTACCAAAAAGTATAATTAGTTATTACCTGATAATTAAAAAAAAAATCTCTCGTATTTACTTAGTTTTTGAAGCCGGTTAAAAACATAGTTACAACCGACTTCAATTCGGTACTGCGCCGAGCCACATACATGAACAAATACAAAAATACCCAAATCGCTTTAGGTTTGCCTATAAAAGAGTTCTCTCGATTTCTCCAGAATCCAAACATTAAGAGTAGATTGGTTGGTACCAATGGTCATCAGGTCAGGATCTACTCGTAATGATTGGATTATTGGGAAGGATACCCTATCAAACGAAAACAGAATTTTTCAAATTAGTATAGGGCGTCTTCGAGTAATCGGGAAACGTTAATAATTAAATAAATAAATAAATAAATAAATATTTGCGGACAATCTTACACATATCGACCTAGTCCCAAACTAAGCAAAGCTTGTACTATGGGTACTAGACGACGATATACATACTTATATAGAGAAATAAATACTTAAATACATAGAAAACATCCATGACTCAGGAACAAATATTCGTGCTCATCACACAAATAAATGCCCTTACCGGGATTCGAACCCAGGACCTCTAGCTTCATAGGCAGGGTCACTACCAACTAGGCTAAAGCGGTCGTCAATTGTACTTTCAAAACAAAGTTTTAACCAACTTCAAATCAGTAGCCAAATTGCTTCAAGTTTGCCTATAAGATTTGAAGAGTTCCCTCAATTTCTCCAGGATCCCATCATCAGAACTGGATTTTGGTGACAACGGGACCAATCTGGAAGTATATGCTTTCAAACAAAGAACATTTTTCAAATCGGTTCATAAATTACCGAGATACAGGTCTATCGCGTAACATACACACATAAAAAAAATTCAGACGAATTGAGAACCTCCTCCTTTTTTGAAGTCGGTTAAAAATAAACCTCGTTTTTTGAAGTCTGTAATTTTTTTTAAATCTGTCACTTTAACGTTTATGTGTGAAAAATGGACAGAACACATTTGAGATAGAATAGAGAAGTTAAATAAGAGTAAGAATCTAGTCGTCGCAATGAAAAGCAAATATAAGTACTATTTGCTTCTAAAGCCGAATGCGATGTACATACAGACTAAATCAGGTCAATGACCTGCATACGAATAAAACCAAACAAGTTCCATTACTGAACCAATATTAATGAAGTTTTAATAATAAAACAAACAGAAACTTGGCACATAGTTTGGCTTCTCACGCATATCAATTATATCTAGACTTCTGGTTTACAAAGGAATTTGAGACTTATCAGTTTATGATATGGTTGATTTTTGGGTGTGAGTGCTGGAGTCATAAGTTACTGTTTAGGTATAATTATCAGTTCGCTAAGTAAGTCAGTTGTAGAGAAGATGATAATACAAAATGTGTACCGGTCGAATGTTGAAGGTGGATGGGCAGTGGTGTTAAATGAAAATGAAAAAATGAAAATATTTATTATTACATATACAGACAGACATTCTGAAACATAACTGTGGTCCCACACTAGGCTTGGCCTGTCCCGTGGAGACCTGTGGGTCAAACTACGCGAGATAAACAAATATGATTATTAGTAACTCCGTGAACAGAGGGGTCATCACGTAACGTTCCGAACGGGCGTCGGTGCAATTTTACTGTCAATTTTCCATATAAAAAATGACATTTAGACTTACCCGACGTTCGTACAATGCGTTACGTGATTGACCTACAGAACTCGGGATTTTCTTTTTTTCAAAAAAAGTACTTCTTTTTTATCTCGAAAAACTGAAGGTACAAAAAAGTCTTTATGATTCATGAACCTGCTCACAAAATTTCACGAGAATTGTAGACCTGTAGTGGAGAACAGCCGGACATACGAAATAATTTTTGCCCCAAGCTGAACCGGAAAACTTCGTTCGCATTCGTTCTCACGTTGAATTAATTATGCTCATTTATTTATTTATATCACACCAACAAACATTGTTCCACTTGTAACAAGACAGGAAAAAGAACCAAGCAAGGGAAGGTTGCTATCATTGGACCAGCGCTATGATTGGACTATTTAAATATTTTGAATTCTACGTAGCATGCGTAGAGTTTAAAATATTTAGATCAATCAAAGCGCCGCGCGCCGGTCCAATGATAGCACGCGGCAGCGTGTCAAGCCAAGTTCAAGCAAAGGAACTGGCTAGCCAGCGCCAAGTGTAATACTACACGAACCACTTGGTGCCACTTTTGACCCTTCTATAACTCAAAACCTCTTTAACGTAAACACATAAAACTAAGTGTGTTTTATTATATCCATAAGGACATCTAGAAGCCCAAATTTCATGAAGCTACCTAGCTCAAACGGTCATAAAGATATGAAGGTCAAAAAGTCGTAAATTTTAGCACTGACTGACTGACATATAGTACCTAAACCTAACCATACTTCTAAATGACCTAGAAGGATGAAATTTGGAATCCAGCTCGGTAATTGTGTGTAAGCGGAGGAAAAAATAAACAAGAAAAAAAATAGGAGGGGTCTCCATACAAAAGAAAATTGGGTAATTTGTATAGTAACTCGTGCATTATCTCTTGAGAAACACAATATTTGAATACTAAAAATATATTTACAAAAAGTTATGATATCCCACTAAAAACATAAATTATGTGAAAATGGGAGCCAAGTTCAAGAATATGCGTAGTTGTCAACTTCGCCGACAAAAGAATTGAGATCTAAATGGGTGCCAAGTTCAATTAATAATCCTAAAATAAAACACTCGAATTATTTACACAAAGGATAAATTGATGCTCAAAACTTGACTTGGCTAGTGTTTACTAGGAAGCCAAATTTTAGAAGACTACCTTACAATATATAAGATAATAACTTAATTAGCCAAATATCAGATATCATGTATGTAAAAACTAGCCAAGTCAAGTTTTAAGCATCAATTTATCCTAAGTAATCTGCTTTGTGTAAATAATTCGAGTGTTTTATTTTAGGATTATTAACTGAACTTGGCACCCATTTAGATCTCAATTCTTTTGTCGGCGAAGTTGACAACTACGCATATTCTTAATATTGAACTTGGCTCCCATTTTCACATTTATGTTTTTAGTGGGATATAGTAGTTACACTCATCATCATCAATTTAAGAGTCCTGCTGGTGGAGTATTTCCGGTGTCTATCTCTCGTACGCCAGCCTTTTGATTTGCTGATACGACACGACACCAGCTTTTAGGGTTCTGTACCAAAAAGGTAAAAAAGGAACCCTTATGGTGCGACTCTGTCCCTCTGTCCGTCTGTCCGTCCGTCCGTCTGTCACAACGTTAAATATCTCAGGAACTACTTAAGCTATCAATTTGAAATTTGGAACAACTGTTAAAAGGGTTAAGACACGTGTACGGAATATGAAAAAATTCATTTTTTTTTTTATTTTCTGTTTAAATGACGAATCTGAGGGGGGGTTAATAAATCATAGTCTAGTAAATAGATCAAGTGGAGTATCATATGAAAGGGCTTGAGTTGCACTTTTTTAAACCGTTTTTAGGGTTCCGTACTCAAAGAGTAAAACGGGACCCTATTACTAAGACTCCACTGTCCGTCCGTCTGTCACCAGGCTGTATCTCACTGATACCGTGATAGTACCAGCTGAAATTTTCACAGATGATGTATTTCTGTTGCCGCTATAACAACAAATACTAAAACACATAATAAAATTGTGTTTTATAGATAATGGTACGGAACTCTTCGTGCGCAAGTCCGACTCGCACTTAGACGGTTTTTTACCACCCCCCCCCCCCCCCCCACCCCCCACACCAAAATGCAGAAGTTAGTACCAAAATGCAGAAGGCACTTTGCAACGGTAACTGCTACTATGAGCTGTTTAAGATTGTTCAAGAATGAATGGGGTCCTGACATGACGGGTATGGTGTATGAAAGTTTGTAAGGAACCCTCGGTGCGCGAGTCAGACTCGTACTTAACCGGGTTTTATTTCCTTTATTTTGGACCATATACTACGCCGTGGTCTTCCCCTGCCTATACTTCCTTCTTACTTTTTTTCCATGAAAGTAGTTACACTAGTTAGCCATAAACAATTTAATTTAATTGAGGTAATGTAAAAACAACAGACATACCGACAGTAGGAACCGGAACTCTATTTTAATACAAGCACCCGCATATAGGTACTTTATGTAGTTAATGTAGGTACTATAATAGGTGCGTACCTATTATAGTAACTATTACGCGATTGCAACAAGATGCGGGATGCACTTGTATAAAATGTCAATGTCAAGTTTTTTCAGACGTTTTTCACTGGCATGAACACTTACGGAAACGGAAATTAATTAATTTCCTAAGTGTACAGTCGACCACGAAAAGATGTAGGTATATTTTTTTACCCAATTAGATGCAACGAATTAGGGCCGTTACAGCATTTCAACTGCTTTATGGCTGCAAAAGTGCAGTTGAATGCAGTCCTTTTGCAGTTGTCATCACTACATCGAAACTGCATACCGACGAGCAGTCCGCTTGCAGTCGGCGTGCAGTTCTGACGACTGCACTCCGACGACGTATATTCTATATCTTTTGCAGTTGTATGGACTGCAGCCATGCGGCTAGTTTGCAGTCAGCGTGCAGTTTCGGCGCAGGTATATCAATTGCAAAAGAACTGCAGTTAAACTGCACTTTTTTAGGCATAAAGCAGTTGAAATGCAGCTGGTCTGTAACGGCCCTTCGGGTGGCAAAATGGATACCTACGTCTTTTGGCAGTCGCCTGTACTTAGCGTCTGAATAATAACGCACAAGCGAATACATCAATATATATATATTGCAACGTCTTTTTTGGAATTCTATGCTCTATCTTAGAGTAAATTGTTATACCGACATGGCGCTTTCAAAAAGTGTAGGTAACTTTTTACCTTTTTCAAAATTGGAAAATAATAGCAATTCATAATCAGCTTACTATGGTCGTGGTCGCTTACTATGAGCCTCATAAGAAGGCTCAAAGTCACTCAAGAGAGGTTTGGTGCTGGGAGTTTCTCTACGCGATCGCATCAGAAATGAGGCTTTCCGCAGCAGAACCAAGGTAACCGATATAGCCCTCCGAATCGCTAAACTTAGTGGCAGTAGGCGGGCACATTGCACGGAGAACCGATGGCCGTTGTGGCGGAAAGGTTCTCGAGTGGCGACAACGCTACGTATCGGAAGACGCGGCGTGGGTATTCCCCCCACAAGGTGGACTGATGACCTGGGTAAAGGTCGCGGGAGTCCGCTGGATGCAGGTGGCGCAGGATCGGCCATTGTGGCACTCTTTGGGGGAGGCCTATGTCCAGCAGTGGACGTCTTTCGGCGATGATGATGATGATGATGATGGTACTCAGCTTTGGTGAACGAGTGAGCGAAGTGAACGAAGGCCTCCGTTTCAGCATGGGCAAATTTCTTTTGTATGTCCAACTGACCGACTGTTTTCCTCTACAGGGCTCTCGACTGATTCTCGTGAAATTGTGTGTGCAGTTTCGACAATTACCGTCAAATGGGGTAACTTGGAACACGCCGGGTTACTTGAGACACCGAATTTCACCAGGAACTAGTGTGTGTTTGTAATATTGGAATATTCTAGCTAACTAACGAAATCTAGATTAACCGACTTCAAAAAAGGAGGAGGTTTTCAATTCGTCTGTATGTTTTTTTTTATGTGTGTATGTTACGCGATAACTCCGTTATTTATGAACCGATTTGAAAAATTATTTCTTTGTTTGAAAGCATATACTTACTTCCAGATTGGTCCTGTTGTCACCAAAATCCAGTTCTGATGATGGTATCCTGGAGAAATCGAGGGAACTCTTCAAATTTTATAGGCAAACTTGAAGTTATTTGGCTACTGATTTGAAGTCGGTTAAAACTTTGTTTTGAAAGAGAATTATTTTGTAGATTTTCTGTTTTAGGATTTTATTATACAAAATCACTGACTTGCGAGTTGTACAGCTCCAAAAGCCACTAGTAAATATTTAAATTTAATAGATAATTAATTATGTAACCAAATGAACAGCGTCACATTGAAAACTATAACAGTAATTGGGGCATTTAATTATTATTGACCCCGATAACGTGGTCGTTAGAACTGGGCCCCCTAATTTGCTTTTAATTGGTTAAACTATTGAACACCCGCCATATTTAACTGGTCGAAATGTTATATAGTGGTTTGAGAACCGGTCGATAAATAACAGTTTATTAAATACACTCAATTGTAAAAAAGGGGCATTTACTGTGAACGGAAATTCAATACAAAGTGTATCCATGTGTAGTTGTTTGTAACCCCCGACGGAAAAAGAGGGGTGTTATAAGTTTGACGTGTCTGTGTGTATGTCTGTTGCATCGTAGCTCATAAACGAATGGACCGATTTGAATGCGGCTTTTTTTTATCCCACAGCTGACGTGATCGAAATGGTTCTTATCTGCGTATCAACAAAATTAGTTTAGCCGTTTTTGAGATATTGAACTTTGAAATGAAAACATCGGGGGTTTTTGACTTGATAACGTCTTATAAATCGATGAACACCGGCAGCACGCACGATAAAGTATGACTCGTTGTCCCGCTCCGACTGAGCCGAGCGTTCGGCTTTATGACGTTATCACGTAAAATTATCCTCCGTAAACCGACTTTATAGGCGGTTGTGTGTTCATCGATTTACAAGACGTTATCAAGTCAAAAACCCCCGATGTTTTCATTTCAAAGTTCAATATCTCGAAAACGGCTAAACTAATTCAACAAGTTCTCAATTATTTGCTCTATAAGCTGGTTGACGGGTAAGGATTTTGAACTATGTAATAAGGCATAAGGGTCCCATCCCAGGGAGGTTAGGTATCCCTAAGAGATTTGTAACTTGTCACGCCCCGCAGGCAAACCCAGGCTAAAAAAAGTTTATCCTTTAAAATGATTCCTTGCTTCTCACAAACGAAGCCTTACCTCTTTGGATAGCAAAACATAATATACTAGTAGCTATACTAATTCTTTTGTCCAAATAACTTCCGTGCCGGCCCTGTGGTCACTCGGCATGGCTAGCGAAGTTAAAATTTCTACCTACGCTTAGGCTTGATCGTTGGTCGCTGACGTCGGTCGGGCGTACGAATATACACCATGTTCTATGGGACACCGCACAGCGACGCTGACTGAAATGCCAGCGTACAGCCTACATTCGTACTAGCGACCGACATCAGCGACCGATGTCAGCGTAGGAGGAAATCAAGCCTTAGTTACTAGGAAACGTAAACTGGTGTATGGCGCCGAGTGCTGGCCTCTTAAGAAACAACAAGAAGACAAATTACGTGGCACTCTTTGGGGGAGGCCTATGTCCAGCAGTGGATGACTTTCGGCTGATATGATGATGCGGATGATCCTAGCAATTATGAATTTGCCCTATTCTGAGCTTTGATACGGTTAGGTTAAAGCTTTCAAACTAGGGAATGCAAACCGGTTAACCGGTTAACCGGTTGACCGGTAAATTGACTAAATATAAGGCCGGTAAATTACCGGTAAATGAAAGTCAAAACCAGTAATTTACCGGAGCACAAATTAATAGTGAAATACTACATTTTATCGATTGTTAATGCTTCATCGTCATGATTATACCTCAATAACCCTCCTTTTATCATGTAAAAATGTCAGTTGAATAAACTTGTTTGCGGTATCTTACCTCATGTAGGATCAAATTAAAGCAATCGTTTGTAGAAGCTTCTTAAAATATAAACACGTTCCCGGTTCCGTTCTATAAAATATGAGTAATGATCAGTTTGAATAAGTACAATAGAGACGCCTTATTTATCATACTTTATACCTCTAAAGTATATTAAATAAGGCGTCTCTATTCGCTATGATGAGTATACCTATATACTAATCATTACAATCCAAAGAAATACCTCTCTTCGTCCAACTGGGAGGGAGGAAGCTAAAGAAAAGGAACAGAGGTGAGGTAGTGATTTTCTTCAAAAAGGGTGACAACACCCTGCTGAAGAACTCCCAACCCATCTGACTTCTGAGCCATGTCTATAAACTGTTTTCGAAAGTCATTACACATCGTCTCGTACGCAGGCTAGATGACTTCAAGCCTCCCGGACAAGCCGGTTCCCGGAGAGGCTTTAGCACCGTAGACCACATCTAAACGCTCCGTCGGGTTATACAGAAGACTGTGGAGTATAACCTGCCCCTCTGCTTAGCGTTCGCGAACCACGAGAAAGCCTTCGATTTGATCGAAACCTGGGCTGTACTTGTCTCTCCAGGCAGTGCCAAGTTGACTACCGCTATATCGAAGTATTGAATTGTTTGTACGAAAACGCCACTGTGTCAGTCCGACTCCAGGATTTGAATGCAAAACCTATTCTGCTGCAACGGGGAGTCAGTCAAGGAGATGTAATTTCCCAAAAATACTGTTCACCGCTTCACTGGAGGATTTTTTCAATCCTGATTTGGATCTGTTTGGATTTTTCCTGTCGGCTCGGTTTGACCAGTGTGTGTTGCCAGTGAAATGAAGTCGCTCATTGTTACTATTACTACCCTTTTCTCTACGCAACTCTTTTCGATCTAAGTATGGATGGTTATATATACGTCTCTTGAAGCCCGTAGAAACATCTATTACATTATTATTATATATATATATTTTTTTTTATATTATTATGGGACACAATCTTACACAAATCAACCTAGGCCCACGGTAAGCTCAGTAAGGTAATCTATTTAGTGAAATATTAGTTAATACTACTAAGTAGGCTTTTAGTTTAGTTTCTGTAGAACTGGGGACAATTCCTACCCACCTGCTAATCCCCAAGGAACGTTTTCAGTTGCTTTTTGCCCTCCTACCTCTGAGCAAGTTTTAAATATTAAAGAATCTGTTTATTACGGCATTTACGGCACATGATAAACCTTTATACTATATCATAGCTTATTTTTACGATAAATAAACGTCAAATAACGCTACTTATTAGCCAAATTGAATTTACCGGTAATTTACCGGTTAACCGGTATTGCCTCACTCAAGTCGGTAATTTACCGGTAGTGAAATTTGTCCGGTAATTGCATTCCCTATTTCAAACACATATTTCTAGGTGGGACCGTAAGCTTGTTTGCCACCAACGTGGTATAAAAAAAATTCTGAATGTTGAGCTAGAAAGAGCATTTAAGAGGATAAATATATGTTTTTGTTGATAATGGGTGTTCAATGCCTGAAAATAACTTTTTTTTTTATAAAATAGGTATTTTTATATGAATTATGACATTTATTTATTTGATTATCGTATGGCGGTTACACACTGGTACATATATGTATTCGTATCGATGCCGCTGATAGAGTTCCAGTGTGCGCTGCGAGGCTCAGAAGGAACAGTGCAGCTGCCGAGTTTGTTGTTCTTTTAGCACCATCCGGAGGTCACGTGTAGGGTTTCTAGTGTTATTCCTACGGACGTAGAACAACAATAACATTTATGACTACCTATGTCGCTGAGTGCATGTTACACTCCTGGAATTGTAAGCGTCCATAGGTTACAATATTTGCGAACCATCGGGCCGTACGTTTGTTAACATCGTGTCCTACAAGTTTCGATAAAAAAAACTTTCTATGTTCCGTATCATCAAATTATGTGGTACCACCTCATACGGCCCTACCACCTCTACCCTGACCCGATCCTAAAGTTCCTAAACATGGTCATTCTGCCCTGTTCCCACCCGCCGCACGTATTTGCTATAGATAAGGACAGCTGTCAATATATGCGCTAGATTGTTCGCCCACGAGTTGCGATAACACGATTCGGAATTAAACGACTTAACGATGTATCATCAACGACTCGGTTAACTGTCTAGTCTTGAGTCTTAACGCAACGTAATAAAGTCAATATTGTTCAGTGCAGCGAGTTCTGTTTCTATAGGTTTGAAGGGCGCTTAATACTTTTTAGATTAGTAACGTTTGGAGTTAATTGAATAAATAGGTCGAGCGTTATCTGGTTTTTAATTCTCTGGTCTATCAAGCTGCTGGTAGTTTGGTGTGACCTAAGTGTTTTGTATGTACCTACCTAATGGTAAAAAAAAAATGATTTAAGCGATGTCCTAAAAAATGTTATTAGGGCGACCCGGGGACCTCTATAATTTAAGGGGCTACCCGAGGTTTTCATCGATTTTTGACTAGTTTTGAATCGATACAAATACTTTTGCACTACAGATAGAATTATAAGGCAAGCGGCTATCGATTCTTCAATCTTTAATCTTCATTTTGGTTTACCATATTTTGAAAGAAATGAATTTTTGAAATTTTTTATGATTTTTAAAACATTATCTAAAAAAACACCTTTTTTGTTATAAGATTGCTGTGAAAGATCTAACATATACGAAATCTACATATTTGGGTTCGTCTCTGATGTCTCTATAAATGTGTGTAGGGTTTTGATTTTAAATTAATTAACACAAAAGTTATGGCCAGAAAACCTGTTTTTTGGTCTAAAATTGTTCAACTTTGATGCCATATATCTCGAAGACAGTGATGTTTGAAGTAAATATGGGATACCACATTGCTTAAAGCTGTTGTTGTCAATATGATAAGCTACAAAAAACATTAGAAAACTAAGGGATTCAGATCGAAGGTCATTGGCGAATGGGATCCCCTTAACCCCAGAAGCTGTGGATTGGTTCTGCAATCTCGATGTTGATGTATTAGCTAAAGTTTTTATAAATTATCTAGAATTATTCCTACTTCAAGAAAACGCCATACGATTAAATACATTTTTGATTTAGAACCTTTGGGATTCAATTATATTGTAACCATACTACTAGTAATATAAATAAATAAATATTTGCGGACAATCTTACACAAATCGACCTAGTCCCAAACTAAGCAAAGCTTGTACTATGGGTACTAGACGAAGATAAACGTACTTATATAGATAAATAAATACTTAAATACATAGAAAACATCCATGCATCAGGAACAAATATTCGTGCTCATCACACAAATAAATGCCCTTACCGGGAATCGAACCCAGGACCTCCTGCTTCGTAGGCAGCGTCACTACCAACTAGGCTTAAGCGGTCGTCGTACTATGTACTAGTTGTATACTATTAAGGGTCGCCAAGTCGCTCGACTCTCCATACAAACTTAGTTTATTGGTTCTCATTTTACATCGACATGCTAGAATAACATAAAACTTTGTAAGCACAAATAGAAAAAAAAATTTTACGTGTAGAACGTTTTGCATACAGACAGTCAATCGCTTCATAAGTTTTCTATTAAGTAAGTATATTTCACATACTTTGCCCTTTTTTAAAAATTCGTGCACCCAATTAGCGTGAGTTGTTAAATAAAAATTAACTCAGTGTCAGTTTTGTAACGAAAGTTAAGCATACAAATGATGTCAAACTGAACTTTTTTCGCATTTAAATAAGGTCTATATGCATATGATTAATATATTGAAAAGAAAAAGTAGATTTTTATACAAACTAAATACTTAATTGTCGTTACAAAACTGACACTGAGTTAATTTTTATTTAACAACTCACGCTAATTGGGTGCACGAATTATTGAAAATGCCCTTATACTATGCATAAGTGTGTGAACGGGACTCTGTTGCCCTCTCTGCTGCACTTACGTGCCATGATCTTTGGTACCGGTAGACTGGGGTTACTTTAGGAAAAAATGGGGCTACTTTGATCATTTAGAATGTAGTATAAAAGCAAAACTATTTGAAATGAAGAAGATTTAATCGAGTATACAGCAAGATAGATAACTAATATATTCACTGCCACTGTTCACCCACAAGTAAAAACAATGATTTCGGAGAAAAACCTATTTGATCAAAGTCGCCCCGCGAAACAAAGTAACCCCAGTTGACGGTACTGAGAGCGCCACAATAGCGTTTGGTATTATACTCGAAAATCTATTTTTTTTCCATATTGTAGCTTTTTGCTGCTTAGGCACTTTGCCATAAAATTCTAATTCAAGACCAAAAAAAAAACTACGACAGATATGTCACTGTCATAAGTGTCAAAGTTACTTATGTCATTGTCAACCGAACATTTCAGATGTAGTCAATCTTTTTGCATTGTAAATATTTGTAGATAATGGCCAACATTTTCAATAACAAAAAAATTACATGTAACAATCGGGATTATGCATTTTTAAAAAGTAAATGCTTTTCTACCGTATACCAAAAAAACATTAAAATATCCATTAATAAACATTATAATACAAAAAAAAAATCTGCATAGATAGGTCATTTTAATACTAGCCACATAGCTGGCGAGTGGCGACTGGCCTGTTATTTTGTCAAATAGCTAAATGCATGTAACTTAATATTTAAATTGCATATAACGTTGTTCACGAATATTGTTTATAAATCGTACCAAATGTTATAATATTGTTTTTGTACTCGACGATTAAAATATGTGTATTAAGATTTCATAGAGAATACTGCAACGTCACTCTTTTCATAGTTGTAGTCCATGTTACTGTCGAAACAATCGAAATAACTACTTTTCGATACGCTCCAGACAACTAAAATAAATTCGACCAATCACCGTGGCTGTTTTACTGAACTGTAATGAATTCGACCAATAGAATCGCTTTGATGTCGTACGCTCGTTGATGTCTTTTAAGATATCAACAAGCGTACGAGCGATGAGCTGCACTTCGTTTCAACAGTATCGAGTTTGTTTAATTAGTTCAGTTGACTCGTAGAAAATTAATTTTAATGAACTCGTACAAAAAGTATTGTTCACAATAGTGTTATAATCAAGCTTTTTAATCTCGTACCTTACTTAGGCCACTCAGCAAGCTTCGTGGCCTAAACACGGTACTCGACTAAAAAGCTCTCTATTATAACACGATTGTGAAAAATACTATTTGTTTTCATTTAGTGACATTTAGTTTGTTAACCGTTTATTTGCAATCTTTAAAATATTATTGTAAGTATATAAGATTATTATACGTCCATATTTTACGAGACTGAGTCTCGTACAATTTCATACGAGATTTCGTGAGATTGCGAAACGAACTTTCGATACAATGGCAAAAGATCGCGGAGCCCTTCTCGTTAATCTCGAAATCTCGCAAGGCTGACTTTCTGGTCTCGCGAGATTCCGGCTAGGTCTGACATATCGCGAGAATGTATTCCCTAGCTGCCAGGTACCTTTCCAATCTTTGGTACGCGTATTAAGAATTCTTTACTTTAAGCTAATAACAGATGAAATAAATTAACTTGTACCGATGGATAACAATTCGCTTGCCACGCGAAGCTGCGGGCGAAACTTAATAAAAACAATGATTATGGAAACACAGGTCCCCATGGAGGTAAGTGGCGATATTAATAACTACTTAGACAAGTACTTATAACAACACAATTATAGTTTCCATACGAAACTGGATTAGTTCAGGGTACGGTTCGCAAATATGCGGCGCAGAGTGTGGTTTCTTATCACAAATATTACCGGAAGACGTGGAGTTCGCTGGATGCCGGAAGCGCAAGGTAACCGATATAGCCCTCTGAAGCGCTAAACTTAAGTGGCAGTGGGCAGGGCACATTGCACGTAGAACCGATGGCCGTTGGGGCGGAAAGGTTCTCGAGTGGCGACCACGTACCGGAAGACGTAGCGTGGGTAGACCCCACAATGTGGACTGATGACCTGGTAAAGGTCGCCGGAGTCCTGATCAACCGCACGAACCGCATTCAAATCGATCTATTCGTTTAGGACCTACGATGCCACCGACCGACATACAGACAGACAAATAGACAGACACACAGACACGTCAAACAAATAACACCCCTGTTTTTGAGTCGGGGGTTCTTGCCTCTCTGGGCGCGTGGGTGAAATACCCACGCGCCCAGAGAGGCAAGAACCCCCGACACATCGCACACCTACCTCGCACAGCTCCGGCAAATTTGAAGTTCCTCAAGGCGATTTCAATTTGGATTTAGTGTGGTCTGTTATATACGACCCAGGGCAAGCGACCAAGGGGCAAACGCCCGATCCGCTGGACTGACCAAATTCGCGCAGCCCTTGGTCATGACGGACTGAATTCGGCGACTGATAGGAAGAGATGGAGACACATCATCTGAGAAAAAAACCGGCCAAGGGCGAGTTGGACTCGCGCACGAAGGGTTCCGTACCATTGTCTATAAAAACGGCAAAAAAATCACGTTTGTTGTATGGGAGCCCCCCTTAAAAACTTATTTTATTTTGTTTTTAGTATTTGTTGTTATAGCGGAAATAGAAATACATAATCTGTGAAAATTTCAACTCTCTACCTATCACGGTTCTTGAGATACAGCCTGGTGACAGACAGACGGACGGACGGACGGACGGACGGACGGACAGCGAAGTCTTAGTAATAGGGTCACGTTTTACTCTTTGAGTAAGGAACCCTAAAAAATGGTTGTCTATAAAGTCGGTTTACGGACGATAATTTTACGTGATAACGTCATAAAGCCGAACGTTCGGCTCAGGCGGAACGGAGTCATGCTTTTTCGAGTGTGCTGCCGGTGTTCATCGATTTACAAGACGTTATCACGTCAAAAATTTTCCAGAGACATGACCACAACCCTCAGTAATGAGGGAACCGATTTATTTATTTATTTATCGTATGGCGGTTACACACTGGTACATACATGTATTCGTATCGATGTCGCTGATAGAGTTCCAGTGTGCGCTGCGAGGTTCAGAAGGAACACTAGGAACAGTGAAGCTGCCGAGTTTGTTGTTCTTTTAGCACCACCCGGAGGTCACGTGTAGGGTTTCTAGGGTTATTCCTACGGACGTAGAACAACAACGACCTCCGATGCAAGGAAGGTTATACCGGGTGTGGCTGATAGGAGCAAACAATTTAAAGGATGACTCCATAGAATATCCACCGTTATTCTACGAGTATATCGGACCAGTGTGTTTCAAAATTTATTGAATTCGGAATTTTTTTTTTTAAGTTGTGATCCATAAGTAATTATTTTTGACATCACTTTATCTTAACACGTTGGGCACTTACTTATGTCATAATGTCTTAATTTGTTGTCCATCAAATTTGGAGTTTTTTTTTTATATTTTGCACAATTTTTTGTATTTAAAATGTGAAATAATATTGATAGTATTCCAGTCCAGTTAAGTATAAAACCGCTAAACCGGTTAAGAAATTGAGATGAAATTTGGTATGGAGATAGTTTGAATCCCGGGGAAGGACATGGAATAGTTTTTATCCCGAAAATCATCCCCTAAGGAGTTGAAATGGGGAGTCAAAGTCTGTACGTAACTACGATATAAACGTGCTCCACGCAGGCTGAAGCTAGTAGGGTCATATTACCAAACCGTGTAGGCTCGGACAAGAATAGGTCTACGGTCTCCCCAGCCTGTCGTAGAAGGCGACTAAAGGGGGCCATCGGGGTCACAGTGTTTCTGGCGTGGCTGGGGCACTCGCCTAAAAACCCCAGGGAAGGCGACGAACATCTTTTCCACCCTTTTTTTTTTACGTTTGGTGAATGCTTTGACGCACGCGTCCGCCCGGTCAGGGGGGACCGGACGGGTGTTTGGGACTCCCGGACAGAAGGCCCAGACTACTCACTGAACCCCCAACGATTGTCCAACCATGTCGCTGCTAAGGAGCACCCTAGGACGAGCCAAATGAGTCGAGGCACGACCCCGGGGCTTCAGTGCGTTCAGACCCTGGAGTCCTCCGCATGATAGCGCAGATGCCGGCTGCCGTGGAGTTTTTAGTGGATAAAAAACCGCATAACCCAGTCATCCCCCAAAGAGGGTACCAGGTGCGCAGGTTTTCTCCACAAAAAAGAAAAAGGTCATATTACAAAAAACAATCTACAAGATCACCCGTTGCCGACGCTCCACTCAATACAAGTTGTGTCTAAGTGATTTCCTCGCGTAAATGTCAAGGATATAGACCCGATGCTCTTACAATAATGACAGCGACACTATTGATTTATGCTGAGTAAACATGAACGCTTTTGCATTGCGTTGACCCTTGCAATTAACTTGATTGTATGGGATTGTATGGGTTTTCTATCCGTGTCACACTTGTCATAAATGTTCGCTTAGAGTAACGAAGTTATTGTAGATGAAGCTGAAATAGGTTTTGTCCTCTTTTCATCGGTTTCCTCATTACGTCGTGGTCATGTCACTGGAACATTTTTCCTTGGATGACGTGTCTCTCTCTTCCTATTTGTAGCTGAGTGCAGAGCGTCCTGGACTATCTAGTCCAGTCATTTTATTACTACTAGCATGGAAAAAATTACAAATTTGGAAATAATGTACAGCGTGTATTTTTAATATTACTTACCTCAAATTGTAACCGATATTGCAAGATTTTTTTTCTTTACTACCAACTTTTTTATTCCTTATAAAATAATTCAGCACGCAATGTAACACTACATTGTCTTACTGCTGTGACGTCACAACTGTCACAAGTAACCCGCTTCTTCCATGTGTCAAATGAAAGCATTACATTGCGGCTCGTCAAATTTTCAAAAATTAATTACGCTTTGGTAGTTAAGACTAACTTACAATTTTCTTACAATATCGGTTCATAGTACTAAAAGCTATGTATGGTTACAATTTTGGGTAATATTAAACATACAGGCTGTATAATAACATATTGTTTCTGTGTTACGAATATTATCATCATTTAAATAATTACCTAGAGACGAAATCCAACAAAATAACAGACATCGAAAAAATTATAACTCTACTCCTGAAAAGTCGGACAAAATCTAATTAAATGTTATTCAAGATAAATCATACAAAAAAACCGGCCAAGTGCGAGTCGGACTCGCGCACGAAGGGTTCCGTACCATTATCTATAAAAAACTATTTTTTTCTGTGTTTTTAGTATTTGTTGTTATAGCGGCAACAGAAATACATCATCTGTGAACATTTCAGCTGGAACTATAACGGTATCAGTGAGATACAGCCTGGTGACAGACAGACGGACGGACAGCGGAGTCTTAGTAATAGGGTCCCGTTTTACTCTTTGAGTACGGAACCCTAAAAAGACGATGGATGCTTCATTTAAATCTTTATAATTACTTACGGGTGGAAAGTTTGTTGGATTCTTCAATAAATAATGTTAGAATAACGTTTTAAAATGAAATAGGTGAACAAAAAAACGCTATTATCAATTCGCATTTTTCCAAACCATATTTTTCCTGGAGTAATTTGCGCGATTTAATCTGTCCAGTGCATCGGACTTCTGCCTATTGGTCGTTGCCTTTGATTTTCCCATTTTTTTTTATTAAACTAATACCATAGAGATACAATATCAGGTGAAAGTTAACTAAACGCCGACAATGACCGTTTCAACTTTAATTAATTTTTTTGTTTGGTAATAAACTTCAGAATCCGCATCAAAACCGCATAGCGGTATCTAATCACGACTGAGGAATTTTTATTATCATAAACCTAATTATTATATAGATGGATGATCCCCAAATAAACACCATACTATATATGTACCTAATAATCATAACTTTTGTAATAACTGCATGCATATATCAAATATTATAAAAAATCAATTAATTACGAGACACTGTATAAAGACTCTACCTCAATACTTAATAATGTAAAAAAAAATTAAATAGGCACCTATGAGTTTACTTATACAGTGCAAATTGCTAATACATATATAGATACACCAAAGATCAAAGTATTCATATTAAAGTGAATAGAGAATGCATAATTACGTATGAAATGTAATAATATTAAAATTTAAATATTAAAAATAAAACTGTAAAGATATATATATATATAAAGAGATATATTAGATAGGTGCATGTATTAACTTATCATACAAATGAAATAGGATGATCAAATATTTACCTATGTAGTTTGTTTAAATTAAGCATGCTATTTCTAAAATGATGGGAAATAAAGGCTATTTTTATTTATTTTATTTATTAATTATTACTTGCCGCCTTAACTGTTTTATTAAGTGACAACGGGGCTTAATAGCTTAATTTATTGTTGGTGGTTTTCTATTATAAGATTTCTAGAAAAAAAATAAACGACAACTATTGTTCCGTTACAGTTGCTTGAGGACTTTGACCAAGGCTGGTGGGAGACTGCCCAGGATAGGGATACGTGGAAGGAAAAGAGGGTTGATTTTGCCCAGCAGTGGGACACTTTATTATTATGAACAAATGGCGTATAAAACATCAAATTATATATTTCTATTTTTTTTTCTTTTAGCATGCACAACTTAAATATTAGGATTAATACATTAAACAATTCTGATTTGCAACTAGTTGTAAGTACATAATAAAAATATTAAATTCAAGACATTTTTCAGTAGTTTCTTTTTTTTCTTTTCAATGTTTTTTTATATATTTTATTTTATTTATTTTAGAGATAAATAGATACAAATATGTATTTTTTTATACAAGTAAAATTTAAATTTAAATGGATAATAGCTATTATTGTAAAAAAATACATGCATAATTAATTGGTAATCGATATGGACCCCTCAACGGGTTAAGGCCTCCTCCATTTTGCTCCACGTTTGTCTTTCCTTCGCTTTTATGATCCAGTTTTCACCAGCTTTTCTGATTAATTCATCAACCCATCTTTCTTTCGATCTTCCAGAAGAATCAGAAGCGCGATGCGGACCCTTTATTGATTTGAGAATTTGTTTGGACCTTTATTGATCCTGGCCCCGTAGCATGGATTTGTCACGCGATAAGTGACAAGATAGAGCATCCGTCCTTGGCTGACACCGTTCGATAGACCGAGACGACGCTGTTATCTTGTCACTTATCGCGTGATTAGGCCATCCATGCTACGGGGCCTGGTCTCCGCTGTTTCCTTCTACTCCATCCTCCCCCCATCACTTGAGGCCCTCAGGCTGACAATTATACCTCAATCAAATACACTCCCAGCCAGAGGCGCTACTGGATGAAAGCGTAATTCGTTGTGCGTCAGAGAGGGAGGTACACGATCGAACTTCGCTTTCGTTTCGCGGAAAAATCCCAGGAATAATTTCGATAGCGCGGTGTAAGTATCAATGCGGCCGGTAGAGCGCCATCTATCGGCTAATTCAATCTTTAAATAGAGCCAAGAAGACCGCTTTAGCCTAGTTGGTAGTGACCTTGCCTACGAAGCACGAGGTTCTGGGTTTGAATCCCGGTAAGGGCATTTATTTGTGTGATGAGCACAAATATTTGTTCCTGAGTCATGGATGTTTTCTATGTATTTAAGAATTTATTTATCTACATATATAAGTATTTTTATCTTCGTCTAGTACCCATAGTACAAGCTTGGCTTAGTTTGGGACTAAGTCGATTTGTGTAAGATTGTCCGCAAATATTTATTTATTATTTATTTTATTTAAGAACTGCTTGCTACTGAAGAAGACTTGCTTGTGGTAGCCACAAGTTACCAATTTTGTGCACCCCTAAATTGCTTCTAGTAGCTGTGGCTACCAAGCGAAGTATGAGCTGCCTTAGTGAGAAAAAATTTAAAGCAATTTAGGGTTCCGTATTCAAAGAGTAAAACGGGACCCTATTACTAAGACTCCGCTGTCCGTCCTTCCGTCCGTCCGTCCGTCTGTCTGTCACCAGGCTGTATCTCACTGATACCGTGATAGTTCCAGCTGAAATTTTCACAGATGATGTATTTCTGTTGCCGCTATAACAACAAATACTAAAAACACAGAATAACATTGTTTTTTATAGATAATGGTACGGAACCCTTCGTGCGCGAGTCCGACTCGCACATGGCCGGTTTTTTAAAAACCGAAAGCAAGTGAGGGGTTGAGAGAGGTAGGGCACAACGGAAATATAAAATACAGGGTGACTGGTAATTCGACCTATTCCTTGAAAGGGGTTATACTAGAGCTAATTTGCAACAATTTATGTCCAGTCAACCAGGGGTCAAAACACGATTTTTTTTTAATTTTTCGAGTTTTTAGTTTGTTTGAAAAAAAATCTACTTGCAGCCTTAAAGTGCTGATTGTGACAAAAACTTTTTTTACCATCCAAATGGAAGTACTTTTGTCACAATCACCAGCTTAAGGCTGCAAGGAGATTTTTTTTTCATACAAACTAAAAACTCGAATATCTCGGAAACCAGCGAGTTTCGACCCCTGGTTGACTGGACATAAATTGTTGCAAATTAGCTCTAGTATAACCCCTTTCAAGGAATAGGTCGAATTACCAGTCACCCTGTATAAGGCACAATAGGTAGGTATTGAAATGAAATGAAATTAAATGAAATATTTATTATTAACATATACAGACAGACATTTACAAACATAACTGTGGTCCCACACTAGGCTAGACCTGTCCCGTGGAGACCAAGACAAATACTGATTAATTGTGCCTTCGTAGGAGTGACTTAAGTCGTACCTAACTGATTCTTGCAAAGAAGCCTAATCAGGTTTCAGTAAGAATAAAATAGACAATTTAGTAGCATAAGTTTTATTTTTGGATGAACAAAAGTAAGAAAGAAAAAAAACTGAACAACACTTGAATGTAACACAAAACTCACAGCACAATAAAAATGTGTAGGTACCTAAGTAGTAAATATAGTTGGAATTACTGATGTGCCGACGGAAAGTTTCCTATGCTGCGAAATGTTTCTGCAATGTAACAGGAAAATTTCGGAAATTTTCCTCATTTTTGTGTGGGAATTGAAACTTTCCATTTTCAACATGGAAATTTACGTACTGAGAAGCATAAAAACTGTAACTCTTACACATAGTGTATAAGAGTTACATTTTTATGCTTCTCAGTACGTAAATTTCCTTAATTTCTTGTGAAAATTTCTAGAAATTTCCGAGAACTTTTCCTACTTTTTGGAAACTTTCCGCAATTTGCACAAGTTGGAATGGAACTGTAGCTAGAAATTATTTATAGTATTTTTGTAAATTATAACAAACAGGTGAACTTTATCGATCTGTGTTCTGGATCGAACTGAACCGTCAAGAAAAAGCTGCGCACTGTCGCGAGGAGTTAGAATTGGGATTTCAAATTTAGCGTTTTGAATAGTGGTTAGCCAGAAAAGTAACCAGAAAGTAAACAATAATAGATATACATGACTGTGTGATGATTTAAAGTTGGTTACCTAAACCTCTTTCACTTCAGGTTTAGGTAGGTATAAACCCCGGGTAAGCGACTAAGCAATAATAATTATTACTTAGCACGCTTAAATGAATCACATGCCTTGTTGACATGAGTATTGATGATATTAAATTAAATAGACCTTTGACTTCGGCCATTGGATGATCTTTAATGATGTCATGAATAACAAACCTATAAGAAAACAGGAAAAAAATAACAATTACATATTTGGGGTCAGATTTACACACGACATAGTCCTGTATCACATCAGTAATAATAATATTTGACAAACGAATAAAGTACAGATATCATGATTCCTTGATACCTAGGAAAGTGTCTAAGTCTCATTTCACCTCAAATATTCCCAAATATTATTTCGTTACCTACTGGAATTCAATATAAACCCATTCAGGATTTAATTCAAAACCAGGACTGCTAGTTTTTTCAAGCAAGACGCCTAGCAATCATAATAATTATAAACTATCAAATAAAGAATTAATTAATTCAAGAAACGAGCTGACTTCATCTTTCAAGATACAATTGAACTCAAACGGAACCATAGTTATAAATATTTACAAACATAATAGAACTTTTATGAAAATATATTCCTTACACGAATTTACTTAACCAAGGACTACCATTTCAAACGATCTAACTCTCCACACATAGTGCGTTGCAAACACTGTATATACTCTACACTACACCTACCAATAGTATGAACGCTTATTTAACACCAAGGACCTAGCATCGGCCCCTCCGTTACCCCACTCTATTTCGCGTAAAACCGTCGTATCTTACATACACTTTCTACGTCTCATACGCCGTTTTCATCGACAAAGCCTCTGCGATATCCTTGACCGAAGGCATAAACTTACAGTGTTCAAGCGAGGTTTCTCTCTAAAACAACTCTCACCCAACTTTAGACTTTAATACACTTAGTTGTGGTTCGTTTTTGAGTGGGTAACGTTTTATTATGATGACTTCAAAGCTTATAAGTTGAGCAGGAGTTGAATGATGTTATTAGTTTTTGAGGTGGTTTGGTGATCTAATTATAATTTAATTTTAATGAATAGCTATGATATTATATAAGACGGAGGCATAATGAGAGGCGATTTTCGAGGTAGGGGTCCAATATTGGGCCGCGCTTTTGATATGTTGAAATCAAAATTGAACGATAGAGCAAAGCGAACGAAGTTCTCCGTTTCAGCTTGGGCAACAAAATCTTTCGTATGTCCGGTGGCTGTCCAGCTGTTCTCCTCTAGGTACACGTTACATTTCTTTGTCGTGTTTGATGAGCAGGTTCGTTAGGTAATTATATTCGAAAAAAAAACCGTTCAAGTGCAAGTCAGACTCGTGCACCGAGGGTGCCGGACCAACCCGTTCAATAGAAACAAGTCCACCATAAACTGACACTCACTAAGTTTGTGTTCACATACTTAGTGCGTGCCAGTTTATACTGGACTCAAAAATTTCAGTGATGTAACTAAAAATTTACGGTTTTCGCAATTTTTGCATTTATTTGGGCTATAAGACGTTGCTTCGTACCAAATTTCAAGATTCTGAGTTCACGGGAAGTACCCTGTAGGTTTTGATTCCCTTGCGAGTTTCGAAAATTTGCGGAAATTTGCGGCATAAACGCCTGTATCTTTTGATTGCGTTGGCTTAGAAGTTTGATTTTTTCACAGCTCTAAGGGACAGTAGACTTGAGTATTTGATATAAATTTCAGCTTGATACCTTTACGCATTCCTGAGAAAAAGGGTCTTGACAGGAGTTGACAGACGGACGGTTCCGCTTTTTCCTTTCGAGGTGCGGAACCCTAAAAGTGAATCAATTCACGTCACGTAAAGTGAACATGTTTTCATTTTGTCATGTTGTAAGTCATCATCGTCCTAGTGTTTTTCCCGGTTGTGCCCCGAGGTCTGCTTTGGCACCTAATGCCAAGATTTTGGCTTAGGCACTAGTTTTATGAAAGCGAGTGCCATCTGACCTTCAAACCTAGAGGGAAAACTAGACCTTTTGGGATTAGACCGGTTTCTTCACGATGTTTTCCTTCATTTTGTCATGTTTTAAGTGCAATAAAGTAATACATAAGTAGTTAAGTACATGCATACATTTCTACATACCTACAACAAAATGAAACTGACGCAAAACAAAACTAATGAAATTGGTGAATAAATACGGCCGGCGACACATGCGATGATTCAGTGGTCCTCGGTCGGGCGCAAGCTTTTCGCCGGGTGTACCCTCGTGGCAGGAACTGCATCTCTGCCTGTGGCGAAACACGGCGGCAGTGTTATGTGGATACGACTAGCCCAATTAATACTAAATGGTGGCTCTGGGAGGTAGCTATTTCACAAAAAAAAACGCAATACTGAATCGACAAAAATACTAGGCATATAATAATTGAGCCTGAGGGGTAATCACGTAACGTTCCGAACGCGTGTCGGTACCATTTAACTGTCAATTTTCCATATAAAAAGTGACATTTATACAATGCGTTACGTGATCGACCTGCAGATCACAAAATTTAACAAGAATCGGTTGAAAAATGCGACCTGTAGAGGCGAGCAGCCGGACAGCGGGACAGACACCGGACACCGGATACGAACGATTTTCGGCCCATGCTGAGGCAAAGAACTTCGTTCCCTTCGCTCGCCTTTTCGAGTGGCTTTTGCTCGCGACTTCGTCCGCGTGAAACTCGTTTATATCGTACCCCACATATACTTTCTTCCCTCATTTAATCCCATCAAGGGATGACTTCCGGGATAAAAAGTGTCTTTGTCCTTCCTCGGGATTAAAACTATCTCCATACTTACTAAATTTCATCTCAATCAGTTCAATTCGATAGGGATTCGACGCAACTACTGAGAGTATTGTCTGTAGTTGCGTTATTAACTACTTGCTTACCAAAATTTTATAAACGTTCAATTTAGCAGCAAGATTCACCGGAATTGAAGGCATACGGCAATTTGAATCTACGCCGATTATACCGTGAGAGAGGCTTACCTGTGTTGGTTGTTTATTTTTTATTTTAATGGGCCTCTAAAAATCTAGGTCAAAGGTTATTGAATCATAAACTCAATCATCTCAATAATAACTGACACACTTAAGTATCCAAACAGCCGGCTGATACAGGTCAAAATTAACCATTCACCGAGCACGTACATCCCAAGAACGTTACAACACTTCGATAAACCACATCCGACGATAGCCTTATCAATACTATTCTTTCGTTCCCTTTGAACATGTCCGAGTGAACCGGTTATATTCAGAGCGGGACGGCGCGATTTTGAAACGAGAGTAAAGAGGATGGAAAACGCACGCTCGACAGGGAACACAATACAAACACGAAGAGAGATAACCTACGTAATATAGCTTATGTGCGCAAAGGGCCTTCTGCATCGAAAAGCTCGCCAGCCCATAGCGCATCGTACACAACTCGAAATTGAGTTGAAATCCGAATGGGGTTTAGAAGGGAGTTGGGGCGAATTGCGCCTCAGTTTGGGCTCGATTCTGACTTGCTTTCTAACTCCGCTGACATGAAATGGTCGATTTTATTCTATCAGCGAATTCATAGCGGAATACGCTGGTTGGTAATTTTTGTACAAAGTTTGGGGTCCTTATCGTTGCGGTTGAGAAAGGGACAGATTGCTGTCTTGGAGGGACGCTAAGTTATGTTATGTTGTCGTTTAAGATGTACAGTTTAGATTGAAGTTACCCTTAAGTTACAAACTTTGGCTTATCTAATTCTAAGAAATTACGTGGATAGAAACGATGGCGTTTGATCTTGCAGGTAGAAAGGGCTATTTTGGAATGGACTGATATAAACTAATATTCTTTCAGAAAGTTATTCTGGAGTTTCTGTTTATAAACCATGCTCGCTAAGAGGTAGGGCACCATCTATCTTTGAAGCAAAGCAACTCAATTGGGACCATAGACCGCAAAGAATCTTCAATTTAATAAAGGGTCAGCAACGCGCCTGTATTTTTCGGGTGCTTGCCTTCGGTTCGGAGGCTCAAATGTCTGTGATCCAAAACATTTTTTATTTTAACTCCCTAACAGGGACCGGAACCGGTTACCCTTATTGGGGTTTTCCATACGGTAATTTTAGAAGTTGTTTTTTAAAACCCAATCCATAATGATAACCTTATGATAAGGTAACCTTACTGATAGGGTAACCCTATTGTTATGGTAAGCATATCGGATGTGGTAACCATATGGTAACCTTAATAAAACCCCAACAAAACCCTATCTCGATAAATTGATAGGCTTAAGCCTGAAAAGGGGTTTTCCGGTCTTTGCTCCCTAGGCAAGGAATGTACTATTTCTGAAGTCTTGATTCCTTTGAAATACAACCCAGTAATGAAACCACTCTCTTACGATGTAGATACAAATTAATTATTCGTGAATTGTATAACATATTGGGATTTCCAAATTTTAAATTTGTCAATTTTTTTTCACGGTACCATTTTATTTCGGAACCAGTTTTCTGAGTGGGTAAATGCTTGTATGCTAGTTACAATTAGAGCACGTACAAAGACATATAAATTGTAATAATTTGATGGTTTACTATCAATATTGCAAGTCTAGGTTATTTAACATGAGGAAAATACTCAATTGCATCCCAACCATGTAAATTCTAATAATTTTAATGAGGAAGCACATAAGTACTTACTCATAAACACATGTGTGGTAATGGTAACACGGGGCGCGAATACTAAAGTTATGTAGCAAAACATTTTTGCGACAAAAAAACATATAATGATGTTGCTGTCAATTTTAATATAAACAATATTAATGTAATTATTATTTTATTTTTATTTTTAATTATTATTATTAAAACTTGTACAACCTAGGGCGTAAAACTATTATGGGTAAAGACTATCAAACTTCGTAGTACCAAAAACTTTTAATCAGATTTTCATTTAATCGTATGGCATTGAAAACAGGAACATTATATGTAAATGCATCTGTTTGATTGCTGCGAGGCTCTCATGAAGAGTGCAGTGCAGCGGCCAAAGTTGATGATTACTCTTTAGCACCACCCAGGGGACACGTGTAGGGTATCTAAGGTTATCTTCCTACGGACGCGAGTAATCGGATAAGTAAATAAATAATAAATAAATAAATAAATAAATATTTGTGGACAATCTTACACAAATCAACCTGGTCCCAAACTAAGCAAAGCTTGTACTATGGGTACTAGACGACGATATAGATACGTATATAGAAAAATAAATACTTAAATACATAGAAAACATCCATGACTCAGGAACAAATATTCGTGCTCATCACACAAATAAATGCCCTTACCGGGATTCGAACCCAGGACCTCTTGCTTTGTAGGCAGGATCTCTACCAACTAGGCTAAAGCGGTCGTTAAGACAAACTCCTAAATTAAGTAAATCAAATTTAAAATAAAAATTAAAGGACTTGCTCCTAGAAGACAAGTCGATGTCAACAGATTGACACCTATAGGTTTATATACCTAGTCAAATAGCGTTAACTTTTCATTCTTTATGTAACTACATATTCAAAATTATAGTAAAAGTAAGTTGAAATCTGATGTGTTCTTGTACTTAAGTTCTGTTTATTGGAAATGAAATATTGTATTATTATTATTTTAGTTGCCATTCTACCTACATCTGTAAAAAAGGTTATAGAAGAGATTAGGTAATAGAAATAAAAGAAAATTAGGTTAGGTTACGATAGTCATTAGTCATAGTAAATGAACGCATCTCGCCATCAAACCTATAATTAGTTTGGCGAGGATATATCATGTAACTTGTATTTGGAAAAAAATAATGTTGGAATGGTTTTCATCACACAATCAATATTTTTCCATATTCATTAAGTAGGTAGTTATAAAGACTGCCGTCTAGATGAAAATATCCATTTTTAAATACATCCATATCCTTATAGTTTCTTAAGAGGCTCGATATCAGACACGATATCGTCGAGCCCCTTTATATTTAGTAGTAGAGTATAATTATGTATCGATATCTTATTTATCGATATCAAATCCCTAGAAAGTGTCCCGAGTTAGCACACGTATGATCATAAATCTGTTAAAGGGTAAATTATTTTCGAAAATACAAGTTACGTAGGTACCTAACGCGTATTTCGTAAATACAAATAGGTATCTAATAGTCATCGACCATAAGTTCCGTTAGGGAAAATTATTAGTACCTACCACCTAATCGTTAGCTAACCAATCGTGTTTATTATACACAATGTATTTAATATGAATACTTAATTACTCATACTCATACTCATTTATTCATAAAATACAAAATTTCACATAATCGTCAAAAATAATATGAATTATAAATATTATAATAGAACAAATCAAAATGTAAAATGAATTTAATTTTTCAAATTAGTTCACAATATTTAGATGTGAATTACAAAATGTCAACGTTATACAATGATTAAAATTATTATTATTACAAATATACAGAGTGTTTTTTTTAAATGGGACAGTATGGGGAAATCCGAATCTAAAGGAGATAGAGGAAAAGTGTCCAAGGAGACATTAGGTGTTTTTTTTATGTAAAAAAATTTGGCTCATTAAAATTTTTGGTCAAGCGTGAGTTGTTCTTAAAAAATTATAAAGTTGGTCAATTTTTTTTTTGACGCGGGTCGTCTCTGTTTCATGTAAGGATTATTTCATTGTATCGAAAGAAAAAAATCTGAACAGCAGAAGTTGGGCAAATTTAATGAAAACGAATCTTCATACAATTGCAGTATTCGCCTTTTAATATTGTTACAAGTGCCAAGGCGTGTAAAAAAATATTTAAAATTATTCCATTTTTAAATTTCGATAATCGATAAGAGCTCCAGATGATTCAAGAGAAGAACATTTTTTTTAATCTTCGTAAACATCATGGCACGCGATAGTCTTGAAATTATAAAAAAAGAATTCAAATTTGGAACGTAAGTTATTTCTGCAGCAAAGAATTCAAATTTGGAACGTAAGTTATTTCTGCAGCTGTGATTTTGTTTCCAATCAGTTCATGCTTGTAATTTTATTCATCATGGCGTTAACTAATTCACATAAAGTTGATTTGATTGAGGCGTATTTTCTTAATTATCGCAGTAGAGATAATGCACTTAAGTGGTATCAAGAACGCTATCCTGACCGTGTAGTACCGAATCGCAAGATATTTGATAGTTTAATAAAGAACCTAAGACAGGAAGGCTGTTTCAAACCTAAGCGTAAAAGGCCGACGGTAGTCAATAGTGAGTTTTTATTGCTCGTACCTGAATAAGACAAGACGGCGGCCACATCGAACATTTAGGGTCATTTCGCCGGTTACGCGACCACCTTCGGTTAGCGACCACTTGAAGATCATGGTTTTTTCAATTGAAGATAACATCAATTCTACAGAGTCTATTGAAACAGTCAGCCGCATGCCTTATTGTTTGTATTTATGGAATAGGAATTTACAAAAAAAACGACTAAATATGCTTTCAGTTCACCAAGTCAGCTAAGTGGTCGCTAACCGGCATATGAAATTAGGTGGTCGCCAACCGGCGAAATGACCCTACTCAAGTAATAAACCAACTGTATGAAGATTAGTTTTCATTAAATTTGACCAACTTCTGCTGTTCAGAATTTTTTCTTTCCATACAATGAAATAATCCTTACATGAAACAGAGCCGACCCACGTCAAAAACAAATTGACCAACTTTATATTTTTTTAAGAATAACTCACGCTTGACCAAAAATTTTAATGAGCCAAATTTGTTTACATAAAAAAACACCTAATGTCTCCTTGGACACTTTTCCTCTATCTCCTTTAGATTCGGATTTCCCCATACTGTCCCATTTAAAAAAAAACACTCTGTATTAGTAAATGAAGAGATGACGAGTGACGGGAGGTATGGAAGAAAAGGACATGCTGCGCCGACCCCAAATAAATGGGATAAGGGCAAGAAAATGATGACAAATATATTATAAATACTCATTAACACATATTATTTTAACGGCCTCCGTAGCCCAGTTGGTAGTGACTCTGCCTACGAAGCTGGAGGTCCCGGGTTCGAATCCCGGTCAGGGCATTTATTTGTGTGTTTATCACGAATATTTGTTCCTGAGTTATGGATGTTAAATATGTATATAAGTATCTATATGTATTTATCTATTATATATATCGTCGCCTAGTACCCACAACACAAGCCTTATTGAGCTTACCGTGGGCCTAGGTTGATTCGTGTAAGATTGTCCCGTAATATTTATTTATTTATTTATTTATTAATATTATGTCATGTCCTTTTACCCTTCCATTAATTTTGTTGCTGAGTTTGGATGTTTTCTATGTATTAAAATATGTAGCTTTACTCAGATTAGGACTAGGTCGATTTGTGTAAGATTGTCCCCAAATATTTATTTATTTATTATTTGATCTACATGTATATTGCTATGTAAATGAGTCTACAATGAAATAAATAAATAAATGCAATAATATAATAAAATAGGTAGGTATCACATTTAACCAAACCGAAATAACTAGGATATGGGAACTATTCATCCCAGAACTCTTTGCCTATGGAGGTGAAATGGGGGTGGAAACGTGTATCGATATTCCTGGTCATTGTATCTGTTTACCACCACACGTTCCTTATGGGCGTTTCACACCGTACCAAGAGCGACGATATGACGTCACGAGTCATGCAGCACGATTGATACAAATACGTGAATGCAATTTTGATACTTACATAAAAATGATATCGTAAGCAAAATACATAATTGACTTTCAAAACAAAGTTTTAACCGACTTCAAATCAGTAGCCAAATAGATTCAAGTTTGCCTATAAAATTTTAAGAGTTCCCTCGATTTCTCCAGGATCCCATCATCACAACTGGATTTTGGTGACAACGGGACCTTTCAAACAAAGAAAGAATTTTCAAATCGGTTCATAAATTACGGAGTTAGCGCGTAACATACACACATAAAAAAAAAAAACATACAGACGAATTGAGAACCTCCTCCTTTTTTGAAGTCGGTTAAAAACACATTCATATTCATAACCATTTCATCAAACCATTGCAATAAAATAAACAATACATCATATATCACTCGACGCCTAATTTTACTAGTAGGTACCAACTACCAACTTTGTACTGACCTAGTTCAGAATGTATGGACAGTCTAACATCAAAATGACGGTGTCCGATGTTGACTGAGTCACTCTGTGGCTCTATAGGTCATGCCATTACTGTCATCAGCGTCATCAACTCATCATACCTATTAGACACTTTTCCTGACCTGGGTATTTTAACGGTTTGTTTATAGGGAAGATTACGCAAAACTCTTCGTAGGTGGCGACACTAGCAGCGTTGACATTGTATCTCGTTCCCACTTGCGGTATTGCTATGCAAGCATCCTTGTCACTCATTTGACAATCAATTGTGCATGTGTGTGTGAAGTGTTAGTGGTAGTGCTGCCTCTGGCGGCAGAACATTGCAGTAATGTTCCCTATTACTAGCTTTTGCCCGTGACTTTCATCATCATCATCATCATATCAGCCAAAAGACGTCCACTGCTGGACATATGCCTCCCCCAAAGAGTGCCATAGTGACCGGTCCTGCGCCACCCGCATCCAGCGGACTCCCGCGACTTTTACCAGGTCATCATGCAGTACACCTTGGCCTGGTAAAGGTCGCGGGAGTCCGGTACGTGGTCGCCACTCGAGAAACTTTTCGCCCTAACAGCCATCGGTTCTACGTGCCCCGCCCACTGCCACTTAAGTTGAGCGATACGGAGGGCTATATCGGTTACCAGTCGTACACTCTTGTCGGGTGAGGTCATGTTTATGGAGTACTCGGTTGGTCGCCTCTTTAGCTATGACGCGCCACTTCAGGCGGTTTGTGGCATTGTGGCAGCACTGGACTATGTTACCACCATGCAGTCCACCCTCAATTACCTATATTATTGGATGTAGTGGAAATCCAAAGACTTTCCGTTGAATTTCGTGATAAGTAACTTATCATTACCACGAAATTTGACAAGAAACAAGGTCTTTAAGCGAGGACATCTGTGAATTTGTGTGTAGTTGAGTTCATAAATACCTACATATATGTACGTTCCCAAAGGCCCAAAAATATCTAAGCAACCTTATGCCCTTAACTATAAAGTCGTGTTCACATATTTTTGATAATTTTTCCGTGCACTGGAGAACTTGACTGTTTATTGAAAGAGTATATTTTATTTATGAATGCGCTTCGAACGGAACCACCGTAAAGGGACACTCAAGCGCCGGTAATAATTTAGTGACGGGAGCTCTTGTTACACTAGACGTACCCTAAAATGAAGTAGTCTTATTGAGTTTATAAGCTACAAATAATGCGAGTATGGAACCCTGGTGCGCGAGTCCAATTCCCACTTGGCCGGTTATTGATCTTAATATGACTAGACTGTCTACCCCGTTTGTATTAATAATAATGTGTGATAAATCATTTGATATAAAACTAACATTAAATAGAATGTAACATTAAAGTTAACTATAAAAGTGTAATTTATATCAGATTCAGATTATTTATTTATATTAAATGTACATTTTATTTACATCTCAATTAAAAAAAATACACAGCTTAAAATCCAAAGTTAAATTATATCAAATATTTTTATTTCAATAATTACTACCTCATCCTTTTTGGCTAAAACTCTTTTGTTGTATAGGAGCCCCCTTAAATTTTTTTTTATTCTGTTTTTTAATATTTGTTGTTACAGCGGCAACAAAAATACATCATCTGTGAAAATTCCAACTGTCTTACTATCACGGTTCATGAGATACAGCCTGGTGACAGACGGACAGACAGACAGACGGACGGACAGCGGAGTCTTAGTAATAGGGTCCCGTTGTACCCTTTGGGTACGGAACCCTAAAAACATAACACAACGGTGTATTGTTGCTAGTAATTCCGACTAAGTAGGCATACTTTTATCAAACGATACAGTATCAAATGTCGGCTTGACTCATAATGATGCGATTAGGTCAAGGTGCGAAGTCATGAGTGTCGTGACATTAGACTCTCGCTGACTTAAGCGTTTCTTTGGATGGTGTTATTCAAAATTCCGTAATTAGCAATTCATACATACAATTAAAATTATTAATTGAATTTATTTAAAAAAAAAATTCTTAAAATATTTCAGTTCTCAATATTTGAAACGTACACAGGAATACCTAATTAATTGTAACTTCTTTGAAAATAATATTGCTAATCATATTCCTTATTGCAGGTACGATTTCTTTTACTAGATCTGATGAAGATTAAAACAGTACCTAAATGTCATTTTAATGCCAATTAAGTTCAGTATTAGTTCAAAACAGTGACTAGATATTATATTTGCGTTTAATTAATCTTCATTTATACAGGAATGAGCCAGTAATTTTCATTCTTTAAATAACTCAAAATATTATTAAAACAAATACCCATTACTTTAGATGTAAGATGAAATTTACCTACTAATCCTGACATGTATTTTTATTTTTATGGTCTGTGTATAGTATTTAAGTGTATGATCCAAGTTGGTTGAATAAATAAATGAATTATTATTATATATGTTCATACACCAAATTATCCTATTAGAAAAATCAACACGTGAATTTTACCCCAAAATTAAAACCTTGTGCAACTATTAATCAA
Source organism: Epinotia brunnichana (assembly GCA_963854355.1). Lineage (NCBI taxonomy): Eukaryota > Metazoa > Arthropoda > Insecta > Lepidoptera > Tortricidae > Epinotia > Epinotia brunnichana. Next base: position 27,389,551 of record OY977950.1, on the reverse strand, counting down.
AACTCTCACTTTAAATTAGGACATGCTTGATATCGCAATTGCATAAAGCCATCCCGACGTGCCGTCTACACGGGTGCCGAGTAATCGAAACTGATGATTCAATCATTTAATCAATGCTTATGGAAGGCTTTCTTTGTCAACTGTATTTTAGTTCGGGAAGGTCAAAGTCAAGTCAATAAGACATGTACCTGTAGATATCAAGGGAACGTGTTAACGTTCCCTTGATATCTATGGCATTTATTCAGAGCAATGATGCGTAGTGGCAGCATCCAAGAGGCAACTGGAATTACTCTAGAGTGCAATGACGAGTCGTTGCAGTATCCAAGAGACAACCAGATGGCTCGCTTTGTTGTGGAACCGCCTTGTGCAACCTGAACTAAGCCAACTTGAAAAAAAGCGGCCAAGTGCGAGTCGGACTCGCACATGAAGGGTTCCGTGAAATAAATTGCGGTTTACGATTTATGACGTATTAAAAAAAAAACTACTCACTACGAGTAAATCTCGTTCAAACCAATTTTCGGATTAATGTACATCATATTTTTTTTTTAGTTTTATCATTCTCTTATTTTAGAAGTTACAGGGGAGGGGACACACATTTTACCACTTTGGAAGTGTCTCTCGTGCAAACTATTCAGTTTAGAAAAAAATATGTTATAAACCTCAATGTCATTTTTAAAGACCTACCCATAGATAACCCACACGTATGGGTTTGATGAAAAAAAAAATTTTGAGTTTCAGTTCTGAGTATGGGGACCCCTAAAACTTTATGTCTTTTTTCGATTTTTGTGTGAAAATCTTAATGCGGTTCACAGAATACATCTACTTACCAAATTTCAACAGTATACCTCTTATAGTTTCGGAAAAAAGTGGCTGTGACATACGGACGGACAGACAGACAGACAGACATGACGAATCTATAGGGGTTCAGTTTTTTGCCATTTGGCTACGGAACCCTAAAAATGTGTGAAAAAAACATCTAGGTGCTTATGTGCTGTTCTACTTTCCACTCCAGTCATGGTTGGCTAAGTTCGGGGCACAGGGCAGTTCCACAACACTTCGGGTGCTCAAATACGAGCCATCCGGTTGCCTTTTGGATGCTGCAACTACGCGTCATTGCTCTCTAGAGTAATTCCATTTAAGTAATTGTAGTTACTCTAAGAGTCAATTTCGGAACCAGCGTGACAAACAAGCCTACAGCCCTGTCTGATGGTAATAAATGTGGACACCTTAGCCGAAAGTTACTTGCAACTCCAAAGGTATCATATGGCGATGGCTTGACAGCTTATCACATTCACTGCCAGGCCCCTATTTCACAAAATTACAATTGTCACCTGACAACGACAATTCTCCGTGCATTGCTGGTCCCACAACTAACCTAGCGACCACCTTAACTTCTAGAACAAGCCAAGCAATTTCAAAACTATCTTGTTCTAATCTGTAACTACCACTAGTTAAGATCAACAGCTTAGGTATGTATTTAGGATGTTGATGTTAACATTGAATAAATCCAACAACCTATCTTCAGATTAAAATTCATCACACGTACCGAATACATCGTTTTTCTCATGAACTGACTGATGAGATCACTGACGTAATCTATATAGTTCATCGATAATAAATAGATCTCTTCGAAGAAGCGTTATCACTTATCATCCACTCAATTCGGACGAGGATATCCTGAACGCCTGCAGGTACCTATTACTTGACAAAATAATGATATGTTACATATCTGCATGTACCTAAGTACTTTGGAAATGGACCGCATTTGATAAGAGGAAATCTAAATTACGTGTTTTAGCATAGAGTACTTTTTTTTTTGTTTATGAGCCTATTGTGTGTCCCACGGAATAAAGAATCTTCCAATAAGTGGCATTCAACCGATTTTCCTAGAGAACCAGTGTCGCCGCACGCATACAACCGCACTTCAATAAAACACGAACACACAATTGCAATACGCTTTTGATTTGTTAAAATGTGCTGTGGCAATAAGTTGTTAAGGGTAGCAAATTTTATATGCAAAAGGTACTTTAACCGTCATATTTTTACGGTCTAATTTAGAGTGTCAAGTAAATATTTCTTACGTCCGTTATTATCTGCGTTGCAAGACTTGCAAGAGACGTGGTGGTTCGGCTACTCGACGCCAGATGGCAGTGTTTTCAAAACTATTCGCTTGAAACCAAAAAGTCGCATGTACTGCGAAATGCGTATGATAACACGACTATTTCGCCATAACGGAATAGGAATGTGGGTATGATTTTGCATATCGATAATTTTATGATATTTATACATTAAATATTAATGCTAATAAGACTTAGGTTACTAATGACTTAGTTACAAATGGTTTCCAATAAAATCTTGTTAATAATATAGTTAGTTAGTAGGTGACATTTATAATTCATCATCATCATCATATCAGCCGAAAGACGTCCACTGCTAGACAAAGGCCTCCCCCAAAGAGTGCCAAAATGACTCCCGCGACCTTTACCAGGTCATCAGTCCACCTCATGGGGGGCCTACCCACGCCGCGCCTTCCGGTACGTGGTTACCACTCAAGAACCTTTCCGCCTCAACGGCCACCGGTTCTACGTGCAATGGGATAAGCTCATTTCTGATACGATCACGCTGCGAAGTTTCTTTGCGTGATTCACGCAGAGAAACTCCCAACATAGCTCTCTCCATTGCCCTTTGGGTGACTTTGAGCCTTCTTATGAGGCCCATTGTAAGCAACCACGTTTCAGTGCCATATGTCGTCACTGGCAACACACACTGGTCAAAGACGTTCGTCTTGAGACACTGCGGAATATTGGACGAAAATATGTGCCGTAGCTTCCCGAACGCTGCCCAGCCGAGTCGGATTTGGTACTACATGGGCATTTGACATGATCTTCGTCTTATCCATGTTCATTTTTAGACCAACTCGCTCGGAAGCTTTACTGAGGTCATCTAGCATCGTTCTTAAGTCCTCCATGGTCTCAGCCGAGACTACTATATCGTCCGCAAACCGAATGTGAGTGATGTACTCGCCGTTGATGTTGACATCTAGTCTTCTCCAGTCCAGTCTTGACATCTTCCAGTGCAGCGGTGAACAGTTTTGGAGAAATAACATCTCCGTTCCTGACTCCCCGCTGCAGCGGAATAGGTTTCGACATTTGTTACATTTATAGTTAGGTAATAATTGTTGTTATAAATGTAGTTGCAATTAAACACAGATTTCTAATAAACAAAAAGTATAATTAGTTTAATATTATACAAGCACAACCTAAAAACTACTTAGAATTATTTTCCCAGCAATCTAGACTGTCGACTGTGTGCGAGTATGGTAGGCTAAACCAGTCGTCAAATATAAAGAATTGGAAGCTGTGCGTCATGTGTGCGAGCGAAAAAGCGGAGCGCTGCTCTCGCTCTACGTGTTGCCTACTGCACCGCTGCTGTTGCCGCCACCGCCCGATATCTTGGCCTAGCTATGTACTAATATACAACATGTAAATAGAGAAACAATAATTATACATTATAAATTATTCGTACTTACGCTACATACGATATTCTGCGTGGGAATTGAACCTTCATGAATGAAGCGTTTTCCTTTTGGCGAAACCCAAAAATCAGTTTCAACAAAATGTTCCGAACAAATGGTGTTCAGTCGTTGCGGAAACCAATCCTTTCTCCCCGTGGCATCAGTCCATTTTTCCTTTGCATTTGTTTCTTTAGGAAAACTATAAGATTATAATAGTTATTTTATTTTATATGAGTTATGTCGTCAGTCAGATATTATATACATAAATAATAAATTTAATCCTTTTTATTTTGAGTTATCGTTTTATCGATAATAATTATAGACCTTAGCCACAGCATTTGAGTAGCGAACCTTCTGGACATTTGACGTGCGTTCCTCGTTCCGAGTAGCGAAATTATGCACAGGATTATGAACTTCATTGTTAGAGAAATAGAATTGATATTTCCTTGACTACAGATGCAAATTGTGTCTGAGAAATTGAAAATTTAATATTTTTATGTAGGAATTCTAAAACAATACTTACCGATGATAGGAAATACCTCCATGAGACAAGTTTTTTAATGTGTTATATTTGAGCAGCTTCTAACAGAGCAATACGGCATTTTCCTACAATAAACACATAATTTACTCATGTCATACGCCGTGTGCGGTTGCCAGGTGACCACAAAGTACTTTGTTATATACTGAAATAGAGAACAATCTCTGGGCCTAAAAACGGTAACCCTGTAATTGATGCGCCATCTAGAATCGTTAGTTGTAATACTCCACTTCAATGTTAAAACATACAAAAAGTGCGTCGGTCGCAGGGTTTGAACCCCGGCTCATCGACTCCAAATACCCCCGTCTGTACCCCTAGGCTACTGATGTCTTATGACAACACGGCGAATTTTGAAATACCTTGTATAAAACCATTAAATAATTGCCTCTGTTTATTGTAATACTTCCGATTATCAGCACTTAATCACATTATCATTTATCAATCACATATTGTATATAATTCATCCGTTTTTTCTGTCTGACATTCACACTTGACAGCCATCCTTCCCGCCATCCGAAACCTCCTCTTTTTTTCTTTTATACCGCATCAGTGTTGCCAACCTGATGCGCGTTTGTTCGAGCTTAATAGATAATATGAAAATATAAAGGTAATGAGCGCTGCCAACAATACAAAACATTTTCAGCAAGTAATTAGTGTAACAGCTCGGCCATCCTGTTCATAAACGAGTCTCATCGTTTTAAGGTATTCGTTATCTTCTTAATTTAATCCTTGCTATGACATATAATATAGCACCGCATATAGAATAAGAATACGAACCATCATGTCCTGACATACTTGAATCCGGTCGATACGAAGGTGTCAGATCCAAGTGTGCAGTTCGCTAGTGTGCGCAGTTCACAGCGTCCTGAGTTCCCGTGCCGCCCTGGCTGGCCATCATGATGTAAATTTTCGTTGAACAACCTAATGATTATATATTACTCAAGGTTTGGAGGGTAACAACTAGTGAAACTCTAACATTAGTTACTGTACTTACCACAATTTATTGTCAGGTAAACACATATCTTTCAAATCAGATACAGATTGTCTCAGGTATCCTTTTCTTACACATCTGTAAATCTTGCGTTACGGTTATTGCGCCTAACATAATTTAGTTTTGTGACCTGATAATATCTGTATTTAAATTGCGATTTTTTTTATCAAAAATTTATAACATCTAACCCTTTCCGTGTTCTGTCCAATAACACTACTCAGTATAATAATAAAATTACAATCCAACCTTTTGTAACAAAGTAGCTATCAATCGGTTTTTTTTTTAAATTAATGAAAAAAAATACTGTCTCACTTAATTAAACACCAGCGAAAATAAGATTAATTGAGACAATGTCTGTCTACTTGTAACAATAATAATTGCCATATTTGTAGCTAGATATCAGTTCACTTTTGTATTAAATTATGAATTTTCAAAAATAAACATGAGTCAGTTTATTAAGCACAGCCATTATAAAAATGTTAACGAGATCAGATATCACTATAAACGTGTCTATTCTTACATACACTTTAAAGTATGTACTATACTTATGTGCATTTAAAGCATGTGAATTGAATTTTATACCGCTCTGCCATCCTACCTAAGCGAGACCCATCGCTTTGAAAACAATATAAAAACATAACTTGTAACTTTTTTTTCCATAATTTTCAATTCAATAGTATTGTCTTAAGAAAACAATAACGCATTTATCAACTAGTGTAAATAATAATGATACATAATAACACTAATCATTATAAAAATACTCTAATACCTATGTAATATTCTAATTGTCATTCACTTGAGTTTTCATTGGATATGTCCGATTCTACGTACTACTAAAACTGAACCATGGATTAATTTTATCAATTGCAACAATTGTATTTTATTCCTTACAGTAGGACGTGTTACGCTAAAAACGTATTTATAAGATGTGCTTGCATTTTTTAATAAAGATTTGTTTAACTGCTCAATCACCGCACTAACATCCGCTTTTCAGTAAGTAAATGTGTCTATTTTTATTTTTCATATTATAATATCTTTTTAGGGTTTCATAATATTATATTCAAATTTACAGATCATCATCATCATCAACTTACAGATAAATCACTAGAATTTATTATAATGTAAAAAATACAGACTGCATTAACGCAAGATAAGAAAACTCCAAATCTTATATTTAAGCAAGTTTTCTTAATTGAATACCTAAACAAATACCTAATTTTTTTGTATCTTTTTTTTTGTGTCATGAGCATTTTCTATCAGAACTATGTCACTAGGGCGCACTTTCATTTACTATAAGGTCCATGGTATTTTACAACAAGCTTTTCAGACTCCTTGTCATGTAGCACTTTCCTTACTAAACGTTTCGGAACACCAGCATACCGACAGTAAATATTCTTCTATCACGCGTCCAGTCGTAGACGATTTAGTAGTTTTCACGGGAGTTATACTTACCTACGTATTTTATAAACCAATCTACTTTACGAGTAAATAGCAATCAAAACCATACCTTTTTGTACAACCCATTTGTTAATTCGTCGTCAACTACCCCATACAAGCGTCGGTTTTAAAGTCTACTTAAAATGTTGGTAAGCCTCTGTAAGTATTTCTTTGCTTCTTCTCACCTCGTCGTCTGCTGACTGTACTTTAACTATCCAGTCAGTTTCCAGAACATCCTGATTTCCTTCAGTCAGCCCTGGATTACGGCTCGATGCATTCGAGCCATTTGAACATCCGGTTGATATTCACCTTCACACGTATATTTCATCAGGTGCATCCACCAGCGTGATAAACTCGCTTGACAAAGGTGGATTCAGTAATTAATTGCTTTCATAGGACATAGGGATTTGACAGCGTTGCAGTTCATCACAATTTTTAAAATGGTATTCCTAAAAACTAAACTCTACATCTGTTCAGCGACTCGACAGCCGCCAGAATTTCAAGTTCATATGAAGATAAATCAAGTTTTCCGACTAGAGAAAGAAACTGGTTGCAATACCTTTATTACGTTGCATCAAAATTACCCTTCGATCATATGGAGCTAAGAGTTCATTTAACCTTTTCTGGATTTCTAAGAATGCTTGTTGCTGTTTGTCGGTCTAATTACAGTTTCTATCTGTAGTAAATCTTTAATAAATTTTCTAAAGAAAACCCTACAAACCCAAAAACTGATGCAGTTCGTGTTGATAGCTTGGCGCCGTAAACTTAATAGAAACAGCTTCGCTCTTATTTAAATTATTGTTTGACACGGGTCTAACGCGATATTTGCTGACCTTTATTCATGACGTTTCGACACGGGTTGCACCGGTCATGGTCGCAGGTGATGATATTTTAAATATGTGTACAAGTACTCGCACATTCAAAAGTTACACATGCTCAGCTTTAGTGTGCGTCCGCCTTTCTTAAATAGTTGCAACACTTCATCTAGTGTTTGTAGAGTTAGTAAATTGTAGAGTTCTTGGCCGGGATCAAAATGTCGTCCATGTATCCATATGGCATATATTCTACCTTAGCCTCATTCACGATCGTGTTAATGGCGCGATGAGAGACACACGGGGCATCGTTTTTGTTACCACTCCCGTTAGAAGAAAATCCTTTTTATTACAATACTATTCGGGTTAAGGTAATATGTTTGCACAACTCCTTGGCCATTCTTGCTATCATAAATCCCAGAAAAGAGTATGTCTCTTGCCTCTCAATGAGGCATGAACATATATAAAATAATCGCCTTGTTAATCTTGAAATATACCTCAGTTACTGCCAATATTGTTGTTGTAATTCTTTAAGAAAATGTTTCTGTGGGGGTGGTTTTTGTCATGATGACGATATCAGGTTTTTCCATAGAGGTAGAATAGAATAGAGGGACTCACCCACACATACACAAGTGGGAACGTGATACAGTGTCATGTTTTCTATCCCTCATCGCGTATACGGATTGTTTGCCACCAAACCTGTCAAAATTTGTACTGAAACTGACACCACCATGACTTCACCGATATAACACGACTAAATTATAAATGACATTAGACGTCCAGAATGTATTAGCTTCTGATACTTCTTAATTTAGTAAGGTTAATTTACCATCGTCCCTTTTGGGTATACGCTAGGACGTCATCTATTATATCCTCTATCTAAGGATTTTCCTGTAAACGAATAACCCAACAACCTTGACTATAGAGACACCTATGGGTCTAGTTATCATACCCCCCTCTGAGTATCGATAAACCTTCAAGGGATTGCATGAGAGGTCCTATGGATGATGTTTGTCAATATCGTTTTTGACCACGTGTTAATACCGAAACTTGTGATCTTCTCATTTTTTTATAATAACTTTTGCTGCTACATTTCTTATATTGTGAAGTCGTACACTCCTCTGTCAAATGTCCATATCGGAACCACATAGTATGTTTGGCACTTTGTCACACTCAAAGACAGGGTGCCCTAAATCATGACAATGAATGTATTGTTCCCTTTTTTCCAAATGCAAATAATCCCAAGGTTGACACCTTAACATATTTTTTTTTATGATCCAATCATCATCATATTATCAGCCGAAAGACGTCCACTGCTGGACATAGGCCTCCCCCAGATAGTGCCTCAATGAGCGGTCCTGCGCCACCCGCATCCAGCGGACTCCCGCGACCTTTATCAGGTTCAATCAGCTCCTCATAAAAATGGCTTGCTACAGCATAGACGACTTTATGACCAATATATCATTGACCCACTCATCAAACTGCCTACCCCTTTCAGACCCGGCCAATACAATTGTGCGGGTTGATTACATTTAATTGTCAAATCAAAAACATAATGTCAATAAACTTCATTTTACGTTAGCAGGGTCTTGTTTCTCCGGTCTGAAAGGGCTACCCACGCTGCGCCTTCCGGTACGTGGTTGCCACTCTAGAACCTTTCCGCCCCAACGGCCATCTATTCTACGTGCAATGCCAATAACAATACTTATTCCAGTTTTCTTAAGTTCGCAGTTTTTGAAGTAATCATTATTATTATTATTTTACAGTCCATTCTTTCACTGAAAATCATAGTCTTCATTGAAAGTAAATGACTCAAATATTTTTCCATTTTGGCTATGTGTATATTAGTGTACCTAATCCTTGACACCATGTTTTTGCCACCCTGCTTAACTAGGGTAATGCACAGTGAACTCTCACTTTCATTCCATCCGTAAATCACAACTCGCTTATTTACATTTGTCAACATGGGATCAAATTCTAGGATCATGTAAGGGTTACAATTAATTTTTGGCTTGTCAGAGCTCCAAACTTGTTTTATTATTGATAAAAACTTATCAAACATTATATCAGTGTCCACATCCTTATTATTAATAATATTATAACATTTATAACATACCTTTTTGTCACAAAATTTTTCTTGAAGCATGTTGTGTCTAACCTGTTCCCACGTCAGACTCCGTATTCTCCTCTTCCAACTGTGTTGAGGCTCCTCATTCTCAGCGCCAATATCTGTAGATGAGTAGTTCACTCTTCCACTGGGTCTCCCAGCTGTCCTCCCTGTCCTCCATCTGTTCCTGACATCATCACCGGCCTTAATATCATCACCGTGGTCCCTTTTTAATGTCCTTCCTGTTGGGCATAGCAAAGCGTTGCCATTCTATCCAACTATTTCCATCATGAGTCAGCCTTCGACCATGCATCTCTCCTCGAGATTCAGGTACGCCCTGGCTAAACATCCTGAGGCAGCCTTCGACCATGCATCTCTCCTCGAGATTCAGGTACGCCCTGGCTAAATATCCTGAGGCAGCCTTCGACCATGCATCTCTCCTCGAGATTTGGGTACGCCCTGGCTAAATCCTCTTTTAATATTATTCCAACTATTTTCATTTGAATCCATCCCCCTGATCCTTGTTATTTCAAAGGAATCTCCTTAGATGGATTCTACCTCAATTCTTCCATGTGACATGTCCCGCCACTAATTTCACTTCCATCAGATACCATTTCAGACAGGCATTGTTCATTATAATCATCATTTGTCTCATCCATTACAAATCCATTAATCTGAAACTGTTAAACACATTAGCTACTGATTTATCCACTTTATAATCTCATTCAATATAAAGTCCACCCATGTCCAACTTTTGATGATTAGTTATATTCATCCCAGTGCAACTGTCCCTCATGTAGACCACATCTATTATGCATAAATTGTGCCAGTAATAACTACACATTCTTGTTTTTACATATCTACCCTGTAAAATTGTAACTAAATTCACTTTTCATTTCATTCACCGACTGTCTACTTTAATAGATTAATTAAATTGTGTCTTTTCATCACACTAGGATGTTGTTTCCACTAACAGTAAATATCAAATTACATATACAAACACCATTCCGTCATGAAATAAGTTTTAACAAAAATGTCATTAGAGTATTGCATATATAACAAAATTTATTCTAGAACTTTCCATCTAACTTCAACTCCTTTGTATATACAATATTACCATGGCTTGCATGTTCCATAAAATAGTACATTCTAGTCATTCTGTAAAAATATTTACATGAATGTAATAATGCAGTTTACAAATACTCCACTACCCTAAAGAGACGTAATAAACTGCAAATTACTCCACTGACAAGAGTTTAGCTCTTAAATAAATATGATGATGACAAAACACTCTGGTGTATAATTTAGTAAGCCTTCTTTCTATTAACAAATTCCCACAGATTGTTTCATACAAGTGTATTCTAGAAAATGTTACAATGTGGAAGATGATCTCCTCCGACACATATCCGTCGACGGCGACATCCTGTATGATGTAAATCTTTTTCAATTACTTACATGTAATGTGATGTCAATCTTTTTCGATTGTCGTATGAACAAGTGCATAATGCACCAAGCAAAACAAACACTCCGTCAATGCTTTTCATAACACAATACACATACAAATCTATTTTAACCAAATATTTCTTACAAAGACAAAGGTTTCATGTCATTATACATATTCATCATTAGTTATCCAAACTTTTATGTTAAGTTTGTAAAACAAATTACTTACTTGGCGTTGCGATAAAGTTGTGGACGTGATTAATGGTGAATTAAGTAATTCACTCGTTCATCCCACTTCTGACCTATAAAACCATTAAATAATTGCCTCTGTTTATTGTAATACTTCCGCTTATTAGCACTTAATCACATTATCATTTATCAATCACATATTGTATATAATTCATCCGTTTTTTCTGTCTGACATTCACACTTGACAGCCATCCTTCCCGCCATCCGAAACCTCCTCTTTTTTTCTTTTATACCGCATCAGTGTTGCCAACCTGATGCGCGTTTGTTCGAGCTTAATAGATAATATGAAAATATAAAGGTAATGAGCGCTGCCAACAATACAAAACATTTTCAGCAAGTAATTAGTGTAACACTTGACAGCCTCTAGTTGACTTATTATGCTGTCATTACCGCGCAACTAGTACTAAGATTGGCCGCCCTGCAGGTGACTGACAATAATCTGTGCAAGAAGTATGCGAATTTACGCTCATGTTCGGCGACACGGGAACGCCCACTCACCACTTCCAATGGATTCTTTATTCCGTGGTGTGTCCCACTGCTGCCATGCGCGTCCCTACTAGATGCCTCTTCCGCCCAATTGCTGAGGAATACATCCAGGTCGTCCCGCCATCTCCGTCTAGGTCGGCCCCGTCTGCGTCGCCCGTCATGTGGCACCCACTTGTTAGCTAATAAATATGCTAGCCCACCTATCTGGATGCATGCGACAGACGTGGCCGGCCCAGTCCCACTTGAGCCTGGCAGTTTTTACACCCACATCAGCTATGCGTGTTTTGGAGTGTTTCGGACCCGATCCGTCCTTTTGACACCTAGAATACTGCGCTCCATAGCGCGTTGGCAAACCTTCAATTTGGACTTCTGGCTTACAGTGTGTCGGAGACATAGTTTATATATATGGAAATAGTTGTCTATGCTACACTTTATGCAGAATCTCTACAAAAACCTCCTTTTTTTTCAAAGTTTAAAGTGTTTATTGCCAGGACATAGTTATAAAACAGATCTGACTGTAATAAGGTATAAAGTAGTTTACTTATGTTAGTACTTATGTTGGACCAGCATTGGGCATGCAATATTCATGTCATGCTCCCCGGCAACCCCACTTTCGATTTCGGGATTTCTGAGTATGTGAAAAAATTGTACCAAAATTGTACCGAATTAGTACTTACTTGAAAAAAATTGTACTTCAATAGTTTCGAGAGTACAATTATTTTAAATTAGGGTTGCTGGGGAGCATCTCTCCTGCAACCCCAATCTTAAAAAGAAGTAATTTCGCGTAGAATCTAAAAAAATTGTACTCTCGTTTTTCCTGTTGAACGAGATAGCTAAGCTAGTTAAATTACCAAACTTGCGCCAGAAAGTGAACACCTGCGTGACACAGCAATGCGGAAAGTAAAACTACGAGTACCTGGCCATAAACTGACTCATTCAACGGTAAAAACCAATGAGTACAATATTTCCAGCCTAATGCATGCTACTGGTGGCAGTCATATGCTACTTGTAAAGTTTTTGTTGGTTAGGCTGAGTTCCTCCGGCCCGGCAAACTAAGATAAACTTTTTGGCATCGACGGCGCTTTCAGAACGCTGGCTGCTGGCTGGCTGGTCGAATGAGGCATTTGCCCAAATGTTACAGCAGTCTATTGCTGTGCAATGCAATGATTTTTTGCGCCTTATGAAAAATATTTGCAAAATATGGAATAATACATGTGTTTTTCGTATTGCCGTGTAACGCAGGCGTTCGCTTTCTGGCGCAGGTGATTTAACTAGCCTAGCTATCTCGTTCAACGGTAAACACGAGAATACAACTTTTTTTGGGCCTTATTTTACACAAAAAACTTAGATTCTACGTGAAATTCCTTCTTTTTAAGATTGGGTTTCCTGGAGAGATGCTCCCCAGCAACCCCAATTTAAAATAATTGTACTCTCGAAACTATTGAGGTGCAATTTTTTTTAAGTAAGTACTAATTCGGTACAATTTTGGTACAATTTTTTCACATGCACAGAAATCCCGAAATCGAAAGTGGGGTTGCCGGGGAGCATGACATGAATATTTTAAATAATTTAATAACTAAAATACAATCTTTCTCTTGAGTGGACCAGATTCTGTTTTCTGTGCATGATCTCAGACTGTGTGAGCCCAGCCTCGACGAACACCTGACAAGGTGGTTATTTTTAAAATTAAAGATATTGCGTATCTTTATTAAATATCTCTTTCTACTATGAAAACGATATAATATCCTTGCAGTTCAGGTCGTCTAAATCGAAGTGGTCGCAAAGTTCAGGTCGTCTCAATCGAAGTGGTCGCAAATCAGCTTACTGAATTAGGTTTCAGTGTATTCGGAGGGGCTACCGCGAAACGAACACAAGCGTTGTTTGTGTATCTCCCTCTCAGTCGCACTTGTAAGTTCGAGCGACAGAAAGATGTTCGTTTTTCTTTCGCGCTAGGCCCTCTGGCAGTTTAAAATTATGCTTTACCTATTTGGCAATCTTAATGTATAATCTGAAGGAATAAATAAGGGTTGCACCTTAACTCTATATTGTTTCATTTATAAGGGACAAATACGACGACGCAAATCCAAAAATAGAAATGCTTTTAGCAATAATTATTGGTTCTTGAAATCACTATTATCGGTTCTTGAAATCACTATAATCGGTTCTTGACATCACTATTATCGGTTCTTGAAATTACTATTACCGGTTTTTGCAGCACTAAATTTGGTAAATTAAGCGTATTATACACCTATCCATCTGTCACAACCAGCTGCCTAAAAGTGAATGAATTGAATGTGTTTTGTCTCTTTCCATCTTGTAGGTGTATAATGGCCCTTATGAGTAGATATAGCAACATTCGATATTTCTTATGTTGGTAAGATGTATACCCGATCGAGCTTTCAGTGAGGTGAAGTACTATGAAGTTCCGTCTCTTAAACGTAGTGGTTATATTCTCTTTGTCTCTTCCTTTTTCTACTTCAAACCAAATGTATCGCTCTTCAATATATTTAATCCTATAAATTCATAAACCCTTGTTTCCTTGACATGGTGCCGAAAAAGATGTTCAGTTATAGTGTTATTTCTCGCGTGTGAAGTTATTTCGAGTGAATATACCAATATAAAAACATAAATTCAATATTAAAATCTCCAAATTTTTCCGTAAGAAGATTGAAGCATGTCAAATTTTGACAATCGTAATTTATTCCCGAGCTCGCATTAAAACTCCTTCATAATAAATTATTTTAAACGCAAATTGTCAAAGTGTCAATTCGAACTGGATAGTGACACAGACATATCCATATACAGTAGTGCAACTTAATATTGCACATGCAAAATGGAGTTTGAAAAAAAGAAATGGCTCGCAGCAAAAAATCAATACAAAGCTTCTATCGAACGTGTCGAAAGACAAGGATCTCACAACGGAGGATTTGGAGGTACGAAGAAATATTTTAACGGAAGCATATACGAAATACAAAGAGTCGATCATTAATTTGCTGGCCTTAGACGAACCCTGCGAAGAAGATGATGATACCGAGGACTGCTTCATGAGTTCATTAGCAAATATCGAACGTCAGTTAAAGTCAAGAGTCGGTTCAGTTAACTCCAAGCAAATAGAAAGTTTCCGAGGCATAGCCAACTTACCATCTCTGGATATCCCCATTTACGACGGAAAGGACATATCCAGCTACAAGCCGTTCATTGAAATGTTCCGTGCTGTAGTCCATGAAGACACCCGGATTTCAAACATTCAAAGGCTTTGTTTCTTAAAGAAGTATTTAAAAGAAGAGCCATTACATATTATTGATAGCCTGCCGATTGTTGGTGAGTCATACGAACCAGCCCTACAGTTGTTGAACAAAAGGTATGATAACCCCGCCTTACTTATTAACAGCCACGTCATCAGCCTACTGGATCTACAAGGTTTGCATCGAGGTACAGCCCAGCAACTGAGAAATTTTGTAGCGTCCGTCAGGCAGCGCGTTAAAGCACTAGAAAACCTTAAACAACCTGTCGGTGAGTGGAACGCGTTATTGTCATGTATTTTAATACGCAAGCTTGACCCATTCACTGCCAGATTATTTCACAGTGACAGGGATACCACAACAGTTGCCACTGTTGATGAGTTATTAGAGTTCCTGGAGAAACGCGCTGCCACTCTCGAGGCCAGCCCGGTTGTCAACGACAAATTGCACAAGTCGGTGAATCTTGCTACAGTAAACAAGATGGAAAAGTCACAAGTGTCTCCGCAACAGTGTTCCTTTTGTTGTAGGGACCATAAATTATTTAAATGTCCCGAGTTTACTGCTCTCAAACCAGAGCATAGGAATGAATTCGCTGTGAAACATAAGCTGTGTCAAATCTGCCTTACCTCTCATGTCAAAAAGTGTAGGTATAATTTTAAGTGCAATATTTGTCATTCCAGCCTTCACAACACTTTGATACATGTGCCTGTCGACCAACCTGCACCGGGAGTACAGGAGGGTGAATGTGAGAAACCTGTAGTAAGCATGCATGTCGCTCAGCCTCAGCATGTCAGCAGTTGTGTGCTTTTACCCACAGCCAAGGTAACAGTAGTTGATTCTAATAATAAGAGACACACAGTGAAGGCACTCTTGGACAGTGCTTCTCAAACGTCATTTTGTACAACTGCTTTCGCCAATCAGCTAGGGTTGCCACAACATGAACTTCGCAAAACTATAGGAACATTAGGGGACGTTTACAACAACAGCTCAAATAAAGGGATCAATCTGACAATAGAGTCAATGGTTCGCGATTTCAAAATGAGTGTCACGTGCTCAGTTATACAAAAAATTACATCGAAGTTGCCTCAAAAACAAATAGATTTGAGCAATTTTGTAATTCCAAAAAATATAGCCTTAGCAGACAAGGAGTTTCATATTCCAGGAGAAATATCACTGTTTCTAGCCAGTGATGTTTTCTTCAAAATAATACAAGACGGCAAAATAGAAGGCGGACCAGCGGATCCCATCCTGCTCAACACTCAGCTGGGATACATCGTGTCGTCCACCAGCCAAACCGGTACCACTTCAGCCATTGCTATGCATACAGTCGTTGAACCCGATCTTGACCACTGCGTTCGTCAATTTTGGGAGGCAGTGAAGGTTCCTGATACATATCATGAATCCCTGTCAGAGCACGAGTATAGCGAAAGGGTATTCCAGGAGTCGGTCACCTTAGAGAATAATACATTCGAGGTCAAATTTCCGCTCAAGGTTGAATTGCAGGATGTTGACCCGTCCAATTCATTATTTGACATAATAATGCAGTTCCGAACGCATAAATACACACTGCAATGTGACATTCGTCAAATGTATCGAATGATTCAAGCGCATCCAGATTATAGAAGATTGCTGAACATGCTATGGCGCGAGAATGGGATTATGAACATTCTGCAATTGCAAGCATTTACATATGACTTGACATCGTCCTCATTTTTAGCTACAAGGTGCCTTATTGAGCTGGCAAGGAGGTACAAAACTGAGTACCCACTTGCTAGTGCGGCCATTATAAATAGTTCGTATGTTGATGACATTCAAACCGGCAATGACACCTTACAGGGCGCAATGCAGCTAAAAAATGAGGTAAATTCAATTATGAAGCTAGCTAATTTTAAGCTTCACAAATGGGTCTCAAACAGCTCAGAGCTGCTAAGCGATTTACCTCAAAAAAGCTTAGGTTTCAAGGCCAAAGACATAGATCAGGACAAATCAGTGGTCAAGATATTGGGTTTATCTTACGACGCGAATGGTGATGAATTCCAGCTGAGTGGTCGAGTTGTCAGTCCTGTTGAATCTCCGACAAAACGAAGTGTTCTGAGTGCTATCAGCAGATTGTTTGACCCGATGGGATACGTTGGTCCCGTTACTATGAAGGCCAAACTTATTTTACAATTGATATGGCAAAATGATCTAGATTGGGATACACCATTACCCAGTAAATTAATACAAACATGGGAATCATTTCATATAAACCTTACAAATATGCCGACCATTCGTATTGATCGGTATATACAAATTGTTGATGCAGATGAAGTTCAACTTATAGGTTACTGCAATGCATCTGCTGAGGCTTACGGCTGTTGCATTTATATCCAGGTCAAAGTCAAGGGTGTCACTCACATTCACTTGCTTTGCTCCAAGTCCAGGTTGGCAGGGATTTTAAGTATTTTAAACATTGATGATGTACATATGTTTTGCGACTCAAAGATTGTACTTTGCTGGTTGGAAGCTCAAACTGTAAAGGTTCCTGCTTACATAGGCAATCGGGTTCGCGAAATAAATAAACTGGCTGAAGGCATGCACTGGCATTTTACACCCGGATTACTCAATCCAGCTGACATTCTCTCAAGGGGATCAGATCCACAAGATATTGCAGACAATTTCCTATGGAAGCATGGACCTGATTACTTGACTGATTGCGATACTTATAACTTATTTTTATCGGCGTATGTATTGAGATTTATTAATAAGTGTAAAAAGAATATCACGGAGACCGGAAAGGTTTCTCTTAAAGAGTATAGAGCAGCTTTTAAGATGATTGTTAAAGCTGTTCAACTTCACTATTTTGCTGAAGAATTGAAATGTATTGCAGAGAAAGGGCAAATTAAAGGGCAACTTGGTCGTCTTTGTCCATTTGTAGACAAAGATGCAATATTAAGAGTGAGCGGTCGATTACAGCACTCTGATTTAAACTTTTCAAAAAAGTTTCCCATTATTTTGCCTAAACATTGCCATATATCCACATTGATTATAAGGCAAGAGCATTTAGCAATGATGCACGGTGGATTAAAGCTTATTCTGGGCAATCTGTTTCAGAAGTATTATACTGTCAACTCTGTACGAGAGGTAAAGAGCGTTATCTTTAAATGCGTAGTATGCCGTAGACATAAGGCAGAGTCTGCAAAGCAATTAATGGGTTCACTACCCAAGGACCGTGTTACACCTGATCGGGCCTTTAAAAAGGTGGGTTTAAATTATTGCGGCCCATTTGACATTAAGCAGTCCTCAAAACGGAACAGCGTCATCACAAAGGGGTATGTTGCTTTATTTATTTGCTTCGCTTGCAAGGCTGTTCATTTAGAGGTAGTCTCTGACATGTCCACTAATACCTTCATGGCAGCGCTTAAAAGCTTTATCGCTCGCCGAGGAGTACCCTCTGACATTTACTATGACAACGCATCTACTTTCAAAGGTGCCAACAATCGGTTGAAAGATCTGTACACTTTAGCTTTAGCGTGGAATACAATCTTTTAAGTTCCATTTGAAACGAATTTCTTCATGTAAAATATTTACTTATGAGCAATTTAATACCATAACAATAGAAATTTTAAATTCACGTCCAATCATGCAGCTCACTACACAGGACAGTTCAGATTTTTCTTGCCTAACTCCAGGGCACTATTTAATAGGTAGTCCTATTATGGCTACACCTCAGCATGATTTAACTGAGATACCTACCAATCGTTTGCAATTCTGGAGAACTTGTGAACAAGTAAGACAGCACTTCTGGAAGGTTTGGTCGAAAGACTATTTATCTTCTCTAAATGAACGCACTAAATGGTACAAAGATCTGCCTAATCTCAAAGAGGGCGCTGTAGTTTTACTGATAAATTTGAACAACCCACCTCTTCATTGGCCTCTGGGTAGGGTCACTAAAATATTTAGTGGCAACGATAATAAAGTCAGAGTAGTAGATGTTCAAACAGCAGATGGTAAACTTCATCGTAGGGCTGTATCTAAGTTAGTTATTTTACCAGTGGAGTAAATGTTATATTTTCGTTCTTACAGACTTTAAACAAGTATTTTGAGTTTTGACAATTTATGATAATACTTTTATGTACCTACATTTATTAAGATATGATTAATATTTCTTTCTCCGGGGCAATTATGTCGGAGACATAGTTTATATATATGGAAATAGTTGTCTATGCTACGCCACTGGCAACTCTTTCTCTCTTCCTTTTTCTACTTCAAACCAAATGTATCGCTCTTCAATATATTTAATCCTATAAATTCATAAACCCTTGTTTCCTTGACACAGTGAGTTACCATGTTTGGGCACCGTAGGTTAGGACAGGTAAAATACACATGTCGACGAGTTTCCGCTTTAGTGTCAGAGGAAGGTTGCCCTTCATTAGCTCCTTCATGGACCAGTAGCTCTTCCAGGCGTTCTAGAGTACTTAAAGTAGGAAAATAAGTAACGTTAGGTAGATCTAAATGTCAAATTTTATATGGAAAAATGACAGTTGGATTGTCCTAACGCGCGTTCGGAAAGTTACGTGATTACATATACCCCTCTGCAGTAAAAAAATTTACGGACTACGGTAGCCTAGTGGTTCTGGCATGCGGCTTTCAAACGGCGGTCGGTTCGGTGGGTTCGAATCACGGCTCGTACTTACCATGTTCTTTATACTTCATCTACCGAGAATACAACATCTTCGGTGAAACTATGTCTGGTTTTACTTAGAACCACAACAATTCATCCCTCTACAATCTCAACATAACTCATGGCGACCCTACCAGAGGACCAAGGAAAATGAAGCATACTGTGAAGCGAGAAATTAAGACGAAAAATTGAAACAGCTACAACGAGTGAACAGAAGAATGAAGTTACTGGAAAAGATAAAATAATGAAGACTTATTATCAATGAAGAATTTTGTAACACGATTTGTTTGAAGAAAGTAGATCCCATATTAAGAAGACGCAAGAAAGTTAAGAAGATCCAAGAAAATTATTGCAGAAGAAACTTGAAAAAATATTACGAAGATCAGTATAAAAAGAAGAGCGTTGTCCAGGGTTTCCCGGCTCGCAAAACAAGAGGTGTCCAGGGTTATCCCGGCCCATGTTGTCATTTTAAAACGACATGCTAGAATAACATGAAACATATTGATTAAGTTATTTAACCTTACATTTCATAAAACAATCCCGGAAAAACAACAAAAGTCACGGGATCTTAAATTTACCCGACTTGTACCCTGGCCATCTATTGGATTTTGTCAATATTTATGATATCACTTACCTCTTCAATAATCTTGCTCAATACCAAATAACAAATGAGGGTGTATATGCATAAATAAAACATATCTCCTACTATCAGGTACTCGAAAACTTTTATGCCGAAACAGGGGCCACGAACTCACAAACTTAGGAGCAGAGCCAAATTTTATCACAAATTGACTATCAAATAAGAGGTTTACAAATAAATTTATAAAAAATAGATATTGAAACTAAAACTATATAATTCTTTCATTAAATAATAGCCAAGATATCAATATTCATCACACAAAATATTTCAAAGCGATACCATGTTCAGTAACGTCTTAAAAAAAATATTAATTCATAAGAGGCTTAACATGCCGAAACAGTGGACGTTTACCTTACCAATAAGTTTATCGGAACTTATGTACGGAATATAATTTGATATTTACCGTTAGCTTTTCGGTAAAGGAACAACATCGTGAGGAAACCTGTATACATCTGCGAAGGAATTCAAAGGTGTATGTGAAGTCTACCGTGCAAGGTATAGAATATTCAAATTCCAGTTCTGTAAGAAATCATGCACCACATTAAATAATCAATTTCAATTGTGTGGTCTACACTACACATGTTATCATTCACCACATAAGGTCATTGATTGACAGCAAAACGCAAAACTCCGCTAAGCCTCAATGCCCTTAAGAAATTCGGCCATAATTACATGTCGGCAAGGCATGCATTAAAACGGCAGGGCCCGAGTTTCTCTTAATATAAAAGCATTACGTTAAGTCGTGTGCCAGCTGCCGTGCGGTTTGCGAGGGATGGACGTGGAAACTGTACCGTCGTTTGATGTTAAATATTATATATATATTTAAAGAAAATTAATTTCAAGTCTTATACTATTGTCAAACACTCCAAACATGGCAGGTTAGTGCAACAGAGAGCGCAACTCGCAGCAGACGTGCTCCGTTCCCAGATTTAAGGCGGGGCCGGTTCATGGTCTTCTCTCCCTCTCACTGAGCATAAGCGTGAGCGAGATGGAAGTGTGTAACATCACTTTTTAGTACATATTAATTGTTTTTTGGAATACTGGATGATTTATTAAAAATCTATCCGGTTATTGTCTTAGAACACTAGAAAAGCTATCCTTTTTATAAAAAAAATACATAGATTGTCGTTGAAAATTTCGAAATCTCGAACGTTTAAGTTTATTTTTATGGTGATATTTAAGATTTTTTTACAGAGTTACCAAGTAATTTTTTAATATTATGTTCAGTTATTGTTTTTCTTTGTATCTTTTTCAGTCTACAGTAATTTTTCTGTAGGAGGAGTCTTCATTATTTCTTCACACTGGAAGCTCAATAATATTTCATAATTTTTGCAAGCTTTATATTAACTTGACCTGTTCGTATGTAAATATATAAGTATGTAAGTATATGTATAAATAAGTAAGTTGTCCGTCAAAATTTGCAATCCATTTTTCAGTAACATGCCGTGATTCGATTGAGCTGAAATTTTGGGTAAGTACCTACTAGTATAGTTTGGATGACAATGCAATATTATGGTACCATCGAGCTGATCTGATGATGGAGACAGAAGGTGGTTATGGGAATTCAGTACTTAACCGACGTCACCCCGTTGAGTTTGGGCTCGTTAGAAATCGTCTCAATGAGTATACAGAAAAGTACAGTCGGCAATAAAAGCTTGTACCAAAAATGAAATTTTTGACAGAAACTTATTGACATCTAATACCTACGGATCGAAGTAGACAAATCATCATTATCTTTAGTACTGCAGAGTCGAATACTATAATTGCGCACACGATTATCGGGCTGAAAGCCTGTTTGCAACCATTATGATAATATATAAATCTATACCTCCTAAGATACCTATTTATTTCGAAATCGTCATATATAGGTAGACGGCGACCTACGTTAGAAACATTATCCTAATATCCAATGCTCCAGTCCAAAGATATGTTTACAATTTTGCACCTTATTACTTTGTAATACGGCTTAAAATGTATACATATCTTTGACGTCGATTGTCCCCACTCAGTATTGGAAAACGATTAAAATAAATCAACTGAGGGTAGCTGCAGTTTTGCGGGCTTGTGGTAAAAACAATTGGAGTGTGTGGTTAAGGACAGAGAACTCTTTTAGAGATAAGTTTGCCTCCTGTTAAGGGTAGTCACGACGCTTGACTCTCCATACAAACTTACTTTGGTTCTCATTTTAAAACAACATGCTAGAATAATATCTATTATCTATTCTTCATTACGGTTTAGAAACACGGACGTTGAATAAATCAATGTAAGACAAAATTGAGGCCTTCGAAATGTGGCTATACACTATACAGGCGTATGCTAAGAGTATCTTGGACTGCAAAAGTCACAAACGTAGACATCTTAAAAAGAATTAAGAAGAAAAAGGAAGTACTAGCCACAGTTAAGCGGAGAAAGATTGCCTATTTTGGTCACCTACATAGACATGACAAGTACGCTGAAAACTATAATAGAGGGAAAAATAGAGGGAAAAATAGAGGGAAAAATAGAGGGAAAACGGGGTAGAGGAAGACGAAGGATGAATTGGCTCGATAATATCAAAAAAGCGGCCAAGTGCGAGTCGGACTCGCACATGAAGGGTTCCGTTAAATAAATTGCGGTTTACGATTTATGACGTATTAAAAAAACTACTTACTAGATCTCGTTTAAGGAAGTTTGCATGGTAATGTACATTATATATTTTTTTTAGTTTTATCATTTTCTTATATTATAAGTTACAGGGGGGGGGGGGGGTGACACATTTCACCACTTTGGGAGTGTCTCTCGCGCAAACTATTTAGTTTAGAAAAAAATGATGTTAGAAACCTAATGTCATTTTTAAAGACCTATTCATAGAGACCCCACACGTATAGGTTTGATGAAAAAAAAAATTTGAGTTTCAGTTCTAAGTATGGGGAACCCAAAAAAAATATTGTTTTTTTTTCTATTTCGGTGTGAAAATTAATGCGGTTTACAGAATACATCTACTTACCAAGTTTGAACAGTATAGCTCTTATAGTTTCGGAAAAAAGTGGCTGTGACATACGGACGGACAGACAGACATGACGAATTTATAAGGGTTCCGTTTTTTGCCATTTGGCTAAGGAACCCTAAAAATGGACGGACATCAAGGACGCGGCCACGCTCGCAAGACTGGCCAAGAATAGAATAGACTTTGCAAAGGTGGTCACCGACGCCCGATAGGTCATGGCAGATAAATAAGAAGAATAATATCCTGGCCATAAAGTAGGAATTACCGCACGCTATGCGTGCGTAAAACCCCACTTCCTGGCCAGATAGAGACGTAAAATTTTGTACTCACCACGGGCGGTAATAAAGAAAGCCTCAGAGCGCATAAATACCTGCAAATCTGATGAGTCAAATACCTGCGATCTGAGACATTCTTTGTTTAACCGCCCTAGGTAAGTAATGTACTATTATGAGTTTTGTATACCTAAGAATTGGAAACGTACCTTTTTAGGGTTCCGTACTCAAATAGTAAAACGGGACCCTATTACTAAGACTCCGCTGTCCGTCCGTCCATCCGTCCGTCCGTCCGTCCGTCCGTCTGTCTGTCTGTCACCAGCCCCCCCATTCTGTAACTTGTTATAAGCTCACCTCAACGCTCACCCACAATTATACCTTGACACCGCGATGCGTAGTAATTAAGCGTAGGTACAGGTCTAGTTTCGTAACGGGTGACCGGCGGGGTGAGCCGCATTAACGCGTAGCGAATAACAGCCCTGGCTGTATCTCACCGATACCGTGATAGTTCCAGTTGAAAATTTCACAGATGATGTATTTCTGTTGCCGCTATAACAACAAATACTAAAAACAAAATAAAATAAACATTTTTATTGATAATGGTACGGAACCCATCGTGCGCGAGACCGACTCGCACTTGGCCGGTTTTATTTTATTTTATTAGCCTATATTGTGTCCCATTGCTGGGCAAAGGCTTCCCCTTTTCTCCGCGACTCTGTTGTCAACTGCCGTATTGTTACATATTTCCGACCTCCATCATAGGTAGCTACCTAAGTTTTCAATGTCATAAGTACCTGGTCTACTTACCTGCCTACCCTGTATCACGTTTGCCTTTACCTGTACGTGTACATACCTATGTCAAGTTTTCAATGTCAATCCAAAACTTTGAAGTTTCCACAACTTTGCCTACACTTACGCAACGATAATTTCAAATTAGGGGTAGCTTAAGTGTATTAAAATGGATATTAAATTATAATAAGAGAGATAGAAATTAATATCAAAGTTTTCCTAACTTTGACGTTTTGACAATTTACATATTTACCTGCTTATTTTTAAAGTACTTACTTTTATTAATATATTTTATGAAAAATTGTACCAAATACACAGCGGTAAGTAGGTACTTTAAAAATAAGTAGGTAAGTATGTATTTCATATGTCCCGGCGTCTGTCCGGCTGTTCCTCGAAGCGATACAAGTTCCCCGTTTCAGCTTGGGCAAAGGCTTTCGTATGTCCGGCGTCTATCCGGCTGTTCTCCTCTACAAGTCGCATTTCTCAATCGAGTCTTGAGGATTATTTTAAGCAGATTAATTAATTTACCTACCTATAATTATGTAGGTAGGTACCTACTTAAATCGTTATTTACTTACCGTTTTTTTTTGTTATTTATACAGGGTGTTTGGTCCATCGTTTGCCAAATTGTAGCCACGGATTTTTTTTTATATTTAAAAAAAGAATAATTTAAATATAAAAAAAAACCCGTGGCCATAATTTTTTTTAATGCTGGAAGTGATAGCAAATGACCCAAACTACCTGACGTTTTAATTTGGCAAACGATGGATATCCAATTTTTAGAAAAATAATTATTTTAAAGACAGGCTGGCGAGATCTACTGGCTCACAGATCGACTATATAGTACCTACCTACTTGTTTCTCAAAACATTGTAAACAAGTACCCTAGGTATAAGAAATTACAAAAGAAATGGTGAAGCAAAATAAGAATGTTAAAAGCCAATAAGCGAAAAAACCATTTCCACAGGCTACGAAATTAAGTTTTACGAGTATGACTAACTATCCTAAACTTTGCAAAGTTAAAAAAAAATCGTGCGTTCAAGGCTGTATAAAGCGCAAAAAATGCGAAATGGTAACTTAAAATTTTTCGCATTTTTAGATACTCAATTTAAGGGTTACTTACAGAAAAAAAACAGGCCCTTCGTTATGATAAATAGTACGCACTTCTAAGTAATATACAGTATAATTCAATAAAATTTAGTAAACATTTGGCAACGAATTAGGAAAATTAAAAGCTTACCTTGGCTGACGTAGGTAGGTACATATTTGGAACAAACTACATAGGTAGGTTTTAATCTAGTATTTAATGCTCTTTTTTGATTCCAGCAGAAGTTTCAAATGTTTAAAAAAAAACCGGCCAAGTACGAGTCAGACTCGCGCACGAAGGTTTCGGTACCATTATCTATAAATATTTATTCAATTCTGTATTTATTGGCAACAGAAATACATCATCTGTGACAATTTCAACTCTCTAACTATCACGGTTCATGAGATACAGCCTGGTGACAGACGGACAGACGGACAGACAGACAGACGGAGACGGACAGCGGAGTCTTAGTAGGGTCATTTCGCCGGTTACGCGACCACCCTTCGGTTAGCGACCACTTGAAGAACATGGTTTTTAGTTAGGTTATACCTAGCATCAATTCTACAGAGCCTATTGAAACAGTCAGCCGTATGCCTTATTGTTTGTAGTTATGGAATAGGAATTTACAAAAAAAACGAGAAAATATGCTTTCAGTTCACCAAGTCAGCTAAGTGGTCGCTAACCGACACATGAAATTAGGTGGTCTAATAGGGTCCCGTTTTACTCTTTGAGTACGGAACCCTAAAAAGGTTAACTTTACCCTAAATTTATTCATGCATTGTATGAAAATGAGAATTAAGTAGGTAGGCAATTGGTTATTAAAAACCTTGAACGTTTATTTAACCCATAAGTAACCTGGCAACCGTACTGTCTTTTCGAAGATCTCACGGTTCTAAATACACTGATACGATCAAACAGTGTATTTTAATAGCCATACGATAAATAAATAAATCATAACATTAAGTTATAATTGTTCCAAACTTACGATATTCACACAACACTAAACGGTTAGTAGAATAATTGTGTGCTAAATATGCGATTAAGTCCCGCTACTCCCGCTTAGCTTCAACAATAACAATTCTAACTTACGAATAAGTATTCAATTCAAATTATGATAAATCCTACTCACAACATTGAGTTTACTTTGAAACTAGCCAGTAGATATCACAACACGATTGAGGCAACTTTGGACCTAGCTATTCTACAGCGAGGTGCAAAGTTAACCGTGTTTTACTTTTCGCACCCAGCGTGCATTTGCGCCGAGCGACGGCGCGCGAGTGTTTGCGCGGGGTGCGCGGGGCGCCTGCGCCGCGGGGGGGAGGCGGGGCGAACAGCTGAGTTGGGTATATTGACAGCACGTTGCTAGTTCGCCAGTCGTACCGTAGCCTTCGCGGAGTACGAACGTCACTAGCAAATAGCCGCTCGCAGCATATGAACACGAGCTGCGTTTGGGATACGATAAAATAATGACTTTTGGAGCCGATAACGAAAGAAGAGTCTTAAAGGAGTTTCATAGGATTGTGTCAAGATATTGGGAAGTGTCCGGCGATACGGCCGTGAGGCAATAAACAATTGGAGTTTTGTGACTGTGTTTTGTGTTTAATTTTTTTTTTAATGAAAATGGTGCCCCAACAAGTGTCGGATGTGCGGTCGATGTCGCCGACGTCCAGCTCGGGTCCCGTGTTCGGGTCCCAGTTGGTTGACAAAAACTCGTCCACCCCTTATACGGATGCTACACAGGTAAGTTTTTTTTCAAAATGACAAAGTGCGAAAAAGTGATTTAAAAGTTGGCTAAGCATATAAAAAAACGATCAACAAAAAAATATTTAACTTTAAAATAAATAAGTTTAGCATTTGAAATTTTCGAGAAATATTAAAATCAAACTAGGATTTTTAAAGGTATAACTTGAACAAAAACAAAAAATATGACTTGCAATACTTAATCGAAACATTAAAAACCAACTGTCGAAACAAGTCTACGCTACCTCCAAAATAAAAACAAAATGCAAACCAGTCTGTGAAATCACAAAAATACACAACTCAATAACAAACTCGGATAAACAAATAAGGCAATCCAAATTGTTAAATCGAATTTTGAGACCGTAAATGTTAAACGTTTTTTTCGAACGTGTCTTACAAAATACAAGTGAACTACATTAGTAATTGTCCGGATCGAAGGTGTTTATTTGTAAAATCAAGTGAAATGCGCAGTTCGTTTATCGATCGCTGTAAACATGTTTTTGCTATAATCTACGCGAGAAAATTTACTATTTGATAAAAATGCGGCAAATAGAAATAAGTAAATAAACTCGTGTATAAAATTATTCATAGGCATGTTGTCACCGCGGTGGACGGAATGAATACGAATAAGGTCATATTTTTGCATTTAGTGCTATTAAAATACAAATTAGTTTCCGCAAATGCACGCGAGTTGATGGTACTTACATAAAAAACGAAGGGTAACTTCGCCATTTAGAGTAATAATCTATAATGCCAATGTGAAAAATATCGGGAAGACTGGAAGTAAGACCGAAAAAAAAAACGATTATTTAAGTAAAAAATAATTTTTAAAGATTTTTATTTATTAAGTTGTAACATTTATTTTCTCGTGTTGGTGATTTCATTCCCGAAGTGGTATTTCTCCTACCTAAGTTATGCAAAAGAAAATAATACATGGTTGTCTTTCTGTAAAAATCTGTGGTTTAGTAATTCTTCATTCAACATTTTAATTTTATCCGAATCTAATAAAAAAATAGATGGACCGTAATACACAATACACGTTTCATACAAAATAGGATAATATTTCGGATAGGATAGGATAGGATTAGGATAATATTAAGCAAAATATTTCGACCGAAGTAATCATTAATTATAAACTAACTCGTATTGTGCAAATATGGAATAAAGTTCTAAGTGATTTAAGACTGGTGTACGATCGCTGGAGGAAATTAATTTATTGCATTTAAATAACGGGTTACAACATAAACATAAAACCAGTAGTAGGTACCTCCTATTATGGTTACTGCAAATCCGAAACATATTTTTTGATGCGGAACAGATTAAGTCTCTAATTAAGTGAAGTATGTTAAAAATAATAGGAGATACCATTTTACGGTGAATATTGGGCGTTTTAATAAAAGTGTAGGTACATATTACACGGCCTCCGTAGCCCAGTGGGTAGTGACTCTGCCTACGAAGCTGGAGGTCCCGGGTTCGAATCCCGGTCAGGGCATTTATTTGTGTGTTTATCACGAATATTTGTTCCTGAGTTATGGATGTTTATATATGTATATAAGTATCTATATGTATGTATCTATTATATATATCATCGCCTAGTACCCACAACACAAGCCTTACTGAGCTTACCGTGGGCCTAGGTTGATTTGTGTAAGATTGTCCCATAATATTTATTTATTTATTTATATTTTTTTTTATTGTTTTTTTTTTCGGCTCTGGATAAATAAAAAAAAATGTAGGGATATTTGGCAGTGATATCGTCATGCACAACTAATCATCGCAACATAAATAAATAGGCTTTATACGGTAGCACTGTGATTTTATAATCTTGTAATAGATTTTATAAGCCGGAAAAAAATACATGGCCCTACACTTGGAATATTATTCTTGATTAAGTACTTACACCAAATTAACCCTTAATAATTATAGTATTAACCGGTAATTCCGTCTCCATTTTACGCAGTCAAATGTAAAGGTTAAATAAAAACGTTATTACGAAATTTTACGATTAAAAAGTATAATTTATTACGCTAGTGTTCAGTCAGCATCAAAAGTAACTTTCTGCGCAATCGAATACGTAAAATGCCCTTAAACCCTTTTAATAAAGACTTTTGACCTCTTCGTTTGCGTAGCTACTTTTGATGCTGACTGTTCAAGTACTTAAATAATTAACGATTTTAAAACACCTAATAAGTAGAGGGGAGGCGAGGAAGAGGAAGACCTAAAATAGACTACATGGAGCAACTCAAAAAGAGAGTTGATGTTGGGTCATATCGTGAGGTCAAAGAGATTGCGTGGGATCGGAGTAGATGGAGGGCCTACTTTGAGCTACACCGACAAGAGCCTAGCTCTTAAGTAAGAGAAGAAGAATAAGTAGAGGTTCTTCTAATTTGACCAACACAAGCCTTGGGTTCGATTACTACTAAGGTCAAATATTCATGTGTGTTAGATTGATTTGTGTATGATATCCACTATAAAGTAACTTACATTTTTTTTTATACTTGTACTTACTCCAGATACATTAGATAAAGCGTAAAACATCGCAACAATTAAGATCTAAAACATCTACAAACACGAGAGCAATGACACTGTAAACAACTTTTCAAATTATCGCATTATATTATACGCTGATATGACGTCGACTAATGAAGCGATAGTAGTCAAAACAATCGATAAAATGAAAAAGGCACTACGATTCGCCGAGCGAAATACGTAAAATGCGCCCAGGCTACGAGTGCATTAACATTTTCAATGTCAACCCGCAATATTTTTAGCTCGGCGTGTGTGTGTGTGCGGCCTCGTGCCCACGAGTCTGTTTGTTTGTCTGCACGATGCGTGTGCACACGTATCCAACTACAAAACAACGTAAATGCTCAAAAGGTCCTTCTACATACGACTATTACTTCCACGACGGTCTTGCGTTACTAGGAAATGATAATCTTAGGTCATTCGCGCCACTTGTTTTAACTCACAGAATATTCAGGAAACTGTTTAGTCTTGACACGATCTCTGTAATTAGCTCCCGGGTTTGGTTAAGCTTTAATTAACAGCTACTGAGCGAATTATCAGATCATAAAAATCTTAATTGCGTAGAAACAAATCTCTGTTAATAAAGTTAAGTTTATGAACATTAAAGTGCATTAGGAGCATCTTGTACAATTTGGGCATTCTTAGATTTATGTATAAGGATGTTAATTAAAAACTTAATGAGAATGATTTAAGATTTATAGCAGCAGAAAAAATATTACTCGCGTGGTAGTTCTGTTACCCTAAGAGACAATTATCACGCGGAAACGATTAAACCCATTACTACAACATAATGGATTAACTACAATAGCTTAAGAAATTAGCGACGTTTAATAAGCACGATACGATATCCATAAAAACAGACGCAGTTGCATAATCTCAGTAAAGATTGATAAATCATGATACGAGCTAAAGAGTAACAATGGAAAAAAACGTGCAAAAAATAACAAAATTAACTTAGGGCGGAGTTGCGGGTCATTATAATTTGAACCGAGCGAACTGCGGACTTGTTTCTAGTATTTTTTGTTGGTTTTTTTGCTACAGCGCTGTTGCCGACCGCGCTCGAAGCGACTGTTCCTTTCCACCAAGGTTGATTCACGCCTCCAGTACCTTAACACTATTGTCCGTTCCAAACCGATTGTTAGATTATACAATCGAAACTGAAAAACCCGCCTCGCCAGCTTTTAATTTACTTTAAGCACTTCCTAGAAAGAAAAGGCACTTTGTTAAGCCCGACGCTAACTTTTCCTTCGTGTTTGTCTACTATCGTCGGTTTTCTTACAACTGCTACTCACGAAAGGCCCTGTTTGAGAATTTCAGCTATTCCGATTTCATTTTTATTTTTACTCTAAGTTTCACTGTATGCGAGGGGTTGATATTACATTTGAACGGCACGTTGTAGCATATAAATTTACTTTTAAGAGCGCTGGTTACCATTTGGAAACAATTTCGTGTTAAAATCCTTTCCTCGCATAAGTTTATCGCTTAAGTAAGCAAATTTATGTACCCTAATGCACTGTTGGCAGTTCTGTGCAAATCAACATTTGATTGTAAAATACGGACTTATGTCGGCAAATGCAATTTGCTCTATACTTGTGGGTGGTATTTAATGGGACTATTATATGCTGGGGAACGGCGAGTGTTGCCTAAGAAAATTACGGCTCAGAAACAGACGTGTCTATCAAACTCAACAAGTAGGTACAGAGGTTGGGATTGAAATGGTTAGTACGGGAGCGGTGTTTTCGAAAAACTAGCGAAGAGCAAGTTGGTTCGCGGTCTTGCAGCGGATCCCCGACTTACCAAACTCGCGTGACATGTGAAAACAGAAAGTCTACACTGCAAATAGCAATAAATTCCGGGCCACGTTTGACGCGAACTGAAAAACGCAAGAACAACTTCCACGGGAAACAACAAAAATAAACCAATATATCCTTCACTCCTGTTTTCCGCATACGGCTTCATTTAGTCTACGGTAAACAAACGTCGGTTTTACAAAATGAAATTGTATATTTGAACTTTTCAACGTTCAATGTAATTACTCGTATGCTTTATGCAACCGTAGTACGCTTTATGTTGTTAGCGATTCACAGAACTAGCTAAATTGAAATTGCATTACATTTCGTGCCTCCGACCGTGTTTATTCAAGAGGTCTAATCAAAATTACTTCCATCAACAATTTCAGTAAAGTCTCGTTAGTGAAGGACGGTGTAATCAAAATTCATTACAGAAAATGAGCGCGGTGCGAGCCTTCGGAGATACCATTTAGGGTGTTTATTCATGTATTCCGAACAAGTTCATTTCAGACATTTACTCCGCCAAGTCTTACCCCATTAGCGATTTATGTATGCTGATTGGATCCCCAAAAACTTGGCCAAGTTTCACGGCTCCCCTCAAGTCCCTAGCTTGATTAGGTGTTTTTAGAAGCAACTTTATTGTAGAAGTTTGATTGGAAAGTAATGGAAAGGTCGGCGTGTTATCGTTTCGTACAATGCTCCGTTAAATCGTAAGAATGTTATTTGTATTATTGCTCGATGTTATAAATAGCTTCCCGTCCTCGAGTTGCTAAGTACCTCATTGTTTTTACTTAGCCTGTTGTAATGGGCCTACGAATCACGTATTGGGCTAATAGAGCTTTCTTGTTTCTTCGTCACTTGATTCTCTTACATTTGTAATATGATCTTCTCTTAAAGCTTTAAATCTTTTGTAACGAATGATACTGTAAATATTTGCAAGTCTCAGTGACCCCATCGAGGTCGCAGGCAATTTTAAAATGATAAATTTCATGACTGGTTTTTAAACACGAGATGACACGGTATCCTCGACGCTTTCGAATTTTCACTTTTATTTGCATGCTCGTTGAAGGACAAGCAATTAATAACTTTAATAGGGCTCGGAACAATATGGGCTTCATCTAAGGCGATTGAGGTGGTATTATAATGGTTCTATAGCCGTCGTAAACCGGCGTTTATAAAGCCTTTCAGGGTAATTTAATTAATAGTGCACGCATACTCGATTCCATCTATAACCGTTTATGTATTAATGTCATTTAGAATATTACGGTAATTGTGGAAGTTTAATATTCATGATTCACGGAAATGAATATTTGAAAAACTCTGAATTGTCCAGAATGATACTTTAATTTCTGTATTTTAGTAACTACCTCAAAGACTGATCATGATCAAAAAGCATAGATATTTCAAAATATACTTCTCAAAATGTTTCTTTTCCTACAACTATTGTTAGAAACATTGTATTGAGATCCAGTCTATTTCTTCTGTTGAACTCAAATCGGCGCAAGCCTAACATTACGGCCGAGGAACCAGTTTCAAGCCGTACATTATCGACAATGACCTTTGCTTAAATCGCTCACCAAAACCGGTACCGGACTCTCTTTTTTAGCTTTTGTTGTTTTGTTATTGAATTTAACTCTGACGTGTACTTTATGATTTTGTTTAACGTTGATACCAGCCCTATCAACCTTGACTAT
This sequence comes from Epinotia brunnichana, assembly GCA_963854355.1. NCBI lineage: Eukaryota > Metazoa > Arthropoda > Insecta > Lepidoptera > Tortricidae > Epinotia > Epinotia brunnichana. The sequence goes on along the minus strand of OY977950.1, from coordinate 27,356,545 downwards.
CGTATTGTTGCTTTCAAAATTAATGCATTGAAGAAGAATTAATACATTTTTGTTGCATTGCTACATATACGCAAAGGATACTTGTTTAAAATTAATGCTAACACGCAAAGACTATAATTATTAGTACCGCATTTTAGTACCCTATTTAATAGCTTCATTTATAGTTTTGCTGTAGCTTTAACATATAATTACATTCGACTAATTGCTCTTAGTAACTACTTTCACATCTAGTATTATTACTAAAGCATCATCTGTATCTCTATCCTATTTTTTCACTACGGTTGAAAATTCACTTAACTTGCGTTTATCTTTATCGGAATTTTGCACTGCGGCAAGTTTTGTATCGCACAACTTTGCGTGTACCAACTTGCTTCACTTCAATAACCAGCTGAATTAAGTCGGGGTTTATAAGAATCTGCCGGAGTCAGGAGTTTGATACTTTAGAACCCTTGGTTTGGAATATCTTTGATAGTTTCAGCAGGAAATTAGACGGCTTTTGCAGATATTCTATTGACGTGCCCTGGATAATTGAAAGGTTATTGTATACTAGAACTAGAACAATAACACATACTAACGGAGTTTTTACTTCTAAAAAGATGACTACTTTACATTAGTTGACCAAATGAATCGATATGATGACTTTTTTTAAACGGCTTTTTAAAGCTGTTAAGTATATTTACTCCATAAACAGGCATTCTTACTAATAATTTCACTAAGTCTTCTCTATCCCGACAAATTTCTGATCAACTGCCAAAAAAACGCCTTTTAACAAGAAATCGAGCATTCAAATTGATATCAAAACAACTGCGACACTTTCCAAGGCATTCCTAGAGCGTCCATTTCCGAAACATAAAAAGCCAACGCGTTGGCAACGTGCACAGCACGGATAGCGTGACTGCTGAGTAAATCCTTTAAACGTCGACCAAATTAATCACTCGCCTCGCATTTCCATTCTGCGGAGTTTTATCAAAATTGTAGGCGCACTGGCGGTTCAGTCAGACGCGGCGCTTAAAATTTAAAATGGGCTGTCTAACCCAGGTTTGACCAAACTAGATTAATGACTAACCCCCAAATAATATTTAACCTCTGTTAACTTAAACTCCAATATTAACTTAGGATTTAGTCTATGACATCAAGACATCATCAAGATCTTCTTAAGTATAAAAAAACTGAACACTTTTCTAATTAGGTATCGTTGGTGCAATCACTCGAAATCTGCAAAGAAAAACGTGCATTGAAAATATTCGGTCCTTTTGCTAAACTAGTAGCTCTGTGAGGAGTAAGTAGTCTTTATTTCAAATAAGATATCTATATTATTTTTAATTTCGAAAAACGGAATCGACAAAAAAAACTGTATAATTATTGAACCGGCTCACAAAATTTCACGAGAATTGGTTCAAAAGTGCGACCTGTCAAGGAGGACAGCTGGACAGCCGGACAAACGAAAGAATTTTCGCCCAATTTTATTCAATAACAAGCTAAATGGTGCAGACAGGATGCAGACAAAACGCACCGTTTCAGCAGTTCATTACCCTCACCCAGCTCCAAATTGCTTGCTGCCTTAAATTTACTAGCCCAAGGAATCATCAACAATTATTATAATTTCTGATTTCTGTCTGTATGTTTCTTGGCAGGCCGCCTCGTAGGTTCTGGATACTATCCAGCCTGAAGTGTTTACTCCCTGCTACTAAATTTAAGTTTAGTCTCAAAGGGGTTCAAACGAGCTAAGTTTAGTCTTAAAGCTAAAAGTTTCGAGATCGTTCCCTGAAAAAATGCTTTGGGGATCCGGTTTTACGGTGAGATATACTTTTAATAATTTTGATGGACGGGGTTTTGTGAAAGATAACTGGCAAAGTGTTTCCTATTTTAATTGGTGTTTCAGAAAAAGCTGGTGTATTGGCACAGACAAGCAGGTTTGTTACATTTACCGGTTTAAAAAATCATTCGCCGCTTCTGAGTATTAAAACGCGATTTTAGTTACATTATACTTAGTTACATGTGCTTTAGATATCGGCGATTGAAAAAAAAAACATGTTTTTTTTTGGTTTAACCAAATATCCAGGATACGAAAGCGAATCAGCTGCCTGTTAATGAAACTAAACCCTTTTAACAAAAACTAGGCTGAATATCCATGAGGAATGCTGCCCTAATTGATTGAACTCTCCAAAGTAAACAAGGGCTCGGAATAAAGATTCACCTGTGGCGTTATGTAATTGGGAAAACATCAGTTGGAATCAGGGTTTCATGGGAAAGTGTGAAACCCTTTTGATGGAACTGAATCCGTAAGTCTGGAATCTCAATATATATTAGATACTTAGAGCTAAATCTATTAGCCAGCGAGCGTCTAATTTGTGTCCGATCGTAAAACCAAAATAGTGGACAAAAAAAATGTATTGAGTCATCGTAAATCACTTCAAAAACACCTTAAATTAACAAACTATTTATATATGTGGATCCTGTTTGTGTTCTAAATACTCAAAAACAACTTTTTTAAACAGCAAACAAAATTATTTCCACCATTGGATCGATATTTATAGAAGATCTCTACTTCAATGTAATTTTAGGAATTATCAGAGCAGCTGCTTACGTATTTATTAATAAACTTAGTTCACAAGAAAATAGACAGAAGTACCTACCTAAGTAACGAAACTTCAAATTACATTTACTTATTCTGAATAATTTAAATTCAATGAGCCCATCTAGTTTTTTCATTAAACTCTTCTCTGCTTCTCTATTGATTTTTTGTAAATTTGATATGGTCAAGCACTTTATATTTACTAGCGTTTAATACACAGTTGGCAGACTAATCAAATATCATTCTAAATAGTAATTATATACAGGACCGCACACAAAACTATCACACGCTTCACCGCACCCACAATCAGATTAGGTTTCGCAATATTCTTTTTGGGGCCAAGAAAAATAGCTTAGGCATTCAAATATCTTTCTTGTTAATGGAAATCAGGTTATTTCTGTTACTTGAAGCAACCGAATAAAACGGATCATACATGTGGAACACTCTACTTGGTAAGTTTTTTACCTTGCTACAACTTTTTTTGTATTTGTACTATGTTTTTTTTCATCTTAGAATATTTTTTGCTGTGTGAGAGATCATAATTTTCATGTCATGAAAATGGTTACTTGATCTTAGCCTTCAAAAATATAAAGACTCCTTTTTTCATATTGAATTCGAATGTATAAAATAAATATATTTTATCATGTTCATAATCCTCGTGTACACAAAAAAGATTGCAATTCTTTAAGTCGATCTTGAGTTTCAAGCGAACATTGAGAAATACACACTGCATATTCATTTTATGATACAATTAATTTGAAGTAATTCCATTATTTATTCCTGGCTCATTTCATCTATTAGTAAAAGCCCTTTTATACTGCAATAAAATTAATATCAGCAGGTACCCACTTTATGTCCCAATAAAGTAAGCATGAAAACATTTCTCTTTCCAGATTTAATGCAATAACATTCTGTTATAATATTATATGTTCTCTATTTTATAGTACAACTTCTATTGCTTTATCAGCTTTAGAAAGCTAACCAATTAATATCGTATATAAGTACGTAATTTAATTAATATGAACTTCAGATTTCACTAGGTAGGAAATATACGATTAAGATGGGTGGGATTACTACGGTTATGTGCAAGTCCGCTGTACTATGGACTCGTGTTATGGGGGAAAATTATGTTTAACAGCCTACCGATTTTTTTATTATTATAGCTTCAAGTTGAACATACTTAACTTAATACTCATTTGGAAATAATCTAATTGATCAAGTTATATTTCAAAAACCTATATCATTGAAAAGATATGTCTCAAAAATTCGCTCGGTACTTGGTCCCATAGACTTGCAGTCCTGCAACTGGTTTTGTTTCGCGAAGAACTTGATCTATTATCATTTATACTGGAATCAATGTGATAATACGCGTTCAACGAACACGTGTCGTATTTGCATATTAGATATTGAGATCGTATTACTAATCGATACACAAATCCGGCCCGTCCATAAATATGTAAACAGTTTAGAACTTGTGAGTTGATATTAAGATTCAAATTGTCATACATACTATATGCCGTCTCGTTTATACAACTACGTGTATACAGTTTCTGCTTACTATCAGCGGCTGTATTGTTTTTTACTACCGTCGTAATATGAAAAAAAGATTTACCAAGTCTCAGTGGTAATTTGTTCTACAGGGTTGATCGACAAAATGGTAACCAAGTTTAGTTTTTTCTTCTTTATATTACGAAATGACACATTTTTCCATCGGTCTATCAGTATCAGTAGTCAGTACCTTTATCATCCTCCTATCGCTATTCCCGGTTGTACCCTAAAAGGGCCCGGGGTCTTTTACCTAATATTTGGCGTAGGCACTAGTTTTACAAAAGCGACTGCCATCTGAGCTTCCAAACTATAGGGAAACTTTACCTTATTGGAATTTGACCGGTTTCCTCACGATTCACGATATTTTCCTTCACAGAAAAGCAGTCAATTGTAGAATTATTATTTGCAAATCGAAAAAATATTATCAGACCGTTCGTTGGTCTGTCGGTCTTGTTAATCTTGTGATTAATGAAGGTAGTAACATGGTAGGACATGTATAATAATATATTTTATTATTATAAGGGTTGCCCATACAATTAATTATTATTTCTACACGTGTATTGTAAACAAACAGTTTTAACGGTAAACAATAATATCAGTTACATTATCGTCGCTAATGTGTATTGAATTACAGTGTTCTAATTAGCTCTGTTATCAACGTTATGTGGACTAGGTGTATGTATAATACATAAGTGGCACGTGTTAACGTTATATTATGTATATTGTACATACGATAGAACCGTGTCAAATAACTAGGTGTGATAAATTATAATACTTTAGTAAAATATTTTAAATCTGTTAAAATCTGGTAGTTCCAAAATTTCCACACTAAGTAACCGATTTTAATAATTTTTAAATAAAGTGGTCAAAAATATTTAAATGAGTAACAAAAAACAAAGTTATTTTATATCAAAAAATCATTTTTTGACTATGGCTGAAAAATCTACACTACATAGACGCTCTTCACAATCCATGACTTAATCGTTCTAACATTTCGATATACGATTTTTCTCAGTGTGATGCTCCATTCTCATCTGACGAACTCGTTGAATTACAAGCAAAGTGCATTTAAATCTTCTATTCGCCCCCACCACGCTCGTCAAACTATCGCCTAGTTTAGTGTCGCTAGGCAATTTTTCTTAGTGTAATGCTCCATTCTCATCTGACGAACTCGTTGAATTACAAGCAAAGTGCATTTAAATCTTCTGTTCGCCCCCACCACGCTCGTCAAACTATCGCCTAGTTTAGTGTCGCTAGGCAATTTTTCTTAGTGTATTAGCTCCATTCTCATCTGACGAACTCGTTGAATTACAAGCAAAGTGCATTTAAATCTTCTATTCGCCCCCACCACGCTCGTCAAACTATCGCCTAGTTTAGTGTCGCTAGGCAATTTTTCTTAGTGTAATGCTCCATTCTCATCTGACGAACTCGTTGAATTACAAGCAAAGTGCATTTAAATCTTCTGTTCGCCCCCACCACGCTCGTCAAACTATCGCCTAGTTTAGTGTCGCTAGGCAATTTTTCTTAGTGTATTAGCTCCATTCTCATCTGACGAACTCGTTGAATTACAAGCAAAGTGCATTTAAATCTTCTATTCGCCCCCACCACGCTCGTCAAACTATCGCCTAGTTTAGTGTCGCTAGGCAATTTTTCTCAGTGTAGTGCTCCATTCTCATCTGACGGACTCGTTGAATTACAAGCAAAGTGCATTTAAATCTTCTATTCGCCCCCACCACGCTCGTCAAACTATCGCCTAGTTTAGTGTCGCTAGGCAATTTTTCTTAGTGTAATGCTCCATTCTCATCTGACGAACTCGTTGAATTACAAGCAAAGTGCATTTAAATCTTCTATTCGCCCCCACCACGCTCGTCAAACTATCGCCTAGTTTAGTGTCGCTAGGCAATTTTTCTTAGTGTAATGCTCCATTCTCATCTGACGGACTCGTTGAATTACAAGCAAAGTGCATTTAAATCTTCTATTCGCCCCCACCACGCTCGTTAAACTATCGCCTAGTTTAGTGTCGCTAGGCAATTTTTCTCAGTGTAATACTCCGTCCCCATCTGGCCGAGTCGTGAGCTTTTTTTTTAGACTGCAACGAGGAAGCGAAGTAATAATAAACACAATTGCTGGCCTTGAACTTACTGTGCGTTTAGTCGCTCGCCTCGCCCGAACCGGTGCGTTCCACACTCTACTGGCAAGTAAACTGGCATGCGAGTTTAACTAGCTGTATTTTTATTTTTTTTGCTTAAGAGCCCACCTATGCAGATTTGCCAATGTTTATCGACCTAGATCTCAACATCTATAGTGATTACATATCTGTCCTTACAGTATATGAATCTTAAACTGTTTTTCTTTAGTCTGTTAAAAGTGAAAACACGATTGGCAATAATTTTCTCGATACTTTTATTTTTCAAACCTAACCCTTCTTTTGGATGTTTTTGGTTGGATCTTGAAGACCCTCCCATCTTTAACATTGATTTTTGGTTTAATAGTTGTACAATGATAAGTTCTCAAATCTGGTAAAAGGATTTTGCTTATAAATGTACCCACAAAAAATATCATACAAAATAAATTCAGAAGCTCTTACCACTCATACAACTTAGTTCATTTAAACCTGGCCTACATACTTTGTAATATTCACCTACGATTAAATATTAAGATTGAAATGTAACGTAGGTATTTTACAGTATTTTATACTTACTGTCATTGACAATTGGCTTACAGTCTCTGACAGTTCTAGAAAACAATATTGCAATGTCATCGGTATGAGCAGGTCGATCGCATTGCACGTAGGTAGGTACGTCAGGTAAATCAAAATGTCATTTATGTATGCGAAAATGACAGTTGAGTTATCCTAACGTGCGTACGAAAAGGACGTGATCACCCTTCAGTAGTGCATTATAATCAATTACCATGAATTTTATTTCTTGCAACAACAAAAAAAATCAGTCAGTCGTGACATTTAAAATAAAATAGGGTAGAGCGGGGAACAGCCCGTAAGCGGACCGGTGTAGTCTCGCCCCAGGCTCCTCCAAATAAGGCGAGGGCTCGGATACCTTGTTATTACTAGTTTAAAAAGAGACGAGAAAATACGTCCTGATTTAACGAAATGTTTTATTTCGTGACATGTTTCTATTAACCCCCTACGGCGATGTCATCACCATGGGCTAAAAAAACAAACGACTGTTGCTGCTTCGAATTGTATTGTAGTTATTTTCATTTGAATAATAGTCAGCCAAATGCAAACGGTTACCTATTCCCAAAGGTGTTGCCAGTGAAATTTTATTTTTCTTTACTTTACAGGAATAATAATAATAACTAAGGGATCATTTTTCTTAGTCCTTCCAGCCCGACTGTACAATCCATTGCGCTCGTGCTAATTTTTTTCCACTAGAAACTTTTTTTTTTCTGATATAAAAAAGACTTCACCCCTTCACAATTTTTTTGCCTTTTTCCGCACTAACCTGTTTCATTATGTTTCAACTGTAGCTTAAAAAGTTTCCATTTCTAAAAACTAAGGTATTCATAGTCGAGAAAGGTACAAAACAATTATTCGTCAATAAAAGAGAATATTTAATTATGTCTAAATATATAATTGTGACGGGTTGTCGTAAAATTGAGTCAGAAACGTCAATTAAGCCGAAATTGAACGTTCCCAGTCGTGAGCGTGTAATTAAAGCTTCTAGACGCGTTGGGGGGGTTAACACTCCACCATCGTATCTCCAAACGTACTCAATCAAATTTCAACTGTAAATCGTCGAGACAAAGTTCAATTTCAAATGAATTCGTTGCTGTGTAAAGAGCGTTTGAAAGTTATGCGGATTTTGTTGTTAAGAATTTTGTACACGAAAGGTGTTGTTTGGTTCAATTTAGTTCTTTCATTAAAACTAATTGAGAAATACGTTTTAGGCGCAATTTGGATTGACATAATAATTCAGGAAATTTTATGGGGTATAAATTGCATGGTGCTGTTGGCCATTAGTCCTGGGGAATTTCGAACTAAAAATAATGGAAAATAAACATGATAAATTTCGGTAATCGATATTTTTTTTGTTTTTTTTAATTTTTTTATAAAGAAACACAATGCTCAATATTGGTTTTCATTTCAGCAAGTTGTAATACGTAAAAAAACATGCAATATGTCGCAAAATGTAATGTCATAAAATCTCAAAAAACATTCCTATAATACCCAGTACTTACTCAAAGCGCGGTTCCTTATGAAAATCAGCAAATACAGCCAATTTTCGCACTCAAAGACATTCGGCTGAATGCGTGCCCTCATATTATTTCGTCTCCATTGTATCATTTCCATATATGCTTTATATAAGTTTTCGACGCGTTTATTAAGTTTTCTATGCGTATGCTCGATTAACCAACTTAATAAATAAAGAAATATGTGTCCCCTGATTTCAGTTTTTTGTATTTAATACGATATTACAGTAAAATTTATGAATAGAATAGTTGATGTGCGCCATAGACTTTTCTGCTTAAATTTTGTGGGACAATCTTACACAAATCGACCTAGTCCCAAACTAACTAAGCAAAATACTGTGGGTATTAACCACAGATGTATGAATATAAGGAGATCGGACATGGCGGCCGATTTGTATAGAGTGAGCCTGTCGCAAGTACATTAACCCACACAACGCCCAAGTAATTGACAAGACAAAGCACGCACACATCTAAAACACACACTCTTGTATACCTACACGCTTATTTGACAATAAACGCGCATCATATCAGGCATTTTGGGAAAAAACGTAATATTCTCTGCGATCAGCACGCGTGCACAGTATGGCAGTGTATGCCCATTGAGCATACAGCTGCGACACGGCCGCCGGCGGCTTGTCCTCTCTCTAGTATTCTATGCTCTGAGGTCAGAGCGCTACGAGCGCTTTTCGCTACATACGAGGTTTAACTTGCTACGGACCGTAGTCCGCCGTAGCGTAGCGCTACGAGATTAGCGTGGCCGTGAATGTGTTAAGTACGAGTAGATACTAGGCAACGATATACTTGCACCATTATTTGCTCTGTAAATAAATGTCTAACATAAACAAACATCTTTTTACCCGACAGCGCGACGTAAAGTTAGCGCTGTTCAAACCATTCTCGACTTAATTATTTACAGCCAAGTCTCTAAAAGTACTAAAGCATTCGCGACAACATAGAAATGTAAATACTATATTTTTTCACCCAGACGTTTAGTTAACCGGCCAATAAAGATAAATCAAGTGCGGCGAGGGAAATGAAAAAATACCGAGATCTTTTTGCCAAGAAAAATGTTTAACAAGCAAGAAACGATAGTTGCACGAAACGGCTCCGTTTTGCTAGAAAAGCATGTCACTTACGCCAATTGACGTAAGATACGTAACTACTGCTGTTGTTGCAGCAAAAAGCGTCGTAAGACAAGCTGTTTGAGTTTAAATTTAAATTTACTAAACATTGTTTCAGGTTTGTGCAGATTTTTGGTACAGTCCGGGGAAAAAAGGTATTTATATGTCAGATTAACCTTTTACAGCGTCATCTATGATACCTGTAAATATCTACTGCAGCTGGCTGCTCATTACTTGTTTTCGCTCATATCTAACAAGGACCCATCAAAATGATATTTTTGTGACAAAATTACTTTGGGATATTAAGCAAAGGATTAAAACGAAGCATTTGTTCAACATTTTAACTATGGACGCAAACGACGTGCTTACTTATACAACTCGTCGGAAATATCTGCGAACCTCGCTTCGCCAAATCCCAAGCTGTCAGATTTTTCTGGTGGTCACCTTGCCGGCCTCTATAAGACCCCATCAAAATCTCACCCGCACCATGTCTCCTTGGCAGAGATCAATTCTATCAGGAGAAATCAGTCGTATTGCAGCTTAATAGTATGCTCAAGCCAGGTTCGCACATATTTCCGACGAGTTGTAAGTTTAACATGTGTAGGTATATGTGTGTCTGCCTGTGGCATCGTGTCTCTAATACCGATTGCAGTACGTTTTTAAAATCGAAAGTCTTGTCTGTCGAAGTGGTTCTTAGATAAGTTTGTTGTGTCAGGGATGTTATGTATTATTTATGTTATTATTATGTCTAAAGGGTTGAATGAACATTACATAGATAACTCCATTATTTGCTCGAGACGTCCAAGACGTGAGAACTCCAATTTATTGGGGTCACTAATGACCCAAGTTATCTCAAACTTGGACTAATGATGGCCTGATTTACAAATGATATGCACTTACTGGTGGATGACACCCAAATCTCTGTTTAAGGCTGAGAATATTTCTACAGAGGAGCTATACGGTTGCCACCATAAGGACGGAAAGGTTAATATGCAGCTAAATTAAGAACTGGTCTTAAAATTACTGACGGCTTACTATAAATAACCTTCTTAATTTGGGCGGGTATTCGTTTATTTGCCGCACTCTCATACTAACTCAGTTGCGGCAAATAAAAAAAAAGTTGAACCCGAAATGATAGGAACTTAATTAAACGAATGAAACTGTCATCATCATATCAGCCGAAAGACGTCCACTGCTGGACATAGGCCTCCCCCACAGTGCCACAATGGCCGGTCCTGCGCCACCCGCATCCAGCGGACTCCCGCGACGTTTACCAGGTCATCAGTCCACCTTGCCTACTCACGCCGCGCCTTCCGGTACGTGGTTGCCACTCGAGAACCTTTCCGCCATAGGTTTTACGTGCAATGTGGTCCCGCCCACTGAAATGAAACTGTGTAAGGCCAAAATTAAATTCTAATGTACAAATTCCGAATAAGGTAAGCTGCAGGACACGTTGCTCGCGAATCACCAGTCTAATTACCGTAGGTGTAAGATAAAAAGAAAACCAAGTCTCTATAGCAGAGTGACTCGTTACCGTTCACTAATACAGTGCCAATATTTGCACTGCCGCTACCGCCGACTCCGGGCATAGGCTAGATCGGAACCGCGTATGTGCACTCTAAGTTGGCTAAGTTATAACTGAAGTGTTTGACTTTGATGTGCCAGGTTTGGTGTTTGTATTCATGATGGGTTGTGCCCATGAAAGGACCTTTAATGCGTTTGCAATGCGTGTTAGGAGCCATGGCAATAGCGCACCGTCGCGATTTTCTTTCCGACGTCCTAATTAGTTTGGACGTTCTGATCAGATGTCGTTAACTATTCAATTATTAATATACAAGCTTCGCTTAACGACATCAGGTAGGTACCTATTATCGACCAATAATGACCTTGTGTAACCTGAGGGGTAATCACGTAACGTTCCGAACGCGCGTTAGGACAATTTAACTGTCATTTCTCCATATAAAAAGTGACATTTAGATCTACCTGACGAGCGTACAATGCGTTACGTGATCGACCTGCTGATTAGACTTTCTAGCTTCGTGAATCGGTTCCCAGTTTGAAAATAGCTACAATAATCGCTATTATTGCTGAGATTAATTTGGCATTTTAAAGTCTTCAGTACTTCGTGTTTATTATGAATAGCATTCTAAGTGCTAAAGTCAACTTTTTAAGTAGCAGAAAAGTCCTTTACCTAGTTTTGACACGACACAGTCGCCGCCTTGCACAAACATTGTCTGTTCTTTCGATGCAGTCCCGAGGGGTGTAATGGTGTTAGGTCTTGAGATATTGTGGAATGGTAATGTTCAGACGGTTTAGCTTTAAGGCATCTGATATTTAGAGGCATTCAGACACAGTTTGAGGCTTTGATCTATGCTAATACGTAGTATAAAGAGGTAAAGTGTGTAGCTTTGTAAGTAGTTATGTATGTAAGGGGTACTCTGTTATTATTAATTACACATTTGATTTCGAAAAACTCTTTTTCAAGTAGAACTCGTCATTACATTGCACTACCATGCAAGCTGGCACATCTATTCATCATAAAATGTATTCTTCGCCCTTTTTCGGGACAGCAAACCATTTTAATACCAAAATGAGAACTGGTTTCAAAAAGTAACAAACAAAGACCATTTTGTATCATTACAGAAATGATTGCTGCCACCTTCTATACATTTTCAATCAATGACGTATAGGGCATTGAACGTCTTTACCGGCAATTACTTGTAAGTATCATGTAACAGTTACATGACGGTCACCAACAATAGCTCCCAGTGACAGGGAAATAATGAAATTACAAAATGAGTAGGTACGCCAGAATCGATATGAAAGTGCGGTTTGCACCGATAAAGCGAGTCTTCGGCTCGCCGTTCGCTCGACAACGCTAGCCGATTTTTATGTCTGTCAGACGCTTGATAACTTGATAAGTGAACCTATCCGTCCAATTTTGCTCGCGTAGTAATAACCCCCTATCAGTGAAAAGCTATGGCCGCGGGGCATTGGGAAACGCACATGTGAACCGGACACGTGAACAAAACGAACCAAAAATCGAGAACACACTTCATTGGCCGATATAAAAAGTTCAATTTGGAACAACAAAGTATCGTGCGGGTTTATGCTATACCCATCTGCGTCCGTTTCGGACTTATTGATTGTGAGCAGATGCGACGCGCTGCAGCCCGGGGTAGGAATGCATCCGTTCCCGTCAAAATGTTTCGATGAAAATTCAAGAGAACAACCCCTAGGGGCCACTACAAGGAAGTTGTCGAAGCATCGCCAAAGTTGAGGCGCTTCGATATCGCTTTGAATATCAACTCGGTTCTGCAATCTCTTAAACAAATGACTGGCTACACGTATTGACGCAATAGTTTTTACAATTGAAGATTCCGCTCACAGGTTGCGAGAAACGAGATCTCGTATTGAGAGTTCCGACCCCCGACCCTATTGACTCTCTAATGTCTCTCATTTCCCCTACACCGAGGATAAGAAAAGTTCTGATATCGCCTTCGACAAGGAAATGAAAGTAGGCCTTCGCCCGCTGAACTTAAAACCTTTGATCTTTCATCCAAAAGTTCGAGTTAACTGGAATACAAAGACAGTCATGGCCACCTGTTTAGTACCCTAAGTTTCGACTAACTAATTCCAAGTTTAATGAGAAACTCTGTTGGAATAATTCGATTGCGAGTACGTTCTAATTATTTGGTTCGTTTACCTTTTTGATGTCGGGCTAAATTAAATTCTGTGCAAGAGTACAGTTACACGGCGTGATGAATCATCTGCCATAATGCCATCCTCTGCCCTTTTCTGTATAGCTATCATTAGCGTAATTGCACAGCGTCCATCGATCCGGCATTGTGCGTCCGTTGTCGAGGCAACATATCAAACAATTTACTTACAAGATGTCTATGATTTCTTTATTACGTCCTTTATCCTTTAGTCGGCCGACTCTCGGCTTCCCTCTTATACATTTTCTTTTCGTCCGTATCTCGCGAGATAGGTGATATTGAATTGTGAAATGTGTAAGGTTTTCCTTTTTATCTCTCAGGGATTTGTGTATTTACAGTCCGCGTGAAAAGTGATTTAGGGGAGTCCATTCCTTAAATTGGTATTCCTTCTGTTTCTTATATTTTCGTGTGAAATCCGTTTAATGATTAAAACGCCGGGGGTTTTCGTGGCGCTCACAAACATAAGCCGCATTAAATCAGCTCCGAAAGAATTGTGTCCCAGTTTTCCGCGAGTAACGCACTTACGGTAATGTATTTATAATTGCGTTTCTATGTAGGCTTCGGTCGTGACATTCGAGGTGAGTTTCATGTATCCATTTGTAGTGATTATTATAATACGAACCATGACCGAGAATCGAATGCTCCGAATCAGCCAGCGTCAACAATCAACACTCGAGTGTTCCCTGCGCGAATGTGAACAAAGTAGGGAGGCATTGATAATTGTATTCCTGTGGGTCGATCACGTAACTTTTCTTACGAACGTTAGGTAGATTTAAACGTCATTTTTGAAGCTTAAATCTATCCCCTTATGTCATTTTTTTGGCATCCGACCCTAGACGGTAAGTGATCTGTACTGAATGAACGACTGAATGGAAATCCCATACTAAAACGAGGAATTGAAGAAATTATTTGCAACACGTAACTTTTTGACGGATAAATTGTACGATGAATCATGTCAATTACTGACTGACAAAGTCATCATATCTGTCATGTCAAAAGAATCAAACAAATTGTGAACAAAGATTATCGTTATAATACATTAATTTTAAAGTGATATATTTCAAATTGAAGTGTTATTTGAAATGCCGCCGAAATACTCGATGAAGTACAAAAGTACCTACAGAATATCAGAAGCACTAAGCAAACAATGAAAAGTAAGAAGTGGTAAATGTCATATGGTATTTACTCACATTTGTTATTGATCTCACTTAATTTGCTGTGTTATGTGCTTCGTTCCAGATAAAGCAGATCTCTAAGATGATCATGCGATGCTGAGCATCAACGATAAGGAGAGAAAGAATTTAAAAGCTGTACCGACGGAAAGAAATGTTGGCGGTGCCGATGTACAATTGTCCATGATTCAAATACAAATAGGGTGCACTACAGAAACATGCACCCAGAAACATGTATGTTTTCATATGCGCGCCCTACACGTCGGTACGTTTGACGCCATGTGCGTTGCTTCATACATGGATGTCGATCACAGAATAGTTTACTTATTCTGTGATGTCGATGTAGGATAAGTAGGCACTCATGAGGTAAGGGCTCGGCCATTCACAATCGGACGACACTCTGTCACCGTGATATGGTGCGGCGCGGCGCCGTAGGAGCTATCGTTGCAGCGCCGTACCGAGTAAAAGCTCACAGTCATCATGTTCCTAGCGTTATTCCCGGTTGTGCCCTAAAGGAGTCCGGGGTCCGCTTTGACACCTAATCCCGAGTAAAAACTCACAGTATTACACTCGTATTCTACGGTGCCGCAACGTCAGTTGATTCGATGCTGTGTGTGTGTGTACCATTGGCAATGTGATATTTTGCTTAGTGTTGGTACCACGTGACACCGTGCATCTACATAATACGGTACCGTAGAAAAGACGTTGCCACTTCGTGAAAAATATAAACACACGGCGCAGCAACATGCGTTTCCACGGGGTGCCAATCTGCGCCATTTCACGTTGACGAAGCCGTGCCGTGAACATGGACCTAGCTAGCCCTAAACTGCAATTAATTTATTATACTTAGAGTTCCATAGCCTGCCGCATTAAAATATTGCCTGATTTAACATATAATTTCTTTATTTCTTAAATATCATATCGGCTTAAACTCAGTTTCAAATGAATACCACAAATGTAGGCACCTTCTTCGGTGTAGTTAGCAGTAAGTTAGCAGTTTGTCGCTGATGGCCTGCCTCACAAGAGGCTGAACACCGCGTGTATACAAGACATTAGTTGAATAGGGAACATTACTGCAATGTTCTGCCGCCAGAGTGCAGCACTAACACAATTAGTAAACAGTTTTTTTGACAACTTTGACAAGTCCTTCAAAGCTCTGGATCAAATAGTGAAGAAAATATTTCAATGAATAAAATGCATCAGTGCCGCGTAATTGGATGCAAGAAGGGCATCATTCATTTCCGAATGAAACGATGATATGAAAACTATGGGAAGCGGCAATGCGTCGTAAAGCAAAAAAAAACCCTCATCCACCTTTAAATGGCTATAGGATGCCATTTTAATATCACAGTACAGGTATTTTACACACGAATGATAATTAAACGATTGTAGTTGGTGCCGGTTAATGTACGGCCCGATAATACGCGTCCATCTATCGTTATATCTCTCTTTTTGTATAAGTTAAAAAGAGACATAGATATAGAGGATGCCAATGATTGGGCCGTACATTAACCGGCACCAGTTTGTTTACGGGTTGTGTTAGTGTCGCCCCCTACGCAGAGCTTTGCGTAATGTTCCCTATTGGCCGAATTGCATCAAAGTACCTAGTCCATTCAAAAAGTAACTCTACCGTCCAAGGTTCCAATTCCATTGACAGTTTTATAAACATACAGTGGGCCACATTAAATAATGTCAACCATACCGTATACCTACCGTGTCGTGAACTGCCATACCATACGAAGTTGTGAAATGGGTGATGGTGACAAGGTGCTAAGGTGTGCAGCTACTTATGAGTTCGACTGTACAACAGCCAGTGGCGCAGTTTCCGTTTGTCTACCTTTCTCAAAATCTCCTTAAACTGCTAGTGGTCAATATTGTAGTAATAAATGTAAGTACCTATCAAATCAAAGTTAAACACTCGTGCAACAATGTGTATTGCTTTCGGTTTTAGGTGATCCGGAAAATCTGCAACAACGTGGATGATGCTTCTGCTTTTAACTACTTTTCTGGCAGAAAGGCCTTTTATGGTTTTTCCGACGATCAAAAAAGTGGCAATAGTCATCGCGATTATGGCTTGTTGTCTGCACATCGTGTTCATTTAGTGACTGTCGTCTTTTTAAGATACAACTTAGTGCTATATTTTTGCTAAAATAACCAGTATCGGAATTTGCATTAAATCAAAGTAGTTGGGTCCATATTCAACGTCATCACGGCGTATTTTCGTCATTATTATCTCAGCAAATATTATCAAAATAAATGATTATTAGAATTTGCTTTGGTTAAAAACGTATAAAGACACAGGCTTTGAGTTTTATTTCATAAAAAATCTTGTGTTTTGTCAATCTTTTACGGCGATAATCATGAGGTGATAATACCTAATGACCTTGAGCGTTTCAAACCACCGGAGATTAAGGAGATTTACCTACCCAGTTGCTGTAAGTTCAAATATCATGAAACTTTTTCAAGCACTAAGGTAAGGTCATATATCTAATTAAAGATGTATTGCCTACGATGTGTACCTATTTTATGGCTTCATACCTAAAAGCTGTATTACTTTTATCACTAAAGCGCAAAATTATTGAAAAGTAAGCCTAAGTTAACTATCAAGTTAACTTATATACTATGTGTTCGAGAGATTTAGGCATCTTACCAAAAATCAAACGATTTTTTCATTGATGTGGGCCCAACATTTAAAATTATACTACCCATCATTTTGTCTATGGACACCTGAATAAGATGGAAATACAGCATGCTCCCTCTAATGCATAATCAGAGGCATATTTAAAGATTTGGCGCCCCGGGCCAGTAAGTTTTGCCGCCCCGGGCCAGTAAGTTTTGGTGGCTCGCGCCACCCCTCGGAGCGGCTCGGGCCGCCCCTCGGAGCCTGCCGCCGCGGGCCATGGCCCCCTTGACCCTAGGGTAAATACGACCCTGTGCATAATATTTATAAATCCATCAAAAAGTTCGAACGTAGTCGTTGTGTATCATTTGCTAGATTAAACCAAAGAGGTCTTGTAAAGAAAACAGACAATGAGTCATTGAAAACAAAGCATAATCACAGTCGTTGACAGTTTGAAAAGTCAACTAAGTCAGGAAAAATTTGGAAGATTTTTAATGTAAATATAAAGATAAAAACCGATGTAGTTACAATAGGGGTGTAGACTTAAAATTGATTATTACTTCAAAAGAAAGAAGGCATAAAATTATGCCTGGTGACGAAAATCCCATTCAAATATCTCAAAAAATTACGAAGCTACAACCGTTGCTTTCTAGAGAGAGAAAACGCTAGGGGGTAAGTACTTATAGTTAAGTACCTATAACTAAATATGTCATATTATGATACTCAGCATTACGTTATTTGGCTATTCGACTGTTTCATAATATCTCGAGCTTATCGAATTCATTTTACTCGGCTTTATTAAGCGGTCTTCCTTGACTTTGCTGCGGTGAGCGGAGCGACAGTTTTCACTTTGTATACAAGTAGGTAGCTAATAATCATCATCATAATATCATGGTACCATCACGCTGATCTGATGATGATTCATCATAACCATGGCCTGGTGTTGTCTGTGACTTTACTATGTAATGCTATTATCCTGTTCTGTGACTTCACTCTACTCCCTTGCTGGGCAGTGGGCACAGAACTCCTCTCATGGTCCTCATGGATTAGTAGGAATGGACAACGTATAGTCCCCATGCTAGCCCGTGCCATGCCCGACCTTCTAATGTCATCGCAAATGTACGCTGAAATTTATCTTTCACCGAAATGCTAAATATATTATTCCGTATACACCTAAGTTCTGCATAACGCATTAGTATGAGACAGGATCACAGGATTTAAACTTTCAGTATGATTAATTGCATTCTAAGGTATCTGCGGTCAGCTTACGATATGAGCTAATGTTTTTGGCGTAGGCACTCGTTAGGGTTCCGTACTCAAAGAGTAAAACGGGACCCTTTTACCGCCTAGACTCCGCTGTCCGTCCGTCTGTCTGTCACCAGGCTATGATATAATATGAAAATAATCATGGCAGTTGAACATATAAGTAATGCATTTAACACGAAAACTATCACAGATAAATAGGCATAACTAGTTAACGAGTAATAGACGACCGTCTGTCCGTCTGTCCGTCTGTCCGTCTGTCCGTCTGTCCGTCTGTCCGTCTGTCCGTCCGTCCGTCCGTCCGTCCGTCCGTCCGTCCGTCCGTCCGTCCGTCCGTCCG
This sequence comes from Epinotia brunnichana, assembly GCA_963854355.1. Classification (NCBI taxonomy): domain Eukaryota; kingdom Metazoa; phylum Arthropoda; class Insecta; order Lepidoptera; family Tortricidae; genus Epinotia; species Epinotia brunnichana. The sequence continues at coordinate 27,337,975 of OY977950.1, read as the reverse complement.
TCCGTCCATCCGTCCGTCCGTCCGTCCGTCCGTCCGTCCGTCCGTCCGTCCGTCCGTCTGTCTGTCTGTCTGTCTGTCTGTCTGTCTGTCTGTCTGTCTGTATGTCTGTCTGTCTGTCTGTCTGTCTGTCTGTCTGTCTGTCTGTCCGTCTGTCCGTCTGTCTGTCTGTCTGTCTGTCTGTCTGTCTGTCTGTCTGTCTGTCTGTCTGTCTGCTTCTTAACTTCTAATACTATAATTCCGCCTCTGATGTAATAATCAACATAGCTCACTTGTATCACAATGTACTATTTTATAGATACCCTGTACGGAACCCTTCGTGCGCGAGTCCAACTCGCACTTGGCCGGTTTTTTTTCTTCAAACGACTGCCATCAGACCCTACAATTTTGAAATATGGACGCTTGCCACTACAAAAGAGTAACAAGTGCGCTGCCGACTCTTTATTGATTTGAGGATTCATTGTGTTGATAGCTAGATTAGCTAGAGACATGCAGGTGTCCTTGGAAAACAGTGCATCCACGGATGCTTTGGCTAAATCACCACCAGGAAGACAACATCAAATACCCACAAAGCAAGTAGGGGTATTATTATGGTTGCGGTCTTCTGTAAGGTGAAGGTACTTAATTCACCTGTTGGACTGCTCCAAATATAAGCCAAATAACATATATATTATATAGTACACTTATACTTATTATGATGATAAAGAGTATACTTTAGGGGTGGCCTGATAAAAAAAACATCATCAAGATCTGAAGATGGAAACCATGGATAATCAATGAAACTCGTTAAGTAGTATATATAGCGATGTTTGTAGGTATACTCATATTATCAAAGCAATTTGGGTATATGTAAACAAGCATTTTCTTTGTAGCTTACTAAAATGTCTAGTATTGTTCAAGTGTGTGTTACTTAAGGGATGGCAATTTAGGTATCAATAACTCATATAGCGATTTGGGTATTTCCTAACGCAAGTTATGTATTTACTCTCAAATTTTCAAATTAAGAGAAGTGGAACTGCCTGAAATGACCACAGATATCCTATGAAATTTCTCAATGAAACGTCATCATCATCATCATATCAGCCGAAAGACTTCCACTGCTGGACATAGGCCACCCCTAAAGAGTGCCAAAATGACCGGTCCTGCGCCACCCGCATCCAGCGGACTCCCGCGACCTTTACCAGAAAAATAAAATCAATGAATAGTTTTAGGTATTTCACAATTTTGACATTTTGTTGAAGTAGCAAGTACTCGTACTTACTATCGATGTCAGATTTAAAGATGAAAATTGGACTAATGGCTCATGGACTATTGTCACCGTCACCACCCAACCCTGGAGTTGTTTGTGACTTCATGCTACTTCCCACGACTCGTCGAAGCAATTATTGCGATTTTGGTATACTCAATTACTCATAATAGCGGTATTTGGGTATTTTCTAAAGCAAATTATGTATTTAATCTCGTGAGTTACAAATGTATAGAGGTGGAACTGCCATAAATAAATACAGAAATCATATGAAACTCCTCTTTGAAAAGTTGGTATTCCACAGTATTGACATTTCGTTGAAGTAGCAACTGCTTAATGTCTTGAGAATACAAAACTTATGTTAGATTTAAAGATTTTTATTTTTTATTTTTTTTATTTATTTATATTTTTAAATTACATCTAACAAAACATTTATATTCTCGCCAAACTGTTACGTTTGATGGCGAATTGACTCATGGCTCATATACTATTGTCACCACCCTGCTATGGAGCTGTTTGTAACTTCCTGCTACTTCCCACGGTTGGGCACTTTAACTGCTCCCATGGATGAGTGGTGATATTAATCTTTGAATTTCTTCGCAGATGCAGGCAGGTTACTTTACGTTGTTAGCCTTCACCGAAATGCTAAAGATATTCCAAAATAACAAAGGATTGATGCCCACAACATGCATCTGTAAGTGACGGACACCAAGTTATATACATCTTTGGTCAGAGTAATACTTTCACTGTTCCACAGAACTAATATAAAGTCATCGTCATCATATTCAAAACCAAAGAATATGCCACTGGGGACTAACCTCTATTCATGTATTAGATCGATATAAATACTCGTATTCTCTCGTCTCCAACACCACCTTTACAGTACAGGTCTTCAAATTCATGTTCAATTTATTCATAAAGCCAATTTACATGTTATCAAGCACAGTCAGAGACCTACACACACTCTTAATTTCTTAATAATAAAGTCGTGTGCAGGTCATTTTGAACACCCGGCCCGCTTAGCTATTTCTGCTGCTGACTGTACTTAAATAAAAATAAAAATTACACATTATGGATAATTCTTCTCTGATTCATGGCAGGGCACTATTTATCCCAATGCATGCCCAGCTTTAAATTTCTAGTAGGTTTCTTTACGATGTTATCGTCTACATACATACAAACATACATACAATCAAGCCTTTATCCCTAAAAGGGGTAGGCAGAGCACATGAAACTTGTTTTCCAGTGCTACTTTTAGCATAAATGTGGGTATAAAATATCGACAAACTGTGATACCGAAGTGATAGGTTGCTAGCCCATCGCCCACAACACACTTCAACCCTGTTCCCTTAGTCGACTCTTACGACACTCACGGGAAATAAGGGGGTGGAGCTATTCTAACCCGACACCACACGGGAATTCCCGTGTGTTATCTTTTATTTTGGTTAAACTAATAATCACTTCCGAGAGCTGCATTATATTAGTACACGCTTACGATTTGAAGCTACAATATCCATTTGAAATTGACACACCACCAATAGAGCAAGTAGTGGTATTATTACGGCTGCTATCTCCTGTAAGGTCTTGACTTCTGGAAGGTCGTAACTGGTGGAGGCCGTGCTTCCTCAGTTGGGCTGCTCCAAATATTAATGAGCGAGATGACATTCCGCTGTGCCCTTACTCTCTCAAACCCGAGTAGATATAAACATAGCATAGTAACCATATTTTATCGTAACGACCCTATTTTTAACCAACTTCAAAAAAAAGGAGAAGGTTCTCAATTTGGTTGTATTTTTTTTTTTAATTTTTAAGTGTGTTACCTCAGAACTCCGTCATTTATGAACAGATTCGTACCATTCTTTTTTTAATTGAAATAATATGCTTCCAGGTTGGTCCCATCGTTTTCAAAACTCCAGTTGAATGATGGGAACCATGAGGAATTGAGGGAACTCCTCAAATATATTAGGCACGCGTGTAATAATTTCGGTGTTTTCTAATATAACTCGTGTATACGGAAATCATAAATGTGGTGAAGTGGAAGTGATGATGAAGACCACAGATGGCTTGTGGCACTTGTCAATGATGTACTTCAAACTATAAAAGTACGTCACCGATTCCGATATCATTCCGTTGATATAGCAAACAAAGAGGTGCCAAAGGTGATTCTGAGATCCTTGAGGAATTGACGGAAGTCCTCAAATATTATCGGGCCACATACAGCGATTTGGTTATTTTCTCTAATAATCAACGTATTTGCTCTCAGAAATCAGTTCATGTGGTAAATTGGAAAATAAATGTGGAAATGTTCATGTGGCTTGGCGGAGTACTGAATTGAAATCGGTTAAAACTTTGTTTTTAAAGTAAATTATCTATAAGTTGATATCAACTAGCGCTTCTTGAAATAAAAGGAACAAACTGAAATTTACATACGGCACTTTCAGGCAGAAAATAATAACACGACGATGAAACATGGTCTGCAGCAACGACGTTCATGTGATGCGAGGAGCATTGTACTCCGAATTAATGTAACACTATCTGTCGCAGTTGAAAAATATACATAGATACTTAAAGCTGCTTTATATGGTAATCATTTATCTAAGTATTTCCATAATAGTATGCAGGTATAGTCAATGCGGCTTACTTTGAATGCTCAGAATATGCCTTTATCGGTACTTAACTTACAGTAATTATACTTCGAATAAGCCGCTTGACTGATGTAAACTCATTAAAAACTATTTAGTGAGTCTGTGACCTGTAGAATCGCGAGCCTGTCTTTTTTTCATTTTACAAGCTTTTATTTATTTAACTTGACCTGTTCGTTTGTCAGTGTGGAACAAATCTTTCAACCTCTACCGATTGAGCTGAAATTTTGGGAACAAGCAAAGTTTGAATGATGATTCAATATTATGGTACCATCGCGCTGATCTGATGATGGAGACAGAATGTGGCCATGTGAATTCAGTACTATAGCGGGGTAACCCCGTTGAGTTTGGGCTCCTTAGAATCGTCTATAATTGAGTAGTAAATAACGATATACAAAAAAATACAGTTTGCAATAAAAGCTTCTATCAAAAATGTTTTTTTCATAGAAACTTATTCTCTTATTACAAGCTTCTGTTTAACATGAGTTGTCGTTTGTTAGTTACTGTGCGATAAATCTTGCGACTGAATTTGGAACCAGTTATCGTAATCCGATTGAGCTGAAATTTTGGGTATGAGTATAGTTTGGATGACAATCAATCCAATATTATGGTACCATCGAACTGATCTGATGATGGAGACAGAATGTGGCCATTGGAATTCAGTACCTAGGTACTTAACCGACGTAACCCTGTTGAGTGTGGGCTCGTTAGAATTGTCTCAATGAGTAGTTGATGACAAAGCGGAAATAATTTACAGGGATGTTAATGTGCCAAAAAGACACAATGCTGTTACGGCCTTACCCACAGGCTGGCTCCCTCGGCTAGGTATATTATACCTAGATCTGATATTTTATCTAATGAAAAATACCACGATTCACAGATTTTAAAATTTCGATATTTTAGAAATATTCACGCGACTTTTTGTAGCGATACAAATGCGCGTATCACGAACGCGTGAATGTCGCAAGATACTATCCGTAATGATAGATCACCTGTCAAAATCACCTTTATCGTCACTGTCTCGCGTTTGCTACCCTTTAGAAAGTCGCTAAGTGCAACCCCTCTTAGGTATAAAAACCATCTGTCACTATACCCACAGTTCAAGTGAAACGCATGGGTACGCATGTTTAATCCTCGAGTTAAATGAATACGGCCAATAGTAATTAACTAAGTACCTACTATTGTAAGTAACTATAATATTAAATTAGCTAAAATAGAACTGCACCCCTGTAAAAATATATATATTTAATTAGTTAAAGAGCGAATACAGCGGCAGATAAACCTTTACGGCTTTGTCCGCTGTACAAATGTTTTCTTTTGTATTGTTTTTTGTAGTAAATAAATGAAAAAAAAAAAAACACCAAAGCAAACCATGGTTGTTGAGGCACTCCACACGCCATCGGCACTAGCTCAACGCACAGCGATTGCCATAATACAGAAACGCTTCTTTTTTGGTTAATGGTTATTAATTACAGCAAGGAGCTACACGGGCGGTTCTACAAGACCCTCACAGACCTGCTCGCATGGGTGAACTGGCTACGTTTCGAGGATCTCTTCGGGGAAACCGAAGTTTTTGTCTATGCAATAGCGGAAGAAGTTACCATGACGTACAACTACCGGAAATATATCCTGAAGGACAGTACGGTCGATATCTGTCTGGCATGCCACCGTCCCGGGAAGTCACTCAACTCAGCCATATTATGTCCGGTTATGGCCATCCTGCTTACGACGAGTACTTGGACAAGCATAATCTTGTAGCCAGGATTATTCACCAGCAATTTGCTCTGCTAAACGGTCTTGTTGACTTCGAAAGCCCTGACTATAAGTACAGCCTGTTCCAGTTCTCGAACATGATCGTGCCACGCTCTATTTGGATCAATCCGTCATCACAGACATGACTATTCTAGCTAATATGCCTGGTATCGTGATGACAGATCGATCGAAACGCCAGCCAGTACTCGACGACATCACCAGCCCCCATGACGACAACCTTGTGAAGGCCGAGAAGGACAAAGCCAGCAATTACCTAGAGGCAAGTCATGGCTTACGAGGTAACCGCCATGTGGGATGTTGATTCGACGATCATTTTCCCAATTGTCGTTTCGGAAAACGGTTTAATCGCGAAGAGTCTCGACCAACACCTTAAGAGACTCTTGCTAGATGGCTGGGTCAAGAGTTAGATACCTACAGAAGGCGGTACTCCTTGACACTGCGCGGACAGTCAGGAGATTCCTCTGGTTCTCCCTTGTTAGACCTAACAACTTTAGCCCTAATGTTTCACTAGACCTTATGCATTTTCCTTCGAAACAGTGAACTTTTCGGGTTTACTTTGAATATCATCAAATATAAGTTAGGTTTGTCTTGCAATAATCCTATAAAGTTTACTATTTAAGAAAAAAAATGCATTAGATCTAGTGATGCATTAGGTCTAATGAAACATTAGGGCTAAAGTTGTTAGGTCTAACAAGGGCGAACCGATTCCTCTCTCTACTGCCCTGATAACTAAAAATAAAATCAAAAATATTTTTAATTCTAATAAATAAATATAAAAAATAAAAATAAAAAAAACTGGTAGCTTAGGCCCCGACTCGCTGCCAGCGGCACCCTTAGCTTTTTATAATGATTTTATGTATTGTATGTATAGTTTTAAGTTTTACTTTTTTATATAATTGTTGTAAAAACCTAACGTAATATGAAAGTTGAATAAAGGAGATATAATATAGTTACCCTCTCTGACCTACGGCGCAACTACGCTGCTCAACTGGTTGAGCGAACGGGAACTTAAATTCCCCATAGCACACCTAGTTGTTTCATGGGGAAAATGTATGTACTCATGACACAATTTGACAGAAAGTTTGATCATTGGGAATTACTGATTTCCCTATGGCACAATTAGTCACCTACGATTGTTCCCCGGCCCAGGCCCACAACTTTAATGTTTCAAGCAATTAAGAAAAGATAGGTATACGATAAATCGGTTTTCATGAAATTTTACTGTAATGTAGTATTTACTTCATTGCACGTAATAAATCCATAAAGTGGTAGAATAAAATCTAGAAAAAAAGATAAAGGTAATTGGGAGAACTTTTTCCTGAGTGGTTATTATTTAAACGGCAGATTCTAAAAACGGCAGATATTTGTACAGTTGCCTATAATAAAATACCTCTATTCCACTAAGTTAAACTGGAAGTTCAAACAGTTGAACTAATTAGACAAAAATATTCCCCTTTATTGCTGTAGTACCATTGGATAGTACCATCAATGGAACTAGTGACACACTTGTATATCGCTAGTTCCATCGATGGTACTAAAGACCACAGTTCTTAGTACCATTGTCCGATAATAATAACAGTAGGTACTAGTGACACACTGTTGTTTTCAAGTACCTTTAGGAAAAAAACTTCCTGGACATTTAAAAGTTTTATAATTCCGACACCTCCAAATGCAGTTATTATTTTTGTACTTGGTGTGAAAATAAAACTCATACCCATTGTACAACAATAATTTTCCGCGCCCTCGCACTATAACACTTACAACAGAATCATTCATTATTTCACCGGTTTAATACATTTTATTTACGCACAATTTCTTCTAGTAATACCTACCTATCTGGAAGTTGACACTTTTCAAAGTCAATGAAAGTGGATTGCTTATAATTATCATAGCATAGGCTATGATAATATCTAAAACAAAATAGTGGCCAGTTTTTTTCCTAATGGTACTTGAAAACAACAGTGTGTCACTAGTACCTACTGTTATTATTATCGGACAATGGTACTAAAAACTGTGTCTCTAGTACCATCGATGGAACTAGCGATATACAAGTGTGTCACTAGTTCCATTTATGGTACTATCCAATGGTACTACAGCAATAAAGGGAAATATTCCAATTATTTCAACTCTTTAATGCCATTTCTAATATTTAGAAAATTTAAATAATTCGAATATTGTTGTCTAGTTCAACAACAAAGTTCGAATAAAGTAATAAAGTAAGTATATTATTTTACTTCTGACAAAAAAACATAGGTATTTCAACCTCCTATTAATGCACGGTAAGGAATTAAATTTTATTAGGTATGTTAAATAATGGTCTCCTGGTACTTCGACAGCTTTTATATTGTGAAATTCATCTCTTAGTCATGTTTAATGAAAAATAGTGGCACTTGCGAATTTTTAACATACAAGACAACTGGTGCTAAAAAAGAGTACAAAATAGTTATTTGTTATACAAGGGGGGAAAGTTGTATTTTACCTGCGAGTGAAACACGAGCTAGCGAAAGGATTCCATGATTGACCACGAGCGAAGCGAGTGGTTCAAAAATAGAATCCTGAGCGTAGCGAGTGTTTCAACACACGAGACGTAAAATAACTTTTCACCCGTGTATAACACAAATCTTTTCACCTCACTACAGCAAGGAAAATAAAAAAAAGAGTAAAAAAAAAGTAAAAAAAAAAACAAAAAAAAATAACAAAAAAAGTTAAATAAAGTTTAAAAATAGGTTAAAAAAAGTAAAAAAAATAAAAGTAAAAATAACTAAAAAAAAAAAGCTAAAAAATAAGTTTAAAAAGTTAAAAATAAAAGGTAAACAAAAATATGTCATAAAATATACCTACAAAAAACAAAAATAAACATTTAACGTTCTACGTCATAGTACTTTTAACGTTCTACGTCTACTTTCTTCACATGTGGATAAAAAGCGATTTTCTCAATAGTTAACAAACATACAAAAAGGCCTTTCCGAGCTAGTGACGTGGAAAGGTATTTAATAAGTTCATATATCACATTACGAGTATGTCCTCTTTTGCAAATGTTTTTAAAACAATAACATGATTGTTAATAACTTTAGTGTGCTATGGGGAATTTAAATTCCCAACGGCTCATCCAGTTGAGCAGCGTATTTGTGCCGTGTTTCTTAATAAGTATTGCGTGGAGTCATTGGTAACTTACTTGTGTTATGGGGAATTTAAATTTCCGACGGCTCAACCAGTTGAGCAGCGTAGTTGTGCCGTGGGTCAGAGAGGATGGTACTTACATGAAAATAAATAACAATTCGGCAAATGCAAGACCACGTGGTAATGCATCATCAGAACGTGGCCCGTGTTTACTTTATTGGATCTGTGTAAAATGTAAAAATCATTCACTTTACGTTATTCCTCCAACTATCGTCATATCTATTTTATTGTAATTCATTAATTAAAATAGTTTTAAATAATTTTTGTTTTTTTTTCGAGCCCCCAGCAGCGCAGCGTTCGTATGTCACGAATAAAAAAAACTATACAGGGAGTAGAGACCACGAGAAACAAGTCTCCCTCGTGGTCCCACTGGTGGGTAAATCAGTGGAACCACGAGAAAACTGATAACTATATAAGATTTTTTAATTATGTAGATATTTAATAGTACCTAGGGTGGTAAAACAAAGAATGTCTCAGATCGCAAGTATTTGACGCCCGAGCCGAAGGCAAGGCCGATAAATATGCGATGTGAGGCTTTCTTTATTACCGCCTGTGGCGAGTTCAAAATTTTACGTCTCACCCTAACCAGGAAGTGTGCGGTAATTGCTACTTTATGGCCAGGTATGACGTAAAAAAATACAAAGTGACTCCACCCACTCTAGTTTTTGTTCCACACTAATCCATTATCGCGATGGATTATTTTACATAGCTTTTTTATATTGCGTTCTAATTCATAATCGCGATGGCTTAGTGATTCAACTATTAACTAATTTATAAAGTATTTGAAATTTAATAAAGTAATATAGATATTTTTTTTCGTTACTTAATTAGCTGTTGCGTGGGGCTCCTATTTCTGGGCAGTTTGCCCTTCGAGCATCTGAAGCTACCTAACGAACCTAACATACCCCTACCTAGCGTTATACGCGATCGCAACGCAATTTGAGTTTGAGTTTGTGAATAGAGGATTTTTTAGGTAGGGCAGATGCCCCGGTTCTGGCTACTGGGCCGGTTTTGGCCACTTTCAACTTTAAATTGAGTGTACTAAGATACCGAAAACTGAATGGCCAATCAGTCTTAAAGCGGCCACAACTGGGGCATCTGCCCTATTAATGGATTAGCGTGAAACTAAAAGTAGAAACAGATCCATTGATGCATTAGAGTGGAACCAAAAGTAGAAACAGATCCTTTTATGGATTTCTCCAGTGGATTAGAGTGGAAAAGACCGACTCCGCATCCCCAAATGAAATGCTTTAAGGAAAATTTCTACTCTCTTTCTTCGTCGAGGCGCGCGACGCACCTTCGCAAAGAGTTTTGCTAGCCCCCATTTCGGTGTGTGCTCAAAGCAGACGTCCGGATACACCCTACCGACCCGTGGTCACACAAAGTTGCCACACCGGTTTGACCACGGTATTTTATTAAGATTAATTAGATCACGGGTAATGTTTATTTTAGCCTGACCCTAACCAGCCCGTGGTCAGACCAAGTTGGCACATGAGTAGTTAATTCTCTTTGGTAAAAATATTAAATCTAATGACTTCACAAACATTACCTCATACCTTTCTTTGTGTAAGCGTGGTGTGACTACGGATAAATAATAATATCCGTGATCACACCAGTAGTGTGGCAACTTGGTCTGACCACGGGGCTCTTGGAAGGTCATGTATTGTACCTACTTACGATCCCTGACACAGTCTGGGGCTTCACGACGGTAATAAGCACTAATTGTCTTATTTGAGCGTTTTTGGTCTAAACCTTTGAGAGCATTCGAATACGCCATGGCTACACGCACTATAATCTCAGAACCGTGTAGGTATAGAACCTTTGGCTTTTAGGGATAAATAATAATTTCAAATCTCTCGAAATCTTAATAGGTATTTAAACGTTTCAATCGAAAAACAGAGGACTCTTTTATAGTTCTTGGAAATTTCAAGAATATAAATACAAGCTGTAGCGGCTCTAAAACAAAACTTAATATTAAAAAAAATATTGAAAATCAACATCCTCTTACCAAACTATTCGATATAAACTATCGATAGAAACTATGCACTACAATGCTCAGATTCCTTGTCATATCAAAGCAATTTCCTTGTGTGTAATGATATGAGAAATACGCTACCAGTTAGTTAAGAATTCCTTGTTTGATATTTATCTATTTATAGTTTTTAACATTGTAGGTACCATCTGCGCGGGTCTTGGCGTCAGTGTGATGTTAGCATTAATTGTCACCACCTTTGCTGCATAGTAGATGTTTGGGTTTAATTTGGAAATTATATTTTATGTGTTGTGGTTAATCAATTAAGTATTTTATTTATACAAAAACTATATATAAACACTATTTGGAATGCAACATTGGTTTTAAATGGTAGTTAAATACTATGAAGGTCTTCCGCCAAAACGTAACTTTGTCTTTGGTTATTTATCAAAATAGTGCGTTTCGTTTATTCCTGCTAATGCAGTTGATATATGTATTTGTTAAAATAATGTGAGTTTATTTATAATCTTGTATTTTTTTTCTAAAATCGTTGCATTAATGACCAAATAAACATTTATTTCAGCAATAACTTTTAAAGACAAACCATTCGTTCAATGGATTTCCTTTGCAATAACAAAACGGCGATACCCATTCACCTAGTGATCTGTACGGTCCCTGAACCGTTTTCGAACGTACGTACGGAGTTACGTGGTGCAAATTTTTGACAAGCGTCGGGTCGGCTCAAAAATGACATTTAAATCTACCTAACGTTCGTAAGAAAAGTTACGTGATCGACCCACTGGTAGGGTGCTGGATGACGTTCAATATTTAATTTTGCACCAAACTGTATTCGATCTTAGTTTTCTTCCTGTATCACAAATGTACTTTTAACTTAGTATTCAGTTTCTGTATTTACGTATATTTCACCATATATTCACTATCTGAAATAAAAGTTGCGTTCGGTTAGTCAAGTTGACAGTGACACTGACACACAGTTTGGCGACGCGTTCACACGATGCAATCTGCCGTGCCACTCTGGCGTCGGATTTGGAATAGTTTTAAGATATATTATGTTTAGCGTAGGTATTTGATTTGTGTTGCCTTCCAGGAGGTAACTCATGTAAAGGTTCCAACGGAAGACCAGCGCTGGCCTTCTAGGTTAGCACCATGCTGAGTCGTGGCCTTTTCTTGGACCCTGCTATTTCTTAAGTTCTGTGTTTTGTTTTTTACATCCATTGTTTTGTCCACGAATAAATGTTTTCTTTCTTTCTTTCTTTCTATATCACTTCTACGTATAATTAATGCTGGCGAGTTAACCGTGTCTGGGAGGATTGTAGAGGGCGGCACCGAGTCCGCTTTCCCATGCCTCTTAAGTGCTCCGTTAGGACAAACACAGTGCGTCAGCCTGGCATTATGTTAGCGATACACGGAAAATTACTGTAGCAGTTTTTTGTTCCCATACTGTACGTTGTTATCTAAAATTACAGGTTAATCTGCAGTGATGTCATTGGTTGTATCGCGAACGTCCGTTTCAAATTGATTGGCCTGTTTGAATTCGTTAATCCTGGATTGTTTTTGCAACTAATGGTCTGTATACGTTTACCATTAGGCGTTGTTTATCCTCTGCTTTAGGCTTGAGACTTTACTGTTTTCTTTACAAACAAGGTTTTCGAGTTGGGTGTTGTGTTGGGGCTTATCTTGGCGATGTTGTTTTACACTTACAATTAATTCAGCTAGTTAAGCTTGCTTTAAACAATTTTCTAAAACTCTTGCAATTAAGGCTAGTTTTTCTTTATCTTAATACAAACTCACTAATGACTTCAGTCCAGACATGTTTAACGTAACTTAGTACATATAATTTGATTTAGCTGCCACGGTAAATTCATTCCACGCGCAAAACGCAATAAAACATGTGATTTGTAATACAGAGAAACAGTTTATCATTACGTTATTTTACTTTAAGCGAAGACTATTCATAAATCCTAACGACGCATTATTGTAGTCGATAATTTGTTACTTTTTACGTACAGTAAATTAAATAGACGTATGTGACGTTTGTGAACGACGCAGCGTTGCATTTAACAAACTAGCGTTTGTTTAAGATACATAGTAAGTAAGTTAGCGTTGAAATCGGAGTGAAAGTATAACGTCAAAGCTTGGGCTAATCTTGGCAATGCAGATTGAGCGCAGAAATAGAACGAGGAAAGCTACACGTGCAAGGTACTACGCAGAATTCACAGATTACACGCAACTAGAATCATCACATGAGAAACATTTTTAATATATAACTTTACACCGGTATAACGTGATATTTATTTACTTTTATTGTTTGTTTCGACACAAGTTTGACCTGACATGGTCCCAGGCAACCAAGCAAGTGGTCAACGGAGATGCACAATATTTCATTACCCTACAAAGATCTATAAAAATTTGGAGGGTAGACCCGAAAAAAGTTCACTCCGAAATAATTTGAATTTGTGTACAAACCGCGAAAGTTTAAAATGTTCTTCTTCTCTTACTTAAGAGCTAGGCTATTGTCGGTGTAGCTCAAAGTAGGCCCTCCATCTACTCCGATCCCACGCAATCTCTTTGACCTCACGATATGACCCAACATCGACTCTCTTTTTGAGTTGCTCCATGTAGTCTATTCTAGGTCTTCCTCTTCCTCGCCTCCCCTCTATATTTCCTTCAATTATGTTAAGTACGAAGTTGTCATGTCGTAAGAGGTGCCCTATCATCTTCCCTCTTAAAATGTTAAATCACTTTAAAAAGTCATAAATCTAGACGAATTATGGTGTGAATGACAAACTATGTTTTTATAGGTTTTTCATATCGATTGCATTTAAAATTGACTTCAGTAATTTAGCATATCCTTATCCAAGCGTATAGGTACCTGTTCGCGTAGGTGTGTATACGCTATTGATGCAGTGCTGTATGTGTGCGAGCATGACTCAGTCAACTTATTAGAGCGAACGAGGTTATTTAAATTATATTTTATCTTATCTAGCGGAAACTGAGATAATACTAAAATAATGAGATGATCTAAGAGTTGCTTAAATGATTTGTTAGATAAATATTGCGGTAGCATCAGTTAAGCCTTAACAAAAAAAAGAGTATCCAAGGTTAACTTTAAATGTCAGTCAATCAATTTGCATGGCCTCTCCAACTGGCTAAAACGCAGAAAAGTACGCATATTTTAACTGAATAGTTACGTCGTACAAAGGTCTTAAAGTAGATGCAACGCCAGTAACTATCTGCGTACAAGTGAATATTCTTGCTTTTACTACTCTATGCATACACATGTATGGAATTACTAGTATTAGATAGACGCACAAAATTACTACTTAGTACTTTCTAGTTAGGTCTCTAGAAACTACGCTTCAAGCATCAGGCGTACTTCATTTTAATTACAATAATCCATCGCTTTGAGTTTTCTAAGAGATTTGTAATGATTGACAGTTTAGATATGTAAGTGTTTTTAAAAGGTCATTAAGCAACTTTGTATGACAAAAATTGTCGTTTCTTAAGTAAGTAAATAGGTACTGATGACGTAGTAAAGGTCGCGGGAGTCCGCTTGATACATGGTAGCGCAGGACCGGTCATTGTGGCACTCTTAAGGGGAGGCCTACGTCCAGCAGTGGACGACTTTCAGCTGATATGATGATGACGATGATGATGATGATGATGAAGATGATGTAAATAGAATTGTACTTACCCTATTTATTGAAAACTATTACAATACTCCGTGATCCATGAAAAGTTGAAAACAAGACATAAGTAGCACATGTTAATAAAATATCAGCTACAAATACATACGTATATGCAACGTCATCAGTAACACTAGATATCACGAGTATTTACACAACTCTTCAATACTCCTTTGATAGATGTTATATGATCAAGTATTTACTCGTCGATTCGATAATCTTTATTTGACTAAGCCTACAAATACAGATATCTGTCTCTTGAGATCGATAATTTTCATACAAATTTGAAATGAACGACAGAATGGTTCGTTGTATATATCGCGTTAGATATCACGATCTGTTTACAATGGTAATTTTTCCTGGAACAGATTCAATTACTTAATATTTATTACTGACATATCTATGTAGCATATTCTGCGCATCAATTTCACGTCAACATGTGACGCTGTTTAATTAGTATACAATAATTTAATAATCATAGCGTTCTTTTTGCTTTAATTCAAGGGACAGTCAAGTGCAAATAAAGTATCGATTTAACCGCTTCGAAACATTAATCCGCTGACATATAAGAGCGATGGGTCATATTCATGAGTAAGTTGTGCTCCCATATTTTTACACTTGACTGTACCGGCCTTTGAAGTTGCCGACGTACATAGGCAACGGTGTCCGCTTAGGTACAGTCGCCATCACAAACATAGGTACACTATAGGTGTTCAAAAATATCGGCACATGCACCCTAATGCCTCGAAAATAGAGGTGTCTTCCGATGTTTGTGACGTGCTTGTTTGCTCCGATGTATGTGATAGCGACTGTACTATCAGGCGGGCCGTAGTTTTTTTACCACCATCGTGATATGAAAACTATTTTAATTCTTCATATATCGATACCTGCAGACTCAAAGGGCGTAACAGCCAGTTGTTGTAATGGCGGTTACGCCCTTTGAGTTTGCAGGTATCGATATATGGAAGCGGATGTTGCGTAAGCACCTGCTTAAACAAGAATTCGACTAAATCCATCCACATATTATGTAACTTATTTTTTTTTCTATGTATGTCTATATGTAGTGTATTAGGTACATTTGTTTTTTTTTTCTCTTCGCGTATTCTTATCAGAAATTTTCATAGTTTTTTTCTTTGCACCTTTTATAAGTCTTTGTTTAGCCCAGTGGTAAGCTCGCCATTTGGCATTAAGCTCGCACTTTGTAATTTTTTTTTTTTTTTTGTGCAATAAAGTTTAAATAAATAACGTAAACGTGTTAACTCATGCCTACCGAATTCAATAAGTATGTCCCCTCTAATGAATTCTTCCGTTTAGTGTAGAAAAACAATGTGACTTAATCTTGAGATTATATGAGTTGGCCGAATTGCATCGAAGTAGTCCATTCAAAAAAAAACTTACCGTCCAAGGCAGAAGATTGTAATTGCAATGACACATTTATAAAAAGTTAACCACATTAAATTATCTCACATACAGTAAAGAGAAGTGTAATTTTAATTTGTAATGCTGACGTCACTGCAACTGTGCTTTACGTCTATAAACGATAAGGCCAACCGGCAACTAGTAATCACGGCTAAGCGTCATTAGATCATAACTCTTTTTAGGGTTCCGTACTTAAAGAGTAAAACGGGACCCTATTACTAAGACTCCGCTGTCCTTCTGTCACCAGGCTGTATCTCATAAACCGTGATAGTTACAGTTGAAATTTTCACAGATGATGTATTTCTGTTGTCGCGATAACAACAAATACTAACAAAACAGAATAAAAATATAGGTATATATATGTATATATTTTTTATTTGTTTTTTTTTCATACAAAAAACGTGATTTTTTTTGACGTTTTTATAGATAATGGTACGGAACCCTTCGTGCGCGAGTCCGACTCGCACTTGGCCGGTTTTTTTACGTTTAAGTAACGTGACCAATGTATGGAAATCACAATTTGAAAGATATAGTGGGACCGGAAGCGCAAATGACTGCGTTTTATACCTAACAGATATATCATATTTATACCTGTTTGGACCGGAAATCGTCCGTCGGTACCAAAGCAGGTAAGAATCTTAAAACTTTAAAGTCATCTTGGGCTTTAGGCGAAAAAGCTGACCAAGTCTTGAGTCATGAATAAGAAAAAACCGGCCAAGTGCGAGTTGGAATCGCGCACGAAGGGTTCCGTACCATTATCTATAAAAACGGCAAAAAAATCACGTTTGTTGTATGTGAGCGCCCCTTAAATATTTACTTTATTCTGTTTTTTAGTATTTGTCGTTGTAGCGGCAACATAAATACATCGTCTGTGAAAATTTCAACTGTCTAACTATCACGTTTCGTGAGATACAGCCTGGTGACAGACGGTCAGTGGAGTCTTAGTAATACATAGTGCGGAACCCTTCGTGCGCGAGTCCGACTCGCACTTGGCCGGTTTTCATTTATATACATTTTAAACCTGACTAATATTTTTGTGTGAATACCTATGAATCAGTTTCCTAAAAATATTTATACCATCAGACACATTTCTTGTATAAAGATGCCAAACTTCGCTATCTAACCGTCGTAAATATATTGAGATCTCAAAAAACCAAGACTGTCATTCAAAAGACAATTGCTAACTGCACAATGACATGACAGGTGTTATCAAGTTACATTGCTGTTAACTAATGTGGTTTATCCCTTTTTCACAAACACAAATTTCAAACTCAGAGCAAACTTGGTCTGAGATTTCAAAGTGACAGATCTAAAAGTGGTCTGAACGTTTATGAATAACGCTACAAATGTATAGCTAGATATAAACCCAGCTGATTGTGTATATAGAGGCACTAGACACATTAGATACATTACTAACACTCCGTCTCGATCCGTACCTAACTCAACACTGACATAAACGCTTATATAATAATTAAACATTACTCATACGCACCGATATCAGCTTCTAGAATATGCGAATAGGTATTGTAGTTTGATATTTCGCTGTGTAACTATATTTATGATTGGAAAGAGCGTCAATTTCAGGGATAGGTAATACTTACAAATGGAGGATATAAATACATTAAGAGGTAGGTACACATATATAAATTAAGTGTATAACTATTAAATACTATTCTCGACTGAGCTCACTTAAATGTTTTCAATAAATGCCGTATAGATAGATATATGTTTTGTACTAAATACTAAATGAGCAAGTTGGAACCCGACGCACTGACAGCAGCAGCAGATGACGTGTCGCAGCGTCACTACCGGTTTCTATGTATTTCTATGAAGCTTCAAATGGTCTTTCATAAAAATAGGTACATAGAAACCAAGTAGGTCGCCGCGACACGTCGTCTGCTGCTACTATCTGCGGTCGGGTTTCAACTTCTACCTTATCTTATATAGGTGAGAGCCCTTTCGGATGCACTTCGACCCAGTGGGATCTCTTGTGTATTTGCCCTCTCCTTTATGCGTGCTCCCAGGCTTGCTCCATCTCAACTTCTACCTTAAATGTGATAATACCACCTCTATCCACGATTATTATTTAGGCTACTGGGTTGGACGTCAATAAAATATTATTTACGAGGCTGATAACCCGCAGATTGTCAAAAATTTGGCAAAGTTTTAACAGTAAATTTAACGAGTTCCTTGCTCCAACAATACTGCATATTTATTTTCTTAGTATTTAAAATGACCAAATCTTATTTGCATACCGGTTGGCGTAAGTCATCAAAATCATATTTTATGAGAAATTAGCACTCTTAAATTATAATGTCAGTCAATTTGAATAAATTAAATTGATTTTTGATAGATCAGTCACATTTTTAGATTAGTTGTACTAAGAAAACATTAGACAATCTTCTTAAATGACAAAATAAAAAAAAATATGGATCAAAATATAATTTAAAGATTTTTAAATTATTGTTTACCTAAGCGTCCCTAATACACTGTTAGATTAAAGAATATCTTAATGCTAGTGCTAACCCTAGTACGGAATCCTACAAAGTTTCTATTTCCGTCTTCAAATACGATACGGCTATGATAAAACAACCTGGAATTGTACATTGATCCCTATCCATGAGAATATCAAAACAGGATCGTAAAAATCGCATTTCATTTGTTATCGTTAGTAATTTCTTGGCGCACTCAAATTGACGTGTTGAGTGCATTTCCACGCCAAATGCATTTTACGTCAATTGGGTGTTTATGGGAATTCGTCATAAATTATTTGAATGTTCACAGGAATATGCACTATTCGAATTCATTTACGTCCTGTTTGGTCTTCAAACGCTCAAAATAGGCGTTGGTAACGTCCCAATGTTCGACACCCTTTTTCCAATAATCGACACCTTAGTTTTTACCTTTATTTGCTTTGAATTAAGATCGACAATGACTATGAACTAGGTTGTATTGAGCTAAACACTAGTTGCCTGGGACCGGTCATTGTGGCACTCTTTGGGGGAGGCCTACCTATGTCCACCAGTGGACGTCTTTCGGCTGATATGATAATGATGACCTTCTTTTTATTTAGACGAAAAAAGTTAAGCGAGGGTCGTTACGAATGAACGTATTTTATCTCAAACTAATTAGACCTATCTGAATGAGAACTTAAATACCAACGTGGTAAATTACAGGTAAGTACTAGCATTTTTGTTGCCAAGGACTCGGCCACCCCTATTAATTAAAAACCGAATTATAATAAATCTATCACAGATTGAGATCTCACTTGGAACCTAGACGTCACTAAATTTCACAAATCTAAGACATTACTCCATTTCATTCCAATTCTACGTTATCTCGGTAAAGAATTGGCCGAAACAGAGGGAGATGGCGATAAAGCTGGAATGCAATTTATGCTACGTTAGAGAGGGATGTCAGAGGATGTCGATACGGCGCGACGTGGGTAGAGGTTCGTGCCAAAATCTGGATTTATTGTGACTAACTTGCTTAGAGTATCGTTCAAAGAATTTAAACTAGAACTAACCTTGCATATACATAAATAGGTATAAAGAATACAATAAAAACACACTACACAAGCATACAGTTAAGAAGAAATCTATAGATATCCTTACTAGAGAAAATCCCTTCTAAGAAACTTAAGCTGATTGTTCAGAAATGTTGTATCATGTAAAAAACCGGTAGAACAGCTGATGACCAGGCTTCCTACCCCAGCGGGCAAAAAAAGATAACAAGTTGTCTCGAATTACCTGGCTGGGAGACCCTTACAGGTATATGACAGCACAAACTTGTCTATTCAGCTGACTAAACAACGAACGAATCGTATTTAAAACGCATTTGTTCACAAAATTGGAACGCTGCTCCCTGATTCGGCAGCAAACTTAAATTTGTGTAAACTAGGGATGTCACTTACCACAATTTGGAAAGTTTACGGGTTTCTTTTAGAGGAAGTGGGTAATCATCGGTCGTAAAACATCTTAATAGAGAAATTAGTGTTCTGTCATAAATCGGTAAGAAAAAACGTTTTACTGCGCCTTAGTACACTGAGGGTTAAATTTAGTTTGGGAGGGTGTAAAATTAAAATGCATTTTTGTACCGAGAACGCGTTGGCGTAATAAAAATAGACTCGATTTCAATGTTCAAAGGAGTCTTCTCGATTTTCAAATATTTGTATTAGTCGTCGTTAAATTTATATCGTATGACTGACATTAAATATATGCTATGTTATATTAGTTTATTACTTTCGCACGCTTCATCAAAGCGCAATATGTTTTTTGATTGATATCATCTGACTGAATATAGAATAAAATGTAGTCTAGATATTGTATTTGAATTACATATCACCAATTTACCATCAACTCGAACTTTATTTTTATAACTTAAGTGAACATCGAGACAGGATTTTCAATATCTTTATGCATGTACTTAAACGAACTGGTCTTATATATTGGGCTTTTACAGTAGCAGCTTAAAGCAGTAGTTTTGATTGAAAAATGGTGTCTTTTGCGCCAATGTAGGTAAGTTTTCAATATCCTTACACATTATTTTTTAAACACTTGATACCTACAAGCTACAGTTTGCAGTCGCTGCATTATTTTATTACTTACTTCTTTCATTTTAATTATTTTAATTTATTACATACAATGATTACAAATGGGCGTAAGTACCGTACACAGGAAACCCTACTAACATCGTAGTATTGACCGTTCGTTGCGCAGTTGCATCATGCGCCGTATAAATAAACCGCCACGTGTGCGCGGGCGTCGGTGTATAGTACCACGCGCAGCGGAGAGCGTAACTGGCTGATTATAACCCGCATTTAGAAAAAATATATATTTTGGGTGATGAAGCTTAGACCAGTGCAGTGGAGAGAGTACCTGGCTGATTAACAACCGCAAAACAAAAAAAAAACATTTTTTAAATTTTCCTCGTTGTAGCATGGACTATGTAGGCCCGACGTATTTAGTCTATCAAAGTACCCTCTTGTGTCTGTGGTACATTGGCTGAAATTGAGGTGGTTTCGTTCGTTTACACGAATTTTGTAATTTAGATTAGTTGAATTTTACTGAAAACATGATTAATTATTGACATTCTCTATAATGGGTCGATTGAGATTTTTTCTTAATATTTTCTGGTGTTCAAGCCTGAATCGGTAACTGGACTGTATTTAGGTTAGGTTTAGCCTGAAATGGTTGAAAATTGGTTTAAAATTTCACACTTTCGTGTAATATACATATTATGATAAGAAAATATAGATCAATTCAGAACATTTTATGTAATAGGTAAGTATAATATTCCCAAAATTTGACTGACTGTATCGCTTCGACATTTGTTCCTGACACCTCCTTTTTTCAGAAACGCTTAGTTTTTGACTTGTAAAAGTGCCAATACGACCTACTTGCATTAATAAAGTTCATTTATTTCATTTATACCTCGACAATATACAGAAGATTGCGGAATGGTCCAACAAAATCTCCTAGGCAACTCATTAATAACCCATTTAGTTCGATAATGAAATTATGTTTAATTAACAAATCGCTAGTCCTCAATCACTGTACCAGTTAGCGTATCGCATATGTTAGATAGCGAGGCGTGCAATAAACATATAATATTATTGTATTATATATTATACGTACTTTTGAGCAGTATATCCATTTAGACACGTCCGTGCTGTGCCATTATAGCACTCGCACTATATAGATGAGTGTAAATCTTATAAAGGGTGGTTTACGAGTTACCCGATAAGCTATAATTCACAAATATCGATAGATGCTGGGACCATTAAGCCCCTGCTAGACGGTCGCCAACACGCCCCTCCGACCGAGCGACCTTGGTCGGCACCGACCGCTGTAGTATGAAATTTTACTGCAAACAACTGTCTACACTACACGGTCGGTGCGGACCAAGGTCGCTCGGTCGGAGAGGCCTGTTGGCGACGGTCTAGCAGAGGCTTTACATATAAGTTAGAGCCTAGTGATAGATAATAAACGAAATCAGACCGCTTTGACGTTGACGTTTTTACGCTTTTGACGTTGATACATTTTGAAAAAACCATCGTAGCACTGGCTTGTATTTCAACTCACAAAATGTGATGTGCCCCCGTTACGTGAGCATGCAGATTGCCATAGTATCAGAAAAAAAAAGTTTTGTTCAAGATTTCAAACGTATGCACATCGAGCAAATTGCTGGCTGGCACAAAGACCTGATTGAGCATCTAAGGCCAAATAGCAAGAGTCAGGAGCAAGCAAATTTGAAATTATGTTTGTAGTAGGTAGGTAGGTACACTAGGTAGTTGCTTTGACTAATCACGGGATAACATAGCGCCGTCGTTTGTATTCAGGAATCAGGGTTCCCAGTTTAAAAAAAAAAACATGAGATTTGTGCACTTTATCTTAGGTGGTAAATATTTTTCAGAGTTTACTTTCTGTATATTCCTCTATATATAAAGCCTCCATTGTTAGTTGAGAATTGTTCGACCAGGAATAAGTTTAGTTCGTGTTACTTTTAAATATTATGTAATGTCTAGTCGAATGAGATTAGAACAAGGTACATATAAGCGTAAGTAAAGCCCCTAAGTCTTCCTTAAATGTTTTACCTATAATAAGTTGTTTCGTTATAGTATCATGTTACTTTGCCTCGATTTCACTCGTACAACACCTACCTGTTATTTAGGCGACGCAATAATCAGTATAGCCAACATTAAACGGATTATCTGTTATTTAGGCGACGCAATAATCAGTATAGCCAACATTAAACGGATACAACGGACATTTAACTACTATGTACAGTACATACGGCCTTCTGATTGGTGATGACCAGTATTTTTGCCTTAGTCAAATTCCTTGAACCAATCTTGTTTTGGTTTAACGAGAAGTCCACTCTCTATAAAAAAAGCGTATGTGTCGATCAGGTTGTATAGAGATACGTCCTTTTGTGTTTGTGGTTTAAAAGTCTTACTCCGTTAAATTTAGTGGAGGTTAGATCATTTCCAAGTAATAAAACGCAGCTGAGTATACTATCATTATTGTTGTGATTAGGCCTGGGTTAAATAATTTCTGGTCAGGTTCGTAGGTATGTCGAGGTAAATAGGTAGGGTATTAATGATAGGTCGAAAAGAATTATAATTATTATTATGTCATGTTAAGACATATTTTAAAATATTATTAAGTAACAGCCCGACATAATGTAATTAATATCTGCAAAGTAGTAATTTACAGAAACCGACTTTAGCTTTTATATGTGATTAGTCCTAATGGTTTATCTCTTTAATGCATGAAAAATTTACCAACAGATGTAAGTAGGTAGGTACGATAGTAGGTATGAACGCAGTTATTTTAATTTTTAAGTAAGTAATTTTAATTTATTGTTCATTAATTCGGAATATGAATTCGTTCGCAATTATTTGGGAATGATGTTGGGTCATATCGTGAGGTCAAAGAGATTGCGTGGGATCGGAGTAGATGGAGGGCCTACTTTGAGCTACAGCACCGACAAGAGCCTAGCTCTTAAGTAAGAGAAGAAGAATAATTCGGAATAGAATTGAAATATATGATCTGAATTTGTTTTATAAAATCCTTTTGTTTCTTATATGTTATTCGATATTTCGGAACCGATTTTTTCCTTATTCCTTAAATATTACATGCACCTATGAACGTCTATTAACTAACACCGGTTCGGAAAGAAAACCTCTTCCTCGAGGATTCCAATTTATTTTAAATAAAAATCTACTTTAAATGTTAGTTTTGATTAAATCTGTGGGAAGTAGGTTTTATAAATATTTCAATTTAGTAGGTGAATACAATGAGAATCCTTGATTTAAAATCGACCCAGACCTTGTGTGAATCACCTGCCTAAAGCAACCGATAACCTATTACCATTCAGTCACGTCTAAAAACATCTATACTCAATGACCCTTATACAAATGTTATAAGACTCAAATTTCCATACACATTTTTAGAGTTCCACCCAAACTGGAAACAAACAGACCAATCGTTTACACGTGGCACATGTAGATAAAAAAACTACACGTGTGTTGGAAGGAAATGCAAAATCAACAATGTGCTCGGATTATCGAGGCACGAACTCGTTAGTACGAGTCATGATAGTGGCTCGGTTGAGTCATGTTTATGCTTGTGGGCCTGATGGCTATAACAACGTCAGCTGTATGCGTGTTTAGCTAGCATGATCGCATTTATGTCGGACATAAAGCTTTCCCTCTCACTTACATACTTGCTAGTAAGAGTGTACCTATACGGTAAACGTTTTTTGTGTGGAGGAAACCTGCGTACCAGGTATCTACCCAATCATGGGTTATGTGGTATTTCTATCCACTAAAAACTCCACGGCGGCCGGCATCTGCGCTCTCATGCGGAGGACTCCAGGATCTCATTCTGAACGCACTGGAGCCCTCCTCGCGCCTCGCCACATTTGGCTCGTCCTAGGATGATGATGGTCGCCTTCCCTGGGGTTTTTAGGTGAGTGCCCCGACCCCCGCCAGAAACACTGCGACCCCGATGGCCCCCTTTAGTCGCCTTCTACGACAGGCGGGGGAGACGGTAGACCTATTCTTGTCTGAGCCTACACGGTTAAACGTGACTACATGCCTAGATGAGCTGATGACTATAGCCTTATATGGTTGACATTATTTAATATGGCCAAGTTTTTATAAAACTGTCATCGGAATTGGAAGGTAGAGTTGCTTGTTGAATGGGCTACTTTGATGCAATTCGGCCAACTAATATAATCTCAAGTGTATACGTTCCAAGTACAATGCACGTAGTACCGATGGCCGTTAGGGCGGAAAGGCTCTCGAGTGGCGACCACGTACCGGCGCGGCGCGTACTAGGTGGATTGATGACCTGGTTAAGGTAGCGGGAGTCCGCTGGATGCGGGTGGCGCAGGACCGGTCACTTTGGCACTCTTTTGGGGAGGCCTATGTCCAGCAGTGGACGTCTTTCGGCTGATATGATGATGATGATGATACGTTCCGCTACTGGGCACAGGGCTTCTTCACATGTAGAATGGGCCGCACGCTGTAGGTACTATACAAATACATACCTTTAATTTTGGACAATCGTGTTCGAAAATATGTGCACGGATAAAGTGATTAAAAATAAGTCGACACGACTAATTTTTTAAGGCCATAATGTTTTTCAAATATATTTAAACCTTTGAGAACGTTTGTATACCGGATGTCCCAAAATTCCGTTAATTCGAAAACGGGTGATAGTAAAGATCTGTAGCCGTAGTACTTAAAACATCATGACAGGGTGCATTTTGTTCTTTTTTTTTCGTGACTCGGTTTTTTCTGGTTTTTTTATAACTGTTATGTCTTGGGCTATCACCCGTTTGCGGCTTGGCGTTGGGTTCAAGAACACCATGTATTTATGAGCTCGACTGCTGTAGGTCAATTCGATTTGATGTGATATTTCCAATTGTGTTGACACAGCACACTTCCATTTTCAGTATCACTGAAAAGTTTTAAATTTTAAATTTCACTAAAATATTTGTATGGGACGTTAACAATGATTTATCTCCGGTTTTACAGTGATCATAAATTATTATCAAACCAAATAAATCACTAGAAACCTTGCACCCGCATTGTGAAGTGATAAAATATGTTGACAGGTCTGACTGTACATTTTATAGAACTTTAAATGGAACTAGATCTGTTGTTTTTCAGTTTGTATATAAATTAAAAGGTAGCAATATTTTTTTTTGTTCGTCTTGGTGTTTTGTTTCTAGAGGTGAACGGAGCCTTTGGACGCACTGTTTTTAAGTATGTATGTAGGAACGCTGTCTACAGCTAATCCAATAAACCTTTAAAATTACCTGGAGTTTCAAGCTCGTGTATTTTTCGATGGTCTTATATGTTCGTTTACTGCCACTGTAGAATAAAAACAACATTATATTTCAGT
This sequence comes from Epinotia brunnichana, assembly GCA_963854355.1. Classification (NCBI taxonomy): domain Eukaryota; kingdom Metazoa; phylum Arthropoda; class Insecta; order Lepidoptera; family Tortricidae; genus Epinotia; species Epinotia brunnichana. Next base: position 27,312,122 of record OY977950.1, on the reverse strand, counting down.
CTTCCTTGCCGATTTCTTTCACGCGAGCTAACAGGCTCTTTCGGATCATAACTCAAATCTTATATTAAATTAAAAAGTTCTTCTCCGACATCGTCCGCTCATCCGGGCCAAGTAAAAAATCTTGTCCGGCCGTCCGGAAAGATTACAAAGTTTCCAAGTCTCCGAAATCTTATGAGCTTTACTTAATGGCTTTAGAGCGGTCAAAAGCTAAGGAATTAAAAATATTGGCCAGTGATGTTTAGAAGCAGTGAGGGGAAGAGATAAGGTATGTGGATGTTACGTATATGAAAAACTTCGAATTAGGTTAGCAAAATATATGAAAAATAACGGAAAACAAAAGTCATTAAGGTGCTAATGACTGATGCTGACATAGTTATTAACTTCTAATATAAATAAAAAAGAAATAGGAGCAAGGGCTAGGTAGTTTGTTAGACTTGTGGTAAGAAGTAGAATAGAGTTTATCGATGCTAATTTTGGTTTAACTGATCCGAAAAACGATTAAATAAACTTAAATTTCTTAATTCGTCTGACTTATATTTAACAACACTGAAAACGAAAACCAATTTCTCTTTTATATATCAAAGTACAAACTGGCATCAGCATCAAATCCAAACAGCATACTACACTAAGATTTAGTTGCTTCTTATTGCCTCCTTTCCTGTTTGTTTCCCAAATGTACTTCAGAAACCCGATTAAACCAAACACGCTCCAAATCAAAGTTAAATCAAAGAGGCAGGCGGCAAATAAGATTATCCTCGAGGAATTTACCCTGCTATCTCTGTTTTATGTGAGCTGATAACGAACGGACTACATATAAGCTTAGAGCGAATATTAAAGAAAAATTAATTTTTATTTTATTTATGACGTTTAAAAGCAAACTGAGATAAAAGTGTACAAGAAAAAAAATAGAAATAAAACATAAAATCTGCTAGTGTCACAAAAACAACTATTAGGGTTATTTTTAATTGCAATATCATTTTTTTTTTGATAAGATGCATTCCCATGTATATGAATAAACTTACTATAGTTGGACCTTCATAGTCTATACCTGCTTTCCTAAAAGGCGTTTTAGCAAGCTTTTATTACCATTTTGGCATTCGCTATGGCATTGATATCTGAGACTGCTCTTTAGCAATACGAGGGCATCTGTAGTTAACATATTTTCCAATATTTTTCATCTGTATTGTTTTATTGTATTTATGATTGCATGTATGTCAAATACTTATTCGTATTGTATTATAATTTTATCTTTGCCCGATCTTCAACTTGATCGACTCATTTCTAGAAGTAAGTTACGCTTAACTTCAACACTTACGCCAACCTTTACACAGTATTTGCACAAAGATAAGCACAAGGCTGATAGTCTGAGCGTAAATATTGACTCAAACAATATTTTCTTGCGGGCCACTTCATGTCGACATCAGATTAAACAACACTAAAACCATTCAAGAAACCGCTTTAGCTATAGATGATTTTGTAGAAAAAGATTGCCGAAGGTAAAGAAAAGTGGAACGATTTTCGCTGGACTGGAAAATACTGGGAACAGACTTTAGAATTATATTTCCAGCATTTCTCGTCTTTCAAACTATACACAGGAAATTAATTCCAGGGTACAATAAATTTCAAAAGGCTATTAATCTCGATCAGTACACGTGGAAGGAAGAATTTAATAACTAATAACGGAGGCTATTTTATTTCGTAATGGTACTAGCTACGAAGCCGATAATGCGGAAAATTCAAAAACGCCGCCCACATTTTTTCATGGTCTACGATTTCGAATCTATAGCATTTCCTGCCACTCCCCAATCCCACGTTATGGTCTATCGTCTTCCTTAAACGAAGGCATTAAGGAATTTGAATGGTATGTGTATCGTTGGGTCATAGAACACAATCAAACGGAGCGGCTGTCAAACTAGGAGTGCCACAGGGCTCTATTTTAGGACCTTTTCTTTTTTTAGTATACGTAAACGATCTGCCATTCCTTATGCAAAATCATTGTAAAATTATATTATTTGCAGATGATACATCCTTAATCTTCAAAACACCTAGAAATACAAAGGACTATGATAGCATTAATAACATCCTTGCCAAAGTGTTAAACTGGTTTACAGTTAATAACTTATTACTCAACTCTAATAAAACGAAATGTCTACGATTTATTTTACCTAATGTAAGAGCTAACAATGGCAATATATACTTAAATGGAGAATGCTTGGAAATCATAGACAAAACAACTTTTTTAGGTCTAACCTTGGACAAAAACTTACAGTGGAGTCCTCACATATCAAAGTTGGCTAGTAGGTTAAGTTCAGCTGCTTACGCTGTCAGAAAAATAAGGTATTTGACTGACATAGAGACAGCGCGATTGGTTTATTTTGGCTACTTTCATAGTATAATGACATATGGAATTTTACTGTGGGGAAAGGCAGCAGATATACATTCAATATTTGTCTTACAGAAAAGGGCTATTCGTTCAATTTATAAGATGGGGTCGCGAGAGTCACTACGAGACCTGTTTAAAGAGGTAAATATACTGACAGTAGCCTCCCAGTATATTTACGACTGTATTATTTATGCGCTTAAAAATATAGGATCGTTTAAAAAAATGAACAGTAGCAGATATAAACATAAAATTTCAATTACTAAGTTCCGTGTTCGTAAAGTATATAAATCATTTATGGGTCAATGTCAACTATTTTACAATAAATTACCTATTGAAGCACTTGAATTGCCATTACCTGCTTTGAAGAAATATCTAAAATCATCCTTGCTAAAAAAGGGATACTATACTGTCGAGGACTACTTAATAGATAAAAATGCTTGGCCCAGCTTAGTAAAAAAATAAAAAAAATAATGAAATGTTGCTAATTAAGTATTTATAACTGATTACCTTGACATTACTTATAATATATAAACTATGCTTATTTACTTAACGTATTAATTGTTAGTTTAACTATAGACGATGCACATACACGAAGCTGAATTTAACTTCTCCATTTTATTATCTAAGGTATTTTAAAAAACAAATCTTATGTAAAAATCCCTTGACATGTTGTAATAATTTTAAGTCTTAAGTATATTTAATAGAACCTGAGTGTTTCTAGTGTTGTAGCTGATGACTGACGATGCAAAAGTGGTTCGATGAATCCTATTTGAATAAATAAATTCTTTCTTTCTTTCTTTCTTTCATAGAACTTGATTCCCGCATAGATCTGCAGGCAATTTAAGCAAGAGTTCTAGACACTTAAAATAAGCTGTTTGCTCAAAATTGTGTGTTTAGACTAATTTGGTAGTATAATTAATACTTTCAACCGGTTTTGTTTACATATTTATTAAACCCTTACTCAAATAAATAAAGGCACTGTGCATCTACATAAAATCAGTATTACTGTTAACTGAAAAATTTAAGAATTTTTCGTAGAATAAAATGTTAGGTTAACAACAATTCGGCTACGCAAACACCTTGTTGCATATTTCTTGCAATACTCAACTCGATTTGGCGAAATGTGCTAGAAACATCTGGAGTTTTTATTTGAACAATTGTGCAAACAAATTTACCGACCACTTGAATTGCATCGTGAATAAAATAGTTCTTTTTAGCCTATTTGAGTCTTTCGTTTTCCTTATACTGCGTGTTTTTACATTACAACTTGAATTATTCTCTCATGTTAATAAACTTAATATACTAAGCTACAGAATATTGTGTGAAATTCAGTAGAAACAAAATTTTACAATATATCACAACAATAAGTTCGTGTAACAATAAAAACTTTTAAGACAATATGAATAAAAATTACTCAGAATAGCATGAACGTAGAACCATGAGGGCAATGTAAAGCGCGGTAGCGTAAAACACGAATAAAAAGCAAACGTTTTTAAACGAAAACATATTGAAGGAGATAAGAACACGTTTTATTGTACACGGCATGAGGGCGGTTGAAAGCATATGAAAAAAGTCCAATACACTCCGTCCTGATATCGTGTTACTTGAAAAATATTTATATTTGTTTTGTGTTGATAAAATCTGGTCGGAAATAAGAACGATATAACGCCTTAAGCTTTGATACTCCATTTTGTTCTTCAATGTTTATAAACGTTACTATTCACAACTCAAGGTTAATTTAATTGATAAAAATCAGCCTTAAGTAAATTAAGCTGAAAACAAAACCTTGAAGACCGGCGTTGGCAACAATACTAATAATTATTACTCTGCACACCTTGATTTGAGAACAATCGCTACCCGCTTTAATGCATTCAGTCCATTACCATTATAGGACCCACCCGCGACATATGAGGAACCTAATTACGATATGTATCTCATAGAACAATACATCAAAACGTCCTGTAAGTATCTGATGTTACTACCTGTCTTCATCAATTACTTTTTTATCTTCAACTTCTTCAATATTGTCTAACGTCTGTTGGAATTTGATGAATGTATTTTAAATACAGGGATTTGACTTCATCCTTTTTGATATGGTCCCTTATAAAGCTTGGCAGGTTGAGATACCGTCGCGTTGAAATATAATCGACTTAAGGGAGCTTTATCTTTTACTGCTACCGGTAGCTGTGATCTTATTAAACTTAATTCATAATTCCGTATCTTACGTTATCAAGTACTTTATCACCTCTGCCAACACGCTCGAAATCATCAAAACTGTCTTCAGAACAACAAACAAAATTAGTAACTGGATTTTTTTGGAACTCAAACGGTTTCCAATTGTAAACGTTCTTACTGTTCACGAAATTAATTGGTTCGGTTGTATCATTAGTGAAGCAATTATAGTTCAGAGTTGTTATTCTGGTTCCGTTTTATGATCGAACTGAACGCGATGCGATTGTGATTCGTGATTTACAACTAAAATAAAACGTTTTATGGACATTGCTGCACTGGGAGCCAGCGCGTCCAGACTTAATTATAGAAAATCTGAAGACGCTGATTAATTAAAAGCTATAAAGAAGGTCTATAGTTAATAGAAACGGAATCAAATTTAAACCGCGTTATCATTACAATTTAACGTTTTAGTGAAATTATTGGTAGCGTTTTCTTAACGCCGAAATCTTCATTTCTAAGAAACTTGGCAAGTCCTGCAAATAGTATTACTTTATTGCATAGTAAACCGGCCAAGAATTTTTAAGCAAAGCCAAAGATTGCAAAGACAAATAAACAGAGTTACTAACTAAACGCTTTACCTTTTATAGAGTCGGATATAAAAGTTCAATAGTGATGAACGCCTACATGTTTTTTTTATAAAGTTAATCAAACTAAAGAGATAAATATCAGAATGCAGTACGGAGCCGACAAAAAAGCCCCTGTTTAGGGCATCTCGATAAAATTGTATAAGAGGATTAAAAGATTTATTGTATAAGCCTCTTCAAAAGATATTTTCGGGTGTCCTCGTTTTGTTTTTGTCTTGTCCGTATATTTCTTGTAGCAACGTGCTCGCGCATAACTTAAGGAGCGCTTAGCGCATTCGTACATTTGACTCGCATTAAATTTCTGCTTGTGATTTAAAAAAGACCGATGTTTTAAACCGCGATGAATAAACGGTTCAATTTTCCTATGATATGCAATCAACGAATTAGCATGATATCCATTTTTGACATACCTACCCTGTAGCTTTAATCAATTACTCTTATCTTGTTTTGGAATTGATATACATCTGATGTATTGAACACTAATTAACAAATTATTTCTATTATTTCAGGTACTTAAACACTCGGGTTGTTGCAGCGATACATTGCAGTAGGTACTTGGTCGTACATTACGCGTCCCACGTACCTGATACAACCTTTCTTAGCTAAACAGTAACAATAAATTCACAAGAAATTTGCTCGCTCCACTACAAACTGCTGGTTGTTTTACAACTCATCCTTTTAATGGCCGTTATAAATTAGCTTGCCTGAACGGGGCTTTAATCAAGCATATAGGTTCAAAGCCTGGCGGGGGCACAATCATTTGTGCAATTTGTCCACTTACGGAAAACACTTTTATGACCCTCTAGTAGATTGACTCTTTAAGCCCTTGCGTCGTAAAGACTTAAATTAATAATTACTGTAAAACCTTACTTGGAGACAATATGCCACAATCGCACAAACATTTTCGCCCACAAGTAGGATGATCAAAACATGAGCCCTCGCCATATTGCGGAAAAGCAGCGTGCTAAAATATTCATCAATGTTGACAGAGTGATTTATCTACGCGGAATCAGTCGAAAATCTGGTCAGAGCTCCACTATCAAATTGCCAAAGGAAGTGAAGGAAAAAAATGATACAGAGTAGCGTTTGGCTTGTATTCTCTCGTTTGTAATGCTACAGGATTTCAATTAGGGCTTAAAACAAAATGGCGGTGTGAACTCATGCGATCCCCGTATTAGCTACTTTTAAAGAATCTTTTAAGAACTTTCTAATTACTTCGTTCGTTGCCTGTAAAAAGTTACATTAAGGAAACTTTGTATTTTTACATCCACATCAATCTTGTTCTGTGTTGTTTTAGGACTCCGTCTAAGTCCATTATAGTTTTCTAGGGTATTGCTTTTATTTCGTATTTAACGAGATGAGCTATTTCGACATAGTTGAAATCTTTTAAACTGGATGGTTCGTACTTCCTAAGTGTATGAAATTTCAAGTTGTAGCTGTGCAACAGCAACAATTAATATTATCAAAAATAATGCAACCTGTTGTCTCCCGATGACGCGAATTCACGGCATCCTCCCTGCAATGGAATTTATATCATTTTAAATTAGAACAAAGTTGCATTTGTTTTGCATCATTCGATTTTAGAAACAGAACAAAGTCTACTCTAGTTTTTATTTTGATTTGATTCAAATTTCACTGCCTATTTTCCTGGTATGGCGGGATACCTCAGGTTAATATCAAAAGCGATAGCTGCCTATATCAACAACATTGCTTTCTAGACAATAAAATCTAGACAGGAACATACCTCATGTCAGACACTTACTTGTATCAATAAATTAAAAGGCATAGCAATGTCCCTGTAATATTCCTACATCGCTTTAGTGATGATTACCTTGCTACAATAATGACCACGTAGTTGATAAAACGTATGCATAAAGACAATTTACACAAGACAATTTGTATGCGGATACACGTGATGTTGTTATACTATCGGAAAATAATGGCCGAAATCATTAGGAGTTTAGGCTATTAAGAGTAAAATGGAATAGAAAATGTCAAAAGTAGTAATGATATGCTTTCTAATGGATAAACTCGCTCGCATTCACAAGCGTGTTTGAGCAAACTGATGGAAAGAAAAGATGCAAGAATTAACGATGTGAAAAGTAATAATGCTGGATGAGATACTAAAGAAGGTTTGACAAGCATAAAGTTCGCTTAATTTAGACACTTATTAAGTGACATAATCCAATTAAGAATTCCTATGAACCGAAAAAAGCAGGTACGACGAAGTCAGATTTAATTAACGTTAACCAACGCTAACGAACTAATCTAGGTTTAGCATTAAAAACATTACACGTTTCCTGTTACATCGTTTTTTAAGTGACAATATTATTCGCTCGACGACTCTAAGTAGCCACTTCCTCATTAAACGTTTCGTTATTTCTACTCACTCTTCGCCAAGGTACATATTAATAGGCCAGTTTGTCTCTATTACCCTGCTTATTTACACTAACAACTGTGTCACCGATAGCAAATGATGTTTAAATTGTGCTTCTCATTTTAGTTTATTCGCACTTAAACGATGCTTCGCGTCCGATAAATACTGTCGCTATTTTTATTTGAGATAGGAAAAAAAACTGCGATTAATGGAAATGTAAATCTGTGTAAGCATTTATTGGCATTGCTCGGTTTGTTATGCCGTAAAGATCTTAATATAGAAAGTAATTTCACAGCTTGTGCGGCTCACACGTTCCTTGTGCAAGTCGTAACGTAAGGGCGCGAAGCGCTTTTATGAGAATCCATCAACACGCTAGTTGTAATAACAAAGAATGACTAAACAATATTTGAAAGTTCCCCAAAGTGATGAATAATTTGAGAGGCGCTAACTTTTAGTTACGAAAACAAAGTTGTGAAGTTCCATCTGAATAATCCAGGAAATAACAAACAGTTACAAATAATAGACAAGTAACGTAACATAATGAATCGAGTCGTCTTTTGTTTATTATTTTGAATTCCCATTATTGTAACCATCGAATTTCCATCAGTCAAAGTCTTGACAAATTGAAACAAACTGCAAAGTTGAGTTCCAAAGTAAGCGGGTAACTGCCTTCAAATGGGGGCGGGATCCATTAATTCAGTGTAAGAACTTGAATTAAATCATTCGAACCGTTGGCTCGTTCAGGGTATTTGTCAGAGACTTTGTACACCGATCCACTTTAAAAATTTAATTTTCAAATTGTTTAAGTATTAGTTCATTACAACTTTGTATTCGTATTGCATTTCTCTCAAGAGACGGTATCAAACATTAACCGCCGCGAAGCGCTTACTCTGCGCACTCAATACTCCTTAGACCGTGATTTAAAACAACAAAATGAAAAAATGCTTAGGACGAGCCAACCCTTTGGATCACAATTTTTTCCCTCGACAAATTATGAAGTATAATGAACCAGCAGGAAGTAAGTTTGCATTAAGTATTCGCATTTCCAGAGCTGTCTCTGTCGAGGCAGTTAAAATTTCACTTGGCTAAGCAAAAATTTCTGTCCGCTGCAAAAATCTTTCCCCTTTTTAGGGAGAGGGGAGTAGCGAGCGAATTCTTGCATAAAATTTACATCGAGCGGTCCATACAAATTACCATTTCACTTCTTACTCTGATTAAATGTTGTAGAAAAAATATTGCTCTCCAAATGGAAGAGAAAATTCTCGGGTTTCGACTCATTAAAATTGATGTTTTGTTTTCTTTTTTGGCGTTCGCTCAAGAATGATTTGCTTAGTTTCGCATCTGATTTGTTTTTTGTTTCGAGACGAGATTTGGTTGATTGTTTAATTATGTCCATTAATCATAAAATAATTTCTGCTTTTTCTTTTACGTCGTTTAAGTTAAAAACAGCTCGGGGCGAACAGAAGTTCCATTAACAAATGAAAATAGAAGAGCAAAGCTGCAGCCACTCTGACCGCAAAAAGAACGCGAGCGACCGTAATGTCCGACGAAAACTCGGCAAGACTTGGCAATGGCCGGGGGGATGCTGTCCAAAAAAGGTGTATGTTACAACGTCTTTCACGCAAAAGTGTGAGAAAACAGTGGAGGCGAACTAAAGATATTTGGCAGGCCTTTACAAGCTAATGATCCACTTGATTGCGGTTAAGTGTCGCCATAAAAATGTCCGATTGTTGCCAACTAGGAAAAAACAGTTGCTATTCTAAAGTGTCTTTCCTGGCAGAGTCCCGATATCATGAGACAATTGCCTTTAGGATCACTTAAAGTGGCCGGGAATTGATGTTTTCCTTGTGCTGTGCAAACTTTTGTTTCGTGAAATTCAATTTCAAGAATAGTTTTTTCCCCTCCTTACGCTCATTGCCGTTTATGTTATTTGAGTTATAAAAGAGAAATAAAACCATCGAGCTGTAGCTCGCTTAAGAGGAGCATTACAGTTTTGAAACTACGACAGTAATATACTAGTAAATTGTGCTTTGAGAAGATTTCATAATCCACCCTATAAAAGTAATACTGGTAATGTTCAAGATATAGTCAACTGAAGTGTAATTTGCTAATGAGTACAAAATAAACTCAAGCACTTTAGTAGTGAGTGTAAAGACTTTCTGTCAAGAATTGCTTTCAGTTGAGTTATATTTTAGAATGTTATACGAGTGCACTTATATTATGTTTCGAAATGGCGTGCTCTAAGAATTGATATTGAAATAATAATTCTAAAATACGACTTCTCAAAGCATATTAAAAGTCAATGTAGCTGAAGACGCCCCGTCTCCCGGGTTAGTTACATTTCAGGTAATTTAATTTCCCTCCTCGAAATATCTAGAATTACGAATCAATTTCAAATTCACGATGTAATTTACTCGGGAGCAGATAATGTTTCAATTTCGCTCGCTCAAGATATACTGTCACCACCATCTTAGAACTTTCTCGCATTTCTAGAACCAAACTTGGGCTGTCATTAAAATTCTCTAATCAAAGTTTGGAGTTTGCGGAGTCAACATTAATGTTACGGGTTTATTATCAAATTTTAATGATCATGGTAGGTGGTAGGTAAGATTCATTTTCTCTTAAAGTATTTTCCTACAGAGGCCGAAAACTTAGTCCTCTATTAGCGATCTTCCCAAACATGTCTTTAAAGACGGAATATCCTTTCGTTCAAAACTTAAGACCCCAATATCTTATTCTAATAAGGTTCCCTTCTAAAAGCGTCTGTACTGTTTGCTATAGTGCAAAATCATGTCAGATTTCTAGTAAACCTAGTGGGTGAAATAAGGTTAAGTTAGGCTCTGTTAGTCTGATCGAGTTTGGCCTCAGGCAAAATCTGATTCTCTTATCCGAATTTCAATTTGGTCCGTGACTATCCTATGTCTCAATATTGTAGTAACGTTGATACGAGGCTGCAATTGGATTGTCTTGGTAAGGATATCGATTTCAAGAATATTGCTTCGTGTTAAATATCCTATTTCCATTTTACTGTTGGCAGTAAGTAATAAGTAGTTTATTTTGGTATCCCCTTGGATCGCATAATGGTTTTTAGACTAATGCAGTTTCGCATAATTGGTTTGGCATAATTATTTGTGGCATAATAGTACTTTCGCATAGTAATATTTTGGCCTACTGTTTTTCTGGCATACTACGCTATTAGCATAATTTTAGCTAGAATAATGTGTATTGGCCGAATATACATTAGGCATACTATTGTTTGGGCTAATAATTAGTTGGTATATCTGTCATTTTCCATAATTTCAGTTGTCTAAATGAATGAAGCTGGTCAAAATACCTAAAATGATATTATTAGTTTTTCAGCTATTTTATAAAAAAAAAAATCTCGAAGACGAAAGCGGGAGCAAAGCTGGGTGGGCATCAACTATTTATTTGGCAAAACCGACTCGGATCGCGGATAGGTTAGATTCGAGGTTATTTTTTTTATAAAAGAACGGAAAAACCTTTTATTAAAACTTACTACTAATGACAATTAGGCAATTTACTACTAAGTAAACCATAGGCTAAAATCACTAAAAATCTAAATTTTTAGATTTTAGGGATTTTGAACGTAGGTTATTTAACGTTAGTTTTTTTTAATTTTAGACATTGTGATACGTACTTACCCTTTTTAATATGATAATAGCGTTATGCATTTTGATATGATGTCAATTGATTATTATGGGTATTCATGTTTATGCTTTTTGTTATTAGTTTTAATGAGGGTTATGCTTTCTGTATTTATGCTTTTTAATATTATGCATAAAAAATTATGCGAAATGTGACTTATGCATATCTTATTTTCGGCGTAAAGTAATTATGCGTAACTATATTAGTATTAATGATTTTATTACTCTCAATAGTAAACCGTTTATTTTTACTTTATTATATTTTACGTCATGTGAAACTAATTGATATTCGTCTATGAACCGCCTTGGTACTTATCACGCCCTTCGCTCTTTTAGCAACTTTATTAAAAAGTTATTGTGACCATCATCACTTCACGAAGTAATATTATACTTCGCATCGGTCGAATAAACGTTTCAATATTCGAGGGGCTCATTTATCACAGTAATTGACAGCAAGGGGAGTATTCGGACCGTGTCCCCCCCCCCCCCCCCCCCCCTACCGGTTCGTTTTATTTTGTTTTCTCTGCAATAATTTGGTGATCAAGAATGAAGATTAATACTTATCTTTCTTTTATTACGATAACTATATCCTTGGGAGTGTTAACAGTTTGTTTATCTGCGAATTTATGCTGCTCCGTTGGTTTTTACAGCTTTAATTATGCGGTCGATGGCTTTTTAATTATAAATCGTTAATAGCTCGTCCTTTATCATTCAAGCTTATTTAAACATCTTCATAAAGAAAGACGAGATTAAAGTCGTTCGTATTTTTGATAGACATGTTGACTAACCTTATTACGCTTGAAAATAAACTAAACGATTGTTGCCAAATATCCGGGGTACTTTCCGAGGCGAAAATTTATTCCTAATGATCTAAACTTTACCGTTTAATCGGCTGTACTCATCCCGAGCACCAGGGCCCGAAGATAACTGATGGTAATTTGAAGAAATTACTTTTCTTTTTAATTATGAAATAAAGGTTATTTTTGTGGGAATTTTAATGATCTTCTAACAATTTACGAAGTTCCTTCGGTAAAATCTGGGCATAGCATGCTTAAATGTGTGCACATTATTCTTAAGATTACCAACACATTATTTAATAAACGTGGAATGTGAACTATCGCGTTAATAAAAAGAAGTAGTAAAGTATTTTAAACACCGCCATAACTCGTATTGCAGTAGATCCTAACGATGTAGGAAAATTCGTTGAGATAAGCTGGAAAATATCATCCGCCCAGACCAATAAGTAACAGGCTAGCCTTTTACACGTCTTTACAAATAGCGGCATCGACCTCTGCGAAATGATAAGAAGCCAAGAAATTCAGCAGCCGGTTCTCAGGATGTATGGCTTCCTGTCTATTTTAATTACGTCTATAAACCGTCCGGGGCCAATCACGTCTGTAACTCCGTCCCTTTCCTTCACATCTTCATTCCCCGCCAAACGAGGGAGAGGATTTACTTGACAAATTACTTTTTCTCTCTCCCTGTTTATAGGTTTTTTCGTATCGGCACAGTATCGGTGTGTTTACGGGAAAGTTTGCTCGAGTAATTTGGGAGCAATTTTTATTAACTTTGCGAGGGAGAGTTTCGCCCGCTTTTCCCGTTCAACTTTTTACGTTGGTTTTATGATTGCACACTTGCTTTTATCGGTTATTAAATCGTCTTTTAATCGAGCGTTGATAAAAATGCCGGTGTACTTTGTTAGTAAAGTGCATGAGCACCAAAACCTAAGGTAAATGTACCATTAAGAGTTTGACCTCATCGCCCACGCGATGCCTGATCGTAAATTATTTGTATTATCATTGACATGTAATTTTAAAACACTATTATACCTTTTAACATTATAAATGAAGCACCAAACTTGTACTTGCAAATCGGCCTGTCGTCGATGATTCTTTTTACTAACTCATTTTACGTAACTAATTTGCTCATAGGAACTATGTCGACATCCGTCAAAGATGTCGCCAAAAACATTGGAAATTACCAATTTAATGTTTCAAATGAAGGGCAAAGGAATAATATTGCAAATCAGCGTAGGTCAACCTTGGTATGGTATAAAACCACTATTAATAATTCAATAAATGTCATAACTATTCATAATGGTGTATTAGGTATAGAGGTGAACTGCTGCCTACGCAAAGGGTACTACTCGTTTCCATACTCATTTTATAACTGTGAAAGTCTGTCTGGCTGTTTGTTAAGATTTCACGCTTAAGTTCTATACTTGAATTTTACACAATTTACTTTGAAAAATGTGAGACGAGCGGAATTAAATAGTTTATCCGAGTAATCATGATCTATTAGGGTTGAAACCAGAGGTAGAAGTTTGTATGGGAATGCTTTTGACTATAGCCAAGAGTAGCGAAAACATAAATTTTCATTGCTACAAAATGAAGCTCTACGCGGACAAGTCGCACCAAAAATAAAAATCTCATAATGTCCTTTATGCAGATTTTCAAGCAACTTGAGTGAGCTATGAGATCCGATATCCTAGCGGTTGAATTGTGGCGCGAGCGATTTTGCTGGTTAAACAAGCTTAGGTGTGGTCAGTATTATTATGGGCGACCGTTTTAAAAATAATTTTGTGTTTGGAAAATTTGCATAACAGTGTTTTTACGTAATAGTGTAGTTCGTTTAAACCTGTTTTGCTTAAAAATAGTAGATATAAGTAGGCCTATTTATGTAAATAGGCCTTCTTATATCTACTATTTTATACCATTATATGTATGTACATATAACGGTAAAATTCTAGGAAATATTTGGAACTTGATGGTAACAAATTATTTTATTATCTTGTCATCCGTTTTATGTACGAGTACCTATAGGGATTTGTAAATTATCAAATCAATACGACTAATGGAAGATTCAAGTACACTACATACATACATACAAACATAGTTACAGTTGAAGTTAATATAAGGCTTGTAAGAATAGGCGAAGCTAATCTCACATTTGCATAACTACCATTCACGTAGTGTTAAGTAAATATTAACGCAATAATGTATTACGCCATCTATGATGGCAAACTTAGAACTAAACGAAGGTTACCATAGCAACGGCTCAAAGGCAAATGACCCCGTTTCTCACGATTCCCTTTCGTAAAATTATCAGTATAACGACCCATAAAACTCAAGAGCGTTGGTCGCACAAAATTCGTACGAACGTGACTTTATAAACTGTGTAGTTTGGTATAATTGTGTTTAGATTTTATGGCTATACTTCATTCCATATAACATTAGATGTTTAATGGACAAAGTTCTTCGTTTAGGATATCTAAGGGAAATATTGTACCCGTTTTATTTACGATCATTATGACATGACGACCGCTTTAGCCTAGTTGGTAGTGACCCTGCCTACGAAGCAAGAGGTCCTGGGTTCGAATCCCGGTAAGGGCATTTATTTGTGTGATGAGCACGATTGTTCCTGAGTCATGGATGTTTTCTATGTATTTAAGTATTTATTTCTCTATATAAGTATCTATATCGTCGTCTAGTACCCATAGTACAAGCTTTGCTTAGTTTGGGACTAGGTTGATTTGTGTAAGATTGTCCGCAAATATTTATTTATTTATTTATGTGCTTTCCAAACAATACAATTTTCTTTGCGTTTCAAAATGGTTTTCCTTAAAGTCCCTTTTCAAATCTTATATGGAATAGGATGTTTATAATCTTATATAGGTTAATATTTGTGATTTTCTGAAGGCAGATGTTACGAAGTTAAGGATGGTGAGTATATTTATTTCTCAACTTGATTGTACTGTCAGCATCGTGAAGTTAGTAGCAGCCAAAGTAGCCTTTGACTTTTGTCGACTTACTTACACTTTATTGTACACAAAACATGTTAAAACATAAACATGATATGTAAGATTAAAGTTGGTACAAAGGCGAACTTATCCCTATATGGGACCTCTTCCAGCTAACATTTGGGGTATTGTGTGGAATAGTGTTAACGTTCTTAGTCCTAGTAGACTTCCTAGCATTTGTAGTGGAATTGGAGACTATAGAAAAACGATAGCGCTTAAAAGGCTTTGAAACGTCGGGATGTATTACTTGAGATTAGATATTTTATAAGGTATTGACATTATATGGACATTATTTACCATTTACCTCACCATCTTTGTACGTGCAATAATGTGAAGCAAATAAAAAAAAATAATTTCATTTCATTTGAGTTGGCCAAATTGTATCAAAGTAGTCCATTTAAAAAAGCAATTCTACCGTCCAAGATAGAAGATTCAAATTTTAATGACAGCTTTATAAATGTCAGCCACATTCAGTTATCTCAACATATTAATTAATACATAAAAAAAAGCCTGAACCAGTAATAATTGAACTGAAGACGATTATACCTTACCTTAGAGGCTTGTTATTTTTGTAACACCCTTGTTAAGTTTAATAACTTAATAAGGCACTAAATATTAGTGTTATGTATTTATGTAACAAATATACAGAAAAAGAACTATACATCTCAAACCGTATCATTTAAACTATTTTTAACTACAGAACTTACATGTACCACTATGATACACCAAGCAATTATAACTCGTTTAAGCTATTTTGGTGTACAACTGTACACGTATATAAAAGTTTTGAGAGCTACCTATAATTTAATGTTTATCTTTGCGTAGCATCATAAGTGGGTGTTAACACAAGGTAACGGAATTGAGGTGAAACCTCGCCTAAATATTGTTGAGCGACCATATGGGGCAGTTACACACTGCGACTTTTTACGATAATAATAAGTTGCCGTGTGTATAGTGCGGATCCTTTTGTCTAGACCGGATCTTATCTTAACACCCATTGGTCCAACAAAGCAATTGTTTAGCCACAATAACCACGTGCCACAAACGGTTCGAAATGAAAAGATCATGTTTAATAAATACTTCACTCGAATAGTGACTCTATTGTTAAAGTACCTAGTCTATTTTTTTAATACATAATGGTCAACATTGCTAAATAGTATTTTTTATGTGGTCTTTCCTTAGACATTGACCCGCATTTTGGTTGAAAAAGTGTTGATGTTTACAACGTTTAAGTATTTCAAATTATCAATAATCGGGTACACTTAACAAAAAAAAGACAATCGCTTTGTTTACCACTTAACAATGAAAGACAATCATTTTGTTAACTATCACTCGTAGAACAATTTACCCGGGCTTGAAACTTCATCATCATCATATCACCCGAAAAACGTCCACTGCTGGACATTGGCCTCCCCCATAGAGTGCCAAAGTGACCGGTCCTGCGCCACACTTACATAAAAAAAAAAAATTGTAGCGGACAATTTAACACAAATCGATCTAGTCCCAAACTAAGCAAAGCTTGTACTTTGGGTACTAGACGACGATAAACGTGCTTAATATAGATAATTAAATACTTAAATAAAAAATAGATCATTTACTTGTAAAAATTTATGTGACCTTAACAAACGCAAGGTTAACCCGTACACAATTGTATAATGACAGGATTCGACAATCACTACCAATACGAAATTTATTGATACCAAATTAAAATAAATTGGTACAAAATTTAAATATTACTTGCATCGGTAATGTATCGTGTACCATACATATTCAGGCTTGTATTTACATACATTAAACATTCACGTTTCATTACGCACTATAACTCAATTGGTATTGATACAATAATTGTATATACATTAATAATGTTCGGCCAGTACCGAAGTCAAGTCTACGGCCAATGATATAATATAAAAAATAGGTAGATATATTGTCTATACGAAATTCCATGTTTAAAAATGGCCACCAAATTCTGACAGCATTCGTTTCCATTGACGACGCAAAACTATGGCAAGCTGTGCGACTTGACCAAGTTTTAGTGTGCCACTTTTGGACCGCTTATAACATATCTACGTATATTTTATATTACATCATTGTCTACGGCGATGTCGAATACAATACACAATATACGGGAGCTACCTAGCTTCCTAATCCCCTTGTCGTTTTTTATAGAGTCTGGCAAACGAAAGTTGAACCCACTAGGTTCAATTACGCGGCAACATTGTTTAGTGTTGCCGCGTTATTGAATCTAGTGGGTTCAACTTTCGTTTGCCAGACTCTATGAAAGCATGGTTTTATTACTATGATGTCAAAGCACACTTTATTGCATACCTCACTAATATTAAACAATAAAGTTCAAATACCTAGGCTCACTACTCAGCAACGATGGCAAAATTGATAACGACGTTACTCACAGAACAACAACTGGATGGATGAAGTGGCGGCAACTAACAGGCGTCATGTGTGACAGAAAAATGCCGCTTAAAGTCAAAGGGCACTTATATAAGACTGTCATTAGACCGGCCGTTCTGTATGGGTCAGAGTGTTGGGCGACCAACAAGCAGCAACTAAACAAGCTGCACACCACAGAAATGCGCATGCTACGCTGGTCAGCTGGGGTGACGCTACTGGACAAAATTCGAAATGAGTACGTAAGAGGAAGTTTCAAGGTTGCCTCGGTTATTGATAAAGTCAAAGAGAAACGCCTAAGGTGGTATGGCCACATCCAAAGACGTCCAGATGACCACTTGGTGAAGCTTGCCCTCGACTTGCCTACCACGAAACGAAAACGTGGAAGACCACCTACTACCTGGTTGACGACGGTCGAAAAGGACCTAAAAGAGTCTCATTTAAATAAAGACGTAGCACAGGACCGTGCTAGATGGAAATTACGGACAAGGAAGGCCGACCCCAAATAAATGGGACAAGGTCTAGCAGGAAGAAGAAGAAAGATCAAATAACAGACCCTTTACAAAAAAAGTGGAGGTGAACAAGCGACTTAAGGCTATAGAGTCTAAAGACTTTTGAGTAAGTACGAGTATGTAGCGAAAATGCGCAACAACGTCATTAAAATTAAATAGGTGACCAAAACGAACAAAACCACTTTAATTTCTCTGAATGAAAATTCTTTACAGCTATGACACTAACCAGCGCTTTATTTGCCTAAAAACCTCAATCATTTGTTAACATTTTGGATCCTCAACCGTAATTGCCTGGCAAAATCTACCGGGCAATGACGCAGGTTTTTTTTAGGACCCACAATCTACATAATTATGTCTCTTTCTTCAGCCTTTCCCTCTGTCCTAAGGATCGGGATCTCGGCTGCATTTAGCAGCCCTGATGATTTTTCTTGAACCCTGGTTGACCTGGCTGGCTTGCTGGAATTTGCTTGAGGATGTGGTTTCCTTGACCTGATCTGACCATCTAGTTGGCGAGCGTCCTCGGGCCCTTTTGCCTTCTGCATTATTATGTACATGAGGCATTATTAGGCCCTTCTCACGTTGAGATGTAGAACACTGTCATTATCTTTGGGATAAAGATACACAATGCCCTATTGGCATTGACCACACTAATATGCAAACTAATAACCCAGAACGGAAGTAACCTTATCGCACTTAATGTGAGATCCGTAGATTTCGAGTAGGTACAAATTGTTTCTAACCTCGATTACGAGGCAAAGCATGCGTAACGTCCTAAAAATATTCTATCTTTTAAGACATACGTCGTTTTTCTTCTGTTTTATGAACGCACGTATGACCAAAACGGAGGCAGTAAATGATATATGAAAATGACTTAAGCTGTTTTTAAATTGATCTAGTGCGTGTTAAAACACTTATGTAGGCAAGACCTTCACTTGTTTTCCTTCAAATTTTATAATCAGAACATTTTTTTTAAATATTTGATTCTAGCCAGTAATACATTAAACACTGAGCGAAATGCTTACAAACATTTCAAACCTGACGATCTAGGTTCTGTGTGTTCAGATATATTTAGTACATTTACTAAGTTGTGTTGGTGACTGTACTAATCTAACCAGTTTTGACACTAACTGTACGTGACATGCGAATATAGACGGTTGAAGTAAAGACCTCGAAAACCGTCTAATATTACGAAGGAGGAAGTATCTGGCAGGATTTAAGGTTATTGCACTTCAAACCGCCAATTGTATAAACAAAATACGTTATTAAAAATGATATTTACAGCACGAAAGTTTAAAACAGTACGTTGACTCCTTAAGGCGCTATAGTATCATGGTCTTCTCTCCCTCTCGCTGAGCATAAGCGTGAGCGAGATGGAAGTGCGTGTTTGGAAGCTCAGATATCATGTTTTTTAATTTTAATTTTTTGTGTGTTTAAATAAATAAAAAAGTAATCACTAAGTTCCCTCAAACATGATATTGCCGATTTTTAGAACCAATGTTAATATGTTTAGCTATTGTGCATAATTTGCTACGAATGTTTTAAGTGAATTTTAATATGTTTTAGACCTATGTTCGTGATTTTTTTCTATCGAGCGAAAATTGCTTAATCGTGTTTTGAATCACTGATTTCCCTGCAGAAAAGCCTCAAGATTACTATTCGTATTTTTTTGAAACCATATTATTATAAACAGACGCATTATATTGTTTCAAAAACTATGTTCGCTTCACTTCGCTGAACCTATAGCGCCTTAAAATGATACGCAAAAAATCGTTCCAAGTCAAATCAAAAATATTTTAAATTGTCCTTACAAGATGGCGTTAAGCACAACGCTTAGAGTAGTTTTAGTAATAAATTACAAAAAAGCAAGACATAACGAGCACTCACCCAAAAAACTTTTATAAACCCGACTAAACAAAATGGAAGTGTTAACTATTATACCAGTCATAATTAGTTGGTACACTTTTTACTTGTTCAAGCTACTAAACACAACGTTTTGGACGATCTTCATTAACTAAATCACGCACTGTACGGAGTAAGGGAACGGGTAGAGTATCGGCGGAGAGCGGATTCATAAGCTTATAAAAACGCAGATACATAAAACCAAATAATTATGATATACCTATCTTGGTATGTATTTATTTACACTTTATAGTATTGCACAAATTAAATAAGTACACACGGACCTAAGTTTCTAAAGATTTTTTATGAACATGCAATGATGCTGACAGAGAAGTAGGTATGGAGTAAAAAGACATGCTGCGCCGACCCCAAGTAAATGGGTTAAGGGCAAGGAAATGATGATAATAAAATGTTGACTTGCAAATTATGATCAAACAATTTCACTTTTAAGAAACATAACTTTTTACACTATCAAACCAGCTAATGCCAGATTCCTAAACATTTTTTTTGAAACCGCTTCGCGCCTCCGTGAGCGCAGCGTAATCGTCTAACCTTTAGTTTAGCATTCGTGTTTTTTTTTACTCATTTCGTAACAATATAACCATCCATTGACCAGATAAACATCTCCAACCGAATTACATTGCGTGCTGCCACTACCACGTTTCCAAATCTGGATAACCTTACAAACCAGCCAAATTCAATAGCTGCTTAGTGTGTGCACCGTGATAGAATCACGTGGCATACAAATTGGTCGCGTTATCATATTTTTGTAGAACAATAAGCCCGTTCATAGTAATTACAACGTCAACGAATTTGTACGAGATGTTTAAATGAGATGTTGAAATACTGGTTAGATTAAGTTAAAATCGGGTTGAGATAATTTGTTCCACGTGTAATGCTGTTAATTTGACCGTACGTCGGCGTATTTTAAATGTAATGTAATGTTTCTTTGATTTAATGTATTTGCATGCCTGCAAATTTACAAGATGTACTGATGACCTGGTAAAGGTCGCGGAAGTGCGCTGTGTGTGGCGTGGCTGACACGGAGCTGGCCATTGTGGCACTCTTTGGGGGCAGCCTATGTCCAGCAGTGGACGTCCTTTGGCTGATATGATCATACTGATAATGAATTTTACAAAAACATTTTCAAGCCCGGAAAGAGAACGTCACATAAAACTTATAGATATTTAGTATGTTTTCAAGTTTAAGGCTGCTATCACATGCAATCAGTCTTCGCATGATTATGTCACACATTTTGGCTAAATGTGCTTTTTATGATGCTACTGATGCTTTCTGGGAAACATGCTTTAAAGGAATGTATGGTCTAATTTCTTAAGTAAGGAGAATCTGGCCACTAAGAGTCACTAAATTATTTATTGTATAAAATCCTGTAGCATTAGTTCCATTTCGCTAGCCAGTCTTAAAGTAAGCTTACTCGGAATATTCCGCTGCACTGCAAAGATCGCAAGCAGCAAAATTACCGAGTTTTTGTTAACTGTATGTAATTCTTTAACATCGCAAGTATCAAATGTACTTCGTGTTTAATCTAAACTAGATAATAGTTATTACCAAGGTAACTTTGAGAAGGAAACGTACCAGTTTGCCGTTCACGAACTAAGTAACCTTGGGGCTCACTTGAATTGCCGGTTGATATGTATCACAGTTTTAAAAAGTCGTAGCTTTATCAAAATGTTAATGCAAATAAGCCTTTTGTGTATGAACCCTACGTTTACTTCATACTGTGCTATTACTAGAGTATCCAACAGCTTACAGTTTTTAATACTCGAATTTTCAATGATTTTTTACCTATTTGTATATAATTGTTAACTTGTAAAGAGCTTTATTATTGTCTATTTGATACTTGAGTTTGCATCAATAATCAATCTTTTTGTTAAAAAAATAACTTAAAAAAGGTACACAGCAACATTCAATTCTTGTGGCTTTGAAAGAATCATCTACGGGCTACGGCTCATATAAACAAGTGAAGTTAAATACAGGAGTAAAATTAAAGTCTGTGAATATAGTCGTATATAAAACGTGTTACACATTGGGTTTAATCTTGCATTAAGTAACAAACGGGTGATAAAAGTCCCCATCCTCGAAAGTCCAAGAAAAACCCCAACACCTTCGAATCGATAGCCAGCCGAGCGTCATAACAACCGACTCCTTCGAAACCCGATCCCTGTACCGTACAGTAATCGGGCCTTCCGCACCACTGGGCCATTACACGTATCGCTGCCCGCCGGAGATTGAAGATATTTTACAATTTATATCATTTTATTTGGATATTATCGGGATAAGTTCCCAATACCTTTACCGGGGTTTAGGTTTTTAGATCGATTTGCGGCCTTTTTATTTTTATCGTCATCAATTGGTGCCTCGTTTATATTTTTATCTTATCTACAAGCTTTACTATTACTAGTTATTTTAGCACATAATACCCTTGACTTTATCGTTCCCGCTCTTCGGTCTATCCAAAGATTCTAATCATAATTAGGTATATAATTAACCACGGGCTTGAAACTAGCATTTAGTGTCTACCATCGAACCTTGAGGTACAACTTTCAAAATTCGGGAACCTTTGAAGATTGACGCATTAAACATCTATCTATGTATACTATTATATCATATTGTTGTTTGTTATTGCGTTGTTGTCACGAATAAATGTTACCTTTCTTTCTTTCTGTCTTACTGTCTTAAAAAAGCAAATTATTCCTAGATAACATAAATAATTAGTTTAACCTGTGATAGTGTATCTACATCCGTTCTCTAAATATTCCATTCATACACGCATAAAAATCTAATTTTAAAATCCATATTCATGATGTTTACACCGCCTAAGCTCGAAATTCATAACCGTTTATAAAACCTTACTTTATTTGCATTTAACATTAACCTTCTGCTATCAGATCCATTAATATGACACCCACGGCTCCAAGCTGCCTTATATAGAAGTTTGGCTTTAGCTATGTCGAACATGGCCAAATTTCATCAAATACACATCATTCTGTTCTTATATGGGGAGTTATTATAAATTCTAATGAGTAAAAACTGAAGTTTGTTTTTGAGGCAATAAATTATACGTCTTTTGGGTCATGTGATCATATCCTTGTAGCAACATGTATAGGTTTTTTAATAAAATGCCTAATAGGGTAGTCAATTAAGACAATATTATTATCGAGTATCTTTAATAGTTACTAATATCATGTTACCTTTTCTGGACGCTCACAATTATGCGAATTAATATCACTTATCAAAATACACTGTTAGTAATCGGAACACGCTTTGTAAATATGATTCTTTTACTTTTGCAAAATGCACTCTTGAATATTATAAACTCTTTAAGGGAGAAACGAAAGCTTGTATTGCATGTTCCGCTGTGCTTTCAAAAGGTTCGTTAAACGGCTATTTTAAAATAAAACTCGTGTTTAAACAACCACCTTTTCCCCACAGGCGTAAATATTTAAAAACCTAATATTCCGTGTGAGCGATAAATATTTGATACGATTCGCTCCGAAGAAATTTTGGTGAAACTTTTCGTTGTGTGAAACTTTTTTTACGCTCATAAAAAGGGGAGTTTCACGATATATTCTGTGGTTCTGAAATATGTTAGTGACGCGTGACGCCTTAGTACCGGGGATGTAATAACGCATAATTTTATTTGTCTGTCCTAGAAACGGACTTTATTTGATTAATCTGGACAATGAATCTTGAGTGACCATAAAAGTGCGGGCAAAGGCAGACGTGCTGGTAATTTTCATAAGTTGTAAAAGCCATAAGGTGCAGACATCGGTCGTAAAATGAGAAGACTGAAAAACTTGCCAGAACGATGTCCAAGTAGATGGTCCGTTATGAGCATGGTAACGTTTAGAATAATCATATTTTAATAATAAACTTATGTAAATTGTCATGTTTGTAAGTCAAACATCGTACTTGGTCTTGCAAGGACATAAACATGCATAAACAATGTTCTATTAGACTTGCAATATCGTTTCATAATAGGTCTGCTAAAGCATGCTTTAACATTATGATTGCATTTCTTATGTAATAGCTTCTAGCTATTTTTTATATCATCGCTTTTCTTAGTAACCCCCATTTAACACCCTTGGGGTTTCACGGGTCTCTCAGGGACATCTGCCACTGCTTGCTAATCCGTTGAGATAGGTAACTAACGACACATACAAACCGAAATCACTGCTGATTGCTCAATTAACCAACTCACGTCAGCTCATAAGTATTGATAAATATAAAGCCTTTAATGAGACTGAGTAATCTGACACATAAAAGCCTCATTAATGTTGAAGTTCATATCGCAAATGAGCACTTTATATGTCAGAATAAAATTCGGATGATTGTATAACGTTGAACATGGCTGGGGCCAAGCATCAAGCCTTGTGGCATAACCCTTGAGGACGAAAGCCAAGATTATTAGTGTTATTTAGTATTATTTGGTTGAATTCCGATACCGGATCCCCATTCACAATCAATGACCGTTCTTAAGGCTTCTTTAAATCTCAATGCTCATAAAAAGACGCATAAAAAAGTTGCTCCCAAAATATTCCGAAGCATTGTTTTTTTATCGTCTTTCTTCCCATTTTGTCGTGTAACTTGCAAATGCTCCCCATTGCTGTTATATATACATATTAAGGAGAATTCTCCTAAATTCCGCAAATGCTCGCTTTTCGACAGTTTTGGTGCGTTAGCAGGGTTCCGTATCCGAAGGGTACTAAAGGGTGAATGCTCACAGTGCTGATTTTACTGTAAATATTTGTAAGCGTTCACAAAACATGACCACATGATATTTTGTCCCCCCCGTAAGAATAAAAATAAAAGACTTGATGGTCAAATAAGGCCTAGAATATTTGTTTATTGTCGAGAACCCCAAAAAGCTTGGTACCTATAGGTACGAAACTTGAAAGTCTCAGAGGCCAAGAATATTTTTTAGGTTAGAGAACCCAAAAAACTTTGATACTGATCACAACATTCCAAAACCCACCTCATTTCTTTCCTCCATTTTTACGAGGATGCGCGTTAAACATCATGCGCATCGGAAAACTTGGAATTATTATAAACTTTCTGTTTGTATTGTTAATAAATTTCCTGTGTAGCGTACCGTGTATGGCCCCGTATATTTTGAGTATCGGTGTTTAGAACAGGGGTTGCAAACTGCCGTTTAGGAAGGTCGTATGATAAATAAAATGCATACACTTTAAGGCCTTTTAGTTTTGGGGTGGAAGTGCTATGGGTAGGAGTTGGTTAGCGGGGGTGAGGGGTGCAGCCAAGCGCGGAGAGGGGAATTGACTGGGAGCGTGATTGACAATCAGTAGAATGGCTATGGATCAGGACTTAAAATTACGCATAATTCGCATTCAAAATGTTTCTAGCTATTCTTGAAACTACCTATTTCTTACTTTATTTCCATTTCCTTCAATATGTGACTTTAAACTGTCAAGTGTCTTTAAATAAATTTAAATATGAAAAGTATTATTAAATAAATTTAAATATGAAAAGTATTATGGAAGAGCATTAAAAAAATCCATGAAAGCTCTTAGTTTTAATCAAGTCACGCTACTGTTTTATCTTCACTATGACTTTCAACGTGTAACTTCATGCGAAACTTAACGAAAACATGCATTGCAAGATTTTACTTGAACTTACAATCTTAGAAATAACAATGCAGAATTTGAATTTTCGACTTCAGCTGACTTGTGTTATTCTTGTGCTAGATATTTAATGTGAGTGCTTATTATGGGAATAGTTGAGTTTAAGTTCTAAGTAGATAAAATAGTCTAAAATGTCTCTTAAGCTGGATTAATACTTGAAAAAAAAAACAAATGAATTGGTCATCAGATTCTTTTCTTCTTTTTTAATATAGGTACTGTACATATATTATTTCTCTTGACATGTAAATTGCTTGTACAAATATGTAAGTATGAGTATGCCCCCCACAAGGTAGACTGATGATCTGGTAAAGGTCGCGGGAGTCCGCTGGATGCGGGTGGCGCAGGACAGGTCATTTTGGCACTCTTTGGGGGAGGCCTATGTCCAGCAGTGGACGTCTTTCGGCTGATATGATAATGATGATGATGAGTTTGAGTAGGTACTTGTCTGACGACATTCTCTCTGATGTGCTCTGATGCGGCGCCTGATACAAAAGGAGCCGTCACGTTCACATCAGAGAGCATCAGATGTTAAATGTACATAAACCGATATCGTTGTGCCGGGCTACGATCTAGCTCTAGATATTTGGTCAATCAGAGCTATCGCTCTTGGACCTAGGATTCTTCCAAAGATTCTACTGCGATATACAAATACAAAAAAGACAAAAATATTTATTCAATAGCTACAATACAACGGGCGACCTTGGTCCTCACCGACCGTGTAGACAGTTGTTTGGAGCTAAATTTCATACTACAGCGGTCGGTGCCAACCAAGGTCGCTCGGTCGGAGGCGCGTGTTGGCAACCGTCTAGCAGGGGCTTTAATAACAGTATCAAGGATGATGCCTCTTTTAAGTATTCAAGATACATCGCTCTTCCGTGGATATAACACTCAAAAGGCGGACTGAATGCCATACATCATTATCTACCAGTCAACATTAACCCTTTGGACGCCAATAACACCTAAAATCGTTGCGTGTTGTCGTGCCCACGGCGCCAAGAACACATTTAGGTGCTTTCAACTAAGGCCTCTGCTAAATAGACGGACGCCAATACCCTCCAACCGAGCGACCGACCGTGTAGACAGTTGTTTGCAGTAAAATTTCATACTACAGCGGTCGGTGCCGACCAAGGTCGCTCGGTCGGAGGGGCTTGTTGGCGACCGTCTAGCAGAGGCTTAAGGTTTACATTCACACTCTTATGCAAGAATACTTGGCGTCTAGGTTTATTTAATCGTATGGCATACATTATTTGGCCTTTGAGTTTGTCACTTTTTAGTACCACCCAGGGGACACGTGCAGGGTTGTGGTAGGTAGCTCCTGCGGACGCAAGTGACAGTTGTCCCCCCTTTGTCAAGTGAGTGGGCAACTCGACTGTTAGAGGTTTTTAAGCCGCCCGAAGGCCTCTAACTCGGCTTAACGACTACTATCATAGACAGCATCCGGGATCAACGGCTTAGCGTGCCTTCCAAAGCACGGAAGCGCTCATTTATAGTAACCACTCAAACAGGCGGTCACCCATCCAATGACTGACCGCTGCCATCTTTGCTTTACCTGCGTTATCGTTTCCGATTCGGAGGCGCCGCAGGGCTATGAACGCTTCAAGGTTGGCGTCTAGGTGGCACTTTCGTACGTGAAGAAAAGCGTCCAAATGCAAAACCGACCAAAGACAAGTTCCTATACTTTTTTTTTACATCGTGGTAGAATGCTCGCGATCCCACTGCGCCCCCATTAATGGCAGGGACGGAAACGCCGGAGTGGTTTTAATGGCTAGACTCCCTTCCAGTTCTCTTCAAATAGAGTTGGCTGGAGGGTGAGAGTCCCACATACCCCCCATTATAGCTTACCCTAGGCTGGGGGATGCGTAAGAGCATTTCCACTCCGTAAAAAAAAAAAAAAAAAGTTCCTATACTTTTAAGTAAGGGATTTATTTTCTTGCGACAAGGTTCTAAGTGAGCCCGTGAGCCGATTGTACAGAGGGCCTACCGCAAACGGCATTCGAAATTTTCCCTCTCTGTCGCACTTACGTACGAACTCGTAAGTATGACAGAGAGGGGAAACTTCGAATGCCGTTCGCGGTAGGCCCTCTGACGTTGATGTTAATCGTGCAAACTAGATCGGAAACATATCAGAATACATGAATGGACGTGACAGACCCATCCATTATTCATACAAAATGTATTTTTTCTTTCGAAAACTGGGTGGATTTTTAAAATTTTGGTCGGTCGTTCAACCTTACGCACTTGATGACAAACGACGTAAGCGCCTATTTTTGTGGTGGTTCTTACGACCTTTTTTGTGTGAAGTGTATTGGCTAAGCCATGAATGACGTTGCGTCACGGCTGTAATACGGAGTTGACTTCATTACTTCATTTACAGTTCATTTTGAAACAATGCCTATTTTACCTTTAAAGTATGACTGTTTTTAGGGTCCCGTAGCCAAATGGAAAAAAACGGAACCCTTATAGAATCGTCATGTCTGTCTGTCTGTCTGTCCGTCCGTATGTCACAGCCACTTTTTCCGAAACTATAAAAGCTATACTGTTGACACTTGGTAAGTAAATGTATTTTGTGAACCGCATTAAGATTTTCACACAAAAATCGAAAAAAAACAGTAGTTTTGGGGGTCTCCATACTCAGAAATGAAACTCAAAAAAATATTTTTCATCAAATCCGTACGTGTGGGGGGTATCTATGGATAGATCTTCAAAAATTATATTGAGGTTTCTAATATCATTTTTTTCTGAACTGAATAGTTTGCGCGAGAGACACTTCCAAAGTGGTAAAACTTCCACCGAAAATTGGTTTGAACGAGATCTAGTGAGTAGTTTTTTTTAATACGTCATAAACGTAGCACTAACGTAGTCATATACTTAAGCGATTAAATGTTACTAACTATTAATGAATAAATATGGATTGTATTATCTGAAAATAAATGAATTAATAATAATAAATCGTAAACCGCAATTTATTTTACGGAACCCTTCATGTGCGACTGTGCGAGTCCGACTCGCACTTGGCCGCTTTTTTAGAATTTGTCATATTGGTGCTAAGTAGATTAGGTATTTTAAAACTCAGTAGGTAAGCTACTCAGTAATTTATGTTATGTTTAAATAAACAACACACAACTTGTGTTGTTTAGGTATTTAAACAAAACATAAATTACAATTAAACTTCTCAAAAAAAAGTGTTTGCCACTTTCCCACGGATTACAAATGCCAGAGTGACAGAATACGAAAAACGAGTTTTAACGGCTTTATAGTTAAAATAGTTTTGATAAATGTTTAGAAATTAGGGCCATATGATCTCGATGCCTCCCAACACAAGTATTGCCATACTTACCGGGAGACGCCAGCCACGAATGTACTTTTACCTACTTTAGTATGATACCAATAAATAATTTTGATTTTTTGATTTTTGATGATGTATATTATGGGATGCGATGGGATTAGTCATAAGGAGAAAAAGAGGGGACTTTCCCAGCAGTGACACATATGCCATAGAAACTACAGCATCTTTTTAGGGTTCCGTACCCAAAGGGTTAAACGGGACCCTATGACTAAAACTCCGCTGTCTGTCCGTCTGTTTGTCTGTCCGTCTGTCACCATGCTGTATCTCATGAACCGTCATAGTTAGACACTTCAAATTTTCACAGAAGATGTATTTCTGTTGCCACTAAGTATAACAAATACTAAAAAAACAGGATAAAATTAATATTGATATTTTTGCCGTTTTTATAGATAGGTAGGTAGGGTATGGTACGGAACCGTTCGTGCGTGAGTCCGACTCGCATTTGGCCGGTTTTATAAACATTACAATACCTATAACCGTTGCAGTCCGATGAACTGCCTATTCCAATGTTACACGAAAAACTAACTTATTATATAGAGCGTAGGTAGAGGTCTAGTTTCGTAACGGGTGACCGGCGGGGTGAGCCGCATTAACGCGTAGCGAATAACAGCCCTAGCCCCCCTATTCTGTAACTTGTTTTAAGCTCACCTCAACGATCACCCACAATTATACCTTGACACCGCGATGCGTAGTAATTAAGCGTAGGTAGAGGTCTAGTTTCGTAACGGGTGACCGGCGGGGTATATATATATCGTATTTTATACAGTTGAAATTAATACTAACAATGAGTACAAGTTTAAAAGATTACAATTTAATATCTAAGTTGAGTAGCCAGTCCCTTGCTGCAGGGGTCAGCGCCAATAGCTCATCCATACCT
Source organism: Epinotia brunnichana (assembly GCA_963854355.1). Lineage (NCBI taxonomy): Eukaryota > Metazoa > Arthropoda > Insecta > Lepidoptera > Tortricidae > Epinotia > Epinotia brunnichana. Next base: position 27,282,379 of record OY977950.1, on the reverse strand, counting down.
CTCGTGAATAGTCTTCTGGGGCATTCCTCAACAATGTGTAGGACGATTTGTGTTGGCGCACCACAGTCACAGTCAGCTGCTGTTGATATGCCCCACTTGTGTAGGTTGTGATTGCAGCACCCAACGCCCAAGCAACCGGCGGGGTGAGCCGCATTAACGCGTAGCGAATAACAGCCCAGAAGACGACGTGTCGCAGCGACACGGCTGGTATGTATGTATAATGAAATGCCTTTCGAACCTAGCGACACGTCGCCGTCAAAGGCTTGCACCTTGTACATTAAGGAATAAAGCCAGACATACTTATCGTGTTGCGACATAATTATATCGCTTTCATTCATCTAGTACGGTTAGACTCACAACCATCTGATGCACTTTAACGTGAAGGCTCCTGAGGTAAGATTATCTTGGCTGGCTTAGGCTTGAAGCGTGAGGTGAGGTGACAGGTGAGATGTGAGGTGACCAGCCCCCCTATTCTGTAACTTGTTTTAAACTCACTTCAACGCTCACCCACCATTATACCTTGACACCGCGATGGGTAGTATTTAAGCGTAGGTAGAGTTCTAGTTTCGTAACGGGTGACCGGCGGGGTGAGCCGCATTAACGCGTAGCGAATAACAGCCCAGTGAGTTGAAGTCTTACGACGCTGTCACGAAATATATAATTGATTTAGATAATTTAATTCCAGTCTTCAGATAAGTATGGATCCGGCTCAACATTATTGTATCCCTGCTTCATGCATCTACAATCTACATCAACGCTTTCATTTGTTTCGCAAAAAGTCTAAACATTTTTTTTTTCACACTTAACGCCTAGGCTTGTGCACAAATCACGCGAGGTTCGATAGGGGGGGTCAGGATAGGTGGGTTTTGTCCGCTGTCTGGCCATGTATTGTAAAATAATTATATATATAAATAAAAAAAAAAAAAAAAAAAAAAGGAAAAAATCACGACAGATCACGTTGGGGGAGAGGGGGGGTATAAGGAGACCTCACGTGTATTTTTCTCCACACGAGTAGATACTTTTTCTCGGTTTCGTTAAACGTAAATCTTTACTTTGTACTTCAACATAGCGAGTCTATTATACGAAATTTTGTGGCCCGCCCGCTCGCTCTTGACTTGACCTCATAAAATAGTAAAATAGACAAGATTTATTTTATACAAAACTATTTATTTTACAATTAGGTCGAATGAAAAAAATATACGTGAAGTTACGTGGGGCACGAAATATCACCAAGGGGGAGGGGGGGTCAAAGAGTAGCCGAAAAAAACCTGGCGTGATTTGTGCACAAGCCCTAAGACAATAGTGTAACTATTTATACAACCATGTTACCATTTATATCTAAGCCACCATTTACATGTTTTATTATAGACGAGCCCGAATATTTATTAATGTCACTTTACTTTCTGTTTCAGGTAAGAAACAACACATCAGTAAGTGTATCATAAATAATACGAATAACTCGCCCTATCCGTAAATCGTTTTCTTGACAGCCAATAAATGAGTCTGGCGCTTATGGCAGGTATTAGGGTTCGGTAGGAAACCCTTTTGGTTCAGTTTCATCTGTCAGTAAAGTCCTCTGGGATGACGAGTCGTTTTGGACTGAAATTAATATAAGCTGACATGTAAATACAAATCCTAGTAGTTGTAGAAAATTATATCTAAAATATATAATTAATCAAAATAAATAGCATTTCTAATGTATATATATGTAATTGAATTGAAATTCAGCACCAAGCAAGATTTAGACACAAGAACTAAGTTTTAAAGTTTATTTTTCTAACAAAAAGTTTTTGAATGCTTTGTATCAGTAATAGTTAGTCAATCGTTAAAAATTGTTTATCTTTAAAAAATATTGGGTTCTTTCATAATATCAAGTTAAATTAAAATAAGTATTGGCTCCGTTTCGTGAGTTGCTGAAATCTTTTCTTCAAGTTTAATTTTTTTTATTCCGAAAAATTAAATTGACTTAAAAATTTATATTATAACTATTGAACCAACTCACAAAATTTCATGAGAATAGGTTGAGAAACGACTTGTTGAGGAATGAATTTCAATTCAACAGCCGGACAGCGGGACATCTGGACACCCGGGCATACGAAAGAATTTTGGCCGAAGCTGAAACGGAGAACTTCGTTCGCTTCGCTCGCTCTTTTTATAAATACAAAAATTGCTACGGAACTAACACGTACTCAAACTTTTCTCACCAAGCTAAGGTTCGTCGACCGATTGGATTTTCCGAATAAAATATGGGACAATACAATATTCACGCGATTTTCAAACGCATGCGTCAATCCGCATAATTTTACAGCTGTGGATTAAATTTGAATTACTTGAATCGGTATTTTGCAAGGTCGGCGGGTCATTGTACTGGCGTATTGATAGTCCGGTCGATGAAGCTGTCAGCTTAAAAAAAATGACAAAAAATTTGGGTGGTTTTTATGTTGTAATATGTGCCATTTTTAACAAAAAATATATACAACGTGTCCCAAAACTCAACGATAAGCCGGCACCAGAGGATGGAGCTGCTTATGATTAGTCGAGAAAAAATAAGGAAAAAAATATATCTAAATATATAAAATAAAATATATCTACCACGTGTCCCAAAACTCAACGATAAGCCGGCACCAGAGGATGGAGCTACTTATTTAGATATATTTTTTTCCTTATTTTTTCTCGACTGATCATAAGCAGCTCCATCCTCTGGTGCCGGCTTATCGTTGAGTTTTGGGACACGTTGTATAAAGCGAAACAAACTGGGAATCGAATTCGTTACTGTCAGCTTATTGTACCTACTGAGTTGACTTGGCATCTAGGTAAGTACTTTAAAGCTATTCGCTTCACAAACTTCGTTAAAAAAATGGTGGTCTAAAATATAAAGTGTTTATCAATGGAAATTGTTTCAAAATGTTTATATATAAATATAAACGTTAACGCTATAATAATATTAAAAACAGAATAGGCGTTTCAGATTGGCATTCATTGCTTGTTATGTTTTACACCTATCGAAAAAGGCACAAATGACAAAATAAAATGTTTATCATCGTCTCCGAATATTATCTTGAAATCATTAAAAATATTGGAAATGTCGCCGGCATCCTCGGTACAATGATTCGAAAGCCTTTTTTAGATTTACCTTAGTTTATGTAAATTATCATCTTATACATACAGGGTGTGGCCTGTAATAGGAGCAAAAAATTAAACGGTAGATTATTAAGCCTGTGAACAATTATTTCCACATGGTTAAACTTTTTTTTTTCTTCAAAATAAGTTTAGTTGTATTCTTTTACTCTTCTGTAGTGCTATCAGTAACTTTTTTATTTTAAAGACACTAGAAAAAATAAAATAAAAATAAAAAAATCACAAAAATGTCTTTTGAAAACAAAAATGCAAAAACTATTATAACTCGTTACATGATGTTACCTCAAAATCCGCATTGACTGCTGTGCTATGATGTCGTGGTGCCAAGATACATTACTTGGAGGTACTGACTTTAGATCAAAATATCTCCGAATCCAAAGAAAAATTAAATTAGTGGGACACAAGGGGTTACTATAAATGCTCTAAGGAAGCGTCCCTTTGAATATTTGCTCCTATTACAGGCCACACCCTGTATAGGTTAGAAAATAAAATATTTACTTGTAAAGCCTACATTGTAATTAGTAGGTACTTTAATAAAATTAACTAAAACTAACCCTTTCGCGGCCACATTTTGTTCGCTACAGCCCAGACGAAGCGAGATCAATGACTTTTGACCCCGCGGCGGCACAGTAGCCGGCCTCAAATTAATGGTTACATACATACATAGGTAGGTACATAAAATACATACGTACATTTATAATCACGCCAGTCTAAAAGTCACGTGATACTTAGAGGGTTAATGAAAATTAAGATTAAAGGTCATAGATGTAAACATTGTAAACAAAATTTTATATTTTAACTAGTGACCCGCCCCGGCTTCGCATGGGTTTATATGTATAATACAATTAATACATGCATGCATTCTACATATAAACCTTCCTCTTGAATCACTCTATCTATTAAAAAAACCGCATCAAAATCCGTTGCGTAGTTTTAAAGATCTAAGCATACATAGGGACAGACAGACAGACATACAGACAGCGGGAAGCGACTTTGTTTTATACTAAGTATTGATAGGTTGTCTAAACTTCAAGTTTGAGGCGTTAATAAAAATTTAGAGACTCGTTTTTTTATGGTTTTAGTTATTTATTATAAATTAATGATTAAAAAAAAACAGTTAACCTGATGTGGAAACAGCTTAATGAAGTAAAACTTAACCATCCTCAACTAAAATGAGCTGTGTCCTTTTCTCATAAAATCGAATAAAATTCCTTAACTATAAGGAAAACCCGTTTAAACTATGGTTGACTTTTTATTAAGCTGTCATTCGAATTACAATCTTCTTATTTGGACAGTAGAGCTGCTTTTTGAATGAACAACTTTGATGCTATTAGGCCAACTGAAGTAATCTCAAGTCTTATACATTTAACATCTGATGCTCTATGACGTGAACGTGACGGTTCAACAGACGGAACGGACATAGGTTTGATGTTTTGGGATGTGATAGGAGATATTTTAAGTCTCAAAAGGACAAGGGATACCTACTTTACATCCTAGGCAGTAAACCATTAATTAATTATTATTAGAGAGAGGTCGACAGTGTAGTTAACAATCATAAATACGAGTAGGTATATGTAAAAAAACTTTCAAAACAATCACAAACGATTTATTCATTGAAATGTCATTATTTCCTCTTTATATGTACCTACTAAAAACAAGTGCGTTTGGGTCAATGACATCACATCTGTATTGACTACCAAACCTAAATATTTTCAAGCGATTCTGCTCTTTATTGCCAGAATATTAAGGCTTATATTAAATACTTATTCTGGTGGACAGACATGGTACGTGATTTGTTGCATTAGCATGGGTCAGGTCTTAAACTAAATCCAGAATTCAACTGTTTATAATGATTTAAGTTATAAAAGGCAGTTGCTTAAAAGCCATTCAAAAAACGATCTTCATGTATACGCTAGATCCAATTTAGAATATTAGGTTTAAATAAGCAAATATCTTGAAGCAAATTGAAATTTTTATTTTGTCAAAGGTTATCGCTTAATTCTTTCAAAGTGACATTTTAACTTTTATAATGAGTTGGCTACGCAGTACGCACTAGTTTTAAGATAACGGGTTATCACAAATAATCAGAGTACGGTAAAGCCATTATACCTTAAGTAGGTTACCTTCTTGGCTGGGTGGTTCTAGAGTCACTAAAGGGCTGGAACCTTCTTTTTGTTTTTGGCTTAGTAAACAATGCCCCTGACTTCGCGTAGGTTTGTTAATACTCTTATACAAAGTTCCATCCTCCTCAGTTCTCAGTTGATATCTATATTTTTAATTTTATTCAGTGTCTTATGTGCTTCTTTAACACAAACATCTCTCTGAGGAACACAATATCAAATATCATTTAAATCGAGTGAGTGTTTGAAGTGTGAAAAGTATAAAAAAAAAAGTTACCTTCACACTAATAAAACAGGTTTGTATAAGAGAAACCCGTTTATTTTATAAATGTAATAGTTAAACCCACCCATGCAGCCACTTAACTCCTGCATAGTCCGTCGTAATTACAAAAAACGAAAATCTATCTAAAATTTCACGACATCCGAAAAAGCATTAAAAACGCCCGGTTGAACGGATTACAGGAACGTCAATCCTCGTTTAATCTACGTTTATCGTCGCACAGCAGCCGGTAACGGCCAAACCCGATGGACAATTTAATCCCGCGTTCTATGCGAGATTTCGTTCCAATAACAAAATCGAAGAGTTTTTAAACGACGGTGCCACCAGCCCGTAATGAAAGGGAATTCAACTGTTTCGTGCTTTTTCAAATGGTAATAAAAATCCTTTATCCATGGTATTCCAACGGAGAATCCACAACGTCGAGATTTGCAGGCAAATCTCGACGTTGGCTGGAACAGTAATCCTGCCAAACTCATGAATCAGGATAGAAATGTATCTGCGAACCGGTATCGAATAAGCCATAACTCGGAAACTAACCCATTTTACGAGGCCAAATCACTTAAGACCATAAGGCGTCATTAACTCGCGTTCAGGATTTTAAACATCAAGTTAACTTACTAACCTTCAGAAACTAGAAACCTGATATCAGCGACTCTTAATCGGCACACTAAACATCAAATCTCTCCAAACATCAAGAATAAGCGAGAAAGTTGCACATTTCTAGATTTAGGTTGACAATAACTCCCAGGCGACAGATTAATCTAAAGTGCGACCGTGAAAGCGATATGACAACTTAAAAGGTTTAAACAAACGTATTTACGAAGTGAAATGTCTTGACATATAACAAATGTTTGCCAATGCGTGACCCGAGAATCACGAACTTATTTTTTTCCGGATCGATAAAAGCTCTCTTACCTGTATTACGGCCAACGGTATCCCAAGAGATTTATTATAAGTTAAACAGTCCGGGCTGGAACATTAATCTTCCAAAGTAATGCTTGACTAAATTGTTTTAAGGAAGCACGACTGACAATCCATTTAGATCTCTGTTGCAAAATAAAAACGCTGGACCTAATGAAGCAACGGGAGCATCGAACCAACTACTTAATGTTTGGAATTTAAAGAGCATCCCAAGCGATTTAACTTCGGAAAACCATATCTAAATCTCGCGCGTCCCTGGCAATATTTCAACAGAGCACTTAACATTTTTGACATAAGACAGGCGAAATGAAAAATAGGAGTCCGACCGAACGCGAAAATAATGTGAAATATCAAGTCGTGTTAGCTCAAGTATTAATCGGTGACCGCTGGAGCGCTGACATAATTGTGCCCCGAAAGGTTTTCGATACAAATGATGAATGAGACAAATACAAACAATAACAACTACATACTAACTTTTGCAATTATCATCTGTACAGGAATTTAATTTTGTTCATTTAACTTCGACAATAAAGTCAGATTTCATGAACTTAATTTCTGCAGCTAATGAATAGTCTGTGTTTAAACATTCGTGAACCGCTTATTAACATCCACATCTACTTGTTATCGTTATTATTTCCTAATCTCAATCAAACTGGTCACATTTGATTGACGTCTCAGATTTGTTAACATGTACCTTATTGTTTGATTGTCTGTGATTTCATAATTTATAATGAGATACTATTTAACTCTTTGTGTTTTGATTGGTTTTGCTTTCATGTGAGATTTCTATTTGGACTCCGTTAATTCGAACTTTTGTCCGTATCGTTTCTATTAGCGATCACGTCTAGCTAGTATCGAGTTCGACCAAAAGAGCCTTTAAATTCGCTGGTTCAACACCTTTACGCCTTTTTGCTGGCTCGGCTGTATTCTGCAGGAACTTCATTTGCTCTCAGCGAAGCGAGATATATTGCCAGACGCAAAAACATTTCGACGCTCAAATCTCGATCTTCGAAACCCTTATTTACGCTCGCAGGTATCCTAACTGCGAGCGAAGTTTTTATGTGTGTGTTTTGTATTATTTCTCTGAAATTGGAAGCTGCACATCTGGTGCAGGTTGGCCGGCTCCGCTTTTATTGCCCTGTTATGACTGCAATCCGAATCGCGAGCCGGGCCTGTATTTTACTTATTTTATTTATTAACACTGCGCTGCGGTAAATTAAATTTTGCACTCGCGTATTGTTTGCCGAAAAAATGTGATTACACGTCAGCTCTCCCAATGCGGGTTGATTAGCAAAACCTTTTAATAAACTGGAATCTAATTGCTTCCGTGCGCATTGTCTAGGGTTGCAATATTCCTGAAACCACCTAACGTGATTAAGTCGGATGCCTTTTTGACGCTCCGTAGGGGCGATTTCATTTCTCAAAGTAACTTTGCAAAACATGTGAGACTCGGGCTCTTTGCGATATTATATGACGGTGTAGGTGTAGCTAGGTAGACGCTGCGAGACGAGCACTATGCTTTGTAAAATTTTAACGAGATTGTATCTCGCAAATATCAAAACGTGACTACTACGTTGATTTCATTAGGAAGAGAGAATTAACTCCTGAAATCAATGAGAATATTGTTTACGACAAAGTAAACATAGCTTTAACGATATGCAAAAAAGATAAAGACAAGGTTGCCGGTTGAATAACCTTTCGCATTTGAATTATTACAGACATGTACGTAGACAATGTATGCACACAAACAAATTGTGGCTTACCTAACACACTGACGCCGTATGTATATGTATGAGTTCACGGAACACGACACGACTGGATGACGACTTTTAATAACCTAAATAAAGTATTTAATTAAACCGGTACAGTATTTTTTTTCAACAACAGCGCAAAGTAATCATTTGCTGTGGTTGTGTTCTGAATACGGAGTAATACAATTAGTGTACTCCGCGCTAGGATTATCTCCGGCAGTAAATGGAAATATAAAATTCTGTTGCATCTTTCCTGCTTTTAGCTGCATAATGAAACAAAAGCGCATCGAGCGTGCAGATTATGTAACACGAAATATCATTAAGTTTAAATACACTTTTTTAGACAGCTAAAAGACGCTAGGGAGAGAAATATAAATTGTGATGTTCGCCGCTGACAGCTGCCGACGCGCCGTCCATATAAACCTCATTTTTCTGTATATACCCGGCCAATTACAGTGACATATCTCGAGGCACGTCGCTTCCAGTCGGATGCGATCGCTGTATCTCTTGGAGCCGTTCTCGATGATACGAAGGCGAGCGATAACTTTATAGGGCATTACCCATCGCTCGCGTCATGTTTGCTCGATGATTTATCAGCTTTATGTACCGCAAATACTCCACGTTCAAGCGAAATAGGTTTTTCTCCGTACAGGAAATTTAAGTTGGAATCGATCTAACAATATGGAACCGCAGTAATTGAATTCGTCTTATGACAGGGTTTCGTAAAGTGTAAGTTGTATAACTCCAGCCTGAACGTAATTGACGAGAAAATGATCCGAAACACAATCTCCGCGCCAATCTAGAGACCGCAGCAATAATAGGTTCTCTAACATTCGACTTAATTTCGGTTCAAACAGTGCACGGCCCCAATTGAATACGAGTAATGCATCATTTGATTTGAAGTGTTCGTTAGTTGGAAATAAATTGCAGCGGAAGCGAGGCTCGACTGTACCTAACACTCAGTTCAGACTAAATCTCCATAGTCAAATTATTCACTCGCGCAATCCAAGTAAAGCCCCCTCCCAACATGGCTCCAGCGTTCGTGTAATATTAAATTATAGTGGCCCAAGTAAGACATTTCGAAATGGAAAATTGTATCCACCAGTAAGTTTTGTGAGACCGTAAAGAGAATTTCACCGTTTATTTTCTATAAGTTCCTATTATAAAATTCTCTTTCGTCGTAATGGCTACAGCGACGTATTTAGCGTGCGGATCGATCAGACTTTTTAGCATAAGTAGCGACGTAACAGAAATGAGAGGAACCAGTCTAGACTTGTTATTAATGTTACCTTTTAGGGGTCGGGAAATCGGGAAGATAACAGCGTGTGTACGGGACGGTATCCAAGTTAAAACAAGGCGCGTCGGATGGAAATTGCGAAATATGAGCAGGATCACCATGTCATTGTCTTGGCTGCTGCGTGAATTTATCACTGTGCCTGCACAGCTCGGACAAACCGAGTTTAGGGCATGCTGAATTTGCGGAAACTGAATTTTGGTCGGCCTTCCGTTTGCATATTAAAGATGGCGTCGAAGATTATTTTGAGTGCTTTAGTTTTGAGACATACAACAAAATTGCACAAATCACCAAATGTACAGTCAGCATACACATGTATACATTGTAGGTGGTTCTAGGACTTTATTGCTGAGGGATAAGGTTGAAAAGTGTATATATTTTAATTATGCTGGCTATACAAATGGCGGACTTAATGCTAAATAGCAGTATCTACAGTCGGATGTTATTGATTGGTTCAAACAAATTGACAAAACCAAATATTGTCTTCCTGTACATCTACAATAGTATCGCACAACTTTTCCGAAGGTACTATACTACGTAGTAACATGACGTAACATAGAACGTCAGATAACTTAGAAAAGTTGATTTCTCAAATTGGGATTGAATGTTAGGGAATTTGTGAAAACTTACACAGGAAGTAGTCACTCTTGTAGCTAGGTTGCCCAAAAATAAAATGTCCAAGTTATAAATTCCTCGTGAACTTATTTTGAAATTAATTGTAATATAGGTACAGCCAAACATGTTCAAAACACGCCTTGCGTAACGAAAAGCCGGGGCGAAAAAACAACAATGGACCAAATCCTTACTTTTAATTTATTCCGCTTCCCTTGCGGACTGGACGTCATTTCATTTTGTGTTAAAGCAACACGTTTATGCTTTTATTCGTCCGCAAGGACTTTAAAGATATTTTCGTTTTGAACAATTAGTCGCTCTCGTTTCCGGGAGTTTAACCGTAAATTTGTTTGGCTCCGAGTTTAGTTTATTTAAAGTTCCAAAAGGTCCGGATCGACGATAAGCCCCAGAGTTATCCCGTTACCTGAATCTAACTGAATTCACTAAGTAAACCGACTCCGGGCTCCCTATTAATATTTCTTTATAGCACTTCTCTGTACCGAGTTGAGAAGTTTGATATTTAATATGAAATAGCGGGGTAGTAAACCGTGTCTGTTGTTTATGCGCGCCATCAAATGTAGATAACAGGGACTTTACATCCAGAGTTTAAGTTAGTGTCATTGTTTTGTAAGTTACAAGTCTAAGCGACATCTCACAATAGCTTCGCTTTAACATTTATGAATATCATTAAGCCTCCCCCTGTTTTGAATATTGTCAACCTCTTTCCGAACCGACCCTGCGGAGTTGTGTTTATGCTTATTGCCTTTTGGGGAGGCGATTTTTCGAGAGGAAACTTTACGGTCATTACTAGATTCGTAACTAAACAATGGCGGACGTCCCGCCGGGGCACGCTAAAAGAACAACCCGGCATTCAAAAGCAATAAGCTTCTATTTGAGAACGTCCCAAAAGGTTTACTGTTACAACAGTCTCGTACTCGATAGCGACCGACATGCAAAGCCGGGCGTTTAAAAGAGGAAGGAATAAAGTGGGAGTAGCTAAAAGCAAACAAGAAAGTTGGCTCCGAGCAGGCGTTCTTACGGCGCATGAAATAAGTTCCTCGTGGACATTATTTAAGTTGCTAGGCACTGTATTAAACGTATCAGAGTAGTTTTTAAAGTCGCGCTGTCGATGCGGCGGGTTGGTCGACCGCGAAACCGCCGGGACTTGGTGCTCTTGCCAACGCGCGGCCATTGGAAAAATAAAACTGCCGCAACAGTTTGTTGTATACCAGTTCTACAATCGTTTCGTTAACTAAGTATGTTTTTCACTCAAATTCTCTCTTGAACGTCGAATTGTTTCAATTTGGCTTTCGATTGAAATTGCATCTGTTCCAAATTATTTTCAATATCGAAGTTTGGAGCAGTCGCGACCCTCACATATTTCCCCAACCCAAGGTCTCAATGAGTTGGCTCTGCTTGATATTTGCCGAAATTCCCGCCGCCCCCTTCGGGACAATTTTGACAAATAGTTGTTAGACTAATAAATTTTCATTGAAACCTCGATAAGTTTAACGGCGCGTCAGCTGAACCGGAATTGGGACATTTGAGGAACTTAGTTAACTTAATTAAGAGTTGAATTAATCTTGACTTAAGTATGATTATAACTTCTTAAGATGTCTTCGTCGTCGCTTAGCTTCGATTAGCGCTATGCTGTGTATGTGTTGTTTATATAACGAGCACCTGCCCGAAAGGAAATCATTATGTGTTTAACTGTCCATTTCTGACTTTAAGTGTTCTGTCCTTACCATCAACTTTTACCGGACGGGTCGCAACTTTATTTTTACAATCCTACTATCCTACTTATATTATTATATACTTATATTATAAATGCGGTAGTTTAATGCTCAGATGTTTGGATGTTTAACGCTTTAACGGCTCAACCGATTTGAATGAAATTTTGCACGAAGATAGTTTAAAGCTTGGATTAAAATAAAGGATAGTTTTAATCGCGGGTCCACGCAGACGAAGTCGCGGGCGAAAGCTAGTTTGATATAAATGCTGAACTGTTCTTAAAGTTGAAATTGGCAACTGATTTTACGCGTGCAATGTTCAAGGCCCACTTCGAAGGAAAAATTTGCATTAATCAAATCACTTACGTGCTAATGTATTCCTTCGCATGCCTTTTGATCGTATCTAAAGCCTTGTTTTTTTACAGTGGCGTTAGTTAGTGTACCCAATTATTAGGAGATCCCATCTTTGAATGGCGTGCCCCCTTATGTTAATTTATTCCTGTTTTTCTAATTACCGTTGCTTTTAAAAAGGTTTATTTTTCAAATAACATGTATTTGTGTTTGCCAACATCTACCCATGTGACCAATGTCTGTTTCAATTTGAAAAGTGAAAAAAATTTATAAAAAGGTCGCCATATGATTTCCAAGTACCGCAATAATTGCAATTTTTCCGTCAAATATACTGAAACCGCAGTCGTTAACCGAGATTTAAATTCATATTCCACTACAAACGGGGGGTTATTCTGCTAGTGCGACAGTTCCGAGCGATATACTGCTCCTGCAACTGTTATTGCCGGTACTCTGTGCTCAAATGACAGCCCAAATGCAGGCATTATATCCACCACCTGGTGCGGGTTGGCATGATTTCGAATATCTATGATACGAGTAGCTCTAAAGTTTCATCGTCTTGAACATGAATTAGCTTTGAAATATTTAAATAAGGTCATGTTTGTAGATTTTTATGAGTCGTTTTCGTTAAGAGTTCTTTAGTTCGTTGGAAAATCATTTAAACTGCATCTGAGCATTAGCTTTATGAGCTGTATTAGTATTTGAAAGCGTAGCTGGGATGGTGCCTAATTGGAGGACATTTTGACGATTGGTAGCATCTATTCAAAATATTAGTATTTATACAATCTTGCTTATACTTAGTACCAAGATTGTCAATGCTTCTTTTCTTTTTCAAAGGTTTTTCTTTTCGACTCAAGAAAGGGGTCAAATTTAATAATAAGCTCTTACGTTAGCTATAAAATTCTTCTTTTTTATCTTCATAAAACTTGCTTACACAGTCTCCTGAGCCTCCGCAAGCCACCTGCACGTAACTCTGAATTCCTACGGGCAAAAACTTCACAACTCGAGACACTGAGCTCAAGTGAAATTACAAGAGTTGGTGGAGAAAAATTTCACTTTAAAATTAGTTACTGTGATATTACGGGTGCAGTTAAGAGTGGGTCCGTTGAGATTTCAATATTTACTGTGAATAAGTTTGACTTGGGTATATGAAGTCTGCCGTACAGTCTACGCTTGCAAATTATGAAGTGATTCAAAATTCTGATTCCTTGCCAACGGATTCAATTCGTTTGTTTGAATTGAAGAAGTAATTTTAATTTACATTTTGCTTTTCATTTATTTATCTTATGGCGCATACACACTGGTACAAATTTGTATTCGTATCGATGTCGCTGATCGAGTTCCAGTGTGTGCTGCGAGGTTCAGAAGGAATGGTGCAGCTGCCGAGTTAGTTTTCTTTTAGCACCACCCGGAGGTCACGTATAGGGTCTCTAGGGTTCTTCCTACGGACGTAGAACAACAACGACCTCCAATGACCTGCTATGTAGATATGTCAATCGAATTATGACACTATATATTTTAATTTAACTTATTCAATTTATACTACTATTGACTACGCTTTTCTATCCGTTAAAGTACCTTTGTTTAACGTTGGGGAAAAGCATTTACGGGTATGACGGACTAACCAAAGCTGGACTACCGTCTAAAATCACCAACGAGTTCCGGCTCCGCCTTGTAAAGAGGGGCGTCGCAGGGTCGCTCTTGGCATTCAACTGCGTACCTCCGTTAAACTACCTCAGAACATAGAAAACTAAATAAACAGGAGCATAGTTTTACAATTGCCAAGTCAATAAAGTGGCAAAGGTATCAGTAATCAGCCAGTAGTCCCTTTAGGTACGGTTAAAATACTATTCCGCAGTTGCTGAACGAGTAAAAAATGTGTAATAGTAACACAAAGCCGTCAGCTCCGCCCGTAATTCTCATTCTGTCTTGTTATTTCGTTTGTCAAGTTGATTACACTCGCACTGCTGCTTTGTAAAGTTTTACTGCAATTTTAGTTTTGCCTTATTTTTTCTATGATTGTAGTTGTTCTGCCAATTTTGAAATTATTGCTTGCTTTACACAATGTTTTCTTAAGTCTACCTGTCCTATTCACTCCTTAACTATTGTTTTATTCACGAATGTTGTATTTATATTAGAAAGATGCATATTTCTCTGTATTAATAATAACCCACTTGAGCAAATTCAGAGCGATAAATATTGTATCTATTTTATATAAAAAGAAAATTTTCTCTACGAAAGAATCCTATTTCGATCAAACAATCATCCAATAATCCGGTATGAAACTCGCCTCAAGCTTTTGTGCTAGAATATAAAAGGGAATTATTCTAGGTAAAGTTGCGAAGCCTTCTACTTAGCCTCGATCTAAGTCTATACCGAAGACATTGATCCTATTTATCCTAAGACCCTTTGTATGTCTAAGTACGCCTTTGTCATGTTAAGTAAATGTGACAGAATTGTTGAATAATGAATCTTAATCCTATGTTACTAGAATTTTATCTCCGTTAACTTAACGCCCAAATTCTACAAAGGTCGATTCTCCAGATGAGTGATTCCTCGAATGTACTTGAATTCTCGCATTGACTTCACCTTTCTTTGTAACAATCGTTTTGTCAAAAGATCTTAGTGATTTGTGCTCAATATTGGCTTTTGTTGATCGTTTGATTAAATAGACATTAATACTTGGTGAAATGTGTGATTTTGTACTCGTGTAAAGAATCAATTATTTACAAGTCCTAATGCTTCGAATATTTAATGACTTTCGGCTAAATCTATATTTTTCAATAATACCATGGATACATAATACAGACTATAAGTTTTAATGATATAAGACCATCTCCCTAGTTCCATTTTATTGTTTAAAGTATTTCGCAAACATTAATTACGACTTTACAAAACTCAACTTCAGCTTTCCCATTGTAGACGATCCCTCAGAAAACTTGAACAATATTCGTAAAACAGTTGTCAACATTGTTACCGATTGTTACTCCGAGTTTTGAGATACCTCTGATTCCTTTGTACCTTTTCTTGTCACGACATAAATTATACTTGTCTTTTAAAGGACTAGAGAATTGTTGGAACGAAATATAATTTTGTCGTAAAGATTTGTAGTAAGACGATTCTTAGCTTGATTGTCTTTTTTAATTAAAAGTTACTGTGAGTTCACTTGAGCACATTCAGAATCGAAGTAATTATCTGTTAGTTCGTGACTTTCTCGGATTTCGCATTAATTTGTAGCTCTGAATTTCTTATACAAATCTTTTCTTAAACATTATAAGTTCTTTAGGCCTTTAACTGTTTCGCACGAAAATCTTTAACCGCTTTATTGTTCCCAAGTTTTTAAAAGGTTATAAAGAAGGGTAAAAATGTCATAGTTCACATTAAACTCTCTCGCTTTCATGTAAACTTTACGTTCGGAATAAGCTGCCGGCTCCCGTTTGTTTGCAACTGACGTTAATCTTGAGGACATGGCACACTGCCATGGCGGTTATAATATGGCTAACAAGGCTTCAAGCTTAGCGGTCGACATGTTGAAAAGAAACACTATCTGATCAGCTTGTCGAAATCTAACTGAAGGGCCAAAATGATTGTGAGACACTGCAACGACAAGTCGCTAGTCATGTTAATATATTTGTTTATAATAGAGCAGCGTCATACCTTAAAAGTCGTTTGTTATAGAATCGAAGGGTTTTCAACGTAGTTGTTTATGTGGGTTGGCCGGCGTCGATGCTACACGAAACGAGGCGAGAAATTGTAAACTATAAGCGAATAAACAGTAATTTGTATTATAACCAATCGCATGGAAATTCTCGCATCACATCGCTTCTCTTTACTGATGGAAAACGTGATCAAAGTCCTTTACATGCACGCAGTACCAAAGTAGAAAGTTTTTGTTCGAATTATCACTGCCAGTCTCGATTAATGCTAAGTCCTTTTAGCAATGACAGTGACAAAACAGCAGACACATTTAATATCAGCGCGCAAGCGTTAAAGCAATCATTCAACATGCCAATTACTAGTTTTTGACATTAAAGTTAGTACTTAGTGTCAAAATCGATATAATTGGCGATGGAGATTGAATACTTAGTTTAGTCTCAGTTTAACTATTACCGAAGCAATAAGCTTTGTGAAATGAGGACAGTAACTGTCTCCTTGGATGTGATTGTTGTTTAGCAAGACATTCTATTAGCCGAGTTACAATTATCTCGACTTTAGTATGCTCAATGTATATATATTATTTCTTTCAATGGCTTCCATTAATCTTCGCCTCCTAGTGACGTCATACATCCTTTTACTATATCTGTTAAGTTGTTTATCATATACAAGTCATGGATCCTTATGGTCAACTTCAGAAACGTTCATAGAGCTTGTTTTAGCTAAAATGTGGTAGTTTTTGTCCTTATCTGTCACTTGCACATTTGTTTTTGTGGGAAAAGGACTAAACACCTTTTAGTTAACATATGTTAGTCAAGTCAATTTATTTTTCAAGTCTTGGATCCTTAATTCTCTTCCAAGTTTTCAATAGTTACTTGCGTAGTTGTGATTATTTAATGTGTTTAATGTTTTCATAAAGCTATAATTGGAATATGATTCATTTACCTAGGACGGTAGAGTTGCTTTTTAAATTGACTAGTTTTAAGCAATTCTGCCAATTTAAATAATCTGAACTATATATCCTAAGTTCGCAGTGTACGCTTCCCGTTACACAAGCGTGTCTGGTGTAATGTTATTGCAAATTGCATCACGGCTGTGTGTTCCTGATATTCATACTTCTGGCTTTATTACTGCATATTTTATGAGAATGCTACTTTCGTACTAGTCGTTAAGTCGAGAGGGATAAATTGAAGGTGTTGATATTGTTGCTTACATTAGCTTTGTGGGGGACATATTTGTTACGGTTCGTGTACTTTTATGTGAGAAGTGTATCTTGTAGATTCTACTAATACGAGTAATTCAAAACACTATGAGTTGTCCACGTTATTAAGACAAGGCACCTTAATATTCAGCTACATCTGTTAGTAGAGTTTGTTTTAGGGTTGAGATGGAGTGATACTTTTGAAACATTTGTGTTTTATTCTGAGCATTCTAGTTTCTCAGGTAGAAAAAAACGGTCGGTTATAGAACTGCAAAATACACATTTTGGCAGATAGCACGATGAATGTGTGAAACCCACATGTATTACTTAATGTACACAATGTTAGGTAACTTATGTACTTTGCAAGAGTGAAAATAAGAAACCTAATGTTCATACGTCCTCCGTGAACACTTGCTTATAAAAAAAAACTTGTGGATGAAATATTATTATGCTAAAAGCAAAGTAATAAAATCCATAAGAACGTGTTCACAGACACCCAATACTGGCACTTTAAATTTATACTTTACAGCACCCGTTGTCGATAAGGCATACAAAAATTGATATGAGAGATTCGTCAAGTAGATATGTTTTACTGTTTAAATATGGTTAGTAGATAGTGGCGCGAACAATAAAAAGGAGGTCTATAAAAGTTTAATTTACATATGGCCACCTAGGTGTTATTTCACCAACGCCAATTTAGCATGTATGTCAGGTCTTTTACTCGTATCAAATTAAAAGATACCTTGGTGTATACTTGAGATTATTTGAGTTGGCCAAAATGCAACAAAGTAGTCCATTAAAAAACAACTCTACCTATGTTGGATTAAATTGAACTTTTCACATTTTAATTTTTAATATTTACTGCTCTACTGGCAATAGTGAAAATATCTATAACTATAGAATTTAGCAGTAGGATGTGAATTGTTTCTAATGTTATCTTACATGCTTATTACTATACATATTCATGATATGATAACCAACGTGCTTTATTGCTAGCAAACCTATACATAATTAATTATATGCCAAACTCTTAAAAACCCTAAGATGTCTTCTAGCATCTCCATCTAATATAAGTTGACGGAGGTACTTTCTGTTAACATGAGCATCAATTTCCCAATCCGTAGAGACCGACAAGGTACGCCTAAGGTCATCATTGGTGCAAGTCAAGTCTTGTGTCTCGATTTCGGAACATGTTATTGACGTATCAAAATCATATCTATGACGCCTTGGTTTAGAAGGTCCTTCATCATCATTCTCTGTAACCTGACCCTAAGCGTATCTTCCTAAGTAAAGAAGGTCTTTACTTAGGTAGTGTGTGAACGTGACGCATAAATAGTAATATACAGAGGAAACGCAGCCATAACACCACTACTTCCTCTGTACTCTGTAAGGGCCTTTTTGTTGGTAAAAGTACATTTTACAAGTCATAATTTTCAAATACAATTAAATTAAATACACATAGTCACACATTACGGTGCCTGTTTACATATTGATTAGTGATTAGCGCGAGTCCATACAAAAGCTACTCGCAGTTACAGCAAATGTATACTCGCACTTACTACTTAATCACTAATTAAGTATAAACGACCGATAAGTACGTGGTGTTGTGTAATGTGTTCCTGGTGGTTGCCAGGCCCCTATATCACCAAATCGACAACTGTCGCCTGACATTGACAATTCGACTTACATGGCTGCGTCGACAGGTTAAGGTGGTTGCTGGACAGCTTATTGACCCACCAATGTACGTGGAATTGTCATTGTGAGATGAAAATTGTTAAGATGGTGAAATAGGGCCCAGAGCTCCCAAAAATGCGTCGAATTGACAGAGAGGGACTTGCATCTGTCGTCACAACGGAATTCTCTAACCAATAAAGAATCGGTAACGCGAGTATTCTACTTACTTATTCTCATTCATATTCTGCCTACTCACGTTTATGTTGGACATAAAACATTCTTCCCGCTCGCACTGTACCTAGACCTAGTAACAGACGAATTCTACATCTCCGACATAAACTCAATTCTATTATACTAGATAAACTGGAGTGGCGAGCGACCATAGTTTCCGTTAGCTTGGTTTAATTTCAATTCCCAATTCTAGATAAGATAAGAAAAATCATGCATTAAACTGTCATGCGATTTCAAGGAAAACCATTTTGAATCGCAAAATCACTAGTATGGTTGTTGAAAAGCACTTAATGATCGAAAAGCAAAACTATTACAATACGATTAAAATCAGTTAACGATTCCGATGTTAGCTACTAGTAGCGCCGCAAAGGTGTCAGAGGGTTCGGGCGGGTATGCGGGAGGCGACTCGAGGCTAACTTCAGAATCGTTAACTGATTTTAATCGTATTGTACAATGTTTCCCTTTGATGTCTTAGATAAACATAGAAACGTTAACGAATTTGTCCGTTTAAAATCTAATGTTATTTGGAATGAGATATAGGCAGGCCGTAACTTTTTTGCAACCGTCGTCTTATAAAACATTGCAATAGGATTGGAATGGAATAAAAATGAAATATTCAGCTGCAAAATGGTGGCCCTGATCAATGCATCGATACAAGTTTCAATAAGCAGTGTGTGGCGAGGCATAAAAAACGGTCTATTAGCAGTCCGCAGGGTTGTCCGGTACGTGCGTCGGGCGGGAATTAGACACGGGTCTAGGTGTAGTCTTGAGACAGTACAATGTCAGAAGTGGCAGTTAGGTTATTTTTTACGTTGAGATTTGTGGGAAAAAATGTTGATTCATATGACTTACAGCTAAGTTAACGTTTGAAATAACTATCGTAAGAGACAAGAAATAGTTTTTTTTGTTAAGTCAGTTTTGAAGAAGAACTTTTTAATGTTGGGATCGACATCATCATGACTTCTGAGAGTTCTGACATGCTATAACTTAATTATCTTTGCATCTAGCTTCGTATTGTCATCCAGGTTTTTGATACAGGATAAGACACAATAATTTATCATTACACCTATGAAATTGATAATGTTATAGGTTGAGGTTGTGTTACTCAATTAGTTATTTTTAGATAAAACAGGGCCAAATTTGGTAGAACAAATGTTCCAAAAACATGTTTATACTCGTAATAAGTATCGTGACGGCGAAATATTAGGAAACGATTACAAGAGCCAACCCTATAATTTTTACTCATAAACATAACTAACTGAACATTTATAAACGTAAGTGTTAGTTACTTCCTCGTTCAGTTACCGCTCTATGTCAACCTTCATCGTACCGCTCCAGTAGAATACATTAAACTCAGGAAATCACGAGCCGACTCGATCGCCGATTTATCTTCTCAAATCGTAAATTCTGCCGTAATGATATTTTGCATCCGCCATTTTGATGCTTATATGTAGTCCTCGGTTTACGGAGAAGTTTTGCAATAAATCAAGTTAGGACGTTTTTTAGTGGCAATTTTCTATTAAATTATGAGGTACATTTACATTTAGGAAACTATCGGTCTGTTTTATTCTCTTTCATGTGTGTTTAATGTTGAATGTATGACTGTTTGTATCGTTATAAATAGTTAATACCTTGATTACTTTTGACTACATAAGGTATTTTGAAGGCTGTTTGGACTCATAAACAATCGTCAAACCTATATGTTTGTCTTTATTTGTTACTTAGAAATTTGGGTTTATAAGAAAGGGACATCACTTAGTTTAACTATTAGGCTTCTTAAGATTTATGAAGTCGTTTATTTGTTCTTAATTAGGTACTTACTTGCTTGTGGCATCCGGAGTTGCCAGTTTCGTACACCCCCAAATTGCTTGTTGCAACTGCAGTTGCAAAGCGAACTATGCGACCAATGCTTACTCAATGCTTGACTACCTTTTTTATTCACTACCAAGAATAGCCGATCCCGTAATTTTCCCCGTATGTAGCGAAAAGCGCCTACGGCGTAGGCGCCCTAGGCGCGTTCCAGTTGCAGTGAAACTGTTAAAATCCGAAATCAAGTGAGCGGTAAAAAATTACAGGCAGTCTAAAACTCAAGGCAATCAAGCACTTATATAGCAAAAAGCTTCGCCTTTAACGTCAAACGTAATATTTATAATTTTCTCCTACTAATGCTTTTCCATATCAAAGTGAAGTAATTACTGTTTCCACCACAGAAATCCCTTTCTATCCAGTTGGTTAATTCGTACCGTGAAGTTTCACCTCGAGATAAGTGGTTAATAATCGATAATTGTCATGTTGCGGGTTCGATCCTGGTTGAGCACGTTTCTATCTTGACCTAGTGAGAACTGGATTATGCGTTAGGTATGGAAATGTAGACCTTATTGAGTTTATTAAAAAAAATAGGCCGGTTAAATTTTTTTTTTCTTGTTGACAAGGTTACGTCTTCTGGGTAACTCTTTAAACGTATGATTGTATGAGGTTTAAAATCCACTTAATCTCCTAAAAGGGACGGATAGGGTAAGCCTTCTTCCATACAAATGTTGTGCAAGTTTTTCTTCATATGTGTTTGCGCTATAAATATAAGTTTTAGTCAGTACACTCATTTTTTTGTTAGCTATTCACTTGTGTTTTATTTTTTTTATTGTTTTCAAATCTAACAAAATTTTTAACATCATGGCATGAGTAAATCCAATACGAACAAGCAAAAAAACGAATATTCTGCAGTTCCAAAACCGACGAAAAAAAAACTTGCACAACGGTTGTATGGAGAATGCCTTGCCCTACCCGTCGCCTTAACATGGTAGACGTCCAATTTATAGTTTTTTTGTTAGGAAACTGGTTGTCTCCTGGCTTACCGGCAAGGAATAACAACAACAAAAAATTGATTAACCCTAATATCAACCTTTTATTCGTTCAGTAACGCCAATTTTTTTCTGTCTCTATTTTTGTTTACGTCTTTTCGTTGGTCGTATAAATCCAGGGTTGTGTTGAGATTTTGAATGCCATTTTTTTATAGGCAGTTTTCTAACTCTATCACGTTGTATCTTGGCTAACGTGACAGAATAACAAGAATAAATAATTGATTGATCCAAATAATATCGTGAACGGAGACGAACGTAAAATGTAATATACTTACGTGTCGTTTTTAGGGTTCCGTACTCAAAGAGTAAAACGGGACCCTATTACTAAGACTTCGCTGTCCGTCCGTCCGTCCGTCTGTCTGTCACCAGGCTGTATTTCAAGAACCGTGATAGCTAGAGAGTTGAAATTTTCACAGATTATGTATTTCTGTTGCCGCTATAACAACAAATACTAAAAACAAAATATTTTTTTTTAAGGGGGGCTCCCATACAAGAAACGTGATTTTTTTGCCGTTTTTATAGATAAAAATAGTACGGAACCCTTCGTGCACGAGTCCAACTCGCACTTGGCCGGTTTTTGCTATATTTTTGTGAGTATGCTTGTCTCTCTATATCTTTAATAAATAAATAAACTTTGGGTATAGGTGTCATGCACATCAGTTGTTAACTTGTTGCATGACACCCTCCCATAAAATACTGTTTACCGTACAGTACAAACTTCGATTAAAATACGCCTTTCATTGGAAGTATATTTTTTGTCTGTTTTAAATCACGTCCAAACGGAACTCGCTCAATACATATAATTGTATGCTGTCGAAAATAACTTTTAAGGTCAAATATCAATAATAATAGCCGTTTGAATAGTATCATGCAGTAATTTTTTTTCCAAAAAACTTATATTTACAAGAAGTATTTGTAGCTAAGTTTACTAATGAAGTGGTTCATTCAAGAGTTATTTTGAGGCATAAGTTGCTAGCGTAGTTAATAAAATATAATATTTTATCTAGTACTTGCTTTTCAAAGTCAATTCTTCAATTTAGGCATAGGCATATAAGGTACTTGCACCTATGAATGTCGATAAACGACTACCGTTTCGGAAAGAAAGAAAAGAAAGAAAGAAAGATACATTTATTCACTAACAAAGGAAAAAGAAAGCCTCTGCCTTGAGAAAAACAGGCGTAAAATTTAAAACTCAGCGATGTATCATTTTTTTTAATTTTTTTTTTTGAAACTACCTTGCCACGTTCAATTTCATCCCTTTAATGCATGATTTTCTGGATAAAATGTATTTTATTTTCTTATCCAGATTATAAAACACATGTATCCAAGTTTATTTTCCGTGATCGACTAACAACCAAACTCAAAAAATTTTATACCAATTTGGATTATATAGTAGTATTATACGTAGATAGATAAATGGAAATAAGAGTCAATAACAAATCCTATAAGTGCTTACAAAACAAATTATTAACGGTTCCGTTTGAACTTTGAAACAACTAATCAAAGGGCTTACAGCTGCGAAAATAATTTACCAAGCAACCTTTGCGATATCCTTCCTATTGATCTGTGGTTATTACCCTCCCAAATTACGAGACACAGCGGACACATGCTGGGTACACAGTTACACACTGGGTATCTGCCGCGCGAGGCACCCTCGGTAGCGTGGACCAGGGACCCGACCATCCCTTACCAGAAAAAAGCCTTTGATCGGCTTAGTGAATAGCCCGAACAATGAACGGGTTTTGAAGAGCAAAGGCATTGGTAGGCGAACGAAAAACCCGCTACAAAACCCTGCTAAGCAGATACCGGGTGGGTTCCTGGTGTGGACATGCCTATGAGGCATGTCTTGCTGCGTTTGTCGCGAGGCACGTCCACACGGAGCAGCCTCGCCGAGGCACCTCGCGCGACAAATGCTCGTGAAGTGTGTAGATACACTACTTGCTGACGCATTAAATCCTAAAAGCTTAAGACCGTATTTTAAATGGCTTTAATGTAATACAAGAAAATAAATATGAAAAGCAAGTAAGTTTCGTAATTTAATTAAAACTTTGTCTCATTTTAATGATTTATTTGTAAATAAACTGCTCCGGTGAACCTTTTATGACTTAAGCCGGAGTAATAATAGTAATACCGAAGACATAAATTACTATGGCGCTCCGGGGCATGTTTCGTAGCTAAGATCGGTTACAGAACGTTCGGCAAGGTCAAGTATTATGCCTCTGGCGATCTTTAATGATAGGATAAAATTTATAAATCACTCTTATAATTTTCGAGCGCTTTTTATAATCTTACGACAGCAGAGCTGTAACATGATTGTAGCATAAAAAAACTCTAGAACTAGTTTTTTTCACTGGTCTTAATAGTTGACTTATTACGATTGTAGATTTCTTTTTACTTTCACAGATCAATGTTTTTGACACATGAGAACAAAACGTTCTGTTACATTTTGTTCCTAAAATTGTGCCTACGTCCTAGTAATTTGTTTGTACATAACTCGTACCAACAATCCGAAAATCATTTCGAGCGTGTTTTATTGATCCGAGCTAACCACACACTTGCACGTAGTAATCACGTAGACGTAATCACCAGGTTGAATTATGGTATTCTTAACACCGACCCACAAATAAAAGCTTGTTTGCCCATGCCATTAGAGACGGAAGGTGAAACTGATGTTACCGAGAAAAACGTCTTATTAGAGTAGCAACCACGTAGGTATTATGGCGTTCTAGCCTAGAAAGAAGCCTCCAGACCTGTGGAAGCGTGATCGACTAACATTTGTTCCCCAAGTAAACAATCGTAACTGAGAAAAGCCAGAGAATTATACGACTGACATGTATTTATTTACCTGTCATACGTTGCGAGGCAAATAAGCGCGGCGCAAAAGGCAGAAGGCAGTAACTCAGCGGTGTAAAAACATGAGCTGGCTTCCTCTTGTTAAGACTGATCGTAAATTTTGATTCGAGTTTCATTTTATGTTTAATATTAGCATCTTGTGGTAACACCGGTATAACAAGTTTCTCGAATTGAATGTATAATTCGATTGTTTAGTTTTTTTTAACATCCTTAACATTTTTTCTAGGTCATGTTTGGAAAGGCACTATTGAAACAGTGTGTTCAATAGCTATTCATACATTGTTATTATGACACCCCGTGATTTGTACTTGTGACCTCTCTGACTTTGATTCATTTTACTCATATTTATGAAAGCATACACAACGAAGCGTTACTCACATCACATTCACAAAACCTTCAAGCCAATCTAGCATGTATTATAAACCGAATAGTGCATACAATCGTTCGAACGCAACCTTTTTATGCATTTGGCTTTGTTGCCGTCTGTACTTAATTTTTTTTTTATGATTTATTGATTTTGATACGGTTTCAAGGCATTAAAATGGTTTTATGAGTTTTAAAATAACTTTACAGCCTTGTTTGAATAGGTGATGTTACTAAAAGCTTTCGACGTACATAATACGAGTATAGAAACGGTCAACCAACATGTTATTTATCAACAATTGCGCATTAAGTAGAAGTTACTAGTGTTTTTAAATGTACTTCGTAGATAGCCTCGTATGCCTACTATAACTTAAATAAATAATGACAAATCGTGAGTCTAGTTGAGCGAGCGAGCGAAGCGAACGAAGTTCTCCGTTTCAGCTTGGGCAAATTTTATTTCTTATGTCCGGCGTCTGCCCGGCTGTTTTCTACAGGTCTCATTTCACAAGCAATTCTCGTGACATTTTGAGGACAGGATCAATAATTATATAGATTTTATTATCATTACAGTTTTCCAAAATAAAAAAAATGTTTGGACACCTTAACCGGTGAATTATCTAGTAGACGTGACAGTAACATTATGAGAAGGTTAGGTTAGGATATTCCTGTTAAAACTCCCAAAGTGTTAACCCACAACCCAGCATAAACTTATAAAGAGGTTGCGATATTTTTTACGTGCAATTACATTTTTGTTAGAAGGGTTTTAAAGCGACCTAATTTCATACACGCCTCGGCATAATACCTTCATTAAAACGCTTGTCGGCTGCAAACCCTGTCAAATCTCGATCAAAAGAACTTTTGTAATTTCGTAATTCACGGTCTTCTATTGAAATGAACTACCATCGCTATTTAACGTTAACGAGTCATAAACCAAAACCTTTGAATTTTATCGCCGAGTTTAGATCTTTTTGTTGCTATATAGTCTCTATTGAATTAACTCAAATCTTTTATTTAAATCTTGACGCTTTACTATCATGATTTTCATATGCTTTAAATTATGTAGAATATAATCTCCTACTTTGTTATTATTGAATCTTATCTATATACTAGGGCAGATGGTTTTACCACTTAAGTCATAGATCCATTTGCTAACCGGCGAATTGTGCCATTTATTTTCTGATCGATCGTTGTATCGATTTTTTTAACAGATCCTAGTTCCCTCTAGTTTGAAGTACTGCAGTTATTTATATCTGGGGACACGGTAGTGCCCCCGCCAAGACGAGCCAAGCGAAGCGCAAGGGCAGGCACTACCTATTTTTTCTCGAAGCGCTTCGTCGTTTTTTTTAACCATTCATAACTTGTGTTTGGATGATACCAGATAAATAAAATTCTCGGGATATGATGTTAATAGTAAACTTATTAAACATGTAAAGTTTCAATTGCATAGCTCTTATACTTGAGATTCTATTGATATCTAAAAAACGCCGTTTTCGTCACTGACTCACTCACGTTGATCATCAAAACCTCTAGGGTACTTCCTGAAGTCCTAGAGAGCTGAAATTTGGTATGTAAGCTAGTATTAGTACACAATCAACAAAACAATTCAAAAAATTTGAACCTTTACACCCCAACCCCTTAAACTAGGGGATGCAATTTTGTATGAGAGAGGGACTCCTTATTATAAATAAGAAAATACGTATTTCAGGATTTTTAGTAAATCACCCCCCTACCCTTTAAATTAGGGGATGGAAGTTTGTATGGGTTTTCCTATACACTTCTTTAGAAATTACCTTACAAAAAGGAATGAGATCCCACCAAAAACATTACATGTAAAGTGACTGCCAAGACTCGCTAGCTCATATAGATTTCAGCGTTAAAAAGATATCAGATCATAAGGAGCGCCAAGCTTCCTACTCCACACGGCGTAACCTACCACTACCAGCCACACTCTAAAAATTCTATATCTTGGCTAAAAAGTATAGACCCGTCGCTTATTAATGTCGCTTATAAATTCATTCAGCGCGAGAGTATGCGGCGACTGGGATGTGTCCAACAAAGCTATACTTTCTAGCCAAGATGTAGAATTTTTAGAGCGTGGCTGGTAGTGGTAGGTTTCGCCGTGTGGAGTAGGAAGCTTGGCGCTCCTTATGATCTGATATCTTTTTAACGTTGAAATCTATATGAGCTAGCGAGTCTTGGCAGTCACTTTACATGTAATGTTTTTGGTGGGATATAACCTCGCTTTTCATACAAACCATATATATTTCGTTTCTCCGGTACGTGTTAATTACATATATAACAAACGAAATATGACAACGTCTAACACAAGTACAATGAGGAGATTACGAGCAAAACGCTAGCTGACGAGGTAAAAGTAATTTGTAGGACCCGGTAAGCGAGTCCAAAAGTAATGAAAGAATGTTGCACAAAGCAAGAATGCCATTAACTACATTCGTTTTATAATAACTTACGGCCTTTTGGATTAAGATGGTAGAATAGGCACCACCCATCCGTCCTTTCGTAACTCTCAGGGTTAAGTAGACGATACGTGCTTGACGGATCAAATCACATTCTCAACAAAAAACGCCCCATTTTGTATTGAGGCTTTTAAATTTCGACCCAATTGACAGGAATCCTCACTTGTGTAGAAAACACCGTTTTAAAATCTTGAGTTTTTGTGAAATTTTGCTTAAAATGACTATGCAATTGTATCTAGTATCTATTGACCTTGCGAAACACGGCTACTGCGTTTAGGTTTTTCGCTTAATACGATTTTAATGTGACTAAGATCAAGTCTAGATAATTTTTTACGTATTATGTGTTAAATCCGCGTTGAAAATAACAAGTTCAGCTTAGCTCATGTTCTATTGTTAATTAAATCACATTTTTAACAATTTACCTTTAGAATCACAGAGCGAAACATGTGGGCCAAGGCTTGCTCAGCATATAGCACGTACACACGCTCAGGTTAAGGATTTTTACTGGCAGTAAAAAACTAAATATTAGAAAACAAAATCATGTTAACTTTACGAGTCGTTTTATTCAGGTCAAGAAGCCGTTAATGCTTTAGTTTTTACTCTCGATGGCTTAATAAAGATTACTTTAGTTATATATAAAACTTGTTTTCACACAATTTAATGCTTCTCTAAATGAAGTTATTACTGGTAAAGTTAAAGGAGCTATCAGGTATAATAAAGATGGGAGAATGCTAGCTCAACTAAGTCCAGCTATAACAAAACAAAGTCGTTTAGAATATTTATAAACATTAACAGCGTACAATACTCAACGTGTTATTCGCAATAAAAACGCAGTACCTTTTACGGAACAAAAACACAACACATTTCAACTTCTTTAATATTCACATCGTGTGCGTATATGAATAGACGATTATGGCGAAAAGGGGTCAAAAGTAGCTTTAGAAAGGTCCCCGTCGTGACTACGGGGCACAGAGTAGACACGTGTCTAGGAGCCAATGTCGATGACATCGTGTCAATACTTTGTGTCAAAAGGCTCAGATCCAGCTAGTGACACGTGTTGTCTTCCTTAGCGAACAGGATGTTTAATTATTTAACTCGTATAAAGTAATGACTGTTTTACTTAGTAGCGTGTGTCTAGTCAATGTTATTACAAAATTGCCAAGTTTTAATAACAATAATGTTACATCAAGTAAATAAGGTGTGTAATGTTGATAATGAGAGTTCTCATTAAATATGAAAAATAAGACAAGTTTTGTTATGTACTTATTATAATGTAGAATATAAATAAATAAAAACAGTCGCATACGACATTAATTTCCCTGCAATTAGTAATTCATAGAAGTAGGTAGCTGTAGAATCTAATAACAACATTTTCAAACGGTATTAAAAAGTTACATCGATAATTTCCTATAAATTGCCAATGAGCATAATCAGGGCCTTATACGGTGGAACATATGCCTCAGATGATACGTCAGTACAGTTTCATTTAATGGCTTGGTAATATTCCATTAAAACGTAAGTGAGCTGATGATAGTTAAATGTAGTTTGTTTACATTACTGCTATGCTGTAATGGGAATTCTTTTTTTTTTTCGGATTAGCTTACACCAATCAACCTAGTCCCAAACTAAGCAAAGCTTGTACTATGGGTACTAGACGACGATATACATACTTATACAGATAAATAAATACTTAAATACATAGAAAACAACCATGACTCAGAGACAAATATTCGTGCTCATCACACAAATATATGCCCTTCCCGGGATTCGAACCCAGGATTCGAGCTTGCTTGTTAGTAAAATGACAATTTCGGTATCGTGCCGTGGTCTCTGGAGCATATCATTAAATGTGTCAATCAACTATTTATTGTTGTTAGTCTGAACCGTGAGCCAGGAAACACCATGTCAGATTTAGAAATGATGTGAGAGTTAGAAACAACATGGACCTGAAACATGTTTTGACGTTGGCCCAAAAAAAGGAGCTGAAAACGCACATTTGGACTAAAACCAGTAAACTCACAGTTTCAAAAACTGGTCAAAAAGTGATCCCGGACACATCCATGGAAATAAGCGAGAGAAAAACGTCGATTGAGCCAAATAGTAGATGCCCTTTTCATTTCAATCACGATGGTTTTTATCATTTTTCCATTCTCCAGTTTTGATAAATTTACATAATAGTTGAAGTAAAAATGTAGTCCATATTCAAAGGCTGTATATGTACTTATATAGGTATGCGTGTTGACACGATATATGTTAAATAGGAAGCCTAGAGAAAAGGCTCTGAGATATCGCGCGCCAGGAAGTGAATATAAATTGCGAATAAGTCAAGGATTCTAGATGCAGAGATGTGCACATCAACTTTATACTGCTACTTTATTTTATTTTACGTCCTTTAGCCGACTTCGGGAAATGAAGGTTTTTTTACAGTCGTATTCGCTTTTTATGTCTGTTTACGGATAATGCGAATTTGGGGAATTGTTTTTACGTCTAGCTTATCTCAATAGATTTCCTTTTGTTAGGATATAAAATCTTTCGGCTCTGAACTTGAAAACTAAAATTCGAATTTCAAAAACTAAAAGAGCGTGGCAAATTTGAAATCGAGTCTTTAAGTTAATAAAGCGCAAGATGTCGAAAATATCCAATCTGAATTCCCTACCTTGAACGCCGTAAAAAGGGAACGTTTTAATAAAAAAGTTTCATTTCGACTATTGTTACTCATTATCTGAACACAAAAGGTAAAGACCTCATCTGGCGTCACGTATTACAATGAAACTCGTAATCGGGCGATCCTTTTGTTCAATGCCAACTCGGAAATGTCCTACATCTTCATTAATTCCTTCGGCCGCACTTTGCAGCGTTTTTGTTAAGCGTTGTTGTAAGTGCTCCTTTTACAATAGCGTTTTTGCATTATTGTTTCCGCTTTAAGCTTTTGTAGCTTTTAATTCATATTCAATCTCAAAAATTTAATTTCGAGTTAGAACAATATTGTTTTGTGTAATACTGCTTTCATTTCAGCGTTTGGGGCTTTAAATTCAATCAATAAACTTTATTTCGTTAGGACAGAAGTTATTTGTACAACAAAAGTGTAGTTGAACCTAGTTACACAGTTATACATCTTGTTGTTATTACGTTACAATTAAAAGGTGTTTGATTATTAATACCTTGCAACACAATTATAATTTAAAGATTTAACAACAATTTTATATAATTTAAAGAATTAACAACAATTTTAATTCAACCTTAAATGGCATTTTAGTATAAATATTGGAACGATCTCCATTCTTCCATAATTGTGTGTGATAATAACACCTAAGGAAAATATAATTAAGAAATTAAAACGTTAATTTAAAATCCGCCTTCAATGTCGCTTAAGTTGAAATCGATTCATAATATCAAATAATAAACAAATCTTTTGTACAAAAATAGAAGACGATATTAACTCGGATTGTCAGTACTATTCGATATAAAAGACAGGAGCTACGATATTTCGAGTCAATTGAAATTGACGGGTTTTGTCTGCCTCCATGTCCGCAGATTCACTTGACATTTATGAATAAAACATAGTTCTAAGTATAGTTCGTTTGATCGTCGCGGTATGACGGCCATTATAGAGACGATGATATATGTCAAAATCATTGTACCTTTTTGCGACGTTTATGAGGTTTATTCTACTTTTAAATAATATTCACTTTAGACTCTAGCAAAGTTGAAATCTATCCTGTCATTATTATCAAATTATCCTTTGGTATCTTTCGTGACATTTGCGTTAAACTTAAGATAGTTTATGTTTTCACATTGACTAGGTGCAGTTGTTCATTTACTACATTTGTTTCAAAGGTGTAATTTGTGTCAGACACGTTCATTTTACAAATTTAATTTAATCTTCAAACAAAACCAGATCAAATTGTTTGCTCTATTCGCTGTTAAAACACTGTAAGTACATCCTTTAAGGAAGTAGCAATGGATCTTTAAAACGGATATAATCCGGAATCGAGCAAATATGTTCAATAACGCGGAACCTAAAAGGGCCTTGGCCGGAATCAATAGTATTTGTATGACCATAACACGTATGATCACGATTCATTACCGTTTAGGGTAGGCAGAGACAAGTGTCATAAATTATAGCGCCTTGATTTCCTGAAAGATAAAACGACAGAGTAAATAAAGGGTTGATTTCTTCTTTTGTTCTACAGTTATAACAAGCTTTGCAAGGTTGGGCCTGTCAAAAC
Organism: Epinotia brunnichana; assembly: GCA_963854355.1. Taxonomy (NCBI): domain Eukaryota; kingdom Metazoa; phylum Arthropoda; class Insecta; order Lepidoptera; family Tortricidae; genus Epinotia; species Epinotia brunnichana. The sequence goes on along the minus strand of OY977950.1, from coordinate 27,250,645 downwards.
TTGTCCACACATTTTTATGGTTCTTATAACCATGGATAATATTGGATAAAGCATAAGCATTATTAAGACAACATTCTCTACCTCTCTACTCCTCTCTCTCTATTTATCTACTAGTTGACCGTTACTTATGTGAAGATTAAATTCATCATCATCATATCAGCCGAAAGACGTCCACTGCTAGACATAGGCCTCCCCCAGTACGCAATAGATCAGCGATGGTCGCAGTGATATAAGGGCTTTGACAGCCCGAAAGCCACTACCAGAATAATAATAGGCCTCCCCCAAAGAGTTCCAAATTGACCGGTCCCGCGCCACCCGCATCCAGCGGACTCCCGTGACCTTTACCAGGTCATCAGTCCACCTTGTGGGAGGCCTACCAAAGCCGCGCCTTCCGGTAGGAAGATTACATTAAGGTTGCCTTAAGTTCCATCTAGTACTTAATTTAACCAATATTCAACCGGAAAATACACGAAACAAATTAGTAACTTTACACGCATGACTTTTGACGTTATCATTCTTTATATTTTACCTCAAAACCATCACGAATTGGTTTCTCACAAATCCCCTAAAGTGATGACGAAACTCCATTTTTGAATTTTGAAACGAATAACCCTATATAAATTGTTTACCGCGTACGTATAGTAAGACGTAATAAAATCCAGTAACTAAATCACTGCCAATTTTTATAAAATCCACTCTTTAAAATATATATCCGGTGTAAAATAAGACCAGTAAGACCACTAAATCTTCCGAAGACCGCGGACGTCTTAAAGTTAAATAATATATGGCATTTTATGCCATGTACGGCGGTGCTATCGTATGTGTATTATTCCGTCGTATACAAGGGCGACCAGTTCAGTTTCCTGGCTCTAGGTAGAAAGATTGCGAATACAATTATAACTAGCACGATAAAAATGCGTGATAGTTGTATTTCAAATTATAAACTGTTTTTATTATGTATTAGGCTCATGATGTAAAATTGTTTTAGTTTTAGTTACATCTCTAATTTTCTTTGTTAAGTATCGATAATTTGTGTTTTGTATACTGAGTTTTTTAATCAGGATTATCGACTATATCGGGATGTTTATAAAAAACAATTATCAGAAGGTATAAAATGCTATATGATAAACAGTTTTTGCTTGGTTTATTTATAGCTAAGCATATGGAAATGTGCTCCGTATCTTTGGCAATGATATCATATTTAATGTAAGGTTTTTTCCCACAGCCAAGCAACATGCAACGTTCATATTTTTTGCCCGCATGCATCCATTATCTAGTTTAAAATTGCACCCTGACTCACATCTGTCTGATTACTTGTAAATGTGATTAATTGCTAATTGGTATCAAAAAAATGCATACAGACGTTATAATTAACGAGTTTTGCAGTCTAGATGTAGACCAAATACAAATTAGGCAAAAAACCAGGGTAATAATACTAAGCCGAATTTTGGCTGCACGGCAAAAAGCTACCTCGGCTCACCTTGAGCCGAGTGGGCGGGCCGAACTTGATTTAGTTGCCATCTGACAAACCCTTTTTTTCTCCTGAATATAAATAAGACGAACAAAAAATATAAAGTCACGAGGTTTTTTCCCTCGAATATTCCCCCAGGACGGCAGGGAGGAGTTTAGCGAAAGTAAGATTTGAATAATAAAGCGGCGCATTCGCTTATGGTCGTACACGGTGTGGTGTTGTTTTTATGTTCCTTCGCGATAGTGCCCCAACTTTCCCCCCTTCCTAAACCCTGAAATATGCTCTCCATTTCGGCGGTAACTTTCCAGATATACCCCTAATCCTTTCACATCTTCGGTATAACGAGGAAAAATAGATAACACCGCCCTTGTAACGCAGTTCGCTTCCTACATGGTTTGATAATAGCTTCCTGTGTCCTTACACATCCTCCTCTGTCAATGTTTTACACTTCGATCAACGCGGAAGCATTTAAACTCGGAAGAACTCGTTTTATGAGCGTTGCAAGATTAGTAAAAATAGACATGAATTAGGTCAGCGAGCAGCGACGCGAATTATCAACTCCATAATATATTCCAATTGCGTTGTAAAATCTTCTATCTGTCAACTCGTTGAATAGTCTACTTGTTTGTAATAATAATTCCTTTGATAACAATTTCATTAATAGTAAGGACGCGGCTTAATGGTGCAAAGCTATGAATACTAATTCATCGTGAACAGATTTTTGCTGGAGCCTGCCGCTGGGGCATGCCTGAAATAATAATCGCCCAGACTACAATTAACTGATCCGACCTCTACTTGATAGTCATATTGATATATAAATATTGAATATTGTATATTGAATCAGGCTTTCAGTCGACTCTACTAACCAGCTGTTTCTTTTGTCCACAGACGAAGAAGAACAACCCGAACCACATCAAAAGGCCGATGAACGCGTTCATGGTGTGGTCACAAATAGAACGCAGGAAAATTTGCGAGCAAACACCCGACATGCACAACGCAGAGATCTCTAAGAACCTGGGCCGCGTTTGGAAGACCCTTAACGACGTTGAGCGTCAGCCCTTCATAGATGAAGCGGAAAGGCTCAGGCAGCTACATATGAGGGAATACCCAGACTATAAGTACAGGCCTCGCAAGAAGGCGGCCAAGCCCGCTCAGCGCACCGGCGCTGTCTCAAAACAAAAGCGCAAGCAGCGGGCGGACTCTAACAACAACAGGGGAGTCTCCAGACGGCGATCAAGGCCCACGCCACCGTCAGTCCCGAGCGTCCCCGTAGAAACACCAGCGCCGACCCTGTTGCCGTTACCAGCGTCACCAGCCGGCTCACCAGACTCTCCAGAATCCGCCTGCTTCTATGAAGACAGCAGTCGCCGCGAGCAGTCAGACCTTACCGATCTCTATTCGATCACGGATCTGCTCCCGCTGCCGACGGACTGCGAAGTTGATCTGGACGCGCTCACGGATATGGAATCCTTTGAGACCGCGTCTTCGTCCTCGGGGTCGCACTTCGAGTTCTCCTGCACGCCGGACGTTTCGGATATGCTGAGTGAGATTGGCGTGGCGGGCGACTGGGTCGACCACACGTTCTCGTCGTACCTCACGTCCTCTTAGAGCGCACGCGGGTCGCCACGGCCGCAGCCGTTTCACTGATCTCATGCGGTCGGCCCTGTGCCCACCAAGGCCGACGACGCGGCGACCGCTGCCGCCCCGCCTAGAGAGTGCCTACATCCAATGACGTGTCGATTTGGATTCAATGTACAAAGTTATTTAATAAGGATCGAGGGTGAACTTTTATTTAGTGATCAACCAACCGTTCGCGGTCGAATTCTTCATGAGTTCTTAACTTTGGTTTCTTTAGTTTCTTGTAGAAATAAATCGAATGCTCTGCGACGCTTCAGGTCGCTATTGTCGGGTTTAAAAACATAGGCTGTGAGTTGGTTCTCGTTTACGTCGCTTTTGTTTAAATTTAATGTTGGTAATTTCCAAAGATCACGGCACGTCTCAGTACAGAATCCGTCTCCTCTCCGTCGCTCCGGCTCCGGTCGGTGCCGGGTCGGTGGTCGCGTCCGTGTTCTATACGTGTACATTACTCGACTTGGCTTCTAGTGCATTCTGAACCAATCATTTCTCGAGTAATTTCACTCTTTATTTTATTAACAATTTGTACTTTAAGGGCAATCGTCTGTTTTACTTTGAAAGTGTCTTAGATGAAATAATTATTGTATCATTCGTTGAATAGAAAAATAAGACTAGAATAGTCATGTTTGTCTTGCGTTCCATTCACTGTACGTAAGTTCATATTATACTTTGATGCACGTAGGTGATAGTTTGAGAATTATGTTTTTTTGTCAGAAGCTAATCGGTATGTCATTGAAAGAATTTCGGAGTGCGGGAATTTTGAGAATGTTATAGAGCGGTTTGAGCCCCTACTGCGGTCCTTTTGTATGCAGTCGCACGGGCGCTTTTGCAGCTCTAAGATTTAATTTTGCCGTGCGACTTTGTCTGTAAATTGGTAGGGGTTCTCGGGTGAGATTTCTATTCGAGTTGGTATTGCTATTATGTATGTTAGAATGTTAAGGTAAGATATAATCTCTGTTCAATGGTAAGGCATGAAATTAAAAATGTATATTAACGACGGCACCCAAATTGGATGCGAAGGGACACTTTTCTCTTTCTTTCTTCACGCAAATCTTTTGAACACAAACGTCTATAGAAAGATACATATCAAAGGGATGTATTGTATCGCGGGACGGTGAAAATAAGTCGGGTCGACAAATGCGTCAGGTTTCAATCAAAATGTTTTGCTATTTCAAACTCTGTGATTTACTTTATGGATTTTCTAAATTGTAAGGTTCTAGTGGAGACTGATAACGCAGTAGATTAGTTTTAGCCGCGCTAGCTTCTCAGAATTTTAATTTTTAAAACTGGTCATGATTATACGGTGCCAATACTGCCAATGTAGCTCTTTGTGATTAGGTGTGTTTTAATTCAGTCTCTTTTCTTCATCTAGATCAAAGCGTTATCTGACGATTACATTACTTTTTAGAAGCATTTACTTTTTTAGACAGTGTTTTGTTCTAAATTTAGTAACAAGAGTTTTTTTTCTACTACCCCACCGCATTGCAAGGAGTTTCATTCAGCACTTGGTATAAATAAATTTACTGTGTACCTATTTTTGATAATTTGCTTTATTATGGAAATCTGGTTACATCATGATATACAAGTCGTGATGGCACTGATGTCAATGATGAAACATCCGATGGTATAATTGATGACGGTAGTAAAGATGATGAGCCAGAGTCCCACAGTAACGCAGAAGCTAAATTGTAAATTGTCGCTAAAGTCTGTCAATTGATTGAAAATGGTGTCACTTAGTTAGAAGGTAATGTTTACAAGATAATTCCACAGTCATTAAGATTGATCCTTCTAAAATCACTATTTCAAGTGAAATCAATATTTGTAGGATATGTGTGTCCTTCATAAAGTAAGGGATCCGTTGTGGAAGAAAATGCTTTACCAATATTATTATATTCTTATAAATATATATGTAAAAAACGAGTTCATGTATAACTTAGTAAGTGTCTATGAAATCCAATTATTTAAAATGCATAAATACATACATGTTATCTATACATTAATGTAATTGCAAAACTGTAAGTTTAACTGTATTGTGTGTTCTAGGGCGATATTATTATATTAATAATACTTTATAATTATGAAAAGGGAATAAAAAAAAATTGTGCCTAATATTGTCTTGGAACTCTTCTATGTATATTTTAGTGATGCTCAACAACTATTTTTAAGCGCGTAGTGTTCTGTAGATGCTGTCAAAATATCTAATAGTATACTATAAAATACAAGTAAGATTTCCTTTAATGCCAGATTTGCATTTTCTATTAGTTTTGCTTCATTAATAATAATAATACACCTGAAAGAAATTATTGCATTAACTTTTTATAAAGTGTGATTTTGAAGTAATTTCTTAGAGGTAAATTGTAAACTATATTTTTGCTACGTAAAACGTCCCTCCATAATTTTCAAAATTTTGACAATAATGTATTATTTCCATCACATTCTTGATCTGGTTTCTTCGTATACAATTTCTAAGTTACTTTATTTACTTACTTTTATATGCTGATGCTTTTATTTCTGTACCAAATACAAAATCTCAACAAAAATACAAAATCCAACGAGAAAAAGCAATACTTAAAAGTCTTTTAGAAGATTAGAGAGATAAACAACGCTCAAATTTAGAATTTAATATATCCTCAACTAATGAAAATAACTAAATAAATTAACATAAATACAGATATTACTCAAGTCGGGGATTTTGATCTAAACAATGAGAAATGTATCATTAGTATTGATGACATCCATACCAAGACAGGAAAAACAATACCAAGTGATTTTTATTAGTGAGGAGTAGAAGTCGCAACCTGTAGTCTATTGCAACAAAACTAGCAAAATTAGTTTTGATTACAATAGGTTCAAGTGTTCGGCAATAAAAAATAACCCCGAGATATCGATATAAACACAACATCGAATTTAATGTCGTAATTAGCGCTTCTTGTTGTGGTTCTGAATTGGAATTATCAGGGTTTGATGTTTCTTTTTAAATGTTTAGATGTATAACTTGGAAAACTTGAAGCCTTCTTCGGTATGTCCTCTAGAGTTTGATCCTTTGCTTTCAAGCAGGCTTTCCTTCTTAGCTCATCTTGTAATTGAAGGTATATATAAATTTATTGCGTGTAAATAAGTACCTATTGAAACTGTTAATAATAAACGTCAAAATAAAGCGATACTGTGAGAAAAATTAGAGGGTATAAATATGCGTCTCAAAAATAAATATCATAGAGGACGTAGTTAGTTGTTGTAGGTTATATATGTAATTAATAATTGTTGTGCTTCATTTAACAGCTTTGGGCTTGACATCCAAGTAAGTAGATGAACCCGATTATATAGCAGCACATAGGCCTCCCTAACTTTAACATTGTAAAATAAAACTCTTAAATTTAGTGATTTGTACATGCGATTGATCAAAATGTTAGTGATTTACTCACAGAACTGAAAAGTTGAAAATATTCTCGTTATGTTATGTGTTTGAAAATTGAATCGTAATTATATCTCTGTATAATATGTATGTATCACGATTGTTGATTTAATTGATAAGTCTCTTCTATCGTAAGAATTGTTTCCATTTCGTCTTTGAGATACAACGAAACTGTCCTTTTAGTTTCTTCATCGTCCTGCCCTGCACATCATATAATCTTATTAAAATATTATCTGGTATCTAATTGGTGTCTATAAGATGGTTAAAATTAAACATAAATAACACTTGTATTGTATATCAACATCTGTAGTGGATGCGTATTATTGTAATAATAATGTTATTATCCGATTCGTTGTTGACGTAGCTGTGTCATTAATGATTATTGGTATAACGATAAAGCTAATGATAATGATAAAACAAACAAAAAATTTCGCACAATCTGAGTCAAGGAACTAACATAGGTTAAACAGTAATAGTTAGATATTAATGGTTATAATTAAGTAACAGATAAACTTGCAGTAATAGACGTGATCAATTTTGAAGATTTTAGTTGTCATGTTTACGTTGAACATATTGTTCACGATCCTCTTTCCAAGTCCAATTACAAGCTAGTAGGAAGAAGACGTGCATTGAAAGGCATTGATACTAGGGATGTAAGAAATAAAAGCGAATTAAATATCTTCGTAATAGATGCATTTGTATCTGTTTTAAGTCACTAAAACTTAAGGAGACTATCAAACTATTCTTGACGCTTGAATCTTTCGCGTAGTGTTCAAACCGTTGCAACTCGAACGAGTTTTCTAAGCATGGTAAAGGAGGTTGTTAATATTTTCAATTTCGACTTTATTCCAGTTGTTTTACTGTAAATAAGATTTCGTTGATCAAATTTATTAGGAACAAAAAATGTTGATAAAAATGGTCCACTAAACTCTATCAAGTACTGTTAAGGTAAATATAGTGTTACCGCATACGTATACTTTAAAATTGGTATGCTTAAAAGTTGATTGCTGAAATCTTTTGAAAAGTATAATATGCCAAACTTAATCCTACTTTTGTAGCTAGAAAGCAGGGCTTTAATAAATATACTGAATTCGACTGAAAACATTCTCATGTGATTACTTTTTCTGACGCTTTATTTTCATTCTTTTGCCATTGGACTATGTAAATATCTTGTTAATAATACTTCTTAAGGCCACATTTTGTTAAGGATTTTGGGAAATTTGTAACTCACACCGTACCGTGTGTTCCGAACCATTCTAGTCTTTAATAAGATTTAGAACATGTTTGTTTCTAATGTCTTTTACTTCGTCATTCACGTCGTGCGGAGTGACATGCCTTGTTGATTTACCTTTGAATATCGTAGTGGCCTTTATATCATTGATACCTGATTTTATAATTCAATTTATACCAAAAAGAAAAATGAAGCTCTTAGAAACCGTTACCGATGGATCTCTTGTAGTGCTAACCGTTCACTCATTCGGCTACCAAATAATGGGGACATGTTGTTTTCAACTGTAATTGGTTCTAAAATATTGTACATATTAGTGGTCAGATTAATTTAAGATGGAAAACAACGCACGTTTCTCTCGAACGAAACAAAGATGGCCCCCGAGGGGGTGTATTTTATAAATCTTTTGTCCGGCAATAGTTTAAGAGGTTTTTATTTGTATTTATAAGTTATTGTCGAGGGTAGTGTGGTAATTCGACTTTCCCCCCCTCGTCCGTTGTATAAATTATTGACGTGTATTTCTTAAGATACCTACTATAATTGCATATATGTACGTAGTCTTTTAAACTGTTAAGTATGAAATAATAATACTGTAGTTATGGATATAAGGCAAACGTGTACATTTTGTATCGTACTTTGTTTCAATAATGAATATATATTATTATATGGTAAAAATAAATCATCCAGTTTTTTAAAACCACCAGAATTTCAATTGAGACTTCCCCCTTACTCTAGAAAAATAATTAGTAACTGACAGAATTTAATGAATGTAGTTAGAGCTTAAAAATATGAAATTGATACGAGTGTTGTCCCTCTCAACTAGCTTCTGTATTAAATTCTGTCATTGTTGACTATTTTTAATGAACAACACGAGAACCTAAAACAGTGTTTAAGCAATAAGCAAGCATAAAATATCTTTAGTGAAATAAAATACGAGTAAACCTACTTAATTAGTTTGAAGTCTTCGACTTAATTGCTTCAGCACTGCCTTTTTAAAATAAATAGTAAAAAACAAAGGATTAAAATACTGTTACTTGAACCTTAAATTAGTATTGAAGGCGAAAGCGATCCAAGTTAAAAAGTTCTGCAAGTAATTACGAGTACATAAGACACATATACCTACATTAAAAAAATTAAGAAACTAGGATTGGGATACAAATTGAGAGAAAGCAAACGAAAGTTTAAGACGTGATGTAGAAAATAATATCCATATCCGTAATCATATTATTTAGCTAAATATATATATATTCAGCTCTTGTTCTCACTGTGTCTGTTATCAGGCCATTTTCAATAATTCGTGCACCCAATTAGCATAATTTGTTAAACAAAAATTAACTCAGTGTCAGTTTTGTATCGAAAGTTAAGCATACAAATGATGTCAAACTGAACTTTTTTCGCATATAAATAAGGTCTAAATGCATAGTATGATTTATATATTGAAAAGAAAAAGTAGATTTTTATACAAACTAAATACTTAATTGTCGTTACAAAACGGACACTGAGTTAATTTTTGTTTAACAAATTATGCTAATTGGGTGCACGAATTATTGAAAATGCCCATCAACTGTATTTGCATGACTATAGTCTATAACTTATGAGCAAATAAAGAACTGAAACTGAAACTTACAATTAAAAACAAAATGATTTCAGTCAGGATATTAGTAACTAAAATGTGTTTACGAAATTTCGTTTGTTTTGATCAGTTATAATACCTATAGCTAAAAAACTAATTAATGTCCCTATTGTAGGTATGTAGTCCAGTGGGTCGATCACGTAACTTTTCTTACGCGCGTCTGTTAGGTCTAAATGTCAATTTTATATGGAAAAATGACAGTTAGATTGTGATTTTACCGTCAGACGCGCGTACAATGCGTTACGTGATTGACCCACAGAATCACGTAACGTTTTGAACGCGCGTTAGGTAGATCCAACTGTCATTATTCCATATAAAAAGTGACGATTAGACCTACCCGACGTTCGTACAATACGTTACGTGATCGACCTGCAGGTAGTCGATCACGTAACGCATTGTACGCACGTCAGGTAGATCTAAATGTCACTTTTTGTAAGAGAAAATGACAGTGAAATTGTTCTTACGCTCGTTCGAAACGTTACGTGTTAACCCCTCAGCCCTCAGCTGCCACTTTTTGTATGGGAAAATGAAAGTCGAGTTGTCGGACAACTTGCGTTAGAAAAAACCAATCCCTCTGTTCGAATAGACATTATATTTTATTAAAAATGTGTAAGGCAGTTTTATAACAAATGCTTATTCGCACAGTCCAAAACTACATGCAAGAGGACTTATTTAGTTAAGTTACCTACGTACTTCCTATAAGTATATTATACAAGATGTGACAGTGACTAAACATTTTGAAAATGGTGCGCGTTTGGGAGCTGCTGCAGCAATCTGAGACATTAATATTAGTAAGTATTGAATAACAGTACGTAATTTAAGTCAGTACAAGTTAAAGCTTAATTGTTAACAATAATCACAATGAACCACTTCATTGTGAATTACTTAGGGACTATTATTGAAGGATGAAGATGTAGTAGAATCAGGCCTTTAAAACTGTATAAAAAATAGCGATGTCATAGGTAACGATATATTTTGTTATGTTGAAAAATATCGTTATAACAAAAGCAGTATTCTCCATAATGATATAAATACCGTAACACAATGAATCTCATAACATTTTTAAACGAACAACGTTATACTTAATATCGTTTTAAAATGCGAGCCGCGCTGACATCGCACGTGTAGGCGAAACTGAATGCGAGAAAGGGGTAGCCTTTAACGTTATAACGTTATTATATCGCTTAAACAAGTATCACTTTTATATATTGGTTTAGATTTATAACGTTATAATGGATACCGCTATACAGCGCGTCAAATATCGTTTTGAGTGAAACGCTTTAAAAAGCCTAAAGAAAAAATAACGTTATATATAGGTACGATAACATTATGCGAAAAAAGCGCTATTTAAAGGCCTGAGCAGAATACAAAATTGCGGATTGTAAAAAAAAGACCGCCTTGACTTTGCTTGGCAATTACAGTTGCCACAATCTTTAGGGGTAGCGAAGTCTGCTACTCTGGTTGCCAGATCGCAAATGAGTGGTTATACCTATCCTAGCCCTATACAACCGATTTGATACGATCATGCGAGTTTTTTTAACATTGGATTGTCAATTTTTGATAATTGTCAATAAAGTTCATTTTTGACTGGGCAAATCACGATTTCTCGGTTGTACCACTTGTACCTAAAGGGCTAGTATTGACCCTACTATATATTCAATTTACAAATACAAATACTCTTTATTGCAGACCTCACACAAACAAAGCAGTTACAAAGCGTGAGTTTAGTAATTTTATGAGAAATTGTGAAAGTAAATAAGTACAACTACCTTTCTATAAAAATCCAAAATATAAAAGCGATTTTCAGACTTCAATAGTAAGTATTAGATTTGATTTGACGAAACTCATATGTTCAATTGAATTCAATTCAATTTCTTTCTTTCAAACCAGTTGGTCGATCACGTAACGTATTGTACGTTGTAACATTAGCTAACGTACCTACTTCAGGTAGATCTAAATGTCACTTTTTGTATAGGAAAGTTTCAGTTGAGTTGTCCTAACTTACGTTCGAAAAGTTCCGTGATCAGGTTCATAAAATTTTATGTAAATAAAAAAAATAAGACTTAACTACTTGCTATGTTAGAAACATCATTCATAATATTCATATTAATTTATTTCGTATTAATCATACATTGTCATTCATTACATTAAAATATCATAATAAGGTCATTAAAAACAATGTCAACAGGCATTCAATTAAAATTGTTCGTCCAGGAATTCAGCTACCGAATAATAGGCCTTCTGCATCAGCAGGGATTTAAGTTTTAGGATAAAACCAAGGCACGTCCGACAGTCTTTAATAGCTGTCGGTATTTGGTTGTATATCCGCGGACCCAAGACATACATTCCATTGGCCGCTTTCATGAGTCGGTGTCTTGGCACCTCCAGGTCATGCTTCCTCCTATCCTGAAAACGACCGCTGGTCCATATCCTCCTTTGGAATACCTCCAAGTTCTGCCGAACATATTTACCAACCTTGTCACGTTATGTGGACTACCAAGATATTGATAGCCCACGGAACAGCCACAAACGTACTAACTAAAGAAGTAAAAGAGAAAAATTAGGTAGGGGTATTATTTTTTTATTTTTGACAGAGGTTACAATAGTATATAGGGTACGATGGCACGCGGTACAATATAATTTAGGGTAAGGGTTCCAGAGATTTCCAAGGGATTCTTGAGTTAAGTTGAAGGGTATTCGAGCAGGCGGGCGCGCAACCAAAGGAGCGTGTAAATGGGCGCGCAGCTAAGCGCGCGTGCAAGTGAGCGCGCAACCAGGGCCTCGTGAAGGCGGGCGCGCAATCAAGAGCGCGTGTTAGTGAATGCGCAACCAAGGGCACAGGCAGGCGGGCGCGTGTAGGTGGGCGCGCAACCAAGCGTCCGCTCAGGCGGGCGTGCGACCAAGCGTGCGTGCAGGCAGGTGCACAACCAAGCGTCCACGCAGGCGGGCGTGCAGCCCAGCGCGCGTGCAGGCGGGCGTGCAACCAGTGCTTCGTCATGGCGGACGCGCAAACAAGGGCGCGTGTAGGTGAGTGCGCAACCAAGGCACAGGCAGGCGGGTGCCTGTAGGTGGGCGCGCAACCAAAACACGGAGAAGGATCCTTTGAAGTTGCGGGGACAGCTGTGAATTTAGTAGTCTCAAGCTGAGAGACGACGTAAGACCACAGACTACTAAGAGATACTAACGTATCAGACGCACAACTGTCATACAGCCATTTTAGCCAAAAGGGTTCCACTGAAATTGACGAGACCTTTTTTTTTTAATTTTGATGCATGTTTAGGCATGAGAACTGAAACGAACAGCCAGTGTATGGCACAGTGGCACAGAGTACCTATTTTTAATGTATTGTAATAGAGATCTATGTCGGCGGCCCAAATGGGTAGGAAGCAGTGTCGCCCTCCTGCAGGAAGGTTTGGAACTATTACGATGTGTATATATTTATGATCAGCAATGCTCCATTTATGTACAGTAGGCACAGCTCGGCCGAAAAAACTACGGACCAGCCGTAGTTTTTTTTGCCGACCTGTACCTACCTAAGGTGGATAATGAAATTAAAGATAAAAAATGTAAACAAAGAACTGTCAACGTCGAAGTGACGTCTCAGGGGCAACCAACCAGGTTTTGGTTTTAACTAATAAATATATCGTCACTACTTTTAAAACAATCTTATATTTTACTTTGATCACTTTAATGTCGTAGGTTGGTATGAATAGGTACTTAGTAGGTGACGATAGTCCGGGTACGATATACAGCAAAAGCCTATTGCCTGCAGCCACTAGAACCACACCAAGCAATGGAAGCAAGACGTGCCATTATTATATGTCTTATTAGGACAGGAAAACACAAAAAAAAATAACACTAGATTTTTAAATTTTTATTTATTCACTTCCACTCTCGCTTTCTGAGGAAGACGTCGAATCCTCCTCAGTTACATTTATTATTAATGTCTCTGTTACATTGTCTATTAGGTGGTCAAGTTGGCACAAGTTATCCTCTACTTTTATTACATGAGCCACACAATCACTCCATCTTTGAGGCGTCACGAATTTTAAACCTTCTTCGAACATTAAGAATAAGGAATAGGAATATCCAGGTATATTAATTAAATTACGAACCAAAGGTTTACAATTCCTAACCATTGCCAGTGGCGTAAATATAAACTGCACATATTTATGAATATAAAATAATTACGTTTTCATTTGGCTTATTTAAATATTTACGAATATTTTCCAGGCATTGTTTTACGTATAAATTAGTCGCATTATTTTTTATCTCGCGTATTTAACGAATTTTTAGTTTCCACTTCTTGGGACTGATTTTATTGCAGTGGCAACACATTTGTTTACATTTTTTATCTTTAATTTCATTATCCACCTTATACGGGGCAAGTAGATATCCTGCAGGGTGCACCAGTTTTCTAAATAGACATATACATTTTCTAAGTTACAGAACAATTCTAAAAAAAAACTTCAATTAAAAGGTTACATGTATTTTTATTTTAAAATTATGCAATAAGGATACGAATTCACTCAAAGACTTGGCAAGCTGAGCTTGGCAAGTGACAATAAATTATGTTTACACAATATGTAGGTATATCGCTCAAGCACTTTAATTAATCTAATATTATCTAAGACATTTAAGTATAATGGTAACATAATAAAATTTATAAAGAATTATAATTAAACTAAACCTATATTATAAACTAAAACAATAAAAAGTAAATGACCCCCAGGTCGCCGTCGTTGGCTATGGTGCCCAGAAGGCTGGCAGCGTTACCTCTTTGGATTGCTAGGCTAATCATTTGGCCAAAATAGCTGCCAGCCCTCTCCGGATGTTTGGATGAGCCGCTCCGAAAGTTCCTTATACAGGGCATACACGCCCGGTCCCCACGGCCCCAGGGTTTCCACTCCAAACAGCACTTTAGTTTAACTAAGTATAAAAGCTTAGGATTTATTCGTTCACACTATCCTAACTCGTTCACATAAGTACATACCTTAGATAGGTAGGTACCTAAGGCGTCAACTTCCTGCATGGGGACAAATACATATAATATATGAATTATCCCTATTATGAGATCTGATATGGCAGGCTATACTCGCTTGATAAGGCCAAAGTTGCTTTTAAATACTCTTTTGCACTCTAGGATCACGAGTTGGCCAAAGAATCCTGGTCTGTGTCTTTCTCTTACACCACAAATTTTATCCTACTATTTCCACCCATAATGAGTCTCTATCTCTGGAATATTCTAACTCAACACGTTCACGAGTAGGCACACGAAGAGATCAAATACATTAATTAAAACGAAAAAGCTGCGAAACATATCGAAATAGCAAGATAAATCCGTATTTTTTCTGACTTTTCAATCAAACTTCAAACATTTGAATTCAAATTTCAACTTGACATTTGCATATTTTTAATTTATTTTTTTATGTCAAAACATATTGGTTAAAACGCTCAAACAAATTCAAAAACAAGCGGCAAGAGTGACAGCTCGGACAGCTTGAAGATGGCAGTAGGTGCGGGGGTGAGGGAAGCGCGGTAAATATTTAGTCAATTGCATTAGCCAATCACGTGCAATCACGTGACCACAATACTAACGCCCGGATATTTTGTTCAAAGATTGCAGGCCGTGCGTGAGACTGACGTTCTGCTACTTGTATGGGCTTATATACCCCACCAGACCAAGAATTCTAGAATTTCTGGTTCTAAATTTATAGCGAAAAGTGAATACAATAGCGAAAAGTGAATACAACCTTAGACTAAAAGTATTCAACCTAAACTGCATGGTGATGCGGTTAACATAACTTGACATAATATCGTTGTTATGACAGATTGTCAAACATAAGCAACACAATTTTTCTTTCAGCAAATGTTAATATTAGTACTAAAAGAATATTTAAAATACTGCTAAAACCACAGAAAAACATGTAAGAAGAGTGTGCCAAAGCGCACGTTAACATTAGCAGCGTACAGACATCATTTTCTACCTTTGCTGTTACAGAGACAGAATGAAAAGCCTGCTAGATGTCCCGTAATGTGAGAATCCTCAAGATGCGAGCAAACATGGCACAGCACCACGACTGAGGCATGGCACGCGCATTTGCGTCCCTTAAAAGGATGAGGACCGCAATCGTTCGTAACAAGGTAAATGTTACAACCTCAAGGATGAATATCGAGGGAAGTGTTAGGACTCTAAAGTCCACAAATAGCTGGCGAGCCGGCGCATCGGGAGCAGCCCTTGCCTTTTTTCTTATGATTTTTTTCGGGTCTGTCCCTGTCGGCAGCCAAGCCCCACAAATCTACTCCATATGCTAGTACCGAATGGCAGTATGCATAATAGGCTATCAAAAGATTTTCAATTTGACAAGATGGGCATAATTCGGGATATAATATATTATGTGCCGTATGCGTACGTACGCAGAGTTGAGTTTCTTGCAAACCTTATCAATATGGTCCTGCCATTTCAGGCCGGAGTCAAAAATGAATCCTAAAAATTGAGTTTGTAATATATAAGTAGTATATGATTACACACTCCCTCTAGACTTCATGTGGATAGTATTCCAGTGTTTCCAAATTTCACTGGCCACTAGGGAATACCATCTCGCGAGATTTCAGATCTAGCCGAGATCTCGTGAGACCACAAAGCTAGTATCGAGAGACCACTATCTTCAGGAGACTGTTAGGACTCACCGCGCCCCGCCAGGGACAGTCATCTTGCGTATTATAGCGCTATTTAAAATATAAAAAAAATCATTTATTTCAGCCATAGATCCATATTTTGTTAGTACAGAAAAACCTTAAGAACAATGTTATAGTCCCCCGCGGCTATGAAGTCAATCATGAGACATGCCTCGAGGGTTGAATATGTAATGTTTTCCTATGGTTGACATTGTCATTCTTCAGAAACTTCATAGTTGCGCAATGTGTCAGGATTGACTTCATAGCCGCGGGGGACTGTAATGTAAGCTACGGCATACAAAATAAAATAAAAATGAAAATAAAAATACTACATTGCTTAGGCAAGCCCTTCACAGTGCCAAGCAGGGAGTCCAAAGTTCCCTACTTGGTCCTGCCAATTGCCACCTCCACCAAGTACTTTGTGAGGGGACAGTCGAGGCTCTAGCGCCCTTAGAAGGCCGTTGCTGCTGCCGCGCACCCGCCTAAGCAGTGACCCTAATCTTTTTCGCCTAATGGCAAAAAAATCATCCGTTCGTGCCTCAGCAAACATTCCGGATGCACTGCAGTGCTTCGGCAGCCTCAACAGCATTCTAAGGATGTTGTCGTATTGAACGCGCATCAGTAAAATGTAGCCCACAGAGCTTTCGAAAATGTCTGATGCGGTTCAAAAAAGCGGTAATCCCAGCAGCAACCTGACTCCAATGTTGTACTGGACGCGCAGAGCATTGAACGTATTTTTTGTGTAATTAGCCCATAGGCTGCACATATAAAAGATTTGTCAAAAATACCTAAGCAAATTTATCTTGGTATCCCTGTTACACCGAGCAAACGTACGAGCCAAATCAAGTAACATTTCGAACAGACGTTAGGACAACTCAACTGACATTTTCCCATACAAAAAGTGACAAGATCTACCTGGAGCACGTTTATACATGGAGATTCTCAGTTACCCAATGAACGAGTTACTAAACGCGAGTGGTACTCCAATATATCTCATGGTATTGTTTTTGGATATTTTATAACTGTTTTTGACTGGAGGTGTTATTACTGTAGAAGCATTATTATAGCTCTCGATATGCTTTGCCCTCATATTACGAGGAAGGCATAAATAATAAAATAAATTACAGTCATAAATTCAAACAGAAGTATTTTCGGTAGTAATTGTGTCCCATTAAATGTATGACGAAAATGAGCGATTTTCGAGAAAGTATAATTAAAGAACATTTGGAGAAAAGCTGTAAAACGAAATGACTTAATTCCAAAACGTTTTTAACGAATCTGATGATCTGACGGTGTAAAATTTTAATGGCTACACGTCAAGACGAAAACGGAAGATGTTAATTTGAAAGATATTATTTATTGTATTTTGGATCTTCGAGCAGTAAAACATGACGAAGGATTCCCTGCACATTCTCCATAGCGTATATTTTAGGTTGGTTGAATGACTCTATAGATGGCGCTGTTCCGGCGGCGTCAATTTCTGAATTTGCGCTATCAAGATTTTTCCTAGGATAATGGCTTCTGGCTGGATAGATGCGAGCTTATCCCAAAAAGGGGCCTATCCAGCAAACCGTTGAGCAAATAAGGGCGCATCTGGTGTATTGGTCTGAAAAATAACCTATATTTTAACTCGTAACTAAAATCTATAGGACAATATAACTGTATGTTGCTACCCCAATACACTATGTTGCGGGGGGATGAATGTTGCTCACGTCCGCAGGAGAATGCTTTAGACACCCTGCACGTATCCCCTGGGTAGCGCTAAACGAGCAACAGCAATAGAGGCGATTGTAGGCAATTATATCACTATACCTTCGAATGCAATATTAACTATGCTTCAAAACATGAATACACGTACATCACAAAACCAACAGACCCGGGATGTCGGACCTTCAGTTCGCATCTGTCAACTTAACATTGAAGGCATTAGCCGTTCAAAGTGTGACTACTTGCACAGAATCTTGACGGAACAAAGAATTGACATAGTCTGCATTCAGGAAACGCACACCAAAGACGAGCAAGACCTGGCCAATAGAGGCACCATCCCGGGCTACTCTATCGTCACAGCGGTCCACCATCCAAAGTACGGAATAGCCACTTATGCAAAAACAGATCTACAGGAACTCCATGCCTTACAGGCAGATATTAAAGACACCATCCACACTTCCACCGTGCAACTTCGAGATTTACAGGTCATGAACATCTATAAACCCCCTCTAGCTATCTGGCCAGCCGACGTCCTGCCGAACTTGAGCCACCCAAGCGTATTCTGTGGCGGTTTTAACAGTCACCATCTCAACTGGCGATACAGAGCAACAGATCAGAACGGGGTGGCCCTTGCCGACTGGGCGGACCTCTCTGATGTGCATCTTCTCTTCGATGCTAAAGATAAGGGTACGTTTGTTTCAGCGAGATGGAAGCAAGAGTACAACCCAGATCTGACCTTCGTTAGCAAGGATAGTCTAGATCAGCCACTCCCTGCGTCGCGAACCATTCTACCTAGCTTTCCCAACAGCCAACATAGACCCATCATTTTGGAAATTGGTATCAAAATCCCCCTCACAAACTCCATGAAGGTGCCTCGATGGACCTTCAAGAAGGCGAACTGGGAATCCTTCCAAAGTAGGCTTGATCACGACCTGGAATGCGAACATCTCGAACCAAATCCATCAAACTACGGAAAGTTCGCAAAAATCGTAATTACAGCGGCTAAAGCTACAATACCCAGAGGCTTTAGAAAAGAATACATCCCTGGCTGGAACGACGAGAGCGAGGACCTTTTCAGGGATTACCAAGCCTCTGGCAATGCCGACACTGGTGCACAGCTACTTAAGACTCTGGATGAAAACAGGAGGGCCAGGTGGACGGAAACGGTCGAGAGTATGGATTTTAAGACCTCAAGCAGGAAAGCCTGGCGCGTTTTGAACCGTCTCACGGGCAAAAAGAGCTGCCAAAAGTCATTTACCCAGGTCCATCCAGACGCCATAGCAAACAGAATGGTGGACCTAACTAGAGCAAAAAGAGACCCGTGCACCACGAGACGCATCCGCAAGCAGCTAACTCAACTCAAACGCAGCACGCCGGATAACGCTCATCTAGTTAGACCCTTTTCCGTCCATGAAACTGTCACTGCCATTAAACAACTAAAACCTGGCAAAGCGGCTGGCCGTGACGCAATTTATAATGAATTCCTCAAGAACATGGGCCCTCTAGCTGTGAGCTGGCTCGCGGCGCTTTTCTCCTGTATCTTGCTGAAAGGCCAATTACCTACCGAATTCAAGACATCTAAAGTCATTGCATTGTTGAAACCGGGAAAAAACGAACAGCTTCCAGAAAACTATCGCCCGATCGCGCTACTGAGTTGCGCATACAAGTTGCTGGAACGACTACTGCACACACGAATAACCCCATTCATCGATGCTGTGACTCCTCAAGAACAGGCAGGATTTCGACAAGGGCGTAGCTGTGCCGACCAGGTGTTAGCTCTTACCACTCACATAGAAGATGGGTTCCAGAAAAAACTTAAATCCACTGCGGTCTGCGGTATTTATTGACCTCACAGCCGCCTATGACACAGTATGGAGACATGGACTCATCTTCAAACTCTTGTCAGTAGTACCCAGCAAGGAGATAGCAGGTCTTGTAGCAAATATGCTGAGTGAGAGGCACTTCGAGGTTTGTTTGGGAGAAGCCAAAAGCAAGCGAAGGAAACTCAACAACGGCCTGCCACAGGGATCAGTTCTCGCACCTCTCCTCTTCAACCTGTATATCCATGACCTGCCCGAAACTTCAGCTAGAAAGTTTATATACGCTGACGACATCGCGCTGGTCGCCCGTTGTCGGGGATTTGTGGATGCGGAGGAAGTCCTGACATCGGACCTTAAAATCATGTCGAGTTTCTTTTCATCTTGGAGGCTCATACCTAGTGCCAATAAAACAGAGGTTGCATGTTTCCACCTCCATAACAGTCAAGCCACATTTCAACCTGCTGTTGAATTTCAAGGATCAAACCTCAAATATAATCCCCACCCTAAATATCTTGGGGTTACTTTGGACCGGTCCCTGACTTATAAGGAGCACATCACCAAAACGTCCCTCAAACTGGGCACACGCAACAACATCTTGCACAAACTCAGAGGCACGTCATGGGGTGCGTCTGCCGACGTACTTCGTTCCTCGGCGCTCGGTCTCGTGTACTCTGCAGCAGAATACTGCGCGCCTGTTTGGTGCGAAAGCGCGCACGTGCAAAAAGTCGACACGAGACTGAACGACGCGATGAGGTGTGTGTCCGGCACAATAAAATCCACGCCGACCCACTGGCTGCCAGTACTTAGCCACATAGCGCCGCCCCACTTATGTAGAAAACATGCGCTCTTGAGGGAAGCCGGAAAAATAACAGCTCGTCCGGACCTGCCATGCCACCGCGAATTCACGGATCCACCACCGCAACGACTCGCGCCGCCCTACGAGCGATGCTGCAAGGAAGCTGAGAGCTGACGGGTTTCAGCTAGAACAAGCGTGGAAGAAAGAGTGGGTGGAAGCGACTGGCGATCAGCGTTGCCCACTTATCGGAAACCCAACTCAGAAGCCGAAGGGCTTCTCGCTTCAGAGGAAATACTGGTGCCGCCTCAACAGAATCCGTACAGGTCACGGCAGGGGCAATTACATGTTGCACAAATGGGGATGGAGCAAAAGTCCGATGTGTGACTGTGGCCTTGAAGACCAAACCACTCAGCACATCGTGGAGCGCTGCCCAAAGCGACGCTATAAAGGCGACCCGGAGGACCTCTACACTAATCTGACATCTGACGCGATCGACTGGCTGTGCGACCTGGATGTTGATTTATAATAAAATAATAAAGCCTACAATATAGAATGCGCCATACGATTAAATAACTGTATGTTGCTAATGTCAAATGCGACCGGACAAACTCAGCGCTTGCCAAGTTTCGGTCTAATGTTTCACGACAGTAAATCGCCAGGTATATTAAACATTTTTAAACAATAACAAACCGGGTAGCGTTTACATCTGCGCTCCCTGAATCAGAAGTGGGACATCAGTATTCAAGGCGCGGCGAGGCACGGAAAAGGAAAAAAAAACACTCGTATGTAAACGATTGCGTTTGATTTTTTTTACTAATTGGAATTGGGCCTAGTTGTGAAAAACATGAAATAGCGTTACATGACTGTGGTAGCACAACTTGCTAAGTCGCATCGCATTCTGCTGCTCCCGTCTCACCTGCACTGTACTAATTAGAAAGGATAAGTGTAGATTTTCTCGTCACGCGTCGCGGTAGTAGTGCTAGCCTGGCTCGAGTATTAAAGTTCGCCAACTAAGGCCTGTTTTGCAATTGGTGGGGCGGAATCTATAAGTGGTATTTTGTACTTTACCGAGAGCTTATTTATCGCCCAGTTTTTCTTACATGTCGGTATAGTATCAGTACCTATTACATCTGCGCATTTATTATATTGGGTCTGCGGGTAGGTACCGATCGCATCCCGCGCCAGTCAGAAAGGCAGGCAAGAATCTGTATGTACGTTAGACTTTAGATATCTACAGATGACCTGTACGCTTGCCACCATAAGAACTGGTCTTAAAATGGCTGACGGCTTACCTACCGTAAGCAACCTACTTAATTTGGGCGGGTTATGGTTTTTTTGCCGCAACCCCATACTAACTCAGTTAGCAAATATAAAAATTCTAATGCTTTGTATGTACTCGTACGTCAATTTTCATTTGGGAAAATGACATTTGAATTGACAACATTTCAAAATATGTAATGTTGTAAATCGAAAACCATTTCGGTAATAATTATGTTACCTGAATCTAATAAAGTAGTTTCAGATTTTTATTCTCACTTGTTTATAGGAAAAGCGCGAAATTGTATAAACAAGGTTTAAACCGTGTGTGAATCAATACTACGACTGTCATATAAAAGGTTGGCTGCCATACAGAGCTAGTATTCACGTTATAATTTATTTACGACCTTCTGGAATTCGCTACTTTTCAATTTGATATTTCTGAATTATTTTCATTTAAGGGTGAAATTACACAATAGCAGATGTCCGTTAAAAAAACATTTTCTAGAGCACTAAATCATAAAATGGCCAAGTCAAATGAAATTCGAAAAGTTACGTACCTAGTCACCCTTCTATTGTATACATGTCCCCGAATCAGCTTCTGCCCACCCCCCGCCACATCGCTGCCGTAAGCATATGAAAGGGATAGTTCTGCAAGCAAACCAAAAAGAGTAAAGGTCGCTATCGGGCCTTTATCAGGTTGATTAATTCAGTGGGCCCTGTCCCGATGTCGGCGTGTCATACAAATGTTTCGCTTACATGGGCTGTAGTCCCTGTGGAGACACAACGTCAATAGAGTGGACAAGACTCTCAGAGCATAAAATACTAGAGAGAGGACAAGCCGCCGGCGGCCGCGTCGCAGTTGTTAGCTCAATGGGCATACTCTGCCATACTGTGCACGCGTGCTGATCGCAGATACGTGTCTTCCCAAAATGCCTGATATAATGATCGTGTATTGTCCAATAAGAGCGTAGGAATACAAGTGTTTGTGTTTTAGATGTGTGCGTGCTTTTTCTTGTCAATTACTTGGGCTTTGTGTGGGTTAATGTACTTGCGACAGGCGTACTCTATACAAATCGGCCGGCATGTCCGATCTCCTTATATTCATACATCTGTGATAATACTAGTCTATAGATAATTCTATATTAATATTACTAGTGGATATGTGAGATGTAGAACATAATAAGAACCTGTTTTTAGTATAATTAATTTTTTTGACGTGATAACGTCTTATAAATCGATGAACACCGGCAGTACGCACAAACAGTATTTATATTATTTATAGAAATAAACCACACTCCAACATAGGCTGTATTTAATCCCGTGGCCCTGCGGCGTTTTACAAATAGGTATAGCGAATCCTCAAATGTATGAAGAGTCGGCAACGCATGTGACTCCTCTGGTAGTTGAATGTCTATTGCTTGCCACCAGGTGGACTTGGTGGAGGGTTGCCACTATTGGCATTGTGACATAAATACGTGTTAATAATTATAAATGCAAAAGTAACTCTGTCTGTCTGTTTGTTATCATTTCACGCATAAACCATTGAACCGATTAAGATGAAACTAGGTGTGGAGTTAGGTTAAAACCCGTGAAAGGACGTAAAAAAAAAAAATTGCTGACAATTCCACACCCCAGTCCCAAACTAATCAAAGCTTGTACTATGGGTACTAGACGACGATACAATAAATACATACAGGAACCAAATATATTTGTGCACATCACACAAATATATGCCCTTACCGGGATTTGAACCATGGACCTCTATCTTCGTAGGCAGGGTCACCATTACTAAACCGGTGGGAACATAGGATAGTTTTTATCCCAGAAATCATACCTTAGAGGGGTGAAATGGGGGCGAAAGTTTGTATGTAGGATTGATATAAAGAAGTTAAAAACAATAAAAAAATATTTTGAAAAATAGAAATAGTTAAAAGATTTTCCTATTCAATTTGTACGCCAGCCGGTACCAAGTTAATGCAAGTCCGGATCCGAATGAATGTTAAACTGCGGGGGCCAATTAATGGCGCGACTTGTCGGGGCGGGGATGTCCCGGCTATCTACATAGTCCCGGACATCGCCGGGGTATGGAGCCGGTATAGTATTACTACAAATTGGACGATTGGAATGGTACCGGTATTGATTCTCCATTTCGGCCGATGATTGTCGGGTCTTTTTAGGGTTCCGTGCTCAAAGAGTAAAACGGGACCCTATTACTAAGACTCCGCTGTCCGTCTGTCTGTCTGTCTGTCTGTATGTATGTCTGTCTGTCTGTCTGTCTGTCTGTCTGTCTGTCTGTCTGTATGTCTGTCTGTCTGTCTGTCTGTCTGTATGTCTGTCTGTCTGTCAGTCTGTCTGTCTGTCTATCTATGTCTGTATAGGCGTCTTGTCCTAGCATGGAATTAAGAGCAAGATGCCCAACGCCCATCTTATCTTATTACAAGCTTTATATTAACTTGCACTGTTCGTATGTAAGTATGTAAATATGTAAGTATGTAAGTTGTCCGTCAAAAATTGCAATCCATTTTTCAGTCACTTCTTGTTATTCAATTGAGCTGAAATTTTGCAAGCATATGTATATTGCATGACAATGCAATATTATGATAACTTGGAGCTGATCTGATGCTGGAGCTGGAAGGTGGCCATAGGAACTCCGCAATAAAACGACACAACCCCATCGAGTTTGGGCTCGTTAGAAACGTCTCAATGAGTACTTGATGATGGTATGCAGAAAAGTACAGTCGGCAGTAAAAGCATGTACCAAAAATGAAATTTTTGACAGAAACTTATTTTCTTATCTAGGTGAGGGCCCTTTCGGATGCACTTCGACCCAGTGGGATCTTTTGTGCATTTGCCTTCTCCTTTATGCCTGCTCCCAGGCTTGCTCCATCATTTCCACAAAGCGGATGATGCAGTTAACCGAGAGCACCTTGAATTCCTTTGGTTGCGGATAGCCGTTATCAAAGTAATTCATTCTTTGTCGGGCAAGGGCATGACATTGCCCAACGCCCATAGTTGCCGGCCACACATTTCCGGAAAAGTATAGCCCTTGTAGAAGCATCATTAAGCATGATTTAAACATGTTCGCAAACGAATAAGCATGAACGTTTCATATAAAAAAACCCCGATAGGTGCGTTGACTCTAATCGGACATGGCAGACACTCCGACGGCAGATAAGATTGTGACTCGAGTCATTGCTATATATAGAGCGGTGTTTTGGTTTCAAGTGAGTTCGTGTTGGGTTCTCCGGTTGACGCATGCCACATACTGATACTGCCTAAAGGCTTTTTAGGGTTCCGTACTCAAAGAGTAAAACGGGACCCTATTACTAAGACTTCGCTGTCCGTCCGTCCGTCTATCTGTCACCAGGCTGTATCTCAAGAACCGTGATAGCCAGAGAGTTAAAATTTTCACAGATTATGTATTTCTGCTGCCGCTATAACAACAAATACTAAAAACAAAATAAAATATTTTTGTAAGGGGGGCTCCCATACAACAAACGTGATTTTTTTGCCGTTTTTACAAGCTTTATATTAACTTGTACTGTTCGTATGTAAGTATGTAAATATGTAAGTATGTAAGTTGCCCGTCAAAATTTGCAATCGATTTTTCAGTCACTTCCCGTTATCCAATTGACCTGAAATTTTGCATGCATATGTATATCGCATGACAATGCAATATTATGATGACTTGGAGCTGATCTGATGCTGGAGCTGGAAGGTGGCCATAGGAACTCCGCAATAAAACGACACAACCCCATTGAGTTTGGGCTCGTTAGAATCGTCTCAATGATTAGTTAATGATGGTATGCAGGAAAGTACAGTCGGCAATAAAAGCTTGTAAGTAAGTTTCTGTCAAAAATGAAATTTTTGACAGAAACTTATTATAGATAATGGTACGGAACCCTTCGTGCGCGAGTCCAACTCGCACTTGGCTGGTTTTTTCTTTGGTCTCATGGACCCTTAAGAGGCTGCGGCCTGAGCTTGAGGACTGATGCAATTAACACGGCTGCAAAATGCAGTGTTCCCCGTGCAGTCCACTTGACGAGGAGCCGAACTGCATGGAGTTGGAGAGCTATAGCATGCGGTCGTGATTCTCAGTCATGCATGAGGGTTCGTCTAAAAAGGAGAGAGATTGAGGCCCCAACCGGGGTGCGGTTGGTTTCCAAATCGCATGCAATAACGCACGCATGTGGGAGCTATTTTCACTGGTCTATAGCGATGGGAGTTCTGTTGGATGTATGTTGACACATAAATATCCCCTCTTGAACTACCCTCTCACACGCTAATTGACCGATTTCACTGGTTGTTATGTCGCGTACGAGAAATAAACGCATATAGTACATCGACTGATGAGTGATGACTTTCCTTCGTCGTCATACAGTCAGCCGGGAGATATAACTAACCTATTAAGATTTTTATGTACATAAAAACCAAAAAATGGACTGCGACCCTAAAACACTGTGACGTCACTAGTTTTCGTTACAAATAGTCCAGGCAGTGAACTGACAACTTGTATGGAAAAAATTACAAATTTGGAAATAATTTATAATTGCAGATTTTCTGTATGTAATGGATATATTATTATCAATTAAATAGTTATCTAGCGACAAAATCCAAAAAATTTTTTTATTTATTTATTTATTTATAGCAGTAGTTCCCAAACTTATTTTTCTCGTGGACCCCTTCCAAAATTTTACTGGTTTCGGTGGACCCTCTGCTGCTACATTTCTACCACATTCTTAAAGTCACCAAAAAATAAAAATTGTGTCGCTTCTGAGTTCTGTCCCTTTATTCCGATAGGTAAAATAAAAACGAAAAATGGTACATTTTATAACACTTTATTTATTAAAAGAATATAATTACAAGAAAAAAATAATAAGGTAATATACTAATATACCTAGGTTCAGGTCATAATTTTAATTAATGGGAAGGATGTATTTGATGGAGTGTCAGCAAACGATCAATGTTTGGCTTTATTTTTGTGAGCAATAACCGCAAATCCCCCCGTTCTGTGATGTTTAATTTGCTCCTTTTTTTTGTTAAGAGGTTTGTAACTGCACTAAAACTCCTTTCGACAAGGTATGACGAGGGAAAAGCTATTAAAAATTTCCTTGCGATTTCCCACAGTCCAGGATATTTTTCGGGTATTTCTGCTTGCAGCCAAAATGTTTGGTAGCCTTTTCTAAATTTCACCTTCAGCTCCTCATTGGTGCTTAGCTCGAGCAGCTCCTCTTGTAATACAACATTAGCCACTTCCGTTTCATCAAATGGATTTATGATCCATGGTGGTATATCCATCGTCAGCATATCTTCAAACCTGGTTTCAAAGTCATCATGCAGGGCACTTAAATGTTGACTGTAGGTATGGTTATCCTCATCAATACATTCTACCTGCGACAAGTTTGGAAATTGAGAGAATTCACGCCGACTAATGTTTTGCTTCATAAATTTCAATTTCCCAAGAAAAGCCGAAATTATCCCCTTTGTTTTAATTAAATTCAGGCTGTCCCCTTGTAACTGCAAGTTAATATGATTAAATTTTTTAAACAAATCTGTCAAATACGCAATGTCTGCTTTAAATTTGATCAAGTTTTCTTTTAAATCTGGATCTCTACTTTCTAGGAACTCTAATACGGAATCGAAAACAGAGTAAAATCTCGTTAAACATGCACCTTTTGACAACCAGCGTACTTCAGTATGTAAGAGCAGTCGTTTGAAGTCTTCATCATTTTCGTCGCACAATTGAGCAAATAAACGCGTATTCAATGCATTGCTTCTGATTTTGTTGACAGCTTTTATTACAAAATGAAGAGATTGGTTCAACCTGTCACTTAAATGTTTTGCCACAAGATGTTGTCGGTGGATTACGCAATGAATAGCTGTAAGTCCTGGTATAATTCTTTTGAGATGACTTATAAACCCACGATATCGACCGACCATTGCAGGAGCTCCGTCTGTTGCCGCTGAAATAATGTTTGTAAATGGAATCGATTTTTCCGTAAAAAAATTACTCAGGACATTAAATATTGATTCGCCTTTAGTGTCAGTCTCCAAAGTTCTGGCAAATAGCAATTCTTCGTGAATTTCTTCCTCCATAATAAATCGAACATATGCTAATAATAATGCTTCATTACCGGGTAACGTTGACTCGTCCAGTTGTATAGAAAAATGAGTTTTTTGCAGATGATTGCACAAAAAACTTTCGGTATCAGAGCTCATTTCATCAATGCGTCTTTGAACAGTATTGTTACTTAATGGAATTCTTTTTAGTACGTCAAATGGAGATTTGTGCAAAACAG
Organism: Epinotia brunnichana; assembly: GCA_963854355.1. Taxonomy (NCBI): domain Eukaryota; kingdom Metazoa; phylum Arthropoda; class Insecta; order Lepidoptera; family Tortricidae; genus Epinotia; species Epinotia brunnichana. The sequence continues at coordinate 27,222,706 of OY977950.1, read as the reverse complement.
TTTTTAAAACCTCTTCAACAGCGGGTAAAATTAATTGTTCTCCGATAGTGTGCGGTTTTCCAGATTTTGCTATTAGTAATGAGATATTGTAAGATGCCCGCAAGCCATCATCGTTACTTTGAGATGTTGAAGCGAACATACTGTGCATGGTGGGTCTCTTTTCATATTTTTCCTTCAATGTTTGAAAATATTTCAAATCTTTACCTATTTTATCAGTATGACACCTTTTTAGATGATCTTCGAGCTTTGATGGTTTCATAGAGTCATTGCTCAAAACTTTGTTGCATAATAGGCACATGGGCAATTGTTTGTCTGCCTCTGATGGAACAAAACCATATTTCAAATAATCGACACTATATTGTCGACATTTTTTCTTTGCTGTAGCCATGTTTCGTGTCAGTTACCTTACCTGTAAAAAAAATGTTTTAGTAACCAAGTTTTTTTCTGAATATAGGTATCACACCGCAGCCTTTGTCACCACGCGGTAATAGAATTACGGCTTGTAAAGGGACCAACTAATAAACCGCTAAGACAAATACAGACGTTTTCACAAAACGGTATCAATTTTAAAGTACCTAATTTACCACAAATTTTTAATAGTACAAATAAAAATTGGTGTACTCAGTATCAAATACTGATCATATTTGTGTAGAAAAAAATAAAAGTCGAAATCCCAAAATTGTCCATAAAAGCGATAACTAACATTTCATCAAATCAATGAGTTCACGCGCTCCGTGTATTTGCGTATTTTTTGTCTGCGGCTTCATTGTTAAAACGTGACAAACTGGCATCGAAGCTCAAGCCCTGCTCTTTCCAAAAAGAAATAGTTTTGATAAAATAGTTACTTCAAAATCAATTTAAAATGATTGTGAAATTACTGTTTTATAAAATTAGTAGTCATTTGCAAGAAAAATTACAAAATTAATTGCTCTGCAATATTGCTTATTCGGCCTTTTTAGAAAGGCAGTGCTTCTGTCGTGAAAAAACAATTGAATAAAACGTGCTCTTTGTCTTCAAATCAAAAGAGGACAATTAAAATATCTGTAAGTTACGAAGTTACCTATCTACAAGGTGTTTTTTTAACCGTCTTACACCAAAAGCCCATTTAATGTATCCATTATAAGAAATTGAAAGGTATACCTATTTATTAAATTTTAACTCTTTTTTCATAAAATAACGTATTTAATAAATAACAATTTTAATTTGAATCACTTGTTTAGTTTCAGTCAATAGGTGATAGTACCTAGCAATCGAGCCTGCTAATCAATATCCAATAAAAATAAGTCCACGTGGACTACCGTCCAATAACGTGCGAGCAGCACCTTTCAACCCCGCGCGTAATCCCTATTCTAAGGCGCTCGCGCTTCCCTTTGTGAAATGCCGCCTCAGTGACCTCAGTCACATTTTGGTTTTCGGCTAATGCACATTATGCACAAGTGCTGCTTTGTTATTGGCAAGTGTCCGATCGCGTGTGACGATGAGTGATAGCTGTGGTGATAAGTGATAGTGATAATCTGGATTATTTACAAATGGTTGATTCCAATCTTTTAAATACGCCTGAAATCCCTTACTTTGTTAAATACGTATCTACCACTAATGTTTTACATCGGAAAATTGTGTCAGACAGTCCTAAGCCTGTTTAAGTATGAAGGAAAGATTGGAATTAATCTCTTCCGACCGTCGCAGTGTTAGTGATACCTACCTATTCGGTTTAGAGTGCGTTGCCCTCACCGTTTGCGCCGTGAATACAAACAGTTGTGATCAACCGACTGGTACACGTAAACAAAATACTTAAGTACTATAAAACAAAAAAAAGGTAGGTACTTACTTTTCTCCGGCACTAGCAAACACTGATATAAATTTTCTCACACCTTCTTTTCGTAATTCCGGAAACAAATGAATGAGTTTGCCTTTGGCATCAAGTATTTATAGTGGTGATCAAATTCATGTCTGAACAAGCATTAAGCATTGTCGGGCGGATAGCGCTTTGCAAGTCTGTACACGAAATTGTACCTACGTAATATCGAATACGCAAGTTTGAACAAGTAACAGTCGCTTGCCTTATTAAAATATAATCTGCTTAGTTAGGTACTAAAAACAATGTAGGTAGGTAGTAGGCCCTTTTAAAAACTATGCTTACATTTTTGCTCTTTACTATCAAAACCAGATAAATTTTCGTGGACCCCCATTAACATTTTATGGACCCCCATTTTTTGTTCACGCCTACGTAGACCCCCAGCAAGTCTCCCGTGGACCCCTGGGGGTCCACCTGGACCACTTTGGGAATCACTGATTTATAGCTTAACTAGGTTCTGAAAAGTCGGAAAAATATTAATAAATGGTTTTATCTTTATTTTGGTCCATTTACATTTGCAATATAATATTCAAGTAAATCATTAAAAAAAAACAATTCATGCTTTATTTAAATCTATATAAATACTTGCGGATGGGAAGTTTGTTGGATTCTTGAATAAAGCATCTTAGAATAATGTTTTAAAATGAAATAAACAAAAAAAACGCTATTATAAATTAACGTTTTTCAAAACCGTATTTTGCCTGGAGTAAAACTAAAGTTTTAAAAGTTCGTTTTATGGAACGTCAAAAACGCTCTATTAGTTAAATAGATAGTTTTTGACGTTCCATAAAAAATGCTCATGTGAGTATCAGTCAAACACGGTATTATAATCTACCATTTTGCAGAACTTAGATAAAAACAAGACTCACGCAGTAATTAGGTACAGCATTAGATTTAAAGTCGATCACGCTTCTAATGATTTAGATATTGGCAATGGCCCACATGCACTTGTATTGTAATTGTATTAGGTATTAAGGTAACATTGAGCGTAGCACGATACTCGAAGGGCAAGTGGAAACGAATGGAAAATGGACTGACTCATATTAAGATAAAGTACAAGGTTGAACGCCGCTATTGCTTGCGAGTTGGATATGTTTGTTATGTTTAATTTATCTGACTTTAAATATGTACGAAACCTCATTATCCCTTTTTAGGGTTCCGTAGCCAAATGGCAAAAAACGGAACCCTTATAGTTTCGTCATGTCCGTCCGTATGTCTGTCTGTCCGTCCGTATGTCACAGCCACTTTTTTCCGAAACTATAAGAGCTATACTGTTGAAACTTGGTAAGTAGATGTATTCTGTGAACCGCATTAAGATTTTTACACAAAAATCGAAAAAAAACATTAAGTTTTAGGGGTCCCCATACTCAGAACTGAAACTCAAATTTTTTTTTTTATCAAACCCATACGTGTGGGGTATTTATGGATAGGTCTTCAAAAATGATATTGAGGTTTTTTAACATTATTTTTTTTCTAAACTGAATAGTTTGCGCGAGAGACACTTCCAAAGTGGTAAAATGTGTGTCCCCCCCCCCCTGTAACTTCTAAAATAAGAGAATGATAAAACTAAAAAAAATATATGATGTACATTACCATGTAAACTTCTACCCAAAATTGGTTTGAACGAGATCTAATGAGTAGTTTTTTTTAATACGTCATAAATCGTAAACCGCAATTTATTTCACGGAACCCTTCATGTGCGAGTCCGACTCGCACTTGGCCGCTTTTTAACCTCCTGTACACTGGGAAATTGAAAATAGAAGATAATGAATCAAGTAGTATCACAATTTTGATGTCAACAAGTGTCAAAAATAGAATTATCAAATGTCTACTTTTATTTACCAATAGGACAGGTGCCCGCGCGGCTTTGCTTGCGTATTGCAAAGAACGCAGGAAACTCACTAGAAAAAATATAGCCTATAACCACCCAAAAATTCCACTCTACACGCAGGTAAATGAATTTTTGAAATCGGATAAGTGGTTCCAGAGATTACCCATTACATACAAACTTACAATCCCTCATACAGACTTTTAAACGCACTGACAGCGGTATTCAGTATTCAGTATTCAGTTTCTTTATTGCCATTAAGGAGTAAATCCATGCAGTAATACATATATGTAGGTACAATAATAATAAAAAAAAACATTTATAAATAATAATCAAGAACAATATTAAGATCAGATGTGTCAAAATAATAGTAATAAGAAGAATAATCATAGTAAGTAGGTGGCGGAGCGGCGCGGAGGCGGTACCGGTTGTAATGTTCGAACTAATACGAAAGGGTCCGCAAAGAATACCGCGCCGCGCCGCGCCGTTCTCTGCGGATCCTTTCATATTAGCTCGAACATTATGTACAACCGATACCGCCTCCGCGCCGCGGCGCCCTGCCACCGCTGTCAGTATGTTTCGCCATAAAATATTATTTAGAATAGACGACGTTAGCGATCAAGCATACGGCCAAGAGGCTTATGGACCCTTGGGACTCAAAGAATGCGCAATCGCGTGACCGATCCTTGATTGATATGAGGCTTCGTTGTGTTGATAGCCGGAGTTGAATGTGGGTCCCTCACTCTCAACCCACTGCAGCCTCGGGAGTTCTGACTACCTATGGGGTTGGCCACATGTCTGCGCAAGCAAGTTTTGCGGCGGCGGCGCCGCACTGCAGACATGTGGCCGGGCCCTTATACTCACCACCAGGAACACAACACCAAATAGGTACATGTTTACAGTTTTGCCTTCATCATCATCATCATATCAGCCGAAAGACGTCCACTGTTGGACATATGTATAGTCCTCCACGCCGTGTCCGACGACAGCGACTCCGTCAATTACTTATATATCTGGATTGTGGAACGCTCTAATGTGGCTCGCAAAACCAAATTTTGCTTTAAAAATGCGGCACACGGTGCGCAATGAGTGCGCAGCTTGATTATAGGTGTAGGTATAGGAGGGTTTTGGCCTAACCTTTCGCCAAACATACACATATACATATCAGCCGAAAGACGTCCACTGTTGGACATAGGCCTCCCCCAAAGAGTGCCAACGTGACTGGCCCTGCGCCACCCGCATCCAGCGGACTTAACCAGGTCATCGGCACCTTAGCTACCAGTGACAGGCGTGTGAAAATTTTCGTAGGGCAACCCGGAACAGAAAAAGTTATGAAAGAGTTTCGAGTATATAAAACTATAAACTTGCCTAAAATTTTGGCTTGTATGGTCGCTCCCCCACTGTTATCTACCAGGCTTCTGCAATGTATTGCTTAGTAATTAAGTTATTTAAATGTCGGTATATACCTACCAATGGAAGTAGGGGTGTTATTATAAATGAATGTGGTCTTCCACAGTGTCCTATTTTTTTAATGGTACGAATATTAAGTAATACACACACATTTTTCATAAATATTGTACCCTTTTTCTAGAATACATTACACGTGCAACTCTACTAACTGCACACCGCAAATATTGCCTTTAAAATAAAGTGCCAAGTCCACAGCATACGTACGTCCAGCACGCGATCACTTGAATCACCAAACGCTTCCTACATAATTTATAATTTCATGCAACACATGAGTAAACTAGGTTAATTGTTGAATCGTTATGAATCATAGCACGCCAAAGTCAAGGCCCAGATGCACAATTGCACAAATGTATGTGGCAATACTATTGTACTCGAATTATTCTGTTGATAACCCTATCGATGTTTGAAGAGAGGTACACAGCGGAATGTTATCTCGCTCATATTTGGAGCAGTCCAACTGTACAATACGATTAAAATCAGTTAACGATTCTGATTATAGCTATAGTAGTCAGAGGGGTCGGGCGGGTATGCGGGAGGCGACTCGAAGCTAACTTCAGAATCGTTAACTGATTTTAATCGTATTTTAACTGTGTGTGTGTTGCGATGGGCTATGGAACAGACGAGTTTTGGAGTGGAGACCGCGAACGAACAACCTTGTGGGACGACCCCTCGCCAGGTGGACCGGCGACCTGAAGAGAGCGGTTGGATGCGGAGAGCTGAGGACCGGGTGTGGTGGTTACGGCTTTTGTCCACTTGTGGACGACTACGGGGCTGAGGACGATGATGAACTGTGAATGCATAATAACACCACTTCTTGCCTATATGGTGTTTTTGTTAGTGGTGAGTATGGTCGCCAGAATTTACAGGGATATGCTACTGAAGCAAACTAAAGCAAATCACCAAATCAATGAAACGTCAATTAGTCCAGGCAATGAACTGACAACTTGTATGGAAAAAATGACAAATTTGGAAATAATAAATTATTTCCAATAGCTGAAATTTTTCTTTGCAATGGATATATTATCAACTAGCTGTTGCCCGCGACTTCGTCCGCGTAGAACTTAATACTTAGAAAATATAATGCAAACAAACTTCTACCATCTTAAGGGATGATTTCCGAGGCAAAAACTATTCTATATCCTTTGAAGGGTCTCAAATTATCTCTATACCAAATTTCATCTAGATACATGGATTTTATCCAAACTTTCACCCCCTATTTCATATCCTTAGGGAATGATTTTCGGGATAAAAACTATCTAATGTCATTCTTCGGGACTCAAACGACATTTATACCAAATTTCATCTAAACGGGATTCATCCAAATTTTCACTCCCCATTTCACCCCCTTAGGGAGTGATTTCCGGAATTACAACTATCCTATGTCCGTTCCCAGGACTCAAGCTATCTCTATACCAAATTGTATTAAAATGGGTTCCATCCGAATTTTCACCCCTAATTTCACCCCCTTAGGGGATGATTTCTGGGGTAAAAACTATCCCATGTCCTTTCCCAGGACTTAACCTATATCTACACTAAATTTCATCAAAATAGATTACATCCAACTTTACCCCCCCCTTTTTCACCCCCTTAGGGGATGATTTCCGGGATAAAACCTATTATATGTCCTTCCCCGGGACTCAAACTATTTATATACCAAATTTCATCTAAATCGGTGCAGCGGTTTAAGTAGCTCCATACAAATTTCCACCCCCAATTTCAGCTCCTCAGATATAAAAACTACCCTTTGTCCTTCCCCGGGGCTCATTTCATCTAAATCGGTTCAGCGGTTTGGGCGTGAAGAGGTAACAGACAGACACACTTTCGCATTTATAATATTAGTATGGAAGTATGGATTATTAGTATGGATAGTATGGATTATTTCCGCTTATCTTCCAAATAGAGGTGTAGCTGTAGACTCACTTCAAAAGAAAGAAGAAACGAAAAACTCATTCAAATAGGTATCTCAAAAATTACGAAGCTACAACCGTTTTAATGTCGCTTGTTAGAGTGAGAAAACGATCAGGGACCGTGACGTCACGATCCTCGAGCGTCATAGTAAAAAACAATCGTTTCATTATAAAGGTGCGTTTTGCGGAAAAGAGACGCAACAAACCCCCTCTTAAAACTTTATACACTTATAACTTAGTGATTACCTATATAGCCTCTTGCGTTGTTTTTTTTTCGAGATAATACAACATTATGATTATTTTGTTTAGTGTCTACATCCCTATTTTCGATAAGATAAGATAAAATAAGATTTCTTTACTGTCAGAACTGTGTACATTTAGTTGTTTTGGGTAAAATAAAGTCCAACAGCTTGCCCATTTCGGACGTACAATATTAAACTTAAAGCTATTCAAATATACTAAAACAATAACAACAATAGTATTTCCAAATAATTTTAACCATATTCACACATAAAATATTAATTTAGATCTATCCGACATCCGTATTTTCTTTTAAACCACGAACTTCGGAATTCGAAAATATTCGGGTATCTCTATCTCTATCGCACTAACAAATGACAGGAATGCAGATATACAAACTTCGAGTTTCGGTTTTCGTGGTTTGGCTGAATACGCAAAGAGCGCGCGCGCGTGCCATTCAAAAACACCAAGTTTATATTGTTCGAATTTGTTGTTACATTTGTACAAATGCATTGCGCATATAAGTTCGCATATCAAAATCGATTAATTTTATATTTGCTTTTGGTACCTATGTGTCTCGTCAATGTATATCGTAGACGGGATTAAAATTATTAATAGGCGAAAGAAAGGCAAAGCAATTCCGCCATTTTGTCCGTAGTATTTCTTATTACTGTGATTTTGACGTTTATTTTAGCTGACAGATGTGGCGGCGATATACTTTAAGAATAATAAATGAAAAATTTAATGAAGTCGTATATTACGGAAAATAAATTAATCGTCGCAGTCGGATAAAAACTATCCTAAGTTGCAGCTGGAATAATAATGTACCTATATAAAATGTTTCATATTTTTCCGTCCATGGGATGCTGAGAACATTCGTACCACAGAAAGCTTAGTTTCAAACTGGCTGATTCTTTTTTTAATTTAGAGATTTATTATAAGTGGAGATTAAATAGGTACCTAGTGACAAAATCCAACAAAATTTCAGACATCAAAATAATGATAACTTTACTAGCTTTTGAAAAGTCATAATTTTTTTAATAAATGGTTATATCTTTATTTTGGTTCATTTACATTTGCTCTATAATATTCAAGATAAATAAAAAATAAAAAACAATTCATGCTTTATTTAAATCTATTTAATTGAATAAAGCATCTTAGAATAATGTTTTAAAATTATATAAAGAAAAAAAACGCTATTATAAATTAATGTTTTTCAAAACCGTATTTTGCCTGGAGTAAATATACTGCAGTGTTGGGGCGGTAAGGTTCTCGAGTGACCACGAACCGGGAGACGCAGCGTAGGTAGACCCCACAAGGTGGACTGATAACCTGGTAAAGGTCGCGGGTGTCTTTCGACTGATAATGATAATATGATGATGATACTGCGGGGTACGCTGACCATGAGACCGATATGTTTGTTAGGCACCTTCGTAACATAAACTATATAATATTTACCTAGTACTTAATACTTATGTAGAACTACGAAGAAATAATATTTATTTGATGCTAATGTCAAATAGGTAACTATTTCACATCTGCTTTTTAGAAAACAGTCATTGTTGCCCTCAAATGAGAGAGCAAAGTTGAACTTCTCTTCCCTGATCCTGCTATTTATTCAGAAATAGTTATTTGCACCCGTGTGTAACACAAAACTTTTCACCTCACTGTAGCGAGGAATGTGCAACCTGCATAACAACTTTATTTCATTTAAATAATAAATTTTCACCCTTGTATAAAAAATATAACAAAACACTTTTTTTTTTTTTGGTCAAGTGCGAGTCGGATTTTAGTTTTCCCATACATTTTGAGACCAAGCGCCTGATGAAGGCAACAAGCAATTCTAAACATTTTTTTGTATGGGAGCCCTCCTAAAATTTTTTTTTCTGTTTTTTAGTATTTGTTGTTATAGCGGCAACAAAAATACATCATCTGTGATAATTTCAACTGTCTCACTATCACGGTTAATGAGATACATGAGTTAGCTCCAAGTTCAAATTACTTTGCCCACTAGTGGATAAAATGCGTTTTTGCTCAGGGTTTTAAAGGATAAAAGACGGTTTTCCGAGGCAGTGAGGGGAAAAGAATCATTCAATATGGGATTTCAATTTTACTCAAAATTATTTCCGGCCTGGGCGTACACACTCGAATCCCTCATCACGCTCAAGATTCTACTGTAGAATTCCTCCCTACGCTGAGAATTCTATTGTAGAATCTTTCGCTTTACTCAGGACTCATTACCGCCCTCGCCGTAAATATTTCATTTTGCTCCCTTGAAACGCAATCTACTAATTAATTCTTCATCATCATCATCATCATATCAGCCGAAAGACGTCCACTGCTGGACATAAGCCTCCCCCAAAGAGTGCCACAATGGCCGGTCCTGCGCCACCCGCATCCAGCGGACTCCCGCGACCTTTTCCAGGTCATCAGTCCACCTTGTGGGGGGCCTACCCACGCCTCGCCTTCCGGTACGTGGTCGCCACTCGAGAACCTTTCCGCCCCAACGACCATCGGTTCTACGTGCAACGTGCAATTAATTCTTGCCCAAACATAATTTGCCATTGACCGATTTCGTACTTAGGTATTCAAGCCAAGTGCATTTCACATGTCTACATGCACACTCTAATCAGTTATCCAAATCTTCTGATTAGCACATTGTGACGTCACTGCAATTTTCGAGTGCAAACAAATTTTCGTCCTAGGTCAACAGCCTGTCATGTGAAGGTCGTGATAGTGATAGGTAAGTGATAAGGTGTTAATAGCGGTGTTGATATACTTATTAGTCTATAGTTTGAAAGTGACTTTAGGCGCAAAATAAGTATTCCATAATGTGTGCAAAGAGAATATAACCACTACGTTCTAAGAGTCGGGACTTCGAACTAGGTTTTGGATGACAGTGACATTGTCATTTGATTTTGACATGAATGAGTTCATAATTAGCTATTTTGAAATACCACAATACAAATAAAATAAACGTCTAATGCGGAAGTAGACTTCCCAATCTAACGAACGAGGACGATAGTAGGGTTGTAGTACTTAAGGTTATCGATAATATTAGAACCCAACTTTATCGATATCGATAAATTATGATTAGGAACGTCTTTGGCTCCACTGCATGAACAGAAAATTGGTTTAAAAAATCTGACACTAATCCGATTTAGGTATTAAACAAATAATAAAAGAAGAACAAATATTTCATACAGTTTATTTCACACTTATTTCCAAAACATTTTTTTGTAAAAATACTATGTTTTGGAAATAAGTGTGAAATAAACTGTATGAAATATTTGTTCTTCTTTTATTCACTTTACCAAACTGTACACATATCTTTTTCGTTAGAATGGGGTCGGTCGCAATTTATTCTTCTCGTACTAAGAAACCTCCCGCTTGTAGGTTTTATCCAATTACCAACCGTTGTTTTTCATAAGTAAATCAATATTGGCGCTTGATTTTTCGTTATGGGTACTTACGTGTTTTATTTTAAGATAATTACATTGCGTCAAAAGCATTGTTTGTTTGAGACACATGTCTTCTCGTGAACTTATAATATCCATGGTAACCGGCTTAAGTCACCATGACAAAATGACAGAAAGAGAAAGTACGGAAGTAGGAGTCCGCCATAGCAAAAACACAGATATAGAAAACTTGTCACTTGTCAGAACATGTCAGTTTTGATGCTGAATTTGAGCAAATGGATGTCATTCATCTTTTTGTCTCTAGTTGCGCGACACTGAATGTGTGCACAAACTCGTACTTACCAAGTTTGAAATATCTTTATTTTTTTTTTTTTATTATTTCTGTACATCAAAATTATTTTAGAGCTTAAGCAGCTTAACATAACATCTATAGGTCCTAACTCTCTACTAATTATAAAGTAAGGTCTGCGAAATGTAAGTTTGGAGCTTATATAGTCAGTTTGTATGTTGAGACATACAAAATGACTAAGGTCTGTTGAGGGTTTTTTAACATCATATATAGAGAGGGCCTTGAGGGTGGCCATAGGCTATTTTACAAGCTTTTATTTAGTTTTACCTGTCCCGTTGTCTGTCTGTTTGTCTGTAATCAAATCTTGCAAGTTAAATTTGGCCCACTTCCCGGTTTCCGATTGAGCTGAAATTTTGCATGCATATGTATGTCGCATGACAATGCAATATTATGATGACATGGAGCTGATCTGATGCTGGAGCTGGCAGGAGACCATAGGAACTCCGCAGTAAAACGACACAACCCCATCGAGTTTGGGCTCGTTAGAATCGTCTGAATGAGAAGTTGATGATAGTATGAAGAAAAGTACAGTCGGCAATAAAAGCTTGTACCAAAAATGACATTATTGACAGAAACTTATTTTTTTTACAAAATTTTATTTACTTAACATGCAACGTATAGGTATGTAACTATGTTTGTTCGGGTGGAATCATGCTACTCAATTTTGAAGCAGATATCTTCAACCGATTGAGCTGAAATTTTGAGTTTAAGGATAGTTTGGATGACCATTCAATGTTTTGGTACAGTCAGCAAAAGTAGCAAAATAACACGCTCAAAATGATCTAGACAGTTCTTATCCTCTTGACATTAGAATCGTGTGTAGCTCATTTTGAACAATTGACCCGCTTAGCAACTTTTGCTGCTCACATCGAGCTGATCTGATGATGGAGACAGAAGGTGGCCATGGAAATTCAGTACCTACTTAACCGACCTAACCCCTTGAGCTTGGGCTCGTTACAATTTTCTCAATGCGTAGTTGATGACGGTATACAGAAAAGTACAGTTGGCAATAAAAGCTTATACCAAAAATGATTTTTTTGACAGAATTTTATTTTTTCCTTGGCTGTGCGTTGGTTATTTGTTATACGAGGGTTAAGCCTCACGGGTATTTAGTGTAAAATAAAATGAGGCTGTTTTTAGTTTTAAATTCCTTGCATATTTTATTTGACAGAACAATATACAATTAATTATTATGAAGACCCCAAAAAGGTTAATTTTTTGCTTTATTTTTAAGCGTCAACCATCCATCATTTTTGGGTTGAGTAGCCGGTAAAAATATGAGTGTGTTTTTGTGCCCTCTAAAATTGGTTCTGATTGTGATCCAGTAAAATAAAATGCCTAAAACCTAGGTGATGGTTCAATGAAATGGGTGACCTATCCCTTTTATTACCCGGGTTATATAATAAGAGTACCTTTCTAGACCGTTAGGGACCAGTTATATATAAGGTTTTTTTTTAGTTTCTATTTGTTATTTTATGTGAATGTAAATGTATAAGTGCTGGCGGCCCGTCAGTAGGGAAACCCGCAGGATAAAAATATAGCTTATGTTCATCTATAGATTCTAGATATTGTGTACAGGAATCATGCAGAAAAAAGGCGTTTTTTTATGGGCTGATTAGTTCCGGAGGTTACCCCCTACATACAAACTTACAATCTTGCAGACAATCTTCTTGCTTAATAATATTCTTATATTATAGATTATAGACTACCCATTATGCTAGTATTGATTTAAGGATAGTTATACGCCATCTTAGGTCATCACCATCACCATATCAGCCGAAAGAAGTCCGCTGCTGAACATAGGCCTCCCCCAAAGAGTGCCACAATGACCGGTCCTGCGCCACCCGCATCCAGCGGACTCCCGCGACCTTTACCAGGTCATCAGTCCACCTTGTTGGTCTACCCACGCTGCGCGCCGGTACGTGGTCGCCACTCGAGAACCTTTCCGCCCCAACGCCACACTAACGCCATCTCAGGTATTTTACACACATGCACACATACAATCACGCCTTTATCCCTAAAAAGGGTAGGCAGAGCACATGAAACTTGTGTTCCAGTGCCACTTTTAGCATAAATGTGGGTATAACAGATCGACAAAATGTGATATCGAAGTGATAGGTTGCTAGCCCATCGCCCCCAACACACTTCAACCCTGTTCCCTTAGTCGACTCTTACGACACCCACGGGAAGAAAGGGGGTGGTGCTATTCTAACCCGACACCACACGGGATATTACCACATCTAAATTCTCAAAGAGTTGCATCGAGTTATCTTGTGCGAGGAAGACTTAAACGTATGTTACACGAGGGCGCTGTAAACAATTGACAACATTTCATAATTCTAAGTCCACGATTTGACTAGCTCCTTGTATTCTACTCGAAAAGAGGAACACGCTGGTAGTTTTATATTTCCAGCATTATTTATGTTCAATTTTAAACGAATTTTTAAAAATGCACTCATAGCTATCCAATTCTACTGCAGAAAGGGCACCTTGCTTTAGTCTTGTTTACATATACCAAATTAAAAACAAACATTGTCAAGATGGCGTCAATGTAACCATATGTAACCCACCCGAAAATGACATTTAAACTTTTTAAACGTTTTCGTCGAAACGGGACTAAAGCAAGGTACCTCTATTCTGCAGTAGAATTGGGTTTGCTATAAATGCATTTTTAAAAAATCGTAAAAAATTAAACATAAATAATACTGGAAATATAAAACTACCAGCGTGTTCCTCTTTTCGAGAAAAATACAATGAGCTAATCGAACTAAGGGCTAACAATTATGAAATGTTGTCAATTATCAAGGCACCCCCTTAACCTCACTTGACTTAAAACAGTCTAAAAATAACGTTGAACTCTTTATCGTCTTGCCACTAAAGCCGCTGGTCCGCTAACAACCTCAATGGTCCATAAAATCTATTTTTAAACCCAGTTTAATGCGTTAATAAGCAACGCAGTTCCTCGTGTTGATATGATTTATTTCTTTAAGGTCAGCTGCTTGCCTCGCCATTGTTATAGAAGGACGTTTTAAGGAGGGAAAAGAGTATGAAGGATTTTGGCTGTAGCATATGATTGTATTATAAAGTAGTCATAATTAGTTAAAACCCATTATTATTCTTTTAAAACTAGTGGCTCTCTGTCTGTCTATACATCAATCTGAATAATAAATCTGAATAAATATAATGATTGAACCACAAACTTTTACGACAATAGGTTGAGAAATGCGACATGTAGAGGAGAACAAACGGGCACCTGGACATCCAGACATACGAAAGTATTTTGGCCCGAGCTTAAACGGATAACCCAACAAATTGATTGTGGTGTGGTAAATATACATAGGTATAGCTAACCAGCGGATTATAATATATTATGTGCTTTTTACAAGCTTTATATTAACTTGCACTGTTCGTATGTATGTAAATATATTATGTAAGTATGTAAATATGTAAGTATGTAAGTCATCATCATCATCATCATATCAGCTGAAAGACGTCCACTGCTGGACATAGGCCTCCCCCAAAGAGTGCCACAATGGCCGGTCCTGCGCCACCCGCATCCAGTATTTAAGTTGTCCGTCAAAATTTGCAATCAATTTTTCAGTCACTCCCATTATCCAATTGAGCTGAAATTTTTCAAGCATATGTGTATCGCATGACAACGCAATATTATGTATTATGATGACTTGGAGCTGATCTGATGCTGGAGCTGGAAAGTGGCCATAGGAACTCCGCAATAAAACGACACAACCCCATCTAGTTTGGACTCGTTAGAATCGTCTCAATGAGTACTTGATGATAGTATGCAGAAAAGTACAGTAAGCAGTAAAAGCTTGTACCAAAAATGGAATTTTTGACAGAAACTTATTTATAATCAATCAAAAGACTTTCCGCAAATATGTATTTATTTATTTATTTATTTCACGCGGTGTTACTCTATTCAGCGTGTTGAAGCGGTCGTGAATGGCCAATCCTTGGGGTGAGTATGAAATGAAATGAAAATAAAATGAAATGAAATATTTATTTGCGGAATACGGGTCACATTACTTTGGTAAAAATAAACGTTACGGTCCGCCGTAATATAACCGCCCGTAAATAAGCATGAAAAATAATTGTCTTTATTTTCAATAATAGTTTTTTTTGTGTATTCCTTTCATCAGACCTGAGCGAGGTAGCAAAACGGTGTCCAAAAAAACCATCCCATAAAAAAAAATTCCATGTAAAAAACACATAGGCCAAGTCAGGCATTCTTATTAATCTTTATTTGCTTGCTAAATAAAATTCTGCAACTTGGGAATCACACAACTTTACTGCAGAATGCCTGACTTAGCTCTACGAAATATCTCACCACTTTTTTACTGTGGAAGAGTTCCGAGACTTGGCCTAGGTATTTTTTACACTTTGTATGGAAATGTTATTTTATCAACCGATTCACGATTTTCCAATATTCAACCTTATATCACTAGCATTTATCGTTTTAATTTAAATGTTTGTCGGTTATGACATTACAGAATACGCGCATCGCGACGTCGACAGTGTCGACTGTCGATACAATATGGCGGCGCGGGGGCCATTTATTTGCATTTTTAAATACAAAATACACGACAATCCGAATTTTGCGGATATATGTTGTCAATTCAAAACCCTTATTTTTATAAGTTCTTTAATTTGAGATAAATTTCGATCGGATCTACGGTAACTCTTGACGGAATAATACGATATCACGGGCCATTTTGCAAGTCAAATAGTAAACTACAGTCGCGACGGTATTCTTCGATTCGAAATGTCTCACACTACCGATTGGTAGTACGAATCGAACGTTAAATTACGCATCGAAAACTAAACGCAAAGTGCCTAACGTTTTGCAGTTGGTTTCGTAGTCCAACGGCGCGTTTATTCGATCTCGTATTAGTTACGTAACGTTAGGTTACGATTGTATCTCACAATAAGGGTACTGGTGACAGACAGACGGACGGACGGATGGACGGACGGACGGACGGACGGATGGACGGACAGCGGAGTCTTAGTAATAGGGTCCCGTTTAACTCTTTGAGTACGAAACCCTAAAAATAACACTCTCGAATATTCACACTATTTCAAACCTCTTGACAAAGATCATGAGGAATGTTTCAAGTGTATAATATTGAAATATATAAGATTGTGACAAATGACATTTACATGCCAGTGGAAAAAACATTAAATACGTGACATTTTAAGAACACGCCAAATCCCAAAATGTATTAGATGTCGCGTCAATATTGATAACTAAACCCCCCCACACCTGACATCCGGGTGAATGTATCTTTAACCTACATACAACACCAATTTCTAAATGGCGTATATCTAACCCGGCTGAAGTATAAATAGGACTTTTTCTAAACGAGCATATACTTATATTAGTTATCTAAATATAATTTGCATATCGCCACGCAATACGCGTTCTAAATAATGTGAATGGCCTTTTATCTCTGTGCATGATAATCTGACATCAACACGTTAGGGACAAAATTTCCTGTAGGTACCTACTATTCAGCTGGTTTATTCCCTCATATTATACGCTATTGGGTAATGGATGAAAATTTTAGAAATGACTGATTATTTTTTTGGTGATAGCATCCGAAAAAAATTGCGGACTTTTCGACTGCGTCAATAGTTTTTGAAAAATATAAATAAATAAATAAATAAATATTACAAATAAATATTACGGGACAATCTTACACAAATCAACCTAGGCCCACGGTAAGCTCAATAAGGCTTGTGTTGTGGATACTAGGCGACGATATATATAATAGATAAATACATATAGATACTTATATACATATGTAACATCCATAACTCAGGAACAAATATTCGTGATGGACACACAAATAAATGCCCTGACCGGGATTCGAACCCGGGACCTCCAGCTTCGTAGGCAGAGTCACTACCAACTGGGCTACGGAGGCCGTTTAGTAATAGATTCCTCACTTACGTTTTGGGTTTAGGACGGCGAATGAGAAACTTTCCTTGATCCGTCTCATATTACAAAAATATATTTTAAATATCTGGCGCTGGCAATGATAAATATATAGCTTAAGATTATCCACACAGCGTGAAAATGTCTAGAATGACACTATCTTTGAAACTGTAGCAGAAAATCGTAAAAACAATACAGATCACACGGTGTGAATGTCTACTCGTATCAATATTGCTATTGCTATTACTCACGGAGCATTTGTTAAGTATCAAATGCGAGATACGAGTTCGTTGAACTGTGACATACATTACCTATTAGAATAGGTATTTTAAATATGAATATGTTCGGTTGCTAGGAAACATCATAACTTTTTACCCGAATGTGCAACGCAAAGGAGGGCTATGTGTTTAACAGTCTATGTAACTATGTATGTTTGTTCGTTTTTGTTTTTTTTATATGCTTGATCGGTTTGTTTCACTTAAGTTCATACACTTTAAGTCTTTATCTATCCAAATATCATAAACCCTCCATGAACCGCACATTATGACCACCATAAAAACAGATTGTTTTGTTAGAACAAATTTCTTATCTGTGAAAATGTAATTATTGCTAAATAATAACATCGATTTCGATGCTATTACTACATTCAAATTTCGAACACCTCTGAAAAACAAAGCAATTTGATTTGACCTCTATTCTAATATCAGTCGAGATGACGTTTAGTTCGAAATGAATTGTCAATTTGCATACAAATTTGACAATTGTCGCACGTAAGTAAGATATCGAACGATATGACAGTTGGCGCCGACTCTAGTTTGTCTCTGAATCAAAAAAAAATATGACAGCTGCCAGAAAACAACGCCGCGATGCCGGTCATATGTGGCTCCTGAATTCATCATCGGAGGCTTATGATATGTGGGTAGATAAAGTAGTGTATGTAACTGTACATAATTAGGCATTAACACACTCGTGTTTAATTAATGCCCTTCATTATGTACAGTCACATAAACTACTATTTGATACACAGTAAGATTCTACAATATAAATCGTATTATAATATAACTATGTACTTCATTGTATTATTATTATTATGTACGTACCTAAACGTGGTATTTCACAACGGTTGGTACGATTATAATGTTGTGGCGTCATTATTATGTGTAAATTAATATGACTCAGTTTTGCGGTCGCTAGCGATGTCTGAATTAGTCTCTTATTTTAATTGTAGTTGTACCTAACAGTCATTTGATCCTCCTAAAAAGTTGTGGTTCTGTGAGCTGTAGAACTCGCGTTTTATTTTTTTTAAGGACTCGAAAAAAAACTATGTTATTATTGAACATGCTCACAACATTTCACGTGAATCGGTCGATAAATGCGACCTTTAGAGGAGAAAAGCCTGACAGCGGGACACCTGGACATCCGGACATATGCAAGAACTTTGACCGAAACTGAAACGGATAATTTTTTTCGCTTTGCTCGCTCCATCATTCGAAAGGCATGATGAAAAGAAAAGTAGCCAATTGTATTTCCCTAATCAAAGTATTGTATTACTTTATCGGTGATCCTGAGGTCGTTGATAAGGGTACATTGAACTGTCATGTCACCTTGGTATCACGGTGACGACATATTAGTAGCGTGACATTATGATGTCACATAATGGTTTGTGCAAATATTTTTGAATTGTGACCTAGCTCTTTAGACACTGAGTCATTGTAGACTACCATGTAAATTTTTCGGATAAACTTCACACGAATCTATAGGTACCTAGATACTTAAAAGTTTAGAAAAATTGTGCGCTAATCGTCGACTGATTTCCAGGAACATAGTTTTGAAACGAAAAGTAATATAATAAGTGTTATGTATGAAAATCAGAACGTACCGAGGCAGCGTGGGTAAATAAAGGGATTTAGTGTCATTCGGAACTAATGGAAAATCGATCAACTTGAAATGACCATTTTGAAAATGGGCCAAAAGTAATACCATCAAAAGCGAAATTGGTGAAAATGTCATTGTCTCTATACTTTTTTTAGACAATTTTTTTTTCTTGTTCAAAATATATCTACTTAGCCCAAATGGAATTTTGTCCAGAATAAAATAGGATATTATTTAAATACGTTCAAAGTGAATGTTGTTTCATACCAACATTTTATATGAAAATCGGCTATTTTTAACCTACTTCTAAAAAGGAGGAGGTTCTCAATTCGTTTGTATGTTTTTTTGTGTGTTTGTTACGCGATAACTCAGTAATATATGAACCGATTTGAAAAAAAAAATCTTTGTTTGAAAGCATATACTTCTAGATTGGTCCCGTTGTCACCAAAGTCTAGTTCTGATGATGGGATCCTGGGGAAATCGAGGGAACTCTTCAAATTTTATAGGCAAACTTGAAGCAATTTGGCTACTGATTTGAAGTCGGTTAAAACTTCATCGAATAAATGTATCATATTTTATTGTACTAGTAATACGCCTTTTTTTGACATTAATTATAACAAAATTATTTATTTGTATTAGAATCTTCATATATTATTATTATTATTTTTTCTTTTTTGAAACTTGACATTTTAAATTGTGACTACCGTAAATGAATTAAAATTTAATGCATGCCTACTCTTATCACTCAGTGAAAGCATGTACAATTTCGTATGCCTCCGGGTACGACATAGTGAAACAATACCGCTTTTACCACCGTCTGCAATATTATGTTATGTGTACCTATGATCGACGAATAAAGTATTTGTATTTGTATTTGTACTTTGTTTTTAAAGTAAATTATGTACATACGACGTTTTTCCTATTAATCATATTTCTGGAGTGTACGTAATTCCATATCGACGTATTTCTTTCGACCAATATATATTCCATATACCTATGTTTACAAATAAATGATTTTGAATTTTGAATTTTGAATATAAAGTATGACAATTTTACTTTTAGGACGTAATTACATGTTAGCATTATTCAGGCTTGACAATTTTCCATGTCGAGCATTTTCAAAATAACATTATTCAGATTCGACATATAATTTCGAGTTGTCAATTTTCCATTTGTACTGAATGACAGTAAATCCCACAAGGTGGACTGATGACCTGTTAAATGGGCGCGCGAGAGTCCGCTGGATGCGGGTGGCGCAGGACCGGTCACTTTGGCACTCTTTGGGGGAGGCCTATATCCAGCAGTGGACGTCTTTCGGCTTATATTATGATGATCATCATGATCATGATTATGAAAATAAACTACAGTAGGTACCACTCTATGATATTATAAACGAAGAAACGTGTGTTATGTGTTATGTAAGTTTGTGACTTTGTATGTACGTTAGTATATAGGTTATAAAATCTTTCACTAGCATGCAGACTAAACCTTCGGAATAGACATATGGTAATTTGGATTTTTTTAAACTCTGGCGAAACCGTGCGAGCAGCTAGTCAGATAAAATTAAACAGAGACATTTTTTTCCAATGAAAATTGCTTGAAAACAGTAAGAATAATTCAAAAGCAAATTCTTCTTTATTCAGTATAATACCTACGCATTAATTTCATTGTAATTATTCAGTAGGTATAAGTACAAGAAGTAAAACACATTCCGTTATAAAAACATTGCGTATTCATAAACACGGAATATTTTCCTTCATCCATATGCTCGCCCAATGCATAAATTGCACCAGAAAACCTTTTACTTATTTTCCTGCCCTTTCATTCATATCTAAAAAAAACGATACGATTCTGAACCTTGTTCCCTTGAGATAACTGTGAAAACGAAAACGATTAGACGTGACTACAGCCAAGTCTCTTATCGCTGGGAAAACCACTAGGGACGCAGCGAGTGACATTCTCAGCATAGACTCACGCGATGACCGGAGGGGTGGTTTATGACGTCATTGCTATTGGACGTTCAAATGTTTTTTTAAGGACAAGTCAATATCATTTGATATTAAGGTGGTTTGATTGCCATACAAAGCGTTATTTGACATTCGCAGGCTAACGGCGTGATATTTTAAGAAACTTATGTAACAGACTTTCATCAATTGGCTTCCCATTTTCGCCAAATTCCCCATTTCCTAGAATAAACTGGTAAAAACTAGATTAATTTGAGAAAAATAGTTTTCCCAAAATATCACGTCCCAGCAAACCAATTTCTCAAATTAATCTAGTTTATACAAGTTTATTCTAGGAAAGGGGGAATTTGGCGCAAATGGGAAGCCAATTTATGAAAGTTTGTTACATAAGTCTCTTAGAATATCACGCCGTTAGCCTGCGAATGTCAAATAACGTTTTGTATGGCAATCGAACCACCTTAAGCATTATAATCCGTAAGCGCACTCCCAACACGCCTACATCTCATGACAACACGATAAAATGCATGGCGGCAGGTCGAGAAAGTTCTGAGCAAGAATCCGAAGATTATCGCACCTAAAATAGGCCGAAAGTTTGAAAAATCCTTCACTTCTGGTCAAAAATGTAAGGGTACCTAGTACATTTACGACACGTGACAACAGTACATGTGGCATCATTAAGTCCTTTAATCGTAGAGAGTAGACCTAAACCCGTCAGTCCTGAAATGGCCGAAAGTACTTGGCAGACGGTTGCAAAGGTGGCCAGCTTTGGCACCGTCTGCCAAGTAGGTACTTCCGGCCATTTCAGGACTGACAATAACTGATTTTGACTGGAAGTGAAGGATTTTTCAAACTATCGGCCAATTTTAGGTGCGATAATCTTCTGGTTCTTGCTCAGCACAACTTTCTCGACCTGCTGCCATGCATTTTATCGTGTTGTCATGAGACGTAGGCGTATTGGGAGTGGGCTTCAATAAAATAAAATCCCAATCGTTTCAGGCATCTTCGAATAATCGGGGAACATACATAAAAATAAACAAATCCGACGAAATTAAGTACTTCCTTTTTAGAATTCGGTTAAAAAGAAATGTTTACAATGTAAACTATAATTGATGTCAAAGTCACCTCATAGCGTGATGGATCATAAAAACAATTTTGTAATACACTTTCTATACAAACACCATCGCCGAATTAATCGGTCAAAGATAACTCAATGTCATCCTATGTTTCCGGTTATTGCCCTATAGGTTTGTTATTATCAATAACTGATAATACGATATAATATCAGAATGGATTATTGCTTTCACAAGATCAAGTTGATTGCGTGTTTTTCAATATGAAGCAATAATTGATGCTGTTTTGGGGTTATTCGCAGACCGTCTAGAACGCAAAATGTTTAGTGTAATATTTTGCCTATATCGCTTTAAGTCTACTTCGCGAACGTTCTAGAACGCAAAATGTCTACATCATTTTCGTCGTTTCATCTT
The DNA here is from genome assembly GCA_963854355.1 of Epinotia brunnichana. Lineage (NCBI taxonomy): Eukaryota > Metazoa > Arthropoda > Insecta > Lepidoptera > Tortricidae > Epinotia > Epinotia brunnichana. Next base: position 27,200,365 of record OY977950.1, on the reverse strand, counting down.
TACGTTAGCGATGTCGATGGAGCCCCGTGCGCGGGGCTCCTATTTCTGTGATGTTTGGCCTTCGGCCATTAGAAGAGACCTAACGAACCTAACCTACCTACGAGTAGTCATTTTGCGTTCTAGACCGTTCCCGATGTAGACTAAAAGCGATATAGGCAAAATATGACACTAGTCATTTTGCGTTCTAGACCGTCCGCGAATAACCGCCGAGTTACATACAGGGTGTTTCCTGTAACAGGAGCAATAAATTAAAAGGACGCTTCCTTAGAGCATTATTCCTTAGAGCATTTTTTTGGATTCGGAGAAATTTTGATCGAAAGTTATGACCTCCAAGTAATGTATCTTGGCACCACGACATCATAGCACAGCAGTGAATGCAGATTTTGAGGTAACATCACCTAATGAGTCATAATAGTTCTTGCATTTTTGTTTTCAAAATATATTTTAGTGTTTTTTTTTTTTGTTTTGAAAATTAAACGGTACTCATAGCACTCCAGTAGAGTAAAACAATACAAGTAAACTAATTTTGAAGAAAAAAAATATTAGAAAAATATGTTTTTTTTTTAATAAAACCACGTGGAAATAATTGTTCACAAGCTTAACAATCTACTGTTTAATTTATTGTTCCTATTACAGGAAACACCCTGTATAAATAATGTAAAATAAAACCTTAAACAACCGTTATTTAAATAATACTAATATTTACACGGTTAAACTCACGTATTTAAGCGACACTGCTGCAAAAACACTCATCCTGAAGAAGAACTCCCGAAGAGTTCGAAACTTGTCGCCCGTTTAATACCGTGTAAGTATTATTGCAACATGTCTCACGATAGTAAAAATTCGATTAACCTTTATTTAATTAACCTATTAACTGCCGGACGCAAGTAGTACTCATTATTTTCAACTGTATTTTAATAAATCGGGAAAGCGTCATTTACAATGTCACTTTGATATATCAGACGATGGCGGTTAACGGGTTAATATGTCAACGTATTCCTGCTACGTAAGAACGAATTTAGTCCGCGTCTCGCCAGTACTGCAGTATGGGTGTTCAAAAATATCGGCACATGCACCCTAATGCCTTGAAAATAGAGGTGTGTTTCGTTGTTTGTGACGTGCTTGTTTGCTCCGATGTATGTGATGGCGACTGTACTATACTCAAAATTGCACTCAAGTGCCGAACCCATGTCTGTCACAGACACACCGACAGACAGAACGAGGGTACGTACCCATCACGGAACCCCGTAACCTGACAAGGGGTAATATCGGTATCTTCATAGTTTATTTAACCCTGTATTTGCCTGCAGTCAATAAAACAACAGAAGAGTCGGAATTATGTTTATTGAATAAACAAGACGATACAAGGGTTCTCTAATGTTTCCCAACCTAACGTTTGGCAACCTGATTTATTTCGCATTTTTTAATTTCCCAACCTCTTAATATTTCTGACGCTGTTAAATATTTCAGGATTTTTACAAATTAACCTAACCTATAGGGTTCTACACGATGGCACTGAAATAAATCCTGAAATATTTACAGTTTCAGAGTTTAGGAAATGAAAAGTTGCGAAATGAATCAGTTTGCCAAACGTTAGTTGCGAAAAGAAGGTGTTCCCGATACAAGGTATGCTAACATCGCTGTCTGTAAAATCAGCGAGCAAATTTTAAATTTATAGTATGTATGTACCTATGTAAATTAAATCCTTTTTTTGGACACAGGACGTTGGCAGGTAATTAACAACTTAGAAAAATTGAAAAGCCCCCATTTTTTTATTTTTAAAATTCAATATCTCAAAAACGGATAAACCGATTTAGTTAAAATGAAATGAAAATGAAATTAATTCGGACAATTACACATCATTATTATGTTAGTACTATGTTAGTGGAAAATATAATTAAAGTTGCAACGAACATGCATGGACATCCAGTGAGCGAGGATAGGGCTCTGTCCATCCTCCCAGCGATCACCTTCAGAAGAGCGTTGGCGCTGCCCCGCACGCGCTCGGCCAGGGATGCTTGCCGCTTGCGCAGCACGGCTTGGAAACCGTCGGTGTTCCACGCGGCGAACATCCCTGACGCGCTGCAGCGCCAGGGCAGCCCCAACAGCCCCCTGAAGGCGTTGTTGTATTGGACGCGCAGAGCACTGTAGGCTTTTTTGGTATAGTCACTCCACAGATTGCACGTGTATAGTGTCTGACAGTACGTTTTAAACAAGGTTATTTTCACCTCAGTAGAACAACGTGCAAATCTGCGCGAAAGCATGTTACACCTTACCGACAGTGCTCTGCGCTCCCTTTCTATATCAACATCATTTTTTAGTGTGTCAGTGACCCAGTGTCCTAAGTATTTAAACTTGGTAACTATCTGAAGAGGAGTACCATTGAGAATTATTGGCGGAATGGGATATATTTTAGTGCCAGACTTGAACAGTAGTACCTCACTCTTTTTAACATTGTATTTTAGTCCGGGGGCCACATCATATCTTTCACATATATCAATCATCATCCTAAGGCCGTTGACTGAGGGGCTCAGCAACACCATGTAGTCTGCGTAGCTTATGTTATTAACAAAACAACCATCCACCGAACATCCGACACCCGCGCTGCTGAGCTCCTCAATCAAGCCGTTTATATACACGTTGGATAACGTGGGAGAAGTTAACCCCCCCTGTCTAACTCCGCACTCCATTTTATAGACCTCAGAGTATCCCCCTGCCCATCGAACTACATTTGATTGGTTGTCATACCAGTATTTAAACATTTTTTTTTTTTTTTTTTTTAATCTTTTTTTAAGGAGCTTAGTCGTTAAACGAGAATGTCGCTCCATACGTCCGCTAGTGGAGATACAGCTATCTAATGCACAATTTGTAGGTCTTATACAATGATTTCGCTTGCGCTGACTCAGGATCAGCCAGTGCCGCGTTACAAAATCCGGTGTGGTAGGTAGTGCGATGGGACTCCCCCCGTACACATTCCATTAAGATGTGGTATACGTCCTCTATTACCCCGCAGTCAGCACAGTAAGGGTTGGTAACTTTTCCCATAAGGAACTTAAATTGATTAGTTGGAACATGTCCAGAGCGGAGCCTCAACGCTATTACAACATCTTGCCGAGAAAGCGAACACTGGGTTATCCAAGGAGACTGTAACGGCTCGGGCTGGATAGTTCTGTACCAGATACCTTTTTCTTGAGACCGTTTATCGAAAAACTCTTTCCATATATCGGCACAGTACTTCCTGACCCTACCCAGGGCTTCAGTGTAAAATGGCACCGCTTGTAGAACTGTACCTTCGGAGGAAGCTTCCTTAGCTAGTCTGTCTGCTATTTCGTTACCGGCGATACCTACGTGAGAAGGGATCCATTGTAAGACAACATTTTTGTTTCTGGATTTGTGCTTCTGAATGAGGTCTAAAATTAAATAAGCTGTCGGTGTTCCTCGATACATCGAGGTACATCGAGCTATGTGTTGTAAGGCACTCCGGGAATCGGTATATATTACTATATTGTTTGCCTGTATAGACTCTAAGTAAGCCAATGCCTCAACAATGGCTTGTAGTTCGACTGACATATAATAGAAATTTCAGTTTCAATTTTAAAACACATTCCTGTTTTTAATTGTACATCATAAAAAGCTACTCCAGCCCCATTGTCATCTTTCGACCCGTCTGTGTATATTTGATAAAACCGCGGATACTTGTTTTCAACGAATTGACTGACTTCTTACTGCAAGTTGTGTCTACTATACTGCCTTTTTGCCCCAGTAATGACATCGATCTTGGTATATATATTTAATGTGATATTTCCATAATTTACCCACCAATCGAGTAAAAACATTTCTAATTTGTCGCTACAGTGTATTAAGACGTTCTTAAATAGTTCATGAACCGACCACAATAATGGATGTTTTTTTCGTTTCCACGATTCTATTTTAGGAATACACTCGCCCAGCATAGCTATCATATTATTATTAAATTTGAGAGATTTGCATTTAAACCAGAACTTCCCACCCAGGTATCGTCTTCTTATAGAAAGGGGCTGCAGACACAGCTCACTTTGCATGACATGAATAGGCGTCGTTTTAATGAAGCCACCAATAACCCTCATGGCTTGATTTTGAATTTTGTCCAATTTGTTTGTATGACATTCCGCACTATCGTCGTATAAAAAACTACCATAGTCCATGCGACTTCTAATAACTGCTATATATATACGCCTTAGGTGCAAAACTTAGCTAAGAATAAGAACCATCTCGATCAGGTCAGCTTTCGGACAAAAAAACTGCATTAAAATCAGTCCACTCGTTTAGGCACTACGATGCCACAGACAAACACACATACACGTCAAACTTATAACACCCCTCTTTTTGCGTCGGGGGTTAAAAATTCAGACAAAATAGGTTAAGTTCGTACAAAAGCGAACATATCCCTGTAAGGGATCTCTTCCAGTTAACATTTGAGCAATTGAGACGAGATCAGGAACTAAAAGATAGACAAACGAACACTTGTATAGCTACCGCCGATAGGTTCTCGAGTGGCGACCACGTATCGGAAGACGAGGCGTGGGTAGGCCCCCCACAAGGTGGACTGATGATGGGGAGGCATATGTCCAGCAGTGGAAGTTTTTCGGCTGTTATGATGATGATGATGAATTTATTCCAGTGGATCTTGATCTCTTAATCGAACGCGCGAGCGAAACGAACGAAATTCTCCGTATCAGCTTGGGCAAACATTCATTCGTATGTCCGGTGTCTGTCCCGCTGTTCTCCTCTGCACGCATTTTTTACCGATTCTCGTGAAATTTTGTAAGCAGGTTACATATAAAATTTATGTCGATTAAGTTTAACATAATTAAAAAAAAAGTCAGCCTACGGATTCAAAAAAAGTCTCACGGCTTTAAAAGGTCACAGAGCCACTTGTCCTAATATTCTAAGTCTGAGTTAATTAAATTGCTCATCCTGCAATGTATCAAATGTATGTATGTGTACCCTTAGAATAATAACGCGTAGAAGGATAGTTTCATACGGCCGACGCGCCAAGCGTGAGGCATAAAATGGATTCATGTAGTTGTGATCAACTCGTATTCATTCACACGCGCCAATACGCACACAAACGCACCAATTTTGTTCCACCGATCGGCGTACTGGGCCATTTATGGCCGAGTTTTGGTGGCCTCATCGATGCGCGTGAACTGCGTTTCTAGGCGCTATTATTCTAAGTGTGTACCTAACTCGTACGTCACTCGCCGTCAATTGTCTTACTGCAGCTTGACTTCAGAGGTGTTTTATTAGGAAACACTTATTAATATTGAAATTGAAATTGAAATTTATTGCGTATAATGAATTCAGGTTACAATTGCAGATATAGTTACATAAAGAAAGTTTCACTGAACTCTACCTTTGCAGGTGTACACGCTTATCTTAATAATTAATAGTATTACGTTTCATTAAAATGTCAACAATATTGTATACAACTTTTACCACTAATGTTAAATAATTAAACATACATTAATTGCATACTACAAAATTATTTAAGTTCCATGTATTCCTTTAAACTATAGAAACATTTATCTAAAATCCATGACTTAACTGCATTTTTAAATTGGTTCATGTCTAATAATTTGAGATTGTCAGGTAACTTATTAAAAATGTCAATACACATAATAAAACAATTTTTTGAAGTAAGTTTCAGTCTCGCATAGGGCTTGTACAATTTTTGCGTATATTGTGATCTTACCGTCCTAGAAGACATTGATTGGACTTGTTGGAACATATATTGGTGTTTATATACAAATAAACATACCTCAAAAATGTACAAACTGTAAAGTGTCATAATGCGATATTTAATGAAATATGGGCGACATGATTCATCTTGTTTAAGTCCAAACAAAGCTCTTATACAACGCTTCTGAACCAAAAACAAATCTTCTTTATCCACAGAATTTCCCCATGTCACAATGCCATATCGTAAAGCAGAATCCACATATCCGTTGTATGCTATTATTGCAGCTTGAAGAGACACAACCTGACGAACCTTTCTGAGAGCATATACAAATTTGTTTACCTTAGAGCATAGGCTATTTATATGTGCCCGCCAATCGCAATGACAATCCAAAGTTATACCTAGAAAAGTTGCTTGTGACACTTCTTCAATAGGAGCACCATCATGATTGACGTTCAAAGTTAATTTATTGCTACGGGATGTACAAAATTGCATAAATTTGGTTTTGGTAACATTCACTTTCAAATTATTATAGGTTAACCATTTAATTGTCTGGGCTAATGTCATATTGATACTGTCATTATAAGTAGTCAAATCGTTACCTTCTATGATAATAGTAGTGTCATCAGCAAATAGAATACACTCATCTGAGAGCATGTTGGGCAAGTCATTTATATAAATTATAAATAAAAGTGGGCCCAATATACTCCCCTGCGGTACGCCATATTTATTTTCCATGAACGATGACCGATATGTCACAATACTTTTGCTTTGCGAACAGTATCCTAAAGTCTCTACACATTGAGTTCTATTTGAAAGATATGTCTTTACCCAGTTATATGCCGGACCACGTATTCCATATTTGTATAACTTTGTAAGCAAACGTGTGTGTCACATACAAAGTCAAACGCTTTATTATAAGGGTGGATTTCAAAAATTTAGTACATAATTAAGGACCTTAATCTAATCTATGCTTTAACTTTCTTCCATTGTGTAACGAAAGTTACCCATTAGTATGGGTAATTGCCGTTACACAATGGAAAAAGTTAAAGCTTAGATTAGATTAAGGCTCTTAACTATGTACATTTTTTTTGCAATTCACCCTTAAATCAGTTTTGTATTAAGCTACTGCTTAATACAAAAACAGTAACAGCGTTACTACGCTGTTACTGTTTTAAAAATTTTAGGTAAAATTTAAGAAAAATTAATGCTCCGACCCGGATTCGAACCGGCGACCACTGGCATACATGACCCGTCCCTACTAACCAACTGAGCTATCGGAATAAGGAGTTTAACGGCCTCCGTAGCCCAGTTGGTAGTGACTTTGCCTACGAAGCTGGAGGTCCCGGGTTCGAATCCCGGTCAGGGCATTTATTTGTGTGTTTATCACGAATATTTGTTCCTGAGTTATGGATGTTATATATGTATATAAGTATCTATATGTATTTATCTATTGTATATATCGTCGCCTAGTACCCACAACACAAGCCTTATTGAGCTTACCGTGGGCCTAGGTTGATTTGTGTAAGATTGTCCCGTAATATTTATTTATTTATTTATTTATAATTTATCTGTTTGTGACACTAAATCTTTTCATCAGTTCCTTTTAACAGTGCCAGGGAGACGTGTAGCGAATCCAGCTTGGAGTATTACATTTTTCCTTTATGTTAAAAATTTAGGAATTAATAATGTTCCGAAAAATAATAAAGTTAAAATGACCTATGTTGATTTATCATTATTTTCTCATAATACCGTCAGGAATCGATTTTTGAAGTTGTTCGGGTCAATCGGGCCCACGGTGTACACATACTTTTGGCTACATTGTCTACGTCGATATTATCGACTTTGCACGTCAAAACAAAAACCAGCCAAGAACGTGTTCAATTTTAAGGAAATTGTTGCGACTTTGACTCTAAGGACACTAAAACAAGGATAATCAATATTAGAGGACTTCCTTTTCAGTACATGCCAATTTGAATCTTAACCCGTCGACATAAGTTCCAAGATGTATATGTTATTGAACATGTCTGTTCGAGTACGGAAGTGTTATTGCTTCCGGCCGAGTCAGGGCTTGATTGACAGGGTTTATTTATTCATTCGCATCCGAAGGGTTGAGTACAGTCAGCAACAGAAGTGGAGTCACAGAGACATTACATACAGTACTTAACACATTCACCGCCGGGAATCGCTACGCGCTATGCTCGTAGCCAATCCCGGGGTTTCCCTCGTATGTAGCGAAAAGTGACTACGGTGTAAGCGTCTGCTAGGCGGGTTCCTGGCAGTGAAAGTGTTAACTCATTCGAGCAACGCTTCATGTGCTAGGTACCGTAGGCGTGTAGCAGCTTTTTTCCGATTTGTAGCGAAAATCGCTCGTAGAAACATAACTCACGTGTCCTAGGCCTTGAAGGGGTGAGTACATTTTTGTTTAAGGTGGTTCGATTGCCATACAAAACGTTATTTGACATTCGCAGGCTAACGGCGTGATATTTTAAGAAACTTATGTAACAAACTTTCATAAATTTGGCTTCCCATTTGCGCCAAATTCCCCCTTTCGTAGAATAAACTTGTATAAACTAGATTAATTTGAGAAATTGGTTTGGGACGTGATATTTTGGGAAAACCATTTTTCTCAAATGAATCTAGTTTAAACAAGTTTATTCTACGAAAGGGGGAATTTGGCGCAAATGGGAAGCTAATTGATGAAAGTTTGTTACATAAGTTTCTTAAAATATCACGCCGTTAGCCTGCGAATGTCACATAACGTTTTGTATGGCAATCGAACCACCTTGCAGTTCCGCCTGCTAACGATATTTATAAACTTCAAATTAAAGGAAAAATTTAAAAATGTAGGCTCCGAGCCGGATTTGAACCGGCGACCACAGGCATACATGGCCCGTCGCTACTAACCAACTGAGCTATCGGAACAATCTGTCTCAGCCTCTAAATCTTTAAATCAGTTCCTTCTTACAACGCCTTAGGGAGGCTTGTGGCGACATCTACCTAGAAGACATATGCTTCTTTAACGGCAACAACCCAACGTCTCAAATTATATTGAGAAATCGTCAGTAATGATGTACCACCCCATACTAAATTCAGTTTTGTATAATGCAGTTACGCCTGCTAACGATATTTATAAACTTCAAATTAAAAGAAAAATTGAAAAAATTAGGCTCCGAGCCGGATTCGAACCGGCGACCACAGGCATACATGGCCCGTCGCTACTAACCAACTGAGCTATCGGAACAATCTGTCTCAGCCTCTAAATCTTTAAATCAGTTCCTTCTTACAACGCCTTAAGGAGGCTTGTGGCGACATCTACCTAGAAGACATATGCTTCTTTAACGGCAACAACCCAACGTCTCAAATTATATTGAGAAATCGTCAGTAACGATGTACCACCCCATACTAAATTTAGTTTTGTATAATGCAGTTACGCCTGCTAACGATATTTATAAACTTCAAATTAAAAGAAAAATTGAAAAAATTAGGCTCCGAGCCGGATTCGAACCGGCGACCACAGGCATACATGGCCCGTCGCTACTAACCAACTGAGCTAACGGAACAATCTGTCTCAGCCGCTAAACCTTTCAATCAGTTCCTTCTTACAACGTCTTAGCCATGTATGCATGTGGTCGCCGGTTCGAATACTTCGAATCCGGCTCGGAGCCTTAATAATTTTTAAATTTTTCCTTTAATTTGATGTTTATAAATATCGTTAGCAGGCGTAAAAATGAATATTTGTTTCTGAGTCTTAGATGTTTTCTATGTATGTACGTATCTATTAAATATATCGTCGTCTAGTACCCATAACACATTCTTCTTTTTAGGGCTAGTTCGATTTGTGTAAGATTGTCCCCTAATATTTATTTATTTTTATATAACGGGTGCTCTTTCCGACTCGTTAAGGTTGTCATTTTATCATCATTCACATCAGTTTATGATGAAGTTACAGTTAATCATGTCAAAAAGTTTACCGAGGGCGCGTCAACCCTTTTAATATAGCCCTAATTAAACAGGTTGCCAAAGTAATTGTTGTTTCGCATAAAAATTAGAGGTTTTCCCGAGGGACTACAATATGGATATCTTAAAGAAAGTATTATAGGTATATATAATGTTTTTAAGTGCCAATCCTAGAATTGCAAGCGTCCATAGGCCACGGTAACCACAAACCATAAGGCGGGCTGGTTTGCTACCGACGTGATATAAGATAATAACAACTTATAAAAGTTGAAAAACACCCGACATTTTCATTTCAAAGTTCATATATATAAAAAAAATCTAATAAATAAAAAAAAAATAAAAAGAAATCTCAAAGCTGTAGCTAAAAACCATCTCGCTCACGTCAGCTTTCGGAAAAAATCGTTTAGGAGCTACGACGCCACAGACAGTCACACAGACAGACCTATAACATCCCTCTTTTTGGGTCGGGGGTTAAAAAGTGCAACCAACACGATCAATATAATGTCGCTCTTATGAGAGTTGCAATAAAGTCGTCTTTCCAAGTTGGTTCAATAAATAAATGACTTACTTATTAAAACAAGTATTTCGTTATTGTAGTGACTTGTGTCGCTGGCTGTACGCAGCGTATAATTCGACTTTGGAACAATATTAGTTGAATAATTTGTAATATTTGGTAATGTATAATACATATGTATATTTACCCTTTACCAGGCGAAGGGATATATTCCTCCCACATCTTATATCGGTTACCTTAGTCAGGTTTTAACTCCAAACCTCCTACATAATATTTTGTCAATCCTTGAAAATAGTATTTCATGATCTTCATTCACAACAAGCTTCCTAATCGCGTAATATATCTTTGGCAGCCGTTTTAATTCACTTGAACTCTAATTTCAGTAAACTACGGAGAAATTCAAAACACTTTCCTTAATTTCTATGAAACAGAAGTACATTGGTCGAACAATTTTTTGATATTTTGTAGATTTTGAGTTTTGAAAGGTAATGTAATCTTAAACATTGCTAAATATCCATGCATTATTGTGTATGACCAGATTCAGGATGTGGGTTGACATTATCCCATGGCCTTATTAGAGTTTAACTGTGCGGAAGCTATTCTTCCCATGGCCCGGTAAATTGTCTTGTCATGTCATAAAAACTCACGTAAGTAATAAAATAATCGTTGTGTTCAATCTAGAGCGAATTCATGTTTCGTAGTAGGTATGTAGATTTGGACTTCAACCTTGCCTATGATAACCGATATAAGATGTGGGAGGAATATATCCCTTCGCCTGATCAAGAATATAATAAGACAAAATCGAGTATGTCACTTAATTAGACAGGCGATGGGATAACCTAACCCACATTTTTATTTCTGGTTTAAAGGAACATCTCCCGATTTTCGTAAATACATTTTTTACAAGGCGTTCAATACGGTTGTAACAGTATATAAAGCACGTATGAAGGCACGCTAGTTCTTAAGGGCCTGGTAAAGGGTTAATAGATGTGGACTATATTACAGAATATGACGTATCCAGTTTGTATTAGGATCGTATTTTCTAACCCCCGCAAAAAGAGGAGTGCTATTAGTTTGACGTGTCTGTTTATCTGTGTCTGTCTGTGGCATCGTGGCTCCTAAACGAATGGACTGATTTTAATGCGATTTTTTTCGCTCGAAAGCGAAAGTGGGCGAAATGGCTCATAGCTACGTTTCAACAAAATCGGTTTTGAAATATTGGACTTTGAATTATAAATGTCAGGGGATTTTTAAATTTTTTAAGTTGTTTATTTTAATTTATGCTATCGCTTTACTCTAAATGAAACACTAAATAATATTAAGACAAAAAAGCGGCCAAGTGCGAGTCAGACTCGCACATGAAGGGTTCCGTGAAATAACTTGCGGTTCACGATTTATGATTTATGACGTATTAAAAAAAAAACGACTTCCTAGATCTCGTTCAAACCAATTTTCGGTGGAAGTTTGCATGGTAATGTACATCATATTTTTTTTTTAGTTTTATCATTCACTTATTTTAGAAGTTACAGGGGGACACACACACATTTTACCACTTTGGAAGTGTCTCTCGCGCAAACTATTTAGTTTAGAAAAAAATGATAATAGATACCTCAATATCATTTTTGAAGACCTATCCCACACGTAAAGATTTGATGAAAAAAATTTTTTTGAGTTTCAGTTCTGTGTATGGGGACCCCCAAAACGTACTATTTTTTTTCGATTTTTGTGTGAAAATCTTAATGCGGTTCACAGAATACATCTACTTACCAAGTTTCAACAGTATAGCTCTTATAGTTTCGGAAAAAAGTGGCTGTGACATACGGACGGACAGACAGACAGACATGACGAATCTATAAGGGTTCCGTTTTTTGCCATTTGGCTACGGAACCCTAAAAATGATATTTCTGAAGTATCAATTTTTTTTTTTTTTTGAAAGGAGCGGGTGTAATAAAAAACCAAGTTAGTTAAGATATATATTTATATTAAAACAAAAACAACAGCAACAAAATATTCTAAAATACGAGAATTGGTAATAAGTAATATAATCAATATAATCAAATCATTGGAATTAAAAAATAAACATTTGCACAGAAAAATAATAGAAAGTTAACTGCAATTTGCTGGTATGATAACCATCTCGCCGCCCAAAGAGTCAACCTCCGTGTGGAATTGTTATTTTGAATTGGAACATGCATTGCATTTATTTTGTATGATTTCAAAACAAAGCAAAGCCTACTCTATTTTCTACTATAGTTGATTGAAATTTCATTGGCATTTTTTACGGAAACCGGCTAAAGGACTTTTGACTTTAGAATACTCCTAGGGTAACGTTTCGTCTAGATCGCCAAGCCAGGATTGAAAGACGCATTAGAACAACACGTAGTTATAAAGATATAATCCTAAATCAGTACACCTTAAAGGTGTGTTAGCGATCCCGCTGCGCCAAGAACGACTATACGTGTTATGGCGTACCCTGTCAAAGCAGCCATCAGTTTTTCTGCACGGCTATCGCGGAGAACAATCTGTTGCTCGCGTCCGCAGGATTTACCTACCACAACCCTGCCACGTGTCCCCTAGGACGTGCTAAATGGGCGTTTTTCAAAAAAAGTGTACAACACTTATTTTTTTTCAGAATTCGTAATTTTTTGGCTTTTCTTACTCAAAATCGTTGATACTATCGATCATCATACAAGAAAAAAAGTGTCCCAGATTTTACTATGTAATTTTTTTCTTCCAGTGCGTCACGATAAATAAATAAAAAAAGACTGCATACAAAAATGTGACGATCTGGAATGGAATATTTAGGACACTTTTTTTCTTGTATGAGGATCGATAGTATCAAAGATTCTGAGTAAGAAAAACAAAAAAATAATAATTTTGAAAAAAAAAGTTGTTCTGTACACTTTTTTTGAAAAACGCTCAAATGAGCGTCAACACTTTCGGCGAACTAGGCGGCGCTACTAGAAAAAATATCACATGGATAATCGCCTACTCTACAGATCGCCATACGATTAAATAAATAAATAAACAAGACGGCACGCGAGCTCTCTCGATTTTTCTCGCACTATACGTCTCTTTCTAAGTTTTATAATAAGATAGAGACGGATACGGAGAGAGCTCGCGCGCCATCTTGTGATAGCCGTGCAGGAAATGTTGTATTTGCCCTCTCGAGACAATGTTGGCGTGACAGTGTCTTTTGGCTGTCTTGATTGGCGGCGAAAGGTTTAATCCTTCCGCAGCGCAAATACCTCTTCCTTCACCCCTTTTTTCGTAATTGTCACAATGTTAACACTATCCCCAGTATAGGGGTCTCGCTCAGCAGCAGCCGTGAACAGGTCCTTTGTTAGATCCAGCGCCTTTTTCAGAGACGGCGGAGTTTTGGTCGGGTTCTGTACAAAAAAAAATGTTTTTTTTTTTAATTTTTAATTTTTAGGGTTCCGTACTCAAAGAGTTAAACGGGACCCTATTACTAAGACTTCGCTGTCCGTCCGTCCGTCCATCTGTCTGTCACCAGGCTGTATCACAAGAACCGTGATAGCTAGAAAGTTGAAATTTTCACAGATTATGTATTTCTGTTGCCGCTATAACAACAAATACTAAAAACAAAATAAAATATTTTTTAAGGGGGGCTCCCATACAACAAACGTAATTTTTTTGCCGTTTTTATAGCAAATGGTACGGAACCCTTCGTGCGCGAGTCCAATTCTCACTTAGCCAGTTTTTTTAATTTTAGAAAAGATTTTCTCTGCATAAATGTTGACGACCGCTGTAGCAATGAAGCTGGCGGTCTCGGGTCCAAATTGGGCTCAGATTATTATTTGTATGATGAACACGAATGCTCCCAGTCTTATGTATTTCTTATGTATTCAAGTACAATTGAACATGCAATGGAAAGAACGCTGGCAAACGGGTGGGATTAAAAAGTCCATCCAAAAAGTTATTCTGTACACGAGTGAAATAATTTTTGAAATCGGGTAAATGGTTCCGGAGATTACATAACTACAACTTGGAAAGGTTGAAAAACCCCTAACATTTTCATTTCAAAGTTCAATATCTCAAAAAGGGCTGAACTGATTTAGTTGAAACGTAGCTAAGAACCATCTCGACCACGTCAGCTTTAAAAAACCGCATTCAAATCGGTCCATTCGTTTAGGAGCTACGATGCCACAGACAGACACACACACACACACAAAGACACACAGTCAGACAGACACACAGACACGTCAAACTTATAACACCCCTATTTTTTCGTCGGAGGTTAAAAACTACAGTCTCACAGATGTTTCCTAATCATCACGCATCATTATTTCACACTTTTCCTCATTAGAACATTTAGTATAGATATATTTGTCTATATAAATACTTATAACATAAATTCATTACCTTATCCATGTACACGCTTTGCTTAGGGACTCGGTCGATTTATTTATTTATTTATATTTGCAGAGCCAACAGCTGTAATATTGTCCCCACATTAGTCATTTATTTATGACGTTGGCATAAGATTGAATTACGCCTAGCTTCTACGGCACGTACCGGAAGGCGCGGCGTGGGTAGGCCCCCCCACAAGGTGGACTGATGACCTGGTAAAGGTCGCGGGAGTCCGCTGGATGCGGGTGGCGCGGAACCGGTCATTTTTGGCACTCTTTGGGGGAGGCCTTTGTCCAGCAGTGGACGTCTTTCGGCTGATATGATGATGATGATGACGCCTAGCTTGAAGAAAAGCTTACCTGTATGTTGTTCTCACTGATCTGGTTGTCCAGGACTGGCTGGAGTTGGTGCCCAGCGCTGCCGGTGGCGAAGTGTGTGGAGCGGGACAGATGACCGACTGCGTCGAAGTTGAACACGCAGCCGATGCCGTCACTGTTTGAAAGAATAAAGTAACTAAACATATCATCGTCCTCCTAGCATTTTTCTAGTTGTAGGGGAACCTAAAGGAGCCCGGGGTATTAAGCACCTTTTTTTTTGACGGAGTGGAAATGCACTTACGCATCCCCCGAGCCGGGAAGCTATATAGGGGGTATGTGGGACTCACACCCTCCAGCCATCTCTATTTAAAGAGAAGGGGGAGGGAGTCTACCCACTAAAACCACTCCGGCGTTTCCGTCCCTGCCGTTAATGGGAGCGCCATGGGGTCGCGAGCATACCACCACGACGCCCCCCGGGGGTATTAGGCACCTAACCAACTCTAACCAAACCTAATCTTAAGATTTGGCATAGACATTAGTTTTACGAAAGCTACTGCCAATGACCTTCCAACCCAGACGAAAGCGCTATTGGGATTAGACCGGTTTAAAATATCAAATGATATCCGTACATAAGTTTTTTTTAAACCCAGTGGTAAGATCTGGTGCTCGAGCCCATACGACTTCCAGATTCGACGTTTGGACTACATAAACGGATACTAAATTTGGTTGAACCCATCATTCAAATATAATGCTTTACATACGAGTCCAATCCAGCCAGTACAGTTGCAGTGTTGTATGGAAAAAACCGTTTGTAGTACATAATGGTCGATATCATTTGGGCGGCAGCGGGCGATGACATATGTCTCTCATTTTCGTACGCGTACATATCCATGCGAGCTTTTACTACACGAGTGAGCGCCAATACGTCACACCAGGAACCTGGAAAGAAACATGATCGGGTCATTCTCAGAGCGTTTCAACCGCCGTCACGACTATATCAGATTAACTAATTAGGTACCTATTGAATAAACAAAAATGCAACGAAAATTCGGACATCATTGTGACGGCGGCTTAAAAGCTCTGAGAATGACCCATGTGGGGGGTATTCAGAATAATCCATTACGTACTTGAATCATCACATCATCATCCCCCTATCGTTTTCGCGGTTATATCCTAAAGGAGCCCCGGGTTGCGTATTTCCGTTTCCGTGTCCAGTAGGAGGCAGTATTGCCTCGAACGCGCACGGGTTTGTTGCCTTTCAAACCCGTAGCGAATTCGAGGAACTCGTCCTCCAATCGCCGTCCATGGCAAGTCCGTTTAGGTACGACGACGAACGAAGCGAGGAGGAGTGCTAGGTAGAACTGCGACCCTCAGCGCGCGAGACGAGCGACCGCAGCGGGCGAAGCGCCAGAACCGACTTTACGGATATTTTTTCCGTATATAGTCGGTTCGGTACTTGTATAGTCGGTTCGGTAGGGTCGCAGTTCTACCTAACACTCCTCCTCGCTTCGCTCGTCGTCGTACCT
Source organism: Epinotia brunnichana (assembly GCA_963854355.1). Classification (NCBI taxonomy): domain Eukaryota; kingdom Metazoa; phylum Arthropoda; class Insecta; order Lepidoptera; family Tortricidae; genus Epinotia; species Epinotia brunnichana. Next base: position 27,183,958 of record OY977950.1, on the reverse strand, counting down.
ACACGGACTTACCTTGGACTGCTTATGCGTTTGTTAAGACAAGTACTGTCTCGTACTGAGCACGGAAATAAATACGCCAATACGTCGTTTTATTCTCTTCCCAAATCCGTGCGCGATTGGAGGACGAGTTCCTCGAATTCGCTACGGGTTTGAAAGGCGTATATTATATTAGTTTAATAAACCCGTGGGCGTTTCGAGGCAACACTGCCTCCTACTGAACACGCAAACGGAAATACGCGACCGGGTTCCACTTTGGCACCTAATCTAAAGACTTGTCACAGGTACTTGTTTTATGAAAACGACTCCCATTTGACCTTCTTGGAGCGCAAACGAGACTTAGGATTAGACCGGTTTCCTTTTTTTTTATACAACGACGGTGGCAAACAAGCTTACGGCCTGCTGCTGTTACCGTTACCGTAGCCGCAGATAGAGACATGCAGGTCCCTCACTCCCAACACAGCGCACCCTAGGGAGCTCTGGCGACCTTACTCACCACCAGGAACACACACACATACTTCATAGCATGCAATAATACAGCAACACTACAAAGCAGTGGTGCTATTAGGGCTGCGGTCTTCTGTAAGGTCCCCCAGTTGGGCTGCTCCACATACGAGCGAGATGACATTCCGCTGTGCCCTACCTCTCTTTCCTCACGATGTTTTCCTTCAACAAAAACCTAGGTACTGTTGATAATATTTCGTGCATATGTAAGTTTTTTTTGGTAGTTCGAAGTGGGGTTTGAATCACGACTCCCAGATTGAAAGTTACGCGCCTTACCGCTCGTTTACAGCGGCATCTGTTTCTAGTAATTTTAATTCTTGAAATATTAGAACTAACCTGTAGCTCCTATCACAGTTACGGGCGACAACTGGAACAGCTTCTTCTGACTGCGGGTGCTGATTGTAGTGTTGGCGCTGAGTCGAGTATCGGCACCGATTACGGCGTAGTCATTCCCAGCTATCGCGACTACGGTACCGCCTTCTGGGTTTTCGTACGGGTTGAATCCAGGGAATGAGAAAAATGGTGGTGTGGTGTAGGTGGACATAGTGTGAAATAAAAAAATGTAAATTCTTTCAAAAGAAAAATAATGTGTCTTGACAATAAAATGTCAAAGTGACATATTTGTTTCCTACTCTATTATTTGACTTTTTATAAATAAGTATGTATATCTAACAAGACTTATAGAAAAAAAAACAAAACTTATTATAACTAACTATATCTTAAACTAAACTACTTATAAAATAAAATAACTTACAAATAACTAAAACTAAAGATAAAAAATTTGCCCCAGATCGCTGCCAGGCGGCAGTGTGCCCAGAAGGCTGGCAGCATTGCCACGTTGTATGGCAATGCTGATCCTCTGGGCGAGGTAAAAGCCAGCCTTCTGGTCACGTGAAGCCTCGACCAGGCGCTTGCACAAACCATTATAGATTCTGTGCGCGCCTGGTCCCCACGGTCCGAGGGTCTCTACACCGAACGGCTCAAATATGAAGCCACTGTCGATGGCTCCATACTTGCGCCGTTTGAGACCCTCAGCTGAGTCGGCAGCGGCACCAGCCCTACACGTAGTCCCCGGAAGATGTGACGACGCCAGGGTGTCGACGCACGTGGCGTCCCACACCAGGGGTCGACCCATCTTCCAGGGAATGAGCGTCATTCCGTCGGGCCTTTTTCCGTCATCCCGTGTCAAACCAGTAGGTTCGAGGACTGCAGGGACACCGGCGCTGACGAAGGCCCGACGGATGATGTCGTTAAGGCTGGCATGACGTGGTATGCGTCCCGCGCTCTTGCAGCACGAGAGACCGTGGTGGGCGAGACGATCGACAGCGTCTCCGCAGTGGCAGCGATGAGGGGCGACACACGTCGCTCCCAGACGTAGAGATACGGAGAGCCTGAAAGTATTGTTGTCCATTAATGTGCCGAGGTTTTTAGAAGGAACAGCATACAGCCACATACCAGATTCCCACTCCGCAGCCGCAAGGAGACGGGCACACTCGGCAGGGCTGGTAGACGTTTGGTACAGATTTTTCCGTACCAGCCTGCAGAGCGGCTCATCCCATTGACGCTGGGAGTGTAGGGTTTGTGGATAAGTTGCGTTAGGGCAAGCTGTGATCCAAGCATTCTTGGCCTCGGCAGTGGTATTGGCAGTAGCACAACCTGGGGAAGTGTTTAAAATTTTGGCAACTAAATTTTGGGTACCATAGACCGAGGACAGGAAGGCAGGGAGGGCAATGTCTGCGGTTTTTCTAATGCCAAGGCCTCCATGCCGGATCGGAAGTGATGCCTGGATCCATGAGCGTTCGTCTAGGGTGATATTAAATACAGCCGAAATGGTGTCTTTAATAATTTGGTCCAAGCTACTTAGTAGACGTGGGTGTTTCCAAAGAGGGCTGCATCGCAGGATGTAGGTAAATTTGGGTACAAATAGGCAGAAACGAATGATTGTATAAGCTGAATGTGCGTTAATTTGGAGTAGGCGTTCTGAGACCGTGTTAAAATTTTCAATTTTGTTTTCAAGGAAAGAGGGAAAAGATTCTTCTAAAACGGGCGACCCTAGTAGGTGGAGTGATTTTTTATCAATTTCTTTGATACTTGGAGCAAGTTGACGGATTTTAGAAAAAACAGACACCTTTTCAGAGCAAGAATCGGGTACGTAAATTTCACATTTGGAGGAGTTTAGCTCCAAACCAATTGCAGAAAACTCAGACATTAAAAGTTTGAAATCTTCTAAAACAACATTTGCTTCACCTCCTAGTACGCCATCGTCTAAATACCACACGTTAAATTTTGAATTTAGTTTTTGAATCGCAGGATGAATGGCTAAACTGAAAAGGGCTGGTCCGAGCGGGTCGCCCTGTTGACACCCAGAAACAGAGTTTAGCGTGTCAGATTTGTAGAGTAGTTTGGAGCTAGTGCTGTAGCATTGCCACGTAAAATTATAAATATTCGGGATCTCTTTTCTGACTTGGGTCAACAGCGCGTCCCTACTAATAGAGTTGAAAGCATTCTTAACATCCACCTTCAGCAATATATCATTTGGATGGGCATTCACATAAGATCTTAGGGAATGAACTGCTGCTTCGCAACCTCCCTTGGAGCCGAAACCCAGCTGCAAGGGCTGAAAGTACTGACTCAGTACTGGGGATGTTGCGTTGCAGCAGGTTTTAGCCACTAGACGGCGGTAGGTGGTGCCAACCGCTATTGGTCTGATCCCTCCATCTTTTTTAATAAGCGCACATAAGTTGGCTCCATAAAGAATCTCGGTGATGGAGCTGTCTACCTTACCCAACAGCATGAGGTTACCCAGTGCAGTTAGATCTTTCAAGAGAGACTCGCCAGTTTCACCTACAGAATTACATAATAGGTCTTTTAGATGTTGCGGGGTTAAGCCGTCGAGGCCGCCGGCGGAGCCACTCCGAAACGACAGTACTGCCCTGAGCACCTCATCCGGGGATACTTGCAGAGCTGGGGTGGTGTGGTCTGGGGGATCAGGAAGAGTAAGATTAACTGTTGAAGGTGGATGCTTACTCTGGAGGGCTGCAAGCGTGTTTGCGTTATGGGGAGCTATAGCGTCGTTGGAGAACAGAAGTCTGGCCGCTCCTCCTATGTCACCTTCCCCTACTTTATTTTCGATCGTACGATAGATGGAGTGTTTCTTACCGAATATAGCGTTATCGGGGTCCAGGACAATGTGAGGGTTGATGCAATTTTGTTTGATACGTGAGGTGAGGGATGTTCTGTTGCTTGAGGACTTAGGTACGTGAAGAATGCGGTAGGGGAAAGTTAAAAGGTGCTGCCAGGCTTGGGGTGAATTTTCTCGAATGACGGTATTGAAGTCCTCACACAATTTTTGGGCGACTGATATCCGTGCTCCTCGGGGGATGCGTTTAATTATGGGCACCGAAAATTTAAGGGATGAAAGTTTAGCGGCAAAATTTGTGTCAATACATGGTACAGAAAAATCAGGAGGTGCTGAACAGCTAATCGGTAAGTCCGTTTTATGGACTCTGGCAAGGTGGATTTTTAGACCTCTTTGACCTTTAAATAAACGGGGCTGGGGGCAATGGGGGCACTGTACCTTGTTCTCCAAAGACGCTGAGAGGGGATCATTGTCTGGGAGCGACGACGGCATGAACAGCAACGTAGTAATTTTAAACAAAGCTAAGATAACATAGATACAACTTAGAATGAAAGCGTAGAAAATACAATTATAAAATAATAAAAATATCATTCCAACACATGATTTTTATGACACGACTGTTGACAGGGGCTGACGGCTGCTGGCGCGGCTGCGCGGCTAGGGCTCGAACAAGGTCTTAGACGGTGCTCCGCAGAGATTTAAATTAAAGAAAAGCGCTCTATGATACTAGGCGGCGTCCCCGGTCAGTGTCAAATCTTCTTATGTAGAAATTCCGTATTATGGCGGTTGATGAAGATGAAAAAACTGCCAGATGCGTGTTTAAAACACTGCTGAATAAAATATTAATCTTTATCTCTTTGTATAAGTGGTTATTTCCATTAATTTACATAATTTAATTCCGGGAAAAATGGGTTGACGTTGACAGCGTCCGTCGTATTTGTAACTTTTTAATAAAATAGATATTAATTGCTGCAATATCTCCACTACGGTTGTTTGGAAGAGATCGCTCTTAGCGATAATACCGCCTGTAAATTACTCCTACTGTTAAGTTTATATGTCCTGTATTAGTTTCATATATTGAGGTGTATGTATATAAGTTAATACAACTTATCACCCAATAGGGAACATTACGCAAAGCTCTGCGTAATGTTCCCTATTGGCCACACTAACACAACCCGTAAACAAACCGGTGCCGGTTAATGTACGGCCCAATAATAAAGAAAGAAAGAAAGAAAGAAAGAAACATTTATTCGAGACAAACAACACACAGCGTTTGTCACGAAACGGTTCTATCTCAGCATAATGCTGGCATTGCTGCCAGCGCTGGTCTTCCGATAGAACCGTCGAGTGAGTTCACGGTGGATAACAAACAAAATAATGATATAAACTTAATTAAACACGAGAAGGGACAATTAACGAAATTAAAAATAGAACATAAAATATAATAATATTGGCATCCTCTATATCTATGTCTCTTTTTAACTTATACAAAAAGAGAGAGATAACGATAGATGGACGCGTATTATCGGGCCGTACATTAACCGGCACCAACAAACCGCCATGACGTACAATGTCATATTTATTTACCTAACAAACAATAACGAATAATTGATGAAAACGCGTTAAGCTACAATCGTTTTATTATCATTCGTGTGTAAAATACCTGTACTGTGATATTAAAATGGCATCCTATAGCCATTTAAAGGTGGATGAGGGCTTTTTTTTTGCTTTACGACGTATTGCCGCTTCCCATAGTTTTCATATCATCGTTTCCTTCGGAAATGAATGATGCCCTTCATTCTTGCATCCAATTACGCGGCACTGATGCATTTTATTCATTGAAATATTTTCTTCACTATTTGATCCAGAGCTTTGAAGGACTTGTCAAAGTTGTCAAAAAAACTGTTTACTAATTGTGTTAGTGCTGCACTCTGGCGGCAGAACATTGCAGTAATGTTCCCTATGAACCACCAATCCGATAAAGAGATGTTTCAAAGTATATTAAGTATGTAAGTACCTACTTACTATACCGGTTCCGTGATTCAAAGATGTTGGGCACAAGAGAACGCTGTTTTTTCTAACTATCCACTGCTTCTCACCAGTTGGATAGTCCGGCCAAATAAGATGGCCATTCTTTCAGAGTTTTGTCCATTTTCTGCTAACACTCCAGACATTGCAAGCGCATTGCCGAGCTTACATTGATTTGGGGACTCTTTTAATCGTCAGCTCTGGCGAACTTACGTTACGGGTGTCAGGAACACACAACACAACACTATAGAGCACCCTAATGCCCTTGATATAAGGTTTATTTTTAACCGACTTGAAAATTGGAGGACGTTATTATTATAAATATGTTCCACTGTATGTTTTTTTTTATGTATGTTCACCGATTTTTCCGTCAATTGTGGTCCGATTTCCAAATTTTTTTTTAATCGAAGGAGCATACTCCTGAGGTGGTCTCATTGTCACCAAGTCAGGATCTGATAATGGGATTCCAGGGAAATTGAAGGCAACCCTCAATTTTATAGGCAAGCGTGTAGTAATTTCGGTACCCTCGAAAATAGCAATATTGGTGAAGTGGAACCGATGATAAAGACCACAGATGACTTATGGAACTCCTCAAAGATGTAAAGTACGTCAAAGATTCTGATATGATTCCGTTGAAGAAGCAACTAATGGAGTGTTAATTCTGAGATCCTTGAGGAATCGACGGAACTCCTCAAATATTATTAGCCCACAGATACTTAGCGACTTGGGTTTTACCTGTAGAAATCAACGCATTTGCTCTCGGAAAGCAGTTCATGTGTAAATTGGAAAGGAAATGTGGAAATTTTCATGTACCTATGTGGCTTGGCGAAGTACTGAATTGAAGTCGGTTTGTATTTTGTTTTTAAAGTAAATTATTAATCGAAATAGTGCACTCTTGTTGAGACACCCTTTACATACCCACAGTTCAAAACCTCAAAACCTGAAGCCAATCAAAGCAAACTTAAGTACCGTAGAATTAACAAGGGGCTGAACACTTTTGTACCTTCCCTTTAACGTCATGTTTAAAATGCCATACGAAGTTGTCAAACGAGTGAAAACGACAAGGTTTTGTTCAGCTACGTTTGAGTCCAACTGTACTAACAAACCTAACAACACGAAACACAATGATAAACCAAACTTTCTTTCCAACACGAAATCGGAATCAACCCAAGCAAACGAGCAACTTGTACCGGATTGGCAAATCGGAGTAGTTCTCGAGATTTTCGGTAACAAACTCACAAACTTCCCCTGTTTATTAGTGTAGATAATACGCAAAGGCTCGAAGGCAAACTTCTCGTCGACTTAAACCAAACTAATAATTTTAAGTGCGGGACACGGTGTATCGTTTGGGGGAGAAGCCAATTGACAACATTATTAACTATGTAATGATGCCTAATTCGCAAACCATTTCGGTAATTATGTTACCTGGGGGGTAATCACGTAACGTTCCGAACGCGCGTCGGTACAATTTAACTGTCAATTTTCCATATAGAAAGTGACATTTAGACCTACCCGACGTTCGTACAATGCGTATTTTACGCGAGTCAGGTAGGTCTAAATGTCACATTTTATATGGAAAATTGACAGTTAAATTGTACCGACGCGCGTTTGGAACGTTACGTGATTGATTACCCCTCTGAACGTAATAAAGTAGTTTTCAAATTTCATTTCTCACCTGTTTTTAAGGAAATCGCAAATTGTATAAATGTGGTCAATACTACGACTGTCATATGAAAGGTGTGCAAGTTGCCATACAGAGCCGTAAAGCTGACGTCATAATTTAGTTACGACCTTCTGGAATTCAATACTTTTTAATTTGATATTTATGAATGAAAATTACAATTTAGGGAGAATTGAAAAAGCACGTTTAAAACAAAATTTTCTAGCGAAATAAATTATAAAATGGCCAATTTGAAAAATGTCAACTACCTATGTCAACCGACCGTTAAGATATTTTTTTGTAATATGAGACGGATCAAGCAAATTGTCTTATTCGCCGTCCAAATCCCAAAACATAAGTGAGGAAACTGTTTACCTATATTATAAGCTTAAAAGTCTGTATTTTTTTCTGGTGCTAAGGAACGTTGTTCCTATCACCAAAAAAATAATCAGGCACTTCTAAAATTTTCATCCATTACCAATTAACGTACTTCTGCCCAGCTCAATCGGTTACCGGCAAGTTACTGAAAAATGGTTAGCAAATTTTGATTACAATAAACGACCAGGAAGCCGATTTTTGACTTTCGAGCGCTCGAAAATTAAATAAAAGTAAATACGATTGTAGCGATAAAATTGCAGGCACTTACTTTCTACCGATATAATTAAATACGAGTGGTCGATGCCACTCGTTCTTAAATTTTTTATCGCTATTTCAAAATAGCATTTCATAATTTTTTACTGTTTTCGAGTGAAAAAGTCGAGCGCTCGAAAGTCAAAAATCGGTCCCCAGTGCTAATTCGGAAAGATAAATAAAATCCCCCTTAAAGTTAACCAAACTGCTAACTCGACCCTCATCTACGATTAACTAAGTATCTCAATACAATAGGCACTGTCCTCTCCGCTCCTTCCATACTCGTTCAGGATTATAAAGTCAACGTACTTGTTTTCCTACCCTCCAAAATATCTATTTTACAAATGAATAAACAATACGGCCCGTCGCTCAGGAAAATTACCCAAAACAAACTAGTGAAGGAATGGGCTTACAAGTAAATGGCTTTGAAGAAGGATAAGTTGAAGATTTAGTAATTTTGGCCCATTTCATTTATGACAGAAGACCGCAGCCTTAATAGGACCACTGCTTTGTAGTGTTGCTATATTATTGTATGCTATGAAGCATGTGGTGTTGTGTTCCTGGTGGTGAGTAAGGTCGCCAGAGCTCCCTAGGGTGCGCTGTGTTGGGAGTGAGAGACCTGCATGTCTCTATCTGCCAACACAGCGAATCCTCAAGTGAATAAAGGGTCAGCAACGCGCTTGTGATTCTTCTGGAGTCACAAGTGTCCATAGGCTACGGTACCAGCTTAACATCAGGCAGGCCGTAAGCTTGTCTGCCACAGTCGTTGTTTAAAAAAAATGACGACCGGCCTAGCGGGTAGTGGCGCTGCCTACGAAGCTGGAGGTCCTGGGTTCGAATCTTGGTAAGGGCAAATATTTGTGTCATGAGCAAGAATATTTGTTTCAGAGTATTTTCTATGTACTTATTTAAGTAGTTATTTATATCCATTTAATATATCGTCGTCTAGTACCCATAACACAAGCAGCCGCGGTCTGTTGCTCACTTAAAAATAATTTGAAGAAGTTGTGGCTGACTTGTGAATTGGTTGAATATAAGTAGTAATTACTTATTTATGGTATATTTGCGATATATATTTTGTGTAAGTATATAGGTATATATATGTATATTTATTTGTATTGGCATGTTTTTATTTGCCTAGAATTATTAATAGGTACCTATTAGGTTTTTTTTTTCTATGTGTTTTGTACGCGGTATAAGTTTGCCTATCTCGTTCTACCTACCTTCCTCTCAATTGCTCAAAGGTAAGCTGGAAGAGATCCTTTATAGGGATAAGTACGCATTTGTACTTTGATCTATTGTGTGACATGTAATATATTTTGTTTACCTGTTATTGTGTACAATTAAGAGCTTACATACATTCATACAAGCTTTATTGAGCTTGTATGGGGACTACTTCGATTTGTTTAAGGTTGTCCCCTACTTAACATTTATGTACGTTCGGCTTTGCGAGCCATATTGATGCTCATCAGAGGGGTTAGGTTAGTAAGGGTTGCCGTCGTCGGATACGACAAGGAGAACTATATATATATATATATATTGATATATAAATAAATAAATAAATATTTGCGGACAATCTTACTCAAATCAACCTAGTCCCAAACTAAGCAAAGCTTGTACTATGGGTACTAAACGACGATATAGATACTTATATAGAGAAATAAATACTTATATACATAGAAAACATCCATGACTCAGGAACAAATATTCGTGCTCATCACACAAATAAATGCCCTTACCGGGATTTGAACCCAGGACCTCTTGCTTCGTAGGCAGCGTCACTACCAACTAGGCTAAAGCGGTCGTCAAATATAAAAGTCGTTAAATATGTTAAATATGTAATATTTATGTATTTATTTATGGCGTAGAGTGACGTAACACATTTTGCGTATCACGATGGTGGCAAAGTGACATACGGGATGCATGATGGTTAGTGGATATAGGAAGGACCCTTTGGATGCTGTCAACTCATTCACTGCCATGCTAATGCTCTCTGCCGAGTACTCGGAGCGTATAACATAGCGAATGACTGTTTATACGCACCGAGTACTCGGCCGAGACCACTGTCTCGCCCGTTTTCTCGGTACGCGTGATCACGGCATAAGCTCGTAGTAGTCCATAACCGCTTAATCTCCATATGAGGCGAAAAGCGCCCGTGACGCGTGTGTCTCGTGATTATGACTGTGTTCTCGATCCTTTATTCACTGAGCATTTGTCGTGTTGGCAGCAGGAGACAGATGTAGGTCACACTCTTGGAACTTGGGCTCATCAGCTTTAGTGACCTTTTCTTCCTGCCAGAAAAACATCACCACATACCTCATGAGCAAGAGGTATAATTTTATCAGGGCTGAGGCTTTAGTAACGGGGTTCTTCGTGGGTCTTAGTAGGGACTTCTCAAAATATGTGACAATACTGCACAGGTTTTGGTCTCCGAAGTTATTTATTTTATTTATAAAATGTCTTAATAATAACAATAAGTACTTGTATCTTACTTATCTAGTGTACTTTAGATCCTAGACAGCAAAAACATAATACACGAACTGTTTAGTGAACTAATGCGCTAATTTTAAACTTTTTGATATGCTCATCCAGGCGTTTAGCTATTTTTTATTTACACAGTGTACACTTTAGGTACAATAACGAATTACATTTAATGCTTGATTAGAAAAGCTCGCATTTGTTGCATACATGTTGGTATTCATTCGAAGTAATCTATAACACTTTAAACTCTCGCGCTTTCTAAACGTCAGAAATAAAGGTAAATAAATATCGCATTAGACCCGTGTAAAACAGTATTTTACATCATACCTGGCCATAAAGTAGGAATTAGGACGCTATGCGTGCGGAAAACCCCACTTCCTGGCCAGATAGAGACGTAAAATCTGCCGTGTCATGACAAAACACTGTAACTTAAAAAAGTGCATTCTTCAGAAATCGCAATAAACGTTTTTTCTCGTTAAGTGGCCATAAAACTGTGAATATTTATCCGATTTTGATGAAATTTGGGCAAAGTATTGATAATGTTGCTCATAAAGTATACAAATCATAAAATATCATTTTTTTTTATTATTTCATTCATTTAAAGACCAAAACGTGTTTTGTCACGACATAAGTTGGTAATACTATTATAAATCGTCGTGACAAAACACTGTAACTATCATGTTACAGTGTTTTGTCACAACAAATTACCGCTTTTGTACATAGATTTACGACAAAACACTGTAATTATCACGTTACAGTGTATTGTCGTATACTCGTAAGTATGAAAACTCTACTTTAAATTTTAGCTATTGATTAATATTAACACCATCAATTCTTCTTAGACCAGATTTGACCGAAAAAAGAATAATGTTTATACCAAGATTAGATAGGTACTATTTTGACGTTTAACTTTAGATTATGTACTTATTCCTGTTTGGTCAATCTGTTCTCAGTATTTGAAAGGGAACAAAGGACTACATAAATATAAATGAAAATAAAGAGGGCAAGGTTAGGTAATCTTTTATATTCTCATTATCATTAAAGTATTATCATCCGTAGTAATTAAAAATCAATATTTCGTTCCGTTGCCAAATCATCAACATCAGATACAACGAATTCTTCAAAAAATTGTCTTCTTGATTGTGGCATAAACTGACATAATTTCAGAAGTTCTGTCTTATTTTCTTTGCAAAATCCTCTCCGGTTTTCTTGTTTTTTAATCTTATCTAACTTTTTATCATCCATTAACTTTTTCAATGCAATTTCCAGTCTTTTCCAAAAAAGATATTTCCTTGTAACTCGTATCATCATAGTTCGTTTTTACAAATAAAGACAGACAGCCTTTTCCTTTGTTCAATTTCAAACCTATGTATATTAAAACCATCAGGATATTTAACTTTACTCTCATTCTGGAATAAATAAACATTTTTGTGTGTCAGAACTAGCGTTTCATTATTTTTTCTAGATTGTTTTATTTTTTCATGAAAATCATATATTTGGAATGCTCTGTTTAGGGGAATGGTTATGCTATAACGCGTAATATAGTATAGAAACAGTTTTGATTGACGTTTAGTTGTGAACTGTTAATCGATAATCAAAACGAACCCTTTTTAGAGTATATTAAACCGGGCATTAGTAATGTTTACAAACACTTCACAACCAAAACACTCACTTCAAGGCTGGTGTTGCGCGATTGTAAACACTGTTACCTTAAGATACAGTGTTTTGTGGTAACAGTTACGACAAAACACTGTATCTTAAGATAACGGTCGACAAAAAACGTCAGTGCTGTTTTGGCAAAACACTGTATTTAGAGATACAGTGATTAGTCAAAACAAGACCCTAGTTTTAGAAGTTACAGTGTAAAATGCTTTGAGGTATTTCATTGATTTAAGTACAAAATGAGTGGTCTGTTAGCAGGCATATATAGTTATTGACCCAAAAAGCTCAATTATTGATGTTAGCACAAAACACTGTAACTTGAGTTACAGTGTTTTGTCATGACACGGCAGAAATGTTGTACTCACCACGGGAGGTAATAAAGAAAGCCTCAGAGCGCCTTCGGCTCGGGCGTCAAATACCTGCGATCTGGGACATTCTTTGTTTAACCGCCCTAGGTAAGTCAAATTAAATAATCTGATGTTATATTATATTTTCGGCCATTGTGGCACTCCTTGGGGGGAGGCCTATGTTCAGCAGAGTCTGTCACAGAAATGGATTTATAATCCTTCAGCTCTGTCAGTGTCAAAGCACCCGAAAGGTTAAAGCTTCACCAAAGCAAGGTTTGAAGACACAAGCCTGCATATAAAACAGGCCGATTCGGTTCATTAATCGGGGTGTAGGTAAGTGAAATTTAGTGTTTGGGGCGACTCAGGAAGTCCCTCCGCAGGCACGCGTGACGGATGCCTCGGAATTAATGGTGAGAAAGGATATTGTGGAATGTTATTGTCTGCACTGAATGTGTAGATTTGAAGAATCGATGCGTTCGATTATGGAGCTATGCCTTGGTCGATTTATGGTCGTGCGTTTGTGGTGAGAATCAAGCCCCTATTTTACCAATGTGACAATTGTTGGATTGTCACTTGAAAATTACGATTCGCCGTACTTTTCTTGGTTTAAAAGTAAAGATGGTCGCTTAGTACTATCGTTACTTATCGTCCTAGATAGGTACCTACCAATAGATTATTAGCTACCAAAGTATGTTTTAACTGAATCTGTTAGTCTTCCCTTCGACATTAAAAACTACTCGTAATTTACTTAAAAGTGTATCACTAAGAAATGTTTTACACATTTCAAATAATTAGGAATGTAAAATAATGAAATATTAATTTTTATATTTATTAATTGGTCATAATTTAAATACTTAGTAATCAAAGATAATACTTTCGTGTCTAATGTTTGACCTGAAATGCAATTGGTAGGAACTTAAATGTCATTACCAATTAATGTGACTGTGTCAGCCACAGAATACTCCTCAACAAACTTGAATACTACGGTATACGCGGCATAGCCCTCAAACTCTTTGAATCGTATTTGACAGGTCGCACTCAATACGTGGAAATAGCTTGTAGTGATCCTGATCGAGCCACTCGTTCCGAGGAGGGTACGATAAAATATGGGGTACCTCAGGGCTCAGTCCTTGGCCCATTGTTGTTTCTTATTTTTATAAACGATTTGCCTGATTATTTAACACAGGGTACACCGTATCTCTACGCGGATGATACCAGCATCATCCTAAGTACACATACTGTCCTAGAATTTAATATAATTATAAAAAAATGCTGGAATGAACTCGACAACTGGTTTTCATACAATGGTCTTAGGATTAACTGTGAAAAAAGTTTTTACATAATTTTTCGCCGTAGTTCTAGGAGCACTGATTTTATTTGTGACGTGCCTATACAAAAATCTGAATGTATCCGATTCTTGGGAGTAGAACTTGACCCCTATCTGAGGTGGCATAGTCATATAAGCACTATGTGTAAAAAATTGGCTAGTGCGTGTTACTCATTGAAAAGTCTTTCAAAAATAGCTGACACCAATATATTAAAAACTGTTTACTTTTCCTACTTCGAGAGTATCATTAGGTATTGTATTGAAGTCTGGGGCAACGGTACAAACATACATTCTATTTTACTCCTACAGAAAAAGGCTATTCGACTTATTTCTGGATGCAAATGCATACCTGACACCCATCGAAATTTGTTTATAGAGCACAAAATCCTCACCATTATTTAAATGTACTTGTATCACATCTATACATATAATAAAGCTGAAGAGGGTCGAAAGTCTGTACATGGAAGATATTCGAAAAAAAATTGGCTACGGATACTTAGTTTCGATAACAGAACACGTTCCAACAGTTTTTAGAATTTTTGTCTGTTTGTCTGTTTATCTGTTTATCTGTTTATCTGTTTATCTGTTTGTCTGATGTTTATCTGTTTGTCTGTTTATGTGACCGCGCATCACGTGAAAACGGCTGAACCGATTAAGATGAAATTTGGCATAGAGATAGTTTGTGTCCTGGGGAAGGACTAAGGGTAGTTTTTATCCTGGAAATCAACCCCTAAGGGGATGAAATGGGGGGTGGAAATTTGTATGGAGCTACTTAAACCGCTGCACCGATTTAGATGAAATTTGGTATATGATTAGTTTGAGTCCCGGAAAAGGTTAAAAAATAGGTTTCATCCCGAAAATCTTCCCTTTAGGGGGTAAAATGGGGGGGTGAAAAATTGGATGTAACCCATTTTGATGAAATTTGGTTAAGAGGTAGTTTAAGTTCTGGGGAAGGACATTGGATAGTTTTTATTCCGGAAATCTTTCCCTGAGGGGGTGAAATGGGGGGTGAAATTTTGGATGGACTCCGTTTAGATCAAATTTGGTATAAATATAGTTTGAGTCCCGGAGGATGACAATGTATAGTTTGAATCCCGAAGATCATCCCCCAAGGGGATGAAATAGGGATGAAAATGTGGATTAATCCCATTTAGTTCAAATTTGGTATAGAGATAGAAGGAGTCCCAGGGAAGGACAATGCATAGTTTTTATCCTAAATCATCTCCTGAGGGGGTGAAATGAGGGGTAAAAATTTGGATAGATCCGATTTAGATGAAATTTGGTATGGAGATAGCTCAGAGTCCTGGGGAAGTACTTAACATAATTTACGTCCAGAAATCATCTCCTAAGTGGGTGAAATGGGGTATGAAAATTTGGATGGAACCCATTTACGGTATAGCGAGTTGGAGTCTTGGGGAAGGACAAAGGATAGTTTACGCCTGTAAATCATCCCATAAGGGGGTGTAATTGGGGGTGAAAATTTGTTTGTGACCCATTTTGATGAAATTTGGTTGAAAGATAGTTTGAGTCCCGGAATATGACAACGGATAGTTTTAATCCCAAAAATCATCCTCTCAGGGATAAAATATGGGGTGAAAATTCGGATAAAACCCATTTAGATGAAATTTGGTAAATAGATAGAAAGAGTCCTAGGGAAGGACAATGCATAGTTTTTATCCCGAAAAATCATTTCCTGAGGTGGTGAAATGAGGGTTGAAGATTTGGATAGAACCCATTTAGATGAAATTTGGTATAGAGAGAGGTACAGTCCTAGGAAAGAACATAGATTTTTTTTTATTCCGGAACACATAAAAGGAGGAAATCATCCCCTAAGGGGGTGAGAAACGGTGGATGAACATTTGGATTGAACCCGTTTACGGTATAGCGATAGATAAAGAAGGACATAGGATAGTTTTATCCCGAAAATCATCCCCTAAGGGGGTGTAATTGGAGGTGGAAATTTGTTTGTGACACATTTTGATAAAATTTGGTTGAACGATAGTTTGAGTCCTGGAAAAGGACATATAATAGTTTCTATTCCAGAAATCATCCCCTAAGGGGATCAATTGGGGGTGAAAATTTGGATGGAACCCATTTACGGTATAGCGGTAGTTGGGAGTCCTGGGGAATAGGAACATTAACATTACATAAGTAAATTGACGTTCCAAGGGTAAAGGTACCTTATGGCGGCCTTAGTTTTGAAGATGTTTTCTAAAACGGGGTAAAAAAGACGTTTGATTATGGCTATTTTGAAAACTATTAGATGTAACATATAAAATGTTTAAATTACAAGTCAGTTAATTTAATCCGACGGTTTAGTAGAAAAGGTCATTACGGCCGTGTGATATGAAAATATGCAAAATAATACTGAAAAAAGCCTACATGCATCGATACCCTTTCCTTCATACAATCCATACTAATATTACAAATGCGAAAGTAACTCTGTCTGTCTATTACCTTTTCATGCTTAAACCGCTGAACCGATTTAAATGAAATTTGGTATAGAGATACTTTGAATTCCGGGGCCTTCCCAAAGAGTCCTTACTAAAGATAGTTTTTATCTGGAAATTCATCACCTAAGGGGGTGAAAAGGGGGGAGAAAGTTACGATATAAACGAGTTCCGCGAGGACGAAGTCGCGGGCAAAAGCTAGTATGTATATATGTTTATTTAAATAAGAATCTCTATCCTACAGCTGGAGAAATGCATAATTTTAATTTTAGAAATAATAGTCAACTGTCTCTAACTAAACCTAACTTTGTCCATTTCAATAACAGCTTTAACAATATTGCCATTAAAATTTTTAATAAAATAAGTCAGGATATCAAACAATGTACAGATATGAGAACTTTTGATAGAAAGTTAAAATAATATTTCATTAATAGACCATTTTATACAATAAAAAAAATTTTACCAATGCCCTTGACATCACAAATAACATCTATTAAATAATGTTACCAATAAAATCCAATGTAATGTGTCCTTTTATTAATGTGTATCTAGAAAAAGTAATTAATTTTAAAATGTATTATTATAACTATAATTGTATTATTGAGTGTACCTAAAATTGTATTAATTGTATTTGCATGTACTTGTACGAATAGCAAATAAATCATCTGAATCTGAATCTGAATCTGAATGATGTATGTGTATAGTGTACTAGGTACTGGTACGGTGGCTAGGTATGGTGATGGTACTATTTCCAATAAAAGCTTGTACCTACTTACCAAAAAATTTTTTTCATAAACTTATTCCCTTAGCAACCCCAGATACAAGCATTCCTACTTCCCTAGAGTCTATGTTTCAAAAGAACCTCCTCATTCAGAGGTCTCCAATTCTCCATCAATGATCCCTGTTATTCTGTGACTAGTTTTAAACTCGCCGTTCACCCACAAACATCTTGACGCCACGATTCGTAGTAACTAAACGTAATCAGAGGTCTAGTTTAGTCTTAATCTGAGGGTTGTTATTCTTTAGGCGCTCATCCTAAAGAATAACAACCCTCAGGGCTGTTATTCGGAACGCGCTAATTCGTCTCACCTCACCCGTCATGCCCAACGAAACTAGCCCTCTACTTACGCTTAGTTACTACGAATCGCGGCGTCAAGATATATTTGTACCCACAAAAAGCGTTGAGGTGAACTTAAAACATGTTCCAGAATAGCGGGGCTGCAGCTAGCAACGCGCGGTGACCCGCGGGTCGTCGTACCGGCGACATTGACTCCTGCCGACCGTGTCAGTGGCAAAAAACCGGTCAACACCGCGTTTGGAGGATATAACGGAGTCAGAGTTCATCCTTATAACTTACACTAGCTTGTGCCCGCGACTCCGTCCGCGTAGAACTCATGTATATCGTAGCTCCCTACAAACTTTCACCCCCATTTCACACCCTTTAAGGGATGATTTCCGCGATAAAAACTACCCTAAATCCTTCGATGGAGCTCAAACTATCTTAATACCAAATTTCATCTAAATCGGTGTAGCGGTTTAAGCGTTAAGAGGTAACAGACAAACAGACACTTATAATATTATTATATAAAGTATGGATAGACTAAAAGCCGCTGTAACCAAACGGTAAGGCACGCGACTTTCAATCTCGAGGTAGTGGGTTCGAATCGGCTGTACCAATTGTCGGGGTTTTAAAAAATATATACGAAATATCATTTGATATATAGTAGCTTTTCGGTGAAACATCGTAGGCAAACCGGTTTAGTTTTTCGTCTCTTAAAATTAGAGTACTCACTCAGTGCCAAAGTGGACCCCGGCGTTTTTATAAGCTTTATATTAACTTGCACTGTTCGTATGTATGTAAATATGTAAGTATGTAAGTATGTCAGTTGTCCGTCAAAATTTTAAATCCATTTTTCAGTCACTTCCCGTTATCCAATTGAGCTGAAATTTTGCAAGCATATATATCGCATGACAATGCGATATTATGATGATTTGGAGCTGATCTGATGCTGGAGCTGGAAGGTGGCCATACGAAATCCGCAATAAAACGACAAAACCCCATCGAGTTTGGGCTCGTTAGAATCGTCTCAATGAGTACTTGATGATGGTATGCAGAAAAGTACAGTCGGCAGTAAGAGCTTGTACCAAAAATTAAATTTTTGACAGAAACTTATTTCTTTCCAACTTCTCTGTCAGCCGTCATCTCGTCACTCACTTCCTTCCATCATTTTCCTACTCTTGACGTTATTGTGTAGCTATTCGTAAAGTTACGCAATTACCCTGCTGGGCTAGTGATCAACTCGGTTGTAAACGCTTCATCAAAACTTCGTTATCCCCTTTAAAAAGAAAGACATGTTTTCGTTCAAAAACATCGTAAATTTGAGTGTCACTATCAAACCGCGTTCGACAAGCCAATCTGAACCTTATTTCTCTATAAATAAGACTTAAAATGACAATGCGGATGCTACTTTAAATAATGCTTCAATTCCAAAACTTTTATAAACAAGTATTGTCTGAAAAGCCTTCAGTAACGAAGTTATAAATTCGGCAAGTTAATTTGCACTGAAGATAATATGGACAGGAAATTGCTTAATTTTTTTCACGGAAAAAATGGCTAACTTTCTTCGTGTTGTCAGGCATTTTTCATTTAAAATGGTCGTAAAACGTCCCTGGGAAATTGTTTTGACACCGCTTCTAATATTACGTTAGGGGACGTACACGGCTGAGAAGAAAAGCGGAGGTTTTGTTACGATCACACCAATTTTCTTGACACTATAATTGTGTAGCGTTTAAATGAGTGTTAGGACTACCCAACTGTAATTTTCCTACAAAAAAATGACACTTAGATCTACCTTGATTTACAATCGACGAAATGGAATCCTGACCCAGCATGGATTATGGTACAGTCGCCATCACATACATAGGTGATACACCCTAATGCCTTGAAAATAGAGGTGTGTTCCGATGTTTGTGACGTGCTTGTTTGCTCCGATGTATAATTAACCGACGTATTAACGTCATATGATCGTTCATATGTTCGTTAATTGTAACAAGGTTCTATGGTGGGTTTCTATTCAGTTGGTTCGATTGTACTTACAATTGACGTCAAAGAAAAGTTTTGCCTTATTACAACGGAGGAAGGTGCAAAATTATAAAAATACATCGGAGCAAACAAGCAGCTCACAAACATCGGAACACACCTCTATTTTCTAGGCATTAGGGTGCATGTGCCGATATTTTTGAACAACTATAGTGTACCTGTGTATGTGATGGCGACTGTTACCTACGTACAGTAAGCATAATGAACATGTATACATTGTAGGACCTTATTGCTAAGAGATAAGGTCGAAAATTGAATACATGATTATGATGCTGACTTTACAAAGCGTGACGCAATTGGCCAGGGTCTCCCTTTTAGGTTTTCTAGTGTTTTAATAACTTTTTCGCCGTTGGGGCGGAAAGGTTCTCGAGTGGCGACCACGTACCGAAAGGCGCGGCGTGGGTAGGCCCCCCACAAGGTGGACTGATGACCTGGTAAAGGTCGCGGGAGTCCGCTGGATGCGGGTGGCGCAGGACCGGCCATTGTGGCACTCTTTGGGGGAGGCATATGTCCAGCAGTGGACGTCTTTCGGCTGATATGATGATGATGATGATAAATTCATTTCGGCTAAGTTTTATTTCCCATAAGTATCTATGTTTTTGGCAACAGGCAATCGTTCATGATTGTAAAAATAACCTAACCGAACAGTATGCAATGATTTTTTGAAAGTCCAGTATTGTTAACTATCTTATCTTTTGGGAAATAAAACATATTCGAAATGAAAATAGGCGAAAAATACTTCGTCAATATGAATACGCGTTCTTTTGATGATTTTTTGTCTAAACTAAAAGTAAAAATGATAAGTCATTTATTTTGCAGTCATTGGTAAGACCTAAAACGGTTAATGATGTACTTGAGTCACTTTATGAAAACATATTGATAGTTATGTATGCATATATATAATATATAATAAGTATAGTATTTTAGATGTTTCCCCATTTCTACCTGGATCTAATCATGAGATCTTATTACTGTTTCTAGCGAAAAATTGAGCTATCGAAAACCTTTTTTCTAAGTTGGTCTAACAAGTACCTATTCAGGATAAAAATAGTAACTAGACTTAAATAAGAAATAGTGAATTAACTACTTAAGGTTCAAACTTTATCGAAAAACCTGTCGCATTTAAGACGTAGGTATACGGCGTATTCCTTACTATAAGCCAATTTTTATGTCACTTAGCAGCGAAGTTTATTGTTATGAAGAGAATTTACGATAAAAGTGAACATATCCGGCAATAAAAATTATCGTTCCCAATTCATTGCCTCTATTCTTAATAGCCCACACGTTATTTTATGGGTTTTCGTTAAAAAACAATTTCCGCCTAATCTCACAAATATCTTTAGGGCCTTTTTGAATAAAAGAACGATTCCAATTGTGATTGAAGGAATTAAAAATTGTTATTTGGTTAAAAATAATGGTGTCAGCTGATTGTCAAATATAATATGAAAACAGCTTCGCCTGAAGCCTTTGTACGCGCTTGTGATTCTTCTGGAGTCACAAATGTCCATAGGCTACGGTACCAGCTTTAAATCAGGCAGGCCGTAAGCTTGTTTGCCACCGACGTAGTATAAAAAAAAAAATTATATACATGGTCTTATGTATAGGTGGTTAAATACTTTCATTCTGATAGTACCTAAGTATGATTTTAGTACCTACGACTCTGCTGACTCTTGAGTTAATTTACAAGTCTTATCCTCGCAACGCTTTTTGGTGTTTCTTTACAGTGACAGTACCTGAAGTCTTTAGATGAAAGAGCCTGGAGAGACAAGTATCTCTTATATTTAAGGGCAATCTTACACAAATCGAACTAGTTCCAAAGTAAGCTCAATAAGGCTTGTGTTATGGGTACTATACGACTATATATTTAATAGATATAAATACATCCAAGACTCAGATAAAAATATTTATGCTCATCACACAAACATTTGCCCTTACCGGGATCCGAACCCGGGACCTTCAGCTTCGTAGGTAGGGTCACCCACTAGGCTAACCGTCCGTCAAAACCCAATCATCATGATGATGATGATGGCACCAATATCAGATTAACAACCATTTCTTTGCCTCGTAAGCAGAGTTTTTACCACCACCCCCCTCCTCAGTCGGTCCCTCAAATTTTTAGGATCGTAACCCTGGCTTGAGTAAAAAAGCAGTCGTCCCCAACACATCCAAAAACGACACATTTTGGCAAGCTTTGATTTAACTTGTCTTGTTCATCATCATCATCATCATATCAGCCGAAAGACGTCCACTGCTGGACATAGGCCTCCTCCAAAGAGTGCCAAAATGACCGGTCCTGTGCCACCCGCATCCAGCGGACTCCCGCGATCTTTACCAGGTCATTAGTCAAAGTCCTTGTCGGGGGCCTACCGACGCCGCGCCTTCCGGTACGTGGTAGCCACTTGGCCTTTTCAAAAACTTGACAACAATAAGTAATTATAAACAATCAAGTTTACAAAGGCGTTAGCAATTCGCTACTTACAGAGAGCGTAGCCTATAAGCCTGCTAAACAAAACTTCAACTTTATGGGTTTCGTGTTCTTTCCATCAGTTTGTTAGTGAGGGACTGAGGGACAAATCTTGGAACTGAATTTGGAACCAGTTGACCTCAACCGATTGAACTGAAATTTTGGGAGCTGATCTGAGGGGTAATCACGTAACGTTCCGAACGCGCGTCGGTACAATTTAACTGTCAATTTTCCATATAAAAAGTGACATTTAGACCTGACCTGACGCGCGTACAATGCGTAACGTGATCGATCTACTCATGATGGAAATTCAGTAGGTACTCGTTAGAATCGTCTCAATGAGTAGTTGATGACGTATACAGAAAAGTACAGTTGGCAATAAAAGCTTGTACCAAAAATTTAATTTTCTGCAAAAACTTATGGACATTTTCAGTAACTTTCTCCATCTCCAGCCACTGTGCACGCACTCCTATCCCCCGAGGTGCGTTCGTCATTTCGCCGGAGTTTTTTATGATCCGCCTCGAAACGCCAAGTTAATCAAGTGGGATACCCCGTAATACTGTAGAAAACGGTTTTAATTAAGCCTCAATTACGCCTTTCTTCGCTGTTAAGCATTTTATTGCCTCGATTTGCTGACGTGATGTGTCTGTAAAGGTTTGTTCTGTTTTTAATGGGGACGTTTGGGACGTGTGTGGTACTTTTAAAGATATAAGTGTCCGTTTTTTACTTTTATTGCGTCGTAATACCATGAAAAATGCACACATCTTCTTGTAGTTTGACTGTACATTTTGCTTTATGTTATATTTATAACAAGTTTACCAAATTTCCGAAGTCCAATCGAGTTGAAATGTACACTTGTGTAAGTTGGATGACTTTACAAATGTATTTATGATACCATAACATCCACACCTGCAGCCTGTGGGCCAGCTACACCCAGCGGTCGTATAACAACGTCTTCAGGATGCTGTTGGGGCTGCCACGATATTATAGTGCGTCCGGAATGGTTGCGGCGTGGCGTACAGATGATTTTTACGCAATAATACGCAGCAGGACGGCATCACTAATGCGCCGGATGTGTGGTAGCGGTAACAGTATCCTGAGGACGTTGGCTGCGAGGCTGGATGCTCCATTACCTATGCACTGGAACACTACATTGTGCAGGGACCTATGCCAGGGGATGGAGCATCTAACTCTTTTAGGGTTAAATTAATTTGTAAAAATAACCTTCGTTGATAAGTCGTGATTTAATACTAAAAACTTATGGATATTAATGTCCGAAATAAATAATTGATTTGATAACACTGGTCTGATGGCAGTTTTCTTCTCTGGGGGCTGTCCATATATAACGTCATTTCAAAATAGGGGGGGGGGTCTGACCATTGGATGACGGTAGTCATTTTATTAAGCGGGCATTCAAGGAATTAACAGGATGATGATAGGGAGAAGGGGTCAAAAATCGTCAAAAAATGATGACGTAATGTATGGACAAGCCCCAGTTGCCTTCGGACATAGATATAACATTCTATAGTGCTTCACTGCCTTAGTTATTGGCACCTTGACTACAATCAAAATGTCAATAATCGGTAAGTTTACATTAATCGCTAACTCTAGGCAAGTTTTGGGAATCTACTGCAATGTAGCAAGCTGTTCATCGGTTTCCGGCGACCTTGTTCAGTTCGACGATCTGCTGGGAGGTCAGCTGGTGTCAGTGGCAATGGACTCCGTTCAAGAACCTTTGTGCACCATCGCACATAGCTTCAGGCATACGAACGCATTTTTCATCAGGCAACAATTAACGCCTACATTTAGATAATCATATACATTTACATAACACAGATACCTATTCTGCAGATATATCTTAAACACTGAATATGATTGGAGATAATCGCCCCAAGGTCAAAAAAATCTCCCCCCCCTGGCTGGAACTTCAAAACCGTGGAATAAAAAATATGACAAAAATGATGGGAATACTAAGTCATAAGTAGTCCTCGACGCTGCACTTTACTGACATGGGCACTTTATTTCAAAGTGACATGGCTTAAATTCCATTGAAGAAAAATCCTCTTAATTCGTTTTTACCTATATTGCTATGACATATAGTGTCCATGTCATGCACTAGTACACCGTCGAGGAATAGGACGTTCGTCTTAATTATTATTGCGATAGGTTTGGGAGTTGGATAGTTGTCAATAGGGAACATTACGCAAAACTCTTCGTAGGTGGCGACACTAGCAGCGTTGACATTGTATCTCGTTCCCACTTGCTGTATTGTCTATGCCCCTTAGTCCACTTTCACAACCGTTTTTCACAAAAGTGTTTTTTCTAAACTGACATTCATATTATGCTGCCGAATCACGAGGTTGTGAGCGGTTATACTCTAAGGCAGGTCGGTGTAGGTACGACGACGAGCGAAGCGAGGAGGAGTGTTAGGAAGAACCGCGGCAGCGGCCGGCGAAGCGCCAGAACCGACTTTATACGACAAGTACTACCGTCACAACCTCGTAAGTCGGCAGCATAATATGAATGTCAGTTTAGAAAAAAACACTTTTGTTTACCTTTTCATAACCAGTTATGAAAGAAGGAATAAACAGTGTTTATTATTAACTAATTGTGAAAAATAGTTGTGAAGGTGGACTAAACGGTCTATGCAAGCAACCTTGTCACTCATTTGACAATCAATTGTGCATGTGTGTGTGAATCCCTATATTCCTATACTGGTTTACTATTAGTGGTAGTGCTGCCTCTGGCGGCAGAACATTGTAGTAATGTTCCCTATTCATACACACTTTGAGGTAATTATATGGAAAAACTGACACCTCCATTACCAAACTGACTGTTTTCGAGTAATTTCGACAACATAATGTCCAAAGGTTTTTTCACCCCCGTTATTCTGAAAAGAGTAATTGTTGCCCTCAAATGAGGGATCAAAGTTGTACTTTTCTTCCCTAATTTATAAAAGAGTCATTGTTGTTCTCAAACGAAAAGGATTTCACTTTTGCTCATAGTGACAATCAGTATGTGCCACTCGGTAGCAAAATGATTCCCACCTTGGGCGTAAATAAAATCCCTTGTGACGCTCAACATTCAACCTTAGAATATAATTTTGGTCCCTTGAGACTCAATCTAGTATTGGCTTATCGCTAGAAACGGCCTTTCCTAAACAAAAGAACGGAAGGTTTGTGAATTTCCTATGAAGATTCAATGATTTGTTACATACATACAATTCTTCATTGTGCGTGGACCGTCGCCGTTCTTTTAACTTATTTAAAACATACATACATACATATAATCACGCCTCTTTCCCAGAGGGGTAGGCATAGATCACGGATCTCCATAATGTGAAATAACATGTCTTTGTAGTTGCCTGTATAGTCAGATAAACTTTGAAACTAGCTTTGTCATCTGTAGAGTAAAATCATCGTGAATTAATACTTTCCAATACGTCACGTGTCAGAGAACCGCCAAATTGCAGTTGAGGAAAACTTTCAAGGTCATTGCGAGGGCAATGAACGTAGGTTATAAGGAAAATGTAATGATTCATTGTAGGCATGGGAGTCTATTTGACTGGACGTGACGTATTGATAATCATATCAATATTACGTACCTACATACATTTCCTCTTTATAATTATTAAACTACCTTCCTTCCTGCGCCGAACTGCCCGCGTATCGCAAAGAATGCAGGCAAACTAGAGGGAAAGAATATAACATGTTGATCCAAAAAATTTATTCTATACAGGTAAAGACATTAAAAAAATGGATAAGTGGTTCTGAAGATTACCTCGTACATATACTAACTCCTCGAAGCCAAAGTCCCACAGACTTTTGCGTGGAGAACATTTGGTACCTATTACCTCTTTTGTTATAAAATCAATGACTCTAACTCACTTTCTCTAAATTAATTTGCTATAATCAATCACTAACTATAACCTCAAATACTATAATAGTTATATTGTAATGTTCATTTTAAATATTAAATTCTATGACATTTTCTTGCTCCTGGCTTTGTTTATCGAGAAGGTTCATTACGTAGACTGTTTGATATCAGTATCGAGTACTTTCGGACATTACTCATAAGTACATAGAAAGTTTACGATGGTACCAATACCTCTTTATTATTAGTTAAAAACAATATACTGAGAAACGAATATTATCTTCTACACAAACCCACATAAAGCCGACGGTCCAGGGTTCGAATCCTTTGTGTGATGCTGATGGGCAGGAATATTTGTTTCTTAGTCATGGTTGTTTTCTTTGTATTTCAGTATTTATATCTTTTAAATATATCGTCTTTTAAGTAGGTAGTAGCCATAACATAACACAAGCATTATTGAGCTTACTATGGAGCTAGCACGATTTGTGAAAGATTGTCCCATTTCCTATACTATGAAACCAACAATATTTGTATGCAAATGTATATATATATATATCATCATCATCATCATATCAGCCGAAAGACGTCCACTGCTGGACATAGGCCTCCTCCAAAGAGTGCCAAAATGACCGGTCCTGCGCCACCCGCATCCAGCGGACTCCCGCGACCTTTACCAGGTCATCAGCCCACCTTGTCCAGCCTACCCATGCTGCTTATATATATACCTATATATATCTGAAATCACGTTTCTGTAAACGGCTCTAACGATTTCAAAGAAAATTAGAATATAGAGGTTAAGGGGGCGAAAAATCGATCTAGCTGGGTCTCATCATCATCATGATATCAGCCGAAACACGTCCACTGTTGGACGTAGGCCTCCCCCAAAGAGTGCCATAATGACTGGTCCTGCGCCGCCCGCATCCAGCGGACTCCCGTGACCTTTACCAGGTCATCAGTTCTGGTCATCAGGGTCTGCCCATGCCGCACCGCCGGTACGTGGTCACCACTCGAGAACATATCCGCCCCATCGGCCATCGGTTCTACGTGCAATGTGCCGCGCCCACAGCCGCTTAAGTTTAGCGATTCGGAGGGCTATATCGATTACCTAGGTTCTGCTGCGGATAGCGTCGTTTCTGATGCGAACACGCAGACAAACATGACCTTATTACAATTGAATAAGGCACAAAATAGTAAATGTTTGAAGTCGATCGTATTTGGGATTCCAGTGAGCATAAGCTTGGTTTCTACTGAATAAATATGGTATAAAGATAAGTCAGAACAAAACTAGCTCCAAATGGAATCTCGAACTCAACGGATAGGCTGTCACGTGCGCATATAGTAAATGCTGGCGTTCAATTGTTCCGGGCGGGAGCCATTTTTGCATGTACAACAAAATTTCCCGGCATTTTGCCGTTACTGGAGGTGACGGGATTTTGCTAGGATGTCCATGGGTTACGCACTTAACATTAAATTGGGGGTTTTTTACCGTCTGATCTGCCTCCGAGGAGCTTCGACTTCTTCGACCATGGAGCTAGAAAAGGGACTTCAATCTGGAAAACTTTTTCTGACAGGCAAAGTACAAGGAAAGCGACCAAGATACAACGCCTGTGTGCACATTTCGCCTAATTGCGGAATACTTTTGTCGACGTCGGTTCTTTTCTTTCTTCTCTCATCAGAACAGAAGGAATTTAATCTCGTCTAAGATTCGCAATTCCACAAGACACATCACATTTTACAAAAAATATTTGTCTTATCTTGTTGAAGTTCTTATTATAGCCATTATTATACGAAGACAAGTCTTCCAGAATTTTATAAAATGTAAAACTAAGAGTTCCCCCCAGTAAGCCTAGTCACCCCACATTCGCCGACGAATAGTTTCGCGGCTGTCAGGCGGCTTGGAACGGGATTTATTATTTTTATTATCGTTCACTATGCTTCTCAACCATCTTACAAAATCCAACACAACTTGAGCCCCCACTCCTTCCACCAGCCATAACAAACACGGGTCAGCTTTCACTGGTTTAGTTAAAAGTCCAGATTACGTTGAGCCGAACACCGTATGACGTTTCTAAGAAAACGGGGCGCTTTTTCTTTTGGGGGTTTATGTAGCTTACGGACGAAAATAAGGGAATTAGGTATGAAAAGATTATTAAACCTTTTGACAATCCGTCTTTTGTGTGTTTCGTTTAATGAAAGTGAGGGTTGGATGGCAGTTTCTTAAGAAAATACTAGCGCTGTCTGTTGAAGTATAGTTTTTTTGTTGTGCCTTTGTAGTGAATATGCGAAAATATACCTACTTAGTTCACTTCTAGAGCAAATGCTCCAGTACTCTTTGCTTATTATATCTTTCTTTTTTGCTAGATTTGTTGGAGTATTAGCGCTAGCCATATTTATGAAGACTAAGTATATTGTAGTATATCTGTTAGCGCTGCTTTCTGTCAATCGGTTCAACTAGGCCAAGCAAATTCGATCCAAAAAAACGTTTTGAGGAATTAATTCCCGTAAAGCTGGAAATCGTTTTAATACCTTCATTTGGTCCTACATGTATGTAATCCGAGTTTGCACCATCCCAGGAGTTGTGCATAACTTTTGGGAGCCCAATAACCGCGACATTTTTGCTCTATTTTCAGTTTTTTGCATGTGCAATAAAACAGTACGACGGACGGAAAATGTGTTCTATTCAATATTAAAGAAGGTCAATGTATATAATGTAAAATTTTATTTTCTACATTTTTTTATTCTATGGGTTTGTCAGCAGGTATATTTTTTTCAAAGATATGTCGGTCTTGAAAAGTCGCAAAATGGAAGTTTACACTATACGACAAAATTTCCCAGTTTCTAACCTTTGATTTCGACTATACCACTGAACCGAATTTGAAGTTTATTCGACGCAGAATTTGACCTTCTTTAATATTGAATATAATACATTTTCTGCCCGAGGTACCGTTTTTGTGCTACATGAAAAAAGAGCAAAAATGTATGCACACCTCCTGGGATTGGGCAAACTCAGATTTCACGTATTTAGGACCCAATGAATGTATTAAAATGATTTCCAGCTTTATGGGAATTAATTCTTCGAAAAATTCCAAGTGGATTGGCCTAAACCCTTTAACCAACGAACGTCAAATAAGATTCTAAAAATGTTTAATTCTGTCATTACATCAATGTGTCATTTTACTCTGTCACTTTGTCTAGCAGACCATGGTGGCTAATGAGTTAATGATCATATTTCATACAATGTTTATCTAGTATTATAAACGTCTATGACTACTAATTAAATACTAGTGTCTCTGTGAGAATGTTTTTTTATAACTGAAACGTCAAAGAACTATATGTACCGTAAAACCATACAACTAAAGTACCTATACTAACCCAACTATGGTCCAAAAGTAAACTCATTCGTTTCCATCAATACCGTCAAACATGCCTACTTTGCCACCAGGGGGAATTTTGCCCAAGAGGAAAATTTTGAAATTTGCTTCTTGGGCAAAGTTCCCCCTGGTGGCAAAGTAGGCATGTTTGACGGTACCGATTTCGTAATATTGATTTTATACGTTTTTATTTAAATTTGTGTTATTATATTGCCTGTCTCTAAGTTCATCCACGAAAATAGTCACACCTGAGCAAGTAATGTGAGAATTGATTTGGACCATAGTTGGGTGACCTGGACTATAGTTGTGTAGTTTTACGGTACCTATTATTGTACCACAAAATTTAACAAGTATCGGTTGAGGTTGAGAAATGTAACCTGTAGAGGACAACAGACGGAAATTTTTTGCCCAAGATGAAACGGAGAAATTCGGATTCGGAAGAAACGGAGAGTTTGATTATGAAGAAAAGTCTGTGAGGTAACCTCATGCACTTTTTCTATTTATACCTAATTCTTTTGTTGTCTTGTCTGCGGAACTTCTCATCCGATTTCAACCTCCTCTAAATAAATAGTAACCTTAACCTTTGAGCCTGTAAGGCAGTGACTTACATAGCAAATGTTTGTACTTACCTACCAAACACGTCAGCATCCTAAAATAAAACATATCAGTTAGTCGTCATTAGTCACGGGTTATCAACTCGAGACATGTTGGAACATGAACGCATGATTAAGAGTTGAAAGGTATACGGCCGTATTCATAAACGTTCTAAAAGCCTATTTTAACTAAAATGCCATTCAAATGAGTTTGTCCTTATCTTTCACTTTGGCATATATTTAAGGGCCAGGCTCATTTCGGTGGAGCAATTTCCATTCGTCTCTATTCTCAGCTTTCTTCTTGACATCTTGATACGACACGCTGTCCACTTTTTCCTTGATTTGGTCCGTAAAAGATCTTCTTGGTCTCCCTCTCTTCATCTTTCCTGTATCTTCCCTTCTACTATAGTTTTTTACATTTTGGTTAGCAGAGGCATTTTAAGTTTTATGAATAAGGGGGATAGTTTTAGACAGTCAGCATCATTATCTGACTACACAAAGGATGCAAAAATATCTAATATATTGGTGAATACAAAAATAAATAATCTAATAAAAAAATATAGAAATGCTCTAAGAAAGCGCCCTTTTGAATATTTGCTCCTGTTACAGGGCCCAACCCCGTATATTAGTAAGTAAATACTTAATACCGCTTGTTGCGGGTACAACACAACATATTGAAAACACCAGTGCTTGGCCGTGAGCAACATTGAATGCAATTTAACTAAACAAGTTAAGAAGACGGGTAGGGCAAGCCTTCTCCATACAAATGCTGTGCAAGTTTTTCTTCATTTGCTATAAATATAAGTTTTAGTCAGTACACTTATTTTTTGGTTAGCGATTTATTCACTGGTGTTATTGTTTTATACGGGTGTGGCCTGTAATAGGAGCAAATATTCAAAGGGACGCTTCCTTAGAGCATTTGTAGCAACCCCTTGTGTCCCACACATTTTATTTTTTTTTGGATTCGGAGATATTTTGATCTAAAGTTATGACCCCCAAGTAATGTATCTTGGCACCACGACATCAAAGCACAGCAGTCAATGCGGATTTTGAGGTAACATCATGTAATGTAACGAGTCATAATAGTTTTTGCATTTTTGTTTTCAAAAGATATTTTTGTGACTTTTTAAATTTTATTTCATTTTTTTAGTCTCTTTAAAATAAAAAGTTACTGATAGCACTCCAGAAGGGCATAAAAATACAACTTAACTTATTTTGAAGAAAAAAATTTTCAAAATATTTTTTTTTTTTTCAAGTTTAACCATGTGGAAATAATTGCTCACAAGCTTAATAATCTACTGTTTAATTTTTTGCTCCAATAGGAGGCCTGTAATAACAGGCCACACCGTTATATATATATTTTTAATTATTTTAAAATCTAAAAAAAAATTACATCTAGGCATGCGTAAATCCAATATGGACAAGCAAAAAAAAACGAAAATTCTGTAGTGCCAAAACCGACGAAAAAAAACTTGCACAACGTTTGTATGGCAAATGCCTTGCCCTACCCGTCGCCTTAAAACTAAGCGAGCGAGCTACCTCGCCTCTCGCGCGATGCGCTACTGTCCATCCGTGAGCAGGAGAACTCGCGAGAATGGTTTAAATAAAACAAAAACTGAATTAACAAGCAAACCTAATTATCGAACCTACATACATACATACATATAATAACGCTTCTTTCCCAGAGGGGTAGGCAGAGATCACGGATCACCATTTAATACGATACTAACAAACCACTTTCGCTTGACTCACTTTCATAACATTTCTCATACATGCTCGTCGGTTTAGGGTACTACTTTTGACCTGGCCTTTTTGTAAGATTTCTGCAATTTGATCGGAGAAAGTTCGCCTAGGTCTTCCCCTTCCAACTTGGCCTTCCACTCTTTTTATATACACTCTTCGTTAATCTTCTTTCATCCCTCCTCTCTACATGCCCAAACCACTTTAACATACCCTTCTCAATGTTCGTGATTATATCTCCATCCATTCCACACTTATCTCTTATCACACTGTTTCTGACTCTATCACTCAATTTCACTCCACACATACTTCTCAACGCTCTCATTTCTACTGCATTCACTCGACTTTGATGTATTTTCTGCCACACCCAACTTTCGCTACCATACTTAAGTGTGGGCACCAACCTCAGAGCATAGATTACTAGAGAGGGGACAAGCCGCCGGCGGCCGCGTCGCAGCTGTTAGCTCAATGGGCATACTCTGCCATACTGTGCACGCGTGCTGATCGCAGAGAATATTACGTTTTTTCCCAAAATGCCTGATATTATGCGCGTGTATTGTCCAATAACCGCGTAGGTATACAAGTGTGTGTGTTTTAGATGTGTGCGTGCTTTGTCTTGTCAATTACTTGGGCGTTGTGTGGGTTAATGAACTTGCGACAGGCGTACTCAATACAAATCGGCCGGCATGTCCAATCTCCTTATATTCATACATATGTGGGCACCAACACTCCCCTATGCACATATTATCGAACCTGCTTACAAAATTGCAACCAGTAGCTCTAGTATAAGTTTTCTCGATACATATACGTTTTCGAACGTGGTTGCGTTTAGTTTCAATTTGTATGGCGACGCGTAGTTCCTAATAGTTACCACCAGAGGCGCTGTTTGTGTTGCCATACAAATTGAAACTAAACGCAAACGCGTAGTATAAGTATAAAACTTATACTTATACTACGTAGAGGAGAACAGCTGGGTTGCTAATCGAAATTTTTCACGCGTCGCCATTGCTAGTCACTGTAGCCTCTCTGACCCGACGTACAGTCAGCATCAAAAGTAACTACGCAAACGAAGACGTCAACATTCTTTATTAAAAGGGAATAAGATCCTTTGACGTCTTCGATTGCGTAGCTACTTTTGATGCTGCCTGTACTACCTATGACAACTATTGCTTAAATCCTAGAATGGCTACACAACACTCCGGTTTGTGGACCTTATTCCACCCCCTATTTCATCTCTTTGAGGGGGGATTTCGTGAAAGTATTCTATCTCTACGTTAATCTAGGCTGTAGGTACACTATTTGTATCATCATCATCATCATACCAGCCGAAAGAGGTCCACTGCTGGACGTAGGCCTCCCCCAAAGAGAGCCAAAATGACCGGTCACCCGCCACCCGCATCCAGCGGACTCCTGCGATCTTTACCAGGTCATCAGTCCACCTTGTCGGGGGCCTACCCACGCCGCGCCTTCCGGTACACTATTTTTGTATACTAACATTCATCTTCATCTAAGAAAAATCGTCTAATTAAGTTAGATTTTGAACAAAAGTGCAGGACGCAAGAATATTAAAATAAAGCGCAAAAATAAAAAAAAAGCATCAACGTATTTAAAAAATAACTCGAAACGTAAAGCTGTCTCTCTTCCACTGGGAATAAAGAGGCGTTATAAGAAAGAGATGTCATTATAGATACGATAGTTGAGCAGGTTTAATTCTATCCGACAGTAACATTCACGGGATGTGTTGCGGACAGAAGTTACCGGGGGCAGCGAAAATAGTGTTTACGTAACATAAATGCGTGTGAAAAAAAAAAAACAAATGTGCCGTGTAGTGCAAAGTTTGAGTACGAGAATGCATGAGAAACGGCCAGAACGAACGTCGAGAAAGTACTGGAATGCGCGCGAGCCGACGCGCGGACATACCTACCTACAACGTGGCAGCGCATCGACCAATCAGAGAGCGCCGAAACTACGCGGCCTTAACGCGCGAGATTACGGGAACATTCGAGTTAGAAAAGACAAGGACAGTCAACTTCCTTGTCTTGACACGCCCATTTTGTGGAGTATATAAGCGCCACGAAAGGCCGCAAGCGACAGTTCAGATTCTAAAAGGTTCAGTTCAGTTTCTAAAAGGTTCTAATCGGAAGAAAAGTAAAAGTGAATAAGTGATATCCAAGTACTAAGTAAAGTGCAGTAGTGTTAATTGTGTTGATATTAGTGCTTTGATAGTGTAGTAAATCTAGAATAACGCAAGTACGTAATAATTAAGTGTACTTAGTCTTTAATTCTGTAAATATATGCATGCGCCAGTAAATTCGTGTTTTCTTGTGTGGCACCTGCGTGGACCTTTGAAGGCTAGAGGTTAGCCAGATTTGAGCTCCGTTTACTCCTTTATTTGCTCTGAACCTGGGCAAGTCGATAATAAGGTTAGGTCGTGCTACCCGTGGCGAGGTAGTCCTATCACTGTCGTACGGTAGCCGTGGCTGTGTTTTCCTCTCGCTCGCGCGCCGAGAGAGACATACCTGCCGAGTCGAAGGCGGGGAGCGTACGTGTAGGCGTGTGCGTCCGCGGCGGCTATCCCCTCGACGCCCGGTCGGCGACAGTGACGTAATGGTCCTTCGAGCCGGATCCGGATTGCAGTGCGGTTTGCAGTACCGGACAAAGTAAGAGTAAACGTAATTTCGTCGGTATTAAGTGCCACAAGTAAGTGAACTCTGTGACTGTGTTCAGTGACGTCATCGCGTTGAATGTTGACTGGCCATTCCGCGAACAGTGATTTGCGCATGCAGAACAGTGGACTCGTTGACTCGCAGTGTAAATAGTGCTCGTTGACATTTTTAGATTGATTAACTCTGGTGAAAGTGATTGATTGTGGTTTTGTGATTAACGATCTGTGTCGATAAGTAACAGTGTAAATTTTACAATGATGACGCGCAGCAAAACCAACAAGGCTGACGATGCCGAGCGTCGTCGCTTCTTGGCGGAGCAACAGAAGCAGTTGAAGACGACCTCGCAGGGCGTTGCGTGGTCGTTAATGCAGGAAACTCGCCCCAAGTCAACTGAAGCCATTCCGAAGACCGTCGGAGGTAGCAGTGGTGTCGAGAAGGACGCCGAAGCTACGAAGCCTACGTCCGCAGCAGTCGCTATGGCAAATCAAACGCAGGTACTTGCATACGACAAACCAGCTTCACCGTCGGGGGAGAACACGGGTGAGCGCACGGACGACGGCGCGCGCGCTTTAGTACAGCGAGTGCCCTCGATCCTTTCACACGCTAGCAGCACTACGGAGCTGAGGCGGAAGGAAGCGGAATTACGCACAATGGAAAAGCTCGCCGAGATCAAGACAAGGCAGCTACAACTGGAGGAGGATATCGTCCGAAAACAACTTGAAGTGGAACTTCATGCAATCGACGCAGAAGAGGAAGCCGAACAAGAAGGATCCCGAGCACATATACCGCAGCCGCCAGCCGACGAGTTGACAGCAAGGATCGACAACTGGCTGAGCCGGCACGAGGAACGTCAACGAGAGCGAAGCCCCGAGCCGTTTCGGGAAACGCGAGACCCATCGCCGCCGCGGGGTCACGAACCACGGGCGCCGTCGCCCGTCAACATGGTTCGCAGGGTACGTACCCAATCTCCTCCGCCGCGTGGGTACGAGAGGGCACCATCGCCCATAGAGCCGCGGGCTGAGTCGCCGCGCGGCCGGTTTACTTCCACACCAGCGTGGAAGCACGAAGAGTCGCGATCGCGGGAGCAGTACAGGTCGTCAGCGGAACCTCCTCCGAGCGACGCGGCTACAGCATTCAACAGGTTAGCGGACCAACTGAAGGAAGCAATGAGGCCCAAGCCTCCTAAACAGGTATACGAATTACCCTACTACAACGGCGACCCGAACGAGTGGTTATTATTTTATAATGCGTACCGTGAGACTACGAACAGGTACAACTTCACCCCGTATGAGAATATGGCTCGACTGAGAAACTGCCTTAAAGGTGAGGCCCGTAAGTGCGTCTCGCATTTACTTGCGACGTCGGGGCAACCCGACTTAGTTATCAGGCTGCTGAAAAAGAACTTTGGACGCACAGATTTACTTATAGATAAAGCTATGGATGAGCTGCGCAGGTTGCCTAACTTAGGACCTAGCGCCCTAGATCTAAATGAATTTAGCATTAAGGTTGTAAATATAGTTAGTACGCTCATAGATCTAGATCAGAAGAATTACGCAGACAACCCTCTGTTGATTCGTGAAATTACAGAAAGGTTAAGTCCTCACCTAAGATCGCGATGGTGTGCATACGCACGCAAACATGTAGGCAAAAGGGGCCAAGGGGAGTTAATGTGGCTCGCACACTTCTTAATGGAAGAAAGCGACGCGGAGATTGAATTTTCTCACGCGAAAGCGCCGCTGGGACGTAGCACCGAGAAAAGGGTGCCCCGAGAACCTCAGCGGCCGGATTACGGTGCGGTACGTCGACAACCACCGACAAGGAACGAACGTACATACACACTGAAGGCGCAAGAGACGTGTTTATGTTGCGGCGGAACACATCGTTCGTCGGAGTGTAAACGGATCAAAGAAATGAGTGTCTCTCAACGGTGGGAATGGGCCCGAGATAATAAGGTTTGTTATAGATGCATGGATCAGAAGCACGCAAGAAAGGACTGTCGGGCCAAGGGATGCGGGGTATCAGGCTGCCCGCATTTCCATCATCGTTTGCTGCACAATTTTGAGCCACGACAACCCAGGGTACAGCAACCCAAGACGTTCACGCCTCGCCCACCACGACAGGAAAGCGACGAGACACCGACCGACGACTCCAGACGAAGCGAGTCGGAATCTGTAAATAGTGTAAATAATAATAGCGTACTTTTAAAGGTAATTCCAATTAGTATAGAGGGTCCGCTAAAGCGAATCGAGACATTCGCACTCATGGATGAAGGCTCAACGGTGAGCCTAGCAGAGGAGCAGTTAATCCTGGAAATCGGCGCAACAGGTCCGGAGGTCCCACTTCGAATAAACGGCGTTGGCGGGCTGGAAACCTGCAACGCATCCAGTCAACGGGTGTCCCTAACAGTGCGCGGCCGGGACGAAGGCACGGCGCACAACATCACCGTAAGGACGGTAAAACAATTAGGCATACGGGGGCAGAGGCTGCACCCCAGTATTTTCTCGCTGAAGCACCTAAGAGGCTTAGGTGAGGCGTGCTACCAACAGGCGGTACCACGAATTTTGTTGGGAGCGGACAACTGGCCATTGATGCTCCCAATGGAGGCTCGGGTAGGACACCACGGCGAACCGGCAGCAGTAAAGACCCAATTAGGGTGGGTCATCTACGGGACCATGCCTAGACTGTGTCGTAGGGAGAACATGCAGGACGTCGCCCTACACATGCAAGAAAAGGACCAAGAGTTGGACGCAATATTGAAAGAGTATTTCAGTATCGATTCTCTAGGCGTGAGATCGATAGAGAAGGTTCGAGCGGTCGACCAACAGGCGGTCGACATATTCGAAGCGACGTGTCGACGGATTCCCGGCCCTCGATACGAAGTCGGACAGTTGTGGCGAGGCAAGCAGGAACTGCCGCCCAGCTATAATCAGGCGTTAACGAGACTTCGGAATTTGGAACGCAAGATGGATCGCGATCCGGACTACGCACAAAGGTATGCGAAACAGATAGAGAATCTGTTAGACAAAGGCTATGCAGAGCGTATAGAGGAACCGCCCAGCGAAGGCAAAATATGGTTTTTGCCTCATTTCGGTGTTACAAATATCAACAAACCCGGGAAGTTAAGACTGGTGTTCGACGCAGCATCAACAAATCAAGGAAAAAGCCTAAACGATTTCCTTCTAGAGGGACCAGATCTTCTTCAATCGTTACTTGGAATATTGTTTCGATTCAGGGAAGGACCTTTTGCAGTTACGGCAGACATAGCAGAGATGTTCTTACAGGTAAAGATAAAGCCTGAAGATCAGAATACACAATTATTTCTGTGGCGAGGCGCCGACAGAATTGTGGCTCCAAAAATATATAAGATGACGTCGATGATCTTTGGAGCAGCCAGCAGTCCCTTCCTTGCTCATAGTGTCCGCAACAGGAACGCCCTCGACAACGCTGAGCGCTTTCCGGGGGCAGTAGAGGATATAACCACAAATCATTATATGGACGATTACGTGGCAAGCTACAAGAATAAAGAAGAACTGGTGAACAAGGCGTTACAGGTGCAACAGGCGCACAAGGCTGGAGGGTTTGAATTACGAGGCTGGAGT
Organism: Epinotia brunnichana; assembly: GCA_963854355.1. Lineage (NCBI taxonomy): Eukaryota > Metazoa > Arthropoda > Insecta > Lepidoptera > Tortricidae > Epinotia > Epinotia brunnichana. The sequence continues at coordinate 27,146,327 of OY977950.1, read as the reverse complement.
TCGAACAGTGAAGCCCTCATGAAAAGGATCCCGCAAGACCTACACGCGAATGGTCTAACTCCACTGGGCGGCAAGGAGTTAAAAATATTAGGAATGTACTGGAACCCTAATACAGATGAATTAGGCTTCAACACGGGGATGCTGCGAGTGCCCATATCAGTGAAGAACGGAGAGAGACCTCCCACCAAGAGGGAGATGTTATCGGCGGTAATGTCTATCTACGATCCGTTGGGGCTATTATCGCACTACACGGTAACTGCGAAGGCGCAGCTACAGAAAATATGGGCTAAGAAAACCGACTGGGACGATCCTTTGCCCGACGAAGAAGCCAGGGACTTTCAAGACTGGTTACAGGCGTTAGAAGGGGTCGCGCAGCTGAGGATCCCGCGACACCTACCAACAGAGGCAGCAGACACACGACAGCTACACATCTTCGTGGACGCAAGCGAGCGGGCGTACGCTTGCGCGGCTTATTGGCGCATCGAGGGCGCCAATGGCATTCGAGTCAGCTTGGTGGCTGCCAAGGCAAAGGTGGCACCGATAAAACAATTAACGGTTCCCAGGATGGAACTTCAGTCAGCTTTGATTGGCGCAAGGCTGAGTCAGGCGATCAAAAAGCATCACCGGGTCGAGATTCACCGAACAATAATGTGGAGCGACAGCAAGACGGTCCTCCACTGGATACGCAACGATGCCAAGCGGTATAGTACTTACGTAGCTAATCGGCTGGGGGAGATAGCCGAGCTAACCGATGAAAGGGACTGGCGATGGGTCCCTACCAAACAAAATCCGGCGGACGAGGCGACCCGATCGGACAAAGAACGGCAGGTATTATTAATGAGTACGTGGTACCAGGGACCAGAATTTCTGTGGCTACCAGAAGAAGAATGGCCGCAGGAACCGACGGGTCACATTCCGACGCAATTACCGGAATACGAAGAAAAATGTCTAGTGGCCCAAGAAGGAAAGGTGAATAATGTACCACTTCCAGAGCTCTTCCGCTTTTCAAATTACGACAGGCTAATTAACGCGACAGGCCGCGTTCTACAGTTTATAGAGATGCTGAAAACTAAGACAAAGGTAGAATTTCAGGTGAAACATAGGAAGAGCGCCGAACATTTATGGTTTCAGCATGCACAGCGAGAGGACTTTCCGGAGGAACTTCGGCAAATGAAAAATAAGGAGCCGATATTTAAGAAAAGTCGACTATTTACCCTGGACCCAGTACTGGACGAAGGTGGCCTTATCCGAATGCGTGGCCGTCTGAACGCCGCACCGGTACAAGGATTGGAAAAAAGGCCAATCATACTGGATGGAAGAAACGATCTAGTACGACTGATGATCCTGCGTGCGCATCGTCAGGCGGCGCACGCCAATAACGAAAGGGTGGTGAATGATCTCCGGCAGCAGTTTTGGATCCTCGGGTTACGACCGACAGTGCGCGCGATAGCGCACTCTTGCCGCCTTTGTCAATTGCGCAAGGCGCAGCCGCAGGTCCCAGAGATGGGGGATCTACCTTTAGCAAGGATCCAGCCCTACAAACGGCCATTCACAAACTCGGCAGTCGATCTGTTCGGCCCACTCACGGTCACCATCGGAAGACGGCACGAGAAGCGCTGGGTGGCGCTCTTTACGTGCCTTACCACGAGAGCGGTGCATCTTGAGGTAGTGCACTCTCTATCGACAGACTCGGCGATAATGGCTCTGCGAAGACTGGCGGCAAGGCGCGGATGGCCCGCGCTGATGTACAGCGACAACGCCACCAACTTCAGGGGATCCGACATTGAACTTCGCAACGCCTTCCGGGAATGGCTCCCGGTACTCCGAGACTACGGTGTTCAGCGCCATATGGAGTGGCGCTTCATCCCACCAGGAGCTCCTAATCAAGGAGGAGCATGGGAACGGTTGGTGCGCAGTGTTAAGACTGCGCTGACGGCTACGTTACACTGCAAATCACCCAAGGAGGAGGTGTTAAACACGCTGCTGGCTGAGGCCGAGAACTCAGTCAACTCTCGGCCCCTCACACACGTATCAACGGACCCGCGAGATGAGGAGGCGCTAACTCCTAATCACTTTCTTCTCGGCGGCTCCACGGGTATGCCTCTCATAGGCCCGTGTCAAGAAGCAGATAGGCGAGCTTGGCGCGCCAGCCAAGCACTGGCAGATCACTTTTGGCAGCGATGGGTGCGCGAGTACTTGCCGACACTCGCGCCACGGCAATCATCGGCCAACCAGGCGAGGCCAATGCAAGTTGGGGACTACGTAGTTGTCGTGGACCCCAACCTACCCCGGAACGTGTGGCCAAGGGGTATCATCGAAGCGGTATACCCAGGACCAGATGGCGGGGTGCGATCAGCGGACGTCCGCACCAAGGGCGGACTCTTTCGGCGACCGGTGACAAAGCTGGCTGTCCTCCCGCTGACATCGGAACAGCCGCAGTAGCGGCAGCGGGGGCAGGATGTTGCGGACAGAAGTTACCGGGGGCAGCGAAAATAGTGTTTACGTAACATAAATGCGTGTGAAAAAAAAAAACAAATGTGCCGTGTAGTGCAAAGTTTGAGTACGAGAATGCATGAGAAACGGCCAGAACGAACGTCGAGAAAGTACTGGAATGCGCGCGAGCCGACGCGCGGACATACCTACCTACAACGTGGCAGCGCATCGACCAATCAGAGAGCGCCGAAACTACGCGGCCTTAACGCGCGAGATTACGGGAACATTCGAGTTAGAAAAGACAAGGACAGTCAACTTCCTTGTCTTGACACGCCCATTTTGTGGAGTATATAAGCGCCACGAAAGGCCGCAAGCGACAGTTCAGATTCTAAAAGGTTCAGTTCAGTTTCTAAAAGGTTCTAATCGGAAGAAAAGTAAAAGTGAATAAGTGATATCCAAGTACTAAGTAAAGTGCAGTAGTGTTAATTGTGTTGATATTAGTGCTTTGATAGTGTAGTAAATCTAGAATAACGCAAGTACGTAATAATTAAGTGTACTTAGTCTTTAATTCTGTAAATATATGCATGCGCCAGTAAATTCGTGTTTTCTTGTGTGGCACCTGCGTGGACCTTTGAAGGCTAGAGGTTAGCCAGATTTGAGCTCCGTTTACTCCTTTATTTGCTCTGAACCTGGGCAAGTCGATAATAAGGTTAGGTCGTGCTACCCGTGGCGAGGTAGTCCTATCACTGTCGTACGGTAGCCGTGGCTGTGTTTTCCTCTCGCTCGCGCGCCGAGAGAGACATACCTGCCGAGTCGAAGGCGGGGAGCGTACGTGTAGGCGTGTGCGTCCGCGGCGGCTATCCCCTCGACGCCCGGTCGGCGACAGGATGTGTTCCGGTTAAATACCGGACCAAGCCGTAGGGCTGCCTCTATGGAGAAAAGTTAAATTAAATTAAATATTTTGCTTTGTGTAATAAAGCTCACTATTGCGTGACCATTTATACTTAGCAATTGGGAATGGATGAAAATTTTAGAATTGCCTTTTTTTTTTGGTGATAGGAATAACCTTCCTTAGCACCAGAAAAAAGTTTCAGAGTTTTCAGCTCCGTCAATTATTTTTGAAAAATATCAACAGTTTCCTTACTTACGTTTTGGGTTTAGGACGGTGAATGAGACAATTTCCTTAATCCGCCTCATATTACAAGAAAATATCTTAAATATCCGTGGTAAACTGACACTGGCAATGATATTGACAGCTGCAGCAGCTATATTTGTCATTGCCAGGGTCAGATATTTAAAAATTTTTTTTAAATATTGCGTGCGTAAATTTTCGAACGAACCTTAGGACAACTTAGCATTCATTTTTCCATATAGAAATTGACATTAAGATTTTCCTGACGCACTTACCAAGCGCGCGTTACGCAATTGACCAGGTAGTGGTAAGTAAGCTGCCTTGGATGTACTGTGTTGGCAGAGAAGGTCTTGTCTCTAGCAGCAACACAGCGAATTATCCTATCAAACAAGCATAACATTAAAAAAAACCGGCCAAGTGCGAGACGGACTCGCGCACGAAGGGTTCCGTACCATTATCTATAAAAAAACTATTTTATTCTGTGTTTTTAGTATTTGTTGTTATAGCGGCAACAGAAATACATCATCTGTGAAAATTCCAGCGGGAACTATCACGGTATCAGTGAGATACAGCCTGGTGACAGACAGACAGACAGACGGACGGACGGACGGACGGACAGCGGAGTCTTAGTAATAGGGTCCCGTTTTACTCTTTGAGTACGGAACCCTAAAAACTATATCCTGACACCGGAAAAGTAACTATGAATAAGTAGGTAATATTTTTGTATATTTGAACTCGAAACTTTCTCTTCTTTCATTTGATACCCAACCCGCTATGATAGCAAAATATTTTTTTCAAAGTCAGTCACTTATTTGTATGTGACAGCCACCATGTTTTTTTTCTAACAAAAGGTAGTATATGTCTCCCGGAGCATAATTTCGAATCGATTGACACCCCAATTATCAAAATCGGTTCAGTATTTTAATAAGCGCTACAGTGGAACATACACACAAATACAAACATACTCGTAGACTGCTAAAAAGATTCCTCTCGTCTCTGCCGTTTGCGATTATTCCAGATTTGCAAAAGTTCGTAGGTACAACATGGCCGGTTGCCACAGTTTTTTTTTGCATATTTTGAATGTCACAATCGGAACAATAAATTTCATTATCATATCGTCCTTTGATGACCCTGTTTGTTACAATTGGTTTGTCATGCTTTACGAAAATTGTAGCGGATGACAAGCATTTTCACGCAGCCATTGCAAAAGGGTATACACGATCTGCCACATTGAATCTAAATGACTAATCATGCAAAAAAACTTCACGGATCGGATTTACTAAGTAAAATTCCGTTTTCAATCTATTTGAGTAATCGTTAAGTAAGTACAACGATAATGGCAAAGGAGTGTATGTATCCGCCTAATAGGTATAGGCTACGCGCCTATGGACACTATCAAATATAAGTGCAACCCCGATTTATATTACTTCAATATTAAAATTAACCATTCCAATAAAATTGCCAGCATGGAAATTATTTTTCCTGTACAAGAAATAAGTACCCGAATAAACTACTAGATACAGTGGTACTACTAGTACAAAAATGAAAAAGAATAAAGTGAACTGTAAAACAACAAGTGCAGCATACACGCATCAGCTTTTAACTGCTAGACTGCTAGTGTAACATACAATAATAATATATATATTTTTTTTAAAACAACTGTGGTAAACACAAATATGAACGGCCTGACTTATATTACACTGATAGTAAGGAGAAATTAATTAACCAATTTATTTATTCCACGAGAACGCTTAAATAGGTAGGTAACTACCAATTAAACTTGTGCAATGTACCTTCGGCGACTTTATTCACCACCAGGAAAACAATAACAAAAAAAATAAGGGATATAATGTACTCTGCGTTATTTACTGGGCCAAAAACGTTACACAATAAATAAACACACTTTATTGACCTCAAAAAAGTTACACAATACATAACAAAAAGCTTGTAGACGTAACCAACAGGCGGACTTATCGCTAAAGAGCGGTCTCTATATGTATATCTATATCCGTTACTTGAATTCTTGCTAATACGTGCGGTAACAGACTATAAGATATCCGATTTCATAAATGTAAATATTCGAAAATAAATAAATATCCGAAAGTGCCAACCCTAGGGAACCAGCAAGACATCCGAGGCAGCGAGAAAATTGAACCGTTGTTTTCGAAATGTATTAGTGCATTTATTCGCACGAGACTCGATCCGATAATATTTTAACTCCCTCTAGCGCCGTAAAGAAGACTTTGTGCACTCGGCGTGAAATGTATGTGAGCAGTCAGAGCAATAACAATAAAACGAATGTAGACAAGAAAACGGACAAAAATCTTAACCGAAATCTCAAATGCAACGTAAAACTGCACTGTTTTTATTGCAGCTAAACTATAATATCCAACTACTAATACCAGTCTATACAAATATTATAAATGCGAAAGTGTGTCTGTCTGTCTGTCTTTTAAACCATCGCACTTAAGGGGCTACCCGAGGTTTTCATCGATTTTTGACTAGTTTCGAATCGATACAAATACTTTTGCACTACAGATAGAATTATAACGCAAGCGGCTATCGATTATTCAATCTTTAATCTCCACTTTGGTGTACCATATTTTGAAAGAAATGGATAGTTATTTTTTTGAAAACATTGTCTAAAAAAACATTTACATTACATATTTGGGTTCGTCTCTGATGTCTCTATAAACGTGTGTACGGTTTTCGTTTTAAACTAATTAACACAAAAGTTATGGGCAGAAAACCTGTTTTTTGGTCTAAAATTGTTCAACTTTGATGCCAAATATCTCGAAGACAGTGATGTTTAAAATAAATATGGGATACTATATTGCTTAAAGCTGTTGTTGTTAATATGATAAGCGACAAAAAACATTAGAAAACTAAGGGATTCAGATCGAAGGTCATGGGATCCCCTTAAACCACTGAACCGATTTAGATGTGGTATAGAGATAGTCCCGAGGAAAGACATATGATGGTTTTTATCCCCGAAATCATCCCCTAAGGAGGTAAAATGGGGGGTAAAAGTTTGTATAGAGCTACGATATTAAACGAGTTCCACGAGGACGGAGACGCAAATAGGAGATATTATTCATCATCATCATCATCATCATCATCATCATCATCATCATATCAGCCCAAAGACGTCCACTGCTGGACATAGGCCTCCCCCAAAGAGTTCCAAAGTGACCGGTCCAGCGCCACCCGCATCTAGAGAATTCCCGCGACCACGGCTCCCGCCCACGCCTTCCGGTACGTGGTTGCCACACGAGAACCTTTCCGCCCCAACGGCCAGCAGTTCTACGTGCAATGTGGTATTAGGTATTATAATTGCGAAAATAACTGTGTCTGTCTGTCTCTTACCTTTTCAAGCGTAACCAATTGAACCGATTACGAAATGTGGTGTGGATATAGTTTAAATATTTTGAATCTCCGGAAATGACATAGGATAATTTTTATCCCAGAAAGCTTCTTAAAATTTGCTATTTCTTTGTCTTATTAATTGCCATTTTTTATGTGGTGGAGCCTAGAGATTAATTAAGTAAGATAAAAGCAACCATTTTTTTATAGTCACAGTAAAATTTTAAGCCCTCCCATCCCAAATGAAACGCTATCATAAAAACTCATATAAATTCCAGTAAAAATTTAATAAGAATTTCCAGGCATATCATTGTCATGCAATAAAAGCTGACATGGCGGAAGTATGAAAAAAACCCAAGGGAGAGAAGGCACAATTTCAAAGAGTCTTTAGTAGGTAATTTGGCTTTACGACCTCATTTTCCGTAATCCCGACGACTCGACGTATTTGACGCAGCGAACGTAATACGTCTACGGTTGACGTGTTTTTCCGTATTGATGCTGGCAACACATGGTTAGAAACGAACGTACGGCCCGCGGGGCTAGCGTTGCCTATGGATGCGAATGCAGGTGAGGTGACACACATACGCACTGTCAATGCTTTAAAAGTTTCATATTTTGGCTATAACAAGGCAGTTTCCCACTTAAAATTTTGTTAAAAAGGAGGAGGTTATTATGTTCCACTGTATGTATTTTTATTTTTAGTTTTCTATTTTTATTTTTAGTTTTCTAAGTATGTTCGCCGATTTTTCCGTCAGTTGTGGAACGATTTCCAATTTTTTTTTTGTAGAAATAGTAGACTCCTCAGGTCATCTCATTGTCACCAAGTCCGGATCTGATGATGGGATCCCAGGGAAATTGAGGGCAACCCTCAAACTTTATAGGCACGCGTGTAGTAATTTCGGTATTTTCTATTATAACTCGTGTATTTACCCTCAGAAATCGCAATTTTGGCGAAGTGGAACTGATGATTAAGACCACAGATGACTTATAGAACTCCTTAAAGAAGTAAAGCATGTCAAAGATTCTGACATGATTCCGTTGAAGTAGCAACTAATGAAGTGTTAATTCTGAGATCCTTGAGGAATCGACGGAACTCCTCAAATATTATCAGCCCACAGATACCGACTTGGGCTTTTTCTGTAATAATCAACGCATTTGCTTGAAGGAAATGTGGAAATTTTGATTTACTAATGTGGCTTGGCGAAGTACTGAATTGAAGTCGCTTTAAACTTTGTTTTTAAAGTAAATTGTGTATAAAACGTTTCATGTTATTCCAGAATGCTGTTTTAAGGATGACTCACGCTCGAACGGGCCATGTCCGGCCCGGGCCGTTTTCTAAGAAAAACGACGGTGTTTTTGCGTGGCCGAGCCATACCCAGGCCCGGCTGAGTCACGGCCGACACCGAGCCCCTAATAGCCTCGGCCGTGACTCGGCTGGGCCTGGGTATGGCTCGGCCGCGCAAAAACACCGTCGTTTTTCTTAGAAAACGGCCGTGGCCGGACACGGCCCGTTCTAGCGCGAGTCATCCTTTAAAATGAGAACCAATCTACCTACGTTTGTATGAAGAGTTGACTTGAGTTGACTGTGCCGGGGACTCGTAATCGTAACTATGTAAACGTGATCACAACTGAGACTTTTAATTAATTAAATTATTTGCTTTTATGTATGCCATTGGCCAAATACGTTTATTATGAACATCCAAACATACTTATAATATTATTACTCATATTTCATCCCTATTGAACAATATCATCACACACTTCGTATTCCAAGTCAAGTCAAATACCCACACACACACACACACACACACATATACATACACACGTACACACGCACACACAATAACTGAGACATTTCGTTCCCGACAAACAGCGAGCAATTCAAAATGGATGTATATAGTTACCAGGGTCTGCCTGAAAACCAGCGTTGCAGTGGCCTCGCTGTAACATTATGCTGAGGCAAGCTCCTTTTTAACAACAAACACATCATAACTGTAACATTAATTTTAAATTCATATTTTAATTCTAATCTTAAGGTTCACATGTATGTTTAATTATAATTTCGTGCAATAAAGCTTTTCTACTTCTCCTTCTACTACTTCAACTTCAGTCTATCGCCAAAACAACCCCAACACGTCGATACGTACTAAAGTCTATCGCCTCTACCTAGCTCTGCCATACTAAAAATATTTTAACCAGTGCCTTTGTGAGCAGTAAAACCCGCGAGACTGCCTTATTTTCAAGTTTCGAGAAACTGATTCGAAAAAAAATATCTATTAAATGCCCACAAAATTTCACGAGAATCAGTTGAGTAATGCGACCGAAGCCGGTTTCCAAAGCGGATTTTCGACCATAGACCACATACAAGCGGTAAAGCAGTTGATGGAAAAAAGTCACGAGTACAACCGACCCCTATGCATGGCCTTCGTCGATTACGAAAAGGCCTTTGACAGTGTCGAGCACAGGGCCGTGTTTGACTCTCTCCATCACTGCTCAATCGATGCTCGCTACGTAGATGTGCTTCGGGAGCTGTACAGCTCGGCAACAATGCAAGTTCAGCTCCACAAACTGAGTGAGCCCATATCTATTCAGAGGGGCGTGCGACAGTGTGATACCATTTCATCCAAGCTTTTTACGGCCGTTTTAGAAGACGTCATAAAAACACTTGCATGGGTCAGAACTAGTATTAACATCAATGGTGTCTTCTTGTCGCACTTAGGGTTCGCTGACGATATTGTTTTGTTTGCCGAGACCCTGGAGGATCTCCAAAGCATGATCTTTACCATGCTTCTTTACAAGTAGGTCTCAGGATGAATATGTCCAAGACTAAAGTTATGGCGAACGTCTCCGGTAATTCGAATTCAACCATAACGGTAGGAAACAATAAACTGGAGTCGGTCGACCAATATGTATATCTTGGACATATTCTATCCTTTGACAAATAGCATCAACACAAGGAGATCTCTAGGAGAATACAGCTGGGTTGGGCAGCATTTAACAAACTGGACGACATCCTCAAGTCTACCGATGTTCCACAATGCCTGAAGACTCGCCTCTTCAACCAATGTGTCCTGCCCACCATGACGTACGGTGCCGAGGCATGGACGCTAAAAAATGAGGCTGTGCACAAAATACGAGTAGCACAGAGAGCAATGGAGCGCGCCATGCTCGGAATTAAACTACAAGACCGAGTGAGGAATGTTGAGATCCGACGTCGCACTAAGGTGCGCGACGTTGGAAAAACCATTACCAAACTGAAGTGGAGCTGGGCAGGACACCTTGCCAGGCAGAATGATGGTAGGTGGACCAAAAAGGTGTCAGATTGGTGGCCACTTCTAGGTAAAAGGAGCGTCGGCCGTCCACCAGCTAGATGGGTGGACGATATTAGGAAGATCGCGGGTCACTTCTGGATAAGATTAGCTCAGGATAGGGACGGGTGGCGTACTCGAAGAGAGGCCTATGCTCAGCAGTGGGCGATTACGGGCTGACAATGATGATGATGATGAATGCGACCTGTAGGTCGATCACGTAACGCATTGTACGAACGTCGGGTAAGTCTAAATGTCACTTTTTATATGGAAAATTGACAGTTAAATTGTACCGACGCGCGTTCGGAACGATACGTGATTTCCCCCTGTAGAGGAGAACAGCAGGACATCTCATCCGGAAATACGAAAGAATTTTCGCCCAAGCTGAAATGGAGCACTCCGTTCGCTTCGCTCACTCGTTCAGTAATTGTATACACGCTAAGTCTTAATCATATAGCTTAAACGGCTGTTTAAATCCCCAAAGTGCAATATCACCCAGTACCCCCGCGTTATCAGTAACGAAAACATCACATCCATGTCCTTCATGTAAAGTTCACTGCACGATACCACGACAGCAGCTGGACGCTGGTTTAAGTTGGGGAAGGAAGCGGGGATCGTGGATGGTTTAAGATGAAATTATTTCAGGATTCCAAGGCCGCGCTCTGGATGCCAGCAAGATGGTTCAACAATGGTAAGAACATAGGAGACAATATTTATTTTATTTAATCGTATGTATGCCATACTTGTATGACATATTTGGCCTTTGAGTTTGTCACTTTTGGCTTTTTGTGGTGCCCCCTTTGTCAAGTGAGTGCGCAACTCGACTGTTAGAGGTTCCTAAGCCGCCCGAAGGCCTCTACCTCGGCTTAACGACTACTGTCATAGACAGCATCCGGGATCAACTGCTTAGCGTTCCTTCCAAGGCACGGAAGCGCTCATTTATAGTAACCACTTAAACACAGGCGGTCACCCATCCAGAGACTAACCGCTGCCATCCTTGCTTAACCTGCGTTATCGTTTCCGACTCGCAGGCGCCGCTGGGCTATAAACGCTCCATAGGAGACAATACAAATGAATAAACATAAAATTATGCTGGATAAATGGTGTGAATCCAAGCTTCATCCATCGGTCCAAAATTGGCCTTGGATTTAAGCTTCATGGAGCTTGGAGTAGTTTTGGACTCTAACCGGTAGGCTGCTGAGTGTCATGAAACAGAAATCAGTATTATGGATTATTTTTATGTATTGGCAAAAAGGCCCATATTACAAATACCTTAAACAATAACATACATATCATCCTTATTATATCCTTATAACTAGAAAAACTATCACTGCGATGTGTTGCGAAACTTCGTGGTGTCAGGTAACCGTCCATGTCTAGCTGCTTTAGCTTAGCTTTATAACGTTATATGTAACTCCTGTAACTTGTACTACACAGTTAGATAACTCGAACGATACTGTGATATCGCGATCAGCCGTCAAGGTGCTAGCCCGTAGACTCGGCGACGACTAACGGACGATAAGGAACTGTTTGTTTTTATACGAGATCGGTGGGGTAAGTTTATCCATGTTTGAGCAAGAGCTGTGGCAATGTTATGGAGATGAGCAACACATGTACAGTCACGTCTATAAAGCAGGGATCGGAAACCGGTATTGTTTGTATGGGAACGAAAACGTTATTTTTTCGTTCTTTTGATAATAATTTCATTTCTAATTGGGCAATGTAATAATACGCACTCGTTACCTCAAAACACAACTGAGTCCTACATGTGAAGTATAAAACAGTTCGAGATTTGTTGTAAACCGAGGTTTTAGCAATTAACCGGTTCCGATCCCTGCTATAAAGTATAAGTACGTACGTTAACGAACATATGTCGGTGGAATAAAGATACGAATTGGACACACATTTTAAATAGAGCAGACCGTAAAACTGTTTGATTACAATCTTGACATTCGTGAAGAAATAAATTGTATAACAGCACCACTGCTTTGTAGTGTTGCTATATTAGGTATTGCATGCTATGAAGCATGTGGATGCTTCATAGCATGCAATACCTAATATAGCAACACTACAAAGCAGTGGTGCTGTTATACAGGGGGTTAGGAAGGCGACTGTCAGAGAGGAACGGCGGGGTCTTGTGAAGCTTGCTACCAACACCAGATATGATGACCACGACCAATCTGTCAAGAGAGAAAATGATGAAGAAGAACGAGTATTTTTAATCTGTAGGTCGTGGGTTTGAAATTTGAACACTAGCCGTGCCAATTAACTGCATTGCTGAGTATAGGCCAATTCAGGTTCACATCTCGATCTACGTCTTCGATGTATTTGTTAATGTGTTTTGTTTTTAGGGTTCCGTACTCACAGAGTAAAACGGGACCCTATTACTAAGACTCCGCTGTCCATCTGTCTGCCCGTCTGTCTGTCAGTCCGTCTGTCACCAGGCTGTATCTCAACAACAGTGATAGTTAGACAGTTGAAATTTTCACAGATGATGTATTTCTGTTGCCACTATCACAACAGAATTAATAAAGATTTTTTTATATATAGGTTTAAATATATATATTTTTTATAATCTTACACAAATCGGCTCAGTCCATAGTACAAGCTTTGCTTGGTTTGGGACGACGATAAACATACTTATATATATAAATAAATACTTACATTTTAATAACATCCATGACTCCGGAACAAATATTTGTGCTCATCACACAAATAAATGCCCTTACCAGGATTCGAACCCGGGACCTCCGGCTTCGTAGGCAGGGTCACTACCAACTAGGCTACAGGGGGTTCCCATACAACAAACGTGATTTTTTTGCCGTTTTTATAGATATTGGTACGGAAACCTTCGTGCGCTCGCACTTGGCCGGTTTTTTTTACTAATAAATGATGTGTTACCTAATTATTAATATTCTAAATGGAGAACTTCGTTCACTACGCTACCTCGTTCAATAAGACGTCTAGACTATTCAGCTTAGAGTTAACATGATACAAAGGCATCTAAAACAACGCGGAACCTATTATTTAAGCCGGTCCCTACCGCCATTTTCAATATCCCGCAAACTCCCACGAAAAATGCAATAAAATCTTATGAAGCAGCTTTTTGATCGCTACGAAAATGTCGATATCGTTGGAGAATTATCTGGCGGGGTTTTAGCTGTGTCTCTATTCAATAAGAGCCAAAGTTATTGTGCGATTGCGTTCAAAAATAAGTTGCGTGACACGTTAGATGTCATATTTTTATCATAGATTTAGATTTATTTATTTCAAAACATACAATAGGGGAGGGTAGGCCCCCCACAAGGTGGACTGATGACCTGGTAAAGGTCGCGGGAGTCCGCTGGATGCGGATGGCGCAGGACCGGCCATTGTGGCACTCTTTGGGGGAGGCCTATGTCCAGCAGTGGACGTATTTCGGCTGATATGATGATGATGATACAACAAAAATAAATAAATAATAAATAAATAAATATTACGGGACAATCTTACACAAATCAACCTAGGCCCACGGTAAGCTCAATAAGGCTTGTGTTGTGGATACTAGGCGATGATATATATAATAGATACATACATATAGATACTTATATACATACATAACATCCATAACTCAGGAACAAATATTCGTGATAAATACACAAATAAATGCCCTGACCGGGATTCAAACCCGGTACCTCCAGCTTCGTAGGCAGAGTCACTACCCACTGGGCTACGGAGGCCGTTAAAAAAATAAGTTGCATGTTACACAGAGGTCACATTTTTATCATAGATTTAGATTTATTTATTTCACAACATACAATAAGTAGGGGTAGACTCAAAATTTAGTATTACTTTAAATGAAAGAATAGACAAAAAATTATCCATAGTGACAAAAATTCCATTCATATACATATATCAAAATTTACGAAGCTATTGTTTTAATATTGCTTGTTAGAGAGAGAAAATAGTAAATGACAATTAATAAGTCGTTTCTCTCAGTGTTGACAAAATGATAGATGCTTTATAGACATAACATAACGTTTAACACATGCTTTGCCTGACATTGACGTTAAAAATATTTTATTCGCAGCGACAAATGACAAAACAGTGAGCACGGTTATCACTAGACGGCTCGCGAGTTGTGTCGCGGCGATATAGACTGTCCGTCTCTTTCTAAGTGTTCTAATTAAAAAGAAACAGATAGTCCCAGTCGCTGCGATACAGCTCGCGCGCCGTCTTATGATAATTCAATTGTAATGGAAACAATAGTAGTATAGTTGTTGTTAATACTCTGTCTTCCTTTAAATTAAGCAACGTTAGAAAATGTCGAGTGAGAGAAGAGCGAAGTATAAAATGTCAGACAAGAACGAAATATTGTCATATTGGCATAGCAATGTGCTAGAAAGAGAAACAAGCAACGACATAATAGCCATACGAGAGCAACATGAGTGGCGCGAATCGAATAAGCGCTAAAAGTTTACAGAAAAATCCCGGTATCCGTGGAATTTTAGGCATTTTCAATTATGTACAGACGGTGTTTTTTTTTCTTTTTGGACCGCCGTGGACATGCAGAAAGGCTTTTGCAGTGTTTATTTGCGCGGTTCCAAGATTTTTGTTAAGTTTTGAATGCGATGGCGTAGGAATTCTAAAGGATGTCTGTTTTGTGAAGTTTTTACTGTGGCATTTTGGTTTGGAGTTCGCGAGCTCTTTAAAAATGTGGTAGAGGTATGTTCGTGTACAATATGGGTTCAATCGATAGGTAATAAATGATAATAGATGTAACACTAGTATCAAACTGGTAGTGTATGTATGACATTAGGTATGGGAACTAGACGACGATATAGATACTTAAGTATATAGAGAAATAAATACTTAAATACATAGAAAACATCCATGACTCAGGAACAAATATTCGTGCTCATCATACAAATAAATGCCATTACCGGGATTCGAACCCAGGACCTCTTGCTTCGTAGGCAGATTCACTACCAACAAGGCTAAAGCGGTTGTCTACCAACTAGGCTAAAGTATTATTCTAGTCTTCGTTGTTTTCAATCTTGACTTGACAACACGCCGCCAATCCTCTCTGACAGTCGCCTTCCTTATGGTTGCATGTAGTGATGCATCTCATCATCATCATATCAGCCGAAAGACGTCCACTGCTGAACATAGGCCTCCCCCTAAGAGTGCCAACATGACCGGTCCTGCGCCACCCGCATCCAGCGGACTCCCGCGACCTTTAGAAAGAAAGAAAGAAAAAATATTTATTCAAGACGCTTAGACTAACACGTAACAACAGAACAGTAGACATTTTCAACAAAAGCGTCAGAGAAAAGGACTCCACTCAGCTTAATGACGAGGTACCATGTAAATACCTTGACGCTGATCTTCCGTGGATACCCTTACAAGAGAGTGCTCCTATCCGCGGCAAGACTTTACCAGGTCATCAGTCCACCTTGTGGGCCTCGCCTTCAGGTAAGTGGTCGCCACTCGAGAACCTTTGTGGTACATCTACTGCAGGTTTAATCTGTCCATGTAATTGGTGACCTACTGTCACCAACCTGACCTGAACCTGGGCTGTTATTCGCTACGCGTTAATGCGGCTCACCCCGCCGGTCACCCGTTACGAAACTAGACCTCTACATTCGCTTAATTACTACGCATCGCGGTGTCAAGGTATAATTGTGGGTGAGCGTTGAGGTGAGCTTAAAACAAGTTACAGAATAAGGGGGGCTGTGTACCTACGGTTTGGAGCCCTCGACCTTTCTCTGGACCACAAGTCGCTCGATGGCTCTGTCTCCTTGACGACATATTGTGCCCGAACAACGTAAGGATGCGAGACTGCACTATGGATGACAGAGGCTGCTTGATGCTGCGTGTTATTCTAGGCTACACAAGCTAGTGTGTCCATCCCGAAGTTCTATTGTAGTTATATGGCTGCCCCTTATCAAAACCTAGTGTCTGCTTCAGACCAAATTTTACACGAGGGCGTAAAAACGTAAATTGTGTCAGCCTTGAAAAAGTTCGTACGTTAAACTAAAAAGGGCCTCGCCCCATAACGTGGCGATTCCCAATTCAAAAACCTAGCAGAAGTCTCAGACAGTTGCGAGGCTTTGAACTGGTAATAAAGGGGAGTTACTTCGTTTTAAACTGGTAAAGTGTACCTGTTATAGTTGTATTCACACTTAGGTACTAGATTTCGAAGTATTAAAATTTCCGGAATTATGAAGATTTTTAAGCTGGTGTCTTTGTAAATGGGCGAGGACTTACTAAATAGGTGTGCACGAATATGTGATAAAAAACTATTTTCGAAAAAATGTCCCTTACTATGTTTTGATATGGGGCAGCCATGAACTAGAGTTTTTTTTTTATATATTGCCCTTGCTTAGCTGCTGTTCTCAAGATTACAGCCTGCATAAGCATATACTCTTAAAAAGCTACATACTAGTCGCTCTCTCTGTGATGAATTTTTTGAAAATGTAATTTACTTAAAAAAAAATTACGTGCTTACAATATCATACATATATTTTGTACCATACATGCTACGGATATCGAAAATGCTCTCCAAACACAAGAAACAGCTGTTGATGCCAGTACCGGTTTATTCTAGTGCTGTACCAGTACCAGTAACTCGCTTTAACCGGTTTTCGTGGTGATTGCTGGCTTGTTCCTTATAGAACCCTTATATAGGAACATAGTAAACAATAAGTAACAAACAATACAAAAAGTAAACAAGTATAAGATAATTGTACACAAATACAAAAGTGGGTAATTGCTGCGCTAATAACAAATAGCATAATCTACTTATATATCGTGGCCTAATACCCATAGTACTTTGCTTAGTTCGTGACCAGCACCCTTAGCGTGGGATTGAAGTGAGTCGCGTATACTACTGACTCTAGCGTCTATCGTTCAAATTTAGTATAAAAAGTCTATACACCGCCCCTGGCGGTCACTCATAGAACTAAAAATCCAAACAGTAACGTGAGTCACTTATGCATTACTTCACCCGCGATCGACTCCACGATTGTTCGTATAGTTTAATCGATTTTCCAATATTCAACGTTATATTACAAGCATTTATCGTTTTAATTTAAGTTTGTCGGTTATGTCATTACAGAATTCGCGCATCGCGACGTCGACAGTGTCGATACTGTCGATACAATATGGCGGCGCGTGGGCCATTTATTTGCATTTTTGAATACAAAATACGCGACAATACGAATTTTGCGGATATATGTTGTCAATTCAAAACACTTATTTTTATAAGCTCTTTAATTTGAGATAAATTTCGATCGGATCTACGGTAACTCTTGACGGAATAATACGATATCACTGGGTAAACTACAGTCGCGACGATATTCTTCGATTCGAAATGTCTCACACTACCGATTGGTAGTACGAATCGAACGTTAAATTACGCATCGAAAACGAAACGCTAAAGTCTAACGTTTTGCAGTTGGTTTCGTAGTACAACGACAGTGTGAGTTACAAGTTTGACGGGTCGAATCGAAGAATACCGAAGCGAGTTCGAAATCTATTCGAAGCGCGTTTATTCGATCTCGTATGTAGTTAAATACATATCGTTAGGTTACGATTGTAACTCACGTTAGCCGTACACAGTAGGTCGATCACGTAACGCATTGTACGCGCGTCAGGTAGATCTAAATGTCACTTTTTATATGGAAGATTACAGCTAAATCCTATACTATTAAACGAGCAATATTTGTATATATACATATATGTATACCTGTATATTTGGAATCACGTTCTCGGAAACGGCTCTAACGATTTCGATGAAATTTGGAATATAGGTGGTTACGGGGGCGAGAAATCGATCTAGATAGGTGTCATGTCTGGGAAAATTCGTTTTCACCGTATTTTCTCTATTTTCACCCCAGAAGAGCTCGGTTGCCCAGGGACTTGTCCTAACGCGCGTTCGGAACGTTACATGGTTACCCCTTAGCTCGATATATGTGTGAGATTGTCCGTTTTTTGCATAGGTTTAGATTAGGCGGAGGAAATAAGGGACCATGGTTCAAATGCAAGTTTTTGTAAGGGCCGCGCGCCAGCCCGCATTTTCTCTTAAGAGTCCCCGGCAAGCTCGGTTCTCCATACAACAAGAAACAAACAAACAACGTTTATTAAAGTAATACGTGTACATAGTTATGCTTACATTTTAATATTATTACAAGAAGGTAACTAAGTATGAGCCAAGTAAGCTTCAACTGATCCCCGTCCTAGTGTGAACTGTATAACGGTGGATCAGGATTCACTGTCCTTAACTATTAGTACCCATAAAAACATATTTAAATGGTAATAAAATTTGTTAAATGTAGGTTTTTGTACCTTTACAAAAGATTGGCGAACAATAGCCTAGCAACGCCTCCTAAGCGAGCGCTGTGTCGAGTCGAGAAGTAAACAAGTAGTATATTTAAAAACTTAACATAATTTTACACTGTAATACGTATCGGGGTTTAAATAATATTTTACAACCGTAGTAATATAGTTTATATATGGATGCGTGTGTGTGAGTATGCCTGTGTATGTATGCGCGTGTGTGTGTATATATGTGTGTATGTGTGTAATGTGCGTGTGTGTGTTACACCATGTGTTTAAGTAGTTGTTCAGTATTTTCATAACTCAAATTCTGTATATACTGTTCCACCGTTTTTTTGCAGGAATGCAGATTAAGTGACCGTAGGTGAATTTGTTTGCTTAGTTTGTTGTATAACGTTGGGCCAAGTACACTTATGATTTTTTTTGAAAACGTAGTTTTGCGAGTCGGAATATAATATACCAGATCATTTCTTCTCTTGGTCGCAGGGTAATTAGGAATGCATTTGTGTTGTCTTAGTAATAATAACTTAATAAATAGTAGCCTAACCGTGAGTACCATAGTTTCACGGTAAAGTAAGTGCGTAGGAAATCTAAATTTGTTGAATGTCATAACCTTAAGTACCGACCTTTGAGCTCTCTCTAGTGTAATCATCAATGTTTTAGAGGCACCTCCCCAGGCTATGATACAATAGGAAGTTACCGACTGACATAGTGCATAGTACATTGATAATAACAGTTTTTTGTCGCATACGTGTCTGAGTTTTTTGAAGACATATATAAATTATCTTACCTTTGACGTTAGATTTAAAATGTGTTCGCGCCAACATAGATTTTTATCAAGTAGGACACCTAGGTACCTAATAGAAGCAGTCTCGGCTATATATGGACACGTGCATACATTATCACTCGGGCAGTTATGCAATTTAATTGATATGTTTCTATGCAGTGTCTGTGGGGTTCCTCAAGCAGAATGCCATAAATTTAGTTTTTGCCAAATTTAGCGTAAGGAGATTGCTGGAAAGCCACGCATTTATGTGATTAAATTCAGTTTGTGCTTGATTAGCCACCTCTTCCCATGAATCCCCGTAAGACAATAAAACGGTGTCATCAGCAAAAGCTATAATATCGGCGTGTGAGTTAGATATGCGACACAGATCATCGATGTTAAGAAGAAACAGGGTAGGCCCTAAGACGCTACCCTGAGGCACACCATACTCAACTTCTCTCTCCGTACTATACAAATCGCCAACTCTTACTGATTGTTTCCTTTTATTTAAGTAGCTAGTGAAAAGTTGTAACGGTAGGCCACGTATACCTATGCTTTCCATCTTGGTAATTAGTATAGGGACAGAGACTGTATCGAACGCTTTTTTAAGGTCCAGGAAGATACCAAGTACTTTTTTATTCCGATCCAATTTATCAACAATATAATTAGTTACATGTAGAACTGCATCTTCCGTACATTTACGTTCTCTAAAGCCATATTGAATACTGCTTATAAGATTGTATTTTTCAAGGTATACTTTTAATCTTTTGTTAATATTTTTTTCAAATACTTTGGCTATGTTCGGTAATAAAGATATTGGTCTGTAATTTGAGATACAGTTTTAAAAATAGGAATTATGACTGTTCTTTTAAGTGCATCAGGAAATACTCCAGTTTGGAAGCTCGTGTTACATATGATAATTATGGGCAATGCTATTACATACAAACGTAGTTACGCTCTTATTTTAAAACGACTAGCTAGTTTGCTCTGAAAGTTTATATTAAGAATAAGTTAAGGTATATCCAGGTCCGTAATTAGTTTATGTAGTTTCAGATACCATAGTAAAATAAATACAACGAATTTAAAGTTTTTCATACAAAACTTATTTATGCTGTATTTCGTTTGTTTTATAAACTGGAGCCATATAAACTAATTACAGACCTAGATATACCTCATGTCGTTGTATATGCAAAGTTTCGTTATAATCCAACACGTACGGAAGTAAGGTTGTTGTACATACATATTTTTGCAACTTAGGGTATATTTGACTGTACTGAGGTAGTTTTAAAATGAGAACGAAACTCCGTTTGTATAGGAAGGTGAATTTCGGCCGAGCTTGTCGGGGACTCGTAAAATACAAAGTGGAATACACTCTTTCCATACTATAGTGTGAAAGAACTCATGTTTACGCACATTCTGTTTACACAGTTGTAATTTTTACGATGAGTATACTTCTCGCGGCTGCTTTTATCTATTTTAAACCCTATTACCTAGGAGATACGTTTGAGTTGTCGTGTATAGTTTATTTGGTGAAAATAGTGGCGTGGTTTATTAAGTATTCACGTGAATCTGATGATTTAAAAATAAAAGTTTGATAAAGACTTATAAGGATCTTATTTGTATTTACGACTTACTCTTATCATTATGTAGGGCAAACCTTGGCTAATCTGTGATATGAAGTTATTCGGTGATAGTTACTTTAAGGTCTAATAGCGGGGTTACTCGATATCTTTACGGCTTGTAATAATTTCCAGTAGATGGCGGCACTATCATTCAACTTACTTACGTGCAGCAAGTATCCGAACGCATCCGTCAAAATTAAGAAAAAAAAACTAAAAAAAAATTAAAAAAACCTAACTATCACCGATTAGCCAAGGTTTGCCCTACCTTTAGGCTAACTTGGTATTCTACCGCCTATGTTAAGGTGGACCAAATAAGTTAGAATAACACTTTTTTTTTTATACTACGTCGGTGGCAAACAAGCTTACGGCCCATCTGATGGTAAGTGATTACCGTAGCCTATGGACGCTTGCAACTCCAGGGGTGTTACATGCGCGTTGCCGACCCCTTAAGAATTTATACTCTCCTTTTCTGAAGAACCCCCTATTGTAGTCCCTTGGGAAAACCTCGGCAGGGAGCTCATTCCACACTGTCTTCAAATTAAAAAGATTACAATTAAATGTTCTAATTATTAGCCATTTCACGATACCTAGTAAATTATGTTTACCATTTCCAACTATTTCTAGTTGTTTTTCTGTACCGTTAGCCAGGAGACAATAAGAAAGTTTGCAACAACATGGACTTCTAACATGGCCTTAAACTAGAGATTTATCTTTAGATTTGAACATTTAGATTTCAAAAGTGACCTCGGAGACGTAACCACTAACCAGGATAACCAGTGACCAAAAACAATGATTTACGTTCGTTTAGGCACATCCAGACGGTCCTGCGTGGTGCACTGCAAAGCTATAAGTTCAACAGGCATAATATTTTCAAAGGTGATAAGAATAATATCGTTCTATCTTGTAGTTTGCCTTCCGCCACCCAAGACCCTCTGAATGTGTTTTTTAGCTACGTTTAGTTCTCTTAAACTTGACTTAAAACGCCTAAATTATGATATTAGCAACCTCATTAGAGGTTATCTAAGCGTTAATAGCGACGTCGTTTTTTGATCCTTCGATGTCGGCTCTTCCTATCATTGCGAAGCAAAATTCGCCAAGCGTTGGATTGTTCACCCATCAAAAGGGAACGTGAGCTGGGCTTAGACCGTCGTGAGACAGGTTGGTTTTAACCTACTGATGGCCTGTCGTTGCGATAGTAATACTGCTCAGTACGAGAGGAACCGCAGTTTCGGACATTTGGTTCATGCACTCGGCCGAGCGGCCGGTGGTGCGAAGCTAGGTACCATCCGCGGGATTATGCCTGAACGGCTCTAAGGCCGAAGCCAGCCTAGCCGAATCCGGCAAGGATATGCTCACTGTGGAGCCCCGAGAGTCGGGAGGCTCTAAACAATGTGACTTTACTAGTCGCGCTTTATTCGTAAGGTGCGACGTCGAAGCCCATTTGGACCTCGGAGATCGATGCAGTACGGTTTAACACGTGCATCACGGCTCCGCGGGTCCCAATATAACTCAGTTCGATGTCGGGGCTCGGAATAGTCTGTAGACGACTTCCGTTCCTGGCGGGGTGTTTTCGGTAGAGCAGCGTCGTGCTGCGATCAGTTGAGACTCTACCATACGCCAGGTGATTCGTTTTACACATAATTTTCAATACGAGTACATCACTCTCGTCTGATTCACAGTTTAAAAGGGTAACATGTGCTTGCAACGCGTAAATGATTTGATTTCAAAACTGAACAACCTTTTCATTCCGCCACTGTACCTACAAGGACAGATCTTTAACTTTCAAAGTAGGTAGTGATACATTTTTGTATTAATTTAGGAAAATGATAAGTAACTATGTCTTAATTAACGTCTTTAGTTGGTACAAACTACTTTAAAAATGGTCAAACAACATTAACTCTTAAGCCTTTGCTAGACGTTCGCCAAGACGCCCCTCCGACCGAGCGACCTTGGTCGGCACTCGGCACCGACCGCTGTACAACTCGTCGGAAATATCTGCGAGCCTCGCTTCGCCAAATCCCAAGCTGTCAGATTTTTCTGGTGTTCACCTTGCCGGCCTCTATAAAACCCCATCAAAATCTCATCCCCACCATGTCTCCTTCTTATAGAGGCCGGCAAGGTGACCACCAGAAAAATCTGACAGCTTGGGATTTGGCGAAGCGAGGTTCGCAGATATTTCCGACGAGTTGTATTTAGTATGAAATTTTACTGCAAACAACTATCTACGCGGTCGGTGCGGACGAAGGTCGCTCGGTCGGAGGGGCGTGTTGGCGACCGTCTAGCAGAGGCTTAAGGTGCACATGTCATAAAAGGGAACAAGTCGTGACTAGTTCAATATAAAGGTGCTAAAGCCCAACGGTCACAAAACATGTTATAACAGGTTGCTGGCAAACACAACAATTTGGCATGTTGTGCAATAACATTGAAATTCGCCAATATCCCATTTTGTGGACAAATTAGCATAGCTAAATAGTCACAGGAGTCCGAAAACGGATAGCGGTTCCGGAAATTACTAAAAACATACAAACTTAGAAAGCTACAAATGCTACAATCTCACAGACACTTCATTTTTATACTCGTAAATATTAGTATAGAAGTAGGTATAGATGAGACAGAGTTAGACGCATCCCAATTTACAAATCTAAAGAAATAATCATATCGCATTGTGCAATAATGAAATTTGCTAGTGTCTAACGAAGACAAGTACCTATTTCGTATTTACTATAACACATCACGCCACTACAATGCATCCGGTGTCGTATCTATTTGATAATTTGATTGATAATGATAACCTAGGTAAGTAGGTATGTGTCATCTTCCTAGCAATTTGCAGTTTATTACAACAAGGTCATTTGGTGAATAAACCTACTAAATGTGTTGCTACCGACATAAACATCTCCGCTTCCCAATGGGTGTCTAAAGAGATCACTATTAGCGAAAAGAGTATCTTAATTCTTTCTCTACTTCTAAATTATAGCTATGTGTGTATGTTTCTTGATTGTACTTACACTAAATATGTCAAAAAGAGTTTTTGTATTGTCTTTTGTAGGCTACATGACATTGTATAGCACGCTTCATTTTTGTCGGGGGTTAAAAAGAGGTTAAGATTACAGCACCATCTATCAACATCTCTTTTTAACCCCCGACGCAGAAAGAGGTGTGTTATATTGTACAGTCGCCATCAGATATATCGGAGAGACCAAAGTGCTCACAAATATCTGAACACGAGTTGAAAGAGTCACAATCATTTTCGTACGGACTCCACTCGACTCGCAATACTGATTTTCATACGAACACTTCCACCGCGAGCGAGTAAGCGGAGCGGATTGAACGAGTTAAAATAGTACATTATGATACAAGTGTGCTATGTTCTCGTCTCCATTAAGCCTTCGCCTTCGGCTCAGGCTTAAAAACCGACTCGAGTGTAATGACCAATGCTCACGTGTTTCATACGACGTTTTTCAACACATTTGCGAGGAAAAAAAAAAAATAAATTAAAATGTTAAAAGATATGTAATGAAAAGTCACTAGTGCGATAATGTAATGTAAAAGTCACGGCATGGGTAATATTCTGCATTATTTTGCTAATATTTAAAAAGATATGTAATGAAAAGGCACTAGTGCGATAATGTAATGTAAAAGGCACGGCATGGGTAATATTCTGCATTATCAGTGTAAATACGCTGTAATAAGACCTACTTTACGAGCAGGTGTGTTGAAAATAATAATAATAATAATAATCTTTATTGTTTAAACCTAACATTACATTTCAATATTATTAATATTTTTGTACCATTATTACGAACACAAATGCCAAAGACAATGTGAGAGAGACGAACTTTAACAACACTTTAGCTAAAATAGGTTTGTTGAACGATTATGAATAAGGCCAATAGTAATTAACTAAGTACCTACTATTGTAAGTAACTATAATATTAAATTAGCTAAAATAGAACTGCACCCCTGTAAAAATATATATTTAATTAGTTAAAGAGCGAATACAGCGGCAGATAAACCTTTACGGCTTTGTCCGCTGTACAAATGTTTTTTTTGTATTGATTTTTGTAGTAAATAAATGAAAAAAAAAAAATAAAAATAAAAAAGAAACATGTGTTCAGGTTTGTGATAAGTTAACAGGGGGTGAGCCTCTGTCTCCCAAACTAGGCTTGCGCCTGTGACTCGGGAGCCAGTGATTCCTCCGATGTCTAAGCTCACAAGATGGACAAATAATAGCAGCAATTCAAATTAAGTACTTAAGTATAAGAAAAAATAATGTTATAATGGGTCCGCTGTGTAACAAAGTTTGTATATACCTAGGTCTGTAATATTTCCTCGCGATTATATTTACTCTTTCTGACATTATGACATTATGCACCGAAGCTGTGTTCGAGGTCGGGTGATAGCCTATGTGCCTGGGCACACGTACTCCTGACGTATCGCATAACTAATTGCACTGATAATGGGGACTCGGAGCGTGGTGATTAATGAACAGGCATATCAATAACATAGGTAGCTGTTATTACTTACATTTAGGTACTGTTTAAGCAATATCAAAAAGCACTTACAAAAGACGCGAATTAAGACGTACGAGTACTTTACATTTTTCCATTTAGTTGCCAATTCTTTTTATTTCTTAATAAGTATACAATTTTTTTGTAAGTCAATATGTATAAGTACTTAAGCTTACAAAAACTTCATGCTTATTCAAAAATGGTAATAAAGCAATTTAACAATTATAATTTAAAAAAAGTTGTTGTTGACATTTAATAAAGTTTGTGCATATTACTTAATTAGAAATGCTCGTATAGCCGCGTAGCTCTTTTAAACGTATATCGGTCAATCAACTTTTTCTTGTTGTTATTCTTTCTCGTCAGCCAGGAGACATGATAGTTTCTTAAAAAAAAATGGAATTCTAAAATGCATAGAAAATCGTCCATACAAAAAGGGGTTGAACCCCCATTTGGTGAATTTAAACCTACAAAATAGCAGTTTTAAAAAGTGACCCAGGTGACATGGCAACTACTGACAGCAAAAAGTTGATTCTGTCAAATGTTTCTAGATTGGCCGAATAACCCGATAGGTGATGATGCTCTGCTGTCTGTACTGAGGGCCTACCGCGAACGGCATTCGAAGTTTTCCCTCTCTGTCACACTTACGTACGAACTCACAGGTATGACAGAGAGGGAAAACTTCGAATGCCGTTCGCGGTAGGCCCTCTGTACCGTTCACGTCGATTCCTAAATCACGATATTCACGATATAGATTTTCCTGAATTTGTTTGTATAATACCATATCTACTTTATACCTTGCCTGAAGACACGAGCCAAATAAGCTTAACTACATTTTAAAACAGTCTGAAAAAGTACTTACTCCAAACCAAACACTTGAGGGACAATTGCTTACAAGCAAAAGTCACTCATGCATGCAAAAGTCAGTCATCAATTCATCATGCATTAGCACGAATCTTTATGTGAATACGTGCAATAATATTTACGCCATATTTCATACAGAGTTTTCTATAGAGACTCTTACCATTTTGTATCCCCTTGTTTAGTAATAAAAAAAAGAGCGCTGATGGAGTGGGGGTTTTTTTTTGTGGGTATATTTATACACATTCAGTGATTCGCCGATGGAAGGGTACCTACGAATACGATCGAACTCAAAAGGTGGTGAAGACCCTTTGTACCATGCAGCTTTAACATCATGTTTGCGCTGCTACACGAAGTTATTGTTAAGGCGCTGTCAACACCAAAAACGCGCACACTGTCTATTTGTATCGGAGTATTTTTTATTTTATTTTTTTTAAGTTATTTTATTTATTATTATTTTATTTACAGTTTTCTGGCCGCCAAGTACACAGCATTGCTATTTTACACATGTGTCTTACTATAAGATCTAATTGTAAAGTAAATGGGGCTCAGCTCAGACATGAACTGGCTCACGCTACACTGCTATATATTTTATATCTAAATCACAGGAATACGAGGAGGGACCATTCGCTTGGAGAGTGGTTTACCTCTTTGTTGTTTGCACACATAATCTATATCACCAGCGCGCAAACTAGGTAACATGGGATTATGTTGGTTTGGTTTGTCATATTTATCACCTGGCTGTGTAAGACCAGGAATTTGCAGATCACTTAATTTACGTAGCATGTCTTCATGGAGGTCTCTAGCACGTAGGTACCACGAACGAGAGCGAGTGTTACTTGAGCGGCCAGGTTTTAGACGAAAATAATGAATAAATATTGAAATAAAAAAAAGTGTGGGTTATTTGTGAAATATGGCTCGTCAGCGGTTTAGGTATGAATATGTGGACTTCATGTTTTTAATTGCAGACCCGTACGTCAAAAAAATAAGGACATAGAACCGTTTAAGATGATTTTAAGACCAATCTTTGCAATTATTTTCTATCGAGCCGATTCCATCCAATTATGTTTCGAGTACGTCTACGGGCTTGGAAATATGAAGAATATTAACTTTTTTTTTGATGTGTTAGAACAAATAGTTTTTCTTATACAACTGCTTAAATATTATCAATTTCAACAAATTTGGTCTTGTCAGCCTCTTAAAGGGGTGAAAGTGACAAGGTATCAAGGTGTTAAGATACTTATGAGTTGGACTTAACACGGTTATCAGGATTCTGCACGAAAAAAAGGATAGGTGGAACGAATTTGGTGTATAAACTATGGTGCAAGTGCAAGCACAAAGTGTCGTCACTATACTTATCAACTCCAATACAATTTAGATAAGTACAAATGATAATAACTTAGATATCTGCTTCGCCAATTAGTCAGATATTAAGATGTTGATAGACTGTAATTGCCATTTTTGGGAAAACGTTGTATGTGACACTATTTTCCTGGTGCTAT
Organism: Epinotia brunnichana; assembly: GCA_963854355.1. Classification (NCBI taxonomy): domain Eukaryota; kingdom Metazoa; phylum Arthropoda; class Insecta; order Lepidoptera; family Tortricidae; genus Epinotia; species Epinotia brunnichana. Next base: position 27,118,513 of record OY977950.1, on the reverse strand, counting down.
TAGTCGTTTTGTATTGTAGCTGTGTGGCAATATTTTGGTGGTTCATTTCAATGTCAAGGATATCTCATACGTAACGATATGATGAAGACGTATAAATAAAGGTGTTCTGCCTTGTATGTGTATACTTTCTTGAATGTAAACTTTCATGAACTATGTTTAAAATTGTACTAATATCTACGGTTACTTAACCTCACGTAATAATTGTCACAACGGTGATATGTTTTAAGCTTCAGGAGCTCTACACCGGGTTGAGTTGAGTGTTGACAGTTGCGAAACAAGTTACCGTAGAGACAATTAATACTTACATGAGTGTGTGTGACTCACGAAAGTTTAAAGTCAATTTGATAGTATTCTATCCATGGAGTGAAACCATATTTTACATTAACATGACTAACCAACAGCTAACTACCCAATTGTCTTGGTAAAGGTCGTGGGGTGGGAGTCCGCTAGATACATGCGCAGGACCGGTCATTGTAGCACTCTTTAGGGGAGGCCTATGTCTAGCACTGGACGTGTTTTGGCTGATATGATGATGATGATGATAGTGAAACCATGTTTTACATTTTGAGATGAGCTAACTACCAAATTGACGAACTCATAACGAGTTCTTTAACTTGGGAATCGGAGTATTCGCAGTCTGTAAATCGAAATCATCACAGTGTATTACTAAGAGCTCCATCAACCGGATCATTACTGATTCACGAGCTAGTCCTGATGGAAATGTAAATCCATTTGCAGATAATTATTGTGTAAGCATATATTATAATTATAACATTTATAACTGTTGGTTTCAATCATTCCAGATCCAAAATGTGAATATTGTATCCTGTAGAAAGGCTTAAAAGATTTTTTTCAGAAATTGACCTTATATTATCAGTCAGAGTCAATATTGTAACATTTGTAGCAATTTCATTGCCTAATATTGTTTCAATTATAATTACCTATAAGTCATAGATTCTTGTCCTATAGGTACTACTAGTACCTATAAACATCACAAAAAATATGTAAGAAAACAAAAATACTTTTTATCTTTTTTGACTTCGACACGGCTGATAAAACTGCCAAATATAATTATATATTAGTACCTATTTAGATTTCCCATGTCTAATGAAGAAACTCCTTATTTGTCTGTTTTGTCTAGTAAAAAAATTATGGTAGAGAAACTTACCTCGCAGAAAAAATATCAAGTATTTTTGAGAGAGATTGTGTTTCTTCCAGAGGACTAAATAGGTAGCAATAAAACTGGAGTGAAGGCTAAACAAGGGCTTGCATGGGTAATGCAAGAAGATATCTAAAATAAGTTTAAGAAAGTGATGGTGTGCTAGCTTTCTCAAACTAAACAAAGCGATTTTGAGAAGAGAAAGAAGATTCCATCAGCAAGGGGATCACAGAAGAGTTTGATAAGAGATAGAAAGTTTCATTTCTTTATTTATTCTACATCACCAGTCATGCCAATCACAAGGGATGTTAGTAAATACAGGTAGGTAGAGGTACATGACACCCTGAGAGAGGGCACATAATGTTTTCTAGCTCGTAGGTACATATTGCACTAGTACAATAACACAATATTTAATAATGTAAATACGCTGTCAAAGTTTTTTCATAATAATCATAATAAATCATACATTTCAATTAAAGCTATTTCAGGTATAAAAAGATGTCAAGGTTAAGAAAATGATAATTCAAAATAAAAATGTAGAAGGGCGGTTAAAAGGTAATTACATTTAAGTCATAATTAAAATCATACAGATTGTCGTTTTACAATGTATTGTCATTTAAATAATCATCAATGGAATAATTACTCTTCTCAATAAGTAGTTTATGTAATTTGCTTTTAAATAATTTGTCGCTGGTTATTTGAATAATTTGTTCAGGTTACTTGTTCGCTATGGTGATGCATCTGTAGTAAGGACCATTTCTGTACGTACATGGCCAATTTTGAAAATGGTAGCTCAAGTTTATATTTATTCTTCAGTCTAAAATAAAAATGTTTTACCATAAATAATTGACGAGGCAATCAATTCGTTTTTCGAGCCCTCAATTTAGTTTAAACCTTTCACGACAATGAAAGTTCAAATAATGTCAAAGGACCAAATTACAACTCTTTACCAAAAATGTCCAACAACAACTCTATTTAGGAAAGATGTATCTCAGTAGGAAGCTCTAGTGATTTAGGACTCTTTGAAAGTAAAAGGTCTCCTAATTCAAAATCCTAAATCGTTGGCTTCGCCGAATCCTCTCAAATTAAAAGGTTAACGGTAAACGATTGATTGGCAACGCAAATTAGACTTTATCGTGTGGATTATAGGGATTAATTTGTTTTTAAGTGGATCGATTTTATCGGTTTCTCGGGTTTAATTAAATGTTAGTCACCGGTAACGGTTGGTCGCGTGAGTCAGACATTGGCATAGGATTGCTGGATGGTGTTAAAAATAAAGTCCTTGGGCGAAAGCTCTGCTCGGTTAAAGATACGGAGAAAACGATATTTCCCAGATAATGAGACCTAGCTAGATCGATTTTAAGCCCCCATAATCCCCCAAATTGAAAAGTCCATCGTAATCGTTAGAACCGTTTTAAAAAAGGTGATTTCAAATATATAGGTAAGGTATACATATTTATATAGGTATGTCACCGTTAGATTGTGAACACCGTCAGTTTATAATCTAACTCGCGATATTATAAACTGACGAAAAATTGTGAACTGTCAAAACCGTTCACAATTTAACGAATAATTTTTAGTAGAGATGCGCCGAACATTCGGTAAATATTCGGTATTCGGCATATTCGGCACGTTTTTCAATGTTCGTTATTCGGCCGAATTATTCGGTTCAAATGCCGAATATTTACCGAATAATTTTGCCGGTTTTTTGTCTGCAAGTTGTAAGAATGTAACATAGTCATTGTCCTGTGAAATTATTAAATTATTATTCTAAAAAGGATTCTTATTGTTATTTAACTACCTCTAGTATAAATGTTTCACTTAAAAATCAACAAGATTTTTACCACTGAAAAATTAGTCTGTTTTGGAACGGCTGGTTAAGGCATAAGGCATTCCTTTGAACCGAATTATTCGGCCGAATATTCGGTTCGGCAAAAGCTGGACCTAAAATTCGGCCGAATATTCGTATTCGGTAAAACCCATATTCGGCGCATCTCTAATTTTTAGTTAGTTTATTAACTACCTATCAATGTCGAATCGTCAAATTGTCAACTGAGATCGGGTACCTACGTTCCGGAGATACAAACTTACATAGTTAAATCTCTTAGACTGCCTCTTAATATTATTAATACCTATAGGCAATTATCTGAATGAAGTAGGTATCCATAAAATACTATATTATGCAGACACTCCTTACATCGCCTTCCTGACTCACGCGCTGGACATGCGTGAGCTGTCCCAATCTCTACAAGTTCAAACAGGTACCAACCGCCCTTACCAATAAAATTACCAACCAATCGTTACTCCCATCTCCACATCATACATCGCTAGTTATACTAGACAGTCAGTATCACAGGTTTATAAGAAAGCAGCAGTGGACGCAATGAACTTGTGAAAATGGCTTTCATTGTTATTCATTGGCTTATTTATATGGGCAAGGACTACTTTTATAATAAATATCGTACGATGTTAACCGCAAAAATTTATGCGTAGATTTTTATTGAAATCATTGTGCAAATTATTTTGCCTTGGTTTCAATAATTTTATTTGCTACCTAATTAAAACATGTAAGTAATGAGCTTGTGTCGTTTTGAGTAGGTAGCTACCTAATGATTATTAATAAGTGCATGTGTTTGTTGATAATAATTATAAGTAGATATGTATGATTGCGTTGTTGGTTTATTTTTATGCATCGTCCTTATAATGTGTGTCAACTTATAGGTAGGTACAGTAAATCGAGGTTATTTAAGACTCAAGCGTTATTCCCGGTTATGTCCCAGTCCTAAAGGAGTTCGGGGTCCGCTTTGACACCTAAAGCCGCATACAGGGATGCAGACAGGTGCTCTCAGGTGACACAAACTTCAAGTTTCGGTTTTCGTGGTAGCGCCGCTGAAGCCAAGTTACCATGACCAGAAAGATACACCACTAATCCACCACCTAATCCTTATATCGATATCCTCATTATCATCATCATCATCATATCAGCCGAAAGACGTCCACCACCTACCCCAAAGAGTGCCACAATGACCAGTCCTGCGCCACCCGCTTCCAGCGGACTCCCGCGACCTTTAATAGGTCATCAGTTCACCATGTGAATATTCGGTATATAGTACCTAGGTATTTTTTTACCATTTAATAGCGTAGGTAGTACCTAGATGAAAATCTTAATAGCTAGTGAACTAATTTGTGTAACCTCTCGCATACGGTACTTCGCTTGGTGCAAGTGAAAGTTGGTAGCTCATACCGATATGGAGTAGGGCAGAGGTTAACTGAATGGATTTATTACTTATGCTAACAACGTTATTGTTAATACACTTTGTTGGATTTCGTATGTTGGTCTTTCCGACTTTTATCTGTTGTCGTGTCTATACTCGCGATTCCTATACCTACATCATCCCTTTCCAACATGCGCACTGATATATCGCGCCGTCTTTGTCATATACACGACGTGTGCGCTACGCTTGCCCCACCTGGCGAGAGAAAAATGTTGTTGAATTCTCACCCCGCGTGCGTGTAACATCCTCCGCTGATAAAAGACAATAAATCTTATTAAATCCGCCGCAAATCTCTGTACATCGTTTGAAAACTATATATGCTGTCAGCTCAGCATTAAAAGGTGTTCGACTGTTCGTGAAGTGAAGGTGTTTTTGGACAATTTGGGATTGCGCTGCGCGCCCCACACGAGCACATGGTGTGCCACGAAACGCTAGCGTGAAGGAGGAGTTCACCCAAATCACAAGTAAGTGCGCATGGCTCCTATAACCTTCTGTTAGCTGATTCATCCACCTGTTCCGATTTCCAAAGGCAGCTAACTTTCCTGCACAATTTCGCATCAAGTAGCTACGACAATAGACCACACGGTTGGATACCTACATACAGTCCACTAACGCGCTAATCTCTGAAAAGGGAAACTAGAAAGCGCACCGCAAATTAAAACACCCTTGCAGGGCGTGATCAAAATTCAATTCTGTACGCCCCAAGTTTTGGTCACTAACGATCCGGATAATTATATTTCATTCCCAACCTAGGATTTATATCTATTTAAAGTAGCTCCTTGACATTATATTATATAATTTACCCATAGATACGTAAAATCTATGTACTTCGCATCATATCATCGTATCATTATTCTATAGATACTAACATTTCAGCAACGCATTAACGATTCTTAGTTTTCAATTGATGTACACGTCACAAATACATGCTATTGTTCTCACTGGCACGGGAGCGCTGACGAGTTTCGTTCATATCTACCCGCTTTTATTTCGTTCTAATCTTTTCTCGAACTACCGCGTGCCGCGCGCTCCGATCTGTGCCGTCAATAGGTACCTATACGGTCATCGCTTAACCTACTTTGTAGACGGAGAGTTAAACCGCCTTATTCTCACAAACTGTTTCTTTTTTGTAACACATTTCCTTTGTATACTTTTATTTCCCGCGATTTGTGTTCATACCTACATCTATTTTAACCGCACTTTTATTTCCGCGACTTTTGTCAAACATTTAGGTATTATAACCGCTTTTTCCCGCGACTTGTGTTTACGAGTAGGTACTCACATTTATTTAACCGCACTTTTATTTCCGCGACTTTTGTCAAACATTTATTATAACCGCTTTTTCCCGCGACTTGTGTTTACGAGTAGGTACTCACAGTTATTTAACCGCACCGTTATTCCCGTAAATCGTGTTTACGGACATTTATTTGAACCGCATTTTTAATTCCCGTAAATCGTGTTTACGGACATATATTTGAACCGCATTTTAATTCCCGCAAATCGTGTTTACTTATATTTTATTTGTGTGGGCTAAGTTTTATAGTCACACTCAACGCGCAACACCATGCCACCGAAAAAAGACCCTAAAGACGAGGCGGCTAGGGACCCCGTCCAGAATGAACTAGTTATTTTAGAAGCTAAGCGCAGTGCCTTCTTCGCCCGCTTACAAACCATATACAAATTGTCGGTTAAGGCGTACGAAGACGAAATTCAACGTAAAACGTTCTTAAATAGCGTATCAAATCTAGACCAATTGCGATCAGATTTTGAGCGTGTTTTAGACTCGTACAATGAATGCGTTTTACGATTAACGCCTGATGCAACCGCTAATTATCAGTCCTGGATCGCGTTTGAGGATATGTATTGTCAAATCAAACGCATTCAGTCTGAAATCGAAAGTTCGCCAGAGTCTCAGCGGCCTTTGCATTCCGCTCTGAAGCAAAATCTCCCGCCTATGCAGCTAATGGAATTTAATGGCGACCTTCGTAATTGGCCATTATTCTATGAACAATTTAAAAGTGTGATTCATAACAACTCACGCTTAACAGATAGCGAACGCATTCAGTTCCTAGTAGGTAAACTGACTGATAAGGCTAGGTCGGTATGCGCGGGGCTGCCAGCCACAGGGGAAAACTATCCCATAATTTGGCAAGCGCTGGTTGATAAATATGAAGACAAACGCGCCATGGCAGCCGGCTATATCAATCAGCTGTTAGACTTTAAACCCATAGCGAATGGGTCCGCTTCTAATTTGGAGTATTTTCTATGTAATTTCGACGCCTCCGTTAAGGCGTTTAAAGCGCTTAAATTACAAGATTTAGCGGATTTTTTGTTCTTGCATATCGCATTACAAAAACTAGATCCCGAATCGATAAAATTATTTGAGATGTTTTATCGCAAGGAAACGTGTCCTTCGTACAAGAATCTTATTGATTTCGTCAAAGAACAATCCAGGGTTGCATCGCATTCGACAACAAAACAAACATTTTCACAATCACAACCGAGATCTAATAACAATAAAAATATACCGCTACCAAAAAACAATTCGACGAAAACATTCGTTAATACGCAAACGCCCGCGATTGATTCTTGTTTGTTGTGTAAAACTAATAAACACGAACACTTATATCAGTGTGCCGCTTTTACAAAAATGTCCCCGTACGAAAGATTTAATTTTGTAAAAACTAATTCCGTGTGTAACAATTGCCTTAGTTATAAACACAAATTTTCCGCTTGTATGTCACACAGAACGTGTAGTATATGTAATGCACAGCACCACACGTTATTACATTTTAATCCGCCGCATAAACAAACTTATTTACCTAACTCGCATCAAACCAGTACCAACACTTTTGTTGACAAGGCGAATTCCACACCGCGGCCTAGCAGTAGTAACGGGGTGGCAAGCAATTTGCAATCTTATCACCCGGCCGATAGGGTTGATAATGGTTTGAGGCATGACTCAACGTTGAATCATTTGTCGGCTCGGAGTGCAAATGATGATGATAACTTGAGAACGCTTATGCATAAAACAACCTTATTAGGGACCGCAAAAATTCGACTTTATGACGCAAGCGGTAAGGTTCATTATGCAAGGATTCTGGTCGATCCTGGAAGCCAATCTGATTATATAACGCTCGAGTGTTGTAATCGATTAGCGCTACCGATTTCGAACCAGAATCGTTTTGCCAGGGTTCAAGGTATTGGGGGTTCGTCCCAAAAAATACTTGGGATGTCAATAGTGCAATTTAGTTCCCGATTCGACAGTAATGGCGATAACTCTTACACTATTCAGCCTCTGGTGGTGGAATCCATTACGTCACACTTGCCTGACTCGCCTATCGACATATCTTTGTTTGATTGTTTTAAGAATATACCTCTGGCCGATGATTGTTTTAATGAGCCCGGGCCCATTGATATGCTTATAGGAGCAAATTTATTCTGTGACATCTTACTTTCTGACAAAGTCCGAAGTGCCGGCTTGCCTTCGGCTTTGGAAACCACCCTGGGTTACGTCATAATGGGGGACGTCACTGTGACGTCACCTCCGCGCGCGACTCGTGCTCTCTGTGCGTTTACGCACGAACCGCTTAACCAAACTTTAGAAAAGTTTTGGAACTTGGAGGAAGTACCCTCAAAGAAATTTCTACGTCCCGATGACAAGGCATGTGAACAAATATTTACCGCAACGACGACGCGTAACGATAATGGTTCTTACGCAGTCGATCTTCCCTTCAAGCAAACGCCAGATAATCTGGGCAATTCTTTTGTAACCGCTAAAAGAAGATTTTCGATGCTCGAAAATCATTTCTTAAAATACCCGCAACTCCGCGACAAATATGATGACGTCATTCGGAATTACCTGGATAAGGGGATTATTTCTTTGGTTCCGCCCGAAGAGTCCTCTACGCCAGGGTTTTGTATACCTCACCACCCGGTCATCCGGAACGACAAATCCGCGACAAAAATCCGCCAAGTTCTGGACGGTAGCTGCAAATCAGACAGTGGACTGTCATTAAACGACATCCTACATACTGGCTGTAATTTGCAAGCAGACATTTTTCACATTCTTTTGAATGTTCGCATATTCCGCGTTGCCTTTTTCGCTGACGTCCGCCAAATGTACTTATGCATAGAAGTACATCCGCACCACCGCTCTTTTCAACGATTTTTGTATCGCTTTTCGCCTGAAGTACCTTTGGAGATGTATCATTTCAACCGGGTCTGCATTGGACTCCGGTCTTCGCCATTCCTCGCGCTTCGCACGCTCCGCCAGCTCGCTAATGACGAACGCGAGAGATTCCCGCACGCTGCCGCCGTTCTCGGAGGGGACGTTGACATGGATGATCTAGCTTCCTCTGCTTCTTCATCCGAGGAAGCAGTTGCGATAGCGAATCAACTAATCAGTCTCTTCGAGGCTGGCGGGTTTGATCTGGTCAAATGGACTAACAACTCTCCGCAGTTGCTAGAGCACATCCCCATATCTCACCGCCAGTCGGAAGACGTCTCCTTCGGTGACGGCGACACTTTGAAGATTCTTGGTCTTAGACGGCTTCCCGCTTCGGATGAATTTGTCTTTGACGTTTCTCCTCCGCAACTCAGTGGCACGAAACGTTCTATTCTTTCAGCTACTGCTCGTTTGTATGACGTGCTAGCACTCGTCGGCCCTGTCATACTTCATTCCAAGCTTCTTATAAAGGAACTATGGCTCTTAAGGACAGATTGGGATGATTTGAGGCCACCGCCGCACATATCGCATTTATGGGAGCAGTTCGTCAGTGAGCTTCCACTGATTTCAGCTCTTAAATTTCCGCGTCAATTCGGTGTCGAGTTTGACGATGTTTTGTCTCAGCATCATCCAATTGCGGATACATTTGCATTTTCTGACTCTGAAGTTGTCTTATGTTGGGTGCACTCTTCACCTCACAGATTCACAACTTTTATAGCAAATATTGCTCAATATCAAAATAATTTTGCAACTTCTAAATCTTACCTAAATGAGCTTCACACGTTTCTTCAGTCTGATCCGTATTATACGCATTTCAAGGAAGAACTTGCAAAAAGACGAATTACTTGGCGTATGAGCCCTCCAAACGCGCCTCATTTTGGAGGCATTTGGGGAGGTAACATTAAATGCTTTAAAACTCATCTTCATCGTGTTATAGGCAATCAAATCCTGACATGCGAAGAATTACTTACCGTGCTTACTCAGATCGAAGCGATTCTTAATAGCCGCCCTCTTTATATACTAAGTTCTGACCCGTCAGAACCCACCGCGCTAACGCCAGCACATTTCATGTCAACCTCGCCGTTGCCGCGTTTGCCCGCCGCCGACTTAAGCCAGGAGCGAACGAATCTATTAACTCGTTTTTCAATGCTAGACTCGCTTGTCCAATCATTCTGGAAACGGTTCCGAGTTGAGTATCTTCACAACTTACAAAGCAGAGAGAAATGGAATACTCCAGACAAGCCGATAGCGGTGGGAACAATAGTTTTAATAAACGTTGCTAACGCGCCACCCTTGCAGTGGCCGCTCGGAATAATAACTCGGGTATTCCCTGGGCGAGACGGTGTTGTCCGCGTTGCTGAAGTGCGGACCCGTAACGGTACGCTCGAGCGACCGATCGTTCGGCTGTGCCCGCGTTGGTTTAATGCTCTAAGGTGCCCGCTGCCTACGCAGTAGGGTTGCCACCACATACATATCTATGTATATATATTTTTTAAGTTATCATAAATAGTTATTATTTTAGTATAATTACCTAATTATAGGTAAATTGTACACTTCGCTTATCTTTAGTTATATGGTGCGATATTATCTTTTTCTATGTACATCCATATGTACATAATTATTACTTTTCTCTTTGAAGGGAACCCTTCAAGCCGGGGGAGATGTTGGATTTCGTATGTTGGTCTTTCCGACTTTTATCTGTTGTCGTGTCTATACTCGCGATTCCTATACCTACATCATCCCTTTCCAACATGCGCACTGATATATCGCGCCGTCTTTGTCATATACACGACGTGTGCGCTACGCTTGCCCCACCTGGCGAGAGAAAAATGTTGTTGAATTCTCACCCCGCGTGCGTGTAACATCCTCCGCTGATAAAAGACAATAAATCTTATTAAATCCGCCGCAAATCTCTGTACATCGTTTGAAAACTATATATGCTGTCAGCTCAGCATTAAAAGGTGTTCGACTGTTCGTGAAGTGAAGGTGTTTTTGGACAATTTGGGATTGCGCTGCGCGCCCCACACGAGCACATGGTGTGCCACGAAACGCTAGCGTGAAGGAGGAGTTCACCCAAATCACAAGTAAGTGCGCATGGCTCCTATAACCTTCTGTTAGCTGATTCATCCACCTGTTCCGATTTCCAAAGGCAGCTAACTTTCCTGCACAATTTCGCATCAAGTAGCTACGACAATAGACCACACGGTTGGATACCTACATACAGTCCACTAACGCGCTAATCTCTGAAAAGGGAAACTAGAAAGCGCACCGCAAATTAAAACACCCTTGCAGGGCGTGATCAAAATTCAATTCTGTACGCCCCACACTTGGTGGCAGAAAAAGGTGTTCAGTTAAAAGTTATTTATATTTAGTTGCTCATTTCATCCACTTTAATTAAATTTTATAAATATTGAAATATATCGGAACCTAAAAATATTTATTTTTGTAAATCAAAAATTATTTAGATGCGTGAATGCATTTTCCCAAAGTTTCTTTACTAATTTGATTTTCATTTTATATAGAGCAGTTGCGCAAATTAAAGGAAAAATTAAAAAAAAAATTTAGGCTCCGAGCCGGATTCGAACCGCGAAGCGTTAAGCGTAAGGCGTTGTAAGAAGGAACTGATTGAAAGATTTAGGGGCCGAGACAGATTGTTCCGATAGCTCAGTTTGTTTGTAGCGACGGGCCATGTATGCCTGTGGTCGCCGGTTCGAATCCAGTTCATAGCCTAAATTTTTAGATTTTTCCTTTAATTCGATTTTGTCTCCTAAGGTTGTCTGGAAGATATCGTTCTTTAGTGATAAGCCTTTTGTTTGCCAATATATTGAACATATATAATATATTTTATTGTATTCTTCTACGAAAGTGTCAATCAAATTGTAATGAGTACAGTACGGCCTGGATAATCCGAACTTAAAAACCACCCCTGTTTGGATTCACGAAGCGTTCGGATTAAAGTATGTTAGCACGAGTATATTCTGAAAAAGGTTTCTTCTGTAAACCCATAGTTGCATAGCAGAATGAGTAGCAGTTCGTCTTCCAAGTCGAAGCCATCATTTTCTTCTGTGGAAATCTTATAGGCCTTTTGGGCCAAAGAGGCTTCCAAGATTTTGAAAAAAAAGAGCAGTTCAGCAGTTGTCCCGGCGGGGGAGAGGGGGGTCACTCGGCAGTTCGGATAAGCCTAGTACGGATTATCGAGGCTTTACTGTATTTATATTATAGGTACATATATTGCAAGTACTGTATTGTTTAAAGGTAGGTAGCCCTTTACTTTGCTCGTAAGTGTATTGTTTGTATGGCAACGATAAAGAAGGTGGACCGATTTGCTAACCTGCCCAGTGGTTTATTGCAAAAGGTCCTGGATTAGATCTCGATTGGGTCAAATTAAGAATGCTATATGAATATATGTACCTACACTGTAAAGATCTAATACGGGCGAATCTCTTACCGGTGGTTAGTAATAGGACATTAGATAACTTTTAATTAGAATTCCAATTATAATTTTATCCATACAAAATAATTCGGCCCGCAATGTAATGCAAACACACTCGCGTCAAACCAAGCCCCTAAGGTTAAAATAGGTAGCAGATACGTATATCTTTCCCCTACTTTCGTACGACGTACTAACGCGTCAGAAAGAGATGTATATGCATTTGTTATTCCTTAATTTGGAAGGTTGTCACAAGTTTGTTCCTGCGCTGGGGATGTACAGTGTCGACTGTTTATATCGATAAATTAGTCAACCAAATTATAAATTTAGATTTTAATAATTCACATTCACTGTGTGAAAAAAATATGTTTATGGAGAAGGCAAAAAGAAAAGTAGAGTCTAACTAACCCGGCATTATTAAAAACTAGAAAATCCCGGAATTTTGGAATGTTTGGATTAGTGGATTGAATAGAAATGTCATAACTAATAAAAAGAGAGCAAGCGTCTAGCTAGAGAAAGAGAAGTAAAGGCCGGTGAAGGAGGTGCGGGTGGAGTGTGCCGGATTAATCGACATAGTCGGCTATTGGAGTGACGGACTGATGAGACTCTACTGTAGTAGCAAAAACCAAAGTAGCTTTTGTCAACCTGGATGCGTGGCGTCCTGCAAAACCAAGGTCATTCATATCCCTGTCACAATCTATCTTATAATATCGCACTCATTTGCAGTACGTCATGCAGGACTGCCTGGACGCTACTACTTATGGGAACTGAAAGAATAATTTTATATTAAGACCATTTTTTATTTAGTCAAACTTAATCCGCCTTCAATAAAATAGTTATTGCTAAAACTTCTTATTTTTCTTAAGGCACACGTTTCTATTCAATTTTGTGAAAGATCTGTCTGCTTCCAGTCGCTTCCATTTAAATTTACATTTGGTACAAATAATCTGGTGACGTGTTTGAAATAAAAATGACTGCTTTTCCATGTCAGATTCTCCTTCTTACACGTGTGGTATCCATTCCTTTTAACATATTCGTCCTTTGGAAATCTAAAATCAAAAAGTTGAGTTATTATTATTATGTCGATAAGTTATTGTGCCGAGGTCGATAAAAAAAACTACATCACTATGGGAAAAACATAACCTCTTCTACTTATCCGAAAAAGTCTTATTTTTATGCACAATCTGGTTTTAATTGAACAGATAATGATATTTACATAAATTACCAATTACTATTATTAATTTTAGGTGAGCTCCTTCCATGAATAAAATCAAAATCTATAGAAACTTACCAATACAAGCAAACTGCTCCATGGTTTATTTATGTCCCTCTTGTATGGGATTTACAGTCTTCAGTGGCACAATACATTTTATCACAGGAAACAATCAAGTCTCGCAAACATGAACAATACATTTTTTCAAACATTCTCGGTGGAATAACACCAAAATAAATTATTTTCACACACAGGAGCCGCGATGTTTTGGAAGTAATATGATACGACCAAGTCAAGTTGTAAGGTAATGACACCTTCTACCAAACAATGATGACATATTGCATTTTGCTGGATTAAATTACATCCAATTACATCCATTTGACATTTGCCCGAGTTGATTTTAGTGACAACCTACGAAAATGTGAAACTGAATAGGGATTGTAGTCTCATTCCCTCTTAGGCCAACTATAGATTTACGCAAGTGAATAAGATAGCTGTTACCAAGCTCTTATTTTAACGTGGTTTCTATGCTTTAGTACAAATTCTTTGCGTCAAACGCTCGTTGACAGTTAGTTACTTTCAAAAGCTCATATCGCGTATGTACTTGTTATGTCATCCATGTTTAGTTGTTTACATTACACGTATTGCTGCTGATAAAATTTTCAAAAAATAATTATGTGGTCACAGTTGAGTGTAACTTAAAAAAAACATCTTAATTAATGATTACCTAATGAGTTCATTAGCTGGATTAATTATTCGCCCGTATCAAACACACACGCTGTATGTTTTCGTGTTTTATTATTAGAGGTATTTTAGAGGTTTTGCTAACTATTCTCCAGTTTTAAATATTCTTTATCTTAAATACAGCAGGCACAAAATTATAAGCGCCAAATAGAAGTCATAATGGTTTTAAAAGGCGTGCAGGTAACAACGCTAGGGTCCTAAGCGACGCTAGTTTAAATAAAGTAAACGTCCTAGTGCTCGACGCTGTACTACTATATGGCATGGGCACTCTATGTCAAAGTGACATGGCGAAAATTCGAATGAAGAAAAATCCTCGTAGTCCGAATTTAACCCATATTGTTTTGACATAGAGTGCCCATGTATACACTAGTACCTACCTACAGTGTCGAGCACTCGGACGTTTACCTTAATACTTTACCTAATTTATTTACTGAGACTATGACGTTTACCATAGTAGGCAGGCATTATTAGTACTTATTGCTTGTACATACAATGATTACCTACTAGATACCTAAAGTTGTCACGCGATGTGGTCTAGCCATGTCAATTAATTTATTTTGTTTACAACTTTTGCGGTTGTATAGGAAGGAGGAAGGATAATAATGCTAAACGAAGACTATTATCATTAAATAAACGATTGCATCATATTTTACGCATAATATGATGATATGGGTAACACTATAGGTCAGCAAGCCCAACTGGACAACTAAGTACCTCCACTTTACAGAACAGCGCAGCCAGTCATACTAACTATTTCACCAGTTTTACTTTTTTTTAAAATAAATGACAACGGTGGCAAACAAGCACACGGCCTGCCTGTACCGTACGTATCATCTCATTTGTCCCTCCACGCACTTCAGCTCAAAATCTCTTTAGAGAAAACAATATACTCACCCTGCCCTCGCAGTACATATATGACGTCGCTAAATTCGTCAAAGAAAACATTGACACGTTTCCCCGCAGAAAGATAACTCGCACAAGACAGGGGTCCCAGAACCAGCTCCTCACACAAACCACTCGACTGACCAAGTCAAGTAAAATCATCTCTCACGTGGGGCCAAAAGTATTTAACAAACTACCAGTAAATGTAAAATGCGCGGGTAGTAACTCAACTTTTTTAAGAAAATTAAAATCGTGGCTTCTCACGCACTCTTTTTATGACATTAAAGATTTTTATGAGTTACCAGAATAAGAATGTTATATGTTAACACACTTAGTATATAAATTTAATTTAAACTAATACAATGACATGTAATATTAATAATATTATAAATAAAAGACTTATGACTTATGACTTATGACCTGATGGTAAGTAGACACTTCCACATATGGATGGGGCGCTTGTGACATCAGAAGAATCACAAGCGCGCTGCAGACCCTTTATTGATTCGAGGATTCGTTCTGTTGAAACAGACAAAAACAGGTCCCACACTCAACGTAGCGCAACCTCGGGAGCTCTGACAACCTTACTCACCACCAGGAATACAAGACCACCACCACATACCCAACAATTAACAACTAAGAAAAGTTGTTAACCCCCGATATTTTCATTTCAAAGTTCCATATCTCAAAAACTGCTTCACCGATTTTGTTGAAACGTAACTAAGAACCATCTCGATCACGTCAGCTTTCGGATTAATAAAAGGCATTCAAATCGGTCCATTCGCTTAGGAGCTACAATGCCACAGACAGATACACGTCAAACTTAAGTATAACCCTTCTTTTTGCGTCGAGAGTAAAAAAGCAAGTAGGTATGTTGTTATTACGGCCGCGATCTTCTGTAAAATGGAAGTCTACTTCCACAGTCAGTTTGCTCCAAATATGAGCGAGATGACATTTCGGACACCTCTCTTTTTACCCGACTGCCGAAGTAGAGGAGGGTTATTATCACCTGTTTTTTTATTGACACCTGACAAAAAAAAACGACTTACATTGTTAGCTAGATGAGTAGAGGTGGTTGTTGTACGTAGAATTGTCAATATTGTCATTGTCTGGTGACAATTGGCAAATCGGGTGGTGAAACAGCTATCAGCTGTAGGTCGATCACGTAACGCATAGTACGCGCGTCAGGTAGGTCTAAATGTCACTTTTTATATGGAAAATTTACAGTTAAATTGTACCGACGCGCGTTCGGAACGTTACGTAATTACCCCTCCACGTAACGCATTGCACGTACGTCATATAAACACGTACATAATAAATGTCAATTTTTGCATGAGAAAATGACAGTTGAGTTGTCCCAACGTGCATCCGAAACTTACGTGATCATGATCACCCCTCAGATCATCGTTCTTATATTATCTTACGAGTTATATTAAAAGCTACATTTTCCTCGTAAAAAAATAGTGCAATGACCAATGACTCAACTATAATCAAGCAACGCCCTTTGCCTCCAGATCCCAAAGGTCCTAAGCAACATTAATCCGCATACAATTCACGACATTTTACAGCAACGCACAGGTCAATGCATTTAGGTAGTTAGGTACCACCAACAGCTGACCAGTTATAAACCCTGTTACAACGTTTTAAGGTCTGCTGTTGAGTGTTTTGTAGCGCATGCAAAAACTATCGAAGCTGCGAAGGTTCGTATTATCGTCGGATCGGGTTATTGGTTTAATTTATTGCTTGTAAAAAATGGTCGAGTGAGACATTGATATTAAAGGCTTAAATGCATGTCGCTTACAGGTCAATGTGCGCTAGATGCATTAAAAAGACAGATTAAAAGACAAAGGTCTTACAATCTGTCTTTTTAATGCATCGTGATATTGCAAAAGTGTAATATCACGATTTCAATAGATTTTATCGCGTATCTGTCTCTTCATTTGTCCCCTCATTCTTGAGCCCTGATGATCTATCTCCGGTGAGCCATGGTTACTCGTGCCAGTTAATGGCATGCTTGAAGATGTGGTTTCCTCACCTGGTCTGACCAACCGGGGAGCGTCCTCGGGCTCTCATGCCTTCTACTTCGCCAATCTCTTGCCTTCTAGTTTGTTTGTCGCGTATAATATGTATTAAATTGTATTAAATACCTACATACATTCCGCGCGGGTGGTCTGACCACACGAACGCTGAAAATGATTTCATTGAATGTTGATTTGATCTGTCAATAACCCTCTCTTACTTCATCGTTCTCTCGTATTGTATAGGTACGACTAGCTAAAATTTGACAGCAAATGTTGTTACTAAAACAGTAGACCTTCTACGCTTTTATTTATTATTCTGTGGTGCTAATAAAACATTTCAAGAAAAAATTGTTTGTTTTTTGTTTGTTTGTTACATTACCTTTCTCAATCTTTCTAACGGAATCCTCGGTATTCAGAATTTTAGATGTCCTTATTAAATAAGCTTGATAAAATATTCGAAAGAGCTCAAGCATCCAGACATTTTTCTAGGAACTATCTTACGATCCATGGCTATAAATTCTATAATACAGCAAATGGCAACATATTGGTCGTCCGATGACCTGGCCGTTCAACATGGCGTTG
The DNA here is from genome assembly GCA_963854355.1 of Epinotia brunnichana. Taxonomy (NCBI): domain Eukaryota; kingdom Metazoa; phylum Arthropoda; class Insecta; order Lepidoptera; family Tortricidae; genus Epinotia; species Epinotia brunnichana. Next base: position 27,100,979 of record OY977950.1, on the reverse strand, counting down.
AAAGCTGTATAAACGCTCCATTGTCTCAAATATGCGTGCTGAATAGTTTCTGTAAGGCTGAGCACAGTTATGTAAATCAGTTTATGTAGATATAACGAAAACAAACAATGTGCATTACGTTTTTCTTAACAATGGTACAATTCATTTAATTATAACTTCCTCGCCTGTATTTCTCGCGGTATTTGGAGTCGATGATCCGGGGTTCAATCCCTACGACCGACGCACTTTTTGTATGTTTTGTACATTCAAAGAAAAGTTGTAACTACCGCAGAAGAGATGGCGCCTGTATACGCAAGCATTAAATGCCTTCTCAATTTGATCGAGTTGCCTGTCTATCTCAGTATGTATATTGTAGTCTTTGTAAGTAAGGAAGGGCACAGTACAATGTCATAATGTATTTTTTAAAACTTCTATGTCATCATCATAATGGCAAGATTTGACATAGGTATTAGGTGCATGGTCAGCTGCTGTTAATATTACTTAATAAAAACCGGCCAAGTGCGAGTCGGACTCGCGCACGAAGGTTTCCGTACCATTATCTATAAAAACGGCGAAAAAAAACACGTTTGGTTTATGGGAGCTCCCTTAACTATTAAATTTATTCTGTTTTTTAGTATTGTGTCAACAGAAATACATCATCTGTGGAAATTTCAACTGTGCAACTATCACGGTTCATGAGATACAGCCTGGTGACAGACGGGCAGACAGACAGACAGACAGACATACATACAGACAGACAGACATACAGACAGACAGACAGACAGACAGATGGACAGCGGAGTCTTAGTAGGGTCCCGTTTTACCCTTTGGGTACGGAACCCTAAAAAATAAACTATTTAATCTCTCTTCGTACGTCCGCGAAGTTACACGATTGTCCTGCTAAACTACATTACCGCGTGTCTTACTGTAAATGTATATAGCTGTACACCAAACATCTACTGTCAATCAGACACCAATTTTATCTTATACTGACCTATCCTGAAATAAATTATTACCACAAGCAATTCCCAAAAGAAACCAAAGGTATTTAAACCCCAGATAAGGTCTAGACATTGGCTTCGGACAAAAACCACTACCCACCATTCCAGTTAGATTTATACCACCAATATCGACACAGTCTATTACTGTCCTAAAGCAAAACACAGTATGTATTTCATAGATCTATGAAATATATTGGTACTTACGCCCTTTGGATATGGGGCGGTGCAGCGGTGGTCGGGCTTAAAAATGTATTAGAAAACTCTCATGATGTATGGTTATTGGACATGACATTATTTGCTATCGGATAGTGGACCTACAATATCGGCGATTTAAGGCCAGGCGTGGACGTCTAATAAGCGGCCAACGATCCTGTATGGTTTTGAAAAGACTTGTTACAATGAAATTTCAGGGGAACACTACTTTTAAGAATCCGAATCGCTAAACTTAAGTGGCAGTGGGCGGGGCACATTGCACGTAGACCCGATGGCTGTTGGGGCGGAAAGGTTCTCGAGTGGCGACCACGTACCGGAAGACGCCGCGTGGGTAGGCCCCCCACAAGCTGGACTGATGACCTGGTAAAGGTCGCGGGAGTCCGCTGGATGCGGGTGGCGCAGGACCGGTCATTTTGGCTAAAAAATGGGGCTAATTTGTTCATTTAAAATGTAGTATAAAAACAGAACTATTTGAAATTGAGAAGATTTAGTCGAGTATACAGCAACATATTAAGTATTTAAAATTCATTATTTTTATTACATTCTTGTTTGTGTACTAATTTGTAAAATTCCATACCTTGTCTTGCTCTATCTTTAAGCCGCGTAATTGTTAATCTGCACTGATTGGTTTCCACGGGACAGGCCCAGCCTAGTGTGGAACCTTAGCCACTATGTTGTTTTTGAAATTCTCTCTCGGAAATAAATATATTTTCATTTTTTCATTTTTCACATAGATAGCTAATATGTATATTCACTGCCACAGTTTACCCACAAGTAAAAGCAATGATTTCGGAGAAAAACCTATTTGATCAAGGTCGCCCCGCGAATCAAAGTAACCCCATTTCACCGTTTACATCTTATTTATAGTGTTTTCTGAATTCTGATTAGCACGGTATGCGCGGAAGAGGAGTGCTACGAATGTGGTATTGATAGTATACCGACCAGTAAAAAAATCTGAACGACATCAGTTAAGCTCTCGGCAATGTACAAAGACAAAGTCCCACATACCTACCTAACGATTCCCAGCCCAACTTTGAGTTATCCGTTTGCAACTAATTTTTCAAAGTGTTCAATTATTATACTAAACTAAAAAGTGTAGTAGGTTCTAGGTATAGCTACATTCTAATAATGTTTCATGAAATAACATTGACATTTGAACGGTGCAACTATAGTGTCTATAGTATAGGTAATAAATGGTACAACTGATTTTTTTTTCAATTTCATCATCATCCTCCTAGCTTTATTATTCCCGGTTGTGCCCCTAAAGGAGCCCGGGGTCCGCTTTGACACCTACAACCTGGTAGGTTATAAGCGATACTAATATTCTAAATGTTGAAAGTAACTAACTCTGCCTTTCTGTCAGTATGACTCTATCTGTACCATTTCTGTATCTGTATCTGTGTCCATTAGGTACTTTTTAGGCTTTAACCGCTGAATTTAGATGACATTTGGTTAGGACATAGTTTGAGTTCCTAGGTAGAACAAAGGATACCTTTAATCTCGGAAATCGCCCCTCAAAGGGGTGAAAAAGTGCTAGAAACTTTCACTCTTCTATGGGAGTTCGATAATTGATACTAAGTACGCCTGTGGGAAGTATAACATACCTACCTATATTTCCTATTCGATTTTGTACAGGCTTATTACTAGTAAATAACAATCCCTACAATTATCGAGCATACGCGGACAAACCCGCCAGCAAAAGGTAGTCCAATAAAATACGTAAATGTTTCACAAAACAAACGAAAAATTGGAAAGTTTCGTCCAATTCAGAGTGTCAGAGCCCATTTTAATCGAGCCTGCGTTGCATTTGTCCCCGCTTGACACACAAAGCGGTGTCGTGTAACTGAAAATGACGCAGAGACACAAAGGCACTGGTTTCGTCGACATATTTACATTTATTAATGGAATTGATTCAGATATTGGAGTTTTTAAATATTTTAATATTTTATTGACAAGCAGCAAGCCTTTGTAGTTTGAGTTTTGCTATCAAAATAAATTTCTTGCTGGACAGACTCTATCAATGAGTTTTTTGGAACTAATGGGGAGTCTACATGATGCCTACGGCTGCTTTTCACCACCGCACCGCTCGCCATCGGCAGGGTATTCATCCTCACACCCTGGAACCTAAATGGTCGCGTAACGTACGGTTTCAGAGAAATGTCCTCCCTCGGACGCTCAGGTTGTTGTATGAGCTCCCTGCCGAGGTTTTCCCAAGGGACTACAGTATGGAGTTCTTCAAAAAAGGAGTGTATACATTCTTAAGGGGTCGGCAACGCGCATGTAACACCCCTGGAGTTGCAAGCTTCCATAGGCTACGGTAATCACTTACCATCAGGTGGGCCGTAAGCTTGTTTGCCACCGACGTGGTATAAAAAAATTAAAGTTGCATGGGACTTCAATTTCGAATAAATTGCACTCAAACGATGCGGATATATGTAGATATCATACAAAACAAAATTAAAATGAAAAAACCGGCCAAATGCGAGTCGGACTCGCGCACGAAGGGTTCCGTACCATTAGCAATAAAAATATTTATTTTATTTTGTTTTTAGTATTTGTTGTTATAGCGGCAACAGAAGTACATAATCTGTGAAAATTTCAGCTGAAACTATCACGGTATCGACGGACAGACGGACGGACGGACGGACGGACGGACAGCGAAGTCTTAGTAATAGGGTCCCGTTTTACTCTTTTAGAACGGAACCCTAAAAACTATTGTATTAGTTTTATCTCACGTTAAAATGACAAAAAAAAAAAATACCTCCATAGCAAACGCGCCGAGACTATACCGGTGTGACGTCATAGCATAAGCCCGTTTAATATAGAGCGTTTTCAGGAGGTGCGTGCAGATTTCAAATGCATACAACATCAGAAAAATAAATCATAATTAAGTTTTAATGGTACAGCTGTTTTAATGCTGGATTATACTTTTGATTTTCGTAATAAAATAGAAACATGCAAGTACCCTATAGATCCCCAGGATACTCGGATCTCCATACAAAAGTAGTTTGGTTATCATTGTAAAACAACATGCTAGAATAACATGAAACTTTGTATACTTACACAATGGAATCCGCCATAACTAGATCGGAAACTAGTTTCTGTTGCTAGGAATTAAAATGAAAAAAAAAATTGCAATTGCGAGTATAGGCGCGTTTTTCATTCAAAGTCTCTAATTGCTTAATTTTTTTTCTCCAAGATTTTTTATTTCGATTTCTCCAGGATCCCATCATTTGATCCTACCTGACCTGGCTTGATGACCATGGGACCAGCTGGAAAAATCAGTCCTCGGGTAGTCGGGGAACATACATAAAAAATCATCATCCTCCTAGCGTTATTTCCGGTTGTGCCCTAAAGGAGCCCGGGGTCCGCTTTGACACCTAATCCCAAGATTTGGCATAGGCACTAGTTTTTACGAAAGCAACTGCCATCTGACCTTCCAACCCAGAGGGAAAACTAGACCTTATTGGGATTAGACCGGTCAAGCTCTGTTGGATTTCGTATGTTGGTCTTTCCGACTTTTATCTGTTGTCGTGTCTATACTCGCGATTCCTATACCTACATCATCCCTTTCCAACATGCGCACTGATATATCGCGCCGTCTTTGTCATATACACGACGTGTGCGCAACGCTCGCCCCACCTGGCGAGAGAAAAGTGTTGTTGAATTCTCACCCCGCGTGCGTGTAACATCCTCCGCTGATAAAAGACATTAAATCTTATTAAATCCGCCGCAAATCTCTGTACATCGTTTGAAAACTATATATGCTGTCAGCTTAGCATTAAAAGGTGTTCGACTGTTCGAGAAGTGAAGGTGTTTTTGGACAATTTGGGATTGCGCTGCGCGCCCCACACGAGCACATGGTGTGCCACGAAACGCTAGCGTGAAGGAGGAGTTCACCCAAATCACAAGTAAGTGCGCATGGCTCCTATAACCTTCTGTTAGCTGATTCATCCACCTGTTCCGATTTCCAAAGGCAGCTAACTTTCCTGCACAATTTCGCATCAAGTAGCTACGACAATAGACCACACGGTTGGATACCTACATACAGTCCACTAACGCGCTAATCTCTGAAAAGGGAAACTAAAAAGCGCACCGCAAATTAAAACACCCTTGCAGGGCGTGATCAAAATTCAATTCTGTACGCCCCAAGTTTTGGTCACTAACGATCCGGATAATTATATTTCATTCCCAACCTAGGATTTATATCTATTTAAAGTAGCTCCTTGACATTATATTATATAATTTACCCATAGATACGTAAAATCTATGTACTTCGCATCATATCATCGTATCATTATTCTATAGATACTAACATTTCAGCAACGCATTAACGATTCTTAGTTTTCAATTGATGTACACGTCACAAATACATGCTATTGTTCTCACTGGCTCGGGAGCGCTGACCGGTTTCGTTCATATCTACCCGCTTTTATTTCGTTCTAATCTTTTCTCGAACTACCGCGTGCCGCGCGCTCCGATCTGTGCCGTCAATAGGTACCTATACGGTCATCGCTTAACCTACTTTGTAGACGGAGAGTTAAACCGCCTTATTCTCACAAACTGTTTCTTTTTTGTAACACATTTCCTTTGTATACTTTTATTTCCCGCGATTTGTGTTACATACCTACATCTATTTTAACCGCACTTTTATTTCCGCGACTTTTGTCAAACATTTAGGTATTATAACCGCTTTTTCCCGCGACTTGTGTTTACGAGTAGGTACTCACATTTATTTAACCGCACTTTTATTTCCGCGACTTTTGTCAAACATTTATTATAACCGCTTTTTCCCGCGACTTGTGTTTACGAGTAGGTACTCACAGTTATTTAACCGCACCGTTATTCCCGTAAATCGTGTTTACGGACATTTATTTGAACCGCATTTTTAATTCCCGTAAATCGTGTTTACGGACATTTATTTGAACCGCATTTTATTCCCGCAAATCGTGTTTACTTATATTTTATTTGTGTGGGCTAAGTTTTATAATCATGCCACCGAAAAATGACCCTAAGGACGAGGCGGCTAGGGACCCCGTCCAGAATGAACTAGTTATTTTAGAAGCTAAGCGCAGTGCCTTCTTCGCCCGCTTACAAACTATATACAAATTGTCGGTTAAGGCGTACGAAGACGAAATTCAACGTAAAACGTTCTTAAATAGCGTATCAAATCTAGACCAATTGCGATCAGATTTTGAGCGTGTTTTAGACTCGTACAATGAATGCGTTTTACGATTAACGCCTGATGCAACCGCTAATTATCAGTCCTGGATCGCGTTTGAGGATATGTATTGTCAAATCAAACGCATTCAGTCTGAAATCGAAAGTTCGCCAGAGTCTCAGCGGCCTTTGCATTCCGCTCTGAAGCAAAATCTCCCGCCTATGCAGCTAATGGAATTTAATGGCGACCTTCGTAATTGGCCATTATTCTATGAACAATTTAAAAGTGTGATTCATAACAACTCACGCTTAACAGATAGCGAACGCATTCAGTTCCTAGTAGGTAAACTGACTGATAAGGCTAGGTCGGTATGCGCGGGGCTGCCAGCCACAGGGGAAAACTATCCCATAATTTGGCAAGCGCTCGTTGATAAATATGAAGACAAACGCGCCATGGCAGCCGGCTATATTAATCAGCTGTTAGACTTTAAACCCATAGCGAATGGGTCCGCTTCTAATTTGGAGTATTTTCTATGTAATTTCGACGCCTCCGTTAAGGCGTTTAAAGCGCTTAAATTACAAGATTTAGCAGATTTTTTGTTCTTGCATATCGCATTACAAAAACTAGATCCCGAATCGATAAAATTATTTGAGATGTTTTATCGCAAGGAAACGTGTCCTTCGTACAAAAATCTTATTGATTTCGTCAAAGAACAATCCAGGGTTGCATCGCATTCGACAACAAAACAAACATTTTCACAATCACAACCGAGATCTAATAACAATAAAAATATACCGCTACCAAAAAACAATTCGACGAAAACATTCGTTAATACGCAAACGCCCGCGATTGATTCTTGTTTGTTGTGTAAAACTAATAAACACGAACACTTATATCAGTGTGCCGCTTTTACAAAAATGTCCCCGTACGAAAGATTTAATTTTGTAAAAACTAATTCCGTGTGTAACAATTGCCTTAGTTATAAACACAAATTTTCCGCTTGTATGTCACACAGAACGTGTAGTATATGTAATGCACAGCACCACACGTTATTACATTTTAATCCGCCGCATAAACAAACTTATTTACCTAACTCGCATCAAACCAGTACCAACACTTTTGTTGACAAGGCGAATTCCACACCGCCATACAGCAGTAGAAACGGGGTGGCAAGCAATTTGCAGTCTTATCACCCGGCCGATAGGGTTGATAATGGTTTGAGGCATGACTCAACGTTGAATCATTTGTCGGCTCGGAGTGCAAATGATGATGATAACTTGAGAACGCTTATGCATAAAACAACCTTATTAGGGACCGCAAAAATTCGACTTTATGACGCAAGCGGTAAGGTTCATTATGCAAGGATTCTGGTCGATCCTGGAAGCCAATCTGATTATATAACGCTCGAGTGTTGTAATCGATTAGCGCTACCGATTTCGAACCAGAATCGTTTTGCCAGGGTTCAAGGTATTGGGGGTTCGTCCCAAAAAATACTTGGGATGTCAATAGTGCAATTTAGTTCCCGATTCGACAGTAATGGCGATAACTCTTACACTATTCAGCCTCTGGTGGTGGAATCCATTACGTCACACTTGCCTGACTCGCCTATCGACATATCTTTGTTTGATTGTTTTAAGAATATACCTCTGGCCGATGATTGTTTTAATGAGCCCGGGCCCATTGATATGCTTATAGGAGCAAATTTATTCTGTGACATCTTACTTTCTGACAAAGTCCGAAGTGCCGGCTTGCCTTCGGCTTTGGAAACCACCCTGGGTTACGTCATAATGGGGGACGTCACTGTGACGTCACCTCCGCGCGCGACTCGTGCTCTCTGTGCGTTTACGCACGAACCGCTTAACCAAACTTTGGAAAAGTTTTGGAACTTGGAGGAAGTACCCTCAAAGAAATTTCTACGTCCCGATGACAAGGGATGTGAACAAATATTTACCGCAACGACGACGCGTAACGATAATGGTTCTTACGCAGTCGATCTTCCCTTCAAGCAAACGCCAGATAATCTGGGCAATTCTTTTGTAACCGCTAAAAGAAGATTTTCGATGCTCGAAAATAATTTCTTAAAATACCCGCAACTCCGCGACAAATATGATGACGTCATTCGGAATTACCTGGATAAGGGGATTATTTCTTTGGTTCCGCCCGAAGAGTCCTCAACGCCAGGGTTTTGTATACCTCACCACCCGGTCATCCGGAACGACAAATCCACGACAAAAATCCGCCAAGTTCTGGACGGTAGCTGCAAATCAGACAGTGGACTGTCATTAAACGACATCCTACATACTGGCTGTAATTTGCAAGCAGACATTTTTCACATTCTTTTGAATGTTCGCATATTCCGCGTTGCCTTTTTCGCTGACGTCCGCCAAATGTACTTATGCATAGAAGTACATCCGCACCACCGCTCTTTTCAACGATTTTTGTATCGCTTTTCGCCTGAAGTACCTTTGGAGATGTATCATTTCAACCGGGTCTGCATTGGACTCCGGTCTTCGCCATTCCTCGCGCTTCGCACGCTCCGCCAGCTCGCTAGTGACGAACGCGAGAGATTCCCGCACGCTGCCGCCGTTCTCGAGGGGGACGTTTACATGGATGATCTAGCTTCCTCTGCTTCTTCATCCGAGGAAGCAGTTGCGATAGCGAATCAACTAATCAGTCTCTTCGAGGCTGGCGGGTTTGATCTGGTCAAATGGACTAGCAACTCTCCGCAGTTGCTAGAGCACATTCCCATATCTCACCGCCAGTCGGAAGACGTCTCCTTCGGTGACGGCGACACTTTGAAGATTTCTGGTCTTCGATGGCTTCCCGCTTCGGATGAATTTGTCTTTGACGTTTCTCCTCCGCAACTCAGTGGCACGAAGCGTGCTATTCTTTCAGCTACTGCTCGTTTGTATGACGTGCTAGGACTCGTCGGCCCTGCCATACTTTATTCCAAGCTTATTATAAAGGAACTATGGCTCTTAGGGATGGATTGCGATGATTTGCCACCGCCGCACATATCGCATTTATGGGAGCAGTTCGTCAGTGGAATTCCACTGATTTCAGCTCGTAAATTTCCGCTTCATTTCGGTGTCGAGTTTGACGATGTTTTGTCTCAGCGTCATCCAATTGCGGATACATTTGCATTTTCTGACTCTGAAGTTGTCTTATCTGTTGGGTGCACTCTTCACCTCACAGATTCACAACTTTTATAGCAAATATTGCTCAATATCAAAATAATTTTGCAACTTCTAAATCTTACCTAAATGAGCTTCACACGTTTCTTCAGTCTGATCCGTATTATACGCATTTCAAGGACGAACTTGCAAAAAGTCGAATTACTTGGCGTATGAGCCCCCCAAACGCGCCTCATTTTGGAGGCATTTGGGAAGGTAACATTAAATGCTTTAAAACCCATCTTCATCGTGTTATAGGCAATCAAATCTTGACATACGAAGAATTACTTACCGTGCTTACTCAGATCGAAGCGATTCTTAATAGCCGCCCTCTTTATATACTAAGTTCTGACCCGTCAGAACCCACCGCGCTAACGCCAGCACATTTCATGTCAACCTCGCCGTTGCCGCGTTTGCCCGCCGCCGACTTAAGCCAGGAGCGACCGAATCTATTAACTCGTTTTTCAATGCTAGACTCGCTTGTCCAATCATTCTGGAAACGGTTCCGAGTTGAGTATCTTCACAACTTACAAAGCAGAGAGAAATGGAATACTCCAGACAAGCCGATAGCGGTGGGAACAATAGTTTTAATAAACGTTGCTAACGCGCCACCCTTGCAGTGGCCGCTCGGAATAATAACTCGGGTATTCCCTGGGCGAGACGGTGTTGTCCGCGTTGCTGAAGTGCGGACCCGCAACGGTACGCTCGAGCGACCGATCGTTCGGCTGTGCCCGCGTTGGTTTAATGCTCTAAGGTGCCCGCTGCCTACGCAGTAGGGTTGCCACCACATACATATCTATGTATATATATTTTTTAAGTTATCATAAATAGTTATTATTTTAGTATAATTACCTAATTATAGGTAAATTGTACACTTCGCTTATCTTTAGTTATATGGTGCGATATTATCTTTTTCTATGTACATCCATATGTACATAATTATTACTTTTCTCTTTGAAGGGAACCCTTCAAGCCGGGGGAGATGTTGGATTTCGTATGTTGGTCTTTCCGACTTTTATCTGTTGTCGTGTCTATACTCGCGATTCCTATACCTACATCATCCCTTTCCAACATGCGCACTGATATATCGCGCCGTCTTTGTCATATACACGACGTGTGCGCAACGCTCGCCCCACCTGGCGAGAGAAAAGTGTTGTTGAATTCTCACCCCGCGTGCGTGTAACATCCTCCGCTGATAAAAGACATTAAATCTTATTAAATCCGCCGCAAATCTCTGTACATCGTTTGAAAACTATATATGCTGTCAGCTTAGCATTAAAAGGTGTTCGACTGTTCGAGAAGTGAAGGTGTTTTTGGACAATTTGGGATTGCGCTGCGCGCCCCACACGAGCACATGGTGTGCCACGAAACGCTAGCGTGAAGGAGGAGTTCACCCAAATCACAAGTAAGTGCGCATGGCTCCTATAACCTTCTGTTAGCTGATTCATCCACCTGTTCCGATTTCCAAAGGCAGCTAACTTTCCTGCACAATTTCGCATCAAGTAGCTACGACAATAGACCACACGGTTGGATACCTACATACAGTCCACTAACGCGCTAATCTCTGAAAAGGGAAACTAAAAAGCGCACCGCAAATTAAAACACCCTTGCAGGGCGTGATCAAAATTCAATTCTGTACGCCCCAAGCTCAATGTACAGACTTTCGACCCTCTACAGCTTATATACGTACATTGCACGTAGAACCGATGGCCGTTGGGGCGGAAAGGTTCTCGAGTGGCGACCACGTACCGGAAGACGCGGCGCTGGTAGGCCCCCCACAAGGTGGACTGATGATTTGGTAAAGGTCGCGGGTGTCCGCTGGATGCGGTGCGGGTGGCGCAGGACCGGTCATTTTGGCACTCTCTGGGGGAGGCCTATGTCCAGCAGTGGACGTCTTTCGGCTAATATGATAATGATGATGATATATATATACGTTTGTCGATTACGATGAAATTACAAACGATTATTTCATTAAGATTCTATTGGCACATTGCGTAAATGCTACAAGCCAATGAATAAATTAAAAAAGTAGCTTGAACAGAAAAGTAGCATTTTGCTTCCTCTCGTCGGGGACCAAAACTTACTTTTCTGAATGAGACGGTGAAAAGGGTATTTGAAGTGTAGTGTATTGTATCCCTACTATTTTTAACCCCCGACGGAAAAAGAGGGGTGTTATAAGTTTGACGTGTCTGTGTGTCTGTTTGTCTGTGTGTCTGTTTGTCTGTGTGTCTGTCTGTCTGTTTGTGTGTCTGTCTGTGGCATCATAGCTCCTAAACGAATGGACCGATTTGAATGCGGTTTTTTTAATCCGAAAGCTGACGTGATAGAGGCGTCTTAGATACGTTTTAAGAAAATCGGTTCAGCCGTTTTTGAGATATTGAATTCTGAAATGAAAATGTCAAGGGTTTTTTTTTTCAAATACAACTTTTCTAAGTTATAGTTATGGGTAGTTGGTGTCTGTGTTCTTACCAATACGCGTATTAAATAAATAAATAAAAATAAAATATCTTTATTTTCAGACAACATGGTCTATAGATTGTTAGTAAGCAAAAGGGAAAAAAAAATACTTAATGACCTATGTTAGTAGAGCAAAACATTAGTATTAGGTAGTTTTAATTTGTGTATGTATATCGACAGCGACTGCGATACAATTTAAAGTACCCATACCTCTCAACTTTCCTTTGGCCTACTTAAAGTAAATTGCAATAGGCCGCCATTGCCTGATCTAGTTTAAACCGTACCGTTTGAGGAAACCTTGGATCTGCTAAAAATGAGTCAGACAAGATTGTATACAAAATTATTAAGATAATAAGCGGATACGTATATTTTGGTCACGAACCAATTGACAATGATCGGTACTGCGCGACGTTAGGGAGGGGAAAATGGCGAAAGTATCGATTCTTTGTTGAAATGTGTCGTAGTATTGGAGGTGTTGCGTTCAAATAATAATTATCGATATTGGTTATCAAAGAATTTTGTAAGGATAGAATTGCATTAAATTATATTACAGTTTTTTGTTATCATTATTTTTATAAATTGTAGATACTGGATCTGGAATAAACTAATATCTAATACTTATCTATGATTCGTGCGTAAGGAAATAAATGATTTTAATAGTCTTACTTTTATTGGTTGAGACAATATTACTTGAGAAATTGTAGAGAAATACAAATTTTATTTATTTTTGTCATCTAAAAACAGATAATCGTAATTTTAAAATAAACACTACTATGAAACGGAGATTTATTACAGTAATATGAAATTGTAAATTATTCTACACACATTCATTCACTTGCTTTTATTCCATTTACTTGGGATCGACGCAGCATGTCATTTTTACCATTCTCCCTTATCACCAGTCATCTCGTCACTCAATTCCTTCCTCTTCATATTTGATATATATAATTTTGACGACCGGTTAGCCTAGTGGGTAGTGACCCTGCCTACGAAGCTGATGGTCCTGGGTTCGAATCCCGGTAAGGACAAATATTTGTGTAACGAGCACGAATATTTGTTTCTGAGTCTTGGATGTGTTCTATGTATTTAAGTATTTATATCCATTAAATATATCGTCGTCTAGTATCCATAACACAAGCCTTATTGAGCTTACTATGGAGCTAGTTCGATTTGTGTAAAAATTGTCCCATAATATTTATTTATTTATATATATTAACAGGTACCTAAACCTACCCAAAAACTTTCAACATTACAAAACAATAACTTACCAACGTTTAAGTCAAATTTAATCGACACCACCCCACCCCTATTCGCGACTAACCTTTACTCGGCTGTATTTTGCTTTTGCAAGTTTAATCATGCGCCGTGCGCTCGTGACGCAACGTTTCGCAACCTTAATCATTATTTTATCTTACAAATTGTATTCATGTTCGCTTGTCGACGTCGATAGCTGGGTATCGACAATTTATCGTCGCGTGACATCACCATTGATGGGGTGTTTTCGGATATCAGTTTTATGTTTGATTTAGGTCATACAAAGTTGTTTTATTGTATAGGTACTTCAGATTATTTAATGAAATTGATATTGTATGATCAAGCAACCTAAAATTTAGGTTTAAATGGTAACAAGTGTAACTGAGAAATGTTTTGCAAATTTTGAAAAACTTTACTTTAGAGCAGTGCAAGTAAAATAACCACACCACTCACACAGACACACGGCCATTGTGGCACTCTTTGGGGGGAGGCCTATGTCCAGCAGTGGACGTTTTTCGGCTGATGCCTGCGCTGAGATTTCAGGAACCCTATATAAACAACTAGACAATGCAATTGTCACCAGACATGACAATTCAATGTATGTAGATTGCTGGGTGAATCAGATGATCCATCAATCATTTTTTTTGCAATCAGAATCGATCGTTGTCATTTGTACCACACGTCACGAGAGCATAAGAATATTGTTGTTTACAAATTATTTTGAGGAAAATAAATATTTGCATATTTGTGGCGACCACGTACCGGAAGGCGCGGCGTTGGTAGGCCTCCCACAAGGTGGACTGATGACCTGGTAAAGGTCGCGGGAGTCCGCTGGATGCGGGTGGCGCAGGACCGGTCACTTTGGAACGCTTTAGGGGAGGCCTATGTCCAGCAGTGGACGTCTTTCGGCTGATATGATGTTGATGATGAATATTTGCATGCTGTGCATGTCAGTCTTTCTGTTCTGCCTTCCGTCCGACCTGATTGCGAATGCGCCGCAAGTCGGCTGCCTCTGTCGTTCCTCCTCGACGCATGCTGCTGCCACAGCACCCATGCCTGCTCACTGTAGTGTTGGGTAACTCACTCGTGAGGCACCTCGTTTGTCATACTCATTTGATAAAATTGTCACATCACTTCACGCTTCAAAATTGTACCACTACATTCCGCACGAGGTACCAACCAACCTCCTCATCTGATTGGGAAAAACTGCTCTACAATAAAATATGTACTTAGTGGAGCAAGTTAAATAAGAATATGAAATATGAAAGTATTCAATGCTCTATTACACTTGAAAAACCCTTGATATTGCGCCGATAGATACTAAGTATAAGCGGGTACCTCAACTAATTTAAGTTTTTTTTTTTTTTTTTTCTGGTGGCTATAAGCAGATTCGATGACGCTGATTTTCGAGGCGGGTGATACCCCCAGCGGGGTACATCCCATTTATCCGTGTAGTCAGTCTATAAGCTGACTATCCCGGTCAAAGATGTCTCGCCTCTTTTTAAGCATACGAGTGATTTCTGGGATTGTAACTAATTTAAGTAGGGCATTGTACATCCTCATTTTTGGAAATGAGGTACTCATACAAACTCATTTTAATTTCATGTCCTAAATACCTAACACTAGCTCACTATGCTATGAGAGATGCGTTGTTGACCCGTGCGTTATTTCGCAGGGACCGCCCGGACTCGACGGCATGAAGCCTGAAGGTGAGTATCCCGCCGCCCTACTACACTCTCCTCTTTCGTTGTATCAGCAGTCACTTCACTCAGTATCAATAACAACCCTGAAATCAGCTTTTCATCACACTTGCTCATAAATGGTGTTATTCCATGCCTGTATACAGAAGGACAATGGCCTAAATTGTTCCCGCGGGAAATAATGGTCCCAAGGGAGTAATGAGCTTGTGTGTGATCTGATTGGTTAAGCAAATCTAGACGGCCGCGTACGACAAGAATTCTGCTCTGTGATTATGGAAAATATGGAAAATAAAATCGAGCAGGCCATGCCCTGCAAGAACCACATGCTCCATGCTCTGTGATTGGTTGAAATATTGAAGCTACGCACTGACCTGGAAGTGAAGTTGTCAATTTCGTCAACATTTGATTGGTGCGCTTGTATAAAACATGGATTTTTCTGTCTTTTGTAGTTATTTATTTCCTCGCAAGTGTGATGAAAAACACTGTGTATAACACGGGCGTAAGAATATTGCAAACTCGAGTCATCAAAAGCCCTCCGCCTTACGGCGTCGGGCTTCTGATAGACTCTCGTTTGCAATATTCCTCGTACGCCCCTTGTTAAACAATGTACTATTATTTGTGTTGCTGATACATTCATACCTCATTCCTCGAATACGAACTGGACTATGACAGGAGCGCGTTTTTAAGTGATAAGTGCTCGTCTGTGCAGGGCGTGCAGGGTGGACCGGTAAGCAAAGGCGAGCGTGGTGACCCGGGGCTGCCGGTACGTGTAGCGAGAACGATGCTTCCATAAGTTGCTACGCTTCCCTAACTGCACTTACACACTGGTACATAGACATATACTGGGTGTTTCCTGTAATAGGAACAATAAATTAAACGGTAGATTATTAAGTTTGTGAACAATTATTTCCACGTGGTTTTATTATAAAAAAACATATTTTTGGCGAGTGGAGAGTATGGTTCGAGTTGGACTTGAATCTCTTGAGAGTCACAATTTATGAAGTATTCCTTACGAGAAATGCCATTTTTGTGAAATTGTATTTATATAGGTACTTATTTATTAACGCATTCAATGACAATTACAGTGTAGGTATCACTTTTAATGTGTCTTACGTTATGTTTATTTCAAACCTCATGATCTACGAGCATTCGTCATTTGCAGTAATAATAAATAATTACAATACGTTTATTGTTCCAAGCGATTATAAAATGAAGTAGACCGTTTGCCAGTCATCTTGTAATTATGACTTATAGTCTTAATAGTTATAATAACGTGGCACAGATACATAGTAACGAAGGTTATGCTTCATATTTATTATTTACACGTATCTTGACCCTTTCATGATGGAATAACCATAGTTTATATTAATTTATTTTTCACTTCAGTTTTTAGAACCTAGGAATTTAGATAAGTAACTTAATTAGCATTTTAAGTCTAAAACTAATTAGACATAGACTTCTAAGTCTAATTAGATATTTCGAAAGTGAAACTGTTGGTATCCATAACCAGCCATGGACTGCAGGGTTTATATTACATTTAGCTATCCATTATCATAACACCGAAAACGTCGTTATATGCAAAATAGGATTTTGATCAAACATATCTCCATGAATTTGGATTCAAGTTATCTGCTAATCCATTTGCATACTAAACTAACCCAATTAACTAAAAAAAACCGTCCACAAATCGTCAACGATGCTAACAGATGTCGTGGTCCGGGCCGCCAATTAAAATTTCCTCTGACGTATCGGCGATCGCGCACGGCACGGGGCTAGGTCGCTGGATGCGTCTGGGCAGGTATACTTTGCAGTGGGGCTAGCATAAAATGTTGCGACGACGCGAGGCAAAACGAAGATTCTACCGTCCCCTCTCTAATTTAAACTACCCGAATCCATCCTGTATTCGTGTTTAGAAGGAGACAGATAATCGATGTCGCGCGCGGTTTCGGGGTTCTCGACCGCGCAATGAACAGATAAAACGCTGGTCGCAGGTCGCTTAACCCCTTGGCCACGACTTTGGTCTTAAGCGACCTGCGACCAGCGTTTTATCTGTTCATTGCGCGGTCGAGATGCGCAACGCACTGTGGTTAGTTGGGATCACTCGCAATGAACAGATAAAACGCTGGTCGCAGGTCGCTTAAGACCAAAGTCGTGGCCAAGGGGTTATAGCATTATTATAGTTTTAAGGTGCCTGATTTGCAATACAACTGTACCTAACTTCTGCCCAGTCGCGTCGCACGCGACTAAGCGAGCCCTGTCTCAGTCGCATTGTGCTTATTAGGAAGAGGAACGGTTTCCATACCACTATAAGCGTTCGCGTATCGTATGTGTAATAAGAACCATCTCGACAGACAAGACTTTCGATTAAAAGTGCACTGTCTGTGGCATCGTAGCTCCTAAATGGATGAACTGATTTAGTTACAGATTATTAAACTAACAACTCGTTTGCGTCGAGGATTAAATCTAAACTGTTGTGCAAATTTAGGTGCGGAACACTAAAAAGCCAGGCTATTACGCCTGGTGAACTATCCAGCCGGTTCGACTCCCTGTCGGGTCGTGAGGGGCAAGGACCGGGTTCGATGCACCGGCTGAATAGGTACACTTTGCTGTTACAGCGCACAGACTGCGCCGTGAGACAGTAAGGCAACGGACAACAAAGTTGAATATAGGCCCACAATATTAATAAATTGGATATCCATTGCGAACGTGTGAAGAGTAACAAGTTTACACCAGTCAATTATAAGGACTTAAGGGGCTCCACGCGCTTTTCGACTAGTTTTGATGAGTTTTGAGTTGATATCCCTCCGTCATTATAATAGATATATTTATGCCACAAACGTTAATCGGTTCTTCAATACTTTATCTAAATTCAAAATTCAAATTCAAAATTCAAATCATTTATTGCACTCATGTTAGTATACAGTTCTTAAATTCTCTCTACTTCTACCTATCTACTTTTTCTCTATTTCTATCTACTTTTGCAAGAGAGTTTTTTGGAAAAAAAATATGTTTATTTTTCTATGATTTATTCAAACATGGTCCAAAAAAGCTCTGTTTTCGATATAAGTATGTTGTTTATGCACTTTTATATATGAAATTTACATGTAACTGTTCCTTTTTGACGTTTCTAACAACCCAAGAGAGTTGTTTATGTTTAAGGCGACGTGAGCTCCAAAAACTGATTTTTAAAAAATCGTAGCTCTTGTTTGGATTATAATACGGCTGCCCTAAAATTAATTAGAAATCTTTTTCGAGGGAAATCAGCTTTTCGAATCCTGAGTTTTTGACTTTCGCTCGATAGAAAAAAATCACGAACATAGGTCTAAAATACACTTAAAAAAATCGTAACAAAGTATGCACAACAGCTAATCATATTAAAGTTGGTTTTAAAAATCGGCAATGTCATGTTGGAGGGAAATCAGCTATTACTTTTTTATTTATTAAAACGCACAAAAAATTAAAATTAAAAAAAACATGATATCCGCGCTTCCAAACACGCACTTCCATCTCGCTCACGCTTATGCTCAGTGAGAGGGAGAGAAGACCACGAACCTACATCCCCTTAACTAATTTTTACAAAAGTTACGTCCAAAAAACTGGTTTTTTGGCCTAAAACTGCTTAAGTTTAGTGCCATATATATCTCAAAAACTATGAGTTTTGAAGTAAATATGGGAAACGTTTTCGGTTAACCTCGTTGCTGTTAATACGGTAAGCCAAAAAACAGGAAAAAACGGACGGTAACAGATCGAAGGTCATTGGGAGCTGTGAGCCCCTTAAGTAAAGAGAGTAGAAGTAGCAGGAAGGTTAAATTATTTTATTCCAGGAGTTCCATATGCAAATTTTGGTTTATTCTGCCCTATACTGTCTTGGCATTGTACTCGAACCTTTAAGAGCACACATCTTTTAGTCATCTTGTTGCATTTTTCCCCAGAACGATTTTTAGTGCTCTGTACAGGGGCAGCGGGGTTTGACCGCACGATTTTTTATTTTGCTAAACTTGGGGTTAAACAAACAAACCGAAAACAGTATGGTAACACTTTTACAGTATGGTAGGACTTGATGGACACTGACTTGAACAGAATATTTAACTGAAACAATTTTTTTTCAACTAGAGGTTTGGGGTCCTCCTAAGATCTAAATATAACTGCAAAATATGGAACTCTGTTGACCCGTAAGCTTTATTCTCAGTCTTTACACTATTTGCACAGCGGTCGTGATCAACAGCAACATTGCCCGTAAGGTTACAATACGCGCCATACGTTTGCATCTCTGAAGTTAGTCTCAAGTCGCCCCCTGCCCACCAGTCGACCCTCTCGGACACCTGTTTTTTTTTATACAACCACGGTGGCAAACAAGCTTACGGCCTGCCTGATGTTAAGCTGGTACCTTAACCTATGGACACTTGTGAATCCAGAGAACACAAGCGCGTTGTCGACCCTTTATTCACTTGAGGATTCGCTGTGTTGGCACTGTTGGCAGATAGAGACATGCAGGTCTCTCAATCCCAACACAGCGCATCCTAGGGAGCACAGGGTGACCTCCGCGATGCTACTACTAGCTACCATCAGAGCATCGCAACTTACGTGGCGAGTATTTTACTGTTTCTTAAATGTTCACTGCGCTCATGATCGGTGAGCGGAGGATCAGGGATGCGTCGGGTCTTTTAAAAACGGATCGCAAATAAAACAAGAACTAAGTGAGGTACCTTGAACCCGGCCGAGGTTTGTGTTGACCCCCATGTTCAGAAGGGCCTATATCACTTGTACAGGTACGTACATGTCTATTCGGATCGACGTATTGCGATATTAAGGCCATTTAGGTGCTCTTATGAAGATTCTCACCTTATGGGTTGGACCGGAGCGCGCCTGAGCGCATTTTACTAGTTGCCAAAGGAATTTAACGCATCAATACAGACGTTACATTTCATATTTGAATGGACTTGACCCAGTCGGCTCATCGCGGACGTGGACGGCTGTGCTTGGCTGCTGACGCATCTGACCGGCTCCGTTTGGCTATTGCAGTAGGCACTCTTTTTAGACGCGGTTGACTACCGCCGGGTGCTCGTGCATCCATTGCGATGCGGCGACAGGCGGCCCGAATCCGATTCGTACATTACGCGAGCAATTCCTTGACCAATTATTGCCTTCTACAGGTAGGTTCAGGTCTCTTTCTTTAGCAAGTAAGTGTGAGACAACTATACTTTTGATGAGCATGAATTGCTCAAAAATTGCTCGTGTGAGAGACTATAGGAGTTCGTTAAAATAATGGTATATAGTTGGAATGACACAGCAATACCTTTTATTCTAACTACAGCAAGTTGGTGTGACAAATTGCATCGTTTGTTGGTGTGACGAATTGCAGCTTTAGGGCTCGGCGATGACTTCCGACTGTTAGGGTGAAGGGCTGTGCGAGCTGGTGAAGAACAAATACACCATTAGGAGGCGATGCACGAGTGTGACCAGCAATGCTACCTATTCGTAGGTAGATTTTTTCAAATTCAATTCAAATTCAAAAATAAAAAAAATAAAAAATAAGAATACAGTTTTCGGAATTAAAGGCTATACAGTTATACATGGCCTTAGGATATAGTCTTGACGTCCTTGTATTCAGCATGCAAGCAAGCACACAAAAAATATATCAAAAAAATATTCCTCACAACCTTGAACAGCTCTGCTGGAGACTCGCCTGAATAAATGCATCCGCCTGAATAATCCATACTAATATTATAAATGCGAAAGTGTGTCTGTCTGTCTGTCTGTCTGTCTGTCTGTCTGTCTGTCTGTTACCTCTTCACGCCTAAACCGCTGAACTGATTTAGATGAAATTTGGTATAAAGATAGTTTGAGTCCCGGGAAAGGACATAGGGTAGTTTTTATCCCGGAAATCGACCCCTAAGGGGATGAAATGGGGGGTGAAAATTTGTATGGAGCTACTAAAACCGCTGCACCGATTTGGATGAAATTTGGTATATAAATACTTTAAGTCCTGTGAAACGACATTGAATAGGTTTAATCCCGTAAATCATCCCCTAAGGGGGTGAAATGAGGGGGTGAAAATTTGGAGGTAACCAATTTTGATGAAATTTGGTTTGGAGATAGTTTAAATCCTAGAAAAGGACATAGGATAGTTTTTATCCTGGAAATCATCCCCTAAGGGGGTGAAATAAGGGGTGAAAATTTGGATGGAACCCATTTGAATACAATTTGGTTTAGAGATAGTTTGAGTCCTGGGAAAGGACATAGGGTAGTTTTTATCCCGGAAATCCACCCCTAAGGGGATGAAATTGGGGGTAAACATTTGTATGGAGCTACTTAAACCGCTGCACCGATTTGGATGAAATTTGGCATTTAAATAGTTTGAGTCCCGGGGAAGGACAAAGGATAGGTTTGTACCCGTAAATCATCCCCTAAGGGGGTGAAATGAGGGGGTGAAAATTTGGAGGTAACCAATTTTGATGAAATTTGGTTTGGAGATAGTTTAAATCCTAGGAAAGGACATAGGATAGTATTTATTTTGGAAGCCATCCCCTAAGGGGGTGAAATAAGAGGTGAAAATTCGGATGGAACCCATTTGAATACAATTTGGTTTAGATATAGTTTAAGTCCTCGAAAAGGACATATAGGGTAGTTTTTATCCCGGAAATCCATCCCTAAGGGGATGAAACTGGGGTTGAAAATTTGTATGGTGCTACTTAACCGCTGCACCGATTTGGATGAAACATATTAGGACTGTTTTAATTCCGGAAATCACCCCTAAGGAGGTGAAATGGGAGGTTGAACTTTGGATGGAACCCGTTTAGATGAAATTTGGTATAGAGATAGTTTGATTCACGGAGAATGACATTAGATAGTTTTGAAAATTTGGATAAATCCCATGGAGATGAAATTTGGTATAGTAGGAGTCCCAGGGAAGCACAATGCATAGTTTTTATCCCGAAAATCAGCTCCTGAGGGGGTGACATTAGGCGTGAAAATGTTGATGGAACCCATTTAGATGAAATTTGGTATAGAGATAGTTAGAGTCCTAGGGAAGGAAATAGAATATTTTTTATTTCGGAAATCATCCCCTAAGCGGGTGAAATGAGGGTGAAAATTTGGATGAACTCATTTAGATGAAATTTAGTTTAGAGATAGTTTAAGTCCTGGGAAAGGGCATAGGATAGTTTCAATTCCGGAAATCACCCCCTAAGGGAGTAAAATGGAGGATGAAACTTTTGATGGAACCCCTTTAAATGAAATTTGGTATAGAGATAGTTTAAGTCTCGGAGAATGAAAGCGGATAGTTTTTATCCCGAAAATAGTTCCCAAGGTAATGAAATAGGGGGTGAAAATTTGGATTAAACCCATTTAGATGAAATTTGGTATAGAGATAGTAAGAGTCCCAGGGAAGATGCATAGTTTTTATCCCGAAAATCATCTCCTGAGGGGGTTCTTAAAACTTTGTAGAAACATTACTTATTTGAGTACAAACAAAGTGCTTTCAGCGTTTTGGAAAATTCCACCCCTAAGAGGGTTAAAAAGGGCTGCAAAGTTTATATGGGGAAACTCTTTTTGGGATAGGAGCTTAAAAGTTTGTAGGACGATTAGTTATTGAAATACAAAAAAAAAGGATATTCAGCGTTTTAGTAAATTCCACTCCTAAGGGGGTTAAAAGTGGGTGCAACATTTGTGTGGAGGAAACATTTTTTTAGCCGATTTCCAATTTTGTAGAATGCTTACTAATTAAAAATAAAATTAAATACTTTCAGCATTTTAGAAACTTCGATCTTTAGGGGTTTATAAGAACGTTTGAATGAAGAAAATATTTTTTTAGCGAGGGACTTAAAACTTTGTAACATCGTTTTTTTTTTAATTCTCGGACGTATGGAGGTTGGTCTGTACACCCCTTTTCTTAAGGTGGTCACACACCATACAATTGGCAAATTTCCTAGATTCCGGGTCGTTGAGTGACCGCGGATATAAAAAAAAAAAGATGACAAGACATTCAGTTGGAAGGCATTGCGAAGGAGGAGTCGCTCTGAGAAAGAAAAACATGTAATCGTCAAACATCCGAGAGATTGGCCATCTTTTCTTTGAGAAAACGTTAGCTGACGACTACCGTAATGAGAGGTGCCTAGAAGAAAAGAAAAGTTGTGGATTCCCGGAGATCAGTGTCGGCACATGTAGACGTAATTTTTTGATCTCGAAGCAAATGGCTGTCGTTCTACTGAATCCGTCCGCTAGGCAAGCCTGACGTAAAAGCGCCTTAGCGTTTTATAACACCTATCAGGTAAGTCACCGGATACCGCGTTTTAACCTCCAAAATGCTGGCCTTAGAGGTCCCAACAAGGGCTTAAAAAAGCTAAACCTTCCATTTTCTTGTTACAGAGAGGTGCTCATTCGAGCCGCCAAGGCTGGATAACTAGAAATAAGTGCTAACTTTGGCCCTAAACGGTAAGTGTCATGTTTTCTTTAATCTTGTAAGCAAAATGGGGGCGTCAACCCGTTTTGTTAGTGAATGGAATGTGAACCTGTTTATTTCGAATTCCAGGGCTCCCGGGGACGGGCATGAAGCTCCGTGTCGTCCGGAACTGATATATGGCGTAAGGGTCCAGCTTGTGAAGGAGTCGCCGGTTTCGGCGGGTGACGTCACACATTCCTGGACGCCGTGCAGTGGCGTGATATGCGGGTAGCGGTGCGGATTTCCGGCCGGCGTTTCATTTAAGGCATGGTTCTGTAGGCCATGTGAAGGTACCGTACTTACCTTTTCGTTTACGTACACACACACACTTATCCTATACTTTAAAATTCCTATAAATTTGGTTATCAAGGTCCAAAGATCATACCTAGGTAAATTTTCACTGTTTTCTTTAATTTAAGAGATAACGTTAAGTTTGCCAGGGACGCCTGGGTTATTTTATAATATATTGGTGTGATTGTATAATTTAGAGATAAAGGAGCGTTAAAATCAATAAAATACATTAAAGGACCTAAACTTGTTTAATTACTGTCATTGAGTGTCTCCGTTTGTAAACTAATTCGTCCTAAGGCGCCCACTTATAAATATAAGGACGAAGTAACGTTTCTCACGGCTCGGGCCTAGTATTAATAATTCACGACCCTCTTTAATGCTCTCCGACTCAGGCCGGTTTGTTACAGTGGCGTACCCAACGTTGAGCGTGGGGAGACATTTAATGTTAGTAAACGAGCAATAATTGAACTTTGTAAAAATAAGTGTGTGTGTAGGTACTCTGGTGTGGAGAGGAAGTTGAAACTTTATAATAATTTCTAGACTGTTATGCTTTCACTGTCTACAATGACCCGAGTCTGGAGTTTGGTATGACTAAATACCTAATTCTTTAATCTTAGCATTCTAGACTTGCTAGGTCTATTCTAGACAGGTGAAATATTATAAAAAATTGTGAGTGACTTTTATAAATATCTTTAGCTACCTATTTTTAATATAAGCCAACTTACAGGCTGTATGTAATACTTCAATATTAAATTACATATCTCTAGTACATAATACTTACATATTATAGGCCAGGAGCCTACACATAATTGTCTTACTTGAAAATATAAATAATTGTTAATGACTATGGACCGTTCTAGTAAAATTCATTACCTCTTAAAAGAGGAGATCCAGTTTGAACTTGACACACTTCACATCACATACAATACTACCGTTTCGTGCGACACTTTAAATTTGTTGAGGCAGTCTCGCTCTTTGGTCCGGCGGGGTAGCTTGAAGCCTCCAACGGTGGTTCCGGCGGTGGACAATGCAGTGCTTCTTGCCACACGTCAGCGGAGGAGATAGCGGTGGCTGTCGATGCTGATTGGTCCGGAACTAACAGGTTGGTGGGAATGCACTCGAGTCGTTAAGTAGTTAATGATGATGTCTCTTAAAACTTTTTTTTTATTAACTTGTTAAGCTTTCTTATACTGTTGCTAACTTTTGTAATGTAGGCAACAGGCAGTAATTCTGATATACTGTATTTCTTTCTCTGTGATACCTACAGAGCTAAGTAGGTAAAAGGGGTCTTGGTTAATCTTGTGAAGATGCCCTGCGTTTTTGTTCTTTTGTGGTATATACTAGGATGATGGTCGGTCGTGTGTCACACCCTGTCTCTTGGTAGGTTTAAACCATGTTCTGTGCTATATTTAATTACGCTAGGGGTGTACATCTGTTACACTCCCGTAATCTGCTTTTTTATGATATTTGATTACGCTAGTGATGCATATACTTATACTGTGCTGCCGTAATTTAAATAACATACTCTCTTTGGGAAATTACGCTAGGGGTGTACGTCTGTTACACTCCCGTAATATGCTTCATATGTTATTTGATTACGCTAGTGGTGCATATACTTATGCTGCGCTGCCGTAATTTAAATGACATACTCTCTTTAGGTAATTACGCTAGGGGTGTACATCTGTTACACTCCCGTAACCTGCTTTTTATGATATTTGATTACGCTAGTGATGCATATACTTATACTGTGCTGCCGTAATTTAAATAACATACTCTCTTTGGGAAATTACGCTAGGGGTGTACGTCTGTTACACTCCCGTAATATGCTTCATATGTTATTTGATTACGCTAGTGGTGCATATACTTATACTGCGCTGCCGTAATTCAAATGACATACTCTCTTTAGGTAATTACGCTAGGGGTGTACTCCTGTTGCACCTCCGTAATCCACTTTTAATAATGTTTAATTGCGCTCGTGGTGCACCTTATACTGCACTGCCGCAATGTAAATAACTTGTATGGACGACCTGAGTGTCTCGGCGCCCATGTGTTTTGTTACTTTTCAGTTGTTCATGATTATTTATCAGTCAAAGAACCACATAAAACCCTGTTTATCGGGTTTGTTTTGTTTTAACTCTAGAATTATGGTTTCCAGTAATTCGAGCTGGCAACCTATATACTAGTATAATATAGGTAGGTAAGTCATTCATTAACTATAATGTAGGTCAAAGCGATCAGCTGTTACCGCGGCGGCCATCTTGTGCATGCGTCAAGAGGCCGTGGCTTTCGTTTATTATTTCGATATAGCATATGATGTTATCGTCCGGACTTGTAGGTATTTCTCGATGGTTTAAGATTGGTCCTGACTGTTGGTTTTTATTAAGGAATGGTTTTCAGAATAGAAAGTATACATTGCATATGTTCGGACTGCAGGCGTTTTAAGATGGTAGAACATTAGTCCTGACGGCAGGTTTTCCATGGTGTGAGAGTGACTAGAATGATGGTTGAAATAGTTATAGGTATAGTTTGTAGGATCCGGATCATTAGGTTAATGCTCGTTAGGTATATTTTATATGTCTAACAATGTTAGCGGGTAAGATTAGTTCTTTCTGGTAAATTAAGTTAGATGGTTCTATAAGTTAGTAGGTTAATTTCGGTCGCTTATGGTACTTTGCTAAGCGATGTGAGATAAAAACATATATTAAAGTTTTTATCTGTAACGCTCTGAAAGGGACACTCTGCTCTGAATCAGAGTGGGCCTCGCTTCTAGTTAGTGGTGTTAGGAGTGACGAGGTTGTATTTTTGCTATCTTTGTAAGGTTAAAGCGGTTGTCTGTGTGTCACGGCCCGCAAACTTTCTTTCAAGTTAATACACCCTGTTCTGTGTATAGTTTTTCTTACTCAGGTTTTTATGGTCGCGTGTCGCACCTCCTGAAGCTGGTTTTTTTTTTTTACGTTTTAAGATTTCCAAGTAAATGCAAGGAACTGTTTTACTTTCAGGTATCCTTAGCCGCTTGTGTAGTTCATAGGGAATATAGCGTTTACTATGTTAGTTTGTAAGACCAACGTTGGTGTAGAGAGGTATGATTTTAAACATTAGTTGAGAGGATGAAAGTTGTGCAGCTAGTATCTGGGTTTGGAATAGGGTAAAGGAGCGTAAAGGTGAGGTCTCCGACAAATAATTTTATTCCTAAATTTTGAGTAGTTTTAGAAATAAAATTATTTTCGCCAACAGGAGGGGTACTGTAACATCGTTTTTTTTTAATTCTCGGACGTATGGAGGTTGGTCTGTACACCCCTTTTCTTAAGGTGGTCACACACCATACAATTGGCAAATTTCCTAGATTCCGGGTCGTTGAGTGACCGCGGATATAAAAAAAAAAAGATGACAAGACATTCAGTTGGAAGGCATTGCGAAGGAGGAGTCGCTCTGAGAAAGAAAAACATGTAATCGTCAAACATCCGAGAGATTGGCCATCTTTTCTTTGAGAAAACGTTAGCTGACGACTACCGTAATGAGAGGTGCCTAGAAGAAAAGAAAAGTTGTGGATTCCCGGAGATCAGTGTCGGCACATGTAGACGTAATTTTTTGATCTCGAAGCAAATGGCTGTCGTTCTACTGAATCCGTCCGCTAGGCAAGCCTGACGTAAAAGCGCCTTAGCGTTTTATAACACCTATCAGGTAAGTCACCGGATACCGCGTTTTAACCTCCAAAATGCTGGCCTTAGAGGTCCCAACAAGGGCTTAAAAAAGCTAAACCTTCCATTTTCTTGTTACAGAGAGGTGCTCATTCGAGCCGCCAAGGCTGGATAACTAGAAATAAGTGCTAACTTTGGCCCTAAACGGTAAGTGTCATGTTTTCTTTAATCTTGTAAGCAAAATGGGGGCGTCAACCCGTTTTGTTAGTGAATGGAATGTGAACCTGTTTATTTCGAATTCCAGGGCTCCCGGGGACGGGCATGAAGCTCCGTGTCGTCCGGAACTGATATATGGCGTAAGGGTCCAGCTTGTGAAGGAGTCGCCGGTTTCGGCGGGTGACGTCACACATTCCTGGACGCCGTGCAGTGGCGTGATATGCGGGTAGCGGTGCGGATTTCCGGCCGGCGTTTCATTTAAGGCATGGTTCTGTAGGCCATGTGAAGGTACCGTACTTACCTTTTCGTTTACGTACACACACACACTTATCCTATACTTTAAAATTCCTATAAATTTGGTTATCAAGGTCCAAAGATCATACCTAGGTAAATTTTCACTGTTTTCTTTAATTTAAGAGATAACGTTAAGTTTGCCAGGGACGCCTGGGTTATTTTATAATATATTGGTGTGATTGTATAATTTAGAGATAAAGGAGCGTTAAAATCAATAAAATACATTAAAGGACCTAAACTTGTTTAATTACTGTCATTGAGTGTCTCCGTTTGTAAACTAATTCGTCCTAAGGCGCCCACTTATAAATATAAGGACGAAGTAACGTTTCTCACGGCTCGGGCCTAGTATTAATAATTCACGACCCTCTTTAATGCTCTCCGACTCAGGCCGGTTTGTTACAACTTTGTTGAAAGATTACTTATTACAATAAAAATCAAGTACTTTTAGCGTTTTGGAAAATTCGACCCCTAATGAGAATAAAAAGGGGTGCAAGGTTCGTATGGGAAACCCATTTTTTGAGCTAGAGACTTGATATTTTGTAGAAAAAATACTTATTGCAATAAAAAAACTTATTGTTTTCTTTTCAATTTTTCCCCGAAAAGCGTTAATTCAAAGGTTCAAAGTTTGTATGCAGACTATCAGAGCAAGAAAATTTTCAAGTATGAGAATTGTAACTTCGATCTTAGTATGTTTGTTAAAAGACTACAAAATTCATTTCAGCGTTTTTTGAAATTCATCCCCTAAAAGGTATATAAGGGTGTTCAAAGTTTGTATGGAGAGCAAAACATTTTTAAAGTAAAGGATTTGTAACTTCAGTTTTAGACTGTTTACTACAAGACTACAAAGCTAATTTCAATGATTTTAAAAATTAATTCCTTAAACAAACATTTAGACGATAACATGTTCTACGCGGACGAAGTCGCGGGCAACAGCTAGTTATATCTATATAAGCAATTAATCTGTACCAGATAATAATTTAATTACTCAACTGTAGACAATGAATATTATTTTTTTTATTTTTTTATTTAGAAACAAATGGTCTTAATATACACATTAATTAGCTAGAAGCTATACAGTAACAATATTACTAGACCTTCAGTTTCCTTATTTTTATTAAATTAAACAACTAAATTACTAGGTATAACCGTTATCATTACATACATTAGTACAGTTCTAATATTATACAGTATTACTCGTACATGTGATGCCTATGAGGCGTCATCGCTCTGCGATTGAGGCTTTGTTTTTTTTTCAATAAATAAAAAAAAAATGCACTGCTGCCGCTGGCTGCGGCCTCTGCTCTGAGTTGTGGCTGCTCCGCCGTTATGCGTTAGTGTAGTGCTAGTTTTTTTCGGAAGCGACTGCAATCTTAACTTACCACACGATGGGAAAAACTATACTCCTTTGGTTTGTCAAGAGACTGTTCAAAGTCAAACCGCCCAAAGGCCTCTTCATTTCATTTAATTTCATTTATTCCTTTATAAAACACTAGCGACTCACCCCGGCTTCGCACGGGATTATCTGTATTTTACATGCATGTATTATACATATAAACATTCCTCTCGAATAACTCTATCTAATAAAATAAACCGCATCAAAATCCGCTGCGTAGTTTTAAAGATCCAAGCATACATAGGGACAGACAGACAGCTTTGTTTTATACTATGTAGTGATGATAGTGATAGTAATCAAAATTCAAATTTCACTTGTTTTTGAACGACTGGTTTAGTGGTTGACGCTGCTTACGAAGCTTGCAGTCCTAGGTTCGAATCTCGGGCATCAGGAGGAACAAGAATATTTTAAGAAAAAGCCGGATAACTTTACCACGTAAATACCAAGGATTATATGAAAATCGCATTAAGTCTTAAGGTAAAATCCGTCTATATTAAGTCCCACTGGAAGTTGATTTTTGTTTTTCTCGCGTTCGAGTCGAGTCCGTTGTGGCAGGTGGCGAGTCGACTCACAGCATACACAGGGTGTGTATTTATAGACCAACCCTTTTGTTCATAAATCATTTTTTTTTTAATAGCCTATATTGTGACCCACTGCTGGGCAAAGGCCTCCCCTTTTTTCCGCCACTTGTCTCGATCCAGTGCTAGTGTTCGCCAAACTGTACAAAATAAATCATAAATCTTAACAAATTAAAATAAGTTTGTCCACACAAACAAAAATGTCAAAGTGACAGGTAAAAACGAACGGCATTTTAAATCAAAAGTGGTTTAATATACGTTTGTGAGTGAGGGCAAACATAATCATTAATATCCGGTAATTCTTTTCTTTCATTGTTTTTTTTTTGTTTTTATTTGGAAACAAAAAAAATACAGTTCTATTAACTTAATCTAAACTTGTTTACCTCTTTACCTATGTATAACTTTGATGCACTGAGACTTGCAGCGAGAACTGTAAAAACCTATTTTACCTATTATATCAATAACAGTTACATAGAGGTAACTATTTTTATTTAAACTAAATCATGCAACATTTGATTTATTTAATTGTAGTAGCATCTGTTTTGCTTATAAAACATGGTAATAAATGGAATCTACTCAGATTCAAACTGTTGTATTTCATCAAGTTTACCTTTAATAGCCAGGAGGGTCCAACATTTTTCAAGTTGCATTTTTCAGCACACCCTGTAGCGGCAAATTACCTTCGCCACGAGACTTGCTCGGATGCAATTAGCTCTAACACTGAAATTGCATTATTGGTGGCAGAAAAAGGAGCAACCTGTATATTGCAAAGTTGGGTACGTGGGCGCCTTTATAAAATTATGGTTCCAATTAAAATTGAGATAATATAGTCTCTAAAAACTCCATAAGTACTTACTGTACTATAAAACTACTATTTTCAAAATATCTGTGTATATAATTTTTTTTAAGCAGTAGTCGATATTTTTAAAAGGATATATTACAAGCTTTACATTAACTTGACCTGTTCGTATACTAGTATGTAGGTATGTAGATGTAGGTACCTAGACCTAGGTACTTAAGTAAGTTGTCCGTCAACATTTGCAATTCATTTTTCAATCACTTGCCGTTATCCGATTGAGCTGAAATTTTAGTTATTAGTATAGTTTGGATGACAATTTCATATTATAGTACCATTGAGCTGATCTGATGATGTAGACAGAAAATGGCCATGGGAATTCAATATTTAACTGACGTAACTCCATTGAGTTTAGCCTCGTTAGAATCATTGCAATGAGCAGTTGATGATGGTATACAGAAAAGTACAGTGAGCATAAAGTGTCTATATACCATGTATCTACTTATATATATGAAGTTTGTTTATTTGTCAAGGCTCACCCAGAACTCTTTAAAACCTATAAAGATACATGCAACTTCCGTACAATATACCCAATTCGTCTCGTTGGTCCTGCTCGTAAGACACAATTGTACAGCGAGAACGCATACTGTAATTCTATTGACATTTTTAATCGTTTGCATGATGACATCAAAGATTTGCCTATTGGACTATTCAAGCGTAAACTGAGGAGCTGGCTAGTACCAGAATATGTTTACTCTGTTGAAGAATATTTTGATTATTTTAAACATTGAACTTGACATTTATTATTGTGACTAGATTTGTAATGTAATTATGACATATTAGGTATATAATTGTAATTGTGACACTCCTAGGAATGAAGGTATTAAAGTGTTCATATTGAAAATGAATGAAAATAAAAAATATATTTATTTCCGAGAGAGAATTTCAAAAACAACATAGTGGCTAAGGTTCCACACTAGGCTGGGCCTGTCCCGTGGAAACCAACATTGACATTGTAAACATTAGGTTTTAAGTATTCTAAGTCGTATTTCTCGATATTTAAGTCTTTTTCCTATGTTAATTTTGCATGCCAGTTTCTGGTGGAATGTGTGAAACCTGATAATTTAATAAAGACTTTTGTACCACATTTTTATGTAATATAAAGATTTATATTTGTATTTATTTGTATGTATTAGTAAAAGCTTGAACAAAAATGTCATTTTTGACAGCAACGTATTGTAGTTCAGCCTAAGATAAAGATTTGTAATTAAAACAAGTTTCTGTCAAAAAAATCATTTTTGGTACAATCATTTATTGCCGACTGTTCTTTTCTGCATACCATCATCAACTACTCATTGAGACGATTCTAACGAGCCCAAACTCGATGTGGTTACGTCGTTTTTTTGCGGAGTTCCTATGGCCACCTTCCAGCTCCAGCATCAGATCAGCTCCAAGTCATCATAATATTGCATTGTCATGCGATATACATATGTCTCGGTGGTTTAGCTTAAATGGACTAGCGCTCAATGTCACCAAAACCCATTTTATACATTTCCATGTCGGGGGCCGCAAACCGAGGCCACTCAGAGTACAGGCTGATGGCATTTGCGTAGAACAAAAGGAAGCTACCATCTTCTTGGGATTTGGTATTGACCAAAAACTAACCTGGGAGACCCACGTTGACAAGCTGTGCGCTAGACTGGGTAGTGCATGTTTCGCACTGCGCCGTCTTGCGCGAGTCGTACCGCGGCACGTTGTAAGGGCGAGCTATTTCGCGACTATTCACGCACTGCTACAGTACGGTGCGGAGATGTGGGGGCGCGCCGCCGACTGGCAACGTATCTTCAGATGTCAAAAGAGGGCCGTGCGATCTGTGGTGCAGGTAATTTCATACCCTTAGGGAATGATTTTCGGGATAAAAACTATCTAATGTCATTCTTCGGGACTCAAACGACCTTTATACCAAATTTCATCTAAACGGGATTTATCCAAATTTTCACCCCCCATTTCACCCCCTTAGGGAGTGATTTCCGGAATTAAAATTATCCTATGTCCTTTCCCAGGACTCAAGCTATCTCTATACCAAATTGTATTAAAATGGGTTCCATCCGAATTTTTACCCCTAATTTCACCCACTTAGGGGATGATTTCTGGGGTAAAAACTATCCCATGTCCTTTCCCAGGACTTAACCTATATCTACACCAAATTTCATCAAAATAGATTTCATCCAAATTTTCACCCCTCCCCCTTTTCACCCCCTTAGGGGATGATTTCCGGGATAAAACCTATTATATGTCCTTCCCCGGGACTCAAACTATTTAGATACCAAATTTCATCTAAATCGGTGCAGCGGTTTAAGTAGCTCCATACAATTTTCCACCCCCAATTTCAGCCCCTCAGATATAAAAACTACCCTTTGTCTTTCCCCGAGGCTCAAACTATCTGTATACCAAATTTCATCTAAATCGGTTCAGCGGTTTAGGCGTGAAGAGGTAACAGACAGACAGACACACTTTCGCATTTATAATTAACTAGCTGTTGCCCGCGACTTCGTCCGCGTAGAACATGTTATCGTCTAAATGTTTGTTTAGGGAATTAATTTTTAAAATCATTGAAATTAGCTTTGTAGTCTTGTAGTAAACAGTCTAAAACTGAAGTTACAAATCCCTTACTTTAAAAATGTTTTGCTCTCCATACAAACTTTAAACACCCTTATAATACCTTTTAGGGGATGAATTTCAAAAAACGCTGAAATGAGTTTTGTAGTCTTTTAACAAACATACTAAGATCGAAGTTACAATTCTCATACTTAAAAATTTTCTTGCTCTGATAGTCTGCATACAAACTTTGAACCTTTGAATTAACGCTTTTCGGGGAAAAATTGAATAGAAAACACTAAGTTTTTTTATTGTAATAAGTATTTTTTCTACAAAATATCAAGTCTCTAGCTCAAAAAATGGGTTTCCCATACGAACCTTGCACCCCTTTTTATTCTCATTAGGGGTCGAATTTTTCAAAACGCTAAAAGTACTTGATTTTTATTGTAATAAGTAATCTTTCAACAAAGTTTTAAGTCCCTCGCTAAAAAAATATTTTCTTCATTCAAACGTTCTTATAAACCCCTAAAGATCGAAGTTTCTAAAATGCTGAAAGTATTTAATTTTATTTTTAATTAGTAAGCATTCTACAAAATTGTAAATCGGCTAAAAAAATGTTTCCTCCTCACAATAGTTGCACCCACTTTTAACCCCCTTAGGAGTGGAATTTACTAAAACGCTGAATATACTTTTTTTTGTATTTCAATAACTAATCGTCCTACAAACTGTTAGGCTCCTATCCCAAAAAGAGTTTCCCCATATAAACTTTGCAGCCCTTTTTAACCCTTTTAGGGGTGGAATTTTCCAAAACGCTGAAAGCACTTTGTTTGTACTCAAATAAGTAATGTTTCTACAAAGTTTTAAGAACCCCCTCAGGAGATGATTTTCGGGATAAAAACTATGCATCTTCCCTGGGACTCTTACTATATCTATACCAAATTTCATCTAAATGGGTTTTATCCAAATTTTCACCCCCTATTTCATTACCTTGGGAACTATTTTCGGGATAAAAACTATCCGCTTTCATTCTCCGAGACTTAAACTATCTCTATACCAAATTTCATCTAAACGGGTTCCATCAAAAGTTTCATCCTCCATTTCACTCCCTTAGGGGGTGATTTCCGGAATTGAAACTATCCTATGCCCTTTCCAAGGACTTAAACTATCTCTTAACTAAATTTCATCTAAATGAGTTCATCCAAATTTTCACCCCCATTTCACCCGCTTAGGGGAAGATTTCCGAAATAAAAAATATTCTATTTCCTTCCCTAGGACTCTAACTATCTCTATACCAAATTTCATCTAAATGGGTTCCATCAACATTTTCACGCCTAATGTCACCCCCTCAGGAGCTGATTTTCGGGATAAAAACTATGCATTGTGCTTCCCTGGGACTCCTACTATACCAAATTTCATCTCTATGGGATTTATCCAAATTTTCAAAACTATCTAATGTCATTCTCCGGGAATCAAACTATCTCTATACCAAATTTTATCTAAACGGGTTCCATCCAAAGTTCAACCCCCCCATTTCACCTCCTTAGGGGTGATTTCCGGAATTAAAACAGTCCCATGTTTCATCCAAATCGGTGCAGCGGTTAAGAAGCACCATACAAATTTTCAACCCCAGTTTCATCCCCTTAGGGGTGGATTTCCGGGATAAAAACTACCCTATATGTCCTTTCCCAGGACTCAAACTATATCTAAACCAAATTGTATTCAAATGGGTTCCATCCAAGTTTTCACCCCTAATTTCACCCCCTTAGGGGATGATTTCCGTAATAAAAATTATCCTTTGTCCTTTCCCAGGACCTAAACTATCTCTAAACCAAATTTTATCAAAATTGCTTACTTCTAAATTTTCACCCTCTCATTTAACCCCTTTAAGGGATGATTTCCGGATTCAAACTCAAACTATTTATGAACCAAATTACATCCAAATCAGTGCCGCGGTTTAATAAACTCGATATAAATGTTCACCCTCAATTTCACCCCCTTAGGGGTAGATTTCCGGGATAAAAACTACCCTATGTCCTTCCCCGGGACTCAAACTATCTCTTTACTAAATTGTATTGAAATGGGTTTCATCCGAATTTTCACCCCTGATTTCAACCCCTTAAGGGATGATTTTCGGGATAAGAACTATCCTATGTCCTTTCCCAGGATTTAAACTATCTCTGATACAAATTTCGTCAAAATTGGTTACGTCCAAATTTTCACCTCCTCATTTCACCCTCTATTTTACCCCCTTAGGGGATGATTTCCGGGATCAAACCTATCCTTTGTCCTTCCCCGGGACTCAAACTATTTAAATACTAAATTTCATCCAAATCATTGCAGCGGTTTAAGTAGCTCCATACAAATTTTCACCCCCCATTTCATCCCCTTAGGGGTGGATTTCCGGGATAAAAACTACTCTATGTCCTTTCATAGGACTCAAACTATATCTAAACCAAATTGTATTCAAATGGGTTCCATCCGAATTTTCACCCCTTATTTCACCCCCTTAGGGGATGACTTCCGAAATAAATACTACCCTATGTCCTTTCCTAGGATTAAAACTATCTCCAAACCAAATTTCATCAAAATTGGTTACCTCTAAATTTTCACCCCCTCATTTCACCCCCTAAGGGGATGATTTACGGGATCAAACCTATCCTGTGTCCTTCCCCGGGACTCAAACTATTTAAATGCCAAATTTCATCCAAATCGGTGCAGCGGTTTAAGTAGCTCCATACAAATTTTCACCCCCAATTTCATCCCCTTAGGGGTAGATTTCCGGGATAAAAACTACCCTATGTCCTTTCCCGGGACTCAAACTATCTCTATACCAAATTTCATCTAAATCGGTTCAGCGGTTTAGGCGTGAAGAGGTAACAGACAGACAGACAGACAGACAGACAGACAGACAGACAGACAGACACACTTTCGCATTTATAATATTAGTATGGAAGTATGGATATGGAAGTATGGATTATTAGTATGGATAGTATGGGTTCTTTCCGCTTGTCTTCCAAATAGAGGTGTAGCTGTAGGAGACTTACTTCAAAAGAAAGAAGAAACGAAAAACTCATTCAAATATCTCAAAAAATTACGAAGCTACAACCGTTTTAATGTCGCTTGTTAGAGTGAGAGAACGATCAGGGACCGTGACGTCACGATCCTCGAGCGTCATTGTAAAAAACAATCGTTTCATTATAAAGGTGCGTTTTGCGGACAAGAGACGCAACAAACCCCCTCTTAAAACTTTATACACTTATAACTTTGTGATTACCTATACGAGTATAGCCTCTTGCGTTGTTTTTTTTCGAGATAATACAACATTATGATTATTTTGTTTAATGTCTACATCCCTATTTTCGATAAGATAAGATAAAATAAGATTTCTTTATTGTCAGAACTGTGTACATTTAGTTGTTTTGGGTAAAATAAAGTCCAACAGCTTGCCCATTTCGGACGTACAATATTAAACTTAAAGCTAGTCAAACATATACTAAAACAATAACAACAATAGTATTTCCAAATAATTTTAACCATATTTCACACATAAAATATTAATTTAGATCTATCCGACATCCGTATTTTCTTTTAAACCACGAACTTCGGAATTCGAAAATATTCGGGTATCTCTATCTCTATCGCACTAACAAATGACAGGAATGCAGATATACGAACTTCGAGTTTCGGTTTTCGTGGTTTGGCTGAATACGCAAAGAGCGCGCCCGCGTGCCATTCAAAAAAACCAAGTTTATAGTGTTCGAATTTGTTGTTACATTTGTAGAAATTACGCCTTAATTCGACATTTGCGCATATAAGTTCGCATATCAAAATCGATTAATTTTATATTTGCTTGGTACCTATGTGTCTCGTCAATGTACTCGTATATCGTAGACGGGATTAAAATTATTAATAGGTGAAAGAAAGGCAAAGAAATTCCGCCATTTTGTCCGTAGTATTTCTTATTAGTCTGTGATTTTGACGTTTCTTTTAGCTGACAGATGTGGCGGCGATATACTTTAAGAATAATAAATGAAAATTAAATGAAGTCGTATATTACGGAAAATAAATTAATTGTCGCAGTCGGATAAAACATATCCTAATTTACTGCTGGAATAATAATGTACCTATATAAAATGTTTTATATTTTTCCGTCCATGGGATGCTGAGAACATTCGTACCACAGAAAGCTTAGTTTCAAACTGGCTGATTCTTTTTTTAATTTAGAGATTTATTATAAGTGGAGATTATCTAAAAAATAAAATTTATTTGTAGTTAGTTTTTGGCATGAAGTACCAAAGCTAATAATTTGAATTTAATATATGTAGTAGGTCTATAGATGGGCAATTTATGAAATAAAAACTGTAGGTGCCGCTACACCAGAACACCAAAAAAAAAAATATTAGTTTCCATTATTTTGACATATATTTGTACTAAAGTTTCAGGCAATATTTTTTGTAGTGATGGGTTTTATTATGTTGTATAGTTAACCAAAAAATCAAATTAATCGCAAAGACCGAATTCAAGATATAAATTAAAAAGTGAAAAAAAACAAACCGCCATATTACGAAAACTGACAAGTGTGCATGGCTCTTATTTGGGGAACAGACCTTTGCCTACAAGGAGTATCTAAAAATGAAATTACTAGAAAATTTTACAGAAAGGCAAATTTTGTATAGAAACACTGCTATAGCCTTTGACCCAAGAAGAATATTTAAAGAAAAAAATAAAACAAACGGGGTGAGCTAAATAAAAGCTTGTAAAAACAATCGCCCTTTTATGACGGATGAGAGGTCGAAGGCAACAACATAAAAATACAAACTCATTACACACAACATAGCCGTCCATCGCCAGGCAAGCAGATCATACTCCCGAGTATGATCTGCTTGCCTCGAAAATCAGTCAGAGCACTCGGTGCAGCGAGTTCCTGTGCGACACAGTGCAAACCGGTGGCACTTGCAATAGTACTACAGTCAAGGGTGAACGAATCCGTACGTATAAGGGTCATTGTCAGATTTAGGTTCTCGTCTTTTCGGTGGACATTGCCAAAGTTAAGGGCTATAAAGCCTAATTTTTGGTTGAACTCTGAATCCGCATAAACGGCGTTGCCCCTTCTTTAATTATATGTGATAAAAACATATTATATGTGAGCGTAAAGCCCTTAACTATTGACCACCGGAAAGATGATTTTTGTTTTTGTTATTTATTTATCGTATGGCGGTTACACACTGGTACATAGTTACGAGTATATGTCTTCGTATTGATGTCGCTGATAGAGTTCCAGTGTGCGCTGCGAGGTTCAGAAGGAACAGTGCAGCTGCCGAGTTTGTTGTTCTTTTAGCACCACCCGGAGGTCACGTGTAGGGTTTCTAGGGTTATTCCTACGGACGTAGAACAACAACGACCTTTGTTTTTGTGACTGAGAATGACCCATAAGGACATACATATATGTACAGGACTCTTTCTATTGTCAATGTCATAAAGGCGTGTACAGATATGTAATTATTTATACACGATGATTTTTAATCCGTGAACAGGAGTGGGAAAATATTAAAATTTAGCCTAAATTAAACTTATTCGGCGAGGTCTGGCGTTATTTCTTCACTGTTTAATTAATTAAAAGTGAAAACATAGTTAAAACAAGTAACCATTGAATACATGGTCATCCTACAGTATAATAAAGTTTAACTACGATACGTCAAGTGTGTGTAGTATGGCGGGAAATTTGACGAATCTCAAGGACAGGGTTTACTCATAAATCGTCAATTGCTAATAAGTTTGTAAAGAGGTTACAAACTCATTAAAACCGATAAGGTAGTAGAGTGACAAGGATTTTAGGATAAAATTTAACTCAAAATTAAAATTATGATTAAAAAAAACAAGTTTGTTTCCACGTAATTACTACTTTAACGTAATCCCCATCAATTACTGAGAAAAATGGTTCCTTTTCACGGATTAAAAATCATCGTGTATACGCATTCGTTCACTCGCGACAAAATCAAAGAGAATAATAGCTATTATTATTGAGTCGGCACCTTTTCGCAGCTATGTCGTGACAATCAATTTAAATAGTTGTATTATTAGTAGGTATAATTTTCGTCTATAAGTTTATGAAGTTTATGAAAAAGAATAGCCTCACTTTTAAGGCGAGTGCGAGGCAGCAACAACAGCCTTCTGAAGGAGCTGGCAGAGCGTCTCAACTGTCTGCTTACCATATAGGTACTGGTCGCAGGTGGTTATTGGGAAGGCCAAATAAATAATAAATTTTGTTAAATAACGTACTAACATAGTTATAATTTAGTTATTGTTATTTTATATTTTTTGTACTTACTAACTAACTAACGCTTACTAACTCTCTATGGATCGTATCTGGTCTGAAATAAACGATTTTTATTTTTATTTATTTTATATACCTTTTATCACTGATATAATATATCTTCTGTTCTGTGTTATCACTTTGTGCTCTAAGTTTTTGTAAGTATATCTATCTATTATAGTAGCACAAAATACTTCCCATTATTTACTCACTCCACAAACATTCGGATCTCTAAAAAAGCCAAACTCCAAGGATCAGCCGTCTTTATCAGAAACGTCATATTCGAACCAAAGTTGCTCGAGAAGTGTTTTTCTTAAACCAAATGAAAAGTTTGCAACTTGAAAATGAAATATAGCCGTGTTTTTGCCCGGAATAGAAAATTGAAGCCATCCTTTATAGGGGATAGTTGGTGATTTTTTCGTAAAATGGGTTGTTTTTAATAGTGATTTATGGATAGGAATGGAACGGAAATAATAGTTTGGTTAGTTTTAAGACTGGTATTTTTCGATGTCTTAAGAAAGTCCGGTAATTTTGTACGAAAAATAACTTAATCCGCTCTGTGACCCGGAATGGGTCTTGGCCTGCGGTACGAGTT
This sequence comes from Epinotia brunnichana, assembly GCA_963854355.1. Classification (NCBI taxonomy): domain Eukaryota; kingdom Metazoa; phylum Arthropoda; class Insecta; order Lepidoptera; family Tortricidae; genus Epinotia; species Epinotia brunnichana. The sequence continues at coordinate 27,060,889 of OY977950.1, read as the reverse complement.
GGCGCCAGCGGGCCGAGTTTCAACACTTTCACTGCCAATAACCTGCCTAGGGACGCTCTGTTTGTTGGCGCTTTCCTCTACTTAGCTGAAAACCACGGGGTTTTTACCACCCATTTTTACCAGTGGTTTCTTAATCGTATGGCATACATAAATTGGCCTTTGAGTTTGTTACCCTTTAGTACCACCCAGGGGACACGTGCAGGGTTGTGGTAGGTAGCTCCTGCGGACGCAAGTGACAGTTGTCCTTGTCCCCCATTTGTCAAGTGGCAACTCGACTATTAGAGGTTCTTAAGCTGCCCGAAGCCCTCTAACTCGGCTTAACGACTACTGTCATAGACAGTAGCCGGGATCAACTGCTAAGCGTGCCTACCAAAGCTCGGAAGCGCTCATTACAAGCTTTATATTAACTTGCCCTGTTCGTATGTATGTAAGTATGTAAGTTGTCCGTCAAAATTTGCAATCCATTTTTCAGTCACTTCCCGTTATCTAAATGAGCTGAAATTTTGCAAGCATATATGTATATTGCATGACAATGCAATATTATGATGACTTGGAGCTGATCTGATGCTGAAGCTGGAAGGTGGTCATAGGAACTCCGCAATAAAACGACACAACCCCATCGAGTTTGGGCTCGTTAGAATCCTCTCAATGAGTACTTGATGATGGTATGCAGAAAAGTACAGTCGGCAGTAAAAGCTTGTACCTATAATGATTTTTTAGACAGAAACTTATTTATAGTAACCACTCAAACAGGCGGTGACCCATCCAAAGACTGACCACTGCCATCTTTGCTTTACCTGCGTTATCGTTTGCGATTCGCAGGCGCCGCTAGGCTATGAACGCTTCAAAAAGTAACAGTGGTAAAAGAAGGGAAAAATATTCATATAATAATAACCCAAACCTCGGCAAATCGTTGGCAATGAATGTGTGAAATAAATTACACAAAAAATGTACTTCACTCAAAAATTTCATACTTTACTCAATAAAACTATAGCCTTTTATCCAAAATTGGTTAACTGCACTCCAAAACGCACCCGATAGCCGTTTCGAGCTTTCAAGCTTAAAACGCAAAGCTTTTTCACTTGCCCAAAGTTCAATTAGCTTATTCAGAAATTTGATTGCAAAGTTCTAGAACAAAAGTTTAAGAAGCTTAAAGCTCCTCCTAGAAGTTTTATTCGCCGGTCGCTTCGCTTTTAGATATCGATTCCGGTGGCTCTTGTTAGTTTTTCATTTGTTAACAGTTACTAAGGGTAAAGGGTACGTTTCAAGGGTGCGTTGCGGTTATTATTACGTAAAAATATATTAAGAAAAAACTATTGGGAGACACATATTTAGACAAATCGACATAGACCTTAGTTAGGCTCAGTTTGAGAGATTCGTTTGCATTTCAATTTGATTGTATGTAGTACATTTGTTTTCTAAAGTATATACAAGATGATAAATATGATAATTATCATAACTAAGTTAAATTAAAACTAACTGAAATCTAAAAAAAAGACCTTCGAGGCATTGTACCGAGGATGCTGGCGGCACTTCCTCGCTGACTTGCAAAGCTGATGCGTTGCGCTAGAAAGCCGCCAGCTCTTCGGTCGCCAGTTACATCAACATTGAATATGAAGTGATTCGGGTACGTTTGAAGTCGGTTTAAACTTTGTTTTAAAAGTAAATTATGGTATAATGAAATTTTAATCATACATTCGGTGCTGAAATCGCAGAGAGCACAAATATGTGCTAACAACTCTATTGCGAAGGTGTTAGAGTACATGTTCAGATATTTTTCATTTGTTTCGGAATAAAAAGTATCCTATCCCCATGAGACTTGGCATGAAAAAACACAATCAAATTTGAAACTAGCAATTTGGACAGTAGTTTTGAATTTTATCTGTTCTATATCAAACCTCATGACCTGGTTAAGGTCGCGGAGTCCGCTGGATGCGGGTGGCGCAGGACCGGCCATTGTGGCACTCTTTGGGGGAGGCCTATGCCCAGCAGTGGACGTCTTTCAGCTGATATGATAATGATGAAATGAAACGAAAGAAAACGATGCCTGCCTGTAACTAGGATACTAGGAAGGTTAAAAATAGGACTAGGTAGCTTATATTACATTGATCATATTTGGATCTTTTTAGGGTTCCGTACTCAAAGAGTAAAACGGGAGCCTATTACTAAGACTTCGCTGTCCGTCCGTCCGTCCGTCCGTCCATCCATCTGTCTGTCACCAGGCTGTATCTCAAGAACCGTGATAGCTAGAGAGTTGAAATTTTCACAGCTTATGTATTTCTGTTGCCGCTATAACAACAAATAGTAAAAACAAACTAAAATATTTTTTTAAGGGGGGCTCCAATACAACAAACGTGATTTTTTTGCTGTTTTTATAGCTAATGGCAAGGAACCCTTCGTGCGCAAGTCCAACTCGCACTTGGCCGGTTTTTTTTATAATGTTCTTAATGGGACTAGCTGCTACCACGGCTTCGCACGCGAATTGCAAAGAAAGCAGGCAAACGCGCGGTATAAAATATATATAGCCTATAAGCATCCAGAGAGGTAGGGCACAGCGGAATGTCATCTCGCTCGTATGTGCAGCAGCCCAACTGGGGAAGTACCTCCCCTCCACCTTACAGAAGACTGCGGCCATAATAGCACCACTGCTTTGAAGTGCTGCTATAGTTATTTTTGCATGCTATGATGCATGTGCTGTTGTGTTCCTGGTGGTGAGTAAGGTCGCCAGAGCTCACAAGGATGCGCTGTGTTGGGAGTGAGGGACCTCCATGTCTCTATCTGCCAACACAGCGGATCCTCAAATGAATAGAGGATCGGCAACGCGCTTATGATTCTTCTGGAGTCACAAGTGTCCATAGGCGACGGTACCAGCTTAACATCAGGCAGGCCGTAAGCTTGTTTGCCACCGTCGTTATATATAAAAAAAAACCCGAAACTCCATTCTAAACACAGGTGAAATAATTTTCGAATTCAGTTATGCGGTTCCGAAGAGTACCTACCACAGATGTATGAATATAAGGAGATCGGACATGCCAGCCGATTTGTATATTTAGTACGCCTGTCGCAAGTTCATAAACTCACACAAAGCACAAGTAATTGACAAGAAATAGCACGCACACATCTAAAGCACACACACTTGTATACCTACTACTTATCTTATTGGACAATACACGCACATCATATCAGGCATTTTGGGAAGAAACGTAATATTCTCTGAGATCAGCACGCGTGCACACGCGGTAACAGCGGATGGTGAACTAGTGGCAGACTATGCCCATTGAGCTAACAACTGCGACGTGGCCGCCGGTGGCTTCTCCTTTTCTAGTATTCTATGTTCTGAGGTACCTACCCATTACATACAAACTTAAAAACGTATAAACTTACAAAATAAGAATATTACTCTTTTTATTAATATACTTTTTGGATGTGTCACAACATCCTTGTGCACATACACGATAATGTGTAAAAATCGTGATAGTTTAAATCAATGTACATAACTACGTGTTATGAAATGCAACTGTTACCAACCCAAATTACCCAAGTTGGCAACTTCATCTTTAAAATTACCAAACCTTTTATTTAATATTCAATTGATCCCCATATTCTTAAAGGCCCATCGGCACCGAGTACTAACCGATCGTTTAGCAATCCACGATTACCAAACCGATATTATCTTAGTACGATTAATGGTAGGGCCTTTATCCAATGTCTATACCGTCACACTGTCAAAACATCATATCTACCAACACTTGGCAATCCAATCTCAACTTTAAAATCAGTTAAAACTGTTCAATTTCCAACCAGAACACGCCGCTTGTCACATATGTGGAGACTGCAGTGTGTTTTAGATTGTAATGGCTTGATTTTAAGGTTGGCTTTAGTTTGTAGGGTATGTTTTCTAAATAATAGGCTATGTGCAGAGTCAGTTGTAAGTCCTCCGGGGACAATAGGTAGGTCTGCAACCGATATTTCTCTGCAACGAGACAATTTAAGGAATAACTGGAAATAAATGCATCAGTGTGGACGCGTCATTAAGGTGTCTGAGAGAATACATCATGTGAATAGACTGCTTGCTTTAACATCTAAATCAAAATCCATGCAAGCAACTTTTGAGTGTAGCTACCATTTTGGTAAAATACTTCAAATGATCTCCTGTAAAAAAATACTTTTGAGCCTGTCATCTTATGTTTTTTGAATGTTTGTAACACAATCAATACACACATCATCTTTAAAATAATCCTGTTCATTAACCCAGAAAACTAATCTAACATATTCAAAATAACCAAAATATGTAGTATTTTGGTGCCCTGGTGATGAGGCCAGTTAGATAGCCTTAATACGACTATAATGTAGCGATGATACATAGTTGCGGTTCAATAATTTAATATAGATTATGTTTCATCTAAAATCTAGGCAGTAATCAGGTTAAAAATGGATTCGTGGTAGAATGCTCGCGATCCCACTGCGCCCCCATAGACTCCGTTCGCCTTCTCTTTAAATAGAGTTGGCTGCAGGGTGAGAGTCCCACATACCCCCCATTATAGCTTACCCTAGGCTGGGGGGATGCGTAAGAGCATTTCCATCCCGTCAAAAAAAAGGGTAAAAATGTATGAAAATTTTATTTTACCAAATCACGTTACCCTAGAAACATTGTCTATGAAGCTTCCCTCAGAGGGGCCCACAGACAAGGATGAAGGGTTAATTTTCTTTTTTGGCGACAAATATAGGTACTATTTAATTTGGAAATAGACAGTCGATAGCTATTAAGAAGCTGGTTAAGCCTGTACCACATAATAATTTAGCTAGCCCCTTAGTATAATTCAAATAATAAACCCACATCCACCCAATGATAGACAGCATCATCATCACCCATCTGGCAGTCACTATTAAATATTAACCACGTACATCTCTTAGACATCCCTTCATATCAATTGGGAACAAAACTGCATAATTAAACAGTGTTAAATACTCGCCGAAATATCCTCCCGGGCACCCGTCAGTCCGTAATAAAAAGTCGAGACAAGTATGGATGGCCTCAGGCGGCTTGCCTTACAACGACTCCATGAATAATTCTACTTTACGGCCGGGATAGGGATGAGTATTTTGTACTTGGTATTTATACTCGTCAAAAGATAAGCGTCGGTTCGTAAATAGAGTAAAACTAAGTTTAAAATAAATGTGCCTCAACTTATTTACCTACACGTTTCATGTGTATAGAATAAAATATATATTCAATTCAAATTATTTATTTCAGACCATGTACATAGTGTTAGTATACATTTGCTTATCATAAGTTGTTAAATCTAATATCATAATATATTATAAACTGAGCCTCTCATGTGCACCGAGTCCCAGTGCTTCCACAAAGCGCAGGACTCCAGCACCAGGCGCACGTGGGCTGTTGGAGCTGTCATGCACGCGGCGCATCAGGGAGGCGGTTCTCTTGCGTTTTATCGCACTGAAGCAATCAGTACGTACCTCCGCAAACATACCTGATGCTCTACAAAAGCGGGGCAGCCCCAACATCATCCTGAAACCGTTATAATATTGGATGCGCAGGGCATTGAACGACTTCTTAGTATAATTTGTCCACAGGCTGCACGTGTAAAAGGTCTGACAAAATGCCTTAAACAGCGTTGTATTGACATTCCAATCACAATGCGCAAACATAATATAACACCGTATGGCCAATGCCCTGCGCTCCGTTTCTATGTCCGCGTCATCTTGGAGATTGCCGGTCACCCAATGTCCAAGGTACTTAAAGCGAGTAGTGACTCGCTTTAAGAGAGAAGAGTGCTTCTGAGAGGAGCTCCACTCAAGAAAAGGGGAGGGAGTGAGTCAAACGCCTTGTTACCTGCTTTAAATACTAGCAGCTCGCCTTCCTGGTCTTGTACCTCAGACCATGGACGACTGCGTACTCTTCACACACCTTCAATAACTTGACGAGCGCACTGGTCGACGGGCACAGCAGCACCATATTACAAACATTACTTTAAAATTAACAATGCTATATTATTATTATTACAAACATTACACTTTCTAAAATGTTGTATTCTGATTCTGACAAACTTACTGTCTAAAGTCGTAGTACAAAAAATATTTCCTTTCACACATTGAAATATATTATATCAGATTTTGTGGGAGAGTTTATTATGGATGCAGAAGAACAATAATGATATACCTACGTGGTTTTATCATAATTATGCCAAAAAGATTAAAATCAACCAAGTTATACAAAAAAACTTTATGAGACTTATAAGTCGTTTCTTAAACCAACTTCAACATATAGTATCCTGACGGACTTTTTTTTTTATTTATTTCTTACTCAACAAAAATTACGATAAACTTAATCTAAATCTTCGCCAAACTGCATAACAGTTTGTTGGCGAATATACACTCTTTATAATTATGTTTTGGTATCTATATTAGGTGTACAATCTACATATGGTTTTATTTTTTATGCTTATTATTAGCGGTAACAAGGAATAGCAAGTGATGTAAACATGTAAACAAGTATTTCATCATAATTACCTACAGGCTGAGCTGTCCTACCCTCAATGACCAAAAACTTGTTTACATTTCCACTCACTTCGATTGGATCTCCTAATGACTATGTAATTTTTATTTTATATTCCTAATTGAAGTAACTATCTAACTACCAATTTTTTAAAAGGAAGGCATCCATTAAACATATTTTCAATTTAGATTTAAATATATGTATACTTTTGCAGTCGTCCTCCGCAATGATATTATTAAATATACGTGGAACGAGGTACTTTCTCGTTCTTTGAATGAACCAATATCTCCACGTAATTAACGTTGTTTTCATTTATTTATTTATTATGAAACAAACATTCATACAAAGATATTCGTACAAGCTATCTTATTAATAAACAGACCTATAGTTTCCAATATATTCCAATATGTTTTCATGTTTTAGTCGTCTTAATAAATTTTAATTGTAAGTAAACAAGCGAATATATTCGTCTGTGTCTGTTGTAACTGTTGCAAGCTCTTCAGTAAGTTCCTTATCATAAGGTATCCTTAGTATTTTTCATACACTTTTTCGCTGGTTCTGAAAACTTTACCTCCGACAATAAGTGGCAGTGTTGTTTCGGGTAATTCTCAGTCTCAACCATATATTATCTAGGAATTTCTATACTGTACTTATATTTCCAAAAGTATTTTTTATCGAGTCGCTTGTGTACCTGGTAATAAGTACTTAACCATCATGTTCGTAAGATTCTTAAGAATTTGCCATGAAAACAACCATGACACGAAGAAGGAATTTCGTACGAGTATTTTACCTAGTATTCTTCAAAGTGCCCAGTATATTGTCTCAACGTTATTCAGAATGATACATCGAAATAGGGTTGTCATGTTTGTCTGTTGATTTGGGGCGTTTAGACCCGATCGGCCGATACCGAAATGTCTGGAGATGAAATTATATTTAGGATACTTTTGTATTGTTTACTTTTTGCAAATATTTTTTCCTGTATACTGGAATAATAAATTTCGGATCAAAGGGTTTACTTGAAGGTAAAACTAGTAAGTAGATCTCAATCAATGAAACTCGTGTATATTTGGGTCAAATATACCCATACATTTCAATATAAAACTTTCTCTTTTACTTAGTAAGGTGAACCTTATTCGCAATGAATGCGGAGTTCACACTGTTTTCTTGTATAAAGAATATACAGCCAAACTTATTATTTAAGTAATTTTGTGTGGAATCATATTGTCACAAGTGTCCATAGGCGACGGTACCAGCTTAACATCAGGCAGGCCGTAAGCTAGTTTGCCACCGTCGTAGTTTAAAAAAAAAATCAACATTTACTTAATCAGTTTTTTTTCTTCATAGACTTTAATTTCATAAAGCAACCATAAAGTATTAGTAACCTTCCTTAATAGTTTAGTTTAGTAAATAAATAAATAATAAATATTACGGGACAATCTTACACAAATCAACCTAGACCCACGGTAAGCTCAGTAAGGCTTGTGTTGTAGTATGCGTAAACCTATTATACAATGAATTACAATTCAAAAGTGGCTACACCCTTGTTTTGTCCGATCCAATATTTTTGTAATGGACAATCGTAGCGTGCAGCAAAGGCCTTTAAAAAGGCAAAACGATCTTTTTCCGCATTCTCGTCTGGCAACTGTCCTGTAATAAGATGCAAAGAAAACCTAAACATAGATGTTCAAACTCATGATAATATTATGGTCGTGATATTTTTTTTTATTTTTTTTTTATTTATATGTTCAAATTACATCTTACAAAACATATATATTCTCGCCAAACTGTTACGTTTGATGGCGAGACGCGCTCAGTTTTTATACAACTTAACCTATTAAACTCATCTTATATAAAATAAAGTTTCATGCCTAAAGTAACTAAAGAAAATAAATATACCAATTTCTGCAAGTATACATATATCTACATACCACATACACATCCATATGTGATAAGTCGAGAGTGTGTTCTCGTCTCATCACACATGCACACATATTATTAAGCTTATAATACTTTTACTTCAACTTGCTAAGACTTCGACTTTTACAAAAAGCAGACTGTCATTTCACTCATATTCAGAACAATCTAACAGGGGACGTTGTACTTGTAAGAGATAAAGGTTTAAGAAATTAATACAAATAATTAATAAATAATTATATGCAGACAAACTTACACAAATCGACCAAGTCCCAAGCGTGATCGGCGGCGAATGTTAGATTTTTGTTTCCTGCACAAGGTAGGTAGTTAATGGGCAAATAAAATGCTGCAATCTATTAGAGAGAGTCTCGTTAACAGCTCCTCACAATTACCCTCGGCGCCCTATAACAAAACCTTTCGCTATACCATTCAGCAGGACTAACCTTGGCTTGCAGTCTCCTATGGTGAGAATTTGCTCGAGTTTAAACGACTTTGTCAGCCAAAATAAATCTATCGACATCTTCCACGACCGTCTACCTAATAAGTTTAAATCGGCATCATTGCCAAAACTAAAATAATTATGTCACCGTTATTAGTTTTATAGATATTTACATATAGGTACATTCTGTTATTACCTATAAGTTAAGTAGTTTAGTTCATATTTTGTATTGTATAAGCTATTTATACATTTTATTGATCTCACTGCAACATGCGTAGCCAATGTCATGTCATGCACTTCCGTAATTGTTGTTTATATCAGAAATAAATACCTCCTAATATTAGTATATTAGGAGGTATTTCTGAATGCTTTAAGTGAATTGTAATATATATGATGTGGATGTACTTAATTAATAAATAAAATAAAATAAGCAAAGCTTGTACTATGGGCACTAGATGACGATAAATATACTTATATGGATAAATAAATACGTAAATACATAGAAAACATCCATGACTCAGGAACAAATATTCGTGCTCATCACACAAATAAATGCCCTTACCGGGATAAGAACCCTGACCTCTAGCTTCGTAGGAAGGGTCACTACCAACTAGGATAAACCGGTCCTCGATACATTGCAAGTTAAGTAAAAATAAAACCTTAAAAAAAACCGCTGTCCTTTGCATGACTTTGTCTTTATGGCATCAACAAAAAACACACTTATATGTCTTCCCGGATGTGCCACAAAGATAGTAATTTTATTGCATGCTATAAAATTAACGTTTTGCCTATACCGGGTAGCAACGAACAAGGACTTAGCACGAGCAAGGACCTTTTATAACAACTGCAACTCTGTAGTCTTACGCGGATAGGATATATAATTATAAATATTTCATTTCACAGGACTCAAACTATCTCCATACAAAAAATCTGTGGTCTAAACCTAAGAACAACACAAATCTAGACAATTAACATTAAAATGTACGGGTAATGGACTTGGGTGTACCCTCCATGTTTTTATCGACTTTTGTAAGGTAGTGAAATATTGTAAACCCATATCTCTGTTGACAACTTGCTGGGACGACAGTTATCTGCGACCATGACCGGTGCAACCCGTGTCGAAACTCCAGAAATAAAGGTAAATAAATATCGCGCTAGACCCGTGTAAAACAGTATTTCAAATATGTGTACATACCACGAGAGTTTAAAGTGTTATATTATAAACCTAAGAAGTCCAGAAATAGGATGGATAATTTTCTTTGGATTACTAATATAATAATATCAATGCCACGCGCTTTTGACAGTACAGCGTCTTGCGAGTGCAGTACAATAATGCATTCAGAGTGCTGATGGGGCTGCCTCGTTGCTGCATCGCGTCGGCTATGTTCGCGGAGGCGCGCGTGGAGCTTCTCTGCCATAATACGTAAAAAAGCCGCATCGCTGCTCAATAGGGTAAGGGTCAGCACCAACAGCATTCTGGCAATGTTTGCAGGCAGGTTGGATGGTGCCTACCTAAACCATTGCAGTGCACTGCATGTAATGGGAAATAATGTCTACTAACACTTTAGATGTAAGATGAAATTTACCTACTAACCCTGACATTTTTATTTTTTATGGTCTGTGTATAGTATTTAAGTGTATGTATGATCCAAGTTGGTTGAATAAATAAATGAATTAATTAATTAATAACAGATGTCCACAATAAGTACAACTTAGGAAAATTTAAAAACCCCTGACATTTTCATTTCAAAGTTCAATATCTCAAAAACGGCTTAACTGATTTTGTAAAAACGTAGCTAAGTTACCACCAATTCGATCACGTCGGCTTTCGGATAAAAAAACCGCATTCAAATCGGTACATTCGTTTAGGAGCTACAATGCCACAGTCAGTCCCACTTTTTCCGTGGGGGGTTAAACGTTCAGTGGTAATGGAAACATTAATTTATGAATATTTATATGCACTTGTGTATCTATGCGATTTCGTGTGTGATGCTGTGAATCATTCTGTAAGTGTTATTTGTATGTATGACAAGTGTGTGTGTGTTATGGGTACTAGACGACGATATATTTGATAAATATACATACTTAAATACATAGAAAATATCCAGGATTTAGAAACCAATATGCACTTTGTCATTATTTGACGACCGGTTAGCATAGTGATCGTCTAATAATTACATTTAAACACACACACATTTTTTTACATTAATATATATTTTTTTTATTTTATATCGCGTTAGACCCGTGTAACAGTACGCGATAGTTTAAAGTTAGGTATAATTACTTACATTTAGATCTAACTACTTATTGTACGTTACGTACGAAGGGTTCCGGCTACGCAATCGACCTGCTGGAGTCACAAGCGTGGATCCATTGGCTTCGGTGTCTGCTTACGCTTACCAACAGGTAGGCCGTGTGCTTGTTTTCCACCGTCGTCATCATCATCATCATATCAGCCGAAAGACGTCCACTTCTGGACATAGGCATCCCCCAAAGAGTGCCAAAGTGAGCGGTCCTGCGCCACCCGCATCCAGCGGACTCCCGCGACCATTAATCGCATAATGGGTGTGGTACCGTCGTCAAACAGTAAATATTTACATATTAATCGTTAATCTGGGCTTCAGTAAGTCACTTTATAACATGCATCCTATGTATTTTTATTTTTAAAACTTAGACAACGAGTTGAAACGTATTTTAATCTAATATTTCGATTCATAGAAAAATCCGAATGATCACCAACATCCGGCCAAAATAACAAGATGCTAAGGCCATTGCTAAATCACCCTTACTCCTTTCAGTTAAGATACTTCTCAAGTGCCTTCTGAAAATAGACAGTAGTATCAAAATGACAAGTGAAAATTTCGAAGAAATTGATCAAATATTTTTAAGAATTTCGTGGTAGTGATAAATATCGGTTTAATGGATTTAAGAAAGGTAAAAAAGATTTGACAGTTGAACTACGGAAGTGTTTAAAATAGCGACCGTTTGGAATAACATGAACTCATATTCTGATTTCTCTCAGAGTGACCCATTTGAATTTTACACACTTTAATCATATTTTTTTAATATCTGGCCCCGTAGCATGGAAGTGATAGGATAGAGCTGCCGTCCCTGGCTGACACCGTTCGATAGAATGAGACGACGCGCTTATCCTATCACTTATCGCGTGATAACGCCCATCCATGCTACGGGGCCTGAAACAGTTAAAACTGCTGTAAAAACGTCCTAATTTACCAATTTCACTTCTGAAATAAATTGTCATTAATACTATTAGGGACAAATAAAATGACCATCATGGTTACCAGCCTAATTATAAAATGTTTCTCATTGACGTCAGTTTAATGGTTAGGTGTCGCTGACGATAAGATGATGTGTACTTACATAAAACGAAACAAACCGACCTTACCGAGAACTTTTCGCAATTAAACTGCACACGAATGTTTACTGTTTATTAAGTGCGAAACACCGGTGTCATCAAAAGAGTTTGTCCACCTACCTACTCGTATTTTTATTTACCAAGATAAGATACGTTACTCAAACAAGTAATAAAACGTCTATAATTACTTATACAAACTTTCATGATAAACATTCGGCTGGTATTTACATCGCTTGCCGACTAGTTGATCGAGCGAGCAAAGCGAACGAAGTGCTCCGTTACAGCTTGGGCCAAAATTCTTTCGTATATCTGGATGCCTTGTTGTCCCGATGTCCGGCTGTTTTCCTATATAGGTCGCATTTCTAAATAGTTCTTTTTTGTCGATTCAGTTTTTCAAATTAGAATCGGATTTTGGAAATTGAACATTTAAGTAAAAATTACCGGCCAAGTGCGAGTCGGACTCGCGCACGAAGGGCTCCGTACCATTATCTATAAAAATATTTATTTTATTTTGTTTTTAGTATTTGTTGTAATAGCGGCAACATAAATACATGATCTGTGAAAATTTCAAGTGGAACTACCACGGTATCAGTGAGATACAGCCTGGTGACAGACAGACAGACAGACGGACAGTGGAGTCTTAGTAATAGGATCCCGTTTTATTATTTGAGTACGGAACCCCAAAAATCAGAGACAGCGCCCGCTGGGGTGTATATGGACTATTGATGGTTGATGGAATCTAAAGAAAACGGGTTATTGGGTGAAAATGATAGACTAGTGGCTGGGCTATTGGGTGAAACATCGGACGCCCGCCTAATAAACTGTCTCATTTTTTATCTCTGGCGACTCGCCATTTGCTAGATGGGCCCCTATTAATAGCGACATTAAAAAAAATGGCCTAAGGGCAACACCAGTCAGAGAGGCTGGGGGGGTAGAGAGGTGGCACTGGACTTTAAACATATAGCCAACTCGCCACTTAGGTGTCCACATCTACCCTCGAACAACAGCTCTTGCGACTCCACTCCGGACAGCCAGTTAAGGCAAGCCAGAGGCCTGTCCAACCATCCACCCGATCGGCTCAGCCTGACCACAGGACACCCCCAGGAGCACGCAGGTTTGTAGGGTCGCTACTCCCTAACAGCCCGCCACAAGCTGCCTTACGTTGACTGATTGCACCAGAAATCTGGTGGGCGATGGGTCCGTCACATCCCTACGCCACATTATCATTATTATTAATATAATTTATTTCGGACATCAACGATCCATAGAGTGTTAGTTACAAATTCCTTATTACTATATTAGTTAACTTTATTTAGGACATTTATATAAAGGCTGGATGCGGGTGGCGCAGGACCGGCTATTGTGGCACTCTTTGGGGGAGGCCTTTGTCCAGCAGTGATGATGATATAAAGGCACGTCAGTTGATACCCAGTGCAGGTAAAAGGGACTATCAAGCCTCTCCCCTATCTCGGCAAGAAAACTGTTGGAGCTGTCTCTCACTCGGCACATCTGGGAAAAGATGCGTTTTCGCATTATTGCATGAAAATCGTCCATGCGAGCCTCCGCAAACATCCCAGATCCACTGCAAAACCGAGGTAGCCCCATCAGCATTCTGTACCCGTTATTAAACTGGACGCGCAAGGCATATATATATATATATATTGCATGCGGTGTGTGTGTCATAGGCTGGATAAAATCCGACTTCAGTTAAACCTTTGGCCACATTAACAGTTTATATCGTGTTTACAGTAAGTATAAACGGAATTTCATACTACAGTGTTTGAACCACTAAAGGTTACAGTTGTTATGGTAAACAAGTCTAGACGGTTCAACAATAACAAATTGCTGATAAGGTAACAATTGTTTAATAAATAATGTAATTGTTGATTATGTATTTAACTTGTTGCTATGAGCCATTTTTTTTCAACAACACCGGTGCGTAACGCTGCGTATACGCGGCGTTATGCGTCACGTTTTTACATTGTGCTGCGTTTGCGGTCCGTCAGCGTATTTCGATGGGATGGGGTGACAGAGTCCTGCGCGCGTAGCATGGTTGACATTTTATCACATAAGGCTGGTTTCCACTTTGATTAGTGATTAGTGCGAGTTGAAACATTTGCTGCAAGTGCGAGTAGCTTTTGTATGGACTCGCACTAATCACTAATCAATGTGTAAACCGGCCTTTATCGCAGTCGATAAGACATCCGTCCCGTTCTGACAAGTAGGTATGCGTGTGCGAGAGTGACCCACAACGATAAGTGATAAATCAGTGATCAGTGTTCGACGTTGTGATTTTGTGTTGTTTTTGCGACAATAACTCTTTTTTAATTTTTTTTATAAAGCCTTATTTTGATATTGATATTTTTTTATCTGATAATATTACATTGCATCATTATAAACTACATGAATGTCAATCTTTAATGAATTAATATTATTAATACTATGATCGTCAAGGGTACAATAGTTAATAATAAATAATTTAAAAATACAAAAAAACACCGCATGAACTCCTCAGCCTTCATAAATTAGTATCTAGTATTTTCTAAAAGTAGTTCATTTAATTGGCACTGGAACTCCGATACAATGACCACGCCTTTTAAGCTCTTCGGTAATTTTTCATATAGCCGTAGGCCCCATCACTTCAGGGTATTTGGCATATAACGCTAGCCTTTTTCGAATATTTATGAGCCGATATGCATTTCGAGTATTAAATCAAAATCAATCAAAATCTATTATTTATTCTGCAAATAGGCCACAAGGGCACTTTTACATGTCAAATGGTATTTTACA
The DNA here is from genome assembly GCA_963854355.1 of Epinotia brunnichana. Lineage (NCBI taxonomy): Eukaryota > Metazoa > Arthropoda > Insecta > Lepidoptera > Tortricidae > Epinotia > Epinotia brunnichana. Next base: position 27,045,853 of record OY977950.1, on the reverse strand, counting down.
ATATAATATTAATAATCTTACACAATAATCATTTAAAAATTGCAGATATTAACCAATTAGTACCTAAACGGTTAACAAACTAAATGTCACTAAATGAAAACTAAAAAAATCCAAAATAGTAAAATATTATCAATTACATTCGATATAAGGTCTGTATCAGAATTAACAATAAGTTTATGATATTTATTTAGTACCCCAGATATGTATAAGGTTTCTGAGCGTCCACATACAATTAATAATTATTCTAATGTTCTTATAGAGAGATGTATACTGTCTCTAAGCGTCAAAACAGAAAAAAGGATCATTAATGTAATATTGTCAGAGATGTACAGGGTCAATGTCAAGAACAGAATGATGTCTCTCGTCAAAATAATGATAATAACACTAGTATTTAGGTAGTTACTATGCCCTTGCTAGCATGAACAGACCGGACTCCACAAACAGCACCCGATCACGAGTATGAAGCCTTTTTTCAGCCATCGCCTCCCTCAACCATATGTTAGGGAAGGTGGCGACCCAATAAACGACGCCGTATGCAAAGCCCTTTAAGCGAGCATGACATATTGAAATAAATAAAAATAAATAAAATATTACGGGACAATCTTACACAAATCAACCTAGGCCCACGGTAAGCTCAATCAAGCTCAATAAGGCTTGTGTTGTGGGTACTAGGCGACGATATATGTAATAGATAAATACATATATATACTTATATACATATATAACATCCATAACTCAGGAACAAATATTCGTGATAAACACACAAATAAATGCCCTGACCGGGATTCGAACCCGGGACCTCCAGCTTCGTAGGCAGAGTCACTACCAACTGGGCTACGGAGGCCGTTAAAGTTATTGAAGTTATGAACTTCATCGGCTCGTTTAAAAGTTTTGAAATTTAGTTTTAAACATGCGTCACTGACATCGTTAATACCTACAGTTAATATTTTTTTGGCTCGACAAGATGTCTTCCTTGACACTTCCGTTAAAATACGAATATCGATACAGTTTGGTATTAGCTGAAGTATTAATATCATATTACTTCTGTGCATTAAATATTAATTAAGACAGGTTAATTAATATTTAATGCACAGAAGTAATATTCCAACAAGTAGGGACTAAACTCAGTTGTAAGTTAAGTTATTTTCCCTGTAAGCTAAGCTGAGTGTTCTTTTTAGGGTTCCGTAGCCAAATGGCAAAAAACGGAACCCTTATAGATTCGTCATGTCCGTCTGTCTGTCTGTCCGTCCGTATGTCACAGCCACTTTTTTCCGAAACTATAAGAGCTATACTGTTGAAACTTGGTAAGTAGATGTATTCTGTGAACCGCATTAAGATTTTGACACAAAAATTTAAAAAAAACATTAAGTTTTAGGGGTCCCCATACTCAGAACTGAAACTCAAAAAAATTTTTTTCATCAAACCCATACGTGTGGGGTATTTATGGATAGGTCTTCAAAAATGATATTGAGGTTTTTAACATATTTTTTTTCTAAACTAAATAGTTTGCGCAAGAGACACTTCCAAAGTGGTAAAATGTGTCCCCCCCCCTTGTAACTTCTAAAATAAGAGAATGATAAAACTAAAAAAAATATATGATGTACATTACCATGTAAACTTCCACCGAAAATTGGTTTGAACGATATCTAATAAGTAGTTTTTTCTTAATACGTCATAAATCGTAAACCGCAATTTATTTCACGGAACCCTTCATGTGCGAGTCCGACTCGCACTTGGCCGCTTTTTTTTTATACAACGACCGTGGCAAACAAGCTTACGGCCTGCCTGATGTTAAGCTGGTACCGTAGTCTATATACACTTGTGACTCCAGAAGAATCAGAAGCGCGTGGCCGACCCTTTATTCACTTGAAGATTCGCTGACAGATAGAGACATGCAGGTCGCTCACTCCCAACACAGCGCATCCTAGGGAGCTCTGGCGACCTTAAATTTACTTGATCTATTTTACCTTTTTTATTGTATTTTGTTTGTTTTTGTTCTACTCAACCCGCAGTAGCAGTCAATGTGGTATAAGTGAAAAGGGAGCGAACTGAAAACCAGCGCTGTACAGCCGTTATGACTGTCACAGCACATGCTGAGTTCGTTCCTTTTGTCACACATTTATGATTTTGTAAATTTTCTATCTTAGGTATTTTGCTTATGTTTCTGTTTGTGTGACAATAAGCATTTTCTTTCTTTCTTCTTTCTATAAAGCGGCAACCACCTCAGGCCCGCTGAAAAAGACCAGGGGCCGATTTTTGACTTTTGAGCGGTCGAAAATTAAATAAAGGCATATCAACCGATAGAATTGAATACGAGTGGTCAAATACCACTCGTTTTTAAAATTTCTATCGCTATTTCAAAATAGCATTCTCTAATTTTTTACAGTTTTCTAGTGAAAGAGTCGAGCACTCGAAAGTCAAAAATCGGTCCGCTGTGTGATGTGGTGTCAAAAATCGGTCCCCTGATTCCACTATGTTACGGTCCATACAGAATGTATGGAAAAAACGTCACATTGTGGGATAAAAAACTAAGGACATTTTTTTTATTTTTCGGGTTCAAGAGTGCATCATGATTCTTAACAGGAAAATCCAAGAAAATATAAATTCTGAGGAAAAAGTACAAGTCGCACATTTACTCAAACGACGTCCCTTATTCCCTTTTAATAAATACTTTTGACGTCTACGTTTGCGTCTACTTTTAATGCTGACTACCACAAATGATTTTTGACAAAAACTTACTTTGAAACGTTTGACAAAACACGATACGCGATCACGACACGTATGTATTGTTGAAGTTACTGACTTGCACGAAGATTCAAAGTCAAAGGCTTTGATTCGATTCAAGCTCGCTTTGAGTTCAACTCGCCTACAATATTCTGATACAATACGGCGAAGACTCAATATGATCCATTTAGGTACGCACTCAGGGACCCGATTCGACATTCAAATTTTAACGTCCTCGTTATATTATAGGGTAGTACCAAATTCATGTCTTCCCTCAAAGTCCGAATGAATGGTACTTCGAACTAAATCCTAGGGATCCGTCAAATATGAAAATGAAAAATGATTTATTCGAAATCTTAAAAAAACTTTACACATATGCAGGCTGGTGCCTCTTTTTAGGCAATCAAGATGCCTGTGGCAAGAGACACCGCTCTTCCTTAGAGTTTAACATGATACAATAACAAACATAGGTAATTTAGTTAAGTGAACAGAGGAGTGGATAGAGCATAGGGCTGGGCTTATTTTAAAAAGTTTCAAAAATTTGGATTTCCGGACCAATAAATATCTACCTAAACTCTCTCCTTCTCCATATAATTAATATTAAAATTAAAAAAGAACAAAGATTGCGTAAGAGAAATAAGGGGCCGAGATTCTTTTTGATGCCTATAAAAACGTCCTTTGTACATTTTAACCCATATTTTTTTACTTATTCGGAAAATGTTCAAAAAAATATTATTTTCTAATTCAGAATGGCATCCCCATACCGTATAATGATGACTTTTATCGAAATATTTCAGCTCAATATAAAATAAAAATGTTTGGTAACGCAGTGGACAATATTTTTGAGGGGCCATGGGTAATTTGAGTACCTAATGAGACTTTTTTGTAATAAAAAAACCAGCCAAGTGCTAGTCGGACTCGCACACGAAAGGTTCCGTACCATTAACTATAAAAACGGCAAAAAAATCACGTTTGTTGTATGGGACACCCCTTAAATATTTATTTTATTCTGTTTTTAGTATTTATTGTTATAGCGGCAACAGAAATACTCACATCATCTGTGAAAAATTCAAGCGTGCTGTTGCCGTTATCAATATCGAGCAAAAAAATCGCGATTGTTGTATAGGAGCTCCCTTAAATATTTATTTTCTTCTGTTTTGTAGTAAGTATTTGTTGTTATAGCGGCAACAAAAAAACATCATCTGTGAAAAATTTAAATGTCTAACTATCACGGTTCATGAGATACAGCCTGGTGACAGACGGACGGACAGCGGAGCCTTAGTAATAGGGTCCCGTTTTACCCTTTGGGCACGGAACCCTAAAAACCCTAAAAAAGATCGTGGCAAATCCATAATAAACATTGTTGCCCGGTTGAGAACTAACGTAACACTAGGTACAGTCACCATCAAAAGTAACTACGCAATCGAAACGTCAAAAGTTATTATTCCCATTTAATAAAGACTTTTGACGTCTTCGTTTGCGTAGCTACTTTTGTTGTTGACTGTACCTACTAGGAAAATATTTCGAGACATCCAAAATTTTGTAAATGTGTTTATAAAATTTCATCTTTATTTTAGGCACTAAATATAGCTTTGGCCCTAAGACAAATCGTGGCATTGTTATAACTCGCACTGTGCTAACGTATTGTGAACTAAGTGTCACGTTTCTTCCTTGCAAAGAAGTAAATCCACATTCGCACGCATGGTGGGTGCCAATAGGGGTGTAGACTCAAAATTTATTATTCCTTCAAAAGAAAGAAGGCAAAAAAATATGCCTTATGACGAAAGTCCCATTCGAATATCTCAAAAAATTACGAAAAGCTATATACATAGTAAATGACAATCGTTTCATATGAAGGTGCGTTTTGCGGAAAAGGGACAGACCATACCCCCCCTTAAAACTTTATGATTATTTAACCTCTTGCGTTGCTTTTTTCTCCATTTGACTACATTATTATCCTTTTTTGAGAAAATGCAACATTATTGATTATTTTATTTAATGTGTACATCCCTATTGCTACTTTATGATAGGATAGGATGACTTAAATAACACAAACATTATATACATTATCGCATATTTTACGCCTTCGGCTCGGGCGTCAAATACCTGCTATCTGATATATGCTTTGTTTGGTAAGTAATGTAACCCTAGAGTAGGTGAAGCAAAATATTAAACAGAAATAACATACTAGAAACAAATCAGCACACTTACGTAGATAGCCCAAATTACTCTCACACACATAAAAAGACAAGCAAACCTACATTTTTATAAGTAAATATTATTATTAACCGAGCGAGCGAAGCGAAAGAAGTTCTCCGCTTCTGCTTGAGCAAAATTATTTCGTATGTCCGGTTGTTCATCTACAGGTCACATTTTATTATATTCTCAACCGATTTTGTGAGAAGGTTCTATACTTTCTGTTCAATTCAGTTTTTCGAAAAAAAAAAATATATTGACTCGAGAGTTCTACAGCTCACAGAGTTAAGGCGCTCTTATTAGACGATATTTAGGTATTTGCGGAGGTGAGGCAGACGGAGCGGGAGACGCGCGTCCCGCGCACCCCGCTAACGGCCTTATTCTGTTGGCATCCGTATTCGGCTCGTTTTTGCGGAACATACGATCAAATGTTTGTCTTCTTGAATAATTGTTTTATTTTTCAAATCTTGGTTGATTTGTGTAAGATTGTCCCCAAATATTTATTGTTTATTTATTTATTTAAATCTATTTTTTTTAAATAAGGAATAATAGGTAGTTACAGTTCTTAAGTACATCGTAGTATGATGACATCAATTATGGACACTTACTTTCCAAAGATATGTTAGTACAGATTTCTTCATCATCAATCCACCTATCGTTTTCCCAGTTCCTATGTGGGTGCTTCCGTTTTCTAAATACGTAGAACTGATAAAATAATAGTACATCTTCACTTCCTAAGGGTGAACGTCACCAATTATGGATTGTACTAATATATTACAGGTTTTTTAAACCGAAATAAAATCGATTACTTCTAGGTAAAGTTATAGCGCCGGTTAACACCCGCTTAAGAAACCATCAAAAATAATAAACAAATAGCTATGTTCATCTATTTATCTCCTGGCAAATTATATTATTACCATGTATGTCTTTCCCGCTCACGGGACAATGATGTTCCGGACCTTTGGGAGGCATGCGTGGGGCTAGGTACCCACAAAGTACCAACGGAGCAAACACGTAGAGGCCCTTTTGACAATTTAATGAAATGCAAGGAGTATTATTACCATAATTATTACCTTTGTTACATAAGTATGACTGAGTGATCAAAAACTGGATAATTAGACCACTGTTAGTCAGAAGAGCATTTTATTATACAGGGTGGTTATTTTAAGACCAGCAAGTTCTTCAGTACATGACTATGTCTATTAAAAAATGTAATTTGACCAAACATCATATAAAAATAACAAATTCAATTTGTCTCTTAAATACCTAAAAGTGTTATGTCACTGCGCTCGCGCGGCGCGTGCTGCCTACCATGCTACCTCGACCAGCGGCCACACCGCGATGGACCTTGATACTCTCAACAAGCCAACAAGATTGGACTTATACTTGGCTCTATACTCCAGGCAAAATACGGTTTCGAAAATCATTAATTTATAATAGCGTTTTTTTGTATATTTCATTTTTAATCGTTATTCTAAGATGCTTTACACAAGAATCCAACAAATTTTCCAACCGGAAGTAATTATATAAATATAAATTAAGCTTTAATTGTTTTTTTTTGTTTGATTTATATTGATTTTTTTAAAGCGAATGTAAATTTAGGTAAAAGCCTCCTCGATCTCATGCCATTTTTTTCGGTCTTTAGCCAACTGCATCCAGCTAGGTCCGGCGACCTCAGTTATGTCATTGGTCCAACGTCTTCGTCGTCTTCCTTTCCTTCTTTTGCCTTTCGGCCCTGACCAGTTTGTTGCTTCCAGTGCCCTTCTTTTCTTCTAATATCTGGCGATATATGGCTTTTACCCGAATGGGGTCCATATAAGAAAGAAAAAATTGCATAAATCTTTTAGATTTAGTGAATATGTACTAACACAAACAATATGGAATAAATAAAGCTTAAATAAATATATATATATAAACTAGCTGTTGCCCGCGACTTCGTCCACGTATAACATGTTATCGTCTAATTGTTTGTTTAAGAAATTTAAATGTTTGTTTAATAAAAAATAACATTGAAATTAGTTTTGTACAGTCAGCATCAGATAGTTAGTAGCAGCCTAGGTAACCAAATATATCGCATTACGTCTTTGTTACTATAGGTGTAAGGATGTGTTACGATATATTTGACTACTTTGGCTGCTACTAACTATATGACGCTGACTGTACCTAGTCTTTAAGTAAACAGTCTAAAACCGAAGAAACAAATATCTCTTTATTTCAAAATGTCTTGCTCTCTATACAAACTTAGAACCCTCTTTGAACTGTCATAGTAAATAGTCTGAAACCGAAGTTACAAATTTCTAACTTTAAAAATGTCTTGCTCTCTATATATAATTCAAACCCCCTTTTAACCTTCTTAAGTGATTAATAATTATAAAACCGAAGTTACAAATCCCTAACTTTAAAAATGTCTTGCTCTCCATACAAACTAGAAGAACTGTATATCCTAGAAGTAGGTATTTTTGTCAAAACCAATCCAAGCATGTTCAGTAACGTTTCAGAAGGCCGCAGATTTCCGACACGTAAACAATACAAACAAAAATTGAAAACTTTGCAGGGTAGCAACAACACAGCGCTAATCAGAGGCGGAATCTTGGGAATGGCACCAAACATTTTCAATAAAATTCCAGACCGAATTAAACACTGGATATTAATAAATTTAAAAGACAATTGACTTCAGATTCAGATTCAGATTTGTTTATTATCATAATTTTACAATTGAAATCATAGTACAATGAATATACAGATAAAAATGTGTTAAAATTATAACTTGTCAGTTACAATAAAATACAATAGATGTGTACAGTTGTGTACAGAATTGTTATTATTTGTAAATAGTTTAATAATACTCATACTCATAGCATAATGCTATTACATAAAATAGAGAAAGAAAACATAATACAAATATTAACGTCAAGCTTTTAAGATCTTGTTATTTAGTAATTTGAAAGAAATTCTTGTAAACTATACAGTGTTTTTTCAAGCAATAGTTGTTTTACATGGAAGCGAAAAGAGTTGTCGTTCGTTATGGTTTTAAGGTTTGAAGGTAGCCGGTTAAAAAGTATTTGTCCTATTAACTTCGGAAGTTTTGTGCCTATTCTAAGTCTGGGCGAGGTTGTTTTGAAGTGGATACTCCTTTGCTCGCGTTCTTGTATAGGGGTACAGTTCAAAATGTATCACGTAACTTCCGGATTAACTTTTTGTAGAGAAGCCTAATCTGATTTCAAATAATTGTTTGTTACATGTTTTAATCCTTCTTTATTTGCTATTAGTTGTTAATCACAAAATGTTATTTAGTTTATGTGACGGGCATGAAAACTATGCTGAAATGACCGCCATTTTCAATGCCTCGCGAGTCAAACGAGCTACGTCAGTCAATGTTGCTATATATACCGATTTATCTGTGCTTATACAGATTTTAGTAAATTAATGCAGATATATATTTTACGGGGACAACCAACAAATAAGTATCCACTTAAACTTAATTAACGGTTGTATCTCGGACACAACCCGCTTCTTTTTAAGTTATTCGCATTTCTCATTGATCTCGAACTATTTCCACCTCTCCTTTGAAATTCATTTGGATAACGTTTAACATACATCAAAACTTCCAATATATAAGTTGAAACTGATGTTAAGATACTAAGTTTTCTTAAATGTTCGCGATGTAACGTGTATCTGTCCTTTGCATAGGGAAGTACTCTAATTGCACGTTTCTGGATCTTTAGGATGCGCTCATAATCCGTACTGTTGCCCCAAAGCATTATCCCGTATGAAAGTTGAGAGTATATGTACGCATAATACAGCTCTTTTAAGCAACTTTCTGACACAAGTGGTCTTAACTGTCTTAGAGCATAGATCCCTCTTTCTAACTTACTGTATAATGTATCTATGTGATCTTTACATGACATTATTGGATCAATCATTTCAATCAATAGATCAATATTTGATTGAAAAGTGTTATTATACCATTAAAGATTACTTAAACGACCCTACGACATAACATGATTCCATTACAGACATTCCTTAGTTATAATATTCTTTAGTTATAGTATTTTTTGAGAGTTTTTGACATATATTTGTAGTATTTAACACCAATCACTGTATTGATATTTTTTTTAAATTTTTATAAATATATTAGCTGGCTGAAATATTTTGTAAACCTACATTGTGGGTAATGCACAGAAGTCTTATATTTTGTATACCAACAATACTTGTAAAAGTTGTAACCTATGTTTAACAAAATAAATTTAATTGAATTGAAAGTACTTAATTTGTATTCTAATAAGTAATCTTTATGCAAAAATTTAAGTCTCTAGCTCTAAAAATAAAGATTCTCCCATACAAACTTTGCACCCCTATTTACCCCCTTTAGGGGGGGAATTTCCAAAAATCCTTCTTAGCGTTGCGTACGTTGTAAAAGGTAGTTCTGGTGAAAATTTCAACTCTCTAGTCTTAGTAGTTTCGGCTGTGCGTTGATGAGTACCGACAAAAGGTATGTTCACTTAGATAACGTCACATTTATTTGCTTTAGTGGGCTTATTTTTAAAGGGGCGTGGCGGGGGAGGCTTTCTTGGTAGTTATTTGGAGAAACAGCGGTGGCAGAGTGAGTGCGAGATGTGAAACGGCATACTTTAGTGTTTTGTGATGGGTATCATGTGCACAAACAGCTGGCAAAGTTTTGCAGCTGTATAGGGGAACACCCTGTAGTACTTTGTACCCGACTGCCTCAGAAGGAAGTTTATGTTTTTCGAGCGTATGTATCATCATATCAGCCGAAAGACGTCCACTGCTGGACATAGGCCTCCCCCAAAGAGTGCCACAATAGCCGGTCCTGCGCCACCCGCATCCAGCGGACTCCCGCGACCTTTACCTGGTCATTAGTCCACCTTGTGGGGGGCCTAACCACGCCGCGCCTTCCGGTACGTGGTTGCCACTCGAGAACCTTTCCGCCCCAACGGCCATCGGTTTTACGTGCAATGTACCCCGCCCACTGATACTTAAGTTTAGCGATTCGGAGGGCTATATCGGTTACCGTGGTTCTGCTGCGGATAGCCTCATTTCTGATGCGATCGCGCAGAGACACTCCCAGCAAAGCCATCTCCATCGCCCTTTGAGTGACTTTGAGCCTTCTTATGAGGCCTATAGTAAGCGACCACGTTTCCGTTCCAAATGTCATCACTGGCAACACACACTGGTCAAAGACTCTCGTTTTGAGACACTGCGGAATATTGGACGAAAAGATGTGCCGTAGCGTATGTATGCATGTATGTCTATGACGAAGATGAGGAAGGGCCGTGGCCTGCTGCTGGTGGAGTGGCAGGGTCTTTTTCCGCACTCGTTTTTAATAGAATCTACTAAACAGCAAGTAAATATACTTCAGTTCACCAACTCGTTTAGGACTTTAGTCTAGGTAGTCGCTATCCGGCGCAATAGCCCTAAATGCTTTTGATATATTTCTGTATGAATAAATAAATCTATTATTCGTACAATCCATAATTGGTACCATTCCCCCCCAACCATGTGCTCGTGTCCGAATCCGATTTACACCCGACTACTTACTACCTAACAGTTCTAAATACGTATTCAGGATAACTGAAGATTTTTATTGACATCTTGTCAATATGCTCCAGCTACCTATTAATACGTTTTAGGTGCGGATGTAGAAACGCTTTAATGTAGTAAATATCGCATACCTTATATTTGTTATTCTATCATTTCGAATGTGTTCTCCAGCATGTATTAGCGTTTCCTATTCCTTTATATATTTTTATTTACCTTGATAACTCGAAATAATTGCTGCAAAAAGGCGTATTTGCGTGCCAGGTAAACATTCACAGGTCCGTCGTCGGCAGTGGCCACGGGCGTACTAAATTGTACTCGCCACCGCGCATGCATGACGCGGACACCCGGTTTTTGAGACAAATGACCAAATGTATTGAATTATCAAACATATTGAAATTCTAAGAAGCCGGTAGATAGATCTACCAAAAAGCTACCTATCACAACAAATTTCATCGTAATATTCCAAATAACTTTTGAGATATTTCGAGTTTGGTGGTAAAAAAGCACTGTTTTGAAGGGCAAAATTTATCGAGGTTTTTGTAAGCAATCGTGATTTTACGAAGTACGAACATAGCCAATGAACTGAAGATATACATATCAAAAATTTGGATCTCTAGCAATAGTACAAGTATACTAATAATCGGTTTGGAAAAGGCACTTTTTCGATGCGCAGCTGCATACAGCGCCTTAAATACTTAGTAATATTATTTACTTTCGCACGCTGTCATTTCAAGCACTATCCCGCAAGAGCTTTCGAGAAAACTGAAATTTATTCAACGAAAATTTCTCATATAATAACAATTTGAATACAAACTGTATTTTATTTAACACTCACAGAATCCTTAAACTATTCGAATACTCTCAAAGAATCAGACTTAGGTAGATCCAAATAATATAAATAATCCCAACGAGATAAAAACACTATAAAATCTTCAAGCAATTTAAAAATAATACTTCCCATATCAGTAACAATATCTAAGGACATCCTGTATATTGCCGCCATCACGAGTTGCAAATCAAACGTAACGTGAAATTGTTTTTGTGGGCATCCTCTACATGATATTTAATTCCTTCATCTGAATTTAAACCCTACGCGTGACTCACAAGGTCGACATTCGGTTGGGAATGTCATTGATAAAATATGTCATCTGATATTTTTCTATGTGGGTGAGTTTGTTGGTTTAAATGTTCGCGAATTAGAAATTAAGTTGATTTTGTATTAATAAAAACATGTTCGAATATTTAGGATGTCTAGGCGCGGCAGTGTTGTTATAGAAGTATGTGTTTTGGGACTACCTACCTTAAGTTTTTGGGTATTATGTTTTAGATAAATACGTAATATTGAGTTGGTTTTTCTATAAAGTAGCAACGACTCCTGAAGAAAATAGTACATTTTTAAAATAAACGGAATACAATGCTCGATTTCGGAGCTATGTATTTTTGAAATTTTCACTTAGTTAGGGTGTTATGGCCAAAGAGCTGGTCGATTAAATAACTCATTGTACAACACGTAATTTGATAACTCTTCCTTCACTTTTCAAGCTATTCGGCAGTGGATTTCGTTACCTACCACTTGAATTAAGACGTGCTAAATCTCTTACTGTGTTCAAAAAACTTGTAAATGAAAAAAAAAATGAAAGAAAATAATTTAACCCAGAACCAATCCATATTAACCAAACCATACAAATGATAATTTCTCCTTAAACTTTGTGGCTGACTCTTTCTAAACATTTCTTCTGTATGTTATTTTGTGTGAGTATGTATTACATGTATATTTATTTATATATTATTGTCCTTAACGTACGTTCGAAATTTACGTGATCACTCCTCAGAGACGAGTTTATCTAACGCATTGTACGCGCGTCAGGTAGATTCAGAGGTAAATGTCACTTTTTATATGGAAAAATGTGGCGGCCAGCCACATGTCTATGGTCATGGAGTTGAAGCGTTGTCATGGATGTCATGTGAATGTTGTTTTTATGTAATTGAGTTGTCACTTAATCAATTCAGTATATTCATTGAATAATAGGAGACCTGTTAATAGTTGTGTTTAATTATCCTTCGCCCGAAGGCTCTCCTATATTGGTGACCCCGTTTTTGAACTAATTCGCAAACATAATATATTATAAATACAGAAACCGAAATGCCACTAGAAAACGTAAAGGAAGACCCAAGTATGGTGTGCAAGGTAACGGTACGAGCGCCGCCTTTCTGGCCTGAGGAACCTGCATTATGGTTCGCACAAATGGAAGCTCAGTTTGATCTGTCCGGAATAACCGCAGACGCCACGAAATTTAATCACATCATTGGTCAGTTGGATCACAGGTATGCCGTAGAAGTTAAAGATATAATAAGTAACCCTCCAGCGGTCATGAAATACGACCAAATTAAGTCGGCACTTATATCAAGGCTGTCGGTGTCAAAAGAGCAACGGTTCCTTCAATTATTGAGATACGAAGAACTGGGTGATAGAAAGCCATCCCAATTTTTGCGACACCTCCGCACGCTGGCTGGAGAACAAATACCCGAGGATTTCTTGAAAACCGTGTGGTCCAGCCGTTTGCCCGGCAACTTACAGGCTCTTATCGCGTCTCAAACCAAGGCATCATTGGACGAGTTGGCCGTATCAGCGGACAGAGTAAATGATATTGTCCCTCAGCCGCTGCACGTCCATGCCATGAAAAGCGGTGAACATGTCACAGAGATGTCAGAGATTGCAAGACACATGGCGGAACTTACTAAAGAGGTGGCTTCCCTAAAGGCGCAGTATGGTAACCAAGCACACGGATCGAGATTCAATTCCCGTGGTAGAGGTCAAGCGCCATTTGCAAACGCCCATCGAGAACGCTCCGCATCAAGACCGAGGGACACGTCAATATGCTGGTACCATAACAGATTTGGCGAGAGAGCTACTAGATGCACCAGGCCTTGCAGCCACCCAAGAGCGGAAAACTTCCGCGGCAGCCGAAATTAGCGGCCAGCGTCTGCCATATTACGCCGGGCCGCCTGTTTGTGACGGACCACACCTCTAAAGCTCTCTTCCTAGTAGACACAGGATCAGATTTGTGCGTGTATCCGCGCACAATGATTAGAGGGACCCGCACAAAATCGAATTATGAACTTTTCGCTGCTAATGGCTCGATCATACCTACATATGGCTCGGTACATTTACAACTAGACCTGGGACTTCGTCGTACCTACAGCTGGAAGTTCGTCGTTGCCGACGTGTCCAAGCCAATTATCGGTGTTGACTTTCTGTCATCCTACAACATTTTAGTTGACTGTAGAAACCAGCGCCTGATAGATAACTGCACCACGTCCTTCGTCACGGTTCCAGCGCACCCGTCAGCGGAAGCTATAGCTTCGGTCAAAGTTATGTCAGGAGAATCCGTTTATCACGATATCCTGCGTCAGTACCCAGACATCACTCGTCCCGCTGGCATACAGTCCAAGCCTAAGCATAATACAGTACACCACATACGCACAACACCCGGACCACCAGTTGCAAGCAGACCACGACGCCTTCCCCCGGATCGTTTGAAGATCGCGCAGAGGGAGTTCGAAGCTATGCTGGAGAGTGGAACAGCTTGTAGGTCTGAAAGTCCCTGGTCGTCCCCACTCCATCTTGTTCCAAAAAAAGATGACGGCTGGCGACCTTGCGGCGACTATCGCGCTCTAAACGCGCGCACCATCCCAGACAAGTACCCAATACGCCATATTCAAGACTTTACGCAGCAACTGACCGGAAGCAAAATTTTTTCAAAGGTCGATCTCGTCAAGGCATATAATCAGATACCGGTAAACCAAGCTGATATCCCGAAGACGGCCATTGTAACTCCCTTCGGCCTGTTCCAGTTCCCGTATATGACGTTTGGTCTCCAAAACGCGGCGCAAACGTTCCAGCGATTCATGGACGAAGTGCTAAGAGGTTTGGACTTCTGCTACGGGTATTTGGACGATATCCTGATTTCCTCATCCAATGAAGAAGAGCACCAGCAGCATCTGCATACCCTATTCCAGCGACTGAAAGACTACGGCGTTCTAATTAATACCGCAAAATGCGAATTTGGGTCGGCTAGAATCATCTTTCTGGGACACGAAGTATCCGCTGAAGGAATCCAACCTCTTCAGTCTAAGGTTCAAGCAATGTTAGATTACCCTGCACCCAAAACTGTCAAGAAACTGCGCAGGTTTCTTGGAATGTTCAATTTTTACCGGAGGTTTGTACCGGGAGCGTCAGCTCTGCAGGCACCTTTGAACGTCGTGTTATCGGGGCCGAAAAAGAAGGCCTCCCAGGAGATCGAGTTTTCACAAGAAATGATGGAAGCGTTCGAGTCTTGCAAGAAAGGTCTTTCCCGCGCGGCTACTCTAGCTCACCCTCAAACAAATGCTGAATTAGCCATCCATACCGACGCATCAGATTCTTCGATCGGAGCTGTACTGCAACAGCGAGTAGCACCTGGAGCATGGGAACCACTGGCATTCTTTTCTCGACGTCTAAAACCATCGCAAAAAAAATATAGTCCTTACGACCGGGAGCTGCTGGCCATTTATGACGCCATTCGTCATTTTCGTCACATGGTCGAGGCCAGACCATTCACCATTTATACCGACCATAAACCCCTGACTTACGCATTCACCACAGTAAGAGATAAATGTTCACCCAGACAATTTCGCTATTTAGACTATATTTCACAGTTTACAACAGATATACAATTTGTGGCAGGGAAACAGAATGTTGTCGCCGACTGCCTGTCGAGGGTAGAAGAGATCGGAAACTGCACAATCGACTACAAAGCCCTGGCACATGCCCAAAACGAAGACAGTGAGCTTCATCAATTGTTGCTTAATGGCACAGGACTAAGCCTGAAAAGGTTGAATGTACCTGACTCTAACGTTCAGGTTTACTGCGACGTTTCAACTACTAATCCGAGGCCATACATCACTGAGTTTTTTCGGCGAAAAGCGTTTGACGCAGTGCACAGACTTAGTCACCCGAGCGTGAGAGGAACAGTCCGGCTGGTATCACAAAGATTCGTGTGGCCAGGTATAAAAAAGGATTGCCGTTTGTGGGCGAAAGAATGCACAGATTGCCAACGGAATAAAATCACACGCCACACTTCCTCTCCCATCGCATCATTTTCGACTCCATCCCATCGATTTTCACATGTTCATATGGACATAGTAGGGCCATTACCCTTTTCTTGTGGTTTCAGATACTGCCTCACGATCATCGACCGTTTCACGCGTTGGCCTGAGGCGTATCCATTGCCAGACATCACTGCAGAAACCTGCGCGTTAGCCTTCGTAACCGGCTGGATAGCTCGTTTTGGCTGTCCCACCAGAATCACTACAGACAGAGGCAGACAATTTGAGTGCGAACTTTTCCGGAGTCTATCCGCCATCCTCGGCTCTGAACACCGGCCAACCACTTCATACCATCCGGCTTGTAATGGAATGGTTGAGCGTCTGAATCGTCAGTTAAAAGCAGCCATAATGTGCCACACGAATACTAACTGGGTGGAGGCCTTGCCACTGGTGCTGCTCGGGATTCGCAGCGCGTGGAAAGAAGACATCCAATCTTCGGCAGCGGAGCTTGTCTATGGCGAGCCATTACGTTTACCGGGTGATTTCTTCAAGGCTCCTGAGAACACTCCAGTGGACTACTCAAGCTTTGTAGCCAGACTGCGCAATCATATAGCCAAAATCAATCCAGTACCAGGCTCACGTCATACTCAGAGAGCTTTCTACGTCCCAAAAAGTCTCAGTTCTGCAGAATATGTGTTCCTGCGACAGGGGCCTGCAAAGGGATCATTAGAATCGCCGTACTCTGGGCCGTATAAGGTTGTTGCCAGAGCAAGCAAAACATTCAAGATTGACATCGCAGGGAAGACAAACACTGTTACAGTAGACAGACTCAAGCCAGCATATATAGCCATCGATGATGACCGGACTGATTCCGACGCTACATCGAGTTTTCCTTTAGAGTCTGAGCTCCAAGTAGCTGCTCCCACCAATACGCCGATTCAACCTGAGCCTGTCGGAGCCATAAAAACGCGCAGTGGTCGTTCCGTGCATTTCCCGGCTCATCTTCGTGACTATCGACCGTAGCAAGCAACGGTCTTGGTGGGGGAGTAGTGTGGCGGCCAGCCACATGTCTATGGTCATGGAGTTGAAGCGTTGTCATGGATGTCATGTGAATGTTGTTTTTATGTAATTGAGTTGTCACTTAATCAATTCAGTATATTCATTGAATAATAGGAGACCTGTTAATAGTTGTGTTTAATTATCCTTCGCCCGAAGGCTCTCCTATAAATTGTACTAACGTGCGTTCGGAACGTTACGTGATTACCCCCCTGATGTACGAACCTGTGTTTTAATATAAATATTAGATAAGTAGATAGTTGTCAGGCACACAAAGTTTGAAATATATGACAGAAACGTCTCGCAGTGGCCACTAGAAATTCACTCTTAATTCGGTATTCTTATTTTAGACTCCTCTTATTTTGTAAGTAGGCCATCTTGTATCTAATGTATCCAACACATGGTTATGACATGTCACACAACATTATAATCAATATCCATACAACATCAGCGTATCTAATCGCTGCTCATTTAATAAATCGGTGATCATTAACATTAATGTTTCATCAAAATGGGTGTAGCTTTATCTATCATTGATATTGCTTTATGCTTTATTTTCCTAGTGTTTTCCTTGCGTAAATAATAGTAGATTTTTTATAACGAATAATAAAATGATATTAACCCTGAACCAATACTGTTCAAAGCGCCGCAAATACATGGGTCTCACAGACCAGCATGTGTTTGCTGCCTTTGCAGTCGAGACTCTCAAGCCGTGGAGTCCAGATGCCCACCAACTGGTCAGGCAGGACGCTGAGTCGTAAGCTCGTCCAGACTATTTACTGGGGACCACAGAGCTGGCTCGTTCCTCACTCAACGGATCAGCATAGCGATCCAGAGGGGGGACGCAGCCAGCCTATTGGGGACCCTACCGCAGGGGCTCGATCTGGGAGACATCAATTAGTTTTAGTCTAGTTTAATTAAAAAGTTTTTTTTCTTTTTTTATTATTTAATGTACCTCCACTCCTATAGTTATAGGTACAATACACATGTGATTAACCAATACTTGACACTTTTAATCTTAATTCATAGCAATCATCATCATCATCATATCAGCCGAAAGAAGTTGACTGCTGGACATAGGCCTCTCCTGAAGAGTGCCAAAGTGATCGGTCCTGCGCCACCCGCATCCAGCGGAATCCCGCGACCTTTACAAGGTCCTCAGACCACCTTGGGGGGTACACGCTGAGTCTTCCGGGACGTCGCCACTCGAGAACTTTTCCGTCACAACGGCCATCGGTTCTGCGTGAAATATGTACATCCCATAAAACATTCCATGTAAAAAAAAGACCAAGTCTCGAAACTCTTCCACAGAAAAAGTGGTGAGATATTTCGTGTTAAAGTTACTTTTGCAGTTCCTTCCTGCAAAACTATACAAACGTTATTTGCGGTTGGTAAAATAACGTCCCCATACAAAGTCTACAAAAATAAATGAGATCCCATAAAAACATTCCATGAAAAAAATAGGCCAAGTCTCGAAACTCTTCCACAGTAAAAAGTGGTTAGATATTTCGTGGAGCCAAGTCAGGCATTCTTGTTCTTATTAATCTTTATTTGCTTGCTAAATAAAATTCTGCAACTTGGGAATCACACAACTTTACTGCATTTACTAATTTTAGCATAGGTACCTAAAACTATGTAAGAGTGATTGCCAAGTCACAAAATTTTATTTAGCAAGCAAATAAAGATTAATAAGAATAAGAATGCCTGACTTGGCTCCACGAAATATCTGACCACTTTTTATTGTGGAAGAGTTTCGAGACTTGGCCTATTTTTTATATGGAATGTTTTTATGGGATCTCATTTCTTTTTGTAGACTTTGTATTACCAACCGCAAATAACGTTTGTATAGTTTTGCAGGAAGGAACTGCAAAAGTAACTTTTTAATCGCATGTATTTGTATAAGATTACAAACTTACTTACACAGTTTGTATGTCTCTGAATCGTGACTGAAATTACTATATTTTTAGGTTTTTTATGAATTATTAGGCTAAAAACTAATTACGTTTGAAATTTGAAGCTTGTGGATCTACTACGAACTTTGACGGACAATAGTTCTTAAACTAAAAGTTCAAATTGAATGTTATTGACATTATATGTAAGCCATATGCCCTACATGTTGCTGAAAATTCAGGGTTTTAGCTTCAGCCAGCACAACATTACAGGATGTTGAAAATGGCCTGAATGGCTTCGAAAAAAGTATAGTACGTCCGTGCCTTGTTTTGCTCGACTTGGCGGGGGCACTGCCGTGCCCCCAGATTCCTAGTAATGCAGGTGAAGAATTGCTGTCAACTATTAGCTTAAGGCGCCTAACTTTAAGTTAAGATAGGCAACCAAAGGTTACATCGAATACTTATTGCTGTTTCTTCCTGCTGCCCACTGCAGTCCTGATCTGGCCAGTCCATCGCATATATATTCCACTGTTTTTTTTTTGTGTTTCTTATCTATAAAGGGTAGGACAGAACTCAGATCAAGAAAAATAGATATTCTTTACTATTGTTTTCTTGGTCTGACCTAAACCTTGGTCTACCCCAAAAATCGGTGTAATAATAATAATAATAATAATAGCCCGCAGGGCAGCTTGTGGCGAGCTGTTGGGGAGTAACGACCCCACGGACCCGAGTGCTCCCGAGAGTCGGTCAGGGCCTCCGTCTCCGGCGGGTCTTCGTCGGTCGGAGTGGAACCCTAAGGGGGACCGCAGGACTCTCAGCTCTGGCTTGCCTTCATTGGCCGTCCAGAGAGGAGTCGTCAGAGCTATATGCTCCAGGGGTGGAAGTGTTAAAGGGCATAACGCCGCGAGTAACTTCGGAGAAAGCGCAGCACCACCTCTCGACACCCCTGAGCCGCTCACCCGGTGTTGCCCCTGGCCGTCTTTA
Organism: Epinotia brunnichana; assembly: GCA_963854355.1. Taxonomy (NCBI): domain Eukaryota; kingdom Metazoa; phylum Arthropoda; class Insecta; order Lepidoptera; family Tortricidae; genus Epinotia; species Epinotia brunnichana. The sequence continues at coordinate 27,026,354 of OY977950.1, read as the reverse complement.
CGACGGCATTTTTAGGGGCCCATCTAATGAGCGGCTAGTCACCGCCTGCCTCGATAACCTTGTGGATAACATTGTTATGGCAGGTGTCCGGACCACTTTGTAATAACCCAATTTTATTGTCCACCCAAATGTCATCACCATAGACCCAATTCTCTTTTCCATTTTCCTACAATAGCTCCAACGCCTGCTGGGACCAGTTCACGGGTATCTACCGATGTACCCGTGAATGGGTTCTAGCAGGTGTACTACATGACATTAAATTTCGTCTCCAAAGGGCCTCTACGTGTTGGATCTATATCCCCACGCACGCCTTCCAAATGACCGGGGTTCGCCCCGTGAATTTAAATCGGAGATACATAATAATAATAATAAGCCCGCAGGGCAGCTTGTGGCGAGCTGTTGGGGAGTAACGACCCCACGGACCCGAGTGCTCCCGAGAGTCGGTCAGGGCCTCCGTCCCCGGCGTGTCTTCGTCGGTCGGAGTGGAACCCCAAGGGGGCCCGTAGGACTCTCAGCTCTGGCTTGCCTTCATTGGCCGTCCAGAGAGGAGTCGTAAGAGCTATATGCTCCAGGGGTGGAAGTGTTAAAGGGCATAACGCCGCGAGTAACTTCGGAGAAAGCGCAGCACCACCTCTCGACACCCCTGAGCCGCTCACCCGGTGTTGCTCCTGGCCGTCTGTACGACGACGCTTTCAGGGGCCCATCTAGCGAGTGGCTAGTCACCGCCTGCCTCGATAGCATCTCACAATGTTATGGCAGGTGTCCGGAACTCTTGCAATAGCTCATTCATTTGTCCATCCAAATTTCATCCATAGCCCGTTACTCTTTCCTCTTAACCTACAATAGCCCCAACGCCTGTTGGAACCGGTTCACGGGTATCTACCGATGTACCCGTGAATGGGTTCTAGCAGGTGTATTACATCACATTAAACTTCGTCTCCAAAGGGCCTCTACGTGTTGGATCTATATCCCCACGCACGCCTTCCAAAGGACCGGGCTTTGTCCCGTGAATTTAAACAGGAGATACATAATAATAAAGTTCTTTATTGACAGGCAATAGACCCATAAATCAAAAATTGCATAAAAAGTAAACAGTAAAAGTTAAAAGTCAAATTGTATAAGCGTAAAGATAAAATTAAATAAAACCTTAAATGTTTATAATAACCTAATTATGTTTAGGCAGTCACAACCGAAAAGACCTACTTCCTGTTCCTTTCGTGATGCACGGAAATCCAACGATTGTAGATCGGGTAATGTATACTAACATTTTTATAAAGATTCGTTACATTGACGAACCATACTCTGCATCAATCAAAATTACGTATCCTATCTCGATTTCCAATGGACTTCGGAGAATTGAGGTACAGTCGCCATCACATTCATAGGTACACTTTAGGTGTTCAAAAATATCGGCACATGCACCCTAATGCCTTGAAAATAGAGGTGTGTTCCGATGTTTGTGACGTGCTTGTTTGCTCCGATGTATGTGATGGCGACTGTACCTTGTCAATATTACTAATAATTTATGATGCAATCACCAGGTATTAGAGTAACATATATTACTCGTATATCCAATTATGACGATGGCATCCTGGCTGATTTTGACCTCAGCGACTGTATATTGGATTGGGTAACGAACTTTGACCAGGTTAACACCCCACCGATATAATTGTAATCGATGTCCACCAGCAGGTGGACGAGCCTTAAGCTCGTCTCGCTTTACGTCAAGCTCGTTACAGCGCTCAGTTTCAAACGCCCTGCCCTGTATTCTGTAACTTGTTTTAAGCTCACCTCAACGCTTACCCACAATTATACCTTGACACCGCGATGCGTAGTAATTAAACGTAGGTAGAGGTCTAGTTTCGTAACGGGTGACCGGCGGGGTGAGCCGCATTAACGCGTGCTGCCGTGCAGAACCTAAAGTGCAGTATCGGGCTAATTTGGGTTTTTTTGTTTTTTGATGATCTGTGATCAGTATTTCAAGATGCACATGTGTATCTAATCGGTATTTCATTTGGACAACTGGAACATGTAAAAAAAAATCTCTTAAAGTACAGTAATGGACTAGCGTAGAACACAAAATACTACTTAAACCGCAGTTAAAACGTCTACGGCTACGAATATTGGACCATTACCAACTAAAACGCAGTAGAATCGTAATTTATCAGATGTTTTAGCCTGTATCAACTCAACAAGTTATTCGTGAAATACTAACTAAACTGCAGTATCAAAGTTTTGTTCCAAATTCTTCGTACTGTGTTTCGAATATCTTTGATTTTTAGACATAATTACTAACTAAAACGCAGTGAAAAGTATGTTACCTTACTTTAGTCGGTACCCTCGACTACTATTTAAATATTACTCTTATTGCCATCTAAAGTGCAGTAGCAAGCCGAGGTACGGCACTTTAGATGGTATTTTCAATGCATTTGTTTTTTGTCACTGTACTCGTGGACAGACAGTGTGTTTTTACAGCCTAAACCACAGTGTCTGGAGCTTAACTACTGCGTTTTAAATGGCATTTTGCTCGATTTTTTGTCCTGTTACTGTATTTAAAATAGGTTTTTGTAAAAAAAATACTGGGGCCTGTTTGCCAATTGATCAAATTATTTAATCGTCATCGAACCTACATTTGCTAAGTAAAAGTCGAGTCAATCACACCACATTAAGTGGCCGAAAATCGTCTAGCAAGATTGGAATATACTTGTTTTGTATTTATTTTTTGAGATAGTAAATTAATCACATACCTAGTTGTTGAAATCGTATGTAATCAATGTTTATTAAACATAATTATGTATGACAGTAATAAAAAAGACTACCTACTACTTCAGTATAATACATTATTCAGTCTTATGTAGCTAAATGGCACTTTTATCTTATTGTAACGGACAAACAAGACACGTTTTTAAACTGTCACTAATGAGATCGTAATTACGAATAAAATGGACGGCACACATATATTACCATTCAATGGGCTATTTGTAACAATACAACCTTCAACAATATACAAAATTTACTGCAAATAGAGCTTTTCCCAGTTAGAACAATGTGACTTCTAAACATAATGCCATTAGAATACTTGCGTAACCTCAGGGAATTATAAAACAACTTAAAATTTTAGCTGGAATAATTTTATTAATTAATAATATATATAAGCGAGGTACAAGAATCAAATTATTTTTGGAAAACTTACTTCTAAGCTGTTTTCTTAAAATAATTCACCAAAAAAACTTGACTGTGTCAGTTCAGGCAAATAAGATAAAGAAAAATTATTTAATTTAAAGATTGCGATCATTATTATTAGGGAATACCCCACGTAATGCGTTATCAGGTGCAGATGAGACAGATAAATGCCACCAATACACGAGCCGATTTTTGGGCATCAGTGAACCCTGCAGTTTCTTAAGACGGCATTGCTTCCTTACGGAACTGGAGCCAAGTTTTACTGGAGCATTTGAGATTATCACTATTTATTATGTAGGCTGGTCGTCTTAAACATGAAAATCACTAAATATAGGTCAGAAAAACTGCACCTCTTGATCTTTTGCTTGGTATCAGTTACTTAAGGAAGCAAAATCTTGATGCTCAAAAACTGGCTTGTGTTTTGTAGGCAATTACCTGTCTCATCTGCACCAGCAGGTCGACCACGTAACACATTGTACGCACGTCAGGTAGATCTAAATGTCATATTTTATATGGAAAAATGACAGTTCGATTGTACTAACGCGCGTTTGGAACGTAACGTGATTACCCCTTTGACAACGGCAGTACGTGGGGTATTTCCTAATTATAATGATCACCATATTTAAATTTAAATACCTGTTTTTAGTTTTTCTTGTTTGCCTGAACTGACACAGTTAAACTTTCCAAGCCTTGACCAATTTTAATTCGTTTTATATTTAAAAGTTTTGGTGAAATATTTTACAAAACAGTTTAGAAGTAAGTTATTAAAAACAAATTTTATTCGTATACCTTATTACTATAATAAATTAATATAGCTAATCCCAGCTAAAATTTTACTTTGTTTTATAAGGGTATACACAGTATAATAAAGATATATATTTATTCCCAGGGGTTACCAAAGTATTCTAATGTAATTATGTTTAGAAGTCACATTGTTCTAACTGGAAAAAGCTCTAGTTGTAGTAATTCTTGTATATTGTTGAATTTTTTATTGTTACTAATAGCCTAATGAATGGTTATATATGTGTGCCGTCCATTTTATTAGTAATTACGATCTTATTAGTTATAGTTTAATATCTGACAAAGTAACTGAACGGACAATAACAATAAGATTAGAGTGCTATTTTAACAGTACATAAGAATAAATAGTAGCATTATACTGAAGTAGTCGTCATTTTTTATTAGTAGGGTTATTTTATTATGTGTAATAAACATTGTTTGCTTACAATTTCACGAAATATGTGTTTTATTTAGGATCTCCAATAATAAATCACAAATAAGTTTATTTAAATCTTGCTAGTCGTTTTTCTCCCACTTAAAGAAGCCAGATTGACTTGACATTTACTGAGCATATGTAGTTTTGAAGACAATTAAATATTAAATCATTTTATTGGCAAAAAGGCTTCAGTCATACTTTTTTTTTACAAAAACCTGTTTTAAATGCAGTAACGGATGTTCGTAGCACTAAAAATCAAGCAAAATACCGTTTAAAACGCAGTAGTATAGCTCCGCGTACTGTGGTTTAAACGGTAATTCATCACTTGTCTGTGTAAGTGAATGCAAAACATGGACAGTAACTCGACTTTTCACTGTGTTTTAAGCGGTATTTCTTTTGGTTTTGCCTGTCTCAAAGAGTGCAGTACGAGCTTGAAATTTTGAAAAAGCCTCATAATTAATTTCAGTGTACACTGAAACCATTGTTTTTAACGTCATCGTATTCTATGTGTTGAGCGCTTTCCATGACAATAAATTATAAGTATATACCGCTTGAACGAACGGAAATAAACTACTTTTAAAGTGTTTTTTGCGTTTATCTCGAAATGGACTTTTTCGAGTTACTGCACTTTAGGTTCTGCACGGCAGCGTAGCGAATGACAGCCCTGCTCATGGATGAGTCGTCGCCATTCGGGCCGGCGCCCTGCTTTCGCTTCCCATTCAGATGGCTCCAGCTTGCATCTTTCCATGTCGTTAAAGAACATCATTGTAGCGAAGGTGCTGACCGCTTATTTTCCCACCCATATAGGTACCAATAAGGTGAAGTGTCAAAATGACTTGTAACTTTCTACTATGATAATCCGCATTTCACCACAGTTGCATATTGGCAAACGTTCTTATTGCATGATCACATGTCAATATTCTGTCTAACTTACTAAAACGTACAATCTTATATTAATAAGACTGGTAATTAAACCGGTGTCATTTTCAGACACGCCCTGAATATATTCAAATTTATTTTATAATTGATATATCTTACTACTGTGGCATTTCAAACCAATATCAATTGAACATGCGGCTTTATTGGATTGATACGGCATATCGAAATTACTTAGGTATAACTTACTACTGTGGCGTAAAGTCGTATTATACATCAAACGTCACATTAACATGTGTCATTATAGCATTAAGTAGGCATATCAAAATTACGTGTAATATAGCACTGGAACATGTACAATAGACTCGGTAATAGGTCGTCATAATTGACCGAGCACATACAATACGGTGGAATAGCGCTATTAGATTTTATTACCTAATTTTACAACCGAATGGTTCACCAAGTGCCTGAGATTGGTTTGTGTTAGTTTATAAAGGCATTAGTATTAGATTTATGGTCGGCAAGCCCGTGGGTTGACCCGTATACCTACTTTTAGTAGATTAATTTTGGGAAAGGAAAGAAAAAATCAATCGACGTTCTAGATTAAACTTTTCTGGATTAACCCTTGAAGCATAACTATTCCCTATATCAAAGTAAAAACTGATCGATATATTGAGTAGGTAATTATGTAAGGCACTTGTCCCACCGCCGGCGAGTAGCGAGTACTCTCATAGGTAGTAATTATTACTCGCGCGAGTAAAAGCGAGTAAGAATTACTATGAGAGTACTCGCTACTCGCCGGCGGTGGGACAAGTGCCTAACGGCCAAAAATACAGGTAAATTAAGAACCTCCTCAAATTTTGGATGTAGGTACTACCGATTTCCGTGAAATAGGTTTTAGCACATTCACTGCAGCAATTTCGTAGCGCAACGCGCGTAGCTGATAACAAGCAAAACCGCGTATGTAAAGGAAAGCGTCTACGGGCAGAGCATCCGCCTAACGGATTCCTGGCACTCAAACTGTTAGGGTTCAACTGGGTACGCTAAAAAAGAACCCTTATCGTCCACGTCCGTCGATTAGCGAGGGGGCTCCGTGTGGGGAGATGTGAGACCGCGTTCCGGGTTCGATTCCCGCCGTCATCGATCTGTGTTGAGTTATTGTGACAGGGTTTCAAATGGTCATGACATTAGTGCAATTTGAGGTATCACCTGCCAGGCTTACGGTCGTGTATGCTCCCGCATTAGCCTACGCAGTCATGAAACACATTGTCTCTCTTCTTGACTTGTATAGTCTGTAATAGACTTAAAATGCCATATCATCGGGTGAAGCGCAAAAGTCACTACTAAAACTGTCACTGCTCTTCAAAACCTCGTATCTCGGTACGTTGTTGATATCGAGATACGTACTAGTATTTGTTACAAAGTGAGCTTTGCTTGTTACCCGACGATATTATGGATGATATCCTCAGAGCATAGAATACTAGAGAGAGGACAAGCCGCCGGCGGCCGCGTCGCAGCTGTTAGCTCAATGGGCATACTCTGCCATACTGTGCACGCGTGCTGATCGCAGAGAATATTACGTTTTTTCCCAAAATGCCTGATATGATGCGCTTTTATTGTCAAATAAGCGTGTAGGTATACAAGTTTGTGAGTTTTAGATGTGTGCGTGCTTTGTCTTGTCAATTACTTGGGCGTTATGTGGGTTAATGAACTTGCGACAGGCGTAATCTATACAAATCGGCCGGCATGTCCGATCTCCTTATATTCATACATCTGTGATGATATCAGTGATCAATTGATCATAGTCGTCTTTTAACACCTACGGAAAAAGGGAGTGGTGTTATTTTTACCCGACTCTTATACGATTTTTGTCCGATCTCTGAAAGGAAAATTACAGTACTTACCAACCAGTTTCGATATGCAGCATTTGATATCACTAATAATAAAAAAAACCGGCCAAGCACGAGTCGGACTCGAGAACAAAGGGATCCGTACCGTTATCTATAAAAACGGCAAAAATAACAGTTTTTAGTATTTGTTGCTATAGCGGCCACAGAAATATATCATCTGTGAAAATTTCAACTGTCTAACTATCACGGTTCATGAGATACAGCCAAGTGACAGACGGACAGATAGACAGACGGACAGCGGAGTCTCAGTAATAGGGTCCCGTTTTACTCTTTGAGTACGGAACCCTAAAAATAGACGAGTTATTATATATTTATTTCGACGACCGCTTTAGCCTAGTTGGTAGTGACCCTGCTTACGAAGCAAGAGGTCCTGGGTTCGAATCCCGGTAAGGGCATTTATTTGTGTGATGAGCACAAATATTCGTTCCCGAGTCATGGATGTTTTCTATGTAAGTATGTGTTTCTCTATATAAGTATCTATATCGTCGTCTAGTACACATAGTACAAGCTTTGCTTAGTTTGGGACTAGGTTTTGATTTGTGTAAGATTGTCCGCAAATATTATATTTATTATTATTTTCCTTTCTATTTGAATTACATCAAGTCATATGATGAGATATCAATGACATGTCAAAAGTCGTCTCGAATCGATTCCAAACCCTCCATTTTGTAAAATTTCTTCACTATAAACCGGGATACTTGAGAACTTACAACATAACTTCGTATCAGAAATTAGGAGGCCAATCTTCTTAGCAACTTATTGTAATATATACGTAAGTAATGTAATTATTATACAATTATAATTAGGTACTTGATTTTTAAAAGCTCCGCCAGTCTCTCAGTTTAGATATTAACGTCCCATCTCATTATTTTCATTGATTATTTATACAATGGAATTCATAATTAGCGTGTAAAGTAGTAAGCTAAATATGCCTCTACAGGTAGGTGCGTAGCTTCACTTCTACCTATGATAGAAAAGGCTGACAATTTATATACAGAGTTTTATTTACAAATAATTTACATATCAACATAGGAATTACGTAGCACATAGAATATTAAGATTTCTAATCGTATACGGCCGTGTGAAAATAAAGAAGGAATGACAGAACTGTTAACAGCGTTGCACGGCAACGGAGCGCTGCGGCGCGCAGGCGCGCGGAGTTAAAACCGTGGTGGCCGAGCAGGCCGCTACACCTCCTTAAAACACTAAAGAATGAGTTTATTGAAAACCAAAGGAAAATTAGTCACGTACATTGAGGTTTATGAATAATAGTTAACATAAATGTTTAAAGCCGGGGATTTCCGTTAAAATAATGCTTGTAAAAGATACACATTAGTGTAAAATTGTAAATGAATGAATTAAAGGGGTACTTCCCGAAATCCAATCGAGTTTAAATTTGTACTCTTGTGTCAGTTGAATGATATGTTGATAGGTATTGCAATATTACGGTACCATCAAAGTGCTCTGATTATGGAGATAGAAGGTTGTCACAGCAAATCCTAAATTAGGTAAAGTCATGGAATTTGATTCACGTACAGTCACCGGCATAAATATATGATGGAACAAAGGCCGTAAAAATATCTGATGACAACATTGACAACTCTATTCCTAGAGCCGTAAGAGCGTGTCAGATATTTTTGCGGCCTTTGATTCATCATATCGTCGACCGTAGGTTCAATTAAGGTAAGGGACACAAACCGATTTTTCAGGAGAGGCCGACAAAGTTTTTTTTCGGACTAAATCGCGCATATTTTTTTTTGTAATGCAGCTTTTTTGGATCTGATTTCACACATAATCTTATATTTTGGTGCTCTATCTACCTGTTCAACGTTTATTTAAATAATTAAGCTATTTTAGAAAATAGATGTCCCTTACACCAACGTGTTTGGTTACTAATGTCCCTTACAAGCCAAGTATTTTGTAGTCTCGTCCCTTACGCTAAATTGACCTCTACGCTGAATCCAATATATTGATGATAAATTAACGTAAAGGACTTGTTGCAAAATGTATGTTAAAGTAAAATAGTGTAATTCAATTAATGCTTAAAAAAAGTTCACGAATTTAACGTAAGGTTATCTTAAACTTGCAAAACATTACACAAATTCATTTAAGAGATACGAAAATGTATCGGAACTTTGTGTCGTATGTATTTTTTCGTGTCTTTTACATGCAATATTTGTACATGTAATAGCCAATTTTTATTACTTGAAATTAAAAAACTGTAGCTTTACTAAATTTGTTTATTATTATCTCACAAAAAAGGTAACAATTTTACCTGTAGGTACATTATTAGTATTTACTTGTCTACTACGACAACTACTAAGATAACCAATGTCATCTTACGAGTCCTTTTGGATAAAAGAGTAGCTACAAGCAACAAAATAATCATTTTAGAGCCTACTAGGCATTATAAATCAATTATACAAAAATCTTCTACCGCTTCATAAGCTTTCAAATGAGATCAATGTGTAAAAGTACGGAGATCAATAAACGTTAATTAAATTAAAGGTTGATTTTATCAACATTATCTTCTTCATCCGTTTGGTTCAAAGTGTCAGTCACTTTAGCGCAATATGGTAGCTGCAAATAATCTTTGTGAAATCTACTAGGCATAGCATTTACACACAGTTTTTTCAAATCATTATATTTTGCCAAATATATCGGCAGCCTATGGTTATACAAAGGTTTCTATGGTTTCATTTTCAATTCTTATATCAAGTGAGTCTGATGGTGGTGAAGGCACTCTAACAGACATTTTACCCTTGCCCTTACCCTTTCCCTTCGGTTTTCCTTTTCCCGTAAGTGAGTCTGCTGGTGGTAAAGGCACTGTAACAGACATTTTACCCTTGCCCCTACCCTTTAACTGCGCTTTTCCCTTGCCACTTTTCGTTTTAGGTTCTGGAATACTGTCTTTCTCTTCGGCTGCTTTATTTACATGAACAAGAGATCCCTCTTTCATGGAGTGTTTGGTTTTAATGGCTTTCAGGTCTTTTTAGGGTTCCGTACTCAAAGAGTAAAACGGGACCCTATTACGAAGACTCCGCTGTCCGTCTGTTTGTCTGTCTGTCCGTCTGTCACCAGGCCGTATCTCAACAACAGTGATAGTTCGACAGCTGAAATTTTCACACATTATGCATTTCTGTTGCCGCTATAACAACAAATACAAAAACCAGTTTTTTTTATTTTATTTTATTTAAATATATTTTTTCTTTCCCAAACTAAACAAAGCTTGTACATACTTAAATACATAGAAAACATCCATGACTCAGGCAGGAACAAATATTAGTGTTCATACACAAATAAATGCCCTTACCAGGATTCAAAGTATTTAAACCCGGGACCTCCGGCTTCGTAGGCAGGGTCACTATCAACTAGGCTACAGGAGGATCCCATACAACAAACGTGATTTTTTGCCGTTTTTATAGATAATTGTACGGAACCCTTCGTGCGCGAGTCCGACTCGCACTTGGCGGGTTTTTTCTTCATCGTAGTTATTGTGATTTTAGTAACTTGCAACTCCTTCGCCTTTGGTGGAAACATATTTTCTGTCACAGGGTCCCAGTCAATTAAATCCTTGTACTCCATAACGGTTACGACGTAGGGACGAGGATTCTCTCTTGCTGCTTCCATGTAACTAGGCTATTGCGTGCCAAACAGTCAGTTTTCGCACTTGACGTTCAATAACTGAGTGCATGCTGTCAACAGGCTTGTAACTATGACCGGTCAATAAGTAGTTAATCTGAATAATCTCGATATTTTGAGATATTGACAAGAAATATAGCAATATTGACAGTACCGTCCTCTTACGATTTTGTCCGGTGCAACAATCGCAATACAGGATAAGTTTTCTTATTCCTCTGTCACCGACGTCTTTCAGATACTTGAAAAGACAGGATCCTATCTCTTTCGAGCCTCGCTTTTCGTCACAATACACCCCAAACATAGCAAAACCATTTTTACCACATTCACCTTGTTAAAAAACGTACACAATCCCGATTACACGACAGGTGAACGCACACTGATAAGTCTTTAGGGACTTTGTTGACGCCTGGGCGCAGCTTTCGCATTAGGTACTATCATTCTCTCTTTCGCACACAGAAATACGTTGCCGCATAGAAAAGGACGGCAGTAGTGTAAGAGTGCGCGTAATCTTGTGTTAGGAAATTAGAAGTGTTTGTAAATAAAGGTAACAGGGATATATATTCATTAGTTATCTCGAACAGATTGGTGTAACGGACACTGAACCCACACATAATTCGAATCAAATTAGCGTAACGTTTACATTGCTTAAAGTATGACAATGTAAATTGGGGTAAGGGACAACTATTTCAATCTGTGTGCTTACTGTTTAGGGTATGGGTGATATTTTTTTTTTGAGATAATAAAATCATTAGTGTAACGATAGTTTTATGGTTATCTCTTTAAAATTAACCATGTAAACGTAATTATTTGACTGCAAAGACCCTTACCTTATTCAAAGTGGATTGGCGGTGGTAATTACACCATTTAAAGTTGCAATTTAAAAAAAATAACCCGATACATTGTTATGATGGAGCTGATTTGACTTGGGACCCAAAAAAAACAGTAGGGTAAGGGACATTTCTTTTTAGCTAGAATTTTTTTATATATACCATTCGAAAGAGCGAAAAATTCTGAACAAAACTGTATACCCAACTCATTTTGCGTATTTTGTCCCTTACCTTAATTGAACCTACGGTCGACGATATATTGATGCCGGTGACTGTACCACCGTAGAACCCTGTCGCAATTGACAGGCCGCTGTTATTCAAACTCGAGTGATAGGTCACCTTATTGCGATAGGGTTCTACGGTGGTAAGTGAATCAAATTCCTTGACTGTATAAGCTAAATCTTTCGTGCTTGGGCTTATTAGAATTCTCAGAATGAATAGACGAGTTTCCAAAAAAAAGTTGGTCATAGAATGCTTGTCCAATCATTTTTAAAGAAGCTTAAAATTCGCATATGGTTATTGAACAAGCAAACGAAGTTCTCTGTTTCCAGCGTGGGCCAAAAATGTCTCGTATGTTCGGATGTCCAGATGTCCGACTGTTCGGCGGTTCTTCTCTATAAGTCGCATTTCTCAACCGATTATTGTAAAAATTTGTGAGCAGGTTCAATAATTCATCATCATCATCATCATATCAGCCGAAAGACGTCCACTGCTAGACATAGGCCTCCCCCAAAGAGTGCCAAAATGACCGGTCCTGCTTCAATAATTACCAGTAGGTATCTACATAGATTTTTATGCCGAAGCAGTGTCTCTAAACATATATTTTTTTATAAATAACAGTGTCGAGAGTTATACAGCTCAAAGAGCCACTTGTGATATTGAGTGAACCACAAACACCAAAACTGACAATAACTATGACAGAGAAACTGAGTCACGGTAAATCCCGAATCAACGTGACTTGCTGCACATTTGCCAAATTAAGTATCCATTTGCCGTGGCAAAAAAGGCGTAGGTATGTTATTAAAAAGGTAAAAGGAGTCGATGGGTGGACGATTTTAGGAAGATCCCGGGTCACTTCTGGATAATAGCTCAGCACGGTTAGCACAAGAAGGCGTGCGAACTCTCAAACTCTCTCGCACTATCCGTTTCTCTCTTATTAGAGAACTTAGGGAGAGACGCAAAGTGCGAGAGAGCTCGAGAGAGCTCGCGCGCCGTATTGTGCTACAATACGATTAAAATCAGTTAACGATTCTGACGTTAGCTACTAGTAGCGCCGCAAAGGTGTCAGAGGGGTCGGACGGGTATGCGGGAGGAGACTCGAGGCTAACTTCAGACACGCAAACTTTTGTGTCGCGTACTGTGCCCGTGCTATATCGGAACGAGTGGCGTACGGTCAGTATCACAAGGAGCGTAACGCCTTTGTACCGTGTCGCATTAAACGTCATGTTAAACTGCCATATGAAGTTGTCAAACGAGTGAAAACGACAAAGTGCTTAGGTGTTCAGCAATTTATGAGGCCGAATGTACACGAAGAGAAGCCTATGCGAGCGAGGGTGATTACGGGCTGAAAATAACAACTTAGCAAAGTTGACAAACGCCCCGACATTTTCATTTCAAAGTTCAATATCACAAAAACGGCTGAGCGGATTTTGTTGAAACGTAGCTAAGAACCATCTCGATCACGTCAGCTTATTGACAATGAAAAACTGCATTGAGATCGGTCTATTCGTTTAGGTGCTACGATGCCACAAACAGATACACCCCTCTTTTTGCGTCGGGGCGGGGTTAATGATGTTATTATGAGAAGCAAAATTACGCCCTTCTCATAGGACATCGTGTGCCTAAGTTAAGATGCACGCACATAAAATCAAAATGATTGTCAGTCGAGATGATTCAGTTTGTTGTGACGGCCATTTTTTAGGGTTCCGTACTCAAAGAGTAAAACGGGACCCTATTACTACGACTTCGCTGTCCGTCCGTCCGTCCGTCTGTCTGTAACCAGGCTGTATCTCAAGAACCGTATTCTTCTTCTTCGTGTCGAGGTTCCTCAAATAAGAGATGTCCAATGGGCAGTGGTGTGGACCGTCAAGAACCGTGATAGCTAGAGAGTTGAAATTTTCACAGATTATGTATTTCTGTTGCCGCTATAACAGGAAATACTAAAAACAAAATAAAATATTTTTACGTCATACCTGGCCATAAAGTAGGAATTACCGCACGCTACGCGTGCGTAAAACCCCGCTTCCTGGCCAGATAGAGACGTAAAATTTTGTACTCACCACGGGCGGTAATAAAGAAAGCCTCAGAGCGCATATTTATCGCCCTTGCTTACGGCTCGGGCGTCAAATACCTGCGATCTGAGACATTCTTTGTTTAACCGCCCTAGGTAAGTAATGTACTATTAAACACTTTAGAAACATGTAACACAACACGACAATAAGAATTAAGATTGAAAATTATTACTTACTCACTTTTAGACCTGTATTGTTGTGAATTAAACTTAATAATAATAATAATTAAGCCTTTTATTTCCAATAGTTAAATTCGTGCATTGCGATTAAGTTCATAATTTATAATAAGAAATTCACATTTATAGTAGTATCATTAAATAATAATTTTATAGTAACATTAACATTTATAATTAATCAGTTTTATATTTTATTCCTACGTCTATTGGGCTGTCCATTTTTGGACATAGTCCTCCTCCCTCCTATTCCACTCGTTCCTATCTGTAGCTACTCGCGTCCATGTGATACCAGCCTCCGCTACGATGTCGTCTCGCCAGCGTCGGCGCGGCCGGCCTCGTTTTTAGCCAAAGTTTAATTCACAACAATAGAGGTCTAAAAGTGTAAAATTCTACAATCGCCGTCAAAAATATCTGGTTAGACTAGTTTGTAAACCTTTATTAGGTAGTACATGGGAAAATGATTTATTTGTCGACAAGAAAAGAATAACCTAGATGCTAACTAACCTAAGAATAGAAAAACGATAAAATAATAAGAATGTATAAGGACCAAGTTTTAACACTGGAACATTTATTATATATGCGTAGGCAGATTTTTGTTAAATTCTTGGAGAACTAAGACCCTCTAAAGAAGGAAATCAACCCATGTGCTGTGCCTTTTATATTTCACAATAACGGTTAAATATCAATTAAGTACAAGAGTACTTAATTGATATTTGACCGTTATAAGAACTTCTCTGATATAAGAATAACAGAGACTAAGTTAAATATGAAACGTCCATAGGCTACAGCGGCTGCTTAATACCAGACGTGTACACGTGTATCCGCAATAAAATATAAACTACACGCAAATGTTTTTTTTCATGTTGCGTTGCGTCTTTTAAGCGAACGATAGGTATCAATTAGATTCTAAACACAAAAAATATTCTTATTTATCAAGCCTACCAAATGATCCTTACTGCGTAATGATTCGGTTAAAAAATCGATTAGAACGCAAGCTACACCAAACCGTATTTAATCGATCACCTATTTGTCGTGTCACAATAAAAAGTAGTAAGTGTATAAAAGCTTTTATTCACTTAGGCCTCTTTAAGTTTGGGCGCTGTCTTCGCCCAGCGCGAAACGAAACCAAAATCAACTCGTGCGCACCGGGCGCTAAATCTGAATAACCAACGCTATAATATTTAGGATTCCGTTTCTTCTGCCGTGCCGTGTGTGTCTTTAATTTAAATACGAACTTATTTATATAATAATGAATAAACAAAAACATCATGTCACACGAAACGTTAGACCAATTTGTCTCTTATATTTTAAGGGCCTTAAATTAACGCAATTTGGTATTTTAAGTAATTTTTTTTCACACAAATTAATTCAGCATTTATGTCGGTATGCGGTAACAAGGCAACATTTCACATCTCTGACATTTTGTGTTTCTCAGAAATGTCAAATAAATGAGAATTATTATGTGTGTGGCATACCATTGCTCTTCTAGAAAACGCTTACCTTTTAATGACTCTGTATAATTAATTATCAAAGGTATTTTTAACACCAACAATTGTTAATCAGTACATTCATGATTTGCAGGTTGATACATTGTAAAGATAGATTTGACACAATCACTTACAGATAAACCACATGCGTTAAAGAGTAGACTCGTAGAATTTAGGTTTTTTATGGAATACTTACTGTATAACTTGCACTATTTATGTTGTTTGGTTGGGTAAGGACACTTTTCGGATTGAACAGACATAACCAACATGACGTGAATACCCGCGATGTCACGGTTAATTTAGCCCGTTATTATATCCAGTCAATACGCCAGCCACCATGACAAGGTTTAATCTCACAGCCGAGCCTGGTTCTTGGAATTCAATAAATCAGCTAATAAACGACACAGCAATGACAGCAGAGTTTTTAATTGCTCTCGATCATGCAGTAGGGATAGTAATATAGGTGAAGCAGGGGCCAATCACTGGACAGCCTTTTATAAAAAATAAACAGAATTGAAAGTAGCTACGGAACACTTGACACGCATATCCAGCTCAATCGTGGCCGCTTTTTAATTTTACACTCGGAGGCGGCGCTGTAAAGCGGTTGTAAACATTCGTCACGTTGGTGCATCGTCATAATTAGATCGTAAATGCGCGAGAGTCGCCATTTTGTGGCGCAGGACGTAGAACACTGGAAGCGGCTTATCTCAATATATCTTGTGTATTTTTATGAAGAGGCGAACTAGTTCTTGACATTTTTCTCCACTCATACTTAAATTTTCCCTATATTTTATTTTTTATCTGGGCTTATTTTTTTTACCACGTTGTTAGCAAATAAGCGTACAGCCCGCCTGATAGTAAGCGGTTACCTACCTTAGTCTAAGGAAACTGGCAACTCCAGGGGACTCGCGTGCGTGTCACCGATCCTTGACTTTGATTTGTGTCATCTCTGGCTTTCATCTTCTTTTTTGTGTTTTATCTCTTCATTGTATCAGATGTTTTTACTTTTGATATCTAGCTGGTACTTAAATGGGGTCTACCTTGTTAGACCTAAAAACTTTAGCCCTAATGTTTCATTCGACCTAATGTTTCACTAGAACTAATGCATTTTCCTTCGAAACAGTGAAATTTTTGGGTTTTCTTTGAATATCATCAAATATAAGTGATTAGGTTAGGTTAAACAAGCTACCCACCCCGGCTCCATCTTGTGCGAGTGCCGTGTCTGCACAGAATGCTAACTTCGCCAACTGTACCGCTCAGTTAAACGGCTCAAGTCGCGACTCTGACGTGCTAGAAGCATTCATAGACAGCATAGAAGTTTACAAGGAAGTTACGAATATCCCAGCCAGGCGGAATGAGTTTGTTTTGCAATAATCATATATAGTTTACTATTTAAGGAAAAAATGCATTAGGTCTAGTGAAACCTTAGGTCTATTGAAACATTAGGGCTAAAGTTGTTAGGTCTAACAAGGGAGAACCGCTTAAATGTCTTATGCTTCAACAAGCGGAACCTGTGGTTTTTTTTTTAATTTCTTCTTTTTTATTGTCATTTTAGCATATCACCTCTTTCACCTTTTCACTTCAATGCTTGTTATGAGTAAACATAATATTTCTTTGTATCTCTCCCAACTGTTGTCTCTTCCAGTAGCTGGTTTTCAGCTCGGCTCGACGCGATCGCTGTCCGGGCGTCGGCCGCGTTTAACCTTCAGCCGCTATTGGCCGCAAAGTCTTGGCCAAACTGTATTTTTAATTTCTAAAGCCCCTCTTTTCAATGATTTCAACTTTCTCTTTTATATTAATCTAGTACCAGTCTAGTACTCCACAAATATCATCTTTTACTTTCAATCAAAGCAATAAATAAAAATCATTTTGGCCGTAAGTTCTCAGTCTTGGCCTCTTGCATCTTACATCCTAGCAAAAGTGTATTTTTTTATTTCTAAAGCCTTTTTAGGGTTCCGTAGCCAAATGGCAAAAAACGGAACCCTTATAGATTCGTCATGTCTGTCCGTTTTTTTCCGAAACCATAAGAGCTATACTGTTGAAACTTGGTATGTAGATGTATTCTGTGAACCGCATTAAGATTTTTACACAAAAATTGAAAAAAACCATTAAGTTTTAGGGGTCCCTATACTCAGAACTGAAACTCAATTTTTTTTTTTTCATCAAACCCATACGTGTGGGAAGTTTTTATCAATGGATAGGTCTTCAAAAATGATATTAAGGTTTATAATATCGTTTTTTTCTTAACTGAATAGTTTGCGCGAGAGACTCTTCCAAAGTGGTAAAATGTGTGTGTCCCCACCTGTAACTTCTAAAATAAGAGAATGATAAAACTAAAAAAAATATATGATGTACATATTACCATGCAAACTTCCACCGAAAATTGGTTTGAACGAGATCTAGTTAGTAGTTTTTTTTATTACGTCATAAATCGTAAACCGCAATTTATTTTACGGAACCCTTCATATGCAAGTCCGACTCGCACTTGGCCGCTTTTTATATTTATCGAGTGCTTGTCGAGTACTTTACAAACATCATCTTTTGCTTTTAATCTCCAGCTTGTTATTTGGTTGTCTTCTGTAATATCTTTAATCAGGATCTATATATTTTTTACATCTTTGTTTTTATTTTCATTGTAGGTATCATCTCATTTCTTTCTTCTTTCAATTACGCTCCTTTTCACTTTTTCCTGATCTTTCTCAATTCACACTCTTTTTTTTTTATCTTGAAACCGTTGTCTCTTCCAGTACCCGGTGTTCAGCTCGCCTCGACGCGGTCGCTGTCCGGGCGTCGGCCGCGTTTAACCTTCAGCCGTTATTGGTCGCAAGGTCTCAGTCTTGGCCTCTTGCATCTTACATCCTAGCATAAGTGTATTATTAATTTCTAAAGCCCTTCTTTTCAATGTTTTCAACTTTTTCTTTTATATTTATCGAGTGCTTGTCGAGTACTCCACAAACATCTTTTGCTTTTAATCTCCAGCTTCGTTTTTGGTTGTCTTCTGTAATATCTTTAATCAGGATCTTTTATATTTTTTTATATCTTAGTTTTTATTTTCATTGTATTATCTCATTTCTTTCTTTCTCCTTTTCACGTTTTCATCATCTTGCTCAATTCAAACTCTTTTTTTTTTCATATCTTGAAACCGTTGTCTCTTCCAGTAGCCGGTTTTCAGCTCGGCTCGACGCGGTCGCTGTCCGGGCGTCGGCCGCGTTTAACCTTCAGCCGCTATTGGTCGCAAGGTCCCAGTCTTGGCCTGGGATTGCCTCTTCCTGGAATCTCTTGTTAATTAGACTTTCCGCGCAGTCAGCTAAAAATACCTGATGGACGGAAAGGTCGTAAAAATCTGAACACTCTTGCCATGAGAAAGCCTTTTGTAGATATTTTCATTTGTTAACTGTACTTACTTACTGGCATGTCGTTCACCTACTGATAAACATAATTAATTATCATTATCATCATTATCATCATCATCATATCAGACGAAAGACGTCCACTGCTGGACATAGGCCTCCCCCAAAGAGTGCCAAAATGACCGGTAATTATACTTGCATACAATAGATTACATCTTTCAAAGTTGGTGACTTTGCGTTTGTAAGTTTGTATGTACAGTCGCCATCACATACATCGGAGCAAACAAGCACGTCACAAACATCGGAACACACCTCTATTTTCAAGGCATTAGGGTGCACGTGCCGATATTTTTGAACACCTATAGTGTATCTATGTATGTGATGGCGACTGTACGTTAAGGGTAATCTCTGTAAAGTATTCATTCGATTTCAATATTTTTTATACCAACTAACGTGAATGACCTTCGAGCCTCCAAATTTTATCGCGCGACTAAGGCTTTAAATTTCTAATACGTAGATGGAGCCTTGTTAAGTTTGGTAGTCTAGCCAAAAATATCTGGATAAAATACTCAAAGTAAACTCAATATTCAACCTCTTAACTGAAGAGTTATTGACTATCTGAAGTACCGTATTTTTAACTAATATGGAAAGTACGAGTATGTACCTACCTATTATAAAAATTGGTTCCGTATTCGTTGAAATGATGTAAGATTGAAACCGTTGCAGTAAGTAACGTGTTAAGGCGACGTGAGCTCCGAAAACGGATTATTAAAAAATCGTAGCTCTTGTTTGGATTATAATACGGCTGCCTTAAATTTAATTAGCAATCTAGAAGCCTTTCTCGAGGGAAATCAACTATTCGAACCCTGAGTTTTTGACTTTCGCTCGATAGAAAAAAATCACGAACATAGGTCTAAAATACACTTCAAAAAAATCGTAACAAAATATGCACAACAGCTAAACATATTACAATTGGTTCTAAAAATCGACAATGTCATGTTTGAGGGAAATCAGCTATTCCTTTTTTATTTATTAAAACGCACAAAGAAATAAAATTTAAAAACATGATATCCGCGCTTCCAAACACGCACTTCCATCTCGCTCACGCTTATGCTCAGTGAGAGGGTGAGAAGACCACGAACCTACGTCCCCTTAAATGATTTTATAAAAATTTGAATTTAGTCAAAAGCAGTTTTAGGCTGAACATCCACCAGGAAGCTAGCTATATGTCAAGGCCGCGATGCGTCAAATATATGAAAACACAGCTCCGCACATATTCTGTGGTTATATTCACCTTTACACGAGTATTTTATCTAGAGGCCAATGTCAAGATATACCTACTTCATATGTGTACCTGATTGGCATGGAAGCCAAAAAGCGGTACTCTTGTGAGAACTCTCACACGTCTGCCCATCTGTCTGTCTGTCCACAGATTCTCGGAAATCTTTGACGCAGCGTACAATTTGGCAAACTATCTTGTAATGTTACCCTAAATAGTTTAAACTAGTTCACAGAGCTTTGTAATGTGTTATTTAACACGAGGTAATCTTCAAAATGGCTATGCAAAATATACAAATCTGAAAAATATTACGTCGACTTTACACAGGTTGACTGCCTAAAAACAATAAATGTTATTGCAAATACTACAAAAAAATGTGTTGCCACTTATAATATATATTATAATGTTTTATACATACATCAATCATATATAATATAGGTACCAGTATTTACCAGCATTTTTGAATTAAAACCTTATTTTGTTTCATAATACGTACTCGTACTGTAATGTCCAGATCTGGTCAGATATTTTCTATGTATATATCTACGTATTTATTTATCTATAATAATCTATGTTAGGTATATGTCCCAGTTTAGTTTTTGGGCTTACAAAAACCCCTAAAATTTATATTATTACAATTTTACTGCCCATGAAATCATTCTAAAGTCCTCGCTTTCACGAATCGTTAACAACTACTAATGACTACAGAGAATTATGGCTCATCTTTCCTCTTGGATCTCTGTCGAGGAAAATATATTACTCAGAAAACTTTTGACGATGGAATTATTATAATAATATGTTTGGATTATAGGCAAAATGGTAATAACATAATGACAGTCATTTGTTAAATTGTGGCATGGTGTTGAGGTGAAAAAAGTTTTGCGTATGGTTAGAATACTTATCATAAATATTAGCTATTTCTATGTAGCTAAATGTTTTCTTGATTTGGAACTAATATTTCAGTTAAGTGCAAGGTAACTCTTAATGTCAATACTATATTCTGTTCATAAGTAAATCAGACCAATTCCCTTTTTAGGGTTCCGTAGCCAAATGGCAAAAAACGGAACCCTAATAGATTCGTCATGTCCGTCCGTCTGTCTGTCTGTCTGTCCGTCCGTATGTCACAGCCACTTTTTTCCGAAACTATAAGAGCTATACTGTTGAAATTTGGTAAGTAGATGTATTCTGTTAACCGCATTAAGATTTTCACACAAAAATAAAAAAAAAACATTAAGTTTTAGGGGTCCCCATACTCAGAACTGAAACTAAAAAAATTTTTTTCATCAAACCCATAGGTCTTCAAAAATGATATTGAGGTTTCTTATATAATTTTTTGCTAAACTGAATAGTGTGCGCGAGAGACACTTCCAAAGTGGTAAAATGTGTGTCCCCCCCCCCCTGTAACTTCTAAAATAAGAGAATGATAAAACTAAAAAAAATATATGATGTACATTACCATGTAAACTTGGTAACAAAAAACCGAAAATTGGTTTGAACGAGATCTAATAAGTAGTTTTTTTTAATACGTCATAAATCGTAAACCGCAATTTATTTCACGGAACCCTTCATGTGCGAGTCCGACTCGCACTTGGCCGCTTTTTTTGAAATTACGCTCCTGCTTAGGTAGATAGTTTTTATTTTTTAATTCTTCATATTTCTATATTATTCTATGCTATATACAAGCTAGCTTATCAATTCCGCTGCTGGAATTTGTAAATATCTTGGAATATATATATTTTTTGAATTTCCTATTCAGCTTATTACGACCAACTCGACCAAGTGACAAAAATTGTCAAGTTTTCACAAAAACCGCATGATATATTTGACGCCACAAAAATCATATTTTTAACGTGTCTCGAGTTTTTGATATATATATGTTTTAAATTTAAAGTCAGTACGTGCGTCATACTGTTCAAAAAAATCGCATATATTCCCTTACTGTTAATTTTCCTCTGGCCGCTGCCAACTCACCATGTCGTTACGGCCTTGGGCAGGTATTTTTAATGGACCACCGGTGAGAGGTTATAAATAATGGCATTTTCTCTCTAGTGCGGAAATATCGTCCTTCTATTAGAGCCACTGTACTTGATCTTCAATCAGCAGCAGGTCGATCACGTAACGCATTGTACGCACGTCATGTAGATCTAAATGTCAAATGTTATATGGAAAAATGACAGTTGGATTGTCCTAACGCGCGTTCGGAACGTTACGTGATTACCTCTCAGGTTGATCACGTAACGCATATTGTACGTACGTTAGGTAAATCTAAATGTCAAATTTTATATGGAAATATTACAGCTAAACTGTCCTAACGCGCGTTAGACACGTTACGTGATTATCTCTCTGGAGGTCGTAGGTTCGAACGCCAGGTCGTACTACACTAGCTGGTCGATCACGTAACGCATTGTACGCGCGTTAGGTAGATCTAAATGTCAAATTTTATATGGAAAAATGACAGTTGGATTGTCCTAACGCGCGTTCGGAACGTTACGTGATTACCCCTCAGGGCTATTCAAAGAAACGTATGTACCAAATATTATTTCATATTTAACTAAAACCAGACTCAAAACTAAATAAAACAGGCTTGGATAGCCATTGACAGGGGCATGCAAGCCCCTGCTCCAACCTGCTCTACCTAGCCCTGCCAATAGCCACTTCCACCCAGTAGCGAGTGACTGGGCAGTCGAGGCGCTGATTGTTCTCCCTCCTCCCACCCTCAGAAGGATGTTGCTGCTGCCACTTACACTATTCAGCAGTGAACCTAGTCTTTTTTGCCTGATGGAAATGGATGAAAAGTCATCTGGCCCCGTAGCATGAATGGCCGGCCTTATCACGCGATAAGTGACAAGATAGAGCATCCGTCCCTGGCTGACACCGTTCGATAGAACGAGACGACGTCAACGATCCTGTCACTTATCGCGTGATAACGCCATCCATGCTACGGGGCCTGATCGCGCCTCTGCGAACATTCTTGATCACTGAAATGTCTCGGCATCCTCAACAACATTCATGAAATCATTCATTAATTCTAATAAAATGAATTAGGCAATGTGATAGACTAGTTTAAACAATAATACAATTACTAGTATTACATATTTAACAATTTTGAGTAGGTACATAAACATAAAATTGTTTTGTAAGTATGTAATAAAGTAGGTAGGTAGTCAGAAAATCTTTTGTCCATTCAAAGTACACGTTGTCGTTTTACCTTAACAATTAATTTTTGAAGTCTAGCTTATTAAGTTGACAAATGATGAAGTGTTGAGAATGGTAGGAGAAAAAAGAAACTTGCTGAACACAATTGAAAATAGATGAGGCAAAATGATAGGTCACTTGATAAGACACGACATTTTCTTTAGAAATATCATAGAAGGTAAGATCGAAGGATCAAGGGGTAGAGGTCGACCAAGGATAAGCTTTGTACAGCAACTAAAAGCAAAAGCAAATGTCTTGTCTTACCGGGACCTAAAGAAATTAGCCGAGGACCGAGAGAACTGGCGCATACTCCACCGACAAGAGCCAAGCTCTTAAATGTTGATGATGAGCTTATTAAGGATAACTCACGCTAGAACGGGCCGTGTCCGGCCCGGGCTGTTTTCTAAGAAAAACGACGGCGTTTTCGCGCGGTCTATCCATATTCCTAAGCCCGGCTGAGCCACGGTCGGGCCCGTCCGACACCGAGCCACTTTCGAGCTACAGCTAGAAAACGGCCCGGGCCGGACACGGCCCGTTCTAGCGTGAGTCATTCTTTATTCATTAATATTACGAGTGGTGCCCCGAAAACATTGGTACTTATATTCGTAAGTTTTGAACTTCAGACACAAATGCCTAGATTTGATAATTAACTACTGCACTAGAATTTTATTTGGCAGAGAACTTTAGTCATTGTTTTAGATTTTTTTTTACTTTCTAGAACGCTCGTCTGCTCTTGCTTGCCTATGCTATCACTAAGAGTGCCTCGGCAAATATTCAGGGTTTACAGGGCGTTTTTTTTTGTCATTGTCGTCTCCATGAAATACTATTAAAATTGACGAATATCAGAGTCCACTTTTGATGAAGACGTAAGCCAATACCGGTGCTAAGTCATTTTTGATTTAATTTTCCGCGGTATGTTTTACCTCTGCTGAAATAATGTTGAGCCGACAATGACGTTAGAACCGAGCGGTTCAAACGCTCGGAGATATTATTCTGTAAACCTCACATAATTCGCTAGTACCTACTAGTTTGTTGGCAGGCCGTATGACCTTGAAATGGTAATTATTTGTAATAGACGTCAGCTTTGGGATGAACGTTCAAGGTCACCGCCGTGTGGTGCGGGCCAGAAAACTAGCGGGCTGGTAAATGGAAGCGAGTTAAAAAAATAGACTCATGGATAGATGACGAGGTGATTGCGAAAGTAAGTACGATACTTATAGTTTAAAGTCGAGGGATGAGGGGACCACACTTACTGGTACTGCTGACGGTGAGGGGGGGAGGGAACGGTGTGAAATTTCCCGCACAAAAACGTTTTTACGGATGTAAGTTATGAGTACCGACGGTTGGTAATCAGCCCTTAGAATTCTTTACGTAGGTAGTTTGATAATTTGCGTGGTCTATTTTTACCTTTAAAAGGAACTATAAAGTATTTAAAAAACACAAATCCAATTGAAACTCAATTCATAAAAGTAAATAACGACCAGTAGACTCAACGCAACTATGCAACAAAAAAAGACAAATCGTTTGAGTTATGACTTAGCGACATACAGGGTGTCCGGTAATTAATGGTCAACCTTCTAACCACGAATAGAGCACTAAATAGACTGGTCCAGAAAGTAGACATTAAGGTTTTGTAAAAGTCCCCTGGTTTTCGAGATATTCGCACTTTTCGAAGAGCGAATAGTACCAAAACAAGCTGTTCAAAAGTGAACATTAATAGCAACATCTTTATTAGTTAAGATGTAAATGGCGTGTGTTATACCATTTTAGAATCAGTATTAGAAAGACATTTTTTCAGTTGGCCACTCGGGTCTTCATACATTTTTTTTTCACCATTTGCAAATAAAATATATTCTCAAATTGAGAATCTCTATAGGTATCTTGGAAGTAATCTGGAAAGTTTTAACACTTTTAACACTTCACGACGAATTTACATGAACGAAGTCTGCTACCCGCTTCTCTAATCAACCCGCTACTCTAATGGCCCCATCTATTCTTAGACCGCGTGAAATCGAGTGCTGACAAATTACACTGAAAATTTCTTTGAAAAACATGCTCTTTGATGTAATTCTTGATATTTTCATCAATCAAGCACCTGGAGCTTAATTCACGATGCTTTAATGGCTGCTGGTGACATACTGCATATTGACGATAAGGACGAATAGTAAAGTATTGGCTCTGTGAGCTATAGAACTCGCAAGCCAATCTTAATTTTTTTTGTTTTTAAACTGAATCGCTAGGAAACTCAGATAATGCCATTCCACTTAACCGCATAGCAGGTGCCCTTTAAGTCTAGTTAAGGTTCTCGTGTGACACTGACTGACTACGCCGGCCACTTGACTATAATGTGAACGATAGTGTCACTGTTATAGATCGGGATATCGGTCTGTCATGTCATGACACGTCGGTTCAGATAATTATGAACCCGGCTTCAGACCTCACGACAGCTGGCTTAAACATTGACGCATATGTGTCGTGATTTGCGCTGAGAAGGTTAAGATACCTAGGTCATCATCATCATCATATCGGCCGAAAGACGTCCACTGCTGGACATAGGCCTCCACCAAAGAGTGGCAAAATGACCGGTCTTGCGCCACCCGCATCCAGCGGACTCCCGCGACCTTACTGGCGATACCTACTAATACAAATTTTTAAATAGTAAATATGACAGACCCTCAGGCCCTCGTCATATGCAATATCAGCTATATGACCGTCATGTCATGAATTCTCATTTAAACGTTTCGAATACGGCCGCTGTGTGCATTTCTTGGCGTCAACGACTGATGAGTTGATGAACTCAAGAATAATGCACTCTGAAAAAAAAACTTCAAAAGTTTTTACACTCTATAAAGTACTTAAGATTGTCACGTGAATGAAGAAGATTTTTGTCATTACGTACGAGTAAATGTCATTACTTTTTCCTCAAAATATAGCAATGGCACGTATATTCCCCGTTTGACTCGAACAGTAATCACGTAACGTTCCGAGCGCGCGTTATGCGTTAGGATAACCCAACTGTCATTTTTCCATTTAAAATTTGACATTTAGATCTAGTTACCTATTTCGCGTACAAAACGTTAGGTGATCGACCAGCCGATTAACCTTTATATGTAGATATGGCAATATGCACTTTGAAATGCAGTTTTGCCACTAGGTAATAATAATAATAATCTTTATTGTTTAAACCTAAAGGTAAAAGGAGCGTCGGCCGTCCACCAGCTCGATGGGTGGACGATATTAGGAAGATCGCGGGTCACTTCTGGGCAAGAGTAACTTGGGATAGGGACAGGTGGCGTACTCGAAGAGAAGCCTATGCTCAGCAGTTGGCGATTACGGGGTGAAAATTATGATGATGATGATTATGAGTTTTACACAAAATTTAAATAAATATGAGTTAATATTAGAAATAAGCATGCAGTGTAGGTAGACAAGGTAGACTGATAACCTGGTAAAGGGATATGATGATGATGATAATGATTAATTGTATCATACCTTGATCAATTTATGATGATTTGATGAGTTGTGACAAGCTACGTCATTCATGACATGGTTATCACTGTTGATTAATACTAAAAATCGTTAATGCCTTAACTAGAATACACAGTAGCTGTGGCCGAAATTGGTCAGGATGACATCATCATCATCATCATCATCATCATCATCATCATTATCGGCATCACCGTTCAATCCCGCCAAAAGACCTCCTCATCACAAACTACCGGAATTTAGCGATTGATATACTTACTAAAACTATTTTTAAATTTATCTCTAGAAGTAAAGATTTATCGTAATCTCATTATAGAGTCACCTTAGAGCAGTGCATTGCACTAGAGTTTAAACTATCTTGACCTTGGTTCTTGAAAACAAGTGAGCTAATCTTTATAGAACTAGCCAACGGTACAGTTAAAGCAGCGTAGCCAGTATATTGGCTGCCATTACCTTACCTATAGTGAGGGCACGACGTAGGTATATGACGTCATAAGGTAAATAATAATTTAAAAATCCTTTGTTTTTATAGTCTTTAATTAATAAGTGTTAGCGCGGATTACCAAAATAATAAAAAAAAATAATGAGAAACTCAATTCAATTCAACTAGATAAATCAAATAAAACAATTATAAAGTGAACTTTTAAACAACAAGTGCAATGAATGATATACACGCATCAGCTTTTAGCTGCTAGTGTATCAATAATAATTATTATAATTGATATTTTTAGTCACACAGGTAAGAAAGTAGTTTGTAAGTAAAACAGATAAAATAATTAAATACTTCGATAATTGTATCATGTCAATAGATATAATAATAACATTAATAACACTTTTTAATTAAATAGTCCTTTAACCGTGGATTGAACTACTTTTCTGTCACTAATAAAAATAAATGTTTTAGGATCGGGCTATAATTTTTATCATGAAGGATTAATTCCGTAAAGGAATACAACGAACAAACATTTTAAGTTGTATCTGCATTAAATGACATGTTTAGTTTAAAATGAAATTATTATTTTATTATTAATTTTGCATACCTATTATATTTTTTCCACTTTTTCAATTTTGTATGTATACCCATTATATTTCTCCATTGTTCACAATTTATATCTAAGATGCCCTAGCTTTTATTAATAATTTGACATTGAAACACATTTTATTTCCTTGACATTGTACCATTTTAATATTATGATTGTTTTGTTTGTTTTCACTTTGCACTGTATTTTGATTTGACTATTTATATTATTGTTATTCTTATACACTCTGACGATCTTTTTGTGAATTCATGCTATTTTAACTTATAAAAATGACATGTAAATTTTCAAAATGAAATAAATTAAAAAAAAAAAAAAATCAATTCCGCAAGATATCCAGTTAGATACTTATATCGAAAACTTTTTACTATAATATTTCAATCATTTCCTTCATGACAAGATACTGCTATAGTTCCACCGTGACTGTGACGTCACACGTTTCTATCGCGTCTAATATTAGAAACCAAACTGTTTGTTTTGTTGCGCTTGCTCATGCACACGTAAACTAACAAATTCTGAGGATGTTCGGTGTCTGAACCGTCCTTAGATTGTCCTTACTTTCCTGGCCAACGAAGTCTAGCTGGTAAATTAAAAATAAATAGCATACGTGCATACATACCTACTGTTTGTACTCCTACTGTCAAAAAGGGGCGCTCTATATGGATGTAAATGCAATAAAACACTCAGTCAATGCAATAAAACACAACAAATTTAACCCGACCACCCATGTATACCATGTCGACACTCCGTTACCTAGTTTCCCGGACGAAACAGCGACATCTAGCGCGCAATTGGGTCAACCTTGCCGTAAGAAGCCTTGTATAGACGCAAACACATACACACGTGTTTATGTCCGAAAGGGATGGGCAGAGCGCATACGATTTAATATCGAAAGCGAAATTATAATATTTATTCAGTAAATAGGCCACGAGGGCTATTTTACGAGTCAAAATGTACTCGTATATCCATAGACTCTAAATAATACGAGTACGTCCGTCATAATAAAATTAAATAAATAAATAAATAAATATTTGCGGACAATCTTACACAAATCAACCTATTCCCAAACTAAACAAAGCTTGTACTATGTACTACTAGACGACGATATAGATACTTATATAGAGAAATAAATACTTAAATACATAGAAAACATCCATGACTCAGGAACAAATATTCGTGCTCATCACACAAATAAATGCCCTTACCGGGATTCGAACCCAGGACCTCTTGCTTAGTAGGCAGGGTCACTACCAACTAGGCTAAAGCGGTCGTAAATACATCGGAATTTACATGTTTTAAGAGAGGTAGGGCACAGCGGAATGTCATCTTGCTCGTATGTTGGAGCAGCCCAAAAGACCGCAGCCATAATAGCACCACTGCTTTGTAGTGTTGCTATATTATTGCATACTATGAAGCATGTGGTGTTGTGTTCCTGGTGGTGAGTAAGGTCGCCAGAGCTCCCTAGGGTGCGCTGTGTTGGGAGTGAGGGACCTGCATGTCTCTATCTGCCAACACAGCGAATCCTCAAGTGAATAAAGGGTCGGCAACGCGCTTGTGATTCTGGAGTCACAAGTGTCCTTAGTCTACGGTACCAGCTTAACATCAGGCAGGCCGTAAGCTTGTTTGCCACCGTCGTTGTATAAAAAAAAATGTCAATAATGTATATAGCCTCCAAGCGTCAAACTTTAAATACTTAATTAGTTAAAATCTAAGTAATCAAATAATAATATCAAATCAGAACATAGTGATATCTGTGAAAGAAATCTCTCCTGTCAAATGCGCAGAACAGTGTATGAAGGTTATACTTGTCGTCCTTACACACATGAACTGCCCTGCTATTCTGTAACTTGTTTTAAGTTTACCTCAACGCTCACCCACTGACATTATCTTGACGCCGCGATTCGTAGTTATTAACCCCTTGGCCACGACTTTGGTCTCAAGCGACCTGCGACCAGCGTTTTATCTGTTCATAGCGCGGTCGAGACGCGCCACGCACTGTGGTTAGTTGGGATCAATGCGTTTTATCTGTTTATTGCGCGTGATCCCAACTAACCAGAGTGCGTTGCGCGTCTCGACCGCTCAATGAACAGATAAAACGCTGGTCGCAGGTCGCTTAAGACCAAAGTCGTGGCCAAGGGGTAAGCGTAGGTAGAGGTCTAGTTTCGTTAGGCGTGATGGGTTGGGTGAGTTGCATGGGCGCGTAAATAATAACAGCCCTGGCCGGACCCTACAAACAGCAGCCGTTCACGACTATGACGCATATCTCAGCCATCGCTTCCTTCGACTTAGATCACTTCCTTCGTTCTGTTAAGGCAACCTTGGTCCGGACCGACCGTGTAGACAGTTGTTTGGAGCTAAATTTCATACTACAGCGGTCGGTGCCGACCAAGGTCGCCCGGTTGGAGGGGCGTGTTGGCGACCGTCTAGCAGGGGCTTTAGGAAAGGTGGCGATCCGATCATCAACGACGCCGCCATAAGAAATGACATGCGAGCATGACATATTTAAGCTGCAGAACATTTATAACGACTACCTACTGGAAGTGGATGAAGATTGCAAGACTTGCAAGATTTAATTACATTGTTAATATTTATTTAATCGTATGGCAATTATAATTTTGGCCTTTTGAGTTTGTCACTCTTTAGTACCACCCAGGGGACACGTGCAGGGTTGTGGTTGTTATTGTTGTTAATAAATAGATAGGTACCTACTTACATAGTTACGAGTAGTTCATCATCATCATCATATTCAGCCGAAAGACGTCCACTGCTGGAGCTTTATATGTACCAACTTATTTAAAAGTCATCATAGTTCCGTTAAGGATCCGGGATTCCTGTAATAGCAAGCAGATGAATAGGGGTGTAGACACTAAATAAAATATTCAATAATGTTGCATTTTCTCGAAAAAGGATTAAAAATGTAGTCAGATGGAGAAAAAGGCAACGCAAGAGGTTAAATAATCACAAAGTTATAAGCGTTCAAAGTTTTAAACGCAGCTTCATATGAAACGATTGTCGTTTACTATGACGCTAGAGGATCGTGACGTCACGATCCCGGAGCGTTTTCTCTCTCTAACCGGCAACATTGAAACGGTTGCAGCTTCGTATTTTTTTCTGATATCCGAATGGGATTTTCGTCATTAGGCATATTTATGTGTCTTCTTGCTTTTGAAGTAATAATATATTTTGAGTCTACACCCCTATATTGTGCATTAATGTATATGAACAAGATGCACTTAAATTCAACAGATTTGAACACCGCATAGGTGTATTTCAGATCAGAAGCCGACTGATGCGTATTTTGTTTATTTGCTTAGCCAATGGTTTACTTTATTCCACCCAAGTTTAGAAGGATTTATGTACAATATGTATCCTAATTACATACGTCCTTTGGTTTAAAGTAAATCAGATGCATGTGATTTCGAAACGTTGCAACGAACAGATGGTGTATAGTTATTGCTATGTATATCTAACCTAGATTATAGGAACTTATTTTGAGACTGTAATATTAAACGTGATCTGTTATTTTTAGGGTTCCGTACTCAAATAGTAAAACGGGACCCTATTACTAAGACTTCGCTGTCCGTCCGTCCGTCCGTCTGTCTGTCACCAGGCTGTATCTCAAGAACCGTGATAGCTAGAGAGTTGAAATTTTCACAGATTATGTATTTCTGTTGCCGCTATAACAACAAATACTAAAAACAAGATAAAATATATTTTTAAGGGCTCCCATACAACAAACGTGATGTTTTTACCGTTTTTATAGATAATAGTAAGGAACCCTTCGTGCGCGAGTCCAACTCGCACTTGGCCGGTTTCTTTTTATTTTAGCAAAGCATAACTTGTTAACCTACTTCAATTAAAGGAGGAGGTTCTGAATTCATCGGAGTCTTTAATTTTTCATGTCATTATCATCATCATCACAAGAACATCACCGAAAGACGTCCACTGCTGGACATAGGCCTCCCGCAAAGAGTGCCACAATGACCGGTCCTGCGCCACCCGCATTCCCGCGACCTTTACCAGGTCATCAGTCTTCCTTGTGAGGGGCTACCCATGTTCAAGTGGTCACCCCTCGAGAACCTTTCCGCCATTGATCGGGTCTTTGAATGCCGCAATAAAAATGAAATAAATTCCCAAACAGCTTGTTAGTGTATATCGTGCATTTACCGTTTATTTGCACTAGCAATCGACCCGTCTGTCCGTCCGTCGGTCGTTCCCCCGTCGTTAGGGCTACGGCACGCTTAGGTTGATTATGACTTAATTTAATTGACTACTCAGTATTTAAAGGCACATCAAAAGAAACCTAACAACCTAAAAAATATCGATTTGCATAGCTTAAATAAATACTAATCGTTCATCAAAATTCGGTTTTGATTTGCAATTTATTTTGTAAAATTTTGGTGTGCAAGTCTGTTTTTTTCCAATTTTAATTTGCCCAATGCTTCTCGTAATAAATAAAATAAGCTCCAAAAGAAGTGAAGGAAAAAAATACCCCAATAAATATTAAAAGATACCTATCTTAAAAACGAAATGTTAAAACAGTTAGAAAGTTTACAGATAAATTTATCCTTTATCCGCCATCCTCAGATTTAACAGACTACCTATGTGTATAAATGACACCTTGATTTATTTAATATGACTGAGTTGAGAAATGCTTGTAACTTGTCATATAAGTTACAAGCATTTCTCAACTCAGTCATATTCGGCGGTTAAAAGATTTAAATATGATTTTTGAGACTTATGTTATAAGTTATCTTAACTTTACTTAGGATATACCTAAGTGAAATAACTAATTGATAATAATACATTTTTCTGTTAGCAGTAAGTCACGGCGGCGCTAGCATCGAGACAATCCAAACGGTTTAACGATGCTATTTTAAGTTACGAGTTACTACATTTTTGTATAAGTATCTCAATAAATAAATAAATAGATCTAAAAATCACATGGTATCATAATGCCTTAATCCCAGAAAGTTCTTTTTTTTTCTTGAAACTAATCGAAATATAACACAAAATATCGCAAATGTTTCACTCGGTGGATAAAAAATACATTTTCTCCCAAAAAAACAAAAAAAAAATGTTCCCATAAAATCTGTGAATATAGTATCCGAAAGTGACTCATCCTGGACAATATGTAGAAGTGTCCAGAAACACGCAAAAGTGTCCAGTATGTAAGTATGAAGTCCCATTACATATCATTATATTGAGATACTTACAGAAATTTTTTTTATCAAAGCTAAACTGATAAGGGCCTTTAATAAAAAGGAGGGTACCATAGAGGTTAACGTGTCCGAATAGCACTTGTATTGCACGATGTAACATGGCGGAAAATTCAGTTCACTCGTGTTTTTTACTATTTTGATACTAATTAGGAATTCAATACTAACTGTAGAAAAAGAAAAATAAAATAAAATATTAAACAATAAACATAAAACTAATACGAAATTTATGTATTTATTATATTAGGGTTGTGGCATAATATCAATATATTAAACACCATAGAGCAATAAAAAAAAGTTGCACTGGTATTTTGGCGGAATTGCTATCATTTAAATAAAAAAATGTTAAAATATAGTAGGTACTGATGAATCAGATTGCATTGTATCTTGGCATTGTATCTCACAAGATACACATTTGTTAATGCTTTTTTTGTATTATTTTTACAGCCATTTTTTTTGCTCTACAAGGTGCAAACGAGGCTCGAACTCGAAGCCGAGGTGAAATTGGTGATAAATAATTTACTTTCACCTACCTATGTCCAAGGAGATCCCTTGCACAATGTTGATAATCTCATGAAGTGGAAAGCTGAAAATCAAACTACAAGTTGATCACAAAATTTATTTATTTTTGAGAAAAGCTGAGTTCGCCTTCGGCTCGACCGGCTAAATCATACTCGTCCTGGATGGCTTATTTACTGGTCTCTGCAGTAATGTACTATTACTGCCATTCGCTACAAATGGGAAATTGTCGACAAGAAATGACTATTTTTACTGTATCAAAAGTGAATATGGTGAGAATATAATAGTGCCTAAAAATATTTATAGCCTGTTTAAATTAATCAAGGCTAAATAAGAATGTGGTCAGGTATGAAATAGATATCAAGGTACATGTTTAATTAAGTGCAAACAGGATGTGGTCTAATTTATAATTATTATTGCAAACAAAAAAAAAACAAAATTGTTACCTTAAACTAAAAAAAAAGAATTGCGATGATGCGCTCACTTCATTAATAAATATGCATACATATAACTAACGCGGTACAAGTATACGCTACACCGGTGTGCGCAGATAAAAACAAAGTTACAATACAATGGATCAAGGGGCACAGTGGCTCAAGAGGAAACGATGCAGCGGATGAACTGGCCAGGAAAGGCTCAGAAACAACGGCATACGGACCGGAGCCAATCTTGCCCCTGCCACAAAGCTACATATACCATCAACTGGACCAACACACCAAAGACCTACACCAAAGATACTGGGAGGAGATAGACACATGCAGACAGACCAAAGAGATTCTGTCGAAACGCGACCACAAACTCACAACCACACTACTAAGGACACATAGAAACCAACTGTGCAAGATAGTGGGTATAATAACAGGACACAACACCTTGAACAAACACCTCTATAACTTAGGTATCACAGGCAGCCCCATGTGCAGAGCGTGCATGGAGGCAGAAGAAACGACTAAACATATACTACTGGACTGCAAGGAGGTAGAAGTATACAGAATTAAGCACCTAGGTTCTCCAAACACACTACGGGACGCAGTCAGCAACACCAAGGCACTCACCAACTTTTTAGACGAGCTGGGGTGGTTAGAGTAGCGCCACACCGCCGTTTCACGCAAAATAGGCACAATGGATGTCGACTTGCGGAAAAAGCCCAGTATAACTAACTAACTAACTAACGCTACACCGAAAACACTAAACTACCGCAAGTAATGGGTATAGTTTAAGTTTAACGGCCTCCGTAGCCCAGTGGGTAGTGACTCTGCCTACGAAGCTGGAGGTCCCGGGTTCGAATCCCGGTCAGGGCATTTATTTGTGTATTTATCACGAATATTTGTTCCTGAGTTATGGATGTTATATATGTATATAAGTATCTATATGTATGTATCTATTATATATATCATCGCCCACAACACAAGCCTTACTGAGCTTACCGGGGGCCTAGGTTGATTTGTGTAAGATTGTCCCGTAATATTTATATTTAGTTTGTAAATATGAAATAATGTCGTTATCTAAGTACCTACCTATTCGGTACATTTATTTGTTTAATCATTAACGGTCGCGCTGGTCGCGCCTGGAAGTGAAGTAAAAGAATAACAACGGAGAAAGATAAAATACATAACAAAATTTGTAGGGAACTGTAATATGGAGAATTACGCAGACAAAGAAAATGTAACAGGGTAGACATGATGAGACAATTACCACTGGCCCCTTGCCAGCTCTGCCACACCAGTTACCTACTGAAGATAAAAAGTGACAGACCTCCCTTGATTACTTAAGCCGGCCCGAACGGACACAATCTTCATGTGCCTACCGCGTTATACTCAAATACACAAGATTTTGCTTATAAGCAATTCAAGATGCCAAGGGTCGTGACAGTGCGACGCGGGTGCGTTGTGAATTACCAAGACGTCAGCAGTGATGATGGTAAACATCACTCTCGTGAGAAGGAGGCGTTTTTTTTCTCGGTTCAAGATGCTAGTAAAAAGCCAACAGCAAGTTTCCAGCCCTTAAAATGTTACAGCCAGCTAGGGAGAAGGATACAAAAAGAAGCTTCAAGATGCCTCGTCGCAGAGAGATGCACGAGAGCACACCATTGAAAACGATTCGAGAACGAATGCAGACTTTTGTAAGTAGCAATAATATTCAAAATAATATTTTTCTTTTTATAACATAAATATTTTAAACGATCAGACACGGCGGTTAAGCATTTACTCCCACCACGGAATTAATGTTATAGATAGGCCTGACTAGTGTTGTTATTCTATTGAAATGCAGGCAGAGATAGCAGAAACGGAGAAAGATAAAATACATTACATAATTACAGTCCGTAATATGGAGAATTACGCAGACAAAAAAAATTTTGAAGGGAAGCCAAGAAGACAATTACCACTGGCCTACTTGCCAGCTCTGCCACACTAGTTACCTACTGAAGACAAAAAGTGACAGACCTCCCTTGAATACTTAAGCCGGCCCGAACGGACACAATCTTCATGTGCCTACCAGGTTAGACTCAAATACACAAGACTTTGCTGGTTCAATAAGCAATTCAAGATGCCTAGGGTCGTGACAGTGCGACGCGGGTGCGTTGTGAATTACCAAGACGTCAGCAGTGATGATGGTAAACATCACTCTCGTGAGAAGGAGGCGTTTTTTTTTCTCGGTTCAAGATGCTAGTAAAAAGCCAACAGCAAGTTTCCAGCCCTTAAAATGTTACAGCCAGCTAGGGAGAAGGATACAAAAAGAAGCTTCAAGATGCCTCGTCGCAGAGAGATGCACGAGAGCACACCATTGAAAACGATTCGAGAACGAATGCAGACTTTTGTAAGTAGCAATAATATTCAAAATAATATTTTTCTTTTTATAACATAAATATTTTAAACGATCAGACACGGCGGTTAAGCATTTACTCCCACCACGGAATTAATGTTATAGATAGGCCTGACTAGTGTTGTTATTCTATTGAAATGCAGGCAGAGATAGCAGAAACGGAGAAAGATAAAATACATTACATAATTACAGTCCGTAATATGGAGAATTACGCAGACAAAAAAAATGTTGAAGGGAAGCCAAGAAGACAATTACCACTGGCCTACTTGCCAGCTCTGCCACACTAGTTACCTACTGAAGACAAAAAGTGACAGACCTCCCTTGAATACTTAAGCCGGCCCGAACGGACACAATCTTCATGTGCCTACCGGGTTAGACTCAAATACACAAGACTTTGCTGGTTCAATAAGCAATTCAAGATGCCTAGGGTCGTGACAGTGCGACGCGGGTGCGTTGTGAATTACCAAGACGTCAGCAGTGATGATGGTAAACATCACTCTCGTGAGAAGGAGGCGTTTTTTTTTCTCGGTTCAAGATGCTAATAAAAAGCCAACAGCAAGTATTCCACCCCTAAAAATGTAACAGCCAGCTAGGGAGTAGGATACAAAAAGAAGCTTCAAGATACCTCGTCGCAGATAGATGCACAAGAGCACACCATTGAAATAGGTTCGAGAACGAATGTAGCCGCCTGACATTTGTAAGTAGCATTAATATTCAAGATAATATTATTCTTTGTATAACAGAAATATTTTAAACGATCAGACACTGAAGTGTATGCATTTACTCCCACCGCGGAATAAATGGTATATATAGGCCTGACGTGTGTAGTTATTCTGTTGAAATGCAGGCAGAGATAGTAGTAACGGAGAAAGATAAAATACATAACAAAATTTGTAGGGGCCTGAAATATGGAGAATAACGCAGGCAAAGAAGATGTGAAAGGGAAGCCACGAAGACACATGCCACGGGCCCCTTGCCAGCATTGCCACACCACTTACCTACTGAAGATAGTAAGTGACAGACCTCCCTTGATTAATTAAGCCGGCCCGAACGGACACAATCTTCATGTGCCTACCGGGTTAGAATCAAATACACAAGACTTTGCTGGTTCAATAAGCAATTCAAGATGCCAAAGGTCGTGACAGTGTGACGCGGGTGCGTTGTGAATTATCAAGACGTCAGCAGTGATGATGGTGATCATCACTCTCGTGAAAAGGATGCGTTTTTTATTCTCGGATCAAGATTATATTCTCGGAGTTAGTAGCAATAATATTCAAAATAGTATTATTCTTTTTATAACAGAAATATTTTAAACGATCAGATACGGCGGTTAAGCATTTACTCCCACCACGAAATTAATGTTATAGATAGGCCTGACTAGTGTTGTTATTCTATTGAAATGCAGGCAGAGATAGCAGAAACGGAGAAAGATAAAATACATTACATAATTTGTAGGGGACTGTAATATGGAGAATTACGCAGACAAAAAAATGTTGAAGGGAAGCCAAGAAGACAATTACCACTGGCCCCCTTGCCAGCTCTGCCACACCAGTTACCTACTGAAGATAAAAAGTGACAGACCTCCCTTGAATACTTTAGCCGGCCCGAACGGACACAATCCTCGTGTGCCTACCGGGTTAGACTCAAATACACAAGACTTTGCTGGTTCAATAAGCAATTCAAGATGCCAAGGGTCGTGACAGTGTGACGCGGGTGCGTTGTGAATTATCAAGACTTTAGCAGTGATGATGGTGATCATCATTCTCGTGAAAAGGAGGCATTTTTTATTCTCGGATCAAGATGCTAGTAAAAAGCCAACAGCAAGTATTCCAGCCCTTAAAATGTTACAGCCAGCTAGGGAGTAGGATACAAAAAGAAGCTTCAAGATGCCTCGTCGCAGAGAGATGCACGAGAGCACACCATTGAAAACGGTTTGAGAACGAATGTAGCCGCCTGGCATTTGTTAGTAGCAATAATATTCAAAATAATATTATTCTTTTTATAACAGAAATATTTTAAACGATCAGACACTGCAGTGTTTGCATGTCCTCCCACCGCGGAATAAATGGTATATATAGGCCTGACGTGTGTAGTTATTCTGTTGAAATGCAGGCAGAGATAGCAGCAACGGAGAAAGATAAAATACATAACAAAATTTGTAGTGGACTGTAATATGGAGAATTACACAGACAAAGAAAATGTAAAAGGGAAGCCAAGAAGACCATTACCACTGCCCTCCTTGCCAGCTCTGCCACACCAGTTACCTACTGGAGATAAAAAGTGGCCGACCTCCCTTGAATACTTTAGCCAGCCCGAACGGACACAATCTTCATGTGCCTACCAGGTTAGACTCAAATACACAATACTTTGCTGGTTCAATAAGGAATTCAAGATGCCAAGGGTCGTGACTGTGCGACGCGGGTGCGGTGTGAATTACCAAGACGTCAGCAGTGATGATGGTAAACATCACTCTCGTGAGAAGGAGGCGTTTTTTTTTGGATCAAGATACTAGTAAAAAGCCATCAGCAAGTATTCGAGCGCTTAAAATGTTCGAGCCAGCTAGGGCAAAGGATACAAAAAGAAGCCTCGTAGCAGAGAGATGGACAATCTTCAAGTGCCTACCGGGGTAGACTCAAATACACAAGATTTTGCTGGTTCAATACGCAATTCAAGATGCCAAAGCCTTATCGGCAGACCGATAAGTCCATTCAGATTCGATACCAGGGTCGTGACAATGCGACGCGGATATGCGGTGTGAATTACCAAGACGTCAGGAGTGATGGTGAACATCACTCTCGTGAGAAGGAGGCGTTTTTTTTCTTGGATCAAAATGCTAGTAAAAAGCCATCAGCAAGTATTCCCAATTGGCCATAGTTGTGCAGAATGAGACCAATGCCATTTTTTCGAAAAATGAGTTAACAATGCCATCAACATCTAGATTTTTGAAACTATAATCTGCTATAACCGTCATATTTTTAGCACGTTATTCCACTGAATTACAGTATTTATGTATAAAACGACCAATGACAAAAAAAGCGTTTTATAATGTAGTAACCAGCCAAAGTACCCAACATAGTTCATTTCGCCCGTTTAAAGACCATATTTTCAATCTGCAGAAAACAGCCAACCTACATTTGGTTAGTTGGTCGCATCTGACAATAAACAGCGGTAACAGCTAACGCACTTTTTGATCTGCTTAAAGCGACCAGGCAGTTGGTCGCTTTCAACAATATTAGGTTTTTTAGTCCTACCCGCCAGTTTGGTCGTTTAATGTAATATTTTTGCAGTTACCGTACTAATTTCATTGTTTCATAGTTTGCTGGACGAACGCAAGGAAGTTTTATGTCATAACTATATGAATGTACGTTTTTCATGTTAATTTAAGTGGATTAGTGTGACAACAGAATATAAATAATGGATTAAAAGAATCACATGACATCGAGGATGCTGTAATACAATTAGACTTAAAACCTACAACATTTCGATCTAGGCCGAATGCAGACACTTTTTACGAATTGTTTATTCCATTTTGGCCAAATGGAAAGCTTATATCGACGGCAAAATTAAAGGACATTTGACAAGGACATACAATGATGGATCTCATCCCTGAAAATTGCCATTTATTTTATGTCAATTTGAAGAACGATAACAGCATTGAAGAAGATATAGAAGGATTTGATGTACCAAATTTGGATTTTGAAATATCAGAGGATTAATATAAGAAAAAATTGGTACCAGAGTTGATTAAATAAAAGCAGATGATTATGCTTACCTCCTAAGATTTTGTAGCAGCAGCAATTATATTATTTTATTCAGAATTACTTTGAGTCATTTGTAGTAATTTTTTTGTTAAACATTTATGACTGTGTTTAGCAACTTTTTTGTTTTGGAATAATTTTATTTGTATTCACAAAATAAAAAAATACATTTATGTAACTGTGTAATCTAAAAAAAATAATCATAAAAAATCTAAGTATGTTTTTTACGAATGCTACAATCTGCATAATATGCCTAGGTTCCTCTTTTTGTTAAACTAGTAAGATTTACTTATAAATTTTATAATCAGCATAAGTAGACTAGCGCGATGTTATTTACGAAGATCATCTTAGCTTTATTCAGAAAATTACTGTTACAGAATATCGTAATCAGCATAACTCGACTACAGTTTGGTCGTTTTCATAGAAATAAGAATAACAAGCAGCATGTGAAATATTGATTTTACAGAAAACGACCAACCATTTTGTTCAAAAAAAAAACACGAAAAAAACTATTAATATGTACAATCAGTCCTTAATACATTATTTTATATAATATTCTACCGAATTGCGTCTTTTTTTATTCGAGAAAGTGGTATTAAAACCCTTAAAAAAATGATTAAACCTTAAAACGGCTGTATCTCAAAATCGGAAATTAATTATTGGTCGCATTGTGCATAACTATGGTCAATTTAAGTGTCATTTTCCCGTATAAAAAAGTGACATTTGTATATCTAAGTACCTGACGTGCGTACAATACGTTACATGATCGACCTGCAGGTATCTGAGCCAAGAGCAAGAAAGCCAAGCCGAGCAAGAATTGTCTGAGCAAGAATTGATTCATTAAGTAATTTATATTCATATTTAGGGTTCCGTACCTAGAAAAAAAAACGGAAGCATTATAGGATTTTTTTGTTGTCCGTCCGTCCGTCCGTTCGTCCGTCCATCTGTCAAGACCTTTTTTCTCAAGAAGGCCACAAATTTCCGCAAATTTTCGAAATCTAGTATTTAAGTTTAGTAATTTAGTATTATTTCCAAATCACAAGTAAGTGTGCATGGCTCCTATAACCTTCTGTTAGCTGATTCATCCACCTGTTCCGATTTCCAAGGGCAGCTGACTTTCCTGCACAATTTTACATCAAGTAGCTACGACAATAGACCACACGGTTGGATACCTACATACAGTCCACTAACGCGCTAATCTCTGAAAAGGGAAACTAGAAAGCGCACCGCAAATTAAATCACCCTTGGAGGGCGTGATATCTACATACATTCAATTCTGTACGCCCCAAGTTTTGGTACTTGGGTACTTCCCGTGAACACAGAATCTTGAAATTTGGTACGAAGCAAGGTCTTATAGCACAGATAAAGGAAACATTGCGAAAACCGTAAGTTCTTAGTTACATCACTGAAAATTTCTAGCCCAGTATAAACTGACACGCACTAAGTATGTGAATACATACTAAGTGAGTGTCAGTTTATGGTGGACTTATTTCTATTGTACGGGTTGGTCCGGAACCCTCGGTGCGCGAGTCGAACTCTCACTTGACCGGTTTTAATAGTTAATACATATCTCGGAATGTCATTGGGAATACAACCACTAGCGAAACGTAAACACGCCGATCGTCACTATACATCCCTATACATAATCCCCAACATTAAACACTCGTATAGTTATTAATAACCATAAATCACTCGCTGTTCCGAGGTGCATCACTGCTCTACAAGCAGAGTGCACTACACTTAGTATAATCCCACCCAAACCAATCCCAACCTTACTTTAACTGTAATACAGTGCAAATTAAAACAACTGAAAAAGGTGGTTACAGCGCTTCTATTCTACATGGAAATTTAAGCGTGACAAGCCAAATTCAGCTTTAAAGCTGGTCTATTAAAATTGGTAATCAATCGTTTGAGCTCTAAATTCAATGCCCTGTAGTTCTAATAGAGGCATTGTGATTTAACACTTACCCGCTTGTTTTAAGATTGGGTTTTGAATGGGACGGAATGGTTTTTAGGTTTTTTATTGGCTGGACGATGGAAAATTGACCTCAGCTGGTTCGTTGGGTGTAAATATTTGCGCCGAACGAACCGGGGCTAAGGATGAATTTAAAACTTTGTGAAGAGTTCAATACTTTTAATTATATGTGGTTGTAACTAGCTTATGTAGCAGTATTACCTAGAAACGCTCAGAATTTGATAGATACTCGTAATCACAAGGTAGGTACTAAACATAGAAAATAAGCAAAATTTGGACATTGTGCCAGTCAATTTAATGAATTATCATAGTAATAGGTGCAAAATATTATGTTGCCTCATAAACTCATAATACAGTCTACAAGGGTGGGGCCCGATTCGACATTCAAAATGTAACGATCGCGACATGACCTAAGCTAAGGACAGAGCAATGAATCTCCACATTCATGTTTCTGTTTTTCTAAATCAGAATGACAGTTATGTCATCAAGACAGCTAGAATCGCAGCCTTGAGCGACCAAAAGAAATAAACTTACCTAGGTACCTGCCTCAGAACAGAACATAAAATACTTTCCGAATATAATCTAAACCACATCGAAATACTCTTGAAATACATAACCCGCCTTTGCGTAACAGTCGAGCATGCCTGAAACTCGTCAAGTTCGCAAAACGCGCCAAAAAACCAAAATTACCAGACAGCTTGGAAAACTAGACACAGCTAAATTAATCATAATTTGACTGCTACCTACCCAGTTGAGCCACAGTATAAAAGAAAAGAGTAGTGTATCTCCATCCGTATAGAAATTAGGTATTGTTACTTCACATCACTATAATTGGTGGAATGTTGTAGTCTTTCGCCAGCAGCCTTGCTGTTCCGTAACTTGTCCCCCCAAACCATGACGCTCAACAAACTTAGACCTCTGATTAAGCTTAGTTACTACGAATCGCGGTGTCAAGAAATATTTGTGAGTTAACGGTGAGGTAAGGTGAAAACAAGTTACAGAATAGCTGGGTGGATGACAAAACAATACCTTAAAATACTCTTGACTCATCATCCTCCTACCGTTTTTCCCGGTAGTGGCCTACACGAGCCCGAGATCCGCTTTTAGCATCTAACCCAAACAACAAACACGTGGTTTGATACGAATACTCTTTACTGACACTGATAAACGAAAATCTTGATTGCCAATTCATATTATTATATAATCTTATGTTATGAAATAAATAAATCTAAATGTTAATCTAAATCAACGCACATGTTAATTTTTTTGTGATCATGCACTTATTTAATCTGTTTAAGTATTCTATTGTGATCTTCTGTTAAACTTTCAAAGTTGAGTGTGAAAGGCTTTCTGCAATATACTACGTCCTCCTAATGTGCCTAATATTTGCTTGTAGAGCCGTACACAAAACGCATACAAGCGTAATTTTTATTTCCTCATAGTTGGTGTGAAAAGTTGCATGTGTCACTCAGGAGCAAAATCATCTTCGTCTTGGGCGTTAACACTTGAATCCCTCACTACGCTCAGGATCCTACGTTAGAATCCCGCTCATGATACTATTGTAGGATACCTCGCTACGTTCGGGATTCAATACACCGCCCTCGCCGTATATATACAATTTTTCTCCCTTGTGACACAAATAAGTATTTATTGTATGGAATATATAATGTGGACTTTTTATAAAGCTTGTTATTGGGATTGAAATCTGCAACCTGAGAGAGTAGAGTTGCCTTTTGAGTGCACTTTGATGCAATTCGGCTCAAATAATCTCAAGTTATACTACTCATTCAACTCTGTCCATACCCTGCTCGGTTGGCGCAGGAGACTGAACGTATTGCCAACACGCTGACAAATTGTTTAGCGATGGGATTTTGTCAGAATATTATGAAAAACGATAATGACTACGACCAGTTAGATTATTCGTTGAAAGATAAAGATAAGATTACATACAGCATAGTAGAGAGAAGTTTTAGAATTTCAAGCTTATATAAAATAGGAATATACGAATATATCCGTGTCGTGACGGGTTAGAATAATAGCACCACCATTCTTCCCAGGAACAGGGTTGGAGTGGGTTGTGGGCTAGCAACCTCACTGCGATATCACATTTTTTCGATATTTTATACCCACATTATTTATGCTAAAGTCAGCACATGAACGTAAGTTTAATGTGCTCTGCCTACCCTTTTAGGAATAAAGGCGTGAACCTATGTATGCATGTGTAATATATAGCTTTATTGATATATCGCTGCGAAATTCCGTATGTTGTACAACCTACCTTATTTTATTATAATTGTTTGATTACCCAAAGTCACAAATGAGTATATGACCGGCCACAATCTGCGAGCAACGCTTTTTAGGGTTCCGTACTCAAATAGTAAAATGGGACCCTATTACTAAGACTTCGCTGTCCGTCCGTTCGTCCGCCTGTCTGTCACCAGGCTGTATCTCAAGAACCGTGATAGCTAGAGAATTGAAATTTTCACAGATTATGTATTTCTGTTG
This sequence comes from Epinotia brunnichana, assembly GCA_963854355.1. Classification (NCBI taxonomy): domain Eukaryota; kingdom Metazoa; phylum Arthropoda; class Insecta; order Lepidoptera; family Tortricidae; genus Epinotia; species Epinotia brunnichana. The sequence continues at coordinate 26,981,600 of OY977950.1, read as the reverse complement.
CCGCTATAACAACAAATACTAAAAACAAAATAAAATATTTTTTTAAGGGGGGCTCCCATACAAGAAACGTGATTTTTTTGCCGTTTTTATAGATAATGGTACGGAACCCTTCGTGCGCGAGTCCGACTCGCACTTGGCCGGTTTTTTTAATTACTTTGGCCTTATAATGAGAAGGGGTGATGAAAGTTTGGAACGATTAATCGTTGCAAGAAACACTGAAGGCAAACGATCACGGGGCCGTTCACCTGCACGATGGACCCTAGCTCTAGTATAAGTTTTATCGATACACATACGTTTTCGAACGCGTTTGCGTTTAGTTTCAATTTGTATGGCAACGCGATCAGCGCCTCTGGTGGTAACTATAGGAACTACGCGTTGCCATACAAATTGTAACTAAACGCAACCACGTTCGAAAACGTATATGTATCGAGAAAACTTATACTAGAGCTACTTACTCGACTTAAAGACAGCACGACCATCGACCACGAGCATCGACCTGTCTCTAAAATTCTACCATGTAGCGAGAAACGCCATGGACCGGAATCGATGGAGGGAACACATTCGTGCTCGGACGAAAATCACCAACCACGATCATCAGTCATGATGAACACGACTAAGAAGAGCCCAAAGTCACGGTAGACATTGAGGCGCAGGTTCATCATCATATATTTAAGAGCTAAGCTCTACGGTGGAGCAATTTCCATTCCTCTCTATTCTCAGCTATCTTCTTGACATCTTGGTACGACGACGAGCAGGTTATTTGCTCGTAATTCAAAAAGTAATGGGAACCTTCTGTCACAATCCTCCCAAACTGGTAGCTTAGCAATAAGAGAGCCGCATCAACAAGGGTCTAACTCTTAAATGGGGAACTTGCATGACTCACGTTAGCCGTACTTTTTCTCGTAAATTACCTTTCGCAGAACTTTAATTTCAGAATACTTGCGCATGAGACTTCAATTTCGAATAAATTGCACTCAATCGATGCGGATATACTTACGTAGAGATTTCATACAAAACGAAAATAAAATAAAATAAACTATTGTTTTAGTTGTATCTCACGTTAAAATGACGAAAAAAATATTATAATTTTTTCGATAAAATAACATAACAGTTACACAGAATATTGAATTAGAAATAATATTTTGACAAGTATAGACTTAAACGCAAATTTTGTGGAGATAATTGCAAATTAATGACTTACTCCATAGTAAACGCGCCAAAAATATATGTTGTGACGTCATAGTATAAGTCCGTTTAATATAGAGCGTTTTCGGGGGGTGCCGGCGCGTGCAGATTTCAAATGCATACAACATCAGAAAAATAAATCAAAAGAAAGTTTTAATGCTACAGTTGTTTTAATGCTGGATTATACTTTTGATTATCGTAATAAAATAAAAACATGCAAGTTCCCTATTTATTATGATGACCTCATAACATTTTACTTTTTTCCATTCCAACTTAATACCAAAGTCTAGACCCTATGCTGTTTGCATACAAATATTTTTATGTCCGAACCCAGGTTCCTTCATTGTGCAGGCAGACCGCACCGCGCCAAATGGATCGTTAAATACGCAATAAAACACACTTTTCCGCGATATCATTTACAACAAAGTATTAAAGTCATATATATAAAGGTTACGTATAACGTTTGGAGTGATTTTAGTGTTCGAGGCGTCGGGTAAAAGGGGCGATTACAACTTTGTGCCGTTGCTCAGGATTTTGAGTATCTGCGGCGGTACCACGAACTTCGAATCTCGAACTTCGTATATCTCCGTCTCTGTCGCACTTATGGTTTATGGTACTCGAGCAACCGAAACGGAGATATACGAAGTTCGAGATTCGAAGTTCGTGGTAGCGCCGTTGGAAGTTTCTTAACAAATCTAATTGAGTTCTTAGAGTCTAGCAAATGAAAAATGAGAATGAGAAATCGCGGCAAATTCAAAAATTCGGAGTGTGGTATCCCTTACGTGTAACGCGAAAACCAGTCTTGAGTACAAGTCTCAATACTGGTTTTCGCGTATAATATATTTATAATTTAAAACGATTTTATTAATTTACCTGTACATAGTACAATCCAAATTAATATTATTAACTACCTATGCATTGCAACTTCGTCCGCATGACACACGTAAACTTGACCGATTTATTATGTAGGAGGGTCTGGTGTATGCTTATCAACTATACACATCAATTTCTCTTTTGAGTAAAACTTTCTTAAAAAGCGAAAAGGGTCCAATGTGTTATCGAACAGTTACTTTCTTAGTTACGATGTCAAGTATCAAGATTAGGACAGCATACAAATTTAAGGTGTTTGACACATTTGACAACGATACTACTGTTGCCATATAAAAAGTTTAATTTAAAACTCAGGCTCATCTTTCATTTGCCAGATTCTACTACTACTGTTACTCGTACATACTACTACAGCTACTCGTACAGCTTTTGCCCGCAACTTAGTGCATGGTCCGACATAGGGTTGGGCAGTGCACTTGTGATTCTTCTGGTATCGTCGGCGTCCATAGGCGACGGTGTCTGCATATGTCCATCATATGCTTGTTTGTCACAGGCGTAGTATTAAACAAAATATTTACTCATGTCTTGGAAACTAAAACAGAGAATCCAACTTTTTGCGTTGTAGAGCAAAAATATAGTCAGGAAAAAATAAAATAAATGAATTTTTCAACACACCTGCTCGTAAAGTAGGTCTTATTACAGCGTATTTACACTGATAATGCAGAATATTACCCATGCCGTGCATTTTACATTACGTTATCGCACTAGTGCCTTTTCATTACATATCTTTTTAAATATTAGCAAAATAATGCAGAATATTACCCATGCCGTGACTTTTACATTACATTATCGCACTAGTGCCTTTTCATTACATATATTTTAACATTTTAATTTTTTATTTTTATTTATTTTTTCCTCGCAAATGTGTTGAAAAACGTCGTATGAAACACGTGAGCATTGGTCATTACACTTCTCGTCTCCATTAAGCCTTCGCCTTCGGCTCAGGCTTAAAAACCGACTCGGGTGTAATGACCAACTTAGCACACTTGTATCATAATGTACTATTATTCTGCAAGTCTTTTACAAGTCAAAATTCTACTAGCGTTTCTGAGCAAGAAGAAACGCCAAAACAAACTCAACGGTCAGTATTTTTTGCCAAAAAGAAGCTTATTACAATTATAGTACTTAACATACCTACTTAAAAAAAGTAATCCTGAATATTAACAAAAATAATAAATTAGTACCTAATTAATTAATTATTAACTCTGTATTATTATGTTTATAATCACACAGACAAACTGTTCCGACAGTTTTGTGAGACCCAGTTAATTTACCCATGTTTATATACTCTGTTTATTAAATAAATGTAATAAAAAAAAAAAAAAACATAATGCGACTATTAACTATATTGTTGGAAATGCTTACTTGTAGGAACTGTAGTGTGTCATCTAGCTCCCCAGGCGTGATACAAAACAAAAACAGCATTTTGTACCTATGTAAAATGTTAAGGAAAGGGTCGTACGGTCAACCAATTTGATTCCTATGCCATCATATAACCTTGCCGTTCCGATGTAAATGCTATGTCAATACGGGTTACTAGGATTATTGCGTCGCTATGTAACCGTTAAAATGACAGGGTTCTACGGTGGCCTAGGAATCAAATTGGTTGACTGTACCTAAACGAATGAATTTACATTACACACACATACACAAAACTATGGGTACCCTATTCCAACACTATCACTACATAGTATAGAACAAAGTCGCTTCCCGTTGTCTGTCTGTGTGTCCCTATGTATGCTTAGATCTTTAAAACTACGCAACGGAATTTGAAGCTGTTTTTTTTTTTTTTTTTTTTTTAATTGATATAGTGATTCCAGAGGAAGGTTTCTATGTATAATACATGCATGTATTGTATACACATAAGCCCGTGCGAAGCCGGGGCGGGTCGCTAGTATAAGATAAGATAAATCATGCGTTAGTCGTCATGCGATTTCAATGAAAATCTGTTTGAAACGCAAAAAAAAATTATAGTTTTGTTTGAAAAGCACTTAATGATCGAAATAAGTAAAACGAGTACTTATCCTAGATTTCCCTTTCATATCCTAGATAACCAAAGAAACGTAGACGACCTTGTCCGTTTAAAATCTAATATTCATACGTGTGCTAACTCGGGGCACGTTCTAGGGATTCGGTATCGATAAATACGATGTCGATACATGAGTATTAATACATACATGTTATTATTAAAAAGAAGCGGGTTGTGTCGGAGATACAACCGTTAATTAAGTTTAAGAGGATACTTCTTTGTTGGATATGCAACCCTAATGAATAAATTCACTAAAATACAAATATAAGTACAGATAAATCGGTATATATGGCAATATTGACTGACGTAGCTCATTTCACTGGCGATACATTGAAAGTAGTGGTCATTTCAGACTTATTTTCATGTCCGCCACATAAACATAATAACATTTGGTGATTAACAACTAATGTCAAATAAAGAAGGAATAAAACATGTAACAAACAATTATTTGAAATCAGATTAGGCATCTCTACAAAAATGTATTCCGGAAGTCACGTGATACATTTTGAACTGTACCCCTAATACCCCTATACAAGAACGCGAGCAAAGAAGTATCCACTTTAAAATACTCTATTACTATAAAGGCGCTATACCGTGTCTGATATCAATCAAGCCTCTTAAGATAATAAAAGGATATGAATATAATTAAAAATTGATATTTTCATCTAGACGGCAATCTTTATTATTGAGAAATATCGTTCGTCTTCTATGAAAACCATTTTAAAATAAAATAAAAATATGTTGTTATTTTAAAATGAAGAGTTGAATTATTAATGTTGAATCACATCTTAATCTTGACAATAATAATATCGATATGTTTTGGTTGCAAAAATGTTTTGCTACATCACTTTAGTATTCGTGCCCCGAGTTAGCACACGTATGCTAATATTATATGGAATGGGGTATAGTTCCACAGCATTCACGACTTTCTGCCCGCCAAGTACCCTTGTGCGTAAACCGCAGTATTTTTAGGACCGCCAATGCACCCGATTGATTTTCGTTTAGCGGTGGCTATAAAGATTATTTCTGTTTTGCATCGCTGCCATCTTGTTTTACGGGTATATAATTCAGTGTGGTATGGGTTTATTTCGATTTCAATTTCAGAGTTACAATGAGACTTTATATTTATGACATCATCATCATATAAACCGAAAGAGGTCCACTTCTGGACATAAGCCTCCCCCCAAGAGTGCTACAATGACCGGTCCTGCGCCACCCGCATCCAGCGGACTCCGCGACCTTTACCAGGTCATCAGTCCACCTAGTCTTTATGTATAGGTATGTAGTTAAAGGCCCACTGGCTGTTTTATATAAAAAGAAAATCTTATTCAGATTCCTAATTTTTTACGCCTTATTTCCAATAATTTCGCGCGCTTGAGCCCCGCTATTCTGTAACTTGTTTTAAGTAGTTTTAACCTCTCCTCACCGTTCAACCACAAATATATCTTGACGCCACGATTCGCAGTAAATACGTGTAGGTAGAGGTCCAGTTTTGTTAGGCATGACGGGTGAGGTGCCAAAAACTGCCCATCACTATACCTATACATTTACATGTCACGATATAGGTAAAATTTTGTACTAGGTAATTACGGGCGGTATTAAGGTGGTTCGATTGCCATACAAAGCGTTATTTGACATTCGCAGGCTAACGGCGTGATATTTTAAGAAACTTATGTAACAAACTTTCATAAATTGGCTTCCCATATGCGCCAAATTCCCCCTTTCCTAGAATAAACTTGTATAAACTAGATTAATTTGAGAAATTGGTTTGTCACGTGATATTTTGGGAAAACTATTTTTCTCAAATTAATCTAGTTTATACAAGTTTATTCTAGGAAAGGGGGAATTTGGCGCAAATGTGAAGCCAATTGAAGAAAGTTTGTTACATAAGTTTCTTAAAATATCACGCCGTTAGCATGCGAAAGTCAAATAACACTTTGTATGGCAATCGAACCACCTTAAATAAAACTTCATATCGATCATCAACCTGAGAAGAGTCGTACTATACCTGCGATCAGTGACAATGATGGTTTTACTGCCCTAGGTGAGTAATGTACTAACCAATAGGCCACAGAAAGATAGTCATTTTTTTCGAAGTCAAGAGTGGTATAATAAAACATAGTTTATCTACGACATCGCGCCCTCCTATTTCATTGTGGACTAGTAGGTTGATTTTATTAAACGCGATTTAATCGCGTAAAATTAACTTATTTATTTACCTCTCTGAGATCTCCTGATATTTCGGATGCGTTGCAACATTCAAGGTCACGTGACAACCGTTAATTATACGCAATTAAATCCAATTTAGTAAAAGTCTTAGAATAATAACGCATAGAAGGATAGTTTCATACGGCCAACGCGCCAAGCGTGAGGCATAAAATGGATTCATGTAGTTGTGATCAACTCGTATTCACACGCGCCAATACGCACACAAACGCACCAATTTTGTTCCACCGATCGCCGTACTGGGCCATTTATGGCCGAGTTTAGGTGGCCTCACCGTTGCGCGTGAACTGCGTTTCTAGGCGTTATTATTCTAAGGTAAAAGTAATTTGTGAGAATCGTGAAAGATAAAATTTTAAAGTTCTTTATAGTTGTACTTTGTCCACAGCGTAGCTATGTGTGAGACACTTCATTCTGGATTAGAAGTAGGTACCTACCTTACCTACTACCTAGTACCTATATATATGTTGTATGTTTATATGTTTGGCGCGTGTTGTTGTGTCTCACATTTACAGCCTTCTTTCACACCATATCACCCCGTTTGTTCTGTGCGTCCATCGTTCACAATACATCATATTACGTACAAAAAAACGGTGAAGTGCGAAAGGTTTTACTTTCCGAGGTTCTTTAAGTTAATCGGAGTGGGAGCCATTGTAAATATTTGTTTTGTATGTTACTAATTACGACCTCTAATCGACCTAGTCCCAAACTAAGCAAAGCTTGTACTTATTTATACTTATATGGATAAATAAATAATTATATAAGTACATATAAAACATCAGTCATACCAGTCAGTTGGTAGTGACCCTGCCTACGAAGCCGGAGGTCTCGGGTTCAATCAAATTCCGGTTAAGGCATTTTTTCGTGTGACGTTCACGAATATTTGTTCCTGAGTCATGGATGTTTTCTATGTATATTTATAATATAAGTATTTATTTATCCATTTATGTATGAATAAGTACAAGCTTTGCTTACTTTGGGACTAGATCGATTTGTGTAAGATTGTCCCCAAACCTTGCTTGCAACTTGTCTTGTTACTGCTCGATAACTCTCGCAATGAGTGATAGACTTAGAAAATAATTATATTTTATCTATGCTTAGAAGCATATTAGCATGGGTTTTTTTCAAATTCATAAATGACTATTATGCTTTTTGAAATGCACTATGCAAAATTAAATATATGACTTTTAATATCTACTACTATTATTATTTGCTTAATTTATTTATTTTTATTATTATTGCTCTTAGGGGGAGGCTTATGACCAGCAGTGGACGTCCTTCGGCTGATATGATGATGCAAAATTAGAGAAATGAACTAGATATTATATTCAACTTTGAAGGTACACTCGCTGCCACTTACAGCGTATTCATAAAGAAAGAAAGGAAGAATTTATTTTTTCAAATAGGATTCATCGATCCACTTTTGCATCGTCCGTCATCAGCTACAACACTAGAAACACACAGGTTCTATTAAATATACTTAAGACTTATAATTATTACAATATGTGATGGGGATTGTTATAAAAATAATGCTCAAAAATATTTGAACATGCTTTAGAATAAGAGTGATATGATGTCTTGATATCTTTGTGAGCATCTTGTTTGCTATGATTGTTGTTTTGGCGTTTGTCAGCAATAAACAGTACCTTACATCAAACTTCGTTCCCGTTGACTTTCGTTTCGTTGGACTTTTACTGGGATAAAAAACATTCTGTATGTTAATCCAGGCTATACTCTATTTGTATACTAAAATTCATTTTAATCCGTTCAGCCGTTTTTGCGTTATTTAGTATTAGCTTCTGCCCGCGACTTCGTCCGCGTAGAACTCGTTTATATCGTAGCTCGATACAAACTTTCACCCCCATTTCCCCTTTAGGGGTTGATTTCGGAGATATAAACTATCCCTATATCAAATTTTATCTAAACGGATGTAGCGGTTGTATAGTAGCTCCATAAAAATGCCCCCTTAGGAGATAATTTCCGGGATAAAAACTATCCCATGTCTTTTCCCGGAACTCAAACTATCTCCAAACCAAATTTCATCTAAATGGGTTTCATTCAAATATTCACCCCCCATTGTACCCCCTTAGGGGATGATTTTCGGGACACAATCAATCCCTGTACCAAATTTCATCTTAATGGGTTCCACCCAAATTTTTATTCCCTATTTCACCCCTAAGGGATGATTTCCTGAATAAAATCTATCTAATGTCCTTAGGTCCCGGGACCTATCCCCGGGACTCAAAATGTCTCTATACTAAATTTCATCTAAATCGGAGTAGTGGTTCTTGTAACTCCATCCAAATTTTCACCCCCAATTGCACCCGCTCAGGAGATGATTTTCGGGATAAAAACTATGTATTGTCCTTCCTTAAAACTCCTACTATATTCTTAACCAAATTTCATCTTCATGGGTTTTATCCAAATTTCCACCCTCTATTTCATCCCCTAAGGTAATGATTTTTTGGATAAAAACTATCCGTTGTCATTCTCCGGGACTAAACTATCTCTTTACAAATTTCATCGAAACGGGTTCCATCCAAATTTTCACCCCCCCCCCCCATTTCACCTCCTTAGAGGATGATTTCCGGAATTAGAACTATCCTATGTCCTTTCCCAGGACTTAAACTATCTCTAAACCAAAATTCATCAAAATGGGTTGCATCCAAATTTTCACTCCCCCATTTCACCCCCTTAAGGGATGATTTCCGGGATCAATCCTATCCTTTGTCTTTTCCCGGGACCTAAACTAATTATATACCAAATTTCATCCAAATCGGTGCAGCGGTTTAAGTAGCTCCATACGGAAATTTGTACCCCCCATTCCATCCCCTTAGGGGTTGATTTCCAGGATAAAAACTACCCTATGTCCTTCCCCAGGACTCAAACTATCTATATACCAAATTTAATCTTAATCGGTTCAGCCGTTTTCACGTGATGCGCGGTCACATAAACAGACAAAGAGATAAACAGATTAACAGATAAACAGACAAACAGACAAACAGACAAACAGACAAAAATTCTAAAAATTGTTGGAACGTGTTCTGTTATCGATTTTAAGTATCCCCAGACAAATTTTTTTTCAAATATCTTCCATGTACAGACTTTTGACCCTCTTCAGCTTTATTATACAAAAACAAATTATTTATTTCGGACTATAAAATCCATTATATGTATAGATAGATAGATCAAACATCCAAACTTTCTTCATCATTTATAATATTACTTAGTAGGATTTGGGTTTCAATTATTTATCTTAAAGTAGAACCCTAAATCGCCCGTCCGGCAATCTCGACGATTTTCCCTGAATTATTACACAGCAAAAACCGTCGCTGACAAAATGTCGCCGTATCCAAGCGGAAATTCGTCATTACTCACATTCTTGGTGAGTAGCCAACTTCACCACTATCCTGCGATGACTGTGTACGCTAGTATCATTTAACTAGGAACAACTATGGATAAATGATAGTACCTACCTACCTGACTCAGGAAAGAAAAACGCACTGGGAGTCTATTCGTGTTGAGTTTAGTCGTATTGAGTTGGTTACCATTTCGTAGCAGACGTGCAGACGCACGCACTCGCTTCTCAAGAAAATTTCAACAACAACAAACATCAACTCTCTCCGTTTTAGCTTGAGCCAAAGTTCTTTCGGATGTCCGAATGTCCCGCTGTACGGCTGCCCGGCTGTTTTAGTGCATTGTGTGGTCTATCACGTAACGCGTTGTACGCGCGTCAGTTAGGTCTAAATGTCACTTTTTATATGGAAAATTGACAGTTAAAATGTACCCACGCGCGTTCGGAACGTTACGTGATTACCCATCAGGTCGCTTTTCAATGAAAATTACTTAAGCACAGGTGTTACAATCATTTTCTTGTTTCATAATATGTTTAGCCCAAACCGGCATGTGAAAATTTGCATTCCATTAGGTCCATGATGCTTATTTATGACACGTCAAATGCAAGCAAAATAATAGTTCAAGTTCACAATATAAATAGTTATTTTTTTGTCCATACAATAATTGAAATTGTTCAAAAAAGAGCCACTAGTCAAATAGACGTAAAACATGTATGTAAATGGTGATTATCGCTTACCACGAGGCATACCATGTACTTGTGACACCAATGTAGTACGAAAAAACAAATCATCAACGTCGTCATAAATTGTGCTACATATTTACTTTAAAATATATTTCATAAACATAGTCGTAAAATATATCCGCAACATTTGGCGAGGAGTCGAGGACACAGTAACTTCGTGTCGCAATATTTACAAAAGCGCCATCTAGCGACGAAACGCGGCACTGAAACGGGGGACCTTGACCGAAAGATCTAGTCATCGACCCCGGCGCACGCGCATCTATTGATGCGTCATTGTGACATTGAACAGCTTATTTTTGCGACTGTGAAGTGTGAATTTGTTTCATAATAACTTCTACTTTAATATAGAAACGATTTCTCTCTATTTTACCACTGGAAATATTTGATAGGTGTAATTAAAGGTAAGGTAAACAGTATACATTTTGTAAATAATATTTAAGACAAAAAATAATCAAATTAAGACAATCTTTTGCAAACGATGCTAGTAAAATCTGCTGACTAAAAATATTTCAAACTCAAGATTGAATTCTTAATAAAGCAATATGAAACTTAGGTAGGTACCTCAGAGCATAGAATACTAGAGAGAGGACAAGCCGCCGGCGGCCGTGTCGCAGCTGTATGCTCAATGGGCATACACTGACATACTGTGCACGCGTGCTGATCGCAGAGAATATTACGTTTTTTCCCAAAATGCCTGATATGATGCGCGTTTATTGTCAAATAAGCGTGTAGGTATACAAGTGTGTGTGTTTTAGATGTGTGCATGCTTTGTCTTGTCAATTACTTGGGCGTTGTGTGGGTTAATGTACTTGCGACAGGCTCACTCTATACAAATCGGCCGCCATGTCCGATCTCCTTATATTCATACATCTGTGGTAGGTACCTATTAGACTAAATCCTCTGTAGTCACGTGGTCCATAGGCGTCTGGTATCCATGGGAAAGGCCGTATGGTTATTTGCTACCATCGTGGTAAAGACAAAACAACAATGTGTGTGTGCGACTTAGTATTGTTTGTTTACTTATTTATTGCTGTTCTAATTCACATTTACTTATTAAGTTTCCCTAACCACAAACAGTGCTCCATATCTTAATGTCGGAAAACAGTCAATTTGAAGCGATTTCAATAGAATTACTTTAGTAATGGCAACGCAGATTGGAGGAATAAGTGCCGAGTTAGAGATATTCGAAAACGACAGAAGGCCAGTCGTAATTACTTGGGAATTATTCTTAGGCAACTGGTACTGTCGCCGGAGAAAGTGCTTATGTGCTGTATTTCAGATTGCTTGGATTATTGCTTGGTTATTTAAGTATTTTAACTTAATTGCATAAAACAAATAAGTACAAAAGGCTGATTTAATGCCTTAAGGCATTCTCTACTAGACAACCATAGGGACAAAAAGAGACTTGCAAAAGATAAGCAAGATACTAATAAAACAAAAAACCTTATATACAAGAATTCATATCGATATCCTATAATATGATAGTTCTAATGTAGATAGCTTTAAACATAATTAAATTACAAATTGTTCGAACTAAATTATTTTATCGTTTTAGTTCATTTAGATTTTGACGTTTAATTTGTGTATTATAAATAAACTAGCTTTTGCCCGCGACTTCGTCCGCGTAGAATTCGTTTCACTACACAATTTTTTGTTATTGTACCCCCTCTAGAGATTATTTTCTTTTTCACGCTATTTATAATTAAAACTAAAAAAAATACTTTGCTTACCTAGTATATTGTCAGACAATAAAGCACCTAAGCGAAAAGCTTACAAAAATGCTGAAACTAAAAAAATAAGTTGGCCGCTTCGCCGCTGCTACTTATTCCAATATACTTCTATAAACTATATTGTATGATTTATTTCGTTCTGCTAAAACATAGATTTTTAGATTTAGACACACGTGAGCAAGTTACATACAACTGCCCGTGGGAAAAACATGGCGTGCCTAAATGTAATCCCGCTACTTTTAAGGTTTGACCCTGCGATTTGTTAATTGTCATTGAAAACGCTACTTTTAAAGGGAACTGTAGTCGTTTAAAGTTAAATCTTTGGTTCCTTATTCCACCCTCTGAAGTAATTATATCTAAAAAAACGGCCCGCTGTGTTCTACTCTGAGGTATAAACATAAATATTGGAAAGTTTGAATAAAATTGGTTCGCATATTTTTGTTTAATATGTCCTCAAAGCCACTGGATACATTAGCGAAGAATCCTTGTCGCCACTGGATACCAAAAGATGGCGCTGGTGATGTGTTTTTAAATCGGTCATTCTCGAACTCTGTCTACGGATACCTACACTCCATCAAACTTTTTTTTTACTATCTCATATGGTTTGGCAGAATTTAAACGCATAGAAAAATCGGAAGAATTACCTACTACGGCTAGAATATGCCTGGAAATGTGTGACGCGCTGCATCGCAGTATTGAAGTTTTTAACGTTAGTTGTACAGATACAATTTCCGTCGATGTTATTTTATTACGTATCTTTGACCACATGGATTTCCATATAGATACTGTTTCACATTTATAATATTATTAGCATATATGACGCAATAATAAGTTTCAACTTTTTAGAGTAAAAAAATATTTTTTTAACATTTATTTACGCAAAATAATTTATGACGTCGAGTTGCGGAAACCCAGCCCGCGTACAACAACAACATTTATTTATTTCACAATATACTTATAATATTTTACAATAGGAACTGGTTAAAAGAAAAAGCAAACTGAGTCGATTTTTATTTGATTCATAGTTTTTACCCATGGCTAGTAATTTTTTAGGAGTTTATATTGCGATCGTCATATTTAAAACAATATCACATTAAATTACTAGGGCATATTGTAAGTAATACATAGGTAGGTACCACGATGACATTTGACACGCATGCATTTATTCTATAATTGAACTGATTCTTTTTATTATTATATTATATAGCCTTTTATTTCAGACACACGTTATTAATTACTCTAATATTTTTTATATTAACACTTTCTTATCTTCTGTGCGTCAGTTTGCCAATCGGCAAAGGCCTCCTCCAACCTTCTCCATTCCTTCCTATCTTGTGCTACTCTGCTCCATGTTACTCCAGCAACCTGGCTTATGTCGTCATCCCATCTTTTTAATGGTCGGCCTTTCTTCCTTTTGTTTCCTCTGGGGTACCATTGAGTAACACGTTTGCTCCATTTATTTTCTCCTCTGATAATGTGACCAGATTGAACTGATTCTAGTAACGCTTTTCCACTTGCCAGTCCCAGTATAACTCAAATGGTTCGTTCCTATGATGGCATATTTAAATTATGTCTAATGATAGTCATCAGTGGGACTCTCGTTTGCTTGATTTGAGGATTGTACCACAATCATTGCGCAAACTTGGTGAACAATCTTGGAATTCTTTTACATGTTAAATAACATTGAGAGGTTTGTATTAGGTTAAAGGGCAAAATCTATAAGACCATTGTGAGACCTGTCTTCATGTATGGATCGGAATGTTGGGCCTTAAAGGTGACGGATGAAAAGAGATTGCATGTAACGGAGATGAGGATGTTAAGATGGATGTGTGGTGTGACGAGGATGGACCGAATAAGAAATGTGTATGTAAGGGGAAGCCTAAAAGTAGCACCTATCGCGGATAAATTGAGGGCCTATCGCCTTGCGTGGTATGGGCACGTAATGCGGAGGGATGAAAGTCATGTGACCAAAAGAGTATTAGGTATGAATGTGGATGGATGTAAAAGACGAGGTAGGCCAAGAAAAAGGTGGATGGACTGTGTGAGAGACGATATGAAGAGAAAAGAAGTGAATGATGATATGACGGCTGACAGAGAAGTATGGAAGAAAAAGACATGCTGCGCCGACCCCAAGTAAATGGGATAAGGGCAAGGAAATGGATGAATGTTAAATAACATTGAGATTAAGAATAGGGATGTTGAATGACTCAAATTTACAAATTTTTATGAAACCTCGATAACGATTTTTTTGGGTAAATTGAATATCTAATAGAGATGTCCAAAAATGTGTTTTTAGGGTTCCGCACCTCGAAAGGAAAAAGTGGAACCCTTATAGGATCACTTTGTTGTCCGTCCGTCCGTCTGTCATGACCCTTTTTCTCAGGAACGCGTAAATGTATCAAGCTGTAATGTTTGTCAAAATACTCAGGTCTACCGTCCCTTGAAGCTGTGCAAAAATCAACGCAATCAAACGATACATCCGTTTATGCCAATTTTCGAAATTCTTAAGGGAATCAAAACCTGCTTACATGGTACTTCCCGTGAACTCAGCATCTTGAAATTTTGTACGAAGCAACGTCTTATATATAGCACAGATAAAGGAAAAATTGCGAAAACCGTAAATTTTTAATAACATCACTGAAAATTTTGTGTCCAGTATACACTGACACGCACTAAGTATGTGAATACATACTTTGTGAGTGTCAGTTTATAGTGGACTTTTATCTATTGTACGGGATAGTCCGGAATCCTCCCACTTGACCGGTTTTTTTTATTTGGTCCTAATACCGCGTAAGCTTGACAGCTAGTTGTCAAATATATATCAAGTGGCTTTGTGAGGCTACCTATTAAATTCGCAAGTGTTTAAAAAAACATAAGAAACATAAATTTACAAAAAATATATACCGGTATCCCGGGAATTTCCGTTTACTTCAACATATTGCAGAGTACATACACAGAAACAAATAAGCATTATTATGACTTGAAAAATAATAATAAAAAAAAAAAAACTATTTTGGTACAAAATAATCTAATGTATCATTTACTGTTATTAGTATACTAGTTTAAGTCTTACTAACATAATATGGAATTGTAATTGTCCGAATTAAATGCTTCCATTTTCATTTTTTTTTCGTTTTAATTTTTCATCCTGCTGACACATGAAATAAAAAATATGTAGGTAAAAACATGTAATGTCGAATGAACTTAATTTGTAAACCTTCTTTTAGTGTATAGGAACCTTACAAAATTTACAAAGCTGTGATTACGACACAGTCTTGGAGAAACTAACTTTTTTTTGATCTGAACTATGCCCCCTTGCAATTAACGGAAATTGTCAAAAACATTACACTCCTTTTCGTTGGGCAGTCGTGTAAAAACACGTAGTGTAGTAAAGACATAGACATCCTTTATTGGTAATAAGGTATTACAAGTCATGTTTACAATAAAAATAGAACATATAACACATCTACATCACATAACATAATTCATTATATCGAACCTAGTCACAAAATTTTTCGAAAATCGGTTTAGAAATGCGATCTGTAGAGGAGAACAGCCAGACAGCCAAACATCCGGACATACGAAGTATTTTTTGGCCAAGCTGAACCGAAGAATTTCGTTCGCTTCGCTAGCTCGTTCAAAAACATAGTTTTCCACATCTCTGGTGGATACTGGACCTTTAGTATGTAGTTTGTAAAGGTATAGGAACAAGTGACGTCACGATTTTCTGGAGACAAACGGCCTCTTTTTTTTTTAAATCTTAATATTAGTAAAATTTTGTTGAAGTGTAAAGTTTTCTGAGTATTTCGTGAGTTTTTCTAGTAACAAGACTTTCTTACCGAAGTCTATTTACTTTTAACACTTTTTACTTTCATTTCAACTGACATTAGGCCCCCCCCCCCACACTACCGGCGTCGTGTGAGCGTTCTCAAGTTCTCATACAAAATTCGTCGACGCCGCGTCGACGCAACGCACAGTTTTGTATGAGAACGCTCACACGACGCCGGTAGTGTGGGGGGGGGGGGGGCCTTAGATGTGTTCTGTAAAATTTTACTCATTCATTTATAATTAGCATTTAAATATTCCTTAAAGATTTTTTCGAACTTAGTGCATCCAAAATAGGTAATGAATTCGGTCAACCAATTTTGAGAGTAGAGTAAAGTAACATAGTTCGTTAACTTAACCATGACTAATTTAATTCATCATCATCATCATCATATCAGCCGAAATACTTCCACTGCTGGACATAGGCCTCCCCCAAAGAGTGCCACAATGACCGGTCCTGCGCCACCCGCATCCATCGGACTCCCGCGACCTTTACCAGGTCATCAGTCCACCTTGCGGGGGGCCTACCCACGCCGCGCCTTCCGGTACGTGGACGCCACTCGAGAACCTTTCCGCCCCAATTTAATTTTAATAATTTAATTTATTAACTAAAATTCAGACGTTGTTAACTTTCTAACAAAATTTAAATTTCCAGCAATGTACAGCAAAGTCAATTGACAAGTAAGTGACAGGTCACGGTCAGGTAGTAAGTGACAGCTCTTCATACTTTGTTTAGTGCGACGTCATACACTTAGTACATTGATGGATGCTAATACATGTAAACAATTGCTAATAGAACACATTATTAGCAGTTCTAATAAGTATAGGTACCCGCGTGCCGGTAACCCACAGGATACATTGACTCCGAGAAAACAATTAAGAGCGGTTACAAATGATAAAAGTTTCCAGCCATATACGAATGTCTGCCACCTGTCAATGTCAATGTGCGCTAGTTGAGTAATATGGCTGGTTTTTAGGGTTCCGTAGCCAAATGGCAAAAAACGGAACCCTTGTAGATTCCTCATGTCCGACCGTCTGTCTGTCTGTCTGTCCGTCCGTATGTCACAGCCACTTTTTTCCGAAACTATAAAAGCTATACTATTGAAACTTGGTACGTAGATGTATTCTGTGAACCGCATTAAGATTTTCACACAAAAATCTAAAAAAAACATTAAGTTTTAGGGGTCCCCATACTCAGAACTGAAACTCAAAAATTTTTTTTTCATCAAACCCATACCTGTGGGGTATTAATGGATAGGTCTTCAAAAATGATATTGAGGTTTCTAACATAATTTTTTTCTAAACTGAATATCTTGCGCGAGAGACACTTCCAAGGTGGTAAAATGTGTGTCCCCCCCCTGTAACTTCTAAAATAAGAGAATGATAAAATCAAAAAAAATATATGATGTACAATTACCATGTAAACTTCCACCGAAAATTGGTTTGAACGAGATCTAATAAGTAGTTTTTTTTTAATACGTCATAAATCGTAAACCGCAATTTATTTCACGGAACCCTTCATGTGCGAGTCCGACTCGCACTTGGCCGCTTTTTTTAAACTACAATAATTGTTACTTCTCGTTGATGAGGCTGGCTTAAGGCACTCTAAGCTCTTCATAGAAGGAGTGGACTCGGGCTAGACCAGAAAACTCTGGAAATCCAGTAGAAAGCAACTCAGAATTATATCTGGGGTGTTCACAGGTCACTTCGGGGTCAAGGATCTCTTGGCCAAGATGGGACTATCTGATAGTTTAGACTGTAGAATGTGTGGCGAGGAGGATGAGACTATGGAACACTTATTGTGTGAATGTCATGCCCTTGCCAGACAAAGAATGAACTACTTTGGTAACGGTTACCCGCAACCAAAGGAATTCAAGGTGCTCCCGGCGAACTGCATCATCCGCTTTGTGGAAATGATGGAGCAAGCCTGGGAGCAGGTATAAAGGAGAGGGCAAATGCACAAAAGATCCCACTGGGTCGAAGTGCATCCGAAAGGGCCCTCACCTAGATAGATAAGATAAGATAAGATACTTCTCGTTTTTGTATATTATTGTTTTTCTTTTTTTTGTTATTACTTTGCAAAACCAGTTTGTTATCCACCGTGGGAACGTTGACGACCTCTGTAGCCTAGTTGATAGTGACCCTGCTTACAAAGCCGGAGGTCCCGGGTTCGAATCCCGGTAAGGGCATTTAATTGTGTGATGAGATGAGCATGAATATTTGTTTCTGAGTCATGGATGTTTTCTATGTATTTAAGTTTTTATTTATCTATGTAAGTATGTATATCATCGTCTAGTACCCATATAGTACAAGCTTTGCTTAGTTTGGGACTAGGTCGGCTTGTGTAAGATTGTAATTGTACCCCAAAATTTATTTATTTATTTTATTACTCGATGGTTCTATCGGAATATCAGCGCTGGCAGTAATGCCAGTATTATTTGTTCCTTTTAAATTATGCGTCGTTTTGTTTTTGGTCTCGGATAAATGATTCTTTCATTCCATAGAAACGCGTGTTTCACGAACGTGCGACTGTATCACGACCCAGCACGGTTATCACAAGACTATCCGTCTTTTTCTAAGTTTCCTAATTAGAAAGAGATGGACAGTCTATATCGTCACGACACAAATCGCGCGCTGTCTTGTGATAACCGTGATGGTCATCGCTCTACGTCGGAGCGAGAAACCGCGCTCCGATCTCTCGCTCTCACGTATGGTGCACCGTCCGTTACAATTTTTTTTTTTTTTTTTTTTTACGTTGGGGGAATGCTTTGACGCACCGTCCGCCCGGTCAGGGGGGACCGGACGGGTGTTTGGGACTCCCGGACAGAAAATGTGTCTGCTAGCTAGACGGTCGCCAACACGACCTTGGGTCCTTGGGACCTCGGTCAGAGGGGCGTGTTGGCGACCGTCTAGTAGACACCAGTCCTGGTTTATACTGGGACACTATTCTTACTAAACGGGACTTCATCACGTATCATTAACTTATTTATTAAGCCCCTGCTAGACGGTCGCCGACACGCCCGTCCAACCGGGCGACCTTGGTCCGGACCGACCCTGTAGACAGTTGTTTGGCGCAAAATTTCATACTACAGCGGTCGGTGCCGACCAAGGTTGCTTGGTCGGAGTGGCGTGTTGGCGACCATCTAGCAGCGGCTTTAACCTCTCTGAGGTTTCCCGACGTTTCGCATATTGTGTCACAAACATGATTGGTCACGGGACGACTGGCTTTAAGCGGCTATCAATACGATTAAGACATAATGTGTGAGAATCTTGAAAGTTTAAATCAATACAAATTGTAGCCAACAGAATAGTGCAAAATGGTTGTGAACAGATAAGCGCAGGTAAGACCGAGTTCATAGTAGAAATAGATCAACTTTGTTTACCTTTGCAGTATTTTCGTTCAAAATTATAATTACATAAGTTTCTTTAGTTGTATTTAAACTTTGGTAGGTATACTATTTTATTAGTTAACTTTTGAGATGATAGTAAGATGCTATATCTTCACTCCGTTTTAGTCAATTCTACTTCTATCCTCAGGTGAGCACAACTTTTCGCATCTTATCGCGCGACTCCACAGCTTCTGTCCAATTTGCTCTGTGTGAATTAAAAAGAGGAAGGTAGATTTGCTCGTCTTCCATTACTAGATAGCCACGCAGATATAATATAAGGAACAACTGTTTAGAATAGGCGTGAGTTTCTTCTTCTTTTACTTAAGAGTAGAACTATTGTCGGTGGAGCAATCGCCAGCCGTTCCTGTCCTCTGCCATTTCCATTACTTTCTGATAAGACGCGACCTTAAATTTCTCCTTTATTTGTTCGAAATTGTTTCTTCTTGGCTTCCCTCTGCCTCTCGTTCCTTTAATTTTCTCTTCTATAATAGTCTTAAAGAAAAGGCCGTATCTTATTAGATGTCCTTTAACTTGATTATTCCTCTTCGGTTTTCAGTCAGTTCATTTGTAGTTAAGGGTGAGTTTTTAATATGTATAAATAGAGTAGGTTTAGTAAAGTTAAAGCCAATAGACCAAACAATAAATTTTTTTTTTTTTTTTTGATAATTTTCTTGCAATCTGTCTCGCAGACATTCAGCAATTGGTTATGAATTTTTACTTGATGGCTTGCGCAGATCGCGTCCATTGACACGTCTGCTTTTCATAATAATTTATCTAATGAGTAGATCCTGTGGTATTCTTCTCTTCAATCTCCGGGGTAGAGTTAGTTCACTCATTAAGTGTTTCGCCAGTGTGTTGGGGTGTTGTAATATTCTTGTTTTGTATGTTTCTGCACTGTCTTTGATTTCTTGCTTAACAGTTTTAATGTTGAGGTCTTGATGTAGCCTATCATTTGTCATGTACCATGGTGCATCGGTTATTATACGTAGTATTTTGGATTGAAATCTTTGTAGAATTTCTATGTTTGATTTGGCCGCGGTCCCCCACAGTTGCAGACCATAAGTCCAGACAGGCTTTATTATGCACTTATAAAGCAACAATTTGTTTTCTAGTGAGAGCTGAGACTCTCTTCATCATCCAGTACATTTTTTGTACTTGTTGTCCCATTGCAAGACGTTTGGTGAATATGTGTTTTCTCCATGTCAGTCGTCGATCGAGGTACATTCCCAGGTATTTTGCTTCCTTGGCCTGAGGTACTCGAACTCCATTTAGTGTGACTGGTGGACAAGTGTCTTTACGAGTAGTGAAAGTTACTTGGATAGATTTCGTCTCATTAGCCTTAATGCGCCAGTCTTTAAGCCAGACTGAGATTTCATTAAGACTATTTTGTAGCTTCAGTGATGCTATCTCAGGAGATTCATCCAGTGACAGTATAGCGGTGTCATCAGCGAAGGTTCCAGTAATAACCCCTTTTATAGATGGAAGATCAGCCGTGTATAGGAGATATAATGTTGGGCCCATAACACTGCCCTGCGGGACTCCTGCATGTATTGCGTACAAAGGTGTTACGTCCTCACCTTGCTTCACGAAGAAGTATCTATTTTCGAGATATGATTTGATAAATTTGTAATAGTTTACTGGAAGAGTCTTTTTAATTTTGAACAGGAGGCCATCGTGCCAAACCCGATCAAAGGCCTGGGAGATGTCCAAGAAGACGCCTGCACAGTATTGTTTCTTTTCAAAGGCTGAATTCACATTCTCAACAATTCTATGGATTTGCTCTATAGTACCATGTTTTTGGCGGAAACCAAACTGGTGGTCGGGGATTAATTCCTTATCCTTTATTATTGGCTGAAGTCTGCTCAGGAATAGGATCTCCATTATTTTAGACGTAATCGGCAGTAGACTGATGGGCCTGTAAGATTTTACCTCCTCAGGGCATTTTCCGGGTTTTGCGACCATTATTATTTGAGCCACTTTCCACTGCTGTGGTACAGCTGCTTTTCTAAGAATTGAGTTGTAGATGTAGGTCACAAATAATATACCTTCATTTGGTAATTCTCGTAGGATTTTTGCCGTAATCAAGTCGTAACCAGGGGCCTTTTTTTGGTCGAGCTTTTTTATTGCTCGGATTACTTCTTGTTTAGAGAATGTCTGTATTGGAGGATCCAACTGGTCTATTTTTTGCAAAAAGACATTTACTTCTTCTATTCGTGTGGATCCCTGGTCAGGGTTTGGTGTGAACACTGTTTTCAAATGTTCAGCAAATGTATTAGCTTTTTCAATTGAATTCACGGCCCAACTGTTGTCAGCTTTACGTATAGGAGGTTGAGATGCTATTGGGCGCTTCAGATATTTGGTCGCCTTCCATAGGGAGTAGTCGGACGCGGCAGTGCTGTCTAGACCTTTTAGATATCTTTGAACATTTTGATTTCGGTTTTCACTTAGCAGGTCTTTTAGGCGGGACGTTAGATAGTTTAGTGTGGTTTTATCGGGTGGGTATCGTGTCTGCTGCCATATTTTTCGTGTTTTACGTTTCAAAGCTAATAAATCCCTGATTTCGGTAGGGTACTTATTATCATTGTGAGTATTATTTGTAATTTCAGGTGTCGCAAGCCAGGCTGATTGCTGTACACAGTGGTTGAAGTGTTCTACAGCTTCCTCTATTTCCTCATCTGATTTTAGTGAGTGCTTCATATTTAGTGACGCTGCTACGGCCTCGCGGAACTGTCCCCAGTCTGTTTTCCTGTTGTGTAGTTGGCATGGCTTTGTGGATCTTGTTATATTCCTCTTTAACACTATTTCGACGGGCGAATGATCGGATGAGAGATCAAATAATGATTTACATGTGAAGTATGTGTTAGATATTGCCTTAACAACGCAGAAGTCGATCAAGTCTGGTATTTTTCTCACATCAGTTGGCCAGTACGTTGGTTCACCGGACGAAATGACGATTAGGTTCAGATTTTCGATAGCCCTAAGTAACTGCCGGCCTTTCGGTGTAATGATGCGTGATCCCCAAACGGAGTGCTTGGCATTATAATTGCCGCCAGCAATAAATCGCTGCCCTAGCTGGTTGAAATAAATCTCATAATCTTCTTTTGTTATTTTATGTTTTGGGGGACTGTACACAGCCGAAACTGTTAAGGGTCCGGACCAATCGTCTACAACTATGTTTGTTGCCTGGATTTCACTAGTACAATGACTTGTAGTCTCGTGGTGTCTGATGTTGTTTCTTATTAGCACGCCACTTCCTCCATGAGCAGTGCCGTCCGGATGCGTCGTGTGGTAAAACTTATATTTGTCTAAGACAAAGTGACTCTTCTTAGTGAAATGCGTCTCAGAAATTAAAAGAATATCGATTTTGTGCATATTTACAAATGATTTCACCTCAAGGGTATGTTGTGACAGCCCATTGGCATTCCATAAGACTATTTTTAGGGAGTCGAATTTGTCAGACGGGACGTGATAGTAGTGAATAAGTTTGTCATTGTAGTCAGTTGCTGCATCATTTGTTTTAATAATATTATTAATTCTCGAGTATCACTCGAGTTAGGTTTGTCTTCAAGCTTTCCTTGTTTGCCCTTATTTAAAGAGTCTTTGTAATGTGTGTTTTGAGAATTAGAATGGGTTTGGATTAGTTCCTCAATTTCAGCGGATGGTTGCATATTTTTTGACTGTGTAGGCCTTTGTGTCATTTTCTTCTTTGTTACGACGGATATACTAGGTAGCCTAATTTTTTGCAGATCTCGATATACTTGGCAACCCTTATAATTTGCGGGATGATTTCCATCGCATAGCACACATTTGACTTGGTCTGATCTAGTTTTACGTGGGCAGTCTATTGAGCGGTGATCTCCAGCGCATTTGATGCACTTAGGTTTTCGACGGCAATATGCTTTGGTATGTCCATATTGTTGGCAATTTGCGCATTGAGGTATTTCTCGCTTAGGTCGGGGAGGTTCAATGACAACCCGACAGTTTAGGAGACTCTTAATTTCATAGATACTTTTATTATTATCTTTTGGTTCCAGATCTACAATAAACATGGAAAGAGGCTTCTTTGTGTGTTTCTGTTTGATATTCCAAATGTTAGTGCATGTGTGGCATAATTCTGCCATAGATTCTTTTAAGTCGTCAGTATCAGTTGATGGATGAAGGTTTTTTATGACTACTTTGAAAGTTCTATCTTTTTTTGGCTTATATGTATAGAATTCAGTGTTTTTTAATTTCTAATTGTTTGGATATTTCACTAAACACTTCTGATGTTTTTGGTTGTATTCTGACTTGATCGGTATTCAGGATTTTGAGTTCATAGTTGTCTTTGGCGTATTCGTTCAAGAGATTTATCAGTGGTTGTATATTCTCAACTTTGTCCACGTAGATGGGAGGGGGCTTTACAGGCTTCTCTACAACATGCTCCTGTGATGGGTCATTGATGTCTTTATCTAGGCTTGCAAAGCTGTTTGATGTGGGGATTGGTTGAGGTTTGGTTTGGGAGAGCCAATATGTGTTGAGCTTTGTTTGTTTTGACGGTCCTGTGTCGCCCTGAGGGCAACGAAGTCTTTTTTTGCTAGTAGCCTGTTTCCAGTCACCTGCAGTGTCTTTGTTTTCTGAGATTTGTTGTTTTTGAGTCTCAATTGGTTGGCTTGTGCGCATTAGAATTTCACTTACTGAGTTTGAACGAGGTCGGCTTTCGAACATTCCTCTCTGGAGAATTTGCTGGGTTAGATTCTTGTTGCTTATATTTTGTTGATTTTTGTTATTTGCTTCATTCATTTTGTTCCCACTCCTGTCCTCTGCCATTTCCATTACTTTCTGATAAGACGCGACCTTAAATTTCTCCTTTATTTGTTCGAAATTGTTTCTTCTTGGCTTCCCTCTGCCTCTCGTTCCTTTAATTTTCTCTTCTATAATAGTCTTAAAGAAAAGGCCGTATCTTATTAGATGTCCTTTAACTTGATTATTCCTCTTCGGTTTTCAGTCAGTTCATTTGTAGTTAAGGGTGAGTTATTTCATTTTAATATGTATAAATAGAGTAGGTTTAGTAAAGTTAAAGCCAATAGACCAAACAATAAAATTAACGAAGCGATCGCAGACGAAACTAATTTTGCGCCCGGGCTGCAAAGCGACATAAGGAAAGGGTAAATATTTGCGAAAGAAACAATATTATTTTCGTCCGGTCTTCCGAGTGTACGCAATTTGTAGTCGATATGGGTCTGAGCGGGGAAGAAGTTAGACGTAGACTCGACACTGTATCTTGCTATGAACATAATTTTACAGAATTATAGGTAAGATAACATAAGATAAAGATAAGATAAAATTTATTGGTAACATATAAGTACAAGTCAAGTGTTTCAAGTGGTTCTTTCAATCTGGGGTCATAAATCATGGGGTAAACAGTAGGTTCTCGGTGATGGAAAACATCGTGAGAAAGCCGGCCTAATCTTAAAAATATCTAGTTTTCCCCCTAGGTTGGAAAGTCTGATTGCATGCAGTCGC
Organism: Epinotia brunnichana; assembly: GCA_963854355.1. NCBI lineage: Eukaryota > Metazoa > Arthropoda > Insecta > Lepidoptera > Tortricidae > Epinotia > Epinotia brunnichana. The sequence goes on along the minus strand of OY977950.1, from coordinate 26,956,730 downwards.
TTTCGTACGACTAGTGCGTATCTTGGGATTAAGAGTCCCTGGCAAGCTCCATACAATAGTTACGCTCTCATTTTAAAACCACTAGCTAGTTTGCTCTGAAACTCTGTACTTAGAATAAGTTAAGCGGTATCCAGGTCTGTAATTAGTTTAAATAGCTTTAGATACCATATGATAGTAAAATAAATACAGCGTTTTTAATTTTTTCATACTAAAGTTTTTTGCTGTATTTCGATTGTTTTATAAACTGGAGTCATATAAACTAATTACAGACCTAGATATACCTCATGTCATTGTGTATGCAAAGTTACGTTACAATCCAACACGTAGTTTTAAAATGAGAACGAAACTCCGTTTGTATGGGAAGGTGAAATTCGGCCGAAATTGCCGGGGACTCTTAAGTGCCAAAGTGAACCCCGGGATCCTCAGGATACAATAGAGAACATGGCACCGTGATGACTGCGCATGCTTCGTCTTTGCCTACAAATAATATAATAATTATGTTTAGCGACTCGTCATTTGTATTTTTGGGAGGAGGTTTTCTTCATCATCCTCAGCAGGATTTCTAATCCCAGGATCCCCCCTTTTCTAGGACTTTTTCATTCAGACGTATTTCAACTACAATACCGGGATACCGGTATTCTTATAGCATCTTGGAAGCCCTAATCCTAAGCCTGTGGTCGTCCACTGCTGGATGTAAGCCTTTCCTAATTGGCGCCACCATACCCGGTCCTCAGCTTTCTGCTTCCAACCGCTTTCTGCCGCTCTCTTCAAGTGGTCAGACTCCACCTTGGGGTTCCATTCCACAAAGCGAGTTGGTCGCGGTCTCTACTCCAAAACTTGTGTGCCCCATCGTTTCATAGTGGTTTCATATAATGTTGTTTCTTCTTACGACGTCATGTCGACATGTGACGTGACGTCTGCTACGCCTTGTATTTATTTATTTAAAGACGTCCACTGCTGGACATAGGCCTCCACCAAAGAGTGCCACAATGGCCGGTCCTGCCTGCGCCACCCGCATCCAGCGGACTCCCGCGACCTTTACCAGGTCATCAGTACACCTTGCGGGGGGCCTACCCACGCCGCGCCTTCTTGTACGTGGTCTCCACTCGAGAACCTTTCCGCCCCAACGGCCATCGGTTCTACGTGCAATGTGCCCCGCCCACTGCCACTTAAGTTTAGCAATAGGCTTGTTGCGTGGTGTTAAAATTGATAACGTCGTGTTGCTAAATGGATAGTAAACCATCAAATGATTGTAATAAAGTATAAATTACAAAATATAATTGAAATCATAAAAAGATATGAACCTTGAAAGTTTAGAAAAAAAAGTTTTTTTATTTATTGTCCAAGAGTAAATTTAAAGATACCAATAGAATCCTTACGCTTTTATAGAAACAAATTTGTATGACAACTTTGGACCTAAACGCAGTATTTCGCGACCAAAACGGCAATTTACTTCATTTTCCATGCAACGGTTAGTACAAATTGCACGGTGTGACGTCATACTTTAAAGCCAATCAGTATGAAGCGTTTTGGCTGCTGTCAGCGAGGTCCGTCTTTAACTCGATTTTTTGTTTATTAATGTCCTTTAAATGTAGTTGCTTCCATACAAACATTTGTTCATCTACAAAAACTGGTTCGAATGGCATCGTAAACAAATTTAAGGTCACAAGCCCATTCGGAGGGCAACACAAAGTTAGTTAGTACTTAAGTATTAGGCACAAAAAGCACTGTCCCATCTGTAGAGCTTAATCTATCTCCCACACACAACAAGTCCAGTCACGTACCAACCGGCCACCGTAAGCTCGGTTAGACCGATGCATAAAAAGTCTGCTTTGAGCTTTCAAATTCAAATGTATATCGATACGATATTTGCGATACGTCTCCGGAATGAAAGGCTTAATGCATTTTAAGTGGGTAAGTGGCATTCTGGTTGAGAATGGAGGTAAGTATATAAATTAGCGTTTATAGAAAATTGGTAAGGCTAGGAAAGACGAAGGTAACCTAGCTTATGGGGTAATCGCGTAACTTTTTAACGAACGTTAGGACAACTCATTTGTCAATTTCCAAAAAAAAATACATTTACTTACATAAATTTGCTTATTGTCCCATCATCATCAACGTTTAAGAGCTTGGCTCTTGTCGGTGGAGTATGCGCCAGTTCTCTCGGTCCTCGGCAAATTTTCCCAAAGAACAATATTTTAGATCTAGGTACCTAACGTAATACCCTTGGACTAATTTTTATTGAATTGTAGATACTGTTCTACGGTAAGCTACGGTAGCCTAGTGGTTCAGTCTCGTACCAATTAGTTTTTCGGAATTTATGTACGAAATATTTACCGTTAGCTTTTCGGTGAAGGAAAACATCGTGAGGAAACCGATCTAATCCCAATAAGGTCTAGTTTTCTCTCCGGGTTGGAAGGTCAGATGGCAGTCGCTTTCGTTAAACTAGTGCCTATGCCAAATCTTGGGATTAGGTGTCAAAGCGGACCCCGGGCTCCTTTAGGGGCACAACCGGGAATAACGCTAGGAGGATGATGACTGTTCTACGATAATTACACAATTTTCTAATTATTATTATTAAAAATCTAGTAAGTAACATAAAACTAGTGGCTTTGCGAGCTATAAACACGTAAGCCTGTCTTTTTTTTTTCTAAAAAGTACCTCGACAGACTTCTAAAAAAAATTCACGAAAATCGGTTGAGAAATGCGACCTGTAGAGGAGAACCGCCGGACAGCGTGACAGCGAATGTACTACATACGAACGATTTTCGTCCCAAGCAGTAGCATAGAACTTCGTGCGCTCCGCTCGCTCGTTCGATTATATTTAATGTCAAGGCGCTGTCAACACCAAAAACGCGCACACTGTCTATTTGTATCGGAGTAAACGAGAGCGAGTGTTACTTGAGCGGCCAGGTTTTAGCAGAAAATACTGAATAAATATTGAAATAAAAAAAAGTGTGGATTATTTGTGAAATATGGCTCGTTAGCGGTTTAGATATGAATATGTTGACTTCATGTTTTTAATTGCAGACCCAATACGTCAAAAAAATAAGGACATAGTACCGTTTAAGGTGATTTTAAGACCAATCTTTGCAATTATTTTCTATCGAGCCGATTTCGTCTTGGAAATATGATAAATAATAACTTAATTTCTTTTTGATGTTCTAGAACTACTTTTTCTTAAAAAACAGCTTAAATAATATCAATTTCAACAAATTATGTAGGTCTTGTCAGCCTCTTAGTTCCGCTCGATGGTGAAATCGCATCACAAATAAGCACAGCTTTACTCAAAAATGGGTCGCCTCTTAATTCGACACAATTAAGAAGATTCACTGAACACAAAAAGACGATGAAAAACAAATTAATTCAAGGTAATGTCACTCATAAATACTTTTGCCCGTGTAAATAACTCCGCCGGCGGTAGGCCAATTTGGACGTAACTAATTAAGTATAATTATAACGATTAATCCCGGGATTTCAAAATAACAATCCAATTCAAAATGCGAGACGTCGACATCATTTTAAAGTAAAGTTGTCTTCATTTACACCGTTTTAAGGCTGCGTTTAAGGACAGGCGACGCTTCAAAAATCACCGAAAGTCAAACATAAGGCGTAGCTTAAAGAGTTTATGTACACACGTGACTATTTTCAGTGTCGCCTGACAGCACGCATTACGCGTCGTCGCACGCGTCACTTATGCATAAACGCGGCCTAAGTCTTCTTAATAACAACAATTGGTACCTCAGAGTAACCTAGGAATCCTAAGATCATTCTAATTTTATTACCACGCATTACATTACTTATTAGGTGGATTGCAATTTTTTTTTTAGTATCAATCAACTTCTAAGGTACTCCCTGTTTTCCGACTTGTCCGAAAACTCCATATTTGTTTATTAAGCCACCTAGACTGTTATCAAATCAGATTACTGGACCAACTTTTAGTCAAGATAATGTTTTTTTTTTTACCATAACACATGTATAATGGGTAACGCAGGAAACGTCGTTGTTCCCAGGCTTTGTATGAAAAACGTGTCTTGTCCACTTCGAGACCAGGATTTTCCAGGAATTTTAAAGATTTTCATACCTGTGTTACATTACTACATACCTATTGTGTGTGTGATTCGTAAATTTGGACGTGTAGTTTTAATATGAATAATCTTTTGTGAGTCCGTTAAGTCAATAGGTAAATTTTAATATGACTTTAGAAAATAAATAAATAAGAAATAAAGAGTAATCAGTACCTTAAAAGTTGATTCACCGTAAACGCAAAGGAATATTTACAAAAATGTTACACAGGTCAACAAAGTAAACAATTGGATGGTAATTTGTATGGAAAAAAATATTGTGTAACACTAAAACGTCACACAAATGATACAAAAAGATCACACAAACGAAGCGAAATTGGGGATGGGTAGCAAATAAAAAAAAATATGTAAGGAATTTTAATATTCACAGCAGTTCGCCAGTCTGGTCTGCGAGTGGCAAGCTCCTCCTACGACTCACAGGATAGAACAGTTACCAAAGTTACCAAGTACTTACGTTACGTTACGCAATCGACCAGCAAAACAATAGAGCGTCAATATAATAATTTACTTTAAAAACAAAGTTTTAACCGACGAAAAATCAACCATCCCCTATTTTCCTACCCTCAAGGTTGTTTTTTTTTTCAAATTTATATGGGACCAACTTCGGGGTATATGCCCTTTCCAATAAAAAAATAAAAAAAATAATTATCAAAATCGAACTACTTTGTAAAAATGTATGCGTGGTCATACATAAAAAAATAAAAATAAATATACGCGTCGACTTGAGAACCTCCTCCGTTTTTTTCGTCGGTTGAAAAGTATTCGTTTATTAGTCAGGTCAATGCACGATAAAAATTCTACGACGACATGACAACTAAATGACAAAATACGATCTCCCTCCCATTTAACCAACCGTGCCTACAATTAAAATATTCACAAGAGTTTCCTTACCACCGTTCCGCCCCTGGCGAAAAACGTTTCCAATACGTTTTTCACTCTTCACAATCCTTATTCTATAAGCCATTTGGTTCATTTCTAACTGCGTCAGCGTTTAACGAAATTGTTTTTAATATATCCTAACTGGTAGTCGCTTATTTCCACCGATAATTGCAATGGATATGGCATCAAGTGTACAATTTCCCTAGCCGCTTGGTAAAGAATAAATTATTGTAGATGTCCAAAACTTAACAAATCCCTGTGAACTAATAGTATTTTTCACAATCGTGTTATAATAGAGAGCTTTTTAGTCGAGTACCGTGTTTAGGCCACGAAGCTTGCTGAGTGGCCTAAGGTACGAGATTAAAAAGCTTGATTATAACACTATTGTGAACAATACTTTTTGTACGAGTTCATTAAAATTAATTTTCTATAGTCAACTGAACTAATTAAACAAACTCGATACTGTTGAAACGAAGTGCAGCCTATCGCTCGTACGCTCGTTGATATCTTAAAAGACATCAACGAGCGTACGACATCAACGAGTAAACTCAATAATCAAAGCGATTCTATTGGTCCAATTCATTACAGTTCGGTAAAGCAGCCACGTGATTGGTCGAATTTATTTTAGTTCTATTTTCAATTTTTTTTCGGTTGTCTGGAGCGTATCGAAACAGTTATTTAGATTGTTTCGACAGTAACATGGACTACAACTATGAGAAGAGTGACGTTGCAGTATTCTCTATGAAATCTTAATACACAGATTTTAATCGACGAGTACGAAAAATGTTTTTCGTCCGTTTCTCGGAAACATCAACGTGACAGTTAAAGTTAAAACTAACGATTTTTTATTGAATTTTAGCTAAAATAGGTTTGAATGCCCTTTAAAGAGATGCAATTATATCGTATTAGGGCCCGACCTTCATGAATTATAGCGGCGGCGTTGCACTTGTTTTTCTTAGTACTTAAGTAGGTGCACTCTGGGTGAGTTTTCATTATTGTTTGTCACGAAAGTTAGGCTGGTAGAGTACAATATAAATCTTTTATATACTAGTCTAACTCACGCACCGAGGGTTACGTACCAACTTTCATACACCACACCCTCATGTCAGAGTATGTTTGTTTATCAGCGATAGCTTTTTATCACGCGTACCGATATCGATTATTTATTTTTTATTTGAAAGAAGGGTATTTAAAGATAATCTGATAGGAATAAGAAGTTATAAAATTATATACAAAAGTAAGTAAATTACAAATTTAATTAAGAAATTATTTTGAGCAACTCAAAAAGAGCAGGCACATTGATGGTGGCAAGAGTATATGCTATATGTCTAGAATAATTCATTTTTAACATAGTTCATTGCTACTTTAGACATAGAACGAGTGTCCTATCTAGATCCGCAGTCTATCAAATGCATCACTAATGAATAACAAACCATACCTCCATTCGGTACAAGTCACAAATTTGCGTTTGAATTTTTAAGCATGCAGTCCGGATTGTGAAGGTTTGTGTCTGTTTAGTTTTAAGACCTAATTTTTGAATTACTAAGAATACCGTTTCATGTTAGTGCTGGAGAAAAAAAAAAGATAAAAGGTAATAAGGTAAACTTGCTCGACGCTGTACTACACTCAAGAGCAAAAGTTTCGGGTCACCCTAAATTAAATAACCGCAATAGGTTTTTTTAAATATTTTTCACTAGTCTTATTTACATAACATACCAGTCTTCGTAATACCCAAATGTATTAACAATTTTCGGGATCCTATCATAAAGATATCAACATCCAAAAGTTACGATTTTTGCGATATCTCGCTCCGTTAACGTTGTTTTTTCATGGGTTTTTACGAGTCCGATTTAAACCTGGTAACGTGTTTCTTTTTTACTGTTATTTCTGCAGTTTAGATGTTAAATTTAATAAAGATCATGAAAGGATTAAAAACTGTACAACATTTGGACTCTTTTAGGAAATATGACGGTATTTCATCGACCCGAAACTTTTGCTCTTGAGTGTAGTATATGGAATGGGCACTTAATGTCAAAGCAATATGGGTTAAATTCAAACTCAGAGGATTTTTCTTCATTCGAATTTAAGCCATGTCAGTTTGACATGCTCGAGTGCTCATGCCATATACTAGTCCTGCGTCGAGTACTCGGACGTTTACCTTATTTATTCAATTAGTTATGTAGCCTAACTACTACTAGATAGATCGACTAATGTATTTAAGATTGCCCCCTAGATTTATTTACATTTGTTTAAGTACTTATTTAAAGGCCTTCTTTGAATACTGTAGGTTAGGCTGGTTAGATGCTTGAGCCAGAAGGTCTTCATTAGCACTGTCAGGAACCAGAACCTCTTTCAGGCGTTAAATACACCATTGCTATGACAATAAATTAGGTAGGTACAGTCGCCATCACATACATAGGTACACTATAGGTGTTCAAAAATATCGGCACATGCACCCTAATGCCTTGAAAATAGAGGTGTGTTCCGATGTTTGTGACGTGCTTGTTTGCTCCGATGTATGTGATGGCGACTGTACTATCGCCCAACATCGTCTGCACACACAAACAGTTCATTCGAAAAATGACCCTAGAGGGGGTGTACTCGTACCCTTGGGCGATAGTACTTATCCTCAGGTTTCGGCCACGACTTTGAGCGGTGGCGGTAGCGACAGCGCCGTTGGACCTAGAAGCCACGCTCCGCTCAATCAAAAACGTAGAAATATCACGCAAAAGAAAAAAAAACTATTGAAAGTAAAGTTCTGTCAATAATTGAATTTTTGTTACTTTTATTGCCCGTAATTTTCTGTATACCATCATCAAGATTGAGATGATCCAAACGAGCCCAAACTCAACGGGGTTGCGTCGGTTAAATACGGAATTCCCATGGCTACCTTCTGTCTTCATCATCAGATCAGCTCGGTGGTACCACAATATTAAATTGTCCTCCAAACTATACTAATACCCAACATTTGGCCTCAATCGGATAACGGTAAGTGACTGAAAAAAAGGATTGCGAATTTTGACAGACAACTTACAAACTTACCTTCATACGAACACGTTAATATAAGTTTCTGTCAAAAATTTCATTTTTGGGTACAAGCTTTTATTGCCGACTGTTTTTTTCTGCATACCATCATCAACTACTCATTGAGACGATTCTAACGAGCCCAAACTCGATGGGGTTGTGTCGTTTTATTGCGCAGTTCCTATGGTCACCTTCCAGCTCCAGCATCAGATCAGCTCCATGTTATCACAATATTGCATTGTCATACGATATACATAATATGCATGCATAATTTCAGCTCAATCGGATTACGGGAAATGACTGAAAAATAAATTGCAAATTTTGACAGACAACTTACATACTTACATATATACATACGAACATACATACATACATACATATAATCACGCCTCTTTCCCAGAGGGGTAGGCAGAGATCACGGATCTCCATTTGCTACGATCCTGACAAACCACTTTCGCTTCACTCACTTTCATAACATTTCTCATACATGCTCGTCGGTTTAGGGTACTTTTGACCTGGCCTTTTTACGAACAGTGCAAGTTAATATAAAGCTTGTAATAATTAAAATAAAAAAAAACTTGTAATAAAAATAAATGAGGTCACCGCAAGTGTAAAAGAAGTTCTAGCAATGTATTTTAACAACTACATGGTTACTAGTTTACTTTCAACTGAGCAAAAGCCTCAAGGCTGGAGTTATCCGATACAAGCCAATAGTTCTGTTTCCAGATAATTTCTGCAATTGGCCAGCGACGGCGCTGTGTGAATATTTTATCGCTCGCCTGGCTCGCTCGCTGTCTTTTGATGATGGTAACGACTTAATGCCACTTAGTGAGGTGGCCCAAGGTAGAGGAAACTGTAGTAGATTGTGTCCCAATCCCAAGTGAGCAAACTGATATATTTGCGTTGAGAGCGGTATATTGAATCTTGATTGAAGAGAAAGATTCTACAATAGAACCCTGAGCTTAGCGAGGCCACCCACTTGTTGTCTCACTTGTAGCGATGATTACTTGGGGTGGAATTATAAAATAATAAAATAAAAATGTAAGTACCCCATTGTAACTTAGAATCTATATTGATGCCGAGGAATAAGGTTGCATTGTCCATTTTAAGTCATTCACCGTTAAAATAATGTTTGGTTCTGCATCATATCGAACATTGGGTAATGAAAATTTTAAACAATTGGTCTTTTTCGCGTTTAATAATAGATTGTTGGCTGCAAACCATTTGAAGATGATGGTTGGTGCGTTACTAACATGTACAAGAGCGCTATCTTTCCTATCGATTTTAAATATCAGAGTTTTAAATAGTACGATGTCTGCTAGGTTTTTTAGCATGTAAGGCAAATTGTTGATGTATACCAAAAATAAAAAGGGACCCAGGATTGATCCCTGAGGAACTTCCATGTTTACCAGAGAACTAAGAGATGAAATACCTTTTATATTTACCTTCTTTTGCCTATCAATCAAGGATGATTCCACCAAGTTCAGGGCATTTCCATGAGCTCCGTAGACCCCCAGCTTGCACAGTAGCGTGCGATGATCCACACAGTCGAACGCTTTGGAGAGATCACAAAACACTCCAATAGCATCCTGTGAGCCCGGTCATCAGCCATGTCGATTTACTTTTAGTGAAATCATACTGATTATGATGCAGTATTTTGTTTTTATTAAAATCAGACGGCAGTTGGCTTAACATCAATTTCTCAAAGATTTTACTTAATACAGGAAGAACAGAGATTAGTCTGTAGTATGTTCTATGTCCTGACTTAAAAATTAGAGTGGTTTTACTAAATTTCATTAGGTCGGTTTGGGAACGTGCCTTTATCTATACATAAGTTGAACAAATCCGACAAGTAAGGAGCAATGATATTAATTAGACAGTCTAAAACTTTTACGGATAAGCCCCAAAGATTTTCGGTAGTTTTAATATGTTGACGTTACTGATTGAGATGTGCTCAATCATCAGTGTCGTTGCCGCCCATAGTGCACTCGGATAATAATTAAGTTTGTACGCCTGTTACTTGGGCCATATTGCCGGCACGAAACCCTTAATGAGCAGAATTTCCTCCAGGTATGTGGAACACCCTTACTTATTTATGAAATTGTCTTTGTCCCGATGATTAAAGGTTGGTTCGGCTACTTCGGCTATCAATGGAAATGCCTTTTCCTCACTAATCACAATCTAGTTACTTATTGATTTCACCATTATGTCCTTATAAATTCTGTAATTGAATACACCAGAACGACTTAAGGCTTGTAACTTACAGGCAATTATAGTACTTATAGCTATAATGTTACATGTGATAATAGCGTACATTTTGTAGTGGATTTAAGTTTTTCTGGATTTTACAAGTAATTATTTTAACGTTGACAATGCACCTGCGTTGGATCGATTTTAATGACACATTATTCGCTTTTGCAAGAATTACAGCGGTTTTATATAATGATAATGTTCGGTGTTTACAAGAGAGACACGAACGATTATAGTTTTATAATATCAAGTTTTAGTTTTTGGCTTATCTCAAACAACACAATATAATATTCAAGACAAGATACATAATTATATCCGAAAATAAATTCATTTTGTTTCTCAGTTTAGTCAATCATCATCAATATCATCATATCATTTATTTCATTTCATTTATTTAATCAGCTAACTTAAACTACACATTACATAATAAACGTAAACTATAGGTATCTAACCATATTAGGTAAGTAACCATATGTTATACATACGCTGACCAAAAAGTGCCACAATGACCGGTCCTGCGTCATTAGCATCCAGATAATTCCCGCGATATATACCAGGTCATCAGTCCACATTGTGAGGGATTTACCCAAGCTGCGCCTTCGGGCAATAGGCTTTGAAAAATCTGATAATTTAACCTTTAAAGAAAGACAGAAAGACATACCCACATAGCTACAAAAATACAGAACAGAACCCATTATTTCCTCGGCATTTGGACAAAAACCGCAACGATTCAGTGAAACAGTCAAAACACACCAGACGCCTTATTGAAAGCCAACACGGATGTTTAATAGGAAATTTCTATATAAGGAGAGGAAATAGGCGCGACGCGATAGCTAAGGGAACTGCGTGTAACTTTGTCGGTTTTACTTAGTCAGTGTATTTATATGGTCGCACGTACACTTTGTTATTGCGACAAGGTGGTTTCTGATTGTGTGCTGTTGGTGTATGGATTTTGATAGCTGGCTAGCGGTTAGTGCTAAGTTTGGCGGAATAATGTCTTATGTGAACATAGAAATAATGTGGTCGTATACATTGGTATAACTTAAAAAATGACAAAAATTATGTCTCTTTGTCTCCCAGCGATCTGGTGTACGAAGGCCTGGTATCCCAACGACTTACATGTATGTCGGCATGTGTGGTCCCATTGGTCCAGCAGTCAGACCTCGATAATGAACCATGGTGTATTATGTATATAAGATTCAAATAAAAAAAAAATCATGACCCACATGTGGGTCATTGGGATTCAAGGGTAAAAAAAATTACCCACATGTGGGAACTTCCGGCCGACTCACATGTGAGTCGTTGGGAGACAAAGGGTTAACCCCCGACGCAAAAAGGTGTTATAAATTTGACGTGTCTGTGTCTGTCTGTGGCATCGTAGCTTGTAAAAAAATGGACCGATTTGGATCCGGTTTTTTTATCCGAAAGCTGATGTAATCGAGATGGTTCTTAGCTACGTTTCAACAAAATCGGTTGAGCAGTTTTTAAGATATTGCACTTAGAAATGAAAATATCGGGGGTTGTTCAACTATTCGAAGTTGTTAATTGTTGTATAACAAGCCTCATTCATCTTATTATACAATAAGTTGTACGGTCAAAGAATTTAATTTCCTACCCACTTTGGACTTTGTCAAAGTGACGTAATCAATCAAAACGTAAGAGACTTCTTATGATTTTATTTACAGTGTCACTTTGAAATAGTCCTAAATGGGTAGGAAATTAAATTCTTTGACTGTACCTAGCCTCCTGTAATGGGATTTATAACGATCAATGTCACGATCTCAGAGCATAGAATACTAGAGAGAGGACAAGCCGCCGGCGGCCGTGTCGCAGCTGTATGCTCAATGGGCATACACTGCCATACTGTGCACGCGTGCTGATCGCAGAGAATATTACGTTGTTTCCCAAAATGCCTGATATGATGCGCGTTTATTGTCAAATAAGCGTGTAGGTATACAAGTGTGTGTGTTTTAGATGTGTGCGTGCTTTGTCTTGTGAATTACTTGGGCGTTGTGTGGGTTAATGTACGTGCGACAGGCTCACTCTATACAAATCGGCCGCCATTTCCGATCTCCTTATTCATACATCTGTGGTCACGATCTTATGGTTAGCAACGTAAAAAAATTAAAGTCTTTTACTTGAATATATTACATATCTGCTTTTAAATGTGGTATATTAATACAACATTAATTACTCGTATATCATATAATATGGGAAATCTGGATACCTTCAACTCCATACATTATTACAAGCTTAACTTTCCTGGTTGTCCAATGAATCTCCTGACGAGGTTTTTCCGGGAAGCTGAGGTTCTTCAAGCGGTCACCGTGGTCTGTATACGCTTTTTTTAGGGTTCCGTAGCCAAATGGTAAAAAACGGAACCCTTATAGATTCGTCATGTCCGTCCGTCTGTCTGTACGTCCGTATGCCACAGCCACTTTTTTCCGAAACTATAAGAGCTATACTGTTGAAACTTGGTAGTAGATGTATTCTGTGAACCGCATTAAGATTTTCACACAAAAATCGAAAAAAAACATTAAGTTTTAGGGGTCCCCATACTCAGAACTGAAACTCAAAAAATTTTTTTTCATCAAACCCATACGTGTGGGTATCTTCAAAAATGATATTGAGGGTTCTAACATAATTTTTTTCTAAACTGAATAGTTTGCGCGAGAGACACTTCCAAAGTGGTAAAATGTGTCCCCCCCCTGTAACTGCTAAAATAAGAGAATGATAAAACTAAAAAAAATATATGATGTACATTACCATGTAAACTTCCCCCGAAAATTGGTTTGAACGAGATCTAATAAGTCGTTTTTTTTAATACGTCATAAATCGTAAACCGCAATTTATTTCACGAAACTTGGCCGCTTTTTTTATACTACGACGGTGGAAAACAAGCTTACGGCCTGCCTGATGTTAAGCTGGAACCGTCGCCTATGGACACTTGTGACTCCAGAAAAATCACAAGCGCGTTGCCAACCCTTCATTGAAGTAAGGATTTGTTGTGTTGACAGTTAGAAATAAGTGCAGATCTAATACGCTCAACACTGCCAACACCGAGAGTTCTGTAGCTCTAGTATAAGTTTTATCGATACATAATATATACGTTTTCGAACGCGTTTGCGTTTAGTTGCAATTTGTATGGCAACGCGTAGTTCTTATAATTACCACACAGAGCGCTGTTCACGTTACCAATACCATACAAATTGAAATTAAACGCAAACGCGTTCGAAAACGTATATACATATATCGATAAAACTTATACTAGAGCTACAGTGCAAGCTTACTCACCATCAGGAACACAACACCACATACATACTTGTACAGAACAAGTAACTAAGTGGTGTTATTATGGTTGAGGTCTTCTGTTAGTAAGTTACAAATACAAATAGTTTATTTCCCTTAGACTGGGTTTATGTAGACCCCCACACTATAGGTAGGAATAGCCTGTCCCGTGGTGGAATCGATACGTTTTACATAAACAATATTACGTAAGCGGCTAGTGGCAAGCAAGTTTTAGACGACAGAAAGAAGGAATTAAAATTTACTAAAGCTGAGTCCTAAATAAACAAAACATTAGGTTACGAAATCTTAACAGGGGTATTTCTTTAATATAATTCTAATTGTAATTCTACTTGTGTGCCAGCAGGTTGTGTGTGTGTGTGAGCGCGAGTTTATATTTGTATATTGTACTAGGTTTGGCCTTAAAATTAATGTGAAAAAGACGGAAGTTATGGCCAACATGGATGTCTCTCACAACGTGCCTAATAATATGAGTATCGGTGGAGAAGTACTACCACAAGTGAAAAAGTTTCAGTATCTTGGGAACACTATAACCGCTAAGTACGACCTAGAATCGGAAATAAATGGCAGAATACGTGCTGCGGCTGCTGCCTACGGCAAATTGCGAGCCAAGGTTTTCCGGTCCCATGATCTTAAACTTACTACAAAAATAAGCGTGTATATGGCAGTCGTGCTGCCAAATCTCTTGTACTCCTCCGAGACATGGGTCGTCTACCGCAAGCACATCCGCACACTCGACAGATTTCACCTCAAATGTCTCCGAGACATCATGAATATCAGACGGACAGACCGCCTCAGAAATACGACAGTCCTGAGGCGTGCAAATGTCGGAGGCATCGAGGTGTACCTGATGAGGCGACAGCTGCGGTGGTGTGGACACGTGTCGCCAATGTCAGATAACAGAGTGGCGAAGCGCATTTTCTTTTCAGAACTGAATAATGGTAAACGTAAGTGTGGTGGCCAGTACCTTCGTTACAAAGATGTTCTGAAAAGACACATGAAGAGATGCAACATAGAGCCCTCTGAGTGGGAGGTAATGGCAGCACGGCGGCCCGAATGGCGACGGCTCATCCATGAGCAGGTTAACAAATTTGAAACTGAGCGTCGCAACGAGCTCGATAAAAAGCGAGACGAGCTAAAGGCTCGCCCACCAGCAGCCATCAATTACCACTACGTCGGTGGAGTTTTAACTTGCACCAAGTGCGCTCGGACTTTTGTGAGGAAGATAGGGTACATAAGCCACCTGAGAGCGCACCAGAGAGTAGAAGAACAACACTCTAGTTTTTAATAATTGTTAATAACAAGTAAAAGCCAGAATACACAGTCGCTGTGGCCGAAATCGGTCAGGACAACATCATCATTTATATATGTGTATGTGTGTGTGATAGGGTTAATATGTTGTCCTAATATTGTTTCCTGTGTGCACATAGAATAAGTTCAACATGTTAATTGTTAAGAGCTTTTTTGCTTCGAAAACAAGGTCTTCTTTAAAATTATATAGGTTAGTTCTGTAAGGTGACATTCTCTTGTTCTCTAAAAACAGATAGAAATAGACCTAAGGTCTAGGTTGACTAAATCTGATTAAATTATTATGCAGAACAGAAACAAGCAAATGACAGTGAAGTAGTTTTACATATTTGCTTTGCATTCTCGTGCTAATTTTACACGTTTTGCCCTCGTTCCGTCTCGTTCCCAAGTTCAGGACCGACGGACAGACAATTATTAGCTGTTATGGGAAGCGATGTTCAATGCCATGCGGGCGGAGTAATGGTGGACGAGTTGTGTGGTAGACAGTTTTGATGAACTTATACAGACTGTAACATACAAAAATACAACATTAAATAGGTTTAAGCCTTCATTGCCGTGTAACCAACAACACCTTACATACTCATCATCATCATCATCATCATCATCATCATATCCGCACAAAGATGTCCACTGCTGGACATAGGCCTCCCCCAAAGAGCCCGCATCCAGCGGACTCCCGCGACCTTACATACAAAAATATTATAATTCGTTGAACTTAAAACTAGTTTTCAATTACAAATCAGCGTTCTGTAGGTATTTAGTTTTTAAATAAGCTTGTTTTTCGATAAAATCCTTCTTTGATAATGATATAACCCTGCCAAGAGCGAATTCAATTCAATTCAATTATTTATTTCGGACATTAATATCCATAAGTTGTTAGTATACAATAACGACCTATCAACTAAGGTTATTTTAACAAATTAATTTAATTATAATAGAGTTAGACGCTCGATCCCCTGGCAAAGGCAAATATTGTAATCTTTTTCGTAATATCATAAGTACCTTAAATCTTCTTTTGGCTTTTAATCATTAATAAATTGGGGTCTGCCGTTTTTAGGGTTCCGTAGCCAAAATGGAAAAAACGGAACCCTTATAGTTTCGTCATGTCCGTCTGTCCGTATGTCACAGGCATTTTACTCGAAAACTATACGTTGCATTTGAATGAAATTTGGTGTAAAGGTGTATTTTGATGGCATCTATATAGTTTGCAATGAAATTACTAAAAAAAATTTTTTTATGGGATCTCTCCATACGTGAGATGTCAAAAAAAATATTTCACATTAAGTCCATATGTGGCACATAAAACTATAGGTCTTTTAAAATAACTATTAGGTTACTCAGCACTTTTTTTGATTATGTGAATATACTCTATACGAACGAAGTCCTCCGAGTCTACAGAAACAATCCGACATTCGTATGAATGTATGATGTACTCGTATTTGTATACATATTTGTTCGGTGATACTCGGTTCGGTACGAAATTTGTTAGGCGAATGAATAAGACAACAATATTTTATCAAATTAGTCAAGACGTTCACAGTTTGGGGAGATCCACTAGTCTGTGTAGAAGTAGGCACGGAACCCTTCGTTGTGCGGGGTCCGACACGCACTTGGCCGCTTTTTTTTGGTTATTGGAGTTGGCATTTGCACCAATTTTAAATGTTTAAATGTACCTAATCGATTTCAAGTGTGCTAAGTTTTAATATTTTTAACGAACCTTTAAACTCTGACAGTCATAATATTAGATTCCTTTTAAATAATAAAATCGGTATTAAATTCGATTAGGTATTCCTTTTTCAAGGTCAGTATAAATAACCGTGTATAATCTACATTATCTACATCACAAAAAGCGTTGCTTATAACACACTCGCTCACAATACGATACAGTTGGCCAACCGTACAACATGCAAAAAATCCGGAAGAGCATTTACGCGACATACCAACGCATGTTGTATGCAAATACGAGCATAATAGATTCTCCTGCGCTTATCGCACTACTGCAGTGTGTAAGGTCAGAGGCTTGACGTGTACTTTAATGCGTAATAATAGTACATTATTCACCTAGGGCTGTAAAACTAAAAATCTCATTTATTCACAATTTATGATTAAGTAGGTAACATTATAAATTACTTAGGCGCATGTCAATTTACAAGATTCCTATTGTGGTCATCAGTAACATTCAATAAAAATAAGATGAATAAAAACAATTTAAACATAACTACTTGTTAAAGTTAAAGTGGGACTGGGCTGGTCACGTCTACCGCATGCCGAATGGGCTGTGGGCCAAAGGGACCACGGAGTGGAAGCCCCAACACTCAAAACGGAGACGCGGTAGACCTCGTCGGCGATGGCGGGATAACTTGGACTCCTTTTTAAAAGACTGGCCAGTTATTGCTCAAGACCGCGATGTATGGAAGGGGAGAGGGGAAGCCTTTGCTCAGCATTGGGACATAACGGGCTCGATATAATAAAAACATAACTACGCTCTCTTAATTTAAATTTATAATGTCATAGTTATCAAAGTTAACCTAAAAGGATCGTCATGCCAAGAATCGCTAAGCGATACCGTTGTTTTCCCCATATGTATCCTATTTCACCATCTTGACAATTGTCACCTGACAATGACAATTTACAATGACATAGGGTAAATAAGCTGTCCAGCAACCACCTTCACCTGTCGACGCAGCCATGAAAGTCGAATTGTCATTGCCAGGCGATAATTGTCGATTTGGTGAAATAGGGGCCTGGCAGTGAAAATATTTCGACGCTTGATTGTTGTTTTTGATGTTACCTTTCGAACTTTGGCGGGCGTATTTTTACGTAGGTAATGTCTAAGATTGCCGGTAGGTACTTGAAGCCCGAGCGGAAGAGAAGGCCGATAAATTTTGCGATTTGGGGCCTTTTTTATCACTGTCCGTGGTGTGTAGGTACACAATTTTACTAGGTACCCTCCGTTCCTGAATAGGAAGTGAGATTTTTTCGCACGCGTAGTGGTAATTGCCTCTTTATGGCCAAGTGTGGATACCTTTTCCACAGGTCAGGTGAAATCAATCTTTAATATCAATGTCATAAAGATTTTGAAAATATAATATTTTCTCATTTTATTTGTCCTTTCACGATACAAAGGACTTAGGAGCCAATTTCAATCTTCATCATCATAATATCAGACGAAAGACGTCGAAAGACGTGGCCTCTTCAAAGAGTGCCACAATGACAGATTTCAATAATACACTATAAATGACACAATTTATGATGGGTTGCAGAAATTGTGTAGGTACTTAGAGCGCAAGTTTTTTTTAAAGATTTTGGTAAATTGCACAAAACCCCATAGATACTGATTCCCCGCTAAATTTGGAAATGGTCTAGGATTAGTAAAGTTAGCTGATTGAATTAGTCAAACTAAGAAACACTTCGATAATTAATTATTAGGCTGAAACTAAAGAATCCCTGAAATAAAGTCTCCCAGCCACTGTATACAAACTTTTACCACACCATTGTATTCCAAAGTAAATTTTAATACTTGCGTTAATTCCATACAAATATGCAACGCACGCCCGACCTTCGCTTCGTATTATAAGGCATGAACTCATGTGCACTTTTACCACAGTCTCTCGTTAAGCATGCAAATGACATCCTTATACAAATCTCGCACGGACGCGCCGGTGTGGCCCTGACCTTAGAACAGTGGATATATTGTTGGCAGAATGTTGACTTAGATAAAACGCGTGAGAAACACGACTTTTTGTTGGATGATACCCAATTCGAGTCAAGTGACGCTACATGTGAATGTGTGCAATGCCTTAGTGTACGTAGCTGCATTTTCCCGCTTTGTAGATGAACTTGTTCTTACAGGCATGACTCATATATGAGTACTTGCATATATCGTCGGGTGACAAGCAATAGTCACTACCAAAACTGTCACTGCTCACCTTTGATTTAAGTAGGTATTTGTTACTTAGTGAGTTATGCTTGTCACCCGACGATATGCAAGTAACTGACCATGAATGGGTTCATGAGTTCATGTGGACCAACGGGATGTGGTTTTGAGATTTTGGCGCATATTGATATATTCGAGCGCTGTTAACGTTTTCGACAATATGCACTTGTGTATAAGCGCAAGACATCGGTTACACGCTAATTCTTGCGTCAGTTTATTCCATCAGTATCATGGTACGTGTGGCTGTACGCGCGGGCATCGGACGACGGCAAAGGACGGGGCGTTTGAAGGGCAGATCGGGCGGCTGCGCTCGCGCACCGCCAGTCAGCGAGCCACCTCAGCGTCAAGCGCATGTCGCGCAGAGCTATTTTGTCATTAATTTCGTGCTTGTGAAATAAATAAATGTATTAAGAATATTACATTTTTATTGTCCTGCTTGGACATGGC
This sequence comes from Epinotia brunnichana, assembly GCA_963854355.1. Taxonomy (NCBI): domain Eukaryota; kingdom Metazoa; phylum Arthropoda; class Insecta; order Lepidoptera; family Tortricidae; genus Epinotia; species Epinotia brunnichana. Next base: position 26,937,494 of record OY977950.1, on the reverse strand, counting down.
GTAGACTCCGGCCGCGGCTGCTAGCTGAGCCGCGCGGGCGCACCAACCTGCTTGGTAGGGCACTGATGACGCGAGCAGTGCGTACCCTAATCTCATAGCGGAAAATATTGATTTGTTTTCGTGTTCTCTGAATGAATTCACAAAGGCAGCATTGCTCGTAATATGTTATAATTATAAGAGTACTACGTAAAAAAAATGTTAGATTATAAAATAGTGACACAGTTGTCTTAGGTTCGATGCCTGTAAAAAAAGTTGTAAAAGTGGAAAAAAAAAAAAAAAAAAAAAAAAAAATCGTGTAACCGTTGTGAATGACAGAGACAGACAGATCATACTGATGGACTAAACTGACGCCAGAATTAGCGTGTAACCGATGACTTACGAGTGCCCTGGGCCACAAAACGTGTCAGAGGACCCCCCGGAATGAAAACGAAGTTTTTTCGTATATCGCCCTCTCTGTGTCACTTGCCTGTTGTGTGTGCGCTTATTCGAGCGACAGAGAATAAGATACAAGAACAAATTTAGTTTTGGTTTCGCGGTAGCGTCCCTGAGCACATGATTTGGTATGTTATTATTGTCATATTCGGGCGCTTATAATTAAAACAGTACTGACAGCGCTCGAATATGAAAATTTGCGCTACACGCCTTAAGGTGGGTCCACGCTAGACGAGCCGAGCACGAGCGGAGCCCTTGTGGTCGTCGTCGTTTGCGGCTCAAGCGTGGACTTACAGCGAACGTAACCACTCTTGAGCCGCAAACGACGACACTCACAAGGGCTCCACTCGTGATAGGCTCGTCTAGCGTGGACCCACCTTTTAAAAAGGGACACCAGCACATGTTAAATTAGTAGGTACTTCAGAAAACGAATAAATAATTTTTCATTTTTATTTTCATTTCATTTTCATACTCCCAAGACAGTGTGATAAAACCTGATCTACGAACTTGACGTAATCAGCGGGCCAGGAACTCGTATATACTGCCGTTGATTCATTCGGAGGATTCGGGAGTTAACATACTGTTTCTAATAATTCTATTGCCGGTATTGTAACCTTAGCGTAAACACCGATGCCCTTTTTTGTGGCGAAGTTGGCTATAGCGCCAGGAAGACTCACTGGTGACATTGTCACCGTTGTCACGGAACAGGCTACATACTTAACAATACACTACCTACGGAAGAGAGAAGAGAGTTAATTTGAGACATTAAGGAGAGAGCTGATTTAAAGATGAAATCGTTTCGTATAAACGACTTCATCTTTAAATCTTTAATTATTTTTTTTATACCCTACCACTTTATATAATAGTGAATATAAAGCAAGAAGAGAGCCACGTCTAGTCAAGAGCAATGAAACCGAGTATTCAGAAAGAAAGAAAGAAAGAAAGAAAATATGTATTCGTGACATGTTGACAACAAACCACAGCAAATTATAAACACATGGACACGCACATATTTGTCACGAAACGCCATAAAATGACTCGGTTTCGTTGGCTTTAGGGAGTAGGTGCGGTGTTAGGGCGGAAAGGTTCTCGAGTGGCGACCACCCCCGGCAGGCGCAGCTTGGGTAGACCTCCAACAAGGTGGACTCCCGCGACCTTTACCAGGTCATCGGTAAAGGTCGCGGGAGTCCGCTGGATGCGGGTGACGCAGCACCGGTCATTGTGGCACTCTTTGGGGGAGACCTATGTCCTATGTGTATTATAGGTACATACTAGTATAATGTTAGCTCACGCAACCCCCTAAGGTTTTTCCTCGTTAGAATCATCTCGATAAGTAGCCCAATTGCCCGTTTAAAAAAAGAGGTTTTTTTGTAGAACAACAAGAATACACTTAGATCCAGAAAAAATATTGTATTCCATCCAGAAAAAAATATTTTGGAGTCACAAGTGTCCATGGGCTACGGTACCAGCTTAACACCAGGCAGGCCGTAAGCTTGTTTGCCACCGTCGTTGTATAAAAAAAAACGAATCATCATGGGAAGAGACGCGTAGTGCAATGACGCTGATTTTCAGTGGATCTGATAAACAACAAGGAATTACTTTAAAAACAAAGTTTTAACCGACTTCAAATGATTCAAATCAGTAGCCAAATTGCTTCAAGTTTACCTATAAAATTTGCAGAGTTTCCTCGATTTCTCCAGGACACCATCATCAGAACTGGATTTTGGTGACAACGGGACCAATCAGGAGGTATATGCTTTCAAACAAAGAAAAAAAAATTCAAATTGTTTATAAATTGATGATGGAATCCTAGGGAAATTGAGGGCAACCATCAAATTTTACATGCACGCGTGTAGTGATTTCGGTATTTTCTATTATAACTCGTGTATTTACCCTCGGTAATCGCAATTTTAGTCAAGTGGAACTGATGAATTATGAAACTCCTCAAAGGTGTAATGTATGTTCGCCAATTTCTCCGTCAATTGTGGACAGATTTCCAAAATTATTTTTTTAGTCGAAAGAGTATACTCCTGAGGTGGTGCCATTGTCACCAAGTAAGGATTTGATTATGGGATCCGAGGGAAGTTGAGGGCAGGGCAACCCTCAAACTTTATAGGCACGCCTGTAGTGATTTTGGTATTTTCTCGCAATTTTGGTGAAGGGGAACTGATGATGAAGATCACAGATGACTTATGGAACTGCTCAAAGAAATAAAGTACGTCAAAGATTCTGACATGATTACGTTGAAGTAGCAACTAATGAAGTGTTAATTCTAAGATCCTTGAGGAATCGACGTAACTCCTCAAATATTATCAGCCAACACATAGCGACTTGGGTTTTATCTGTAATAATGAACGCATTTGTTCTCGGAGAGCAGTTAATGTGCTTAATTGGAAAGAAAATTCTCAAGTAGGTACCTATATGGCTTGGTGAACTTTATTTTTAAAGTAAATTATTATTATTATATTTTTTTTCGTTTATTATAGCTGGATTTTGTTATCACTCAGTCACTCGATGGTTCTATGGGAAGATCAGCGCTGGCAGTAATGCCAGCATTATGCTGAGATAGAACTTTTTCGTGACAAAACGCTGCTTTGTCTCGAATAAATATTTATTTCTTTCTTTCAAATGTATATATGAAACTGGTGTACCTTTTTATCGCGTCACGACTCTTTAATACGAGTAAGAGACGGAGTACGGATTATTTTTCTAGACTGAATTTAATTCTTTTTACCCAACTGCCGAAGGAGAGGAGGGTTATGTTTTTCGAGCGTATGTATGTATGTATGGAATTATGTATGTATGTATGTATGTGTGTATGTCTTATTCATTGACACGCCCTGTAGCCTAAATTGTTTGACGGATTTCGACATATGAGGTGTCGTTGAATTCCTCATAGTCGTGGGAGTGATATTTGCAAAAAAGCAGTTGGCTTTTTTGAAAAATCTTTTGATTTCACTTGTTGTGCTTAGTAAACAATGCGATTGTCTTACTTTATTTTGAGGCAAACAGAGCGATTGTCTTTTATTTTTAAGTGTTATCATCAACATAGTTTAAACATCAACACATTTTCAACAGCAATGTTGACCATTTTGTATTTAAAACAATATACTACTTTAACAATACAGTCGATATTCGAGTAAAATATTGTGTGTGGCACGTGGCTACTGTGGCGTTGTTGGGCCGATGGGTCTTAAGATAATATCCGATTTAGAATAAGCATCCGCACTATAAAATGCCACTTTAACCTAAGATATATTTTTTTTTAATCAGGCAACAACGCCCATTTAACAAAAACCTTAAAGACTAACATACATAATATATCAATAATAATATGCCAGTCAAGGTTGTGTTATTAAGTCATTGTTCTGTTTTGCTTTCTTGAAGCAATAAGAGTATTATTAAATTGTATTGATGCCTCACTCTCAATAACCATGTCTCTTGAACCATTACCGAAGCCTTGGCAGGTTATTGCTTGGAGCACCGAACTCGAGGCGACTGAGGCGAGGCCGTCTATATGCTACACAATAAAACCGTTTAACGCCGAGTTTCCAAGGTTTTCATAACATGCGGCGGTTTCCCGGTGATAGGGTTGTCACCCGGAAAATTATAAATAACAGAGAACATAAGACATCTTTTTTGACTCATATTATACCTACCTTTTTATAAACCAAATGTCATAACATAACGTTATTTTTAATGCGTGCCTGCAGTAGGTAGATTTACACTTAGGGTTATAAAATAATAAATAATAATAATAAATTATAAATATTTGCGGACCATCTTACACAAATCAACCTAGTCCCAAACTAAGCAAAGCTTGTACAAAGGGTAGGGTCATTTCTCCGGTTGGCGACCACCTAATTTTATGTGCTGGTTAGCGACCACTTAGCTGACTTGGAGAACTGAAACCATATAATCTCGTTTTTTTTTGTAAATTCCTATTCCATAACTACAAACAATAAGGCATACGACTGACTGTTTCAATAGGATCTGTAGAATTGATGTTATCTTCAATTGAAAAAACCATGTTCTTCAAGTGGTCGCTAACCGAAGGTGGTCGCGTAACCGGCGAAATGACCCTAAGAGTAATCTTTTATTTTTAATATTTCTTAAGGCACACATACATTGAGGACCCTTTTCTAGAATATACGTAATATACGTCTCTAAAAGAGCAACATTTAATGAAATTAATAAACCAATCACGGATTATATAAAATTGCTAGAAGCATTGAAACCAAATACAGTTGAAATTTTCACAGATGATGACGTATTACTGTTGCCGCTATACCAAAAAATACTTTAAAACCGGCTAAGTGCGAGTCGGACTACCACTTTACTCTTTGAGTACAGAACCCTAAAAACAGAATAAAATAAATACAACAAACGTGAATTTTTGCTGATTTATAGATAATGTATATATACTCGTATATGTATATACCTATAATGAATAGTCTGACTCGCACTTAGCCGGTTTTTAGGGTTCCGTACCCAAAGAGTAAAACGGGACCCTATTACTAAGACTCCGCTGTCCGTCTGTCTGTCTGTCTGTCTGTCTGTCTGTCACCAGGCGGTATCTCACTGATACCGTGATAGTTCCAGTTTAAATTTTCACAGATGATCTGTTGCCGCTATAACAACAAATACTAAAAACAGAATAAAATAAATATTTTTATAGATAATGGTACGGAACCCTTCGTGCGCGAGTCTGACTCGCACTTGGCCGGTTTTTTTATAACATCCGAATGCACCCTTAGAGTGGCAACCCTACCGCGTCGCACGCGCACATCAAAAGGAAGTGCATCGTCTAAATCCGGATCGTAAAGTAAACTTTCGCGCCAAGGTCCTGCACTCGTCGTTTTTGACACTTGTCAAATGAATATCAGCGAATGTTAGCGAACACGGAGGGCTAAATTAGTCGCTTGAGGTGATGTATTTTAGCAGTGACTAATGAAAACGTATTTTTATACTGAAGCAAGATATTCTTGCTTATTATTTGCTTGCTATAATAGGTATTCACTTAAAGTAAATTGTGTCTCAAGTGTTGACGCTCAAGACGGAAATAATTTTACGTCATACCTGGCCATAAAGTAGGAATTACCGCACGCTATGCGTGCGGAAAACCCCACTTCCTGGCCGGATAGAGACGTAAAATTTTGTACTCACCACGGGCGGTAATAAAATACCTGCGATCTGAGACATTCTTTGTTTAACCGCCCTAGGTAAGTAATGTACTATTGTTCCCGAGCACATCCTGTTTCTAAAACAGGAATGGGTGAGGAAAATTTTAATCCCTCATTATAGTGTTAAAATGATTATTTTCTAAATATGACCAGGGATAAAAGTACTACTTTTCATCCCTCATCATCATCATCATATCTGCCGATAGTCCACTGATGTACATAGGCCCCAGAGAGTGTCAGAATGAGCGGTACTGCGCCACCCGCATCCAGCGGACTCCCTCATTTGAGGGCAGTATTATTTTTTTTCCGAGTACTAGATTTGAAAATTTAATGCACCATAAAAAATACATAAAGATGACCTTAACAGTTGGTTATTTTTGCCTTAAACATTTTAAGTTGCCTTATAAAGGGGTATAAAACTAGATTAAAGAAGTACATACCATTTGTAACCGACTTCAAAAAAGGAGGAGAGGAGAAGGAGGACTTCAAAATAGTTCTACTGTACGTATTTTTATTCTGTACATCGGCACCGGCTTTTCGGTCAATTGTAGACCAATTTCCAAAATTATTTTTTTATTCGAAGGATGAAGTTCTCCTCTAGCCCCCCTTTTCTGTAACTTGTTTAAAGCTCACCTCAACGCTCACCCACAATTATACCTTGACACCGCGATGCGTAGCAATTAAGCAAAGGTAGATGCCTAGTTTCGTAACGGGTGACCGGCGGGGTGAGCCGCATTAACGCGTAGCTAATAACACCCCTGAAGTGATCCCATTGTCACCAAGTCAGGGCAACCGTCTTTTATAGGCACGCGTGTACTGACTTCGGTATTTTCTATTATAAATCGTGTATTTATCCTCAGAAATCGCTATTTTGGTGAAGTGGAACCGATGATGAAGATCACAGATGACTTATGGAACTCCTTAAAGATAAAGTAGGTACCTACGTCAAAGATTCTCACATGACTCCGTTGAAGTAGCAACAAATGAAGTGTTAATTCTGAGATCCTTGAGGAATCGACGGAACTCCTCATAAATTATCAGCCCACATATAGGTAGCGACTTGGGTTTTTTCTGTAATAATCAACGTATTTGCACTCGGAAAGCAGTTCATGTGGTAAATTGGAAAGGAAATGTGGACATTTTCATGTATCTATGTGGCTTGGCGAAGTACTGAATTGAAGTCGGTTTAAACTTTGTTTTTAAAGTAAGTTATTTTCTTCCGAATCTATTAATTCCTAATTTGCATGTGCTGTTTGTTTTTGACTATAAATTATACTGTTTCTTTGAAAATTAGTTTATTTTTTTATGTGTATGTAGGTTTACATATATATATATATATATATATATATATGTATTTATGTAAGTGTATTTAAGGTTGTTTATATTGTTTTTCTGGTTTACCTATTCAAATCAATCTTTTTCACTGTCTCTGCTACTGAAAGGTTGTCCGGAAGAGACCGTTTTTTAGCGATATAACTGCCTGATGTCAACCACTGTTTATGTTTAATAAACTTCTGTTTACTGGAAGGCGCGGCGTGGGTAGGCACAAGGTGGACTGATAACCTGGTAAAAATCGCGGGAGTCCGCTGGATGCGGGTGGCGCAGGACCGGCCATTTTAGCACTCTTTGGGGGAGGCCTATGTCCAGCAGTGGACGTCTTTCGGCTGATATGATGATGATGATGAAGAACTTCTGTTTTTTCTAATATGTACTATTTCTGGTAAGCAATAAAGATTATTTGCAGAGCCCGGATTTTTCACGGCAAAACAAAACACTATCATAATCTAGCCAGTGGTTGAGACATTATTTTATCGATATCGAGAATTGTGCAGTAGAAGAAAAAACCTCACCAAATAAAATAAATATTTATTAAAAAAATTAAGTACGTGAAGTTTGTATGAAATTATATATTAGAAACAGATGCAATTTCTTCTTCGTAATCCACGTCAGAACACACAGCAGCACATGGCTTTTTATTCGTGTAATAGTGATAGGAGGGACACTTGACGTCAAGGGAGCAAATTTATAAAATTAATTTTCAGTTTTGGTAATATTTTCAGGTACCTATTTCTCTTAAATTTTAATAACCATGATTTTGTTTGAGCACAGCTTCAAATTTGCGTATCACTGGTAAAAGTTTACTCCAATTAACGTAGCAACGAACAGTATCCAGAATGAGAAAGGATTCCGCAATGGACTAAAAAAAATAAAAAAAATATAAAAAGGTTGTTTTGCACTGTTAATTGTCAATAATATAAAAATATATCGGCTTGTTATTTTTATACCTATATACCTAATAATACTCGATATCGATAAAATAATGTTTCTATCACTGGCTAGATTACGATAGTGTTTTCTTTTGCCGTGAAAAATCCGGGCTCTGATTATTTGTATTGTATTGTAAGTTGGTTTTTAGGCAAAGGGAGTTCGAATGTTTGGCACCGACGTGTTATAAAAAATATTACCACACATTAACACCTACGCATAAAAAGCAGTCAACGCAAAAGGTATTGTATAACATAATGTTGTACAACACTTTTTCCGCACGAAATCGCGGGCAAACGCCACGTTATGAAGCTATAAATATCCAAATGCAAATCGGAATCTACCGAATAATAAATAACTTCAGAATCCTGGCTGCACAAGCATAAATAATCGAGACGCGAGCATATTCGCGGGCATAACTTATAGTGTAAACCGTGAGAGATTTACAACGCAACGTAAACCGGGGTGACTTTGATCTGCTGGGGTGACTTTGATCAGGATTTGGAGTTTCCGTATCACTGTAAGGCGAAAACGATAGTTTATTAGACTGAGCCAACTGATAATGAAATTTATACAACCCATTATTGTTTTTCTCGCAGTTACTTTAGCGTTTTTCGCACAGTATCGCAGTTTGTTTGTTAACTTTAGCTAAATTTCATAATTTTATTCGATAATTATAGTACATTACTTACCTAGGGCGGTTAAACAAAGAATGTCTCAGATCGCAGGTATTTGACGCCCGAGCCGAAGGCAAGGGCGATAAATATGCGCTCTGAGGCTTTCTTTATTACCGCCCGTGGTGAGTACAAAATTTTACGTCTCTATCTGGCCAGGAAGTGGGGTTTTCCGCACGCATAGCGTGCGGTAATTCCTACTTTATGGCCAGGTATGACGTAAAAATAATTATAAGTAATATTTTTCTTATAATGTTTAATCCGGCACGGCTAGCACAATACTGCGTGCAAATGTGAACGGTCCAGAGCGCATTTTAAATTATCCGTCTGTTACTAATTACTCTATACCTACTTCAAATAAAGATTTAAGATCATTTGTTAAACGTAAGTTTGAATGGTTATCTCCGCAACTACTAAGTCATACGCTATATTTTTTTGGCTTTGCATGGGTTCTTTGTAGCTAATACGCGGACGACGGCGTTACTAGAATACATAATTTAAGTATAGTCTTTGCAATTGATATTTAATTTCATATTTTATTAATACCTAAATTATTGAATTGAATTGAAATTATCAAAGTACCAATTTTTATATGTACCGTAAACCCGGGTTACTTTGGCCCTGGGGGGTAACATTGCCCATCCTTAAAACTCTTAGTATTTTAATGACTGTTGTTTTAACTATTTATGATACGTTAAAACTAACGTTGCTGTAGCGTGTGGTATTGTTTGTAAGAATATTGGATTATTAAAAAGTGTTTATTCACGGGTGGGCAATGTTGCCCCCCAGGGCCAAAGTAACCCGGGTTTACGGTACCCCATTGCCTATAGTCACCCCGTAATACGGTAACGTAAACTCAACGTAACGCGATTGAATGCTTATTTTAGCATTCAAATAAATGAGTGTGCGTAACTCAATGGCTATCAATAAGGATCCTGGAGAACAAAACATCGATTCATCAGGAACAAAGTCGGTGCTTAAATTCTAGTAGATAGGTTTGTTATTATAAGATCATTTTCTTTGTTCGTATGTTTGTCTAAGGCCCACGTAAAATTTGTATCAGTAATGTTGGAATAAACTGTATTATTTTTTAGATGGGCAGGATATGCAATATGTCGACGAGTATACCTGGGCCAGACAGCATCCTTCGATTACAGACAGTCTAAAGTAATCGATCGACGCATCGCAAACGCCTGGAAGAGCTTCTGGTCCATGAAGGCGCTAATGAAGGGTAACCTTCCTTTGGCACTGAAGCGCAAGCTGTTCGATATGTGTATCCTAACCTATGGCGCCCAAACTTGGTCACTAACAGAAGCCCAAAAGTCCCGATTCAAGATTTGCCAGCGAGCAATGGAACGCAGCATACTCGGAGTTCGTTAGGATCGATCGGATCAGGAACACGGAGCTGCGTACCAAAACTGGCATCGTAGATGTGGGTGCCAAGACCGCGAAGCTTAAGTGGGACTGGACTGGACATGTCTGCCGAATGCACGCAGAACGATGGGCCAAATTAGCTACCGAATGGACACCACAAGATGGCTTTCGAAGTAGAGGCAGACCGAAAAGGCGATGGCGGGACGACCTTGACACATTTTGTACAGATTGGCGAACACTAGCACTGGACCGAGACAAGTGGCGGAAAAAAGGGGAGGCCTTTGCCCAGCAGTGGGACACAATATAGGCTACAAAAAAAAAAAAAAATTTTAGTTAATTAAAACAGAAAGCATTCCCTCACAAAGTCTGTATGCGTGTAAGTGGCGTAAAGTTAGCATCAAAGTATTTCATGTGTGATGCACTCTTTAGTTGCAACTGCAATTGCAACTAGTCGCTCAATCGGTTCACCGACCTACACCTATTGCGACAGATTAAGTGAAATTATCAAATGAGCGCAATAAGTGACGCCTGCGCATAGTCGCACAGCTTACTCTACAGACCGTTCACTTTAATTAGATAGAATATATGTCATTTATTGTCAAAACTCATGTCATACATTGGATGGACTCAAGGATCTCAGAATTAACACTTCATTAGTTGCTACTTCAACGGAATCATGTCAGAAACTTTGACGTACTTTACATCTTTGAGGAGTTCCATAAGTCATCTGTGGTCTTCATCATCGGTTCCACTTCACCAAAATTGCTATTTCCGAGGGTAAATACACGAGTTATATAAGACAATACCGAAAGCACTACACGCGTGCCTTTAAAGTTTGAGGGTTGCCCTCAATTTTCCTGGGATCCCATCATCAGATCCTGACTTGGTGACAATTGGACCACCTTAAGCGTATATTTTTTTGAATAAAAAAAGAGTTTTGGAAATCGGGTCAACAATTGACGGAGGAATCGGCGAACATACATTACATCTTTGAGGAGCTCCATAAGTCATCTGTGGTCTTCATCATCAGTTTCACTTAACCAAAATTGCAATTTCCGGGGGTAAAAACACGAGTTATAATAGAAAATACCAAAATCACTACACGCGTGCCTATAAAATTTGAGGGTTGCCCTCAATTTCCCTGGGATCCCATCATTAGATCCTTAATTGGTGACAATGGGACCAACTCGGAAGTATATTATTTCAAATAAAAAAAGAATTTTGGAAATCTGTCTACAATTGACGGAGAAATCGCCGAACAGACATAAAAAAATATATACAAGTGGAACATATAACCTCTCCTTTTTTGAAGTCAGGTAAAAATATAACAAAATATTCCTAAATAATCGGTTTCAGTAAGTAATCGTTTTTGTTTGCTGATATTGTTCTCATTTGTTTTTTTGCATTTGGCCTAACTCGTAACAGGCATCTTGAAGGCCAATGATGTTCCTGATGTCTCATTGAAGAAAAAATGTTTTAAACACAAACCAATTACTGCACTTTTTTTATTAAACCATTATTATTAATTAATTTTCTCCTCATAATATCGAGAAGAAAAAATTCTAAAGGAAGAAATTTCTACATGCTTCTGCTTACTTGCAATGCTTTTACACTTCAAATCGATTCTTCTTTCAGTGACTTCGCTGTAAATAGCGCTGTGTTACTACGCAGTTCAAGCCGGGTAAGCAATCAGGCTCAATTGTACAAAAACACGGCATTGAGATCAAATGATTTAGTTAATGTGACACTTATTTCTCATTTACACTATTGTGTAAATGAGAAATAAGTGTCAGGTACAGGTCAGTGTACAGGACCTATATTCGACACGTGCTCGTCACACCACCCCGTGGCATTTTTAGCCCTGAACCTGAACATTTACTGTAATTTTTATAGACTTACTTACAGTCAAGTTCGGAAATATGTGCATGGACTAAGTGGTCCACAATATGTGAACACGACTTTATTGCTAAGAGTATTAAGGTTGCTCAGCTATATTGGTCAGAGGAATTTACATTCGATCAAACATTTATAATAGAAAGCTGAGCAATGAATATGATAACAATTTGTCTATTTGTGTAGCTCTAAATATTCAGAGCAAACTTCTGTGAAGTTTACAAAATCCGAATAGATAATCCCAAATATAGTCCTTAAACACTTCTTGCAATAAAAATACATGAAGTAGCTGCTTAAGGGGCTCCACGCGCTTTTTGACTAGTTTTGATGAATTTTGAGTTGATATTCCTCCGTCATTACAATAGATATACTCGTATTTATGCCACAAACGTTAATCGGTTCTTCAATACTTTATCTACTTTTGCAAGAGAGTTTTTTGGAAAAAAATGTATATTCATTTTTCTATGATTTATTCAAACATGGTCCAAAAAAGCTCTGTTTTCGATATTAGTATGTTGTTTATGCACTTTTATACATGAAATTTACATGTAACTGTTCCCTTTTGACGTTTCTAACAACCCAAGAGAGTTTTTTATTTTTAACTAATTATTACAAAAGTTACGTCTTAAAAACTGGTTTTTTGGCCTAAAACTGCTAAAGTTTAGTGCCATATATCTAAAAAACTATAAGTTTTGAAGTAAAAATGGGATACTATTTCGGTTAACCTCGTTGTTGTTAATACGGTTAGCCAAAAAAAACACGAAAAAACGGACGGTAACAGATCGAAGGTCATTGGGAGCTGTGAGCCCCTTAACTCTGGCTAGCCCAATTAACCCGACTGAAAAAAAGATATTCAGTTTTAAACGTAACTTCTCAATCAGTTAACCTCCATTATTTTTATAACATTTAATTGTAACTTTCACGCTCTTCGCGGTTACAACGTCACCTTTAGGTAATCGAATCCCTGATCTCAACAATTTTGTCCACGACACAGAACCACTGTGCGCCCGTTCTCGGAACAGCGACCTGTGTTTACACCACACAGTGGCCCGTCCCTCTTTTGTGCGGGCAAAAAATTCGCAATCATTTGTCCATCAAGCACAATGGATCCGTTACGGTGATGATGTTGAATAATTACACATTTTCGTTTAACGGTATCTGTCGTTTTGTCTGATATTATATTGTGTCTTGTTTACATCGCTGCGGCTTTTATGTTATGGGTGACGCGACGACGATTGTTGTGAGTTCTGGGGTTATTTGTCTATGAAGTCATTAAACATAAGCCACGGTTTTGTGGGAAAAGTATGCCAATGAAAAGTCACTACAGAAGAGTGAAATTGTCACTGAACCTCCATAGGCTCCATTCAGTGATGACTGATGAGTCATTCATTAAGTGGCGGTGATACAGGATACATGTCTAAGGGAGTAAATTATATTTTATATTTCCTCCCTCGGACGCTCAGGAGCTCCCTGCCGAGGTTTTCCCGAGGGACTACAGTATGGGGTTCTTCAAAAAAGGAGTGTATAAATTCTTAAAGGGTCGGCAACGCGCATGTAACACCCCTGGAGTTGGAAGCGTCCATAGGCTACGGTAACCGCTTACCATCAGGTGGGCCGTAAGCTCGTTTGCCACCGACGTGGTATAAAATATATATATATTAATATGAAATCGGTTTTGAATAATTATGTCGCGCAAGCTCACTGGGGCGCCAATTCTAACGTGGCATCGAGCATAATAAATAATGCAAAATTCCCGATTCAATTAATTTATTCAAGTACTGATCCACACTATCCAGAAGACTGCATTTCATGTTGATTATCTTATCTTATCTATCTAGGTGAGGGCCCTTTCGGATGCACTTGGACCCAGTGCAGTGGGATCTTTTGTGCATTTGCCCTCTGCTCTATGCCTGCTCAATCATTTCCACAAAACGGATGATGCAGTTCACCGGGAGCACCTTAAATTCCTTTGGTTGCGGGTAGCCGTTACCAAAGTAATTCATTATTTGTCTGGCAAGGGCATGACATTCACATAATAAGTGTTCCATAGTCTCATCCTCCTCGCCACAGATTCTACAGTCTAAACTATCCGCTAGTCCCATCTTGGGCATGTTGCTAGCTTGATTCGCCCGTCGTCGTCGCAAAATTGCGTCTATTGTTCATATTATTTTGAACGACTTTAAATATGTAGGTACAGTAGGGTGGTCCTTAAAAACCGAAAATTTGAAATTTAAATGAGGCACCCTCTTATATTGTTGTAATACGTAAAAAAATAACGTCTGCTTTTTATTTTTATTTTTGGATAAGATTTAGGGGTCACTACCGAATTTTTAAATTATTTAATGTTTGCATTTCTCCATAGTAAGATTTTTTTTTTATTTTTAACTTTTTACTACTTTATTGAGCTACATTGTATGATAGGAAATTGTTGAAAACATTAAAAAAGTTCACAAATTTTCAGTCAGTATATCAAAAATGAATTTTATTGTTGTAATATGCTAAAAACGGCCTCTCGCGGTGATTTTATGACTTTAAATTTGATTTCAAATAAACGTCGAACATTTAGTGAACGAATTTTGTATTTTCTCGATGGTTTATTCCTTATTTATCAAATGTAGCTCAATAAAGTAGTAAAAAGTTAAAAATAAAAAAAATCTTACTATGGAGAAATGCAAACATTAAATAATTTAAAAATTCGGTAGCAACCCCTAAACCTTATCCAAAAATAAAAATAAAAAACAGACGTTATTTTTTTACGTATTACAACAATATAAGAGGGTGCCTCATTGAAATTTCAAATTTTCGGTTTTTAAGGACCACCCTAAGGTACAGTCGCCATCACATACATACCTATAGGTGTACAAAAATATCGGCACAAGCACCCTAACGCCTTCAAAATAGAGGTGTGTTCCGATGTTTGTGAGCTGCTTGTTTGCTCCGATGTATGTGATGGCGACTGTACCCAGTTATAACTGTTTCCCTCTCACCCATGAGAGGAGGCCTATGTCCAGCAGTGGTATATTATAGGCTGATTTATTATTGTTATTGTTTAAATAGATCAAAGTCATCGGTTCGTACGAAGTTACAAGTAATCGTATGTACAGACAAAAAGTCAGTCAAAAAGTAAAGTCAGTCGCTTCGAATAATCTATGAAGTATGTGGTGTTGTGTTCCTGGTGGTGAGTAAGGTCGCCAGAGCTCCCTAGGGTGCGCTGTGTTGGAAGTGAGGGACCTGCATGTCTCTATCTGCCAACACAGCGAATCTTCAAGTGAATAAAGGATCGGGAACGCGCTTGTGATTCTTCTGGAGTCACAAGTGTCTATAGGCTACGGTAACTGCTTAACATCAGGCAGGCCGTAAGCTTGTTTGCCACCGTCGTTGTATAAAAAAAGGTCTCTTCCAAAGAGTGCCACAATGACCGGTCCTGCGCCACCCGCGTCCATCACTGTACATTCATGACAAACTATCCACAAATATAGTACATAATATATTTCATTTACTTGTAAAAGTACTTATTTAAACTCCTTGACGATGGACAAATAAAGAAATGAAGAAATTCGTTAAAGTGGGTCAAATTTCGCTTTTTCCTACTTGCAATAAAAAAGAAAGAAAAGTGTTATTCTCATCAAACCGAAAGGTTAGTGGCGTCACAAATTATGCTTTTTAATAGGAATCGGGAATAAAATGGCGTGCGGGGAGGTACAACCGTCCTCGTGGGTACCACGGTGTAAAATTAAAATTGGAGCACCCAAAAAAAACCGCCCAAGTGCGAGTTGGACTCGCGCACGAAGGGTTCCGTACCATTATCTATAAAAACGGCAAAAAAATCACATTTGTTGTATGGGAGCCCCCCTTAAAAAAATATATTTGTTTTTAGTATTTGTTGTTATAGCAGCAACAGAAATTCATAGGTAATCTGTGAAAATTTCAACTCTCTAGCTATCACGGTTCTTGAGATACAGACGGACGGACGGACGGACGGAAGGACGGACAGTGAAGTCTTAGTAATAGGGTTCCGTTTTACTCTTTGAGTACGGAATCCTTAAAACATATTTAGTTTAAAATCATTTCGACAGACAAAACTTTCGAATAGAAAACCACAAACAAATCGTTGAAACGTATATGGAAGCTACGACAGCGCAAACAGACACACATATGATACCCATGTTAAACTTATACCAAGAATGCTACGTAGGTATTATCTGTTCGAAGCAAGTTTCCGCTACAAATCGAAAAGAAAATGTTTTGCATTGCATATGATAATAAACCAATACAAGCTACGGTAGCCTAGTGGTTCAGGCATGCGGCTGTCAAGCGGCGGTCGTGGGTTCGAATCCCGGCTCGTACCAATGAGTTTTTCGGAACTTATGTACGGAATATTTACCGTTAGCTTTTCGGTGAAGGAAAACATCGTGAGGAAACCGGTCTAATCTCAATAAGGTCTAGTTTTCCCTCTGGGTTGGAAGGTCAAATGGCAGTCGCTTTCGTAAAACTAGCGCCTATGCCAAATCTTGGGATTAGGTGTCAAAGCGGACCCCGGACTCCTTTAGGGCACAACCGGGAATAACGCTAGGAGCATGATGACAATAATAAACCAATAAAATAAAAGAAAAAACCATCTAGGTATGCATGTAACACCATCGATCTCATCATTTCTTACCATCAGGTTAGATTGTGGTCAGATATAGGTACGCTATAAGCAGAGATGGACATTAATCGATTATTTTTTTAATCAACTAATTAATCGATTAAACAATCACTCGTCATTCGATCAATCGTCATTATAATCGACTAAATTGCACGATTAAATCTTGATTAAAAATTGGTACACAGCTCGTTACAAAAACTCAATATGTCTTAGCATGTATTGTGTACACTTGGAAATCATTCAAGTAGGTATGCTGTGTTGTAACCACGAATATAATTATGCTACCTGTCAGCCCTAGGTATTTTAATACATTCCTTAATATGTAGCAATATGTCAACGTAACCCGAACCCTACACTTACAAAAAAACCTTATTAGTGGTAGTCGTTCAAGCCCAATTTCAAAGAAAAACCGCAAATCGATCTACAGTTTAGCCATTTGGCACACGCATACTAGAGGTCAAAACAATTTTTTTGACACGCAGTTATTAAAAAAATTACCCTTAGGAGGGGAGTGCCAAGACATTTTATTTTTTTTATGGAAAAAACATTTTTTTTTAAACCTATCGTGTGTGGTATCTAATGAAAGGGCATTTTGAGCAGGGATTGTAACCGGTTTTTTGCAAAAACCTCGAAATAACCACATATCTCAAACTATTTTATACTTCATATGTAGGACTCAGTTGTGTTTTGAGGTAACGAGTGCGTATTATTAGATTACCCAATTAGAAAATGAAATAATTAACAAAGAACTAAAAAAACCGGTTATAGTTCCCATACAAAAAATAACCGGTTACAATCCGTGATTTTGCGGCGATTCTTAAAATATACCACATCATTACATTACAGTCATTTTTTGTTTTTCGTGTTCGTGTTAAACGAATGTTTCGATTTCGTGTTAAACGAAATCGATTTTCGAAACATACCAAGTTTGGGCTCCTCCTGACACGATATGGCTGATTTAAAAAGAATACAATATAGCACAAATAATACGTGATATCCTCATTTATAACCTCAAAAAAATGTTGAACATAACTTCATTAGGTATATTTTTTATTTTTTTTTGTAATATTGAAAAATTATACACATAAAAAATAAAGAAATAAATACTTTAAGAAATTATTTTCAAAACTGCTTTCTTGGGGTTAGATATCAATATATAATGTATCATTTGTGATATACTGAACGAAAAAAATAGTTGCGTATATCGTATCTGATGGAGTCCAACCTTGATATTTTGTGTCAAAAACTGAACAAACTATACCAGCTGATGAAAAGGCGCAGTTAAAGGGTTAAAGAGGTATTTTCCGTTAGATATATGGATACTTCGTATCATTTTATGATGTATCAGTACTACAGTTACATAAGTCACGTCAAATAGGTATTGAAGTAGAACTGTGTCACTTTGTTATATAAAAAAAAATGTTTAATGAAATATTTTTCAAAATTGCTTTTTTGATGATATACGAGTATATGAGGATATTACGTATCATTTGTAGTATATTGTATTATTAAAAAATCAGCCATATCGTGTCTGGAGGAGCCCAAACTACGTATGTTTCGAAAATTGTTTTTGTGTTAATTAAAAAACAATGGCTGAAATGTAATGATGTGGTATATTTTTAGAACTTACACACGATAAGTTTCTGAAAAAAAATTGTTTTTTCCATACAAAAAATATAATGTCTTGGTACTCCCTTACTAAGGGTTTTTTTTTAGGAACTGCGGGTCAAAAAAATTGATTTGACTTCAAGTATGCGTGTGCAAAATGGCTAAACTGTAGCGGTTCTCTCTATCTATATGCGGTTTTTTTAATCGTATAAGCTACACTATATTCATTCCTGATATCAATCGATCGATCGATTAAAGATTTAGTTGCTCGTATTTAATTGACGATTCATCTAATGGTGACTAAATTAGTCGAAACTCTTACCACTAAGATTGATCAATCGTCATTGTGAGTCGTTAGTCGCGATTAAGTCAGTTAATTGTTAATCGTTAGTCGATTACATTTTGCCCATCACTGCCCAGTAATAAAATAAAAAAACCTTCTGACCTCTATATCACCACATTGACAATTATCGCCTGACAACGACCAGTCGTCGTTTTTTTCTAGCTCGATACTACCGAGTGATCATATTTACATAATATACATGTAGACCGCAATGAACGGCAAATTGTCTTCGTCAGGCGACATTTTGTGTTTTGCTTAGGCCCCTATTTCACCGATTTGACAAAATGTCGCCTGACGAAGACATTTTGTCATATCGGTGAAATAGGAGCCTAAGCAATAAAGTTTATTTTATAATTAGAATTCACCTCCGCAATATTATCTACTCTGTTCCGGAACAACACGCTACGTAGTGTCAGTTCCGCGCCGTCCAAGGTTCGGGTTTGCATGATTGTGGTTCCGATTTCTGGAACCATGCGGTTACTGCACGAGCATTAATAGTAAAAAAAAGTTGTTTTTTTCCCAAATGTTAATTGTTTTGTTTCCCATTTGTTTGTGATCCGTTACGACACGTAAGGTTGCTGGATCCAATTTTCGAACATGTACAGTCGCCATCAGATATATCGGAGCGGCCAAAGTGCTCACAAATATCTGAACACGTCTCTGACGGATCGACAATAGAGATTGTTGAACCAGAAACCTGTACCAAGTGAAGACCCCTCGAATAAGATAATAAGATGAAATAAAAAATAAATTTTTTCGTCTTGCCTATATATCGCCACATATATATGTTAACAACCGATGGTATACCTACTAGACCGTAGTCCACTCCCAATACGCCTACGTCTCATGACAACACGATAAAATACATGGCAGCAGTACCTACGTCTAGCACAACTTGCTGCTAAGTCGTGTCGCGCGCGACTCAGCGACTCCTGTCTCACTCGTATTGTGCAAATTAGAAAGAGGTGGGTAGGTTCTCTCGACTCGCGTCGCGCTTGTTGTGTCAGTTGTGCTAGCCCCCCAGGTCGAAAAGGTTGTGCTGAGCAAGAATCAGAAGATTAGGTATCTCACCTAAAATTGGGCCCTTACAATTTTGACCGGAAGTGAAGGATTTTTCAAACTTTATAGGTGCGATAATCTTCTGATTCTTCCTCAGCACAACTTTCTCGATCTGCTGCCGTGCATTCTATAGTGTTGTCATGAGACGTAGGCGTATTGGGAGTGGGTTTAAGGTCTATACGTCCAAAAGTGTATGATTAAATCCTGACAGAAAATCGCAAGCAAAATCACAACTTCACAGTCAGAGCTCAAATTAGATTTTTGTTTTTATTCATTTGACATAATAGGGAACATTACTGCAATGTTCTGCTGCCAGGGGCAGCACTACCACTAATAGTAAACCCGTATAGGAATATAGGGATTCACACACACATGCACAATTGTTTGTCAAATGAGTGACAAGGATGCTTGCATAGACAATACCGCAAGTGGGATCGAGATACAATGTCAACGCTGCTAGTGCCGCCACCTACGAAGACCTTTGCGTAATGTTCCCTATTTACACGAACAATCAGTGCTACTTTCAAAAACGATCTATAAAATGATACGATTCGAATTACGAATTGTAAAAGCAAATAAATACGAAATTGGCCACGACGAGGTATCATAAAAACATGCAAGCATCATGCAGGATCGCAGTGCAACTACATAACAGTCGTAATCTCCCTCTGAACTCGTTGTGAACTCGCCGCGCCGCCAGCGGTTGCTAACGTGCACTAACATTGTCGGCACATGCTGACTGTCACACGCATCGCTCCGCGATTCGTCGGGTCGGTGCATAGTGCATGCTAGCGAAGTTTGTAGTACGCATTACTTATATTAGTCGTAATGTACGTAATTATATTAGTCGTAGTACCCATAGTACAAGCTTTGCTTAGTTTAGGACTAGGTTGATATGTGTAAAATTGTCGCCAAAATATAATTAAAAAATATTATTAATGTCCCTGTGAACTCACTGTGAAGTCACCGTGAACTCGCCGCGATCGGTTGCTAACGCATGCTCCATACATCGTTAATTACCATAAATTCATCACACGTTATTTTCCTTCGAGGCATTTTTAAAAGCACTAGGTTCCTACAAAATCCAGCATTAGTTAATTATATTGCTGCAAACCAATCAAGGAATGGCAAATGTCTAAAGTAGCAGGAAAAGTGACTGAAGAGGTTGCGTAGGTAATCTATTTAAGTATGTCCTACTAATCAAGTCAAGTACGAAGGTAAGATATTTGAAAGAATATTTATAAATTTTGAACCCGTTGGTATAAATGTTTCCCGATGCGATTGTCACTTCTGTTATTGACTATTTGTCATAATCTTTCAGTACTTACTGTCAAATCGTTTTTGCTCCCGCGATAACGATGTATGGTAACGGTGCATGCTAGTGAAATTTCTAGTAAGTTAGTTGCCTATTTTAAAGTTCGCCCAAGAAACGCAAAAGAAATGTATTTACTGAACGAAATAGTATATCCTTCTAAACGCACAATCCCCAAAGCGTTTCAAAGGAATTCCTACTCACTGCGGCTTATATTAATCTCTTTCACGTTCTACACTCAATTCGGTAACCGAAACACATGAACTACATACGAAACTTATGGTCACATACGGCCTTTTAGTTTGGAGTAAAGAGTTATTGCCGTCCTCTACGGATAGTTCGTTTAATTAATACGCTGTGAATGCCGTGATTGCTATTTAGGTACACGACTGGGGGTAGGTTGCGATTGTTATTTGGGGACGTAGATAGGATAGAATTATTGCAGGGGTCGTTGTGTAGGATGTCAACCTCAGATCATAGAATACTAGAGAGAGGACAAGCCGCCGGCGGCCGCGTCGCAGCTGTATGCTCAATGGGCATACACTGCCATACTGTGCACGCGTGCTGATCGCAGAGAATATTACGTTTTTTTCCCAAAATGCCTGATATGATGCGCGTTTATTGTCAAATAAGCGTGTAGGTATACAAGTGTGTGTGTTTTAGATGTGTGCGTGCTTTGTCTTGTCAATTACTTGGGCGTTGTGTGGGTTAATGTACTTGCGACAGGCTCACTCTATACAAATCGGCCGCCATGTCCGATCTCCTTATATTCATACATCTGTGATGTCAACGTTTTACCAGGCCTGTTTCTCTTGCCGCCTCGGCTAAGCTTGGCTCTCGCGCCCTCAGGAACGAAAGGGTACGTGCTATACGGCGAATTGTTGCCCTGATTATAATTTTCAAGCGGTCAAACATCAGGGTGCCAGTTTTCGACTTTCGAGCGCCCGAAAATTAAATACGTGTTAATACGATTGTAGTGCCAAAATTGTAGGCACTTAGTTTCTACCGATAGTGGCCAAATACCACTCGTTTTTTAACCGACTTCAAAAAAGGAGGAGTACCGTCAAATCCTCCAACTTTACCCAACGTCCAATCTAATACCTCCAGGTTGGTCCTGTTGTCACCAAAATCCAGTTCTGATGATGGAATCCTGGAGAAATCGAGGGAACTCTTCAAATTTAATAGGCAAACTTGAAGCAAATTGGCTACGGATTCGAAGTCGGTTAAAACTTTTATTTTTAAAGTATCTTATTCTATCGGTATTTCAAAATAGCATTTCATCGTTTTTGATAGTTTTCGAGTGAAAGAGTCGAGCGATCGAAATTCAAAACTCGCCCCCCAGTTTTGTTAGATAGAAGAGGAGAGAAAAGGGACAATCCTGGCGAACCAAGGTGAAGAAAAAATGCAACGAATACTGAGATTACCCCACACATACATTCAATCTCACACACACTGTTCCTTTTTATATCCTATCGCCAGTATTAACACTCAGACATCATTAACCCTTAACCACCTACCTCCCGTCTCACAGACTCATTCAAATTTAAAAATGTTACATACCTAAGTGCAAGCATCCTAGAAACTTATGTGTCCTTGTACCTTCCCCTCTCCTGCCTCAGTTCCGCGTCAGCGCATGCCAAGGTCGGTAGTGCCCGCGTTTAGTTTTGGTGAATACATTTCTGTCTCCGACCGTCTCTGAGACGGGTGGTAGGCGCCTACGTATTTTTTCTTAGGGGTCTCAGAGACGGGTTGCAGGTGGTTAAGTAATTATGCTTTGTTACTCCAAATCTCTAGTGGTGCTGGAGAACGGTTGGAAGTACGGAAAACCTGCTCTACTTCAGACCTAAAGAAAAAACGCAGGGCCACACATGTGTTTCGAATACAAACAACCAATTTGCCTAGAATGCTCGAATAAAATGTGCATTCACTGCCGCGATAAGCAGTAACTAGGTGGTCTGCAATTTTATAAAAATATGACCTTTTTATATTGTAACATTGTTGATAAGCTTTGTTGATTATTAAATAATAAGAAATTATTACTTGGATCTTTAAAAAGCGTTGTAATTTTAGTTGATCTCACCTTCCAAAGGATATAGGTAATCATAGAGTAAAATTAAAGACTGGTGCCATACGTTGTAAGAAAAACTATGTAACGTTCACGGTTTTGATATTATTATAAGATTTATAAATAATTTAATTTGTGTATTTTCTTGTTTCTATTTCAAATTACCTATATGATCCATATTATTTAATAAATAAGGGCGATATTATGTAGCCGTCCTTAGGACGGGAGGTAGGTGCTTGTGTGGTTAAAAATGTAGGTAGGTAGTTAAGAGTCTTAACCCTTAACTACCTACCTACATTTTTAACCACACACGCGTTGTTGTACTGTAACTCTGAGTCTTAACTTAAGACTCAGAGTTACAGTACAACAACGCGTTTCGTGTGATGTTACGGCTGCCGTGGCGGTGTAGCGCGTCTGGTATGTTCGCCGTGAACAGAGTGGACGACTTCTACGCTATTATGCGTAAGAGGCACTGGTCCTTTATCAGGAGAGTGAGCGAATCGACAAACAGTATTGTTAAGGTAGTGTGCACGACATGCTAGCTAACGAGTAAGGTGTCAACAAGATACAAGATATTTATTCATAAAAGTCAATTTTTATGTCACTCCAACAGAACTCTTGTCGAAGTATCCCCTCTTCCACAAGGGCTCCGGAAATATTCGTACAGTGCCCACACTGCCCCCAAATCCGTCACTACAAAGGACAACGTGGCCTGAACATTCACATTAGCCGAGCCCACGGAAATGTGAATGTTGGGGCCTCTGGCGGCCCCACGCCGACCGTTCGCCCAGGCCTTGCAACCACTGCACCACATGCTCTCTATTCAACACCAGCTGCAGCAGCTGGACCCGGCTCAAATCCATGCAATTTAGGGCTCCAGAGTCTTCCGGCCTTGAAGAGAAATGTCCCAGTATTAAAACACATTCCCAAAGGAGCAAGGAACCTTGCGGCTGGCAAATTGTCGACTCTAATCGAGTCTTGTTTGCGTTCCAACGACGCTGATGATTGGTTTAAGCTTCTTTCTTTTTCTTTCTCTGCCTTAAGGGTGCCTGGGGGGCCTGGAGGCAAATCATTGACCACTAAAGTGAAAGAAAATGTTGACAACCTGAATTATTATTTCTTAGAGGGGCTAAACAAAAAGCCTCATTCAGTTTACCGCACAATTGAGGCTAAAGTTTACGATGGTGATTTAAGGGGAGCAGTTCGTGTCCTTCTTTCTGATTCATCTCTTGCTCCGCCCAATGCCGAAACTTTGAATGCATTGAAAAATAAACACCCTTCACCGTCCAGACAACTTACGTTCCCGCCGGAACCTGATATCTCAAGTATTTTTCTTACAGTTTCAGTTTCGGATGTATCCAACGCTATCGGATCTTTTTACAATGGCTCTGCAGCTGGCTTGGATGGCCTTCGCCCACAGCATTTAAAAGAACTGACTACTTCTAGTGCCGGTGATAACGAACTTAAATTACTGGAATCATTGACTAAGCTTTGCAATTTTCTCTTGCGTGGTATGCTTAATCCTCAAGTTTGCCCTTACCTCTACGGTACGTCTCTGTGTGCTCTAGAAAAGAAAGATGGGGGCATTAGACCGATTGCGATTGGATCTGCATTAAGACGACTAGTTGCTAAGTTAGGATGCCGTTCGGTACGAGAGGAGATGGCAGCCTTCCTTCAGCCACACCAGATGGGTTTTGGCACGCCTCTTGGCTGCGAGGCGGCCATCCATGCAACGAGATATTTTGTGTTAGCACACGATAATAGCGACAAGGTAATCGTAAAACTTGACATAAAAAACGCCTTCAACTCTGTTGAAAGGGACGTAATTTTAAATCAAGTGAAAGATCACACTCCCGCCCTCTACCCGTTTCTTTTTCAGTGTTATTCTGCTCCAAGTAATCTCTTCTACGATGACTGTACCATTTCATCACAGGTCGGTGCTCAACAAGGCGACCCTTTGGGCCCTCTGGTGTTTTGCCTAGTCATGCAGAGCTTGATTACAACGCTAGAATCACCTCTGAATGTCTGGTATTTAGACGATGGCACTATAGGAGGTGATTCTGACGTTGTTCTAAATGATATCAGTACGCTCTTACCAGCTCTGCGGTCAATCGGCCTGGAAATAAATACTGCAAAGTGTGAGCTTTATCCTTGTAGTTCCTCTTCGTTAAATTCATTATCTTATTTCCAAGCTTTATTGCCAGACATTAAAGTCATAAACAAGTCATCCTTTTGTCTTCTCGGAGCACCATTTTTTCCTGATGGTGTAAGTTCAGTTCTCCTGGCTAAGACAGCGGCTCTGAAGTCCTCCTGGGAACCTTTGAAGCACTTGTCAGCGCATGTGTCCCTCGTGCTGCTCCGTAACTGTTTCACATTGCCCCGCGTGACTTACACACTAAGAACTGCGCCTACTTGGTTGTTTAGGCCGGAGATGGAGACGTATGACAATGTACTTAAACAATGTCTGGAGACTGTTCTAAACGTTCAATTCAATGAGGCTCAGTGGCGCCAGGCAACACTCCCAATTCGGTATGGAGGATTAGGGGTCCGTTGTATAAAAGACGTCGGGATCGTTGCATTCCTCGCCTCTTCCCATGCGTCGACAAATCTTGTCACTAAGATACTTTCTTTAAATGGTGGCAATATTTGTCTACCGTTTGTGGAAGAAGCTATAGTTGAGTGGTCATCTCGCTTTTCTGACGTAACGCAACCAGACAACCCCGCATCACAAAGACTCTGGGACGATTTATGTTGTAATGAAATTTATTCCAACCTTTTAAATGTAGCCCTTGGGGTAGATGTGGCTCGTCTAAAGGCTGTCAGAGCTCCCGAGTCTGGGGCGTGGCTGCACGCCTTGCCTTCACCAAACTTGGGAACATTGCTCGACAATGATTCATTGAGGACAGCGGTAGCCCTACGTCTTGGAAGCAAGGTGTGCGAGCCCCATCGCTGTATATGTGGAGCAATGGTCGAAGCGAACGGGCACCATGGTCTAAGTTGTCTGCGGTGTGCAGGGCGTATCCCTAGACATCACGCCATAAACGAGCTTTTGCGCCGTGCCGTGGTCTCGGCAAACGTTCCTTGCGTTCTGGAGCCCCAGGGGCTAAGCCGTACCGATGGTAAGAGACCGGACGGTCTTACGCTGATTCCCTGGTCAAAAGGCCGCTGCCTGCTATGGGATGCAACTTGTGTGAGCACATTTGCACCCAGTCATCTTCACCATACCATGAGGGTAGCAGGCGCGGCCGCCGAAAATGCGGCAAAACTAAAACACGGCAAATACGCCCACCTAGAATCAGCGTACGACTTTGTTCCGGTCGCTATCGAGACGGCTGGTCCTTGGTGTTCGGAGGGCAGGAGGCTTGTTTGGGACCAAGCCAAGCCGGCCAAGGGGCCGGCGTCTAAGAGACAAGGGCTGCGACCCTCGTTCCGGCTCTTACCTGGTCCAACAAATATCGGTGGCAGTTCAGCGGGGCAATGCAGCCAGTATTTATGGCACCTTTGGATCAGATGGAAGCCGGACGTAAAAAATATATGTATTTCATTTTCTTTATTTTAACCTTGTTTTTTTAGTTTTAGTTTTGTTATTATTCTCTTTCTGTTTAATCGTAGTTTTTATATATATTTCTTTATATGTACCTACTTTATCTGTTCCTATAGGTATAAAAAATATATGTTTTTATGATAAGAATATAAAAATAAAAGTCAATGTTTTACAAGTCAGGTATGTACATAATAAGTAGTATTATTTATTAATTACATCGGATGTCAAATAAGGTCGCATATAGCTTTATATGTCTGAGTGATACAGGAAGTTTCAATTCAAAAATATTAGTTACTAAATTGTGATGCCTTAACTGTAAGGTTATGTAGGTGCTCCTAATACTTAGGGCCAGTGCACGTCTCAACAAATTCGTCAACGCTGTAGCATGCTATGTTGTTTAACATAGTTTTAAGTTTGTTGTCGAACATTTTTTCAGTTTTTGATAGTTTTATCTCATCTGGTAGCAAGTTATACAATTTTGCGCCTAAGACCCCAAGTGACTTCTGGGTCTTTGCGAGCCTGCACCGCGGGATAAATAAGCGGTTGTTACAACAACACTCTTTTTGTTATTTATATTGTAAATTCATTTTAATTTTTTAATTTATTTTATTTGAATTCAAATTTTTATATTCTAATTGTAATGGGTTAATACCTAAATAAAGAAGTAATTTATTACCTATTTATTTATTTTATTATCAACGAGCATTATACATACAATTGTAATGAGTCGAAAACGGCCTAAACGATTTCGATGGAATTTCCAATGCTAGGTCTCAGTCTAGCAGATCTTGGTCGCCCAGGTACAGTCGGGGAATGAAAAGGTTGACCACCTTATGATCGGTTTTTGCTTGCTCAGTATAAGCTATCAGTATCTGCTTTATCGACCGAGTGTCAGACACATTCCGTCATAATGAATGTCATTTCACTACATGGCCTACAGATACGTCCACTATGACAATTGACCTCTTTGAATTTTGGAAAACGAATAAAAAAAAAAAAAACGTATACATGAAATAGCAATGATGACATTGACAGGACCTGTTACTCACATTTATAATTTTAATAATTTTAAGCGAAGAGGATTTAATCATTAGATTAATCAAACTTGATACAACGTAATGGCAAGATCAAACTAATGAAAAGGTTTTAGTTCAACTATTATTATTATTTTTTTTTTTTTTAATAGCCTTAAGTGTCCCACTGCTGGGCAAAAGCCTCCCTCTGTTCCTTCCACGTATCCCTATCCTGGGCAGTCTCCCACCATTCTTGGTCGAAGACGTCAAGCTCGTCTCGCCATCTCCGACGAGGTCTGCCGCGACGCCGTGTTCGGTTGTGTGGGACCCACTTGGTGGTGATTTTAGCCCACAAGTCTTCCGGCATGCGGCAGATGTGCCCGGCCCAGTCCCACTTAAGTTTGGCGGCTGCGTGAGCTACGTCAGCTACTTGCGTTTTGGAACGCAGTATTGTATTTCTAATGCGATCTGTTATTTTCACGCCCAAAATACTGCGTTCCATGGCTCTCTGACAAACCTTGAGGGCAGATTTCTGAACTTTTGTCAAAGACCAAGTTTGTGCACCGTAGGTAAGGACTATTAATAGTCAAGGAAAATTCGTCTACGTAAATTTGAACTTTGTTGTCAAACAGTTGAACATAATTTTCAATACAACACTCTCGTCTGATACACAGTTTAAAAAGGTAACATGTGCTTGCAACGCGTAAATGATTTGATTTGAAAACTGGTCAACCTTTTTATTCCGCCACTGTGCCTACCTATTGGTATCTAGATATCTTTCCATCTTACACTTCACCAGGTTCTACAAAAGCCGTCAATATTTAATGATTTCATGACATAACACTAAAAAGTTTTACCCTGACCCGGTCATCTGTCTGTCTGTCTGTCCGAGGTCGTTTCACTTAAACCGTTTACCTCGTAAATGTTAATGAGTGCGCTTCTTTTTTTTTTTGTTTGCGTCTGCGCAACTTCCTGTGTGAGCTATCGATCAATTTACGTGTCTGCTGGTAAAATGACATTTTGTGTTCATGGGCTTTTACTTTTTAACCCCTGACGGAATAAGAGGGGTATTATAAGTTTGACGTGTCTGTGTGTCTGTCTGTCGGTGTGTGTCTGGGGCATCGTAGCTCCTAAACCAATGGACCGATTGGAATGCGGTTTTTTTATCCGAAAGTGACGTGATCGAGATGGTTCTCAGCTACGTTTTGACATAATCGCGTTCAGCCGTTTTTGAGATATTGAACTTTGAAATGAAAATTGTAGTTATTCTCTTTTTGCCCAGCTACAGCAGAGCTCTGTTGGAAATCTTTGGGGGAGGCCTATGTCCAGCAGTGGACGTCATTCGGTTGATATGATGATGATGATGATGATGACAGCAGAGCTGAAAGAAGGGATATGTTTTTAGCTGTCTATGTTTGTCCCACCGTAGCGTTTAAGTTACTGAACCGATTTTGATAAATGAGGTGTCATTCAATTTCAAATTATGGTCCGGATGCCATAGACTACATTTTAAAGTTTGCGTTTCGGGTTATAGTTTTTTGTTTTTTTGTATGCTTGTTACAAACTTTAATTTTTGCCTTGTACTTAGTATGAATTTCAATAAAAAACTTAAACTGAATTTTCTACCACTTACTTACCTGGTTTTGATTGACCTGAAATTGTTTATATACTTATCTAAGTTCGGGAACGCAACTTCAAGCCGATCTCCTGATGGATACAGATGGTGCCCATTAAAGTCGTCTAAATCAGTTGTGCAAAAAAAAAACGCCATTTTGATAGAAACTTATTAGTGTTCGTTCAGAAACCTAGTAGTATTGGTAGTCTGTAGTCACATTAACTTCTTACCTTGTACTAAATAGACAAAACCGTGTTTTCCGTAGGGCTTTAAATAGTGCCTATATAAACTTTAAACAGAATCTCCAATTTAAGACGACGGTTAAATTCAAAATAAATTCCAATTTCACCCGAAAATTTACGACCAAATCCGACCATGGCCGAGGCTAAATAAATCGCGTGGTAAACGGAATTTGGCGCACGCGCGTCTTTCTGTCACATTGCACATTTGGCACTTAAACTACATTTTAACAATGCGAATCGAATATGAACCATAAGACGTGGTATTACGGTTTAAATGTAAGGAAAGCGACATTGGAAATAATGTTCTACCAGTTTATGTGAATACTGTTTCCAAGAAACCGCTTTGATGAAAGAGAGACAGATATTATGTGTTCGAGTCAAATTTTACATTGGACGAATATAGGTACCGCCCTGCAGCTCAAAGGAATATAGGCTTAAGTGCCTCATTTTTCCTTTAAAGTTAGGTCTCTTTGCGTTGAGCTTTTGTCGAATATTCTCACTGCCGATTGTTATTTGCGATGCGCGGGAGTTGGTGTGACACTTTGTGCGTTTTGTTAAGTTTTTTAAGGCGTGTCAAAATTTATTTAGACTGGAAAGTTATTCGTTGACTGGATGATATTTATGCAGTTTAAATATAAATAAACCTGTACAAATATTTTGAATTTGTAAAAACGTGTATGAGTAATATTTGATGTCTACCTACGTATTTAAACCAGACAAAGTGTAATATATTGTTGTTAAATTTATTGAAAAACATATTTGTGTAAAAAATATATGTTTAAACTCTATCAAATTACCAAATTAAAAATATTAACAAAACTGCTGTATTTTATTAATACTTTATAAAATCAAGTATTCGCAGTTACTGAATAATAACTTCGTGAATCCTGTTAATTTTTACAATAACCTCATTTTCATTTGTTCCATAGTATGGAAAAAAACGTAGATCATATAATATTTTTTTACTTATGTTCGTTTGACAAATTTTCGTACCGCCAATACTAACTTACGAATATATTTTCTCGTGTCAATCTTTCAATTTGTAGCTTCATTATTTACACAGCGCAAACAACCCAGCGCGCTCACTTCAAACAAATAAAATAACGAAAAGCCGTAAAACGTTTCGGTTTCAGCGCAAAAGCCACGTGCGAACGATCGTAAATATCACGTCTGTGCTCTTGTTTTGCTTCAGGTTCGTCTGAAAAGGCAAACCGGTTTGTATACAAATAAATAA
Source organism: Epinotia brunnichana (assembly GCA_963854355.1). Taxonomy (NCBI): domain Eukaryota; kingdom Metazoa; phylum Arthropoda; class Insecta; order Lepidoptera; family Tortricidae; genus Epinotia; species Epinotia brunnichana. The sequence continues at coordinate 26,906,990 of OY977950.1, read as the reverse complement.
ACCGCCGTTAATTTTGCAATACTGAAAACGTTACTCTTGGTATACAAGCACCCTGTCTTTGCTAGCGAATGGGATACAGGATAAGCATTAAGCAGTCAACATAGATCAGTCTAGGAACTTTTCTAAGTAATGTAAAAGAAACCGAATTATTAAATTTCGCTTCAATCTGCACCAATAAATAAACATCAAGGAACCTATTATTGTGTTGTTTTATATAAGTACCTAAACTATTATTTTTCTGTTACATTTTGTGTTTTTTTTTGTTTTTTTTCTAGCGACAATAAATATTTTTATAATTTTTTTATTACCGTTTCATAAGTAAATATTATTGTGTAGAAGCCATTGGGATAGGTTGGGTTTGTTCTTTTTTAACCCTGTACAGTTTACTATTTGATGAAAAGATGCATGGTTTCTAATGTAACATTATGTCAAATAAAATTAATATTGTGGCATTAATTATTATTTCATAATAGAGCCTAATTATGGATATATAGATATGATGGTAGATAATGAATTCGACTTTTGTATCTGTTACCGTGTATAAAAATGTTAATATCGAAGAGGAAATCTAATAAGTATACGACAAAACTATACAGTGTATACCTGAAACTTAACTATTACACTCAATCATTTACTGTTAAAACGTCAATTTTCATTAAAAATACTGTTACTCAGTTCAAACTCACAACAGCTATTCAAAGCGCCATCCATCAAACTCAGTTTTCCAACGGTACATACTGAATATTACAACTAATTTTAGTGTGAATCCGATCCAGCCGGGTCGACGACCGACTAATGCAGTGCAGTTTGGACGGGTCGTCATTTGCACACATTTAATACAAGGTACATTTACACCCTGTATTGGGTGTTTTTGGTGAGTGTTTGAAAATGGAAATCTGTGCTGCGAATTAAATAGATTATTAGCTTTTGCCGACTTTAACCGCCTTAAGGGATTAATATTTCGCATGTACAAAATCTAATACCAATAAAGTGCAGCATTAAATATCGCACTCCCGTAGAAATTTCCACTCCCTTTTCACCCCTTTCAGGGGTGATTTCGGATATAAAAAAACTATCTATGTCCTTCCCAGGCCTCAGCGTCTCAAACTATCTCCATGCCATATTCGTTAAAGAAGTTTAAGCGTGAACAAATGACAGACAAACAGAGTAATTTCCGCATTTATAATACTCTTTTGGTCACATGACTTTCATCCCTCCGCATCACGTGCCCATACCACGCAAGGCGATTGGCTTAATTTATCTGCGATAATATTTATGCAATATAATTATATCCTAAACTTAATTATTAATATCCTATGTTTAGCTGAATGGTTCATTATTTGAAGGATGCAAAATTATCAATGCCTGTTGCATAATATTGTGGTTTGTTAATGTAGTCCCTGGATTATTAAATCTACACATGATACTTAATTAGGTATTTGTATTACTAATTATTTGTTGAGAAAATGCATTACACTCACTATATTCAATGTAAAACTGGCTAGAAAGGAACAACACGATGTAAAACTCTTAGAATAAACCTAAGTGATGATAATAGTTCTAAATAAGAAAGAAAAATGTAAGGAAGTTTCAAGTCTAGATGCCAACGTGGTCCTTATCCAAAATCTCACCAAAAAAATAACCTACATTTTATCTTTTTTTTAATTCAGAAATACTTAGTTTTTAATTTCGGCGAAAGCGGCCCTCATCCCAATTTACCCGGCATTTTCTCACACTCATGAAGGCATTTAGGCATAAGTATGCACAAAAAAATAAAATAAATGTTGTTTTATAATATTAGGCCCACATTACTCACGCCTATTCTAAATTCATTAGGAACCAATCTTAGACACGTATTTCGCATTCCTTCCAATTTTTGTGCGAACTATAAGTGGGGGGGGGGGTTAATCTGAGAACGATATTTCACATTCCTATTTGATTTAATTTTGTGCGAAATGTAAGTGGCCCCCAGCAGCACATTCACATTGTATTTTTCCCACATAAATTCCCTTTCAACGATTCATTGAACGTATGTATGTTAATCCCTTGTTTTGCCTCACCTTGTAAACAAACCTATGGACATTTACGAGCTATCAGATCAGGCAGCTGCGACGTACCGAGCCAAGTGTGTAAAAAATACATTAAATTCAACATTTTAAGACTTTGTAAAGTATCAAACGGACTGATTTAGTGTTATTAATTATTTTAGTTTTAATAATGTAATAATTAATTGAACTGTGGTCTATTTGGCTGAACAACATGGGTAGAAAACAGATTTTAATTTATCACTTGCGTTCGAGCGCCTATAACCATGTATTGTATTGTGCATGTAGATATTGTGGTTCGGTTTGGCCTTAGATCATAATCTAAGGCCAAACCGAACCACAATATCAACAAATAAAATCTATATATGTAATTTTACTATAGATCGTAAAATTTAAGTAATTTCGAGATGTCGCATGAAGTTATTTTCAGTTGTTGATGCTGAAACTGAAAGAATTTATTACAATAACATTTCTTTACAAAGATGGTCAATGCGCATTCACCTCACCATCTTTGTTATTTTTTTAATAATGTTGCCTGAAATGTATTTACATGCATCATACCCTAAGTAAACCCTTTTTTAAGGTATGATTTACTACAAGAAACTCACAAAAAATGCATAGATCATAAATTTTTAATCAAGCAATATTTAATTTTTTATACTCTATCCCGAAACTGTAATCAGTAAATTTTCTCAAACGAATGCAAGCAAAAAACTACTATAACTAAAATATAATATTTTTTGATAGGTACACTTTACGCATACAGTTTATTTACGTCTAGTAAATGAATAATCTGTATATTTGAGATTACGTTCTCGAAAATGACTGCAACGATTTCAATGCAATATAGGGATCGATCTAGGTAGCTCATATTTGGGAAAATTGATTTTCTTCGTGTTATCACCGAGCAGAGCTCGATCACTCAGATACTTAAATATAATTATATCCATTATCACATTGCCTTATTTAGGACAACAAATTGAGACACGTATGTTATATTCGTAATTATCCTTTTAAAAAAAAACCCTTTACTCGTTCCAAATGTAAATTAGTGGAACATGCATGATAGCGCAATTAAAGATTAACAAAGGTACTTTTATAATGTTAACGTTAAATTAATCCCTTGGGCGCGCATCGCCTCACGTACAAACCAATTTATTGTGCAGTTCTGAATATCGGATCGTGGAACCCTGTCACAATGATATACCTTGAAGTCTGCTGAAAATGCATTGAGAAAACGAAGCAGGTTTGCTGAGACAAAGTTGTAATGCAGTTAACAAATCAAATTGTTTTATAGGACGCTTGGAAAATAAAAAAGGATTATTGTAATACTATATTACTTATGCAATTAAAGGACTTGCACGAAAACTAAGGAAATTGCACTTAATGATGATTGTTTAAGAAAAATAAAATATTAAAACGATGTCTGTAAAAACAAATTATGTATGCATGTAATGTAATGATCATAATTAAATAGTAGATAGTGTCTCCAATTAAATTAAATTTCGTTGTTGTTGTTTAGCTAATTCGATTTATTAAATGATTTTTTTGTAGACAACAGTTACCTACCTACTATACTTGTTATTTAAAGTAAATAGTACTTAACTATGAAAAGCGACCATGATAATTTATTTATACCCGATATCCCGATGTATACACAAAAAAAATGCAACATTTTAGTTAATTTCATAACGTAAGAAAATATATTCTCAAAAATATATTTCACGTTATATCGTACCAATGGCTGCTTCGTGGTAAAATTGTTGCGGTGTTTAAAATGGTTGCCCGTCTAGTCGCATAACAACTATTGTCATAATATCGATTGTCATAACACTTTACGCATAGTTGATGCTCATATTTATTTTTTTGCACAAATTGTTCTATGGCATAATGGGCTTGTGACCTTAAATTTGGTTACGATGCCATTCGAACCAGTTTTTGTGGATGAACAAATGTTTGTATGGAAGCAACTACATTTAAAGGACATTAATACCCAAAAAATCTTGTTAAAGACGGACCTCGCTGACAGCAGCCGAAACGCTTCATACTGATTGGCTTTAAAGTATGACGTCACACCGTGCAATTTGTACTAACCGTTGCATGGAAAATTACGTAAATTGCTGTTTCGGTCGCGAAATACTGCGTTTAGGTCCATAGTTGTAATACAAATTTGTTTGTATAAAAGCGTAAGGATTCTATTGGTACCTTTAAATTTACTCTTGGACAATAAATAAAAAAACTTTTTTTCTAAACTTTCAATGTTCATATCTTTTTATGATTTGAATTATATTTTGTAATTTATACTTTTTTACAATCTTTTGATGATTTACTATCCATTTAGCAACACGACATTATCAATTTTAACACCACACAACAAGCCTATTATTGCCTGTCATAATTATACGGAGACATAATTAGTTTAACCATAATATATAGAATGTCATACATTTATTTAGTCATAATATTGATAATTATAATTATGTTTATAATACTTTCTGAAAATAAGTTCAAGTTTTCACGTAGGGACTTAGTGGCAAAACCCGCTTTCGTGTTCGAGGTTATTTTTTTTATAAAAGAGCGGAATAACTTGTTATTAAATCTGGTTAGTAAACTTTATTTATTGACCACCCTTTGCTATACTCTGCCCTACCAATTTATGTCCATTATAAATTATAAAGTATATATAAGTAACTTTATGCGCATACATTTTTTGCGCATTACACAATATGTTCTTAAATATTATGATTAAAAACGTTATGCGCATAAATGTATGACTATTTACAGATACGCGTAATGAAATAATGAGTTATGACGAATCCACGTATGCCTATCAAAAATAAGACTTTAAACTTTATGCAAATACCCGACCCCTACCCGTTTAAAATATTCAGTTTTTATTCTGTTACGGAGCGTTTGCATTTTATTTTTCACGAACGTTTCACATTTCATTGTGTCTAATAATCAGTGATCGTCACGACCCGTGCAACACCGCGGGATTCCGAGAAGAAATATTAATATGGACATGACATGCATGATTATAATCCCGTGATCTAGTTCGCAAAAATAACTCTATAGAGAGTTAATAAATGTATGTATTTGTAAATAGAAGCCAGAATATTTAATAAACTCATAAATTGTATAATTTTTCATTAAAGAAAATATTGATAAAGGTACATTGATTTTATTTTATATTGCGTAAAGTTTTATAAGTGCACTCATATAAAATATGTAAGTATTCAGTCCTCGTCTAATGCTAGGGACTGAACGTGCCTCGCGGTCCCGCGGGTCATATAGTGCCAATAATGGCTATCAAAAGTGTCAAAATATGATTAACTTACTGGATTCCCGGCGACACGATATTTGTCAATTCTGTCTAGCTTCCGTCAAGGTCCAGTCAAGTCAAGTTAAATCAAGTCTCTCAAGCTGCCTCCGGGGCCGTGTTGTTCAGGCCACCACACGAGTCTCGAAACACTTCACCAAATATCCAAACAAAACACTCGGACCTTGTCCACAAAACGAGCGATTACAACCAAAAAACAAAGCACGTTGTTCCACCGAACTCTGACTTGGTGTGAAAATGTGACAGCCAAGTGTCACCTTCAAAACCACAGACTAAAAAGGGCGTGCACACGAGAGGCGTTTAAGGGACAAGCAGACGCTCAGCCCGAACAGTAAGTGTTAAAATGTAGACATTTGAAGTGCAAAAAAACCCTTTTCCCGACTATCTGGCATGTCGAAGGTCACTTTTCTATTGTTTGCGTTTATGACCAAATGCATAGTTTAAACTGGTTCAAAAAAGACTGCTTAATAGTAATATTAACAGAGTTGATGTCATCCTTCTCTATTACTTACTGATAAGGAATGTAACCAATTTCTAACAACAAATATGTTTACTTTTACTTATGTTTTTCGGGTCATTAAAGTCATGTTGTTTTATTTTATGGTAAAAATTATTAATCTTGTCCCCGTTATAATTATACTGAACTTTAATGAGAAAATATTGTTTTCCTTTACCGACTCAAATTCTGGAATCCCGGGGAATATCCATATTAACATAATGATTGAGGTCATTGATACCGTGTTGCACGGGTCGTGCCGATCACTGCTAATAATGGATCAAGTGCGTGCGATTTTCTTTTCCTTTCAAGCCACTAGCTTCACTAGTAACAGTTATGTTACGTGTGAAGTGTAGTTATGTACGTGTATATAAAGATGTCCACTGCTGATGAAAGAGTGCCATAATGACCAGTCCTGCGCCACCCGCATCCAGCGGACTCCCGCGACCTTTACCAGGTCATGAGTCCACCTTGTGGGGAGTCTGCCCACAATGCGCCTTGTCGTCGCTCGAGAACCTTTCCGCCCCAATGGCAATCCGTACTACGTGCAATGTGTCCCGTCCACTGCCACTTAAATTTAGCTATTCGGGGGGCTATTTCCGTTACTTGGTGTTTGAACTACTTATTTACGTATAGACGACCGCTTTAGCCTAGATGGTAGTGACCCTGCCTACGAAGCTGGAGGTCCTGGGTTCGAATCCCGGTAAGGGCATTTATTTGTATGATGAGCACGAATACTTGTTCCTTAGTCATGGATGTTTTCTATGTATATAAGTATTTATTTCTCTATTTAAGTATTTATATCGTCGTCTAGTACCCATAGTACAAGCTTTGCTTAGTTTGGGACTAGGTCGAAATGTGTAAGATTTTCCGCAAATATTTATTGGGCGGAAGAAAAAGGGTTTCACTTACATTTATCTATAGGTTAGGCTCCCTGAATCCAGATACATTCACCATTTAAAATCACAGATTTATAGCTTTTTTTGACACCGAAGCGAATCGGCTCGGCGTTTGTCAGTCGAATAGGGAACATTACTGCAATGTTCTGCCGCCAGAGTCCAGCACTATCACAATTAGTAAACAGTTTTTTTGACAACTTTGACAAGTCCTTCAAAGCTCTGGATCAAATAGGGAAGAGAATATTTCAATAAATAAAATGCATCAGTGCCGCGCAATTGGATGCAAAAATGAAGGGCATCATTCATTTCCGAAGGAAACGATGATATGAAAACTATGGGAAGCGGCAATACGTCGTAAAGGCAAAAAAAGCCCTTATCCACCTTTAAATGGCTATAGGATGCCATTTTAATATCACAGTTCAGGTATTTTACGCACTAAGGATACTAAAACTATTGTAGTTTAACGCGTTTTCATCAATTATTTGTTATTGTTTGTTAGGTTAATAAATATGACATTGTATGTCATGGTGGTTTGTTTACGGGTTTGTTAGTGTCGCCCCCTACGCAGAACTTTTGCTTAATGTTCCCTATACCAAAGATTATGGCCGGTCGCAAGACTGGCAGGTGACAGAGAACATCCGTTTGTGAAGTTCGGTCACAAATGAGTTCTTGGGAGTTGTCTATGCGCGCCAAGTTTGAGCGCCCATTTCTAAGAGAGATTGTTTCTCAAGCCCAATATCGCACACTTGGTTCTGATGCGGATAGCCTCATTTCTGATGCGATTAGGCAGAGAAACTCCAGCTCCATCTATCTCCATTACCCTTCGGGTGACTTTGAGCCTTCTTATGAGGCCCGTAGTAAGTAACCACGTTTCAGTGTCATATGTTACCACTGGCGACACACTGGTCAAAGACCATCTTGAGACACTGCGGTATATGTCTTAAGACGAGAGTCTGTGACCAGTCAGACTGACTGATATTCATTTGAAAATGCCCTAATATAAAAACTCATAAGTAACCAAAACCTACGTTACGCTTGCTTTTTGCATGCGGTTTACACCAGTATATCAAATAATTAATCTACCCCGTATCTTAGCAAGCGCCAGGGTTAAGACAGTCCAGATCGTGCCTGATATAAACTTCTGTAAAAAACACTGAACCGAAATCACAATTATGCAGTTCCAGTCTCTGAACAAAAATGTATTTTTTATTCTCAATTTAATTGCTTCCGGTACAAATTTTAAGTCAAAAAATGCCACTTATGCGAAGGTTTGATTGTTATCAGTTTTTTAATCCTTTTCGAAAATAATTGACGAAGATTTTTATTAAGACTAGTTATTGTTCCTTGGTTATGCTTGCGTTTGTATGTCCTCATATACCTAACTAAATACTTAAATAGGCTTATCAAAATGAGGTTTAATATGGGACCCTAAAAATTAAAGACATAGGAGCGGCACTTGAAAAAACACTCTTTAAATAAATGCGGATTAAAAACAATATCATGTTCAATGATAAAATAGGTAAGTGCGACATTTAGTATCCTAGTACTACGGATTTTAAACTCTGCAATCAATACTCGCCCCGCGTTGCCAATGGAAAAACAGTTAAAATGAAATGAACACATTATTACTATGTCAACATACTTCAATCCGTTTTGAGTAACAATAAGTTTCTGTCAAAAATGTCTTTTTTGGTACAAGCATTTATTGTTGACTGGTACTTTTCTGTATATTATCATCAACTACTCATTGAGACGATTCAAACTCAACGGGGTTACGTCGGTTAAATACTGAATTCCCATGGCCACCTTCTGTCTCCATCATCAGATCAGCTCGATGGTACCATAATATTGAATTGTCATCCAAATAATACTATTACCCAAAATTTCAGCTCAATCGGATAACGGCAAGTGACTGAAAAATGGATTGCAAATATTTGTTTGTTTGTTTGAAAAAGCAGTACCTACTTCTGCAGCAGCTGCAGTAGCTCTGTAGCTATTGCACCATGTATAAAATAAACATTTATATACATGTATTAAAATACGTGTCCAATATTATTCGATAATCCTACTGACGGGATTTAATTTTTTCTCATAGAAGGGTTGAAAGGAATACACTCGGTAGCAAAATTATTTCCGTCTTGGGCGTAACACTTGATTCCCTCATTACGCTCAGGATTCTATTATTGAATATATCGCTTCACTCAGGATTTAATAGAGAGACAATACATAATTCTGCGCCCTTGAAACACAATCTACTATACCGTATAGAATGCTCAACAAGCATATAAGTAGGATACTCAACAATCTTTCGCCCACAGTCGAAAAATTACACTGACACAAACTGAAATCGCGCAAACGTTCATGAACGCCAGTCAAAAAAGGTTATTTGACATTAATTGCACCAGATCCGTGTCAGTCGTCATGTCACTGCCTGTCATCCAATATGTATCATTTGCGCGAAAACGTTGAGTCAGGGTATAATTACATTTTAAATCCAAGTCGTTTGAGTTCGTTCGCCATATTTGTAAGATGTTTTTTTGTTTGTAAATACTGTTATTCGGGTCCTTTCCCGTGTTTGTTTAGGTCATCTTGTGACTTAAAGTGGTTATAATTATGCGATTGAATTGTATTGCATTTTAAGATGAGTGTTTTTTCTTTTGAGATATGGGTACGTTTTACCAAATTATGTCAAACGGTGTTGCAGACATGCGGCGGCGTTCAATAGAATTTCCTTGAAATAATGAATATAATTGAAATAGCTTATATTTTTTTAATTTTTGTAGGTCTATAATGTAGTGTATTACATTTGTTTTTTTTTCTCTTCACGTATTCGTAACAGAAATTATCATACTTTTTTCTTTGCACCTTTTATAACTCTCTGTTTAGCTCAATGGTTAACTGGTAGAGAATGCCATTTCGCATTAACGTCGCCATTTGTAATTTTTTTTTTGTGAAATGATGTTTAAATAAATAAATAAATAATGCTGGGTTTTTGAGGTGTCAAAGCGGACTCCGGGTTCAACCGGGACAACCGGAAATAACGCTAGGAGGATGATGAATGCGGGTTTTATATAAATTATAAGTATACAAACATAGGGAAGTACTCTATCAAATGTATTGAGTATTGTAAGTGTGTAAGTAGCTTTAACGTATCTTACACCGTGCAAGTTTATCTATTACTTTCTACCTTCCTTCTACTCAATTGCTGAAAGGCTAGCTGGAAGTATTTATTTAAGTCATAAGTCATTTATTCAGTGTTTAGTACTTTGATCTTGTGTGACATGTACACAATTTAACCTGTCATTGTGTACAATAAAGTGCTTACCATAATAATATCTACGCCCAGTCTCAACTATTAGCCAGCTTTTAAGATGCGACCGGAAATGAAACCTCTTTTACCGTCATAATCTGCCGGCTTGCACCTAAAATTCGACACTAAAATCTGGAAATAAAAAAGGCGTTTAGGTAAATTTTCCGCGGTTCTTTTGAAGTCAGTTTTATTGTCCATAACAGTTTGTGGCTGAGTTATTGGCCAAGTTGGTTTATTATCATGTTTTGGGATCGTAAAAAAACTTCTTATGCACATGGTTAATTAAGGTTAGGTTAAAGTGCCCCTAATTTTATTGGATTCTTACTGAATTTAAAAGGCCTTTCATTTTTGCCGAATGGGACTTTAATAAGCAACACTAAATCTTTATTCCACCTTATCTTAAATCCCATTGTCTTCACAGAACCGTCAAATTTTCTATTGACCGCCACCGCAAGCCGCGCCATTCTGTCATAGGCTTAAAAACAAATATAAAATATGGATCTACATTTCACCAAAAAGGCCTTTCCCTAACATTATTTTCTATTTTCACACAGGGGCGTGGTATACTCTTAGGTACGTAAATCGAAGAAGCGCACCTTATGTCAAGTTGAAATACAAAACGTAGCTGTGTTAGGTTTAGCCTTTATCACATTCACTGTTAAGTTACGCTTGGAGCACTACGCCGTAGTCCGTAGCAGCTTAATCTCCATTGATTAGTTGTAAAACTCTTTATTGTACACAGTAATAAAAGTAAAATTTACAAAAGGAAAATGCGAGTAACAAATTGCCAACTCCCTTCAAGGCAGTTACAGTTAACCTTTGAGTAAATGAGAGGAAAAATAAACAGAGGCAGAAAAAAACAGAGGTAGGCAAAACAAACTTGAGCATGTATACGAATGTATGTATGTAAATACTTTATTGTACACAAGACACAAGTAAGTTAAGGCACCGTAGGTTCAGCGAAGTTAAGCGAACAGAGTTTTCGAAACAATATAATATAATATAATTGTAATAATATGGTTTCAAAAAAATACGAACAGTAGTCTTGAGGCTTTTCTGCAGGAAAATCAGTGATTCGAAACATGATTAAGCAATTTTCGCTCGTTGGAAAAAATCACGAGCATAGGTCTAAAATACACTTAAAACATTCGTAACTACTTATGCACAATAGCTAAACATATTAAAATTGGTTCTAAAAATCGGCAATATCATGTTTGAGGGAAATTAGTGATTACTTTTTTATTTATTTACACGCACAAAAAATTAATATTAAAAAACATGATGTTCGCGCTTCCGAACACGCACTTCCATCTCGCTCACGCTGATGCTCAGTGAGAGGGAGAGAAGACCATGAACCTACGGCGCCTTAAGTTGTCCTAACGCGCGTTCGATACGATACGTGATTACCCTCTGCTGTACAACAAGGTACATACAAGAAATACAAAAGTACAAAATTTAAACACACATAAAAAGACAAGTATAAATTCAGAGGCTTGCACATTTGTGAGACGTAATATGGGCTCGTTCATGACGCGCGCGCAAGGCCACGCGCCCGGCATGATGTCCACGCGCGCCCAGCACCTGCTGCTCGTGCCGCACCAAAGGCTAGCCAAGGCTCAGAAATCACTCAGCGTGCTAGGCCCTAAAATCTATAACGTCCTACCGCCTGACGTTATAAACGCCGTAACTGATGCAGCATTTAAAAACAAGCCCAAACAGCTCCTCATAAACACCTTGCTACAGCATAGACGACTTTACGACCAATATATCATTGACCCACTCATAAATCAACAACACTTTCAAAATTATTGAATAATGATAGGTATATAACATCTAAGACAATAAGACATTTTAAAATGTATTTGACATGCATGATATTGACCTGTAAAATATGACATTTTATCAATAAAGTTCTGAATCTGAATCTGAATCTGAACCATGTAAAGTAATAAATCATTGAAAGGAGAAATAAAGATTGAAATAGGAAATTTGTAATAGATAATAAGAAATATTCTTTACGGCGATTAGCTTTGAATTACCGTGCCTGAAACGGATTGAATGAATGTGTTTAGAAAACAAGTAAATACCTATAGTAATGAGTTCCTCTTGTCATGCAGAAATAACCATCCCTTTCAAGCTTATTAAGCGACACATGTATGTATTCTATAAACTAAATAATATAATATAGAGGAAGGCAAGATTGTAAGTTTGTGTACAAGTAGGGGGTAATCTACGGATCTTTTATCGGATTTCTAAACCTGTTTAGTATAGACTGAACTTTCTATGTGGACACAGGTTAAATTTTATCGCACGGGTTTGCTACGTTCTTAGCAATACACGGGTGCGTGCGAAGCGCATGCAACTATATATATGTCACCGTTAGATTGTGAAAACCGTCAGTTTATAATCTTACCCGTTACATTGTAAACTGACGGAATATTGTGAACTGCCAAAATAATTCATAATTTTACGCATTCATTTTCGTTAGTTTATAAACTAACAATGCCATATCGTCCAATTGTGAACTGAATCAAATTTGTCTGATTCGGAACGCAACCTGTGCGCTATTTGGTTGAGCGAATTATTCCACTTGCATCAGTTTCCACTTACGTCAGAACATTATTGTTTTTTTTTTGTTATGCAGACATTTTATTCCATTTATTTCGGCATCCAGCAGTGTCGACGGAGCCCCGCTGCGCGGGGCTTCTATTTTTGGGCGCTTCGCCCTTCGGGCAACTGAAGATACCTAACTAACCTAACCTACCTAGTCTTTGTGTACGTTCCGTAGCAAGCCGATTTGATCTCAGTTCACAATTTGACGATTCGACATTGAAAGTTTATAAACTAACGAAAAATATTGCGTTAAATTGTGAACGGTTTTGACAGTTCACAATTTTTCGACAGTTTATAATATCGCGAGTAAGATTATAAACTGACGGTGTTCACAATCTAACGGTGACATTTACATAGTTAACCTATGTACTATCTTCTTTCTAAACAGAACGCTTGAAATTTCTGTACGTGCTATCATATCGTAATGCAGGAATTCTGTCTCGCATACTTTAACGACCCTTAACGCAGACGAGGACGCCGTCACATGGCCATTTTAGATTTTAATTATCATACCTCAGCTACGATTACAGTTAAGGCTCCGCATGTTCATGGTCTTCTCTCCCTCTCACTGAGCATACGCGTGAGCGAGATGGAAGTGCGTGCTCGAAAGCGCGGATATCATGTTTTTCGGAATATTTCTGAAAACGAGAAGAAATTTAAGTACGTAAGAAAATAAAGTTGTTGTCCATTACTTTATGAAGAAGATTATAAAATTTCGTCTTTTTCTGATAAAAAATGGAGCAGTAAACTGGTTACAAGTGAAATAATAGGGTTCACTTTAGATTTTTTTTTCTCTATTTTCTTTTGTTAAGGTGGTTCGATTGCCATACAAAGCGTTATTTGACATTCGCAGGCTAACGGCGTGATATTTTAAGACACTCATGTAACAAACTTTCATAAATTGGCTTCCGATTTGCGCCAAATTCCTCCTTTCCTAGAATAAACTTGTATAAACTAGATTAATTTGAGAAAAATCGTTTTTCCAAAATATCACGTCCCAAACAAATTTCTCAAATTAATCTAGTTTATACAAGTTTATTCTAGGAAAGGTGGAATTTTTTTTTTGGTCTTTTATACCCACGTTTATGCTAAAAGTGGCACTGGAACATAAGTTTCATGTGCTCTGCCTATCCCATTTAGGAATAAAGGCGTGAATCTATGAATGAATGAATGAAGGGGGAATTTGGCGCAAATGGGAAGCCAACTGGTGAAAGTTTGTTACATAAGTTTCTTAAAATATCACGCCGTTAGCCTACGAATGTCAAATAACGTTTTGTATGGCAATCGAACCACCTTAAAATGTATTTCTACGAAAACTATGTTACTTCTCATATCTTGCGGATTAAAATATATTTTTTCCGACGGTAAATTGTTACGTCATAATGTATAAGTGGTTACTAAACAATTCATTTTTACGAAAATTTGAAAGGTCGAGCCTTAAATGGCATTTCTACCTATCCTTTGCACAAAACGTTACGCAATCGACTGCAGCGGTAAAGAGTCTCATCTTTCTTTTTCTTCCTCTTTAGCGTGTGTTGGCCCACCGTTGGGCATATGTCTCTCCAATTTAAACAAACCGGCCAAGTGCGAGTCGGTCTCGCGCACGAAGGGTTTCGTAAGTACCTTTATCTATAAAAACGGCAAAAAAATCACGTTTGTTGTATGGGGAAAAAAAAAATATATATTTATTTTATTCTGTTTTTTAGTGTTTGTTGTTATATCGGCAACATAAACACATCATCTGTGAAAATTTAAATTGTCTAACTATCACGGGTATTGAGATACAGTCTGGTGACAGACGGACAGACAGACAGACAGACAGACAGACCTAGACAGACAGACGGACAGAGCGGAGTCTTAGTAATAGGGTCCCGTTTTACTCTTTGAGTACGGAACCCTAAAAACGTATACAATCACTAATACCTAAACTCGAAATCAGAAACGAATGAGTTTACTTTTGGACCATAGTTGAGGTAGTGCACTACATACACCGTGGGCGTTAATAACCCGAAAGATTTTAACCACGCATTCCGGAGGTCATTAGGAGTAAAAAATGTTATATGAATCCAATCCAAATTCAGCAAAAAAAAATTTTTTTTATTCTGTATTTTTTCGGTTTTTGTAAATAAAATTTGGAAAAGTATCGCTTCCTGGATGGAAATCATCCCTTTTAATAAAATGGTAACAATTATTTCTCCAAAAAAGAATGAATTTAGTGAGTGGTAGTGGTAGCTGTCACTTTGATGTATGTCAATAACGACTCGAAACTTGGCAACATCGGTAGCAACGTCTCCATCAAAAGAGCTTAATGCACTTTACTAATCACAATAAATAGTTTACATGAAAATGATAATATCTTCAAAACTAAGCAGGATTTGACTGGGGTTCAAATAACATTTTTTGCGGCTCATGACCTAAGGAATGCGTGGTTAAAATATTTCGGGTTATTTACGCCCACGGTGATAGTCGTGTAGTTTTACGAAGTCAAAAGAAGGAAAAATCCTTAAGTTACACTTTTCTCGAATGATATATTTATATCCACCATTGTTTCTCTATAGATACTTGTTCAAGGTCAGGCACTTTTCCATGTATCGTGAGTCAGCCAGTGATTCCCAGACTTTCAGACTGTAGCAGGAAAACGGTAGTCACGTTAGGAAGTGCTATCAACTGCGCATTTATGATGGAATCTTGCTGTTGATTTCCTGTAAAATTGAACTGATTAACTTCGTGTAGTGATGACATCTGGCCTTTGCCAACTGGCAATGCACCGGCCAGGAATTACCAAAGGAATTGGGCCATTGTCATATTTAGGTTCGCGTCTCTTCTCGTTCTGGACAATTTCAAAGTTAAGGGCTAGTTTTTGGTTGAGCTCTGAATCCGCATAAACGGCATCGCCTCTTCTTTAATAAATTCTATGCGATAAAAACATATTATACATAAACATAAGCCCTTAACTATTGATCCCAGAAAAGACGATTTTTGTTTTTTGAGTGACAACAACCCGATTACATTTTCCCAGTAATATCACTACTTACATCACTTCAATACATAGTATAAAACAAAGTCGCTTCTCACTGCGCTGTCTATCTGTCTGTCTGTTTGTCCCTATGTATGCGTAGATCTTTAAAACTACGCAACGGATTTTGATGCCGTTTTTTTAATAGATAGAGTGATTCAAGAGGAAGGTTTATATATATAATACAAACCATACATGCATGTATTATGCACATAAACCCGTGCGAAGCAGGGGCGGGTCGCTAGTCATAGTATAAAACAAAGTCGCTTCCCGCTGTCTGTCTGTCCCTATGTATGCTTAGATCTTTAAAACTACGCAACGGATTTTGATGCGGTTTTTTTAATAAATAGACTGATTCAAGAGGAAGGTTTAGAGGTATAATACATATTTCGTACTCGTGCGAAGCCGGGGCGGGTCGCTAGTTATGTATACAGGGCGTCCCACGCCTATGCCACATGGAGGGAAAGTACCTTGAATATTGTAGACGGAACATTTTACTGAAACAAGACATTATTTTAATTTAAAAAACAATTTAAACTGCATTCATAGTTTTTGAAATAATTACATGGTTGAACCGGGAATCAAACCCGCTACACGAGAAAAAAAAATACCCTGTAGCTTTATCATACCGATCGAAGAGCTTCATCATAAGGATTATTTCGTTGCGAAATAACATAGTGTCAGAAATAAAAGGAAGACCATGAATTTTAACATATGATGTGAAATTTTGTTCAGAAAAATTTAACGCTGACATTGCTGTAAGGAAATACAACTGACATTATCATTTTAAAGTACCTATTACTAATGAATCAGTACCCAAATGAGAAGTACGCATCATTTCCCTATTATAATTTAAGTGCATGATAAAATAATAAGATATACCTACGTAATTAGTAGGTACCTGGTTGTATGCAACAAATCTAGTTTCTCTCCAATCAAGTTTCTGACGTATCCTGAATCTGCCGAAAGGCACGATAATTATTTTTTCAATGGGACTCTTTTTGAACATTTGATAGATTAAATTGATTAATTTTGAATTAAAATGTTAAAATTCATGGTCTTCCTTTTGTTTCTGACACTATGTTATCTAGCAATAAATATTCCTTATGCTGAAGCCTTTCGATCGGTATGATAAATCTACAGGGTAAAAAAAAATCTTGTGAAGCGGGTTCGATTCCCGGTTCAACCATGTATATTTTTTAAATAAATGAATGCAGTTTGTCTTTGTCTTTTAAATTAAAATAATGTATTCTTTTAGTAAAATCTTCCATCTACAATATTCAAGGTACTTTCCCTCCATGTTGGCATAGGCGTGGGACGCCCTGTATAGGTATGTTAATTCTTTATTGTAAGTATATAAGACACAGGTAAACATACAGACAAAACAGGTTAAGTCGGTACAAAGGCGAACTTATTCCTGTAAGGGATCTCCTCCAGTTAACCTTTGAGCAACTGACATGACACTATTATTACCAGGCGCGGCTCACTCGCGATTTGTGTTTATCGCTACAAGTACATTCCGGTCGCCCCTCCGAAGGGGCTCTATTCAGTAGCTGCCGCGCGTTGGAACGGGACGCTCGCACGGATTGCAGCGCGTTGCATGCGATAGAAAGGGATGGCCACATTTAGGCACGTTTGGCGTACCTAGTACAGGGAATTTGTTAACAGAGAACCTTCTGTACGTAGTACTATTACTTATTGTGTACATTGTGTTGAAGCGGGGTGGTATGCACGCAGTACCGCATTCATACCGCCCGCTTCCGCTAATCCCGAGCCAATCAGGAATCACTTATTTAAATGTGAGCGTGCAGTAACGAATCTGTACAGACTACCTGAGATGAGATATTACCGATGCCGCACCAATTCCGCGTTGCCAAGTGCCTTACAGCCTAAGGGCTGGAACACCTTCTTTTCGCAACTAACGTTTGGCAAACTGATTCAAGTTTCAAGTTTCAAGTATTTTATTGCATTCATGTTGTTATAATATAGTACATAGTTGACACATGTTACAGTAAGTCTCAAACATGAACCCTGCAAGGGCATCGCAATACATAGGTATTTATAGATTAACTTACAACTAATAGTCTAATAAAATAACATAAGTCAGCGGTAAACATAGTTATTTTTAGGCATTTTGTGTGTCTTTATGCATATGTTTGTTGATGACGTATTTAAATTACTAAACATAATTTAGATATAATATATATTTATTTATTTATATATATGTGTGCCTATACTCTGTGTTGAAACAATTATAATTTGGTAGTAGATATATGTACTTTTATAGTTTATCATCTAGGTATTCATTTATAGAATAATATGCGTTATTTAGTAATATATTCTTTAGTTTAGTAAAAAATTGGTTATCCTTATTTTCTTTTCTTATGTGTTCTGGTAGTTCATTTCGCAACTTTTCATTTCCCAAACTCTGAAACTGTAAATATTTCAGGATTTATTTCAGGGCCATCGTGTAGAACCCTATAGGTTAAGTTGGGTTAGTTTATAAAAATCCTGAAATATTTAACAGTTTCAGAAATATTAAGAGGTTGGAAAATGAAAAGATGCGAAATGAATCAGGTTGCCAAACTTTAGGTTGGGAAACATTAGTGAACCCTAAGGGTTACATTATCATTATAATGGGTTCATGTCACCCTTCTGTCAAAATATCGGAGATGGAATAGCCAAGATAATGCTGTAATGCCTTAATAACAATACACAACAACAACAACTCACAACACTTGGAACTACATGCTTATTAGCTCAGTGGGAATTGTGTTATGTATGATATATTTTTCTGTAATTTTTCTGTCTGTTTTTTCCCCAACAAAGAAAAATAAAATAGCAAAAATTATTCAAAACACCTAAAATAGCGTCCCTGAAAATTCTTTTTCTTTTCCTCATTATCAACAACAGTGTCTAATTATTCAAAACATCGGCAAGTTACGTAAATTAACATAGGTTGCATGGCCTGACAAAGGCAAAATCATGTACAGGTAATACATGATTTCCGTCCCATGGGTATCATTAATAATTTCCTAGAACACCATTTTCCTCGTGTGCTGAAAATCCGATCCCATACAGGTAAACTGTGAACATATTGAAATGCTTCATGTTTTGGGTTCCTTCCATGCAATAACGTACTATAATACATATAATGAATGCTGTATTATGTGTATATCTATCGCCAACAGCCGTATTTGTACAAATATATTTATACCTAGTTGTTTTTTACAACAAGTATGTTGACTGTTTTTTTTTTTTTTTTTTTCCCTAGCATGCTTAGGTGTTCCACTGCTGGGTAAAAGCCTCCCCCCCTCCCTCTCTACCCATAATCATATTTTATTCATAACTAGCTTCTGCACGTGAATCCGTCTCGTTTATAGCGTAGCTCCATACAAATTTTCACCTCCCATTTCGCCCCTTTAGGGGATGATTTTCGGGACAAAAACTATCATTTTTCCGTCGCCGGAACTCAAACTATCTCTATACCAAATTGAATCTAGATTGGTACAGCCGTTTTCACGTGATGCGCATTCAAATAAACAGACAAACAGACAAAAAATCTTAAAACTGTTGAAACGTGTTCTGTTATCGACTCTAAGTATTCCCAGCCAACTTTTTTTCGAATATCTTCCATGTACAGACTTTCGACCCTCTTCTGCTTTATATATTTCTCGATAACAAGAAGATAATTAATATTACATGTCAAAAAATTCAAACATGTATATTCACCTATGCTACAGATCGCCATACGATTAAATACATTATAATAAAATAATCGAACAAAATAATTAAAGGAAAGCAACAGAGTATAAAAATAATACTTATAAACACAGTACTAACAAACTACTGTTTAGCGCACTGGTGACTCATGCAAAGACGAATGCACTTTTATGCAATAAAAGTACAATAGTGCAGTAATTATGGTTTTGTACGCAGGGCAGTAACCTTTGCGGGAGTGCAATAATATAATATGATTTAGTGATTATTAACTCATACAGGTATGGACAAAAAGAATTAATTGTTATTTGAAATGCAATCAGCGCTTTTTGTTGATTAAAGACACTTTTAAATACACTATCATTAAATATTGTAGATATATGTAGTCACAATAAAAGTCCACACACTTTTATATGACAATGTTTTGAAGTCAAAATGTGTCCTTAACTGGTTTGGGACCTTTATTCACCCAACATGCTTGTTTGAAAAAAACATTCACGCCCGTGTTCCCAAGGGGTACCTAGGCATAGCACGTCAAATTAAATTTTCAGTTCCACTTCTAGTAATTATTGTGGGTTTAAAGAAATATGATATTGCAATGACAGGTTGGTAGCCTATCACCCAATTTTCGACAAAGATAAAACACATCCCAATTCAATCCCGTAGTCGAATTTTACGGAACATTATACAAATGTATATTTCATTATATTGGCAAAATACATATTATATTTCTGTTAACATGAATCATAAGCTTCATTTGCTTGTTAAGTCTGCGGTTGCAAACCACAGACGATAATGCTTCTAGATAAATAACAAATACTTCGACGCATAGTTTGATAAAATAAGTAGGTCTGTAATGAAATTTAAACTATGAGTAAAGTAAAGCCCCTGCTAAACGGTCGCCAACACGCCCCTCCGACCGAGCGACCTTGGTCGGCACCGACCGCTGTAGTATGAAATTTTGCTCCCAACAACTGTCTACACGGTCGGTGCGGACCAAGGTCGCTCGGTCGGAAGGGCGTGTTGGCGGCCGTCTAGCAGGGGCTTTAGACAAAATCTTTGTAAACTTGAAGTTCCATTCACTAGTGCCTTTACTTTTTTCAAATTGTATGGTATGCCTTACTCATCTACGAGCGCATTTACATTTTTTTTTATGCTTAAGAATAATAAAAATTGATTGAAAAAAAAATCATTTTTGTTAATGTTAACAATGTGCTTGTGGTGGGTGATTTCTTAATATAATTTGAGACGTTGGTGCCGTTTCTTCTAGGTAGATGTCACCACACGCCTCCCTGAGGCGTTGTAACAAGGAACTGATTGAAAGATTTAGTGGCCGAGACAGGTTGTTCCGATAGCTCAGTTGGTTAGTAACGACGGGTGTATGCCTTTGGTCGCCGCTTCGAATCTGTCTCGGAGCCTAAATATTTAAATTACTACATGCGTCTACGTTAGACTAGGTCAGGCAAGTTTAGGTAAAATGAGTGCAATAAAATATGTATATGTAAAAAAAAATGGTTTATTTCATAAAAAAATACTTAATTCTACATTAAATATAGCTGCAATCTTTTACTTTTAAGATTTTGTGAGCTAGACAAAGATGTGTGTTATGTGTGTGACTGTGTGTGTTTTCTATGTGTTTATTGTATGTGGTGTTGTAATTCTGGTGAGTTGAGGTTGAGGTCGCCAGGGCTCCCGGGGAAGCTCTGTTTTGACAATGAGGGACTTTTTTGTCTTGACCCAACTAATTTCAAATCAATAAAATACGCTATTAAACTAGTCAATTTCTAACTAGAACGCTTAGAACGAGACATATAATCTATCTCGCCAAGAGAAAACTCGCGCGCGGTCTTGCTGGTATCACAAGCGTCCATAAACCGATGTCCTTACCACCAGACGGGCCTTTTTGTGACCGTCGTGATATAAAAAAACCAGCCAAGTGCGAGTCGGACTCGCGCACGAAGGGTTCCGTACCATTATCTTATTTCAACTGGAACTATCACGGTATCAGTGAGATAAAGCCTGGTGACAGACAGACAGACAGACGGATAGCGGAGCCTTAGTAATAGGGCCCCGTTTTACTTTTTGAGTACGGAACCCTAAAAACATCAAATGACATAAATTATCAGTGTTTGGAATGTGGTGTATAAAAACCACATTATTTACGGCTAACAATGGGATTCCACTTAATGTGTAGTTGCCTCGGGAAGTGAACAACATTGCGGTTAGACATCCAGCCTATTTTTCAAAAATCTTCAAAATCAAAATCAATTATTTATTCTGCAAATAGGCCACAAGGGCACTTTTACATGTCAAATGGTATTCTACAATATAATATTAATAATCTTACACAATAATCATTTTAAAATTATGACATATTAAATGATAATTTAAATTATTCTGTTTTTTTTTTTACTTTGCTAATTAATATCTAGGCACCTACTCAAGTCAGCGGTGTTTATTAACCGATTACAAAAACGGAGGTTCGGATTCATCGGATTTTTTTAATTTTTTATGTAGGTATGTTCCCCGATTTACTTGAACCTACTCTCAAAAATTCACGTCAATCGGTTGAGGAATACGACCTATAGAGAAGAACAGGCGGACATCCGGACATCCAAACATACGAAATAATTTTGGCCCAAGCTGAAACGGACAACACCGTTCGCTTTTCTTGTTGGTTTCTTGGTGGGTTAGGTTCAGAAGTCTAATATACATCGGTCTAGGTATTAATTGACATAATCTTCCGGGACACTTGAAGTTTAATCCGAAACTCAAGCCTCGCCATTCGTACTGTGTCATACGAGACGTCGGAAAATACCTGGAGGTTGAATGCCGCCGCGGATTACGGTAAGACAGGCACCAAGTGTGTGCACGGTGGTTCAACGTGTCGAGAAAATGGACAAAATGTAAGAAAATAATACTTATTTACAACCTCTGATCTCTAAGTATAAATATTAATACTTGGCTGTTGTCGGTAATAAACGCAAGTTGTTTATTAGCTGACCTCAGTCTCTTTTATTTGGGGATGGTGGTTTCCCCATTTTTCTTCCGTACGCAGTGTGATGGCCAGTTTCGCGCCCGCTGCTACCCCGTAGGTTCTGTATCTCCGGCCCTCTGTCAGTACAAGCGCTGCTGTTTTCCAACACATTAGAATAAGAATAAGAATACATTTATTAAAAAAAAAAACATACAATATATCAAACATACAATATCCAGCATTTTAGTAATTGTGTTTTTAATAGTTTGGTATTTTTGTTATGTCAATAAATTTTACTTTCCCGCACTAGTTTGAACAACTTGGATGCTATGTTATAAGTATAATTATTATTGTAAGATCTATGACAATGCCACTTCGAACTAATGCTTAAGGCAACGAAGGCTCGTGGTCTTCTCTCCCTCCCACTAAGCAAAAGCTTGAGTGAGAAGGAAGTGCGTGTTTGGAAGCGCGGATATCAAGTTTTTTAATTTGATTATTTTGTGCGTTTTAATAAATAAAAAAGTAATAGCTAAGTTCTCTCAAACATGATATTGCCGATTTTTAGAAACAATTTTAATATGATTAAGTAGCTGCTCTGCATAATTTGTTACGATTTTTGAAGTGTAGTTTATACCTATCATCGTGATTTTTTTCTATCTAGCGAAAGTCAAAAACTCAGAATTCGAATAGCTGTTGTCCCTCGAAAAAGGCCTCAAGATTGCTAATTAAATTTAGGGCAGCCGTATTATAATCCAAACAAGAGCTACTACTTTTAAAAATCTGTTTTCTGAGCTCACGTCGCCTGAACGTCTCAGTGGGAATTGTACTAGGATATCTTAGGCTATAACTACTTTCAGATTTATTTTGTATGTTACTGTCCTATGTTTGTTTTGTCCCAAATAAAGAAAACACTAGGATATTCCTATTTGATGGCGGCATTATAACGCCATGTCACATGGTTGTGGGATTTTTAGCTTTACTTTTACACATGTGGACTTCTGAGTGTCAATTCAATTAAACAAAGATAAAACTACTGAATTAATATTAAGTAGTTTTTTCTCCATAAGGGCATTTTCAATTATTTGTGCACCCAATTAGCGTGAGTTGTTAAACAAAAATTAACTCAGTGTCAGTTTTGTAACGAAAGTTAAGCATACAAATGATGTGAAAATGAACTGGTTTCACATTTAAATAACGTGTATATGCATATCATTTATAGATTGAAAAGAAAAAGTTAATTTTTACACAAATTGAATACTTAATTGTCGTTACAAAACTGACACTGAGTTAATTTTTGTTTAACAACTCACGCTAAATGGGTTCACGAATAATTGAAAATGCCCATAAATGTGTGACGTTTTACCCTCACATTAATGGCAATATTTTATAATGCTCGGCGCAACCATTAATGTGATGAAACGGAATTACGATAAATGAGGTAGGAGATCAAGAAAAGTAATAGAAATAATAAAAATGTTTTAGTCCAAATATGTGAGTGTGCCCACTGTGCAGACACAAGTGTCGCGTTACTCTCGCGATGACACTTGCAACTGCTGCAGCTCTAATTGCAACTATTATTGCTAAGCAGTGGTTTACTCGGGTCAATGACCCCGCGTCTTAGCTTGTGCGGGATGGATTTTAATTAAAAGTTGTGTCATTAATTAAAATAGTGATAAGGAATATATAACACTATATTCTGTTCATGACTTTGTATGCCTACATAGGGTATAACACTACAGAACTCCGAAGAGTAATTGGTCCAAAAATATTTTTTTCCGAATTAAATTTTTTTACATTTAGATTTTTTCAGGATAATACCACTAAACTTCAAATTAAAGGAAAAATTGAAAAATGTAGGCTCCGAGCCGGATTCGAACCGGCTACCACAGGCATACATGGCCCGTCGCTACTAACCAACTGAGCTATCGGGAAATTTATCAATTTTTCCTTTAATTTCAAGTTGCTAAATATCGTTAGCAGTCGTAACTGCATTATACAAAATGAATTTAATACCACTAAACTGACATTTAAGTATGCTATTTACATTTATTTAATGCAATTAACTGCGTCAATTTTTTTTATTGCAAATGTTTTATTTTAATTTATGGTAGGCTCGTGTATTTTTCTACGAAACCTTATTTATTATTTTACATATGTTTCCAGCTATCTGCATGGTATTCTATATTTTTTGAACACGCGAACGAAGCGAACGAAGTTCTATGATTCAGCTTGGGCCGACATTCGTTGTCCGGGTCCGGGTATTTTCCTCTACAGGTTGCATTTCTCAACCGATTTATGTGAAATTTTGTGATGCAGGTTCAAGAATTATATTTTATTTTTGCCTTATTAAAAAAAAATTAAAAGACACCCTCGCACGTTCTACTCAAGTCTTTTTTTGTCTTTTCAAGTACTGTTTTTCAATTTTGCCGCCGTCGTAGCTGCGGCTGTTCATATTAACAACTAATTAGTATTCCCCGTACTCTCGATTCAAATGAAACGCTCGTCATTGTAATATAAAACATTGCTATCAGGCATAGTGCATTAGGTTGTAGTTATCGCGGTCGGTTCACGAGATACTGGTGGCGGTGCGATCAAAGGGCCTCCGCGCAAGATTAATTCAACAGATGGGATATTCTTTAGAAAATGATGTAGGTATAGTTTCTTTTACTTGACGAAATCTTTTGTTTAATTGTTACACTTCAGTCAGTTTTTTGACGTGTCTACCATTCATATTTAGCAACAAATGTAGTTGTAAAATCCCACGATAAGTGCATTTTCGTAATTATAAGTAAAATAAACTATAATAGTTCATTCACCAGTATTCTTATCTACTACAAGTCAGTCAAAGTTTTTCTTCATTACATGCACCTTTGAATGTCGATAAACTACCACCGGTCTGGAAAGAAATCCTCGGCCACAAGAAGAACCGGCGTAAAAAACTCGCCGATGTATCAATTTACCAAAATAAGAATACAATATTTAATCAGAGTATTACATTGTTACAGTAGAAGTCATATTTATTTTATTTTTGCGATAGATTTCTAGTGCAAGACGCTGTAACTGCCAAATGCCAATGCCAAACATCCATCTATCCATGAAGTAATCGTTTATCTTATGATATTATGCTTTTCAAATAAGTGTTTGTTTCACACGTGTCAGTAAATTCGTATAACCGAATTTACCTATAACCGAATCATCATCATCATCATCATCATATCAGCCGAAAGACGTCCACTGCTGGACATAGGCCTCCCCCAAAGAGTGCCGCAATGGCCGGTCCTGCGCCACCCGCATCCAGCGGACTCCCGCGACCTTTACCAGGTCATCTCGACTTGTCATAGTGTGTGTGTAGTGTAGTGTGTATGCATATATGTACATATATTCGCGTGCATATGTGATGAGACGAGAACACACTCTCGACTTATCACATATGGATGTGTATGTAGTATGTAGATATATGTATACTTGCAGAAATAGGTATATTTCTTTTCTTTAGTTACTTTAGGTATGAAACTTTATTTTTTATAAAATGAGTTTAATAGGTTAAGTTGTATAAAAACTGAGCGCGTCTCGCCATCAAACGTATAACAGTTTGGCGAGAATATAAATGTTTTGTAAGATGTAATATGAACATATAAATAAATAATATATATATATATATATATATATATATATATATCAGTCCACCTTGTGGGGGGCCCACCCACGCTGCGCCTTCCGGTACGTGGTCGCCACTCAAAAACCTTTCCGCCCCAACGGCCACGTTCTACGTGCAATGTGCCCCGCCCACTGCCACTTAAGTTTAGCGATTCGGAGGGCTATATCGGTTACCTTGGTTCTGCTGCGGATAGCCTCATTTCTGATGCGATCGCGCAGAGAAACTCCCAGCATAGCCCTCTCCATTCATCTGTATTCTCTGACAATTACGATCTAGGTACCTACTTTCAAAGCAAGAGTGAATAGGGTATTTTTTTTTTTTTACTGAACCTGTCTCTGACAAGGCTACCGAGGCTCTGTCGTCACTTACCATCAGGTGAGACTAGGGTCAATTACTGGTCAGTCTTAATAAAATTGAGATCAATAGAATATTTCGTACTTTAGGGACACTAGCAGAGCATCGCATCGGGTTATTTTGAGCGGCTTCTTGTCACATTGAGTTATGTTATGTTGTACAGTGCCGGTCAGCAAACCAGTTAATTTCTTACGATCATTCCTTTATTATAGCTTGAAATAGCTTTACGAGTATTGCACGTATAGGTAGGCTACATGATGACAAAGGTACTCGAAGACCTTGAAGATTGCGTATGGTTCTGTGTCACAAATTTCGCTGCAATCATAATTTATGTCTTTCGTAAATCGCCCTTTGAGTGACTTTGAGCCTTCTTATGAGGCCCATAGTAAGCGACCACGTTTCCGTTCCATATGGCATCACTGGCAACACACACTGGTCACAGACTCTCGTCTTGAGACACTGCGGAATATTGGACGAAAAGATGTGCCGTAGCTTCCCGAATGCTGCTGCTGCCCAGCCGAGTCGGATTCGACGATTGACCTCTTTTTCAAAGTTAGACCTACCTAACTGGACAGTCTGTCCTAGGTATAGTCCATTTCAAATACGAAGGCCGCATAGGCACTTGAAACTTAACAATAGGGCTCATAATGTTTGCCTTTGAGTATCTTTTGTTATCACTAATCCTATTGTAAACGCCCATTGACCGTCTCAAGTGCATCGGGCCTTCGTATTTGAAATACACTATATACATAATCGTCTACAACATCATGCGTAAAGTGTTCGATTGAAATGGTAGTTGGTACTACAAGGACGTTGACATGATCTTCGTCTTATCCATGTTCATCCTTAGACCAACTCGCTCGGAGGCTTTACTGAGTTCGGTTATACAATACAATACAATACAAATAGCTACTCTTTATTATGGTATGATCTTGGTTATGTGTTTTCGATTTTAGAATTTTATACAATTTTCCAAGAACGAGTTAACTACAGTATACTACAGTATAGTACAGTATACTTAAATTCATGTGTGCTCTCTGCGCCTATCGAATCTACGTGTGACTCACACCGCAGTTGCCGCAGTGTTCAGATAAAATAATTTAATTAGAACCATTTCGGTATTCAATAAAACTGAATGTTTCGCCGAGCGATGAAATGCGATAGTATTGTTTATACCAAAGTGATGCGGTTGTTGTGTGGGCATTCACAGAGTATATTGAAAAGAAGTAGAGTAGAGTGAAGTTCTAGAAGTGAGAGGTGGTGGTAGTGTGAGTGGCGGTGTGTGTGTGTGTGTGTGTGTGTGTGTGTGTGTGTGTGTGTGGTGTGTGCACGTGCAGTAGGGTAGAGTTTTTATGTCCTGTATGTGATTCATGTTTTAAGGTGTGCCATAAAGAGTATTTGTCTTGTATTGTACCTCCCCCAAAGAGTGCCACAATGGCCGGTCCTGTCCTCTTTGGGGGAGGCCTATGTCCAGCAGTGGACGTCTTTCGGCTGATATGATGATGATGATGATGTATTGTACCTTGGATTCTTTATGATCGATGGGTTCATGGCGCTTTACATCGACTTGTTTAAAAAACAACTACCGTTCTTGAATTCACGAATTTGCACCGATTAAAGAGCTGTTTTCAAAGAACCATAAAAAGTTCAAAAACTGTAACTAACTGAAAAAAAAAACAGTTTTTTATAACAAAAGGTTGAGACCATAATTTTGATTCGATTGCTTCCTCATTCATCATAATTTACTTTGAAAACAAAGTTTTAACCGACGAAAAATCAATCATCCCCTATTTTCGTACCCTTAGGGTTGTTTTTTTTTTCAAATTTTTATGGGACCAACCGGGTGGGTTATAATATGGGTTATACCCTTTCCAATAAAAAAAGAATTATCAAAATCGAACTACTCTGTAAAAAGTTATGCGTGGTCATACATAAAAAAAATATATATATACGCGTCGAATTGAGAACCTCCTCCGTTTTTTTCCTCGGTTGAAAATCGGTTCAGTATATTATACGCTAAGGTGCACGTATTAATACAAACATAGACTGCTAAAATCATATCTCTACTTTTCGGATCTGCCGTAGTCGGACAACAAATTGCAACATACAAATTAAAACATATTACCAGAAAATTACTTTACTTATTGAAATTTAATTATTTCTATTACCTATGTCACGAAAATTTCCTATATAATGTAATATCACGTCATAATGTCGCATTTTGTGTAGGCAATCGCCGTGTGCGCTTTATTTTTATAAGCTTGTTATCCTATGTATAAACTAAATATTAATTGAGTGAATGCAGTGGCAGTTAAATCCTGCTGGGTTTTGTCTGCTGTCTGGCCATGTATTGTAAAATAATTCTATATATAAATAAATTAAAAAAATATTAATAATTTATACGAGTAACTTTCGTGACATAGTGGAACCAATTATATGCCGCCAACCACATTTTTTTTATGTAAACTTACTGTTCGAAATATCTTAGGCTGTAATCTGGTTTCCTACGGGGCAGGCCTAGTGATGGGCCAGCGACAACGTTCTCATTCTCGAGAATTGCATTCCAGAGAAATTTCCGGGAAATTTCAATCGTTCTCGAGAACGTTTCTCCGCGGAAAAAAATCGAGGTTTTGAAAGTACATTGGTTTTTAGGTTATTACGTTCATACTTACTTATATATGTAATGATAACAAATGAGTTTTTAAATCTAAAAGGTTTTTATCTGCGGTGCAACATTCACGGAGGTTTCTGAAATTACATTGCATGCTAGCTTTTTTTTTATCCAAAGGGTCAGGCAGGCTTTTTTTCTTAAATATAATTATTTTATTTGTTTTAAATATTAATTTTTACATTATATCAATTTTAGTTATTTTACCCAGAACGTTAAGTAAAAAAAATCAAGGAATTCAATTTTATCCAATTAACCAAATTTTATTTTGTTCTATAGTTACGACAGTAGGTAATTCTTCTAACTTGAATCGGAATCTTGAGTTCTAAATGTATTCACGCTTAGCGTGGTATTTTTCGAGTGGTTCGGTCTAAGTAGATAGTAGACAATAGAGCGTGCAGCGTTGGTATACGATAAAGGGTCATTTATTTACATGGTGGTGGAGGAAGCAGGTAAGTATGCCTGCTTCCACCACCATGTAAACCTACTGGTACCTGCTGGGAATACTTTGACGAATTTGAACTGAGCTCATGAATGCCCTATTGTTCTGTTGTTGAGATGCTTGGTCGATCCAGGCTCTCAAAGTGATTATATAACCTCTCCTTGCTGTAAGCGACTATCGCTACTTAACAAAACCGCTATTCTGAAGTGCAAGGTATCGGTGGGACTTCGCAAAAAATATAAGTTGTAACTTCAATTAAATTCACGCCATGAGTAGGAACCCCGCCCGAATACACAACCAGACCCCTGGTCGAGGACCAGATTACGACGCAGTTGCTTAAAGCGTGCGTAGTCTCGATAATTTCCGATATGGAGAACGTTTCCGAGAACGTTCTCGGTTCTCGATCGATTTCTCTGTTTTCGGGAATTTTCGAGAACGGCACATCACCAGGCAGGCCTTGCCTACTACTGTAGGAACCAGGCAAACATTTTGTGAATGGCACACACCAAATCTTGAAGATTCTGTATGTATAATTTAACTGGAATGTCTTTATGTAAACCTGTCTTAGAATTTATCAAGATAAATAAATAAATGTTTTATGTTTTTTATTTGATATTTTATTCACGATGCAGCTAGAAAACAAAAATTTAGGTAAATAAAGAAATAAAGCTTGCAAATAATATTGAATAAATAAAATAAGTAGGTCTTTGTGATAGGTGAGTAGTAAAAATTACAAAATAAAACGTGTATCTATGTGTCGACGTGGAGTGTATATGAAAACGTGTACCTAGTGAGTTTTTTGAAAAAATAACTTAGTGGTACGAGCCGGACTTGAACCCACGACCTGTCGATTGAAAGTCGTGCCTTACCGCTCGGTTTCAGTAAGTAGGTACGTGGTTACACTAATTAGTCTAATTATTTTGTCACTTTTTGCTTGCAATTAGTTACATTATGCATTAGGGAAGTGACATAATTTTTTGTAATTACACGTTAAACTGGTCTTTATATAATTTATTTCCTAATAATTATGTGGGAAAAACGTCAGGTGGCGATTTATATGAGAATTATCAAGTTTCTCGGTAACCGCAAAGAATTCTAGAAAATATACCTATCGGAAAATACATTATGTCGCCACATTAAATATTGCTGCTTAGTAATTGCGGTATTTATGAAGATGTTATTCTTTAATAACAGGGCATGACATTTTTATGCTATATCTATGGCTATGACTGCATATGACGATTATACGATTAGCCTTTTATCGTACAAGTTATCTGAAATAAAAATAAATACGAACTTAAATTTAATTAAATATGATATGTTACCCACAATTAAAATAAATTATTTACTAAAAGATCCAGCAGTGGACGTCATGCGGCTGATATGATGATGATGACGATGATGACTAAATGATCAATAATTGCTAATATAGGGCAAACCTTGGCTAATCCGTGATATGAAGTTATTCGGTGGTGCTACTTTAAGGTGTAATAGCGGAGTTACTCGATATCTTTACGGCTTGTAATAATTTGCAGTAGGTGGCGGCAGCAAGTATCCGAACGCATCCGTCAAAATTAAGAAAAAATAAACTAAAAAAAACTCAAAAAACCTAACTATCACCTAACTATACTAACCTTTTATTATTGCTTATTTCTGTCACTCAATAAGTTAATCTACTTATATTTAGTATACATACGACATGTTATAATCAAAATTCATTTGGCACGAAATTAATTCATCCACAAATTGAAATAAGTAGTTAAGTACTATTATTTTAACCTCGATAACAAACTATTTATTACCCACAAGGAAAACAATTAGGCATCAAATTAGCATCAATATTGTTAAAACAATTATGTATTCAGATCACTGTTCAAATAATCCTTGAAAATAAACATTGAACGATTTTAACCTCATGACAGTGACCAGCTAACAAATCCAAGGAAACGTCCAAATCTGGCTCTCAACATGCGCAAGAGTCGAACAACTTACAAATGCGGTCGCCTGGGGCGCCACTGCCGCGTGTTCTAGCACATATAGTACGAAACATTTTAGTTACGAGTTTGGCCACTAGTAAATGTTAACTTTGTAGCGCTGTTCGCGAATTAATCGACCGTATTAATGCATATTTATGTATGTTAGTGTACAGTGTATGTGTGCAGTGTTATCTCAAAGGCAACACGTGCGAGCTATTAATTTTATATTGTTGGAATAAATTTGATCATTTTGATTGGTTAATTTATTGATTTGCCTGTATTCCGTTTATGTTACATTTTATCGCCTATTTACTGCCCTAGTAACCTTTCATCGTAATTGCAATACGCTGTTTAATGCATTTTATGATCATAAAGCATTTTATGTCAAGGAATAAAGGCATGATTAAATTTAAAAATGATTAGTCAAAAATCAATATTTTTTTTAACTATGTAGTTGAACCTACTCATTTTGTGGCTTTATGTTACACATAAGTACAAATAATGAATAATTAGTGTTAAAAAAAAGGTTTTTGAGATTACAAAAATCAGCCGTTAAAAAAAAAGCAAGCCTCAAAGCCAAAAGGTAAGTTAAATATAAAATTTAAAAGTATCAATATCTGGAAATCGCGCAACATTTGCATTTCTGTTGATGTAAACAAACCATTTACACACACCAGCACAGCTCTGTGTGCACATCGTGATGAAAGTAGATGCGCACTGCGTCGTATCAAAGAAATTTAATATTTTTTCAATAAAAAAAACTGCCCAATTTTGTGACGGGTAATTCTTTTTTGTCTTAGCCCTTATCGGTGTCGCACTGCTGGGCAAAAGTCTCTCCCCTTGAATGCATCTTGACGTCAAAATAAAATTTAAAGTAACCGATTTCGGGTGTCTCGTATTCATCTTTCGTTACTTAGGCCGAATACATCGTCATCATCATCATAGGACTCCCCCAAAGAGTTCCAATGTGACCGGTCCTGCGCCACCCGCATCCAGCGGACTCCCACGACCTGTACCAGGTCATCAGTATACCTTGTGGGAGGCCTACCAACGCCGCGCCTTCCGGTACGTGGTTGCCACTCGAGAACCTTTCCGCCCCAACTGCCATCAGTTCTACGTGCAATGTGCCCCGCCATTCGCCAATTCGGAGGGCTATATCGGGTACCTTGGTTCTGCTGCGGAAAGCCTCATTTCTGATGCGATCACGCAGAGAAACTCCCAGCATAGCCCTCTCCATTGCCCTTTGGGTGACTTTGAGTCTTCTTATGATGCCCATTGTAAGCGACCACGTTTCCGTGCCATATACGTCATCACTGGCAACACACACTGGTCAAAGACTCTCGTCTTGAGACACTGTGGAGTATTGGACGAAAAGATGTGCCGAATACAACAGGAATAAAATTATGAAACGCTGTCTCTCTTAATTATAAGCAATATGGTTTTGTGTATTGATATGTATGCTAGTCTGTAAGGTATTTGTAAATATGGACCTTGTTGCCTGACGCAATTCAATAAATTAATGAATAAACAATTAAACATTCATTCAACCAATGTGTACTTAAAATGCCGTTAAATTCGTGTCTTATATAAATTTTTTTACCAGTCTAATTTACCCTCTATTTTCTACTCCAAAACTACCCATGAAAGGTCCATGACAGTTTGTTCACATTTTCATGTGTTTTGCTTGTTTGCTCTTACTGGTTGCACACAAGACAATAATAACCAGCACCGAAAACGATTCACGAAAAAAAAAAATATTGAAGCATTCGATTTAGCCTTGACATTTCCTACATATTTCTACCACGTACGCAGTGTGCGCTCTCACGCTCACATACATAATAGCTGCGCGTGGGCATCGCATTGAGTCAGGTCATGGCACTCGGCGCGTGCTAGCACTATACCGTGGTTTTGCTCGCTTTTTGCGGTCTCGTTCGCTTTTAACAAGCTTTACATTAACTTGCACTGTTCGTATGTATGTAAATATGTAAGTATGTAAGTTGTCCGTCAAAATTGTAATAATTTTTCAGTCCTTTCCCGTTATCCAACTGAGCTGAAATTTTGCATGCATATGTATATCGCATGACAATGCAATATTATGGTGACATGGAGCTGATCTGATGCTGGAGCAGGGAGGTGGCCATAGGAACTCTGCAATAAAACGACACAACCCCATCGAGTTTGGGCTCGTTAGAATCGTCCCAATGAGTAAGAAATTGATGATGGTATGCAGAAAAGTACAGTCGGCAATAAAAGCTTGTACCAAAAATGAAATTTTTGACAGAAACTTATTAGTGCATTAGAAAATGCAATATGAGTTCAAAGTGGTACAGTCAGCTGCATAAATACTTAGCTACGCGGGCCTAGTGCTCAAAATGATCTTTAGATTCCTAAAAATTGAGTATGTGTAATTTTGAGTGCAATTATTGTTTGTTGTGAAATAAATAAATCTAATAATAGTAATAGAGACAACCTCTGTAGCCTAGTTGGTAGTGACCCTGCCTACGAAGCCGGAGGTCCCGGGTTCAAATCCCGGTAAGGGCATTTATTTGTGTGATGAGCACGAATATTTGTTCCTGAGTCATGGTTGTTTTCTATGTATTTAAGTATTTATTTATCTATATAAGTATCTATATCGTCGTCTAGTACCCATAGTACAAGCTTTGCTTAGTTTGGGCCTGGGTTGATTTGTGTAAGACTGTCCCCAAAATATTTATTTATTTATTTTATTTAATCTAAATCTCAATCACAGACTCTAATGTCAAGAGAATAAGGATCATTGGAAATGCGTGTTATTCTGCCTATTTCTGATACTGACTGGAATTTATGTCATGACATTAACTAAATGTGAAGTGTTAATTGTATACTTAAACCAAATGTAAGTTGGTACCTAAACATATATTTAAATCTGACTTCGGTCACTTTGGCACACTTTGGGGGAGGCTTATGTCTAGCAGTGGATGTCTTTCGGCTGATGTGATGATGATGATGTTGAGTTATGTCTACATAACTAGTTCTGCGACGATCGCTTTAGCCTAGTTAGTGACCCTGCCTACAAAGCAAGAGGCCCCGGGTTTGAATCCCGGTAAGGGCATTTATTTGTGTGATGAGCACGAATATTTGTTCCTGAGTCATGGATGGTTTCTATGTATTAGTATGTATTTCTCTATATAAGTATTATATTTGTGTAAGATTGTCCGCAAATATTTATTTATTTATTTATATTAGTATGACATAACAATTGTTAAGAATAAATATTTGTATTTGGGTGAACGTATGGATGTATTATTATAACGCAGCGTGCACCGCCGTGGTATTAAAAACAATACGTTTTGGCTACACTTTAAAAAATATGATATCTCTTTGTAAATACACTGCCTTTCTACTAACATACTTCTTTCGTCACTCACACGTAAATTTTTACTGCAATTTCACAATTAGCAGTCAACTCATCCCAAAACGTTCCTCACCAATACTGCATGCATTTCAACATTTCAAAGTTTATTTCTTATATCCGATGTTTTAATGAGTACCTACTAGCCACCATTTAATTACATTGCGTTTAACCTTATGTCGATAAGTTATGTCAGAAAATTTACTTTCTAACAATTTTATCTAATAATTAGTCAAACGTTTAAAACCGGACCTTTTTCAAGTTTATTCTTGTTTCAATTGTTGAAATAACACCTATAAATTATTCAAAAAATATTGTAAGAATATATACAATATATACAGGTTTGAAATCCATCTTAAGTAATTTTCAGCTAAACCTTACGCATTTTTACGTCGATGGTAATATAATAATAATAGTTATTAAATGTAATAAATTAGTGACTGTCCTATTAGAGTGCAATTTGAGTAGGTACATAATAAACTATTGTAGTATTATTCAATTTTGTTTTAATATTGCACCCAACACTTGAATGCAGTAGAAATGAGAGCGTTGAGAAGTATGTGTGGAGTGAAATTTAGTGATAGAGTCAGAAACAGTGTGATAAGAGATAAGTGTGGAATGGATGGATATATAGTCACGAACATTGAGAAGGGTATGCGAAGAGAGTGTATATAAAAATAGTGGAAGGGCAAGTTGGAAGGGGAAGACCTAGGCGAACTTTCTCCGATCAAATTGGAGAAATCTTACAGAAAGGCCAGGTCAAAAGTACCCTAAACCGACGAGCATGTATGAGAAATGTTATGAAAGTGAGTGAAGCGAAAGTGGTTTGTCAGGATCGTAGCAAATGGAGATCCGTGATCTCTGCCTACCCCTCTGGGAAAGAGGCGTGATTATACTGATTATATGTATGTATGTATGTAACACTTGAATATCAATTACTTATTATTGAATAACGTTGGTAATTTCTTAGTCCGTATTAAGATAATTATTATAAAACTGTTTTTTTAATAATACTTATCTGTTTGTTCAAATGCATATTACGCAACCACAAACCAATTCTTGATGTCGCCGACAAAATAAATAGTCTACTTTCGCATAATTAAGGCAAATTTGCTATATCATGCCGATGTTTCCTTCACCTTGCGAATGAAAATAAATAATTCGACACAGTAAATATAATCAGCTAAGGCAGTAACCGAACTAGAGCCCCTTTGGGGAAAGGGAATCTCCCTTTAAGCTCGGTCACGTGTCTGCGGTGCACTTTGCGGCGCCGCACCGCAAAACTTTGCGGTGCGGCGCAAACATGTGGCCGAGCCCTTCAGACCTATTTATCTGCGCTCCATTTCAAACTAGCTCTACGCAATATTCGCTGCCCATGGACTAATGTACCAATACCAGACTACCTCATACTACTTCATCATCATCATCATCATCATCATCATCATATCAGCCGAAAGACGACCACTGCTGGACAAAGGCTTCCCCCAAGGAGTGCCAAAGTGACCGGTCTTGCGCCACCCGCATCCAGCGGACTCCCGCGACCTTTACCAGGTCATCAGTCCACCTCGTGGGGGGCCTACCCACGCTGCGCCTTCCGTTACGTGGTCGTCATTCGAGAACCTTTCCACCCCAACGGCGTTCGGTTCTACGTGCAATAACTTAAGTTTAGCTATAGCGACCTCCGACTTTCGTGTTCCTCCCTCAATGTTATCTGTTGTATGTTGTATGTTGTCCTCTTCGCCCGCGCGCGGAAGCTTGCGAGAATCGGAATAAAACAAAGTGTACGTCAAAAGGATCATTGTTACAAAAAAGTAAGAAAACCATGTTACAATGTACTTTAATTATAAGTGAAAATTACAAAATTTCCTCTTTCTCCAACGAGAATCCAGTGGTAAAATGGGTTCAAGTGGAAGAAGTGTGACTTTAGTTAGACTTTATTTCTCTCATTTATTTTTTATGAATATGGCTTTTTAGAAAAACTACGTGTCTTTTCATCTTGCAGATTGTGCAATGTATAAAATGGGTATGAAACTCTCATTCTAGGACAAGCCTTAATGCGACGTAGGCTCGTGGTCTTCTCCCCTTCTCACTGATCATAAGCATGAGCGAGATGGAAGTGCGTGTTCGGAAATGCAGATATATCATGTTTTTTTCATTTTAGTTTTTTGTGCGTTTAAATAAATAAATAATTAATAGCTACATTCCCTCAAACATGATATTGCCAATTTTTAGAATCAATTTTAATATGTTTAGCTGTTGTGCATAATTTGTTACGATTTTTTTAGACCTATGTTCGTGATTTTTTTTCTATGGAGCGAAAGTCAAAAACTCAGGTTCGAATAGCTGCTAATTAAATTTATTTATTTATTTTATTTAATTTGTTTATTTCGAACCACATATAGTTCATATACAATCATTAAAATAAAGTACACATTAAAAATAAAATAAGACATTAAAATAAGACAATACAATTATTAGCTACAACATGTAAGGAGTTCCAGTGCTCCACCATCGGGCATTCCAGCCTATCAACAATGGTGTTCAGGAGGCTGTTGTCGCTGTTTAGAGTTTGTTGGTTGTGTTGTTTAGAGCAGCTGTATTATAATCCAAACAAGAGCTACGACTTTTTAAAAATCCGTTCTCTGAGCTCACGTCTCCTTAATATCGTTGGGTGACAACCAAAACTCACTAACTAACAAATACCTACTTAAATCAAAGGTCGTATCTCGATATCGACTACGTACCGAAATACGAGGTTTTGAAGAGCAGTGACAGTTTTGGTAGTGACTTTTGGTTGTCACCCGACGAATATTATAAGCGACGCGTGTCTGTGTGAGTGCGTCGCATTGTACGTTTGTACGGATTTATTTTACTGCTTTAAGGTACTGTGACTCCAACTAGGTGTTTGTACGGATTCGAACCCGCATTAAATGACCTTTTACATTGTTTCCTTATGCGTTGTTGCAAGGCCTTCCGCGTGTCTAACTTGCGCGTCATGATGCAGTCATTGCCACATGCTCGGCAAATACGGCAAAAAATATGTATATGCGATAAGGCAAATGTACCAGTAGTTGAAATGACAATACTTCCCACAGTAAATAAACGTCATGCCCTCATCAAACGGAAATTGTTGTATGTGGACACTTTGGACCTTCATTATAAGACAAGATATAATTTACTTTTCAAAACAAAGTTTTAACCGACTTCAAATCAGTAGCCAAATTGCTTCAAGTTTGCCTATAAAATTTGAAGAGTTCCCTCGATTTCTCCAGGATCCCATCATCAGAATTGGATTTTGGTGACATCATGACCAATCTGGAAGTATATGCTTCCAAACAAAGATTTTTTTTTCAAATCGGTTCATAAATTACCGAGTTATCGCGTAACAAACACAAAAAAAAACAGGTACAGACGAATTGAGAAACTCCTCCTTTTTTTAAGTCGGTTACAAAAACAAGTAACCTTATTGCACAAGATTTTTTGTTAGGTACAATTCAGGCTGGTAAAGTGGAAACTAAACTTAAAGTTATGCATTTATGTATTTTGCATGAAGTCTATACTAGGAGTAG
Source organism: Epinotia brunnichana (assembly GCA_963854355.1). Lineage (NCBI taxonomy): Eukaryota > Metazoa > Arthropoda > Insecta > Lepidoptera > Tortricidae > Epinotia > Epinotia brunnichana. Next base: position 26,868,516 of record OY977950.1, on the reverse strand, counting down.
AAAAGAAAAAAAATAAAAATATAGGTTTGGCCAAATATTTGATATCATAAATTTAATAATCTTTGTAACTAATGCTTCAGTCTCGTCATATCAAAATTAGAAAAGCCAGCGAATATAGGACCTAAAATAGATAGCTTTTGGTCTCCTTAACTGAGACTCCAATAATTTTATCATTATTACTTTGTAATGGTATTGTAAATAAAATTGAGGATTGCTCTGTCTGGATACCTTGCGTATATTAAGGGTTCCTCTTTTACCTTTTTGGTACGCAACCTTAAAAACGCGAAAAATATACGTATGCATTTTTGGAAATACATTTTTAATAGGTATTATTTACCGTTTACGTAAAGATGGTTTTATTCAAGTCGGGTAGAAAAATATAAAAAATCTTTGAAAAATGTTTACGATGTATTTATATGTATTTTGTTCATATTTTTTTTAGTTTATCAGCATATTTTTTTTTATTAGGTATAAGTAGGTACTTATGATATTAGTAGATGGTTATGCTGTTTATGTATTTTTTTCTCACTCCACCCAATTTAGCAAGTTTTTGTTTAGCCCTACGGTTGTCTGGTAGAGAATAGTTTTTTTGATGGTGCCATAAATGTTTAAAAAATAAATTGTTATTTTGAATAATCAAAATCAAGTTCTTAGATAGGTACTTGAATAGTATTTCGTTTTCAATCTGTTTCCAATTAATATAAGAAATACGAGCTACTGGAACTTACCCGTACACAATATAAATAATAGCTCGGGAGGAAATAAATGTTTCTGAAAATTTCCATAATTGTAGAAAATCCACGTTTCCAATAACCTGTAACATTTATTTCTCGTACAAAGCTAATTAGTACTTCCCGTGTTTTCACCATAACAATGTAGACTGAAAACCCCATCGATTGTTTATGCGTCTGAGGGAAATTATCCTGATGCAGTATATGGTGAGAAATACCATGAAACATTTCAGATGACTGTTTTTACAACAATTAAGTACTTTCCTTGTGTATATTTAATGTAGCTAAGGTATGTTTCTGAGTGTCTGTATATGTTAATAATAATAAATATTAATGGCGTAGGGATGTGACGGCCCCATCGCCCACCAGATTTCTGGTGCAATCAGTCAACGTAAGGCAGCTTGTGGCGGGCTGTTAGGGAGTAGCGACCCTACGTACCTGAGTGCTCCTGGGGGTGTCCTGTGGTCAGGCTGAGCCGATCGGGTGGTTGGTTGGACAGGCCCCCCACCTCTGGCTTGCCTTAACTGGCTGTCCAGAGTGGAGTCGCAAGAGCTTTTGCTCGAGGGTACGTGTGGACACCTAAGTGGCGAGTTGGCTATATGTTTAAAGTCCAGTGCCACCTCTCTACCCCCCCAGCCTCTCTGACTGGTGTTGCCCTTAGGCCATTTTTTAATGTCGCTATTAATAGGGGCCCATCTAGCAGTTGGCGAGTCACCGTCTGCCAGAGATAAAAAATGAGACAGTTTATTAGGCCGGCGTCCGATGTTTCACCCAATAGCCCAGCCACTAGTCCATCATTTTCACCCAATAACCAAATTTTCTTTAGATTCCATCAACAGCAATAGTCCCTATACACCCCAGCGGGTGCTGTCTCTGTGTGCGTCCCATGACACGGGCAGGGACAGCATCCGCTCGGTGTACTCCTTGCATTTCATTAAATTGTCAAAAGGGCCTCTACGTGTTGGCTCAGTTGGTACTTTGTAGGTACCTAGCCCCACGCACGCCTCCCAAAGGTCCGGGACATCATTGTCCCGTGAGCGGGAAAGACATAAATATTAATATTTAGTAAACCACCAAATTATTACAACAAAGTAACATCTGTATTACTTACAAATATATATTTTGAGTTGAACAATAAATATTTTGAGTTTGATGAAAAGAAAAAAAAAGTTTTAAAGCGCGTTAAAATAATCCCCAATTAATTCGTTACAAATATGTCACAATTTACGACATAAATATGTCATACATATTTAACGAAAACAGGTCTTTTTGGTTTTCCAGAACTTTTTTTTCACAGTGCCTTTCGAACCAGTTTTTTAGAGTGGATCATAATTATGTTTGTATGGGACTAACTACGATAAGAGCATGTAAAAAGACAATTAAAAGAGGGTCAAAGGCGGACCAGCTCTCTGCTGGTGACAGCCGAAACGGCTCATACAAATTGGCAGAGTACCTATTATGACATCACATCATTATCTTCGTACAAACCGTTGTATGGTAAATCACGTAAATTGCTGTTTTGGCCGAGAACAGTTGTTTCACTATATATTTTTTTTGGTTTTTCGTAGAACTGAATCATGACGAAGTCTCACTTATTTGAATAGTACCTACACTATTAATATTATGTCGTAATTTGTGACATATTTGTAACGAATTAATTGGGTATTATTTTAACACGCTTTAAAACTTTTTTTTTTTTTTTATCAAACTCAAAATATTTATTGTTCAACTCAAAATATATATTTGTAAGTAATACAGATGTTATATAATGTATAATGCATTATATAATACCGGTACCTGAAAAAAGATGTACAATGTCCTTAAAAAATTAAATTAATCTATAATTTTAAATAGCTACTTTACATCCAAACTATAATAAGTAAGAAACAAAAGTAGTATAAAATTCATCAAAACATTAACTACCAATTAGATTAGGTATTAAAATTAGGTACATCATTACATTATTATTAAGTATCACAATTTATTGTCAAAAAAATATTTTAGGTCGTTTATAAAAAATTTTTTGATAAGACGTTTGCGTAAATGTTCTTTTATTATTTAGCAAGTGAGTAAAAAAATAGTTTCGATAGAAACTAGTCTTAAGTAGATATTTCGGCAAGATTGTTATTGTATTTTTTGTTTTCCTCGGGATGTATTTCGATGGCTTGGTTAACTTAGTTCTGCTGCAGATAGCCTCATTTCTGATGCGATCACTCAGAGAAACTCCGAGCCTTGCCCTCTCCTAAATTACCCTTCAGGTGACATTATTACTCATTTAAATTATGTCTATTCTTAAATTAATAATGTATCATGTTAAATGCAGTTTTATTATTTATTGTGCACTTTTACGATGTACAGTCCTTTGACTGTTGGATGCTTTCATACTCGTGGAAGCAATTACCTATTGTTTGTCGGAACAAATCTTGTTTTTCCGGTTCTGAATATTGCCCTAATTGGTGCTATGTTTCCTTTCTTAAACGAGATATAGTATTTAGTTGCACGTGTCATTTAAAACAATTAAATAACCAGTAGATTGATTGCGTAACGCTTTGTAAGTAGGTACCTACTGAAAGGTAGATCTAGAAATGTCATTTTTCTAAGGAAAAATGTCAGTTGATTTGTCTTAACACTCGTTGGAAAAATTTCGCAGTTACCCCTCCAGAAGTGCTGGTTAGTTGGGTATTTTAGATACATACTCATATTTTAATAGGAAAATGAAATAAGATTTTAGTTACTTTGTTGATAGAAACCATTATTGAATACCAATTGCGAAGATGGGGATTTTTGCGTCGTGTCGTGCGTGCGTACATTAAACATTTGGCTCTAGTATTATATTGTGTCGCAATGGAGCAAATTTATCTATTTACGACGAGGGCGGTATATTTTATCCTGAGTGAAGAGAAAGATTGTACAATTAAAAACCTGAGCGTAGCGAGGGATTGTAAAGTAGAATCTTGAGCTTAACTTGGACTAGTGGAAATACCACCTTAGTGTCGGAATAAAATATGCTCTCCAGAACTCACCCTGTATATAAATACAGGGTGACTGTATATAAAGTTCCGACTAATTCGACCTATTCCTTGGAAGATGTTAATACTAGAGCTAATTTGCAACAATTTATGTCCAGTCAACCAGGCCCCGTAGCATTGATGGCCTTATCACGCGATAAGTGACAGGATAGAGCATCCGTCCCTGGCTGACACCGTTCGATAGAACGAGACGACGCGCTTATCCTATCACTTATCGCGTGATAACGCCATCCATGCTACGGGGCTTGGGGTCAAAACACGATTTTTTTTAATTTTTCAAGTTTTTAGTTTGTTTGAAAAAAAATCGCCTTGCAGCCTTAAAGTGCTGATTGTGACAAGAATGTTTTTTTACCATCCAAATGGAAGTACTTTTGTCACAATCACCAGCTTAAGGCTGCAAGGAGAATTTTTTTCATACAAACTAAAAACTCGAATATCTCGGAAACCAGCGAGTTTCGACCCCTGGTTGACTGGACATAAATTGTTGCAAATTCGCTCTAGTATAACCCCTTTCAAGGAATAAGTCGAATTACCAGTCACCCTGTATTATGAAACCAACTAATATTTTTTTTCCACCACCACATGATCACACCGGACCGGTCATAGCACTAAAGACATAAAGATCAACATTAATCTGTCCGTAAACAGTCATTTTGCACATAGCAGGTATGTAAAGACATTTTATTGACCGACACGTTTGATTTTGGACTACAATAAAATTAAAGTGGTTGTGACTCAACCCCTAGCGTTGTATGGAAGTGTGATTATAAGAGCATTTCTTAAAAAATGTCACAATTTTTTTTTTCAAATTTTTTATGTTAATTCTACATAGAATCACAATCTCATTCCGTATTCCATTCCAATTGGAGAAAAAAAAATGTCCCAAAATTTCCATACAATTTTGAACTTTCCTGGGAAATCATGGAATATCGTGGGAAATGGTAGGAAAAAAATGTTTTTTTTGTCCGATTAGGATCGAAAGAGCTCGTGATTATCAGTTGAAATAACATAAAAGTCCAAAAAAAAAATCAAAATGAAAAGAATTAGTGTATTTTTTTTTCAGAAACGCTCATACAACGGCAATTTTTCATTTAAGTCGATATTGTACCTAGGTAAAAAAAAATTTCGTGTTTCTAATTTTCATCATCATCAGCATATCACCCGAAAGACGTTCACTTCTGGACAAATGCCTCCCCCAAAGAGTGCCACAACGACCGGGCCGGCGCCTCCTGCTTCCAGCAGACTCCCGCGACCTTTACCAGGTCATGAGTCCAGCAAACTTTGAAAATTTCTAATTTTAGTGTGAGTTTACTACGAAATTCATAAAATAGGCTTCGTCAACACATCAAATTGGAGATTCACTCAACGTTCATGTCCATATAAAATTTAGCAATAATTTTCAACATGACAGCCAATAAAAATATTATACATCTAAATAAAGAAGTAAATTTTCAATAAAATTCTCCTTTTTATAGTCGGCACTATAAAATCTTAAAAGGGTATGCGAGTCAGTGAACTCCTTGCAAACAGCCACAGACTAAAATTAACTCTCACTAAAGACAGCACTGCCCTCGCGGTTTATAAGAAAATGTTTCGTAATGTTTTACTGTGTGGTCGAAAAAGTGCATCGGCATAGGTGGTTGCACTCAAACTGCTGTTTAAATATTGATTTTGTGATTTAAGGAGTAGGTAAGATTAATTACCTGTCAAAGTGTATTGTCTTACGGCTGTTTGTTTCGGGGTTTGTTTGTGTTGCAATATAGCTGTTCTGGTTCTGATTTAAATGAGTTTGGGTTCTTGGGCGGAAAAGTTTTACGGTCACTTTTGATATTTTCATTTGAGATTCAGATTTCAGCGCACATTCGAAAGCAATACTTATCTGAGTTACCGAACGTATTTTGTCCTGATGCGACAATTTTCATACATTTAGTATGGTTAGATTCAAATTGACCTATCTGATGCACTCTGACGTGACGACGGTTGTTGTGTCTGGCGTCAGAGTGCAACGTTAGATAAGTATGAATCCGACTTAACATCAGGTTTAATTCGTATGAAGTTAGTTTAGCTCTTTTTGTTACGTGACAACGGTCGTTGTGTCTGGCGTCAGAGAACAACGTTAGATAAGTATGAATCCGACTTAACATCAGGTTTAATTCGTATGAAGTTAGTTTAGCTATTTTTGTTACGTGACAACGGTCGTTGTGTCTGGCGTCAGAGAGCAACGTTAGATAAGTATGAATCCGACTTAACATCAGGTTTAATTCGTATGAAGTTAGTTTAGCTATTTTTGTTACGTGACAACGGTCGTTGTGTCTGGCGTCAGAGTGCAACGTTAGATAAGTATGAATTCGACTTAACAACAGGTTTAATTCGTATGAATTTAGTTTAGCTCTTTTTGTTACTCATATTATATTGATCAGGAATGATATTGAAATGTTCATAGAGTCTGGCCAATGAAAGATGAGCCAAAAAAAGATTGGCAAATTTTAAAACAAACAGTGCGTTGCAGCACCTTGTATAACGCGATAAAGTAATAATGATACCTACTTGTTTTTTTTCAATTCACACAATTCAACTGATCAAGCAGAAGAAAGTCAGGGTAGGTATAAGAAATAAAACGCGTCCAAATTATTATGGAACAGTTACTTTCTGAGTTAGCATTTCAAGTATCAAGACTAGGACATCGTACTAATTTAATACATTTGACACTGATATAGCTGTTGCCATATAAAACGTTTTAAATAAATCTCAGGCTCATCTTTCATGAACCAGACTCTATAATTCTATGTTTTTCATATTTTAGTAATTTAATAATACAGTGGACTTCATATTTTTTTTTATTAATTGAGAGAAGCGAATTTTTGCAGTACCCTGCATATTTCAAATATTTGCAGTAATAATTTGAAGTGTTACATCGTGCATGCAGACCCGTTATGAGTAGGTTCCTAAGTTAATTTGCACAAGCATCGCAAATCAACAGATTTCGAAGTTTTCTGCATAAGGTGACTGACTTTTTGTGGGTCGGTTCTTGTGATGCTACCGATCGAAGATCCGTATTATTTTTAAAGCATAGTAGTGTGTTTTGACTGTCTAATGTGTGACAACTTTAACACCTTAATGCCTTATAGTTGACTCACTATTTGTTCACCCATAGCATTAATTGTCTACCAAAAATACTTTTTATTTGTAATCTGTGTAGTTCCGTGTATCATTCGACCTGATGAACGAGGTCAGCCCTTTGAAATGGTTTCCTTTCGCCACCTTTTCAGCAATTTGTTGTAGTGATATTACGTTTTAAGCGACCGCGTCAAGTAGGAAATTTCCGTACATACGTGTTTGCTGGACAATCTTGTGGTCAAGTGTGATCTGTTGTTATACAAGGTTCTGTTCAACCGAAGCTAATTCATGACCAATTTTCTTTTTTTTACCACAATTGTGGCAACCTAACGTACGATTGACCTGATAAATAATAGACCGTAGCTTATAGATGCTCGTGATTTCAGTATTGTCAAATGGACTTGGATAGATGTATGAATGTACCACCCTTGAAAACTAAACTTCGAAATAGAGATTGACCGTCCATCGATTTCTTGTTATTGTTAGTATAGCTATGTTAGGTACCGTGTAATAGATCAAGGCAGATATTCAATCAAATTCCAATATTTCACAAGCCAGTCTTTGATAGACAGGAGTAGCTAAGTCATTGACATTAAATCAATTTTAAAGTGAGAATTTTCATTAATGTTCTCTCAATAAATATTATCAGATGACTAAAAAAATACATTTTGATTTGTTAAACTCTGATTTGACACGATTTTTTAATAACGAAATACTTGTATTAGGATTAGAAGAAATTAAATTGAATTGATTGTATTTATTTAGTAAAGTACTCATGTAATATGCTATCTTGCTAAATATTATAGGACATAAATTATATAATCAAGTTCCTATTTCAATGTTATAGTGTAAATAAAGTTAAACCAACGATTAAAAACACAATTAACGTCAAACTGTTAAACTAAGTACTTATATTTTGGATATTGTACAAGTAAATGGTACAATATAGGTCAACAGGGTACACATAAGTACAAACAACACCCAAGAACTTAAACATAACAGTACCTACGCCCATACAAATCACACTGTTAAAACTTCGTCACATTCACCCTGCTTAACCCTAAACCAGAGTAATTAAATTAATAAATATTAATTAGACGTACTGTACTGAACACGCGAGGGTTGCACGCGAGCAGGCAAAGGGTTACTATGTGTTTAAAGGTTCTGTTTGTCCTTTTTAAATGACCAATTTGCGCTAAATACATACGGGCTATACAAAGTACACAGTATTAGCGATAAAGCTGATAAAAATAGCCATTTGGTTAAGCTGACGATGTGAAAATGAACGATTCGTTATTTTCTGATTTTTTGACCGACCAAAGGAGGAAAGGAAAGGATATGTTTTTAACATAGACTATGTTTGTATATACGTGTGTTATTCCACCTTAGCGTTTAAGATCATCATTCATCATCATTTTCAGCCTGTAATCGCCCACTCCTGAGCATAAGCCTCTCTTCGCGTACGCCACTTATCCCGGTCCCGTGCTAGTCTCATCCAGAAATGACCCGCGGTCTTTTTTATGTCATCAACCCATCGAGCTGGTGGACGACCAACGCTTCTTTTTCCTGTAATTGGCCACCAATCCGTTAACGTTTTGGTCCACCTACAGTCACGCTGCCTGGCAATATGTCCTGCCCAACTCCATTTGAGTTTGGTTATGACTTCGCCGACGTCACGCACCTTAGTGCGACGTCGGATCTCAATAAGCGTTTAAGATACTGAACCGATTTTGATAAATGAGGTGTCAATTGATTCGTCATTAAGTATAATCCGTGTGACATAGGGTATTTTTCACAAGCTTTCTATTAACTTGCAATGTATGTTATGTATGTAGGTACCTAACTAACAATGTAAGTATGTGGTATTGTATGTTTGTTCGGGTGGAATCTTGAAACTCAATTTTGAAGCAGATATGATCAAATGATTGAGCTGAAGTTTTGGGTGGTAAAGGTATAGTTTGGATGACAATTCAATATTATGGTACCATCGAGCTGATCAGATGATAGAGACAGAAAATGGCTCCAGCAAATACTAAACACAAGATATTAACCTGTCGTGTTTAGTCTCATTGGATATAATGGCATCGTTTCGATGTCCAGTAATTAAAAATAATCAAAACCAGCCAAGTGCGAGTTGGACTCGCGCACGAAGGGTTCCGTACCATTATCTATAAAAACGGCCAAAAAAAATCATGTCTGTCGTATGGGAGCCCCCCTTAAATATTTGTTTTATTTAAATTTAATTATTTATTGTATATTATAACTTAATTTTCTGTTTAATTTTGTTTTTAGTAATCAGTTTAGTGAACACAAAAAAATAAAATTACTAAATTAAAATTATTTTTGAAGAATAAAAAATAAATACGCTATTTCTGTAAATATTTCCAGCGTCTACCTGTTGCCGTTATCAATATCGACCAAAAAAGGGCAAAACAAGCACGTTTGTTGTATCGTAGCCCCCTTATAAAGGTATTTATTTCATTCTGTTTTTTACTATTTGTTGTTATAGAGGCAAAAGAAATACATCATCTGTGAAAATGTCAACTGTCTAACTATCACGGTTCATGCGATACAGCCTGGACGGACATACAGACAGACAAACAGAAAGACAGACCGACGGACATCGGAGTCTTAGTAATAGGGTCCCGTTTTAGCCTTTGGGTACGGAACCCTAAATATCTGAACGAGCTTTTAGTCCAATTTTACTGGCAAGGAGTATAGAAAAAATACTTATATATACTTGTTTTTTTTCAATTCACACAATTCAACTGATCAAGCAGAAGAAAGTCAGGGTAGGTATAAGAAATAAAACGCGTCCAAATTATTATGGAACAGTTACTTTCTGAGTTAGCATTTCAAGTATCAAGACTAGGACATCGTACTAATTTAATACATTTGACACTGATATAGCTGTTGCCATATAAAACGTTTTAAATAAATCTCAGGCTCATCTTTCATGAACCAGACTCTATAATTCTATGTTTTTCATATTTTAGTAATTTAATAATACAGTGGACTTCATATTTTTTTTTATTAATTGAGAGAAGCGAATTTTTGCAGTACCCTGCATATTTCAAATATTTGCAGTAATAATTTGAAGTGTTACATCGTGCATGCAGACCCGTTATGAGTAGGTTCCTAAGTTAATTTGCACAAGCATCGCAAATCAACAGATTTCGAAGTTTTCTGCATAAGGTGACTGACTTTTTGTGGGTCGGTTCTTGTGATGCTACCGATCGAAGATCCGTATTATTTTTAAAGCATAGTAGTGTGTTTTGACTGTCTAATGTGTGACAACTTTAACACCTTAATGCCTTATAGTTGACTCACTATTTGTTCACCCATAGCATTAATTGTCTACCAAAAATACTTTTTATTTGTAATCTGTGTAGTTCCGTGTATCATTCGACCTGATGAACGAGGTCAGCCCTTTGAAATGGTTTCCTTTCGCCACCTTTTCAGCAATTTGTTGTAGTGATATTACGTTTTAAGCGACCGCGTCAAGTAGGAAATTTCCGTACATACGTGTTTGCTGGACAATCTTGTGGTCAAGTGTGATCTGTTGTTATACAAGGTTCTGTTCAACCGAAGCTAATTCATGACCAATTTTCTTTTTTTTACCACAATTGTGGCAACCTAACGTACGATTGACCTGATAAATAATAGACCGTAGCTTATAGATGCTCGTGATTTCAGTATTGTCAAATGGACTTGGATAGATGTATGAATGTACCACCCTTGAAAACTAAACTTCGAAATAGAGATTGACCGTCCATCGATTTCTTGTTATTGTTAGTATAGCTATGTTAGGTACCGTGTAATAGATCAAGGCAGATATTCAATCAAATTCCAATATTTCACAAGCCAGTCTTTGATAGACAGGAGTAGCTAAGTCATTGACATTAAATCAATTTTAAAGTGAGAATTTTCATTAATGTTCTCTCAATAAATATTATCAGATGACTAAAAAAATACATTTTGATTTGTTAAACTCTGATTTGACACGATTTTTTAATAACGAAATACTTGTATTAGGATTAGAAGAAATTAAATTGAATTGATTGTATTTATTTAGTAAAGTACTCATGTAATATGCTATCTTGCTAAATATTATAGGACATAAATTATATAATCAAGTTCCTATTTCAATGTTATAGTGTAAATAAAGTTAAACCAACGATTAAAAACACAATTAACGTCAAACTGTTAAACTAAGTACTTATATTTTGGATATTGTACAAGTAAATGGTACAATATAGGTCAACAGGGTACACATAAGTACAAACAACACCCAAGAACTTAAACATAACAGTACCTACGCCCATACAAATCACACTGTTAAAACTTCGTCACATTCACCCTGCTTAACCCTAAACCAGAGTAATTAAATTAATAAATATTAATTAGACGTACTGTACTGAACACGCGAGGGTTGCACGCGAGCAGGCAAAGGGTTACTATGTGTTTAAAGGTTCTGTTTGTCCTTTTTAAATGACCAATTTGCGCTAAATACATACGGGCTATACAAAGTACACAGTATTAGCGATAAAGCTGATAAAAATAGCCATTTGGTTAAGCTGACGATGTGAAAATGAACGATTCGTTATTTTCTGATTTTTTGACCGACCAAAGGAGGAAAGGAAAGGATATGTTTTTAACATAGACTATGTTTGTATATACGTGTGTTATTCCACCTTAGCGTTTAAGATCATCATTCATCATCATTTTCAGCCTGTAATCGCCCACTCCTGAGCATAAGCCTCTCTTCGCGTACGCCACTTATCCCGGTCCCGTGCTAGTCTCATCCAGAAATGACCCGCGGTCTTTTTTATGTCATCAACCCATCGAGCTGGTGGACGACCAACGCTTCTTTTTCCTGTAATTGGCCACCAATCCGTTAACGTTTTGGTCCACCTACAGTCACGCTGCCTGGCAATATGTCCTGCCCAACTCCATTTGAGTTTGGTTATGACTTCGCCGACGTCACGCACCTTAGTGCGACGTCGGATCTCAATAAGCGTTTAAGATACTGAACCGATTTTGATAAATGAGGTGTCAATTGATTCGTCATTAAGTATAATCCGTGTGACATAGGGTATTTTTCACAAGCTTTCTATTAACTTGCAATGTATGTTATGTATGTAGGTACCTAACTAACAATGTAAGTATGTGGTATTGTATGTTTGTTCGGGTGGAATCTTGAAACTCAATTTTGAAGCAGATATGATCAAATGATTGAGCTGAAGTTTTGGGTGGTAAAGGTATAGTTTGGATGACAATTCAATATTATGGTACCATCGAGCTGATCAGATGATAGAGACAGAAAATGGCTCCAGCAAATACTAAACACAAGATATTAACCTGTCGTGTTTAGTCTCATTGGATATAATGGCATCGTTTCGATGTCCAGTAATTAAAAATAATCAAAACCAGCCAAGTGCGAGTTGGACTCGCGCACGAAGGGTTCCGTACCATTATCTATAAAAACGGCCAAAAAAAATCATGTCTGTCGTATGGGAGCCCCCCTTAAATATTTGTTTTATTTAAATTTAATTATTTATTGTATATTATAACTTAATTTTCTGTTTAATTTTGTTTTTAGTAATCAGTTTAGTGAACACAAAAAAATAAAATTACTAAATTAAAATTATTTTTGAAGAATAAAAAATAAATACGCTATTTCTGTAAATATTTCCAGCGTCTACCTGTTGCCGTTATCAATATCGACCAAAAAAGGGCAAAACAAGCACGTTTGTTGTATCGTAGCCCCCTTATAAAGGTATTTATTTCATTCTGTTTTTTACTATTTGTTGTTATAGAGGCAAAAGAAATACATCATCTGTGAAAATGTCAACTGTCTAACTATCACGGTTCATGCGATACAGCCTGGACGGACATACAGACAGACAAACAGAAAGACAGACCGACGGACATCGGAGTCTTAGTAATAGGGTCCCGTTTTAGCCTTTGGGTACGGAACCCTAAATATCTGAACGAGCTTTTAGTCCAATTTTACTGGCAAGGAGTATAGAAAAAATGACAAATCTTGAAATCCCATATAAAGGATTTTTTTTCTGTGTTACGTATATTACGAGTATATATATCATCATCATCATTTAAATAAATACCAAGAGACATAATCCTAAAAAAATATACGAATCCAAAAAAACTAAATAAAAAAAATTTAAATTTTAAATTTGAACTGTTTATTTTCAGATCTGTGATTAAATTATATATATCAGTTACATTTAGTACAATCTTTAATATTTAAGATTATTTACTAAACTTTTTTATCTTAATAACTAGTTATATTTATCTATGTTACTACTGGGGGCCATAATGAACATTTTTTTAAATTATATTTTATGGTTAAAAGAACTTACCTTAAGTGAATTTCAACCAAAATTTTACGAAATATTGCATCCGAGAGATTTAATTACCATGTAGTCCGTTCTTCGACATACTGCATCGTCACACAGTTTTAGATATTTAAAAAAGAAGACATTTTTACCATTCGGCCGTATCATTCAGTCACCGGTCCGGTCACTTGCCGTCAATCTTATTCATTTGTTTTAGAGCTATCATTAGTCAAGACCTTTATTCTGCAACATGGGGATGACCTACTGTAAGGGTTGGGCGGGATATTAAATCTCTCGGATGCAATATTTCGTAAAATTTTGGTTGAAATTCACTTAAGGTAAGTTCTTTTAACCATAAATTTTACTTCAATATTGCATCCTCCAGATTTAATTACCATGTAGATGTTTAGCGCTGGTTGCAGAATGAAAGGCAACATAATAATTAGTAGGTATCGGAGTTTATTATTATTATGCAATTGAATACGAAATCAATCGAAAATTATATAATCTCCTATAAGTGCATTATTTACCTGATTAATTATAATACTAGATTATTCCGATACTAATTATACTTTGTAATCGAATTTTAACACATCTTACCTATAGCAAAGAACATAGTTCAACTATTTAATACCGCCCGAGTAAAATAACAGTCTTCATCTGTATTGATTAAGGGTTGATCATAAAAGCGGGCAAAACAAAGAGAATTTCCCGACCAGCCCGCTGTTCTTTTTATTACATCTGTAGAAATGCCCGATCTACTAGCTGAGGAAGTCGAGGCATGCCGGGTGCTATGAGCTGTGAAAGTATTGACGTCCACTCCACTGCTGCTTAGAGTTTGCTTTATCCAGTGGCTAATTGTTTGTGGACTAGCATTGTGGATTGGCTTTTTGATAGTAAGGATTAATTTGTTCGAGTTTATGGCGGATCTAAGGTTACTAGTTCTTTCTACGTAACAGGACACAGCTAATGCTGGGCAAATAGCATCTTTTTCTTTGAAAAATGGGATAATTAGTCTTGGATTATGTCTGTTAGGCGCGGAAGTTTTAATAATGTCATTGATGGTTTTAATGATTTTTGACTCCTGTATCTGAATATCTGCAACATTTATTAGTGATAACGTCTGCACACGTTGTCCTGTGGACAACGCGAGAAGAGTTACCATTTTCTTTGTCAAATTTTCCATTGTTATCGAATCATTCGGGAAAATGCCAGATAGATAATCCAAGACTAAGTTGGGATCCCATATACAATTATATTTTGGAAAGCATGGTTTACTTTTAAAAACACCTTTAAGAAATCTCGAAACAATCATTATTACAACGATCTTTACCCATAATCAACGACAAGCTGGATCGAAAAGAGTTTAATGTACCATAACTGGCGTTTGCATGGTACTTTTCTGTAAGAAATTTTAGGATGTCAGCGATAGAGCCATTATACATATCAATATTATTAATCTGACAAAAAGAAAACCATTGTTTTAACGCCACATTATACTGATTAAGAGTATTCTTTGATAAGGATCGTAACATTATGTCAATACACTCATCCGGTATGCCGCGTTTTACGTAGGCTTGTCGTATAACACTGCACACGCCAGGGTTAGGCTGTGCCAAAGAGGGTGGCATTCTCTGGAAGGTGACAGTAAAAGGTTTTTATTAGGTTTAAGATAGATAATTTCAGATTTTACTAAGGACAAGAATAACGGGAACCATGGTTGTCCCGGCCAATGTGGGACGACCAGAATGCCCGTTGCTTTATCATCGACTATTTTTCTGAGGCATTTGAGAATAAGCGCAAAAGGCGGAAAGGCGTAAAAGTAGTAATTACGCCATGAGAAGGTAAAAGCGTCAATTTCATAAGCACCTGGGTCCCGTTTCCAAGACACGTATCTCCGACATTTGTTATTGAGACGAGAGGCGAATAGATCTATATCAGGTTCACCCAAGTGATTAGTTATCATTTGAAAACTTTTATAATTAAGGTCCCATTCTGTTTCAATATTGGTATGTCTAGATGCTTGGTCAGCATCGGTATTGTCACATGATTTAATGTAAGACGCGAAAATAAATATACGTCTCTGTTCACACCACTCCCATATCTTTCTTGTGATTTTATTTAGATGGAGGTATTGTATACCACCCATTCTATTGATGTAAGATATGGCAGTGGTGTTATCGATTCTGAGTAACATATTTAAATCATGACTATATTTACAAAATGACTGTAACCCCAAGAACGCTGCCAGAAGTTCAAGGTAGTTATTATGATGTTGAACTTCTTCAGGCGACCAATGCCCCCTGGTAATTTCATCATTACATGCGGCTCCCCACCCGGTGAGACACGAGTCAGTATATATTTCGAGTTGGTAAGTACCTTTCTGTATATTATTTTGAGCTTTAGACTCTATATTAGACCACCATTTAAAATCATCAAGTAAACACGATTTAAGGGTCATCTTTGAATCATAATTCTCGTTAGATTGTTGCAGGGCCAAAAACTTCTCTCGCTCAAATAGCTTCGTATGGGCCCAACCATACGCCACAGCAGGGCAGGCGGCCGTGAGTGTACCTATGAACTTTGAAAATTCACGTATACTTGTATAAGTTTTAGTTTGCATCTTTTTGGTAATTTCTGAGACTTTGAGAATTTTTTCATAAGGCAATTGTAATTGCATGGCTTCTGTATTTATTTCTAATCCAAAAAATTTGTGTGTGTTGATTACAAAACCTAGTTTCTCCAGATTTTTGATTAAAACATGTACCGTGTGTTTGCAAGTTTCAAGGGTATTTCCTATACATAAGATATCGTCAAGGTAGGCTACTAATATGTGCCCTTGACTTCTTAATAATGACAGAATCGGTTTTAATAGTTTTGTGAAAACAAGTGGCGCCGAACTTAATCCATTTGGCAAACAATTGAATTCGTACAAATGGTCGTATCTAAATCTTAACAACTTTCTAAACGACGGGTGTATTGAAACCAGAAAGTAGGCCTCCTTCAGATCAATTGTAGCCATGTAGGAGCCTTTCGATATCAATTTTATAGCTGTGCGAATATCTTCCATTTTGAAATGGTGCGAATAAACAGACTTGTTTAATGTTTTTAAGTTTAAAATAAACCTAAACCCACCGTTACTTTTAGGTGTTAAGAATACAGGCGAAATGAATTGACCAGGGATGTTTTCATCACAATGCTTAATAGCTCCTAATTCAAGTAGTTTAGCTATAGCTATATCCATTTCCCTTCTTGAAAAGGGAGGGTTATTGGGTTCAGTATTTTGTGAAATTGGCAAGGCAATTGGAATTTTATATCCTTGTACAATAGATAGTACCGTGGAGTCATTGGTTATTAATAACCAATTATTATAAAAGTATTGTATGCGACCAGCATGTGGTACCTTTAATGCCGACTCCGCTCGTTCGCTTTGTTGGTCGAGTAGGGACGCCCGCGACGCTGACTCGAATTCGTCCTCCTCCCCGAGGTCGAGGGCTGCGGCTCGTAGTATCTGCCCGTTGTCGGTGCTGATGTGGCTTTCGGCTTGTATTGGCGAGGAGGAGCTCTCGCGTTTCCCTGCTGTGCTGCTTGCTTGCGATACTGGAACGCCGGGTTAAATGTGAAAGATTTTTTAATCTGCTGACCCGATTTTTCGATGTCCTTGGAGTTCTTAATTTTATCACCAAGTTTTTCTCCGAAAAGGTGTTCGTCTCTCTTAACACCTTTGATTGTATTCCAGAACTTTTTAACCAGAAGCGGTACTAGGAGTTTATTCCTGTTGATTGACTCTTCATAATGAAGGTCTAATAGTATTTGGGTCACTTCCGAGATTTTTTTGATGATTACAAGCTTATTCAAGTCTGATGTTATAAGATCTTTTGTTAAATTGGCAAGCCCAGCAATGCCCCGGCCCAGTTGGTTTTAAGCTTTTTCTAAACGCATGTCACGATTTCTTGCCGAGTCATTAATAACTGCAGCTACCTCTGGGTTAAGCTTGGGTGCGCGAGCTAGTAAAAAATTACCTGGTATCGACATTTTATCAGCAAGAGACTGCTTGAGCTCCTTGGCCAGTCCGTCCATTAGGATTTTTCCCCAGCGTTCAGAGAGCTCATCAGGAATATGCTCACCGAGAGGTTCATCTAACTTTTTTGCTTCTCCCAGCATACTTAAGATCTCTTGGGGGAGTGCGGATGTAGATGGTTTATCTATATCTGTGAGTGCTGTTGACTGAGCAGGGTTTGTTTGAACCGAGGCGACCTGTTCCGGTGCTGGAACGGCTGGTGCGGTAGGTGTCGCTAGCATTTGTGGCACCGCCGGCGCTGGTGGCGTCGCGATCAGTGGTGAGGGACTCGCAGCGGGGTTGTTTACAACTGACTGCAACTGAGGTGCCAAGCTGAGAGTACTGTCATAGATCTCATCAACCATCAAGGCTTCTTCACGAAGCATCCAGTCTTCACCAGACTCGCTATATTGACCTTCGACATCTGATAATTGTTTGTTATAATAAGGGCTTTGTGATGAGCTTGACGTCGAGGTATCAGATCTTCGGTCCAAATCCAAAATAATAATTATACATTGTTACTTTCAGGATGATATCACGGTATCATCACGTTAAGAAAGTACAATAATTGGTCCAGGGCAATATCTCGTATTACCACGTCAAGGACCAACGAATAGGTACAATAGTTGTTCCAAGGCAATATCTCGTATTACCATTTCAAGGAACACATAGTTACAACTGTCAGGATAACATCTCGTGCTACCACATCAAGACAGTACATACATATTTACGAAACATATTCACATGGAAAGTAAAGAATAATATAAAATTCACATATTTGATAAAAAAGTTAAAATAACGGGTAGTTTTACCTTTCCGCTTATTGTGTCGCAAATTATCCTCCAAACGTCGAATCTTGCGACGAATATCCTTATCACAATGTTTGTGTTTACGTTTTCCCATGTTTCGTGCACTTTTTAATGTGTAACGATTATAATTCGCGATGGAATAGACCAGGAACGATGTTGACGATGCTGCACACGAAAAACGAATGAATAAGATTGACGGCAAGTGACCGGACCGGTGACTGAATGATACGGCCGAATGGTAAAAATGTCTTCTTTTTTAAATATCTAAAACTGTGTGACGATGCAGTATGTCGAAGAACGGACTACATGGTAATTAAATCTGGAGGATGCAATATTGAAGTAAAATTTTAGTTTTTGTAGGTTTACTTTCTATATTTTCTACAGTAGTTTTGGGAAAGCTGTTTAATACAAAGGGTAGGTAGTTAGACCACACTCTTTGCCCATATGTGTTGTTATATTTGTTAATTATGTATACATTCTTACTGGTCAGGGTTCGTAGGTTGCCTTTCCTTGTGTACTTAACAAGATCTCCCAATTTATGTTTATATTGCATTACAATTGCCATTTTAACTTTATCGAATACATTCATGACTCTGCAGTATTTAAATAGTTTATGATAATTATCTCTATATTTATATTTAATTTTTAGCGGGACTATTGTTTTCAGTAGTCTAATTTGTAAGTTATATATACGCTGTAAATATGTTTTGTATGTTCTACCATAGCTAGAGATTCCATAGCTTATGATTGAGTCAGCCATGGCCATGTACAGTAGTCGCAGAGTAGTGTACGGCATTTTATGTTTAAGTATGTTAATGTTACATAGGATGGCTCTTAGTTTTTTACATACTATTTCTATGTGAGTATTCCAGTTAAATTTATTATCTATTGTAAGGCCAAGGTAAGTGTGATCTGTTACAACTTCTAGGGTAGGTATCACAATTACATGAAGTGTGAGTGGTATGCATGCATGAGTGTGTATGGGCCACAATCCTGGGTATCATATTAGTTTTGATGTAAGGAGAGTGTATATGCATTAGTTTAGTTTTTTGATAATTAATAGATAGTCCAGCATCATGGGCCCATTCACATAGTATGTTGAACTCACTCTGCATCTTACTTTGTGCAATTTTTTCGTCCTTTTCTGCAGTTATTAAACAGGTGTCATAAAAACGCTATTCTACATTAATGTTTTTCAAAACCCTTTTTTCCTGGAGTATTAGTATGCCTAAGCAACTATGTAAACTCTGATGTGGTAACGTATTCTTGTCATGTTAATAGCTATTGCCAAACATAGTATTATTCCTATAATTACCACGATTAATGGCTAGTTATGCTAATTAGCCGCATAACAACCAGATCATCTGGATGGAGACAAGTCCTATTGTGTTTTTGCACTTTTTGCTCTTGTCTATAACTCGGTACCTAATTGTTGTAAGAGCGTGGTTAACAGCTATAACATTACGTTTATGTAGTTAAAGGATAGTTACGTAACTAAAAACGAGATTTTACTAAACACGGCTGCAGGCGTATTACTTTTTTCATAAATACGATAAAAAAAATTGTTACTTATTTTAATTGTTTAGGTTTATTTGTTTTTTTCTTAGTTAAGGCAAGGCCGGTTCACGATCTTCTCTTCCTCTCACTGAGCATAAGCGTGAGCGAGATGGAAGTGCGTGTTCGGAAGTGTGTACCATCACTTTTTAGTACATATTAATTGATTTTTGGAATACTGGATAATGTATTAAAAATCTATCCGGTTATTGTTTTAGAACAATAAAAAAACTATCTTTTTATTAAAAAAAAACATAGATTATCGTTGAAAATTACGAGATCTCGAACATTAAAGTTTATTTTAATGGTAATATTAAAAAAAAAATTACAGAGTTACCAAGCCGTTTTTTTAATATTATGTTCGTTATTGTCTTTCTTTGTTTCTTTGTCAGTCTACAGTAATTTTTCTGTAGTAGAATTCTTCATTATTTCTTCACACTGGAAGAATCTTTTCGTCAGATCATGAACCGGCCTCGCCTTAATACCAGTTGTTGGCGTTTGTGTCGCCACTAATGATAGTATTAAGTTAGGTCCCCACCGAAAATCAGCGCCTCAGCTTGCCTTGTCTTGCCGTGGCTTAATGCTGTTTAACGTCCTTATCTCATCTTATCTTATCTTATCTAGGTGAGGGCCCTTTCGGATGCACTTCGACCCAGTGGGATCTGTTGTGCATTTGCCCTCTCCTTTATACCTGCTCCCAGGCTTGCTCCATCATTTCCTCAAAACGAATGATGCAGTTCACCGGGAGCACCTTGAATTCCTTTAGTTGCGGGCAGCCGTTACCAAAGTAATTCATTCTTTGTCTGGCAAGTGCGTCTTTACGTCCTAGTATTTAAGTTATTTCTTTTGCTTGTTCTTTTTTTAATTGTTTAATTCTGTGGCGTTCAATAAATGTATTTTCTTTCTTTCTTTCTTCTTTCAAAATGAAAGGTATGAAATGTAGATAAAAAAAATTCGGTTAGATTAGTAGGCATTGTAAACAGGTACCTACTATGAAGAATCCTTTTTTCGGTATTAAGTACTATGAAATGTATTATTCTCTGTCACCATGTAGTTGACTGGTAGAGTTTTCCTCGTGGCGTTAAGTTCGCCTTTTGAATATGTTACTTGTTACGGTACAATGAAGTTTTAATAAATGAATGAGTTCCTGATTAATTGGTAAAAAAAACTTAATTACATACATACATTTTTTCGCTGTAGGTATCTCGAATAATTACAGCGATGTTAAACCATATATGGCTACTATATAAATCAAAGAATGTTCCTGGAAAGATGTTAACCATGAATCCCAATAGGAAAATACGAAATCCTAAAAACGACACCCCATGGCTACTATATAAATCAAAGAATGATCCTGGAAAGATGTTAACCATGAAACCCAATAGGAAAATACGAAATCCTAAAAACGACACCCCATGGCTTCTATGTAAATCAAAGAATGTTCCTGGAAAGATGTTAACCATGAATCCCAATAGGAAAATACGAAATCCTAAAAACGACACCCCATGGCTACTATATACATCAAAGAATTTTCCTGGAAAATGTAAACCATGAATGCCAATAGGAAAATACGAAATCCTAATAACGACACCCCATGGCAACTATATACATCAAATAATTTTCCTGGAAAGATGTAAACCATGAATGCCAATAGAAAAATACGAAATCCTAAAAACGACACCACATGGCTACTATATACATCAAATAATTTTCCTGGAAAGATGTAAACCATGAATGCCAATAGGAACATATGAAATCCTAAAAACGACACCACATGGCTACTATATAATTCAAAGAATGTTCCTGGAAAGATGTTTACCATGAATCCCAATAGGAAAATACGAAATCCTAAAAACGACACCCCATG
The DNA here is from genome assembly GCA_963854355.1 of Epinotia brunnichana. NCBI lineage: Eukaryota > Metazoa > Arthropoda > Insecta > Lepidoptera > Tortricidae > Epinotia > Epinotia brunnichana. The sequence goes on along the minus strand of OY977950.1, from coordinate 26,846,990 downwards.
GCTACTATATAAATCAAAGAATGATCCTTGAAAGATGTTAACCATGAATCCCAATAGGAAAATACGAAATCCTAAAAACGACACCCCATGGCTTCTATGTAAATCAAAGAATGTTCCTGGAAAGATGTTAACCATGAATCCCAATAGGAAAATACGAAATCCTAAAAACGACACCCCATGGCTACTATATACATCAAAGAATTTTCCTGGAAAATGTAAACCATGAATGCCAATAGGAAAATACGAAATCCTAATAACGACACCCCATGGCAACTATATACATCAAATAATTTTCCTGGAAAGATGTAAACCATGAATGCCAATAGAAAAATACGAAATCCTAAAAACGACACCACATGGCTACTATATACATCAAATAATTTTCCTGGAAAGATGTAAACCATGAATGCCAATAGGAACATATGAAATCCTAATAACGACACCTCATGGCTACTATATACATCAAAGAATTTTCCTGGAAAGATGTAAACCATGAATGCCAATAGGAAAATACGAAATTCTTAAAACGACACCCAATGGCTACTATATACATCAAATAATTTTCCTGGAAAGATGTAAACCATGAATGCCAATAGGAAAATATGAAATCCAAAAAACGACACCCCATGGCTTCTATATACATCAAAGAGTTTTCCTGGAAAGATGTAAACCATGAATGACAATAGGAAAATACGAAATCCTAAAAACGATGCCCCATGGCTACTATATACATCAAAGAGTTTTCCTGGAAAGGTGTAAACCATGAATGCCAATAGGAAAATACGAAATCCTAATAATGACACCCCATGGCTACTATATACATCAAAGAGTTTTCCTAGAAAGATGTAAACCATGAATGCCAATAGGAAAATATGAAATCCTAATAACGACACCCCATGGCAACTATATACATCAAATAATTTTCCTGGAAAGATGTAAACCATGAATGCCAATAGGAAAATACGAAATCCTTAAAACGACACCCCATGGCTACTATATACATCAAATAATTTTCCTGGAAAGATGTAAACCATGAATGCCAATAGGAAAATATGAAATCCTAAAAACGACACCCCATGGCTACTATATACATCAAAGAGTTTTCCTGGAAAGATGTATACCATAAATGCCAATAGGAAAGTACGAAATCCTAATAACGACACTCCATGGCTACTATATACATCAAAGAGTTTTCCTGGAAAGATGTAAACCATGAATGACAATAGGAAAATACGAAATCCTAAAAACGATGCCCCATGGCTACTATATACATCAAAGAGTTTTCCTGGAAAGGTGTAAACCATGAATGCCAATAGGAAAATACGAAATCCTAATAATGACACCCCATGGCTACTATATACATCAAAGAGTTTTCCTAGAAAGATGTAAACCATGAATGCCAATAGGAAAATACGAAATCCTAATAACGACACCCCATGGCTACTATATACATCAAAGAGTTTTCCTGGAAAGATGTAAACCAAGAATGCTAATAGGAAAATACAGAATCATAAAAACGACACCCCATGGCTTCTATATACATCAAATAATTTTCCTGGATAGATGTAAATGTCAATGGTTCAACCAGCGAGACCGCATGGTAAACCGATAAAAACTTAAAGAAGGGCCCAATCCACAGAGTAACAGATGAAACTCATACCTACCCTGAACTCTTTCATCCACCCATTGACGATAGTAACAACACATTGCTATTGTCGCTAGATCAACGTCAGAGATAAATATCTGTGTTCTCGAGTTCCTACGTTACACTCTAGTTACTTATTAACAGGGTTCACTTTTAAATAGCCTCATAATCTATATTATTATTACGCGAGGCTGATTTTTTACATGCCATTAGATCTACATACAGTTATGGTCCCCGATTTTGATAAATGGTATGTCTTTCGATTCGTCTCATGCTGCAGATTTGCAATAAGGTCTTCGTTTTTTATCGGTAAGGTACTAAAATTTTAATTTAAAAATACTACTATGCGCTGGCCACGTGACTTTGGCTGCGTGACATCACGTGACGTAACTCCTGTTTTGACTTGAGATGACAACGTAAAATTATAAACAAGAATGGAACTCAAACCTGCAGTAAGTTCTTCAGCATATGAAATTATAAATGTTGAGTCGGCTACATATGGATACAACACTAAGACATTAACAAAATTGATGGTAAATTATCTATTCTCAATGTTTATAAAAACTGATAGACGTATTGTGTCAACTAAGGATTAATTTTTGTATTGACATGGAGACGTCAGTATTATTTGACATGTATTTTTTTACTTCAAAGAAGTTTATATACAAATTTATTCTCCCATAGGTATTCGAGATGTTGGGAGAAGAATGAGGTTTAATGAAATAGATGGCTTTTGTAGGGTTCCGTAGCCAAATGGCAAAAAACAGAACCCTTATAGATTCGTCATGTCTGTCCGTCTGTCTGTCTGTCCGTCCGTATGTCACAGCCACTTTTTTCCGAAACTATAAGAGCTATACTGTTGAAACTTTGTAAGTAGATGTATTCTGTGGACCGCATTAAGATTTTTACACAAAAATCGAAAAAAAACATTAAGTTTTAGGGGTCCCCATACTCAGAACTGAAACTCAAAAAAATTTTTTTCATCAAACCCATACGTGTGGGGCATCTATAGATAGGTCTTTAAAAATGATATGGAGGTTTCTAACATCATTTTTTTCTAAACTGAATAGTTTGCGCGAGAGACACTTCCAAAGTGGTAAAATGTGTGTCCCCCCCCCCTCCTGTAACTTCTAAAATAAGAGAATGATAAAACTGAAAAAAATATATGATGTACATTACCATGCAAACTGACAACGAAAATTGGTTTGAACGAGATCTATGAAGTCGTTTTTTTTTAATACGTCATATATCGTAAAATGCAATTTATGTAACGGAACCCTTCATGTGCGAGTCCGACTCGCACTTGGCCGCTTTTTATTTATAAACTTAGCACAATGCCGTAGGCACCGATAGGCTCGCTTAACTTTTATACAGATGTAGAAAACTAAACTCGATTACAAAATTTTCTTTTCGGATGCCGGGGACTCCCATTGTCGACTTTGTTGACCTGACTAAGAATACCATCCAAATTATTTCAGGTTCAGATAATTATATTTTGATTACTGGTAGGTTATATAAATTGTAATTTGTCAAACCGATGTCTTAAATACTGGGAAACGTAAATTAGTGTTAAACTATTTAGCGGTATAATTAGTCAAATGCAACTCTTCTTCTTCTTCTTCTTCTTCTCTTACTTAAGAGCTAGGCTCTTGTCGGTGAAGCTCAAAGTAGGCCCTCCATTAACTCCGATCCCACGCAATCTCTTTGACCTCACGATATGATCCAACATCAACTCTCTTTTTGAGTTGCTCCATGTAGTCTATTCTAGGTCTTTCTCTTCCTCGCCTCCCCTCTATCTTTCATACCAGGTAAAATATTATTTTAAACCATTAATGGTCCCCGATTCAATATTCTTTGATCTGTGCCGATACTAATAATAAACAGGTGTAATGTCTTTGAAATTTAAGTTTGTATGTAGGGGTTAGTCTCAGAAACTATTCTAAAAACCTTTTCTTCAGTAGGTTATATGTAGAACTAGCGACCCGCCCCGGCTCCGCACGGGTTTATATGTATAATACAATTAATACATGCTTGTCTTATACATATACACCTTCCTCTTGAATCACTCTATCTATATATTAAAAAATCCGGATCAATGTCCGTTGCGTAGTTTTAAAGATCTAAGCATAAATAGGGACAGGCAGACAGCGGGAAGCGACTTTGTTTTATACTATGTAGTGATAGACCTACAGGATTAAGTATGTGCCATATTTTTATACCTTCGCTCCGCCTAAATTCTTTGTATACGCGGCGGAGCCGCGCGGGTAGCTGGTACCTATAATTGTCCAAATGCAATTGCTATAATTAATTGCATTTGGACAAGTATAGGTCTGTAATTCTATCCTCGTAGCAGTTTCACGATATATAAAAATGTAGTTTATTTACTCAATGACAGAGTCTATTTTTGAATAGACGAAAACTCAAATACGACGATTCGGAAAATTATAGGGATAAGTTGGCAATGATAATAGGCCATAGGAATGTCGTATATCTCTTCATGTTTAATAGTGATATAGGACCTTTCGGTTGTAAATAGTAGAATAGCGACGTGATGACAGACAGCTAGACGCCTTCGCGCTTGCGGACATTCGATTGCAAGTGTAAGTAGTTTGCCTGTGTGTGTGGTTTATCTAGAATGCACGTTTTATGAGGAAATCTATACTTCTAATTTTACAGTTATTTTTAATGCGTATTATTTCAACCATAGGCTTTTCTGTAAAGGAAATTATCCTTAGGAAACCAGCTTGCATCTGTAAATAAAACCGGCCGAGTGCGAGTTGGACTGGCGCACGAAGGGTTCCGTACCATTGTCTATAAAAATATTTATTTTATTCTGTTTTTAGTATTTGTTGTTATAGCGGCAACAAAAATACATACTCTGTGAAAATTTCAACTGGAACTATCACGGTATCAGTGAGATACCTGGTGACAGACAGACAGACAGACAGTGAGACAGACAGACAGACAGTGAGACAGACAGACAGACATACAGACAGTGAGACAGACAGATAGACAGACAGACAGACAGACAGACAGACGGACAGCGGAGTCTTAGTAATAGGGTCCCGTTTTACTCTTTGAGTACGCAACCCTAAAAACAACGTTCTTTGTGAAGTCCCTAACCGGCCCTTGACCAGCGTGGGGACTACTGCTTTAGTCCACTTGGTTTTTTTTAATTGACCTGTTTGCGGCTTGGCGTTGGTATAAGGGACACCCTACATATCATATAATACAATTCTTTATTGATAATACCATAGTTACAATTCAAATGATTAATGTAGACAGTAATAACAATAATAAGTAATTAAGTAGGTCATTTAACGGCCTCCGTAGCCCAGTTGGTAGTGACTCTGCCTACGAAGCTGGAGGTCCCGGGTTCGAATCCCGGTCAGGGCATTTATTTGTGTGTTTATCACGAATATTTGTTCCTGAGTTATGGATGTTATATATGTATATAAGTATCTATATGTATTTATCTATTATATATATCGTCGCCTAGTACCCACAACACAAGCCTTATTGAGCTTACCGTGGGCCTAGGTTGATTTGTGTAAGATTGTCCCGTAATATTTATTTATTTATTAGTTATGTACACGGTAGGTAGTTTAAGAAACTCCTCGTCACTGTACAGAGTTAAATCTAGTAGCCACTTGCGTAGCTTCTTCTTAAATGCGACGGTGGGAGTTGCATTTTTGACCGTTGCGGGCAGTCTATTATAGATGGATGGACCCCATTCTGCAGGCAGATCTTGCAGACTTTGCCAATTTGTGCTTGAGTGATAAGTTGGTAGTCATGCTTATTAAGTACATGGGTTTTATTTATAGTTACCTCGTTTTTGCGAGGCTGCGCCGATCTTTACCAGGTCATCAGTCAACCTTGTGGGGAGTCTACCCACGCCGCGTCTTCCAGTAGCCCGTTGCCCACCCGTTCATGATTTGAGGGTTTTTTGTGTCGAATAGTGACAAATGCAGGTGTTGACAGGTGAGTAAGGTCTCCAGAGCTCTGGAGACCTTACTCACCAGTCACCACTAGGAACAACACCACAGTGTATATTCGCCAACAAACTGTTATGCAGTTTGGCGAAGATTTAGACTAAGTTTATCGTAGCTTCTTCTTAAATGCGACGGTGGGAGTTGCATTTCTGATCGTTGCGGGCAGTCTATTATAGATGGATGGACCCCATTATGTAGGCAGATCTTGCAGACTTTGCCAATTTGTGCTTGAGTGATAAGTCGGTAGTCATACTTATTAAGTAAATACATGGGTTTTATTTATAGTTACCTCGTTTTTGGTTGACCTACAAGCCAACAACTACCCATAGTTAGCCTTATATTAGTATTGTTGTAAGCCCAGGGTGAATATCCACCGATATATTTGACACCTTGCATACTCATACTCATATTCATATCATACTTGACAGCTAGTTATCAAATGTATAAAAACACAGCTTCGCTAAATCTCTGGTAGAATAATTTGCAATACGATTTCGCGAGTGAATACTAGCGCCATCTATTGCAACGCTGTAAAATGAGCGAGGCAGACGCAATAGGAGTGATTGCAGATCAAACGAATATGGTTAGCGGATCGATTTTTGTTTTGCATTGAAATTTGATTATCAATAATCCTATCGTTATTCCCGGTTGTGCCCTAGAGAAGTCCGGGGTTCCGCACCCTTGGCAATTCTAATAAATAAAAAAAAAAAAAAAAAAAAAAAAAATAGGCAATTAGGTTTTTTTTTTCTCATACTTTTTTGGAACTGAACTCTACTTTGTCGAAGGCAAATTAAGGCTAAATTAGGCACTTTTACGAAAGCGACTGCCATCTGACTGAAATTTGATATGAATGTGTTTTGCGCACCTGCTATCCTGGTACTCGTAATTTTCCCCAATGAGGAGAAATAGGGAGGGAGGCGGAAGATTATAAAGAGTGCGATTAAAAAATACATAAGTATATTCATATTTGCAAGTGTTCATTTTTACATGATTTTAAATAGCATGACGGTGATAAACGGGTAAACTACCTGATGTAAGCCGACCATAGCATATGGACGCAAGCGACTCCAGAGTCACTAGCCCGTTTGTCATCATCATCATATTTTCAGCGAAAAGACGTCAACTGCTGGACATAGTCCTCCCCCAAAGAGTGCCACAATGACCGGTACTGCGCCGATCTTTACCAGGTCATCAGTCAACCTTGTGGGGAGTCTACCCACGCCGCGTCTTCCAGTAGCCCGTTGCCCACCCGTTCATGATTTGAGGGTTTTTTGTGTCGAATAGTGACGAATGCAGGTGTTGACAGGTGAGTAAGGTCTCCAGAGCTCTGGAGACCTTACTCACCAGTCACCACTAGGAACAACACCACAGTGTATATTCGCCAACAAACTGTTATGCAGTTTGGCGAAGATTTGGACTAAGTTTATCGTAATTTTTGTTGAGTAAGAAATACCTAAATTAAAAAAAAAACACACCTACAAAGCAAGAAATGTTAAACTATTGAGGCTGCGGTGTTTTGCAACACTTTTTAACCGAATTCATTAAAGGAGGAGGTTCTCAAGTCGGCGGAATCTTTTTTTTTTCTGTTTTAGTTTAGACCTAACAACTTTAGCCCTATTGTTTCACTAGACCTAATGCATATTTTTCTTAAATAGTAAACTTTATAGGATTATTGCAAACCAAACCTTTTTTTTTTGTTTTCCCAGGGGAATCGGCTCGGGAGAAACCAAGTGGGTATGTCCGACTCTCACGGACTAAAACCCCTGCCCAGCTAGCACACTAATCGGACATATATTTACGTTCGGACGTATAACTTTACGATAGCGTAAAATATACGTAGCAAAATTATTACATTCATTTCATTCGTTCAATAGTAGTCTATGGTTAGAAGCCTATTATAATACTACCTAATTAAAGAGTAATGATAAGCACTGCATAGTTTACTAAACAGTTGTTCTCCTGTATTAAGTTGTGTTATAATAGTTTTTTGTTTTTATTTACGTTACTCCCACCCCACAAAAAGTTATACGTAGTGGTTTTAAGTAATTTAGCGAGTACCAAAACAAATGTTAGTTTATAATTGAATCAATAATATTTGTAAATTGTGTAATATACTTTATTACAACAGCAAAAAATCATAATCATTGCGTTATTTATACTAATTTATATTTAGTGATCATTGTTTCAGGAGACGATAGGAGTTTAGAAACTGAAACCGTATGTGTTGTGACAGAAATCGGAGAAATCTTGCGAAAATTATATTGTTTTCATAGTGTTAACATTTATCCGGGGTCTCGAGTGACCTACATAAAATTTCGTCCGTCAACGGCTCATATCGTCAAGTTTTATGTGCCAAAATCAAGAGCATGTTAGCATTTGACGTAAAACAAATAGTTTTATGTGCAAGACATATAAATGGTCACATTTTACGTAAATGATGGTATAGCATGTTAGCTCATGACGGAAAATTTTTATACGTCGGTTGTGGACATAAAACATGTGCATAAAAGTCGTCATTTTGCTAGTGTGCTAGCCGGGCTGGGGTGTTCCACTGCTCGCTTGTAGACAGAGCCCCGGGAAGGGAACGCTATTGCACACATCCGGAACTGCAAAACAAACCTAACCTGACCTAATGACTTCTATTTGATGATATTCAAAGAAAACCTGAAAACTTCACTGTTTTGAAGGAAAATGCAGACAGCTAGTGAAACATTAGGTCTAATGATACATTAGGGCTAAAGTTGTTAGGTCTAACAAGGGAGACCCAAATTATATATTTTAAATTTCCAATGACATACCTTGATAGGTACTTAAATGTTATGTTATCTTAATATCCTCTCCAGCCACTTCAAACAAATCTATCATTTCAATAACCAATGCAATTATTATTGCACTTTGGATCATACAATAATATTAATTATCTTACTATATCGTACAATCGCATGACCTTCCTATCTAAGCAGACCGGTGCGCGATAGCGTCAACAATTGTTTTAAAGATCGTAACTGCCGTGGTCGTGTATAAAACATAAGACATTTTTGAAATTAGCTAGAGCTATACACGTGTTAGATATAATATAACGAGGCGTCATACTGTCTGCGTGCGATTTAAAGCGTTCGTGTATGACTAGGTTTTTTCCATGAGTTTGCTTGATCATCGATTTATATCTGCGGTAACAATGTTAACTAAGGTATAACTTTACGATTAAATAGCTTGATTGGTACAGTCGAACGAGGGGAACGCAAACTGAACACCTGTGTACCGTGGCTTGAACGATATGTTTAAACCGCCATAATGACGTCAAACAGTTTAAGGGACATGGCATATATGAAGGAAACCTAGTTACTTATGAGTTCTAATTTAGTATACACAGTCAGACTGTAGGTGCGGTGCAGTCAGCAGCTATATTAGCTACGCTAAGCAAAGTGTCCAAAATGGTAGAAATCTTTATATCCCTTGGACGAGCCAGATGTAGCGTTTTTTTACAGGCTTTTATTTAGCTCACCCCGTTTGTTTTTTTTTATTGCTGTAGGTATTCTTTCTTGGGTCAAATATAATAATTGAAATTTGACCCACTTCCCGGTTTCCGATTGAGCTGAAATTTTGCATGGATATGTATATCGCATGACAATGCAATATTATGATAACATCGAGCTGAGCTGATGCTGGAGCTGGAAGGTGGCCATAGGAACTCCGCAATAAAACGACACAACCCCATCGAGTTTGGTTTGGGCTCGTTAGATTCGTCTCAATGAATGGTAGGCAGAGAAGTACAGTCGGCAATAAAAGCTTGTACCAAAAATTAAAATTTTGACAGAAACTTGTTTATATTGTGTAAAAAGAACATGAGTGACTTAAAAAAAACACTTATTCCGTTGTATAATAACTGCAAGTACTTATAACAATTAATTGCAACACTAATTAATTAATTACATGAACAGATATCTTTATTTACGAGGAACGCCATTGCATTAAACTGATGATTAAACACAAATAGCTCTTATTATAAAATACTATTAATTAGATGACAATTAATAGTTATTTCATAAAAAGAGTTATTCAGGTACCTACTCTTTTTATAAAATACTTTTAATTTCTACAAGCTTTATATTAACTTGCACTGTTCGTATGTATGTAAATATGTAAGTATGTAAATATGTAAGTATGTAAGTTGTCTGTCAAAATTTGCAGTCTATTTTTCAGTCACTTCCCGTTATCCAATTGAGCTGACATTTTGCAAGCATATATGTATATCGCATGACAATGCAATATTATGATGACTTGGAGCTGATCTGATGCTGGAGCTGGAAGGTGGCCATAGGAACTCCGCAATAAAACGACACAACCCCATCGAGTTTGGGCTCGTAAGAATCGTCTCAATGAGTAGTTGATGATGGCATGCAGAAAAGAACAGTCGGCAATAAAAGCTTGTACAGTCAGCCAAGAAAGTTGTCTACCACTTTTCGACTTTATTGCATACAAAATAAGGTCCAAAAGTGGTAGACCGCTTTTTTGGCTGATGGTACCAAAAATGAAATTTTTGACAGAATCTTATTGCCAAAAGTCCGTAAAAATTTGTTTGCTTCATTCAAACACATTATAGTTAACCGATTATTTGTTAAGTTTTAGGAATAAGGGTATATTCCGGGATTAAAGAGGCTTCGTCAAGCGAGTGAGGATTTGTAGAAGCTGCGAAAATGGTTCCAACGGAAGACCATCGCTATGGTAATCGCCAGCCTTCCAGGGCACTATGTCCAAGGGTCAAAAAATCCAAGGGGTCAATAGGTCCAAGTATCAAAATGTCCAAAGAGTCAATATGTCCAAGGAGTCAACAATGTCCAAGGGTCAATTCAATTCAATTCAATTCAATCATTTATTTGCTCTAAAACACATTTCTCGATGCATGCAAATATAATTATAACATACAAATAAAATTAACAAGTACAAAATTTAATTTAAACAAATATTTTTAACTTACATTAAATGTCACAACAAAATAATATTCATTTTATAATTTAAATAATAATAATAATGCAATTAAGAGGTCAGTACGGATAAAGAAAAAAAAAAAATAATTAAAAATAACTGAATAAATAAATGTCAAGACAATTTGTCAAAAATTCTTGCATAATATTCTTTGATTGAATAGAATGGACGGGTCAAAAAATATTCCTTTACTTTTTTGTCAAAGGATCTTAGCTCTTGAATATTTTTTAGGTCGTCAGGAAGTAAGTTGTACACTCTAATGGCAGTATTATTTAAACTTTTGTCAAAATGGGCATAATGCACAACATTTAAATGCAGTCTATTTCTTTTCCTAAGATTATTATTCGTAGTCTGGCCTCGCTGGACATACATGTTCATATTGTTAAAAACATAAATACATAAACGGTACAAATAGAGAGAAATTACAGTCAAAATTTTATTGTCAACAAATATACTACGGTGAGAGTCAGGACAAAACAGGTCAAAACGTCTAAGGAGTCAATATGCTGAGTTGCGACCATTTCGTGACGTGTTTTATTAATATTTTTATTCAATGTTTGTCGTAGTGTGTGTCACGAATACATGTTTGTCTTTCTTTCTTCTTTCTTTAAAATCTAACTTAGCTTAAGGGTTGGCAGGGCGCTCAGACTCTCCATGCAAAGTGTTTGTTCTCATTTTAAAACTAAATGCTAGAATAACATAAAACGTTGTATAAGCATTGGGATCCGCTATATTTAGGCTGGAAACTACTTAGTTTCTGTTACTAGAAATTAAAATATAAGTAGAATAAAAATTAGAGCGAGTAGAATGTTTTTCATAGTCTCTAACCGCCTCATTTTTTTACAAGCTTTATATTAACTTGCACTGTTCGTATGCATGTAAATCCCACTAAAAACATAAATATGAAAATGGGAGTGTGAAGAGGGAGGATCTCAATTCTTTGCTCGGCGAAGTTGACAACCATGCATATTCTTAATATTGAACTTGGCACCCATTTTCACATTTATGTTTTTAGCGGGATATCATAACTTTTTGTAAAGATATTTTTAGTATTCAAATATTATGTTTCTCAAGAGATAATGCACGAGTTACTATACAAATTACCCAATATTTTTTTTTGTATGGGGACCATTTTTTATTTTTTTTTTATTTTTAGATTTTTTCCTACGCTAACACACAATTACCGAGCTGGATTCCAAATTTCATCCTTCTAGGTCATCTGGAAGTAGGTTAGATTTAGGAACTAGGTATATGTCAGTCAGTCAGTGCTAAAATTTACGACTTTTTGACCTTCATATCTTTATAACCGTTTGAGCTAGCTTCATGAAGTTTGGGCTTCTAGATGTCCTTATGGATATAATTAAACACACGTAGTTTTATGTGTTTATGTCAAAGAGGTTTTGAGTTATAGAAGGGTCAAAAGTGGCACCAAGTGGTTCGTGTAATATTACACTCGGCGCTGGCTAACCAGTTCCTTTGCTTGAACTTGGCTTGACACGCTGCCGCGTGTCTAGATAATTTGTAAGTATGTTAGTAAGTTGTCCGCCAAGATTTTCAATCCATTTTTCAGTCACTTCCCGTTATCCGATTGAGCTGAAATTTTGCATGCCTATGTATATCGCATGACAATGCAATATTATGACTTAATGACTTGGAGCTGATCTGATGCTGGAGCTGGAAGGTGGCTATAGAAACTCCGCAATAAAACGACACAACCCCATCGAGTTTGGGTTCGTTAGATTCGTCTCAATGAGTAGTTGATGTTGGTATGCAGAATAGTACAGTCGGCAATAAAAGCTTGTACCAAAAATTAAAATTTTGACAGAAACTTATTAATAATATGTCTATTAGGTTTCATGTTATTCTAGCTATACCGTCTGAAATCAGAACCAAACTACTTGTATGCGTCCCGACCTTTACAAACAATGATCAACACTTGTATATTATTAGTACGAAGTAACAGTTGCTGTTATAATTCCTTTTAAAACGAATTTGAACTGGAATTGTTCTTCGTCTAGCCTCAATTCAGTGTGTGCATGCAAGATAATTGCAGCATGGCCGTCGCACGTCAAATTAGTGTCATCGGTCCGCTCGTGCTGCGCCGGCTTCGGCGGGTGACAGCCCTGCTGGCTACCAGTTGTACCGCTTCACAATTTTTTTTTTATTTAAACTTCGTTGCACAAATATGAAAATAAAAGTACAATTGGGGGACTTTTTGCCTTCAGGCGTTCTCTACCAGTCAACCAATGGGCTGAACAGAAACATTAGTGGTGCAGGATCCTAAATTCTGAGACTCGAATGGAAACACAAATCAATTAATTACATTAAACGCACCACTCCTTGATGATACGAGTATCATGATTTTATACATTTAGATCTTAGAGCTTGGATATTGTCACAGCGCGGGAACGATTTTTGACAGCCGCCATAGGGATGTAACACGTCGCTAGTGTTGTCCATCGTACTAACGCTAACAATATATACATACATAATGCATACAATATAAACTTATTTAAACATATTTAAATACATACAATTATATGCATGCATTGTGGCACTCTTTGGGGGAGGCCTGTGTTCAGCAGTGGACTTCTTTCGGCTGATATTAGATTAGATTAGATTTTTATTTATTACAGACTTTTTTTTTTGTATATATTGTTAGTATAATCTTAACCTAGGTATATTAGTATTAGCCTCCATAGTTACTTAGATCAAAATTTTGCGACCGATTTAATTTGACCGATCCAATGCGCCAACATAGGACAGTCGTATCTGTCGGCAATGACACTCAGAATGCTGTTGGAACTTTCCCTTACCCGGCTCAGCATCGAGACGATTTTCTTGCGTATAATCGCTTTAAAACCGTCCGTGTGGGCCTCAGCGAACATAAGCGAGGCGCTACACCACCGGGGTAGTCCCATCAGCACTCTGAATGCGTTGTTATATTGCACGCACAGGGCATTATAGGCTCTTTTGGTATATTTCACCCACAGGCTGCTCGAGTAGAAGGACCGGCTAAACGCATATGATGATGATGATAGAGTTATATGTACCCGTCCAAAGATATCATGAGAATCATCAATCTTAAATATTAGAAAAGAGATGCTTACGCAACTTGCGTTTAAAGCAGAATTTGCTCTGAGCTTGCTTGACAGTATGACATCAGTTCGCTCCTTGAGAAACATAGTGTCACTATAAATGGGCTAAAGAGTATTCAGATCCATATGAGCTAAAGTGTGGGGTGAGGCAGGGGGGGCTAACCTCGCCTAGATTGTTTAACATGTATGTTAATGAACTGATTGAGGGGCTCAGCAGTATACGTGCCGGATGTAGAATTGATAATGTTTGTGTAAATAATATCAGTTATGCAGACGACATGGTGCTGCTGAGCCCATCAGTGTCAGGGCTAAATAAGCTAATCGATACATGTGAGATGTATGCGCAACAGCACGGTTTGAAATACAACGCGGGCAAAATTGAGTTCATGATGTTCAGGGGTAAAATTAAGTTTTTTTTTTTTTATTGGAATCAAAAAAAAAAATACAATTTTAGTAACTTAACCTAAAGATTCGCCAAACTGCAAAGCAGTTTGTTGGCGAATCGCTCACTTAAATAAAAAGATAATATTATCGCGGTACATCGAAACACTACACTACCGCCCCAGCCAAAAGGCCGTAAGTCCCTACAGAGTTCATCCGAAATTACGACCTGTTGGCGGCACGGATGTGCAGTGATTTATTTTTACTCTACTTATTGTTTTTTTTTTTTTTTTTTTTTTATGATTTATTTATGATTTATGATTTATTGTTTAACTTTAGTTAGAAGTGTAAGTTAATATGCGAACTGTTTAAGTACGGCAGAGTGTACTGTTTAAGTGTCCAGGCTATTCGCCCAAAATAATGTTGAACGGACGTCATATAGTGACCGAGGACCTGAAAGACGATTTCGATATCGAGCGGGAGCGCAGGGCGTTGTCAGTCCGAGGCGGGATGCTGGCGCACAGGTTCGCACGTTGTAGTGCCCAAGTGAAGCTGACTTTATTTAGAACTTATTGTCAAAGTTTCTATACGTGTGGCCTGTGGGCTAGCTTCAGGCTGAAGTCATATAACGCCCTGCGTATCCAATATAACAACATTTTCAGGAGGCTGTTTGGGCTTCCCCGATTCTGCAGCGCCTCTGGGATGTTTGCCGATGCTAGCGTAGATGACTTTTATGCCATAATACGAAGAAGACGGCGTCTGTGGTGATGCAGACGAGGGGGAGCTCAAATAGCATCCTGAAAATGATAGCAGAGAGGTGGGACTCGGACATACTCCGCCGATACACCGACCTACATGTCGTACGTCCTAAAAAAATAAAATAAAATAATTCATGTGGCCATTTAATATTAATTTTACTAATGTAGTTGTGTAAGTGTTTTGTTACTAACAATGCTATGATATGGATCTAAGGAATCTGAAAATAAACAATTTTTATTTTTATTTTATTTATTTATCATACAAAATTAATTACCATTCAAATAGTGACATTGTTCCATTTTTCAAAAGTTGAATTTTCAACTACAAAACATTTTGTATAGTGACACTATGTTTCTCAAGGAACGAGTTACAGGCTTTTTCGTGTAGGTAAATGATTTTTAAATTAACATTTTTTTTCTTTTTTGGGTAGGTAATCATGCTTTTGTAATTCTGCCTCGTCAGCCGGGTAGGTAACAATAATTGTGCTAAGTAAAGGATGATTCACGCTAGACCGGGCCGGTTCCGGCCCGGGCCGTAAACTTACCGAGCCGTCGCCGAGCTTATTTTGATACACCTTTGACCACCGGGCCGTTTCCGGGCCGTTTCCGGGCCGACGCCGAGCCGACACCGGGCCGGGACATTGTGCAAACGTTAAGTCACCGAGCTCGCACCGGGCCGGGGCCGGGCCGACACCGAGGCTCGGTCGCCGTGCCACGTCCGGGCCGATCCCGAGCGTTGCGTGTCAATCACAGCGAGCAGCGACCGGGCCGTTTCCGTCGTTCTAATGTCAAAGAAAGTCTGTCATTGTCACTGAGTCATTGTCATTGTAATGTATTCCAGCACTGCAACATACTTGCATAAGTTCTCTCATTTATACGATAATATACGATAAACAAAGCTAAATAAAATGTCGAAGAAGAAGATACTATGTTCTTCAAAACAATTTGGCGTGCATCGACTTTGGCGTTCCCGTGAAGCAAGAGGAGAGTTCAAAATGTTGTGTAAAGATCTTTGGACCTATGATGACAAATTTTTTGATTATTTTCACGTGACACAAGATTCTATCCATGAAAAAGTTAAACACTGTTTGGAAAAGAAAATTACTAGGTTCCAGAAACCGATATCCTCCGAACATCGACTAGCTCTTTGTTTAAGGTAAGCAAAATGCAAATTCAATAAAATCTAAGTAGGTATGCGCTATGAGAGTGTGGGTGAGTTGTGTATTACCTGCATTTTTCTCCAGCCCCGCTATTCTGTAACTTGTTTTAAGCTCAACTTCCTCAACGTTCACCCACAAATATATCTTGACGCCGTGATTCGTAGAAACTACGCGTAATCAGAGGTCTGAATGAAGGGTTGAGAACATGCTTGTTATAGGTACTAGTGAAGTCGCAAGTATCCATACGTTACGGTGTCTGTGTTTGTGTACAATCAGGTGGGCAGATCCAATATTTTATGCTGTGCAGCAATGCGTCTATATTTTGTGTAAACATAAATGTGTGCGTTATTGTTACTTGAATGTCTAAATAATATGTATTTATAAGTGTTTGGTAACTGTAGGTAACAACAGTCAATCGCTCGGAGTTGACGCTTGAGGAGAAAAACAAATTAAATAAATAATGCTACCCAATCATATCTATAGGTAATGCTAATAATTATAAATTTAAATCCATTTGTAAATTATAAATTAAGGTAAATTTATTTGCAGATTCCTGACTACATGGGATTCATTCAAAACACTCTGGCTCAATTTTCGAATTGGTCATTCTACCGTTTGTAAAATTGTTAACGAAACTTGTCGAGCAATATTTTGTTTAATGAAAGAGGTGGTGGCCACAGCCAAATGAAGAGACGTGGAGGAAAATTGCAGATGAATTTGAAAGGCTGTGGCGTTTCCCAAATTGCATTGGAGCATTAGATGGCAAGCATTTTTGTATCGAAGCACCAGCAAATAGTGGTTCTGTATACTTTAATCACAAAAAATCATTTTCCATAGTTTAATTGGCCTTGGTTGACGCACATTACAAATTTATCTACGTGGATGTTGGATCTTAAGGCCGGAATAGCGATATGGCAGCATTTTTGCGAATAGCTCTAAAGAGCTATTCCTAAAGGACAGAAATTAAATAATAATACTTAAAATACCTGGTCGATCTTTGCCGAATTCAATAATTACGGGTACCACCCCGTTTGTCATGGTTGGCGACGAAGCTTTTCCTTTGAAAACATATTTGATGCGACCGTCAGGCCAATTATAATTTCAAATTATCTCTTGCCTGACGGTAAGTGGTAAATGCTAGGAGGATGATGGTGATTCCATGGTATTTTTGGGGCCTTGATTGAACGTAGAACCGATGACCGTTGGTGCGGAAAGTTTCTCGAGTGGTGACCAAGTACCTCAAGAAGGTGGACTGATGACCTGGTAGGCAAATACGCTCGCCTGGCGCAGGACCGGTAACTGTGGCATTTTTGGGGTAGGTATAGGCATCCCCAGCAACGTACTTTTTTCGACATTTATGACCTTATGACATCCAATAGGGCAATTTAATTTGAACAGAAGTTTTTGAGATTTTGTTGTCAGTATATGGTGTCAAATCTCCATCTAAGTACCTTGGCTGAAATTGATCCTAAGGCTCCTGTATGTCCGTCCGTCCATCTGTTACAGGGCTGTATCATTTGAACTCTTGGCACCTGTTTCTTCTGAAGTACGGAACCCTCCGTATGCGTATCATTTTCGTTTATGTGAATGTGTTTCCACACATTCACGTCATTCATTTGTGTGTTCGGGGGTACGTATCCTTAGGTATTCTTTTATCGTGTTTACCAATTATTATTTTTTTTTTTCATGTGGTTTTTGAGCTACCCTACCTACTAACGAAACTTGGTGGACCCTGAAACACGAAAGACGTTTACAATACCCACAACCAACGCCAGCCTAAGATTGACTTCTACAAATAGGTATATATAATATCTACTTCCATTAAGCTCGGGTTTTATAAAGCCCGTTAGACCTTATTTCGATCAGTAAAGTCAAAAAATGTACCGAATTACTGAAATTTGATATGGGTCAAGTATTTTTATCTGTAGAAATATAATAAAGAGGAAAAGTCTGTGAGATTGTATTAGCTTTGTAAGGTTGTAAGTTTGTATGTAGGGAGCTAGAAAGTATTATGCGGCACCATTTATCCGAGGAGTAAGTTATTATTTTGTCTTTTTCTGGTTCTGTACTCTGTACCTAGGATCCTTCAACTACTCAGGCTCCGTCCGTCTGTTCTGTTACTGGGTTGTATCGTTTGATGATATGCCGAGAGAGATAGCTTTGGAAGTATTCTTTTATACTAAGTGGGTGGAAAACAGGCATACGGTCTGCCTGATGTGATTCCAGAATAATGAAAAGCGTGTGGCCGACCCTTTATTGATTTGAGGATTCGTTGTGGTGATAGCTAGAGACGATCACGGGTCCCTCGCTCTCATCACGACACATCTTCGGGAGCTCTTGCGACCTTACTCACCACCAGGAACACAACACCACATACCTAACCGACAGATCAAGTAGTGGCGTTATTATGACTACGGTCTTCTGTAAGGTGAAGGCACTACTCCAGTTGGGCTGCTCCTGCTTCAAATGTGCTAGTTATAATTATATATATTGTAGGTATTTGTGTATCGTATATAGCTGGTTGATTCACTTACTGTTTATTCTTGCAGCATAGTGTATTATTATAGTTTTTCGCGTAGTCGAGGTACCTACTTAAGAAAGTAGTTGAACCGTAAAACACGAAAGATGATTTCAAGACCCACAACCCACGCCAGCTTAAGATTGGCTGCTAAAAATAGGTACGTACTAATCTATAATATCTACATATATTAAGCCCCTGTTTTATAAAGCCCGTTTAACCTTATTTTCGTAGACATGGAAAATATTTTATTTTATTTTTAGTATTTGTTGTTATAGCGGCAACAGAAATACATAATCTGTGAAAATTTCAACTATCTAGCTATCACGGTTCTTGAGATACAGCCTGGTGACAGACAGACGGACAGCGAAGTCTTAGTAATAGGGTCCCGTTTTACTATTTAAGTACGGAACCCTAAAAACAACAAGGCATAACAACGTGTGATGCTAAAAAAGGGACTAGACTCAGCATAATGTTGCAGTGAGTACTGGGTAAGTGATGATGTACTGAGAAATATGGTTTAACCTCAGAGCATAGAATACTAGAGAGAGCACAAGGCGCCGGCGGCCGCGTCGCAGTTGTTAGCTCAATGGGCATACTCTGCCGCTAGTTCACCGTCCGTTGTTACCGAGTGTGCACGCGTGCTGATCACAAAGAATATTATTTACGTTTCTTCCCAAAATGCCTGATATGATGTGCGTGTATTGTCCAATAAAAGCGTAGGTATACAAGTGTGTGTGCTTTAGAAGTATGCGTGCTTTGTCTTGTCAATTAATTGTGCTTTGTGTGGGTAAAACTTGCGACAGGCGTACTCAATACAAATTGGCCGGCATATCCGATCTCCTTATATTAATCTGTGGGTTTAACGCATCTTTATAGAACCGAGTCGAAGTATGTTAGCAGAATGGGAGTAAATATTGCTCTAGCTTAGAAAGTAGTAGGTACTCATAATTTTTTTTTTAATGCTGTTGCCGGTTCAGGCATGTGGCTGTCAAGCGGCGGTCGTAGGTTCGAATCCCGGCCCGTACCAATCAGTTTCTCGGAAGTTATTACCGAGTATTTACCGTTAGCTTTTCGGTGAAGGACAACATCGTGAGGAAACCGGTCTTATCCCAATAAGGTCTAGATTTCCCTCTGGTTTGAAAGATCAGTGGCAGTCACTTTCGTAAAACTAGTGCCTACGCCAAATCTTGGGATTAGATGTCAAAGTGGACCCCGAGCTCCTTTAGGGTTCAACCGGGAATAACTAGCGTTATTCCCGGTTGAACCCTAAAGGAGGATGATGATGAACGCTGTTATGGTCCACTCTCATTTTTGGATTGCAAAGAGAAATTAAATACACTTCAGCGTCAAAATTTGGATCAAGTAATATAATACAGAGGAAAAGTCTGTGAGATTGTGAGGTTGTGGTTGTGCTTTGTAAGTTTGTATGTAGGGGGCAATATCCAGAACCATTTATCCGAGGAAGTTCTCATTTTGTCTTCTTTGGGTTCTGTACGCAAAAGGACCCTTACTGTTACTGGGTTTAATAGTATTGTTTGACGATATGCCGAGAGAGATAGCTTTAGAAATTTTAGTTTGTAGGCATACGGTCTGCCTGGTGCGATTCCAGAATCATCACTGACGCGGTGCCGACCCTTTATCGATTTGAGGATTCGTTCCGTTGTTAGCAAGAATCAACCCGGCCATAACACAAGCCGGAAACAACACAGTCTCGGGAGCTCTGGCGACCTTACATGTCACCAGCAACACAACACCGCATATGTACCTACTGAGCAATAGTAGGATAAGATAGGTACTCGTACATAGGTAGGTATAACTGCAAATAATAGGTTTAGCTACTCTTTCCGGAGATAGCGTTATAATTATATATATCTATAGTATGCTGTTATTATAAGACAACAAACTCGGCAGCTGCACTGTTCCTTCTGAACCTCGCAGCGCACACTGGAACTCTATCAGCGACATCAATACGAATACATATATTTACCAGTGTGAAACCGCCATACGATTAATAATTATAAGACGATTCATTCACTTACGGTTTATTTAAAAGCTTAAATTTTGCAGCATTATCTAATTTTACAGCTTATCGTTATCGCGTAGTCTTGCTTTATGAAAAAGAACTTGCTGTATTGAGTTTGATTAATAATCCACTACCAAAAATAAAACTAAAAGAACCCTGCATTTATTTAATTCACTGAATAAAACTTTACTTTGTATGTTTTATTTCTTGTTACATGTACGAGCAACGTGAGCCGGTCTAGATGATACAATACTGCAGCCACAACAGGCTGATAGCCAAACGAGCTGGTTTTCGATACAGCATCATCACACGTAGCATGATGCCATCACTTCTCTGCCAGCGGGTAGACCCAACTGTTTCACCACATGTAACGGCGGCGGAGAGACGATGGCCCATCGGATGCCATTACTTCTCTGTCAACGGATGGAAATAATTTCTTCACACATGGCACGGCGAAAAGACGATGACCTATCGGATGCCATTATTGCCATGCCATCACTTCTCCGTCAGCAGGCGGCCAATCGCAGCCAATCTACTACTCAATAAGTTTACCTACCTACTATACTTTATTATTCAAGTTGTAAATAAAACTATTGGTGTTCTTTTTTTATTCCAACGGTAAATTGGATTACTAACAGCTTTCATAATGGCACTTGACTTTGACATCAAGTCATGGCCATAGACAAAACACTTAGCTGTCATCAGGTTTTATCCGGATAAGGTTAGTTGGGCTACGTTACGAGCCGTTAGGTTGGTTACCATTTCCAAGTAATGTTATTCGCTAACCTAGGTTAAGGTTAGTTCACATGCATGTTACTCAGACTAGCAAAAGCGGAAATCGGAAATTTTCTGTCGCTCTGAACGGGTCTATCCCAGAAGTTCCATATTTTCTAGTTCCATATGGAACTATCGGTACATTTGTAAATATCAAACAAATGATCCCAATAGTTCCATATACTAGGCTTTACACCTGGTTTTATTTAAGTTTTAAATCAGACCATTTTTTTTAAGTATTTATTATTTCTATTTTGTGACTGTACCTACACGATTAACCGTTGGCTCACATAATAAATTTAACACTAGAAAGTGGATGTTTTCCTGATGACTTAAAAAAGGCCTTAATAAAGCCCTTATATAAAAAAGGTTCCAAATATGACATTGCCAATTATAGGCCTATTGCATTATTGCCGAATTTTTCCAAAATATTTGAAAAAGTCGTTCTAAACCGGATACTATCCTTCTTTAATAAATATAACGTATTAAACAAAAATCAGCTAGGATTCCAAAAGGGAAAAAATACAACATTAGCCATATTTAATTTTTTGCGAGAAATATGGACAACTATACACAATAAAACAGCATCTATTGGGTTCTTTGTGGACTTGTCCAAGGCGTTTGATTGTGTATCTCACAAGATTCTGTTAAGTCAACTCGAACATGTTGGAATTCGAGGGCCAGCATTAAAACTAGTTCAGAGTTATCTTACAGATAGAAATCAAGCCATAATATTAGACACCTACGACAAATCAACAAAAACAATCAGAAAGGTACAGTCAAATTATGAATACATTTTGCGGGGGGTGCCACAGGGCAGTGTCCTAGGGCCTTTATTGTTTTTAGTTTATATAAACGAGTTTCCCCTGGTGACTGACCACCCATGTGTTATGTTCGCAGACGATGCTACTATGTTTATAGCTGACAACAGGCCTAATATTTGTAATGAATTATGCAGTACATTAAGAAAAGTAATTAATTGGTTAGAATCTTTACATTTAAGAGTTAATTTAGATAAGACTAAAATAATACAATTTATTAATAATATTTATTTAATCGTATGGCGTATTCTATATTGTAGGCTTTATTATTTTATTATAAATCAACATCCAGGTCGCACAGCCAGTCGATCGCGTCAGATGTCAGATTAGTGTAGAGGTCCTCCGGGTCGCCTTTATAGCGTCGCTTTGGGCAGCGCTCCACGATGTGCTGAGTGGTTTGGTCTTCAAGGCCACAGTCACACATCGGACCGACTAAGGTTTGACTACTAGAACGCCCAGAAACCAAAAAAAACTTTTTCCATACAGTCAGTATGGGAATCCCAAAGTGCAAGTAGCGTTAGTAGTAGTGATCGTCTAGATTGTATGGAGACGGTGATTATACAATTTGATGATCGTCTAACTAAAGTACTACTTGCACTTTGGGATTCCCATATTGACTGTATGGAAAAAGTTCTCTTTGATTTCTGGGCGTTCTAGAAGTCAAACCTTAGTCGGTCCCAAAGAGTATTTTGATCCTTAATAGGAATGGGATCGCATGGCATTAAAAAAAAATTACACTTTGGGATTCCCATACTAACTGTATGGAAAAAGTTTTCTTTGATTTCTGGGCGTTCTAGTAGTCAAACCTTAGTCGGTCCCGAAGAGTATTTTGATCCTTATTAGGAATGGGATCGAATAGCATTTAAAAAAAAAATCGTCAAAAGTGATGATTTTCTCGCTGACTGTACTTTTTTTCAAAAATCTGTGAATGTAGATTGTCATCACTTAAAAAGTTAGGAATGAAATCCTAATGCCATTTTTGCGTGGCGGCAAGGGATCTAGTAGCTGCCCTTACTGCCCCGTTTTAACTTTCCACCCTGTATATATACTAGAAATTTGTGTATTTATCAGACAACGCAATGAATTATTTATAAAAAAATGTGATACTAAGAAAAATCTAAGATCTCAATATCAATATGACTTATGTACAGTTTGGCCTACCAGTTATATACTCAAGAAGAGCACTTATGCCACTGGAATTAAAATATATAATAAGTTGCCGGAAAATATTAAGTCGTTAGATGGCTCTATATTCAAGAGAAAACTGAAGGACTGGTTAATATGCAAATGTTTTTATGATTTAAACGAATATTTCTTGTGATATGTAAATTCTATATTTTAAGTGTGTTATTAATATTGTACGTCCGAAATGGGCAGACTGTTGAAACTTATTTACTTTATGACATGTATGTACCTACACAGTTTTGACAATAAATTATATCTTATCTTATCTTATCTTATCTTAACAGCGTTCAAACATTACTATGAACGTAAAAGGCACGCTTATGCATTTGATATTTCAAGAGTTATATGTATAGACAAAGTTTGTACTTTGTTAGCAGAGGTAGACGATTGATATGAAAAAAATTCCATGCATCCCTACCAGTGGAGACAACCCGGTAGGGTTAGGTGGAACAGGGGAATATGAACCATTAGTTCCATTCCATGTGGTACTTCTGGAAAATTTCCTTCAAAATGAATATCCCGGTAGATCCATATGGAACTGGAAAATATGGAACTTCTGGGATAGACCCCCCCCCCCCCTGAAGGCACGGTACGAGTTTGATATAAATGCAGATAAGTGTATAATTTACTAGGGGAAATATATACTTATCTGCATTTAAGGTGTCTTTTTTTTGCCAGTGATGAATGGCGTTTAAAAAATTTGCTCATTCTAGGCAGATGGAAATCTATCCGCACATTCTATCTATCTGACTAATCTTAGGCACGAGTAAATCAAGGCGATATCAGTACGAAAACTGTAATTTACCTAATAATAAGAACGCGTTTTTGTAAATGAGCTAAGCATTAAAAAAAACTAATAGCCGTGTGTTACACATAACACCATGTCAAATCTGTCAGATATTGTGATTTTCCAAGTTTTGCAAAAATAAAAATAAAATTATGCTTTGTCCTGTTTTATTTATTATTGTATTTAGTATAACCAGTTAGACAACCAGAAGCTACTTCTGGATATTCAGTTTGATAACGGAACAACAAATTAAGTTCTAAGGCTGAGCGCAAACGTTCGGGTTCCACGTACGGTTTCCTACCATGCAGAAATCATACGCGGATACCGAACGTTTGTGCCCAGCCTAAATCCTAACTTATATTATACATGCGAAAGCTCTGGTAATATATCTGTCTGTGTGTTACGTTTTCACGCTTAAATCTCTGAACCGATTGAATCCTTTTGAAGGACATATGTTATTTTTATAGGGGGAGAAAAGGGGGCGAATCTTAGTATGGAGCTTTATAACGTTATAAACGAGTTTCACGCGGACGAAATTAAACGGAAACTAGTAACTCATAATTAAATAATATCATGGATCAGTCCTAAACTGACTGGTTTTTGTTAAATACAATGTAAATATATCTATTTTAATTACCTATTAGAACAATCAGACGTTATGTTTTCTCATCATAAGATGCCTCATACAAAAATATCTAACAATGTACAATAGCCCTTAAAATTCGGTCAGTGTATCGTTGTAATAAACCTTTACATGTGATAAACTATTTTTTATGAGGTCAACATCACATAATGTAAACCGCTAAATGCAAGGTTAGATGGACTACCATATTTCACATATTCATATATGACAGCTAACAGCCTTCGTATTTTTAATGTATATGCCCGAGCCGTTCGTGCCGGGCCCGAGCTGAGACCGGGCTACGGGCATTGGAGCGTTGTTATACTTAACCGGGCCGTTTCCGGGCCGTTTCCGGGCCGGGCTGGGACTGAGCTGCTTCCGAGCCTCGGTTGGCGGTAGAACGGCCGTCAAACGGTGGTGTTACAGTTGAGCGACCGGGCCGTGCCGACACCGAGCCGCTTCCGCCGAGCCTCGGCCGTGGCCCGGCCGGGCTTGGGTATGACGTCAGCCGCGCAAAAACGCCGCGTTTTTTCTTAGAAAACGGCCCGGGCCGGAGACGGCCCGTTTTAGCGTGAATCATCCTTTTTAATCCACGCACCCACTTTTATTCAATTCTGACGAAAAATAAAAAACGACAAGAAAATTTATATCGGGCAAATATTAAGTCGACCGACTGTAGTGGTTATAGTCTGTGGTTAAACTGCGTTCAGAAACAGAATTGTGTCGTGAAGATTATGATTTATTTGAAATATTTTAAAGTGTGTACCTACCCGTTTAATTCAAATTATTTTCGCAATGTCAGTTCTTTAGATTGCGAGTTTATTCAGAAATAAAACCGGCCAAGTGCGAGTTGGACTCGCGCACGAAGGGTTCCGTACCATTATCTATAAAAACGGCAAAATATCACGTTTGTTGTATGGGAGCCCCCCATAAAAAAATATTTTATTTTGTTTTTAGTATTTGCTGTTATAGCGGCAACAGAAGTACAGTCGCCATCACATACATAGGTACACTATAAATATCTATACATATAATAAAGCTGAAGAGGGTCGAAAGTCTGTACATGGAAGATATTCGAAAAAAAATTGGCTAGGGATACTTAGAATCGATAACAGAACACGTTCCAACAGTTTTTAGAATGTTTGTCTGTTTGTCTGTTTATCTGTTTGTCTGTTTATCTGTTTATCTGTTTGTCTGTTTGTCTGTTTATGTGACCGCGCATCACGTGAAAACGGCTGAACCGATTAAGATGAAATTTGGCATAGAGATAGTTTGTGTCCTGGGGAAGGACTTAGGGTAGTTTTTATCCTGGAAATCAACCCCTAAGGGGATGAAATGGGGGGTGGAAATTTGTATGGAGCTACTTAAACCGCTGCACCGATTTAGATGAAATTTGGTATATGATTAGTTTGAGCCCCGGAAAAGGTTAAAGAATAGGTTTTAGCCCGAAAATCTTCCCTTTAGGGGGTAAAATGGGGGGGTGAAAAATTGGATGTAACCCATTTTGATGAAATTTGGTTAAGAGGTAGTTTAAGTTCTGGGGAAGGACATTGGATAGTTTTAATTCCGGAAATCTTTCCCTGAGGGGGTGAAATGGGGGGTGAAATTTTGGATGGACTCCGTTTAGATCAAATTTGGTATAAATATAGTTTGAGTCCCGTAGGATGACAATGGATAGTTTGAATCCCGAAAATCATCCCCCAAGGGGATGAAATAGGGATGAAAATGTGGATAAATCCCATTTAGTTCAAATTTGGTATAGAGATAGAAGGAGTCCCAGGGAAGGACAATGCATAGTTTTTATCCTAAATCATCTCCTGAGGGGGTGAAATGAGGGGTGAAAATTTGGATAGAACCGATTTAGATGAAATTTGGTATGGAGATAGTTAAGAGTCCTGGGGAAGGACTTAACATAATTTAAGTCCAGAAATCATCTCCTAAGGGGGTGAAATGGGGTATGAAAATTTGGATGGAACCCATTTACGGTATAGCGAGTTGGAGTCTTGGGAAAGGACATAGGATAGTTTACTCCTGAAAATCATCCCATAAGGGGGTGTAATTGGGGGTGAAAATTAGTTTGTGACCCATTTTGATGAAATTTGGTTGAAAGATAGTGTGAGTCCCGGAATATGACAACGGATAGTGTTACAGATTCTTCGATAGCTCAGCGAAAGGGGGGTTGGAAAGCATGAATTCCCCAGAGAAAGTAACCAAGGCGATCAGCAAGAGAAAAGAGCAACCCACTCACCTTGTGCACCTCAATAGCAGCAGCTCGTGATGTGGTGAAAGCCCAGCTCCTTTCTCCTTCTGCTATGCCTAGGTCTTATAAGCCTCGATCTTGGTTCAGCACAGGTTAGAGTAAAAGCACAATAGAGAAAGCGGTAAAAGTAAATAGCCACGAAAGCACCGTGGTATATATGTCACAGCGGCTGGAAGGGATGCGCGCGCGACGACAGCCAGTTGCGTACTACTCAAACGTTCTGGAAGGAGCCAGTCCGAAAGGGCGAGATTCGCTTGGCATTGAAGGAGCCTTCGGTGATGGACTACTCCTAGCTCTTGACAATAGCCTAGTTACTTAATCCTAAACATACTCCCCCCCGCTGCGAAATCATAATTTCCAGAAATGAAAGGGAATAAACAGAAACGCCTGATGGCACAGTGACAGACGGCCGAATAGCATTCTTGTTATTGAGGTTCAGTATAAATAGTATGTCTAACTAACGATTAAGTTAAGATTAGTAAAGAATAAAACAATGCGACAGAATTATAACAGATGTAAAACGAACCCTAGTGGCAAAAAGCACACTAAGTAAAGAAAAAGTATAAAGAAAGTGTGTATTTGATGTCTTAGTTATTACTAATAGGAAGTACGCAGAGCTTGACGACGGGCCGTTTAAAGTCTCTATTACGCGAATCAGCATCTGCGGTACGAACAGTTGCCACTCGTACGATCCCGTCCTGACCAGGATGCACGTTGACGACGCGTGCCACCGACCACAGCAACGGTCGAAGGTTGTCGTCCTTAATGAGGACTAAGTCACCAACTCTCACAGCACGAGAATTGTCTGTCCATTTGTTTCTCTGATTTAAAGTATTTAAATAGTCACGATGCCAACGCTTCCAAAAATCAGCATGTAATCGCTGTAACAATTGCCAGCGTTTCAGCAAAGAAATCTTTGTGATCTCATTATTATCGTCCGGGACAGACGTTAAAGGAGAAAGCGTTAAAAAATGGCCTGGCGTAAGGACAGAAAAATCATTTGGGTCATTACTGATAGCACACAAAGGACGTGAGTTCAGTACTGCCTCTATCTGCACGAGAACGGTATGAAACTCTTCTAAAGTCAACAGATGACCTCCCACTACCTTGGCAAGGTGTCCCTTAACTGAGCGTACCCCGGCCTCCCAAACTCCACCGAAGTGGGGGGAAGAGGGCGGAATAGTCTTAAATTCAATGCTCTGTGATGCGGCGGCATCCTTCATAAGCCCCGCTAACTGATTTCTGGCACCGACAAAGTTGGTACCACAATCGCTCATTATCAGGGAGCACCGGCCCCGGCGAGCGACGAAGCGACGTAAGGCAGCGATAAAAGATTCAGCCGAAAGATCATTGGCAATCTCCAAATGCAGGGCCTTGCTCGACAGACAGACAAAGAGACAGAGATATACTTTGTCAGAGCGCGCTCCTCGGCGACGGCGACCAAGGATGACATGAAAAGGACCAGCGTAGTCACAGCCCACACGTTGAAAGGCTTTGACAGCAGTAACCCTGACGCGAGGAAGGTCCCCCATCATGGGTTGTGACGTCGTTGGTTTAGCCCGAAAGCACGGGATACATCGAGAAAGACGTTTCGCAATAGCACGTCGAGCAGAAAGTACCCAAAAGTTCTGAGACAAAAGGAAATGCACCATTTGTGCACCACCATGCAACGACTTTGCATGTACATCATCGATAATTAAAGACGAAAGTCGATGATTTGAAGGCAAAATAGCGGGATGCTTTGCATCGTATTCTAAATCTGAGTGTCGAAGTCTCCCTCCGACACGCAACACGTTGTCCTGTGAGAGAAAAGGACTCAATTTCTTCATAGGCTTTGGCAAAGGCTTGTTATCTTTGAGATTATTGATCTCATTAGCGAAACAATCTTGCTGACATGACTTAACGAGAGTTTCAAGAGCTTGATTCAGCTCTTGTTCACATATTGGACCAGAATATGTTCTCTGCTTCCGCAAAAGACTCAGGAACCTAAGCACAGTCGCAGTTACTCGCAGGATTTTCTTCAAGGAAGAGAACCGGAGTAAAAGCTGCTGTATCGAGTCAGTCTCGTTGGTGACAACGAAGGCTGACTTCTTCTCTTCTTGACGTAATTCCGTTGTTACGTCGATTGGTGGGGGAAGAGTTTTTAAACGAGGCCAATGATCAGACGAGAGGGACAGAAAACTCGGACCATTCCACCAAAGTGAATGTTCCAGCATTGCATTTGGAAGCATGCCTCTCGAGGCTGCATCGGCCGGGTTATCGTGGGTGCTTACGTAGTTCCAGTGTGCTGAGGGCAATTTTCGTTGAATCTTTGCGACTCGATTGCCAACGAAAATTTTCCATTTGGATGGGTGAGATGCGATCCAAGAAAGAGTAATCGTCGAATCAGACCAAGCAAAGATATTCTTGATTTCGATAAAAGTTTTTGCCAAAAAGTGACAAGACAGAGTAGCCCTAAAGGCTCAAACACACGAGCCGGCTCTGACAGTATCTGCCGCTTCGTACATTGATTTTGCGACGCATTAACAATTAATTGCTTTTGTAGCTCAAGAGCCTCACTAACAGAAGACGCACCTGTGGGTATCTCGTCTACGTACGTGTCTGTAGACAATACAGAGGAAGGCACCTCTGACATGTGACCACGCATTTCCAATTTATTGAAGGGGCGCACAGCGATAGAACGACTGTTACGGACAGACGGCTCAACAGATTTGAACGGCAGCTCAACAACGAATTTGCCAGAGCCATCACGCTTGTCAGTAGAAAGAAAATTCTCTTCACAAGCCACATCTTGCGGCGGCAGCATTTCTTCGGGGGTACGCACATCCTCTATCTCCCACAACAGTTTCAAATCATTTTCCAAGTTAGCATGTGACGCGTGAAGCGTTTGGACTGATGAAAGGTTTGAGTATAACGAGGGTATACTCTCAAGGCAGCGAGAGCGCCCTAAAAAGACCCAGCCAAAAATAGTATTTAACCCTACAGGGGAGTCATTCCCACCCGGAATCATACCCTGTAGAAAGATCTCATTCCAAAGTTCGGAACCAAGAAGGAGGTCGATTGGTCCCGGAACATGAAAGGATGGGTCCGCGAGTTTAATGAAACCTAAATTCTTTAAAAAGCTGGTTTCGACCGTGACTGACGGCATGTCATGACAAATGCGGGGTATCACAATTGCCTCGAAAGATATTTCTTTGTCCTGATGGTTCTCGGGACGGACAGTGCATTGGACGGTACCCAATACAGGCGTGGAAGCGTTACCTATGCCAAAAACGGAAGGTGCGTTACTTGAGACAGGTAAGCCTAGGCGATTTGCTAGACCTTGGGAGATATAATTGGCTTGACTGCCAGAGTCAATTAACACGCGCACGGCGTGAAAGGAGCGCCATCTATCCAAGATATCTACTTGAGCGGTTGACAGTAAGACCGTTTTATTGGACGACGTATTTGTAGAAAGCCCCTGAACACCTAAAGCATTAGAGGTGGCGTTGGGGTTGGATGGCCCTGATTTGCGATCCACATAAGTGTCCTGAAAGTGTAACAACGAATGATGACGGCGACCACAAGTTCGACACGAACCTTGTGAAGGACAGTTTGACACTACATGACCTATGCGCAAACAATTGAAACAAAGCTGTTTCTCACCAACGACTTGCGATCGATGCGCAACAGTTAAGTTTTGAAAGTCCGGACAATGTGCGAGAAAGTGCTTTTTCGAGCAGAATTGACAAGGCGGAGGTGGAGGCAGTGCAGGAGAAGTCGACTGGTTACCCACCAAAGTCGTTTGCCTAAAACGTCGTGGCGGTGTCGTGACGTGATCGGATCGCATGGTGTTAACGACAGGTGGCCGCGTGTATCCGCCGTGAGCTGAACTGGTACTAGCTCCGGCATGCTCCACCGCCTTACAGTAGTTCTCCACGAAGGTCTCCAAAGATTTATAGGTCGGAATGTCCTCCGACGTGACGGTCATCTCAAATTCTTTACGAATGGATGGTTCCAATTTCGATAAAAGCGTATAGAACATTATAAAGTCCCATTTATCGATGGGCAAATTCAATGACTTTAAAATAGCTAAGTTTTCTTGGAATGTGTCCAAAAGAAACCGAAACGCTTGCGCCGTGTTATTCTGTAACTTAACAGTTACAATAGACTGCCACGCTAGAAAGGCTAGCTGGCGTTTATTCTGATAGCGCTTCACCAAAGTTTCATACGCCATATCGTAATTGTCACACGAGATAGGAAATGCTTTTATTAGGTTTAACGGTTCACCTCTCAATGACGAGACTAAATATTGAAACTTTTCAATTTTAGAGATCTCGTGTTTGTCATGTACCAAGGTTCGGTACAGATCATAGAAAGTAATCCACGTTTTATAGCCACCCTCGAACGTAGGTATATGGATGGGCGGCATGCGAATATGACCCGTATTGCTGCTCGAGCTACCTGCGGGTACGGGCAAAGCGACGCTAGGCACTTGAGGTGCTTCCTCAGGAAACAATTGCGATTTAATGGACAAAATGTCTATCACGGTCTCGTCAAACCCCTGTCGTATCTCCTCATTATCCGCGATCTCCTGAGGATCCTTTAAAGAAGCTACTATTTTCGCATGATTCTCGTCAAATAACACTTCTAAACCTTCCAATCTCGTTAAATGCACCTTAAAGCGCGGTTCCATTTCCGGGTCCGTTATACATCTTTTTGCACAAATATAAGCGTCATTCAAACGCTTAAGAGCCATAGAACGGCGGCATTTTTCCATTTTGTGCATAGTCTAATTTATGAAAGCAAACGCAAGCGATAGGTACAACGTGATCGAACAATTACCTATCTTACTACGAGTAAGTATAAATAATTCGACAAAAGGCGAGAAAGAATTTTAAACCTTGCGTCTACGGCGTAAGGTCGAAAGTCAATAAAATTAATTCGTATGGTTACGTACTGCATTAACTAACTAGACTTAGTAATGAAAGAAGTTCCCCTACATACACATTTTCACTGATATCGCTTATGCTTCAATGTACGTAATGCATAAACATAAAGTTAACTTAATCATAATAATCATATTGAACTCGTTAGGTACGTCAACTTCAAGATGCAACGCGTTGAATGCGCGCTAAGGAATTTGAAACACGGAATAACTACCCTGTTTCGCACAGAATATATAAATTTAGTGAAATTTACTATTACAACAACACATTTTACACTCAAATAAACAGTTAAACGTGTAATTAGAACATACAACTATAATGTTATAATTTACGACAGCGAAATAAGCCACTTTACTCGTAAACAACTCGCTGCTCGGACAAAAGGTCGTAAGTTCATACGAAAATTACGGCGGTTACATCTTTTTTAGTAATCGAACAAATTCGTTTGAAATACATCAAATATTTTAATTTAGTATGTAATAGTATGTTAATAAAGAATGCTATTCGTATGGTTTGCACTGTAATCCATAGGTATACAACATTTAGTTCGAATTAATATATCCGGTATAGAAGGAACACAAATATGTTACAGATTCTTCGATAGCTCAGCGAAAGGGGGGTTGGAAAGCATGAATTCCCCAGAGAAAGTAACCAAGGCGATCAGCAAGAGAAAAGAGCAACCCACTCACCTTGTGCACCTCAATAGCAGCAGCTCGTGATGTGGTGAAAGCCCAGCTCCTTTCTCCTTCTGCTATGCCTAGGTCTTATAAGCCTCGATCTTGGTTCAGCACAGGTTAGAGTAAAAGCACAATAGAGAAAGCGGTAAAAGTAAATAGCCACGAAAGCACCGTGGTATATATGTCACAGCGGCTGGAAGGGATGCGCGCGCGACGACAGCCAGTTGCGTACTACTCAAACGTTCTGGAAGGAGCCAGTCCGAAAGGGCGAGATTCGCTTGGCATTGAAGGAGCCTTCGGTGATGGACTACTCCTAGCTCTTGACAATAGCCTAGTTACTTAATCCTAAACAGATAGTTTTAATCCCAAAAATCATCCTCTCAGGGATAAAATAGGGGGTGAAAATTTGGATAAAACCCATTTAGATGAAATTTGGTAAATAGATAGAAGGAGTCCTAGGGAAGGACAATGCATAGTATTTATCCCGAAAAATCATTTCCTGAGGTGTTGAAATGAGGGTTGAAGATTTGGATAGAACCCATTTATATGAAATTTGGTATAGAGAGAGGTAGAGTCCTAGGAAATAACATAGATTTTTTTTTATTCCGGAACACATAAAAGGAGGAAATCATCCCCTAAGGGGGTGAGAAATGGTGGATGAACATTTGGATTGAACCCATTTACGGTATAGCAATAGATAAGGAAGGACATAGGATAGTTTTATCCCGATAATCATCCCCTAAGGGGGTGTAATTGGAGGTGGAAATTTGTTTGTGACACATTTTGATAAAATTTGGTCGAACGATAGTTTGAGTCCTGGAAAAGGACATATAATAGTTTCTATTCCAGAAATCATCCCCTAAGGGGGTCAATTGGGGGTGAAAACTTGGATGGAACCCATTTACGGTATAGCGGTAGTTGGGAGTCCTGGGGAATAGGAACATTAACATTACATAAGTAAATTGACGTTCCAAGGGTAAAGGTATGGCGGCGGCCTTAGTTTTGAAGATGTTTTCTAAAACGGGGTAAAAAAGACGTTTGATTATGGCTATTTTGAAAACTATTAGATGTAACATATAAAATGTTTAAATTACAAGTCAGTTAATTTAATCCTACGGTTTAGTAGAAAAGGTCCTTATGGCCGTGTGATATGAAAATATGCAAAATAATACTGAAAAAAGCCTACATGCATCGATACCCTTTCCTTCATACAATCCATAGGTACTAATATTACAAATGCGAATGTAACTCTGTCTGTCTGTTACCTTTTCATGCTTAAACCGCTGAACCGATTGAGATGAAATTTGGTATAGAGATACTTTGAATTCCGGGGCCTTCCCAAAGAGTCCTTACTAAAGATAGTTTTTATCTGGAAGTTCATCACCAAAGGGGGTAAAAGGGGGGAGAAAGTTACGATATAAACGAGTTCCACGCGGACGAAGTCGCGGGCAAAAGCTAGTTTCTAATATTTATTAATATTTTTATTTTTTTATTCGAATATTTGTTCCAGAGTTATGGATGTCATATATGTATATAAGTATCTATATGTATGTATCTATTATATATATCAACGCCTAGTACCCACAACACAAGCCTTATTGAGCTTACCGTGGGCCTAGGTTGATTTGTGTAAGATTGTCCCGTAATATTTATTTATTTATTTATTTACTATAGGTGTTCAAAAATATCGGCACATGCACCCTAATGCCTTGTAAATAGAGGTGTGTTCCGATGTTTGTGACGTGCTTGTTTGCTCCGATGTATGTGATGGCGACTGTATATAATCTGTAAAAAAATCATTTCTCTAGCTATCACGGTTTGAGTACGGAACCCTAAAAATGATTCAGATATTATTAGTAAGGTAAATAAAACTATAATTAAAACGGTTTTAACGTAACTTATCTTTACACAAATATCTTTGGCCGGACGAAATGAATTTTTAATGTTCAAAGTTGTTTGTTGTTTTTCGAGTCATTGTTTATTTTAAGTAATTTTAAGATGCTGTTTTCTTAATAATTACGTAACAAAATGTTAAAGAAGCCACAAAACAGTGCTAGTCATTTATTAATTTGTAAGTACTATAATACTAAAAAACTGGTACGAGTCGGACGCGCGCACGAATGGTTCCGTACCATTTATCTATAAAGAGTCAATAAAATCACGTTTGTTTTATGGGAGCCCCCTTAAATATTTATTTCATTCTTGTATTTTAGTATTTGTTATTATAGCGGCAACAGAAATACATCATCTGTGAAAATTTGAACTGTCTAACTATCATGGTTCATGAGATACAGCCTGGTGACAGACGGACAGACAGACGGACGGACAGCGGAGTCTTAGTAAAAAGGGTCCCGTTTGGGTACCGGAACCCCAATAAAAAAAGGAAAAATCTGTGAGGTTGTATGTAACAGTTATCTCCGTAACTAGGTACTTATCCGACCTAAACAGTTCTTTCACCAGTATATAAAACGGACATTCAAGATGGATATAGACTAAATATATGTAATTATGTGGTTCCGCCCGAATTCTCTCTAAAACGCGGGTCTTATTTGAAAAAAAACCGGACTCGCCCACCGAGGGTACCGTACAAAATTGCAAATGAATACTTTCAGGTTTTCCCTGTAGGTACTTGTACTTTAAGATGATATTACTTAACAAATTTCATAGTTCTAGATCAACGGAAAGTACCCTTTAAAATTTGATTCCCCATGAGAGTGTTGAAATATACGTTTTTGTACTCGACGATTAAAATATGTGTATTAATATTTCATAGAGAATACTGCAACGTCACTCTTTTCATATTTGTAGTCCATGTTACTGTCGAAACAATCGAAATAACTACTTTTCGATACGCTCCAGACAACTAAAATAAATTCGACCAATCACGTGGCTGCTTTACTGAACTGTAATGAATTGGACCAATAGAATCGCTTTGATGTCGTACGCTCGTTGATGTCTTGATATCTACAAGCGTACGAGCGATGAGCTGCACTTCGTTTCAACAGTATCGAGTTTGTTTAATTAGTTCAGTTGACTCGTAGAAAATTAAATAGTGTTATAATCAAGCTTTATAATCTCGTACCTTACTTAGGCCACTCAGCAAGCTTCGTGGCCTAAACACGGTACTCGACTAAAGAGCTCTCTATTATAACACGATTGTGAAAAATACTATTTTCTACTCGTCGACTTTAATCTTTGAATTAAGATTTCGTACACGAAACTAAGATCACTTTTAATCCTGGAGCTCCACGAGCTCGTCACGAACTCGTATGGTTTTATAAGATAACCGCCAGCAGTCATCTTATGAATCCAGGAGCTGTATAAGATAACTGTGAAGACATCAACGCGCAAAATTACTAAGCTGCTGCGCTTCATTTCAGCAGGGCAATTTTCAATAGATACCAAGTTTGTTTAATAAATTATTATTTCCGTTGACTCGTAGAAAAAGTATTGTATATAATAGCAAGCTTCGTGGCCTAAACGTGGTACTCGACTTAAAAAACATCCATTATATAACGATTGCATAAACTACTATTTTTGAGCCATAAACAGCCGTATCTTTTTTTAAACGTTTACTTAGCGTTAAGGTGGTTCGATTGCCATACAAAACGTTATTTGACATTCGTAGGCTAACGGCGTTATATTTTAAGAAACTTATGTAACAAAATTTCATAAATTGGCTTCCCATTTGCGCCAAATTCCCCCTTTCCTAGAATAAACTTGTATAAACTAGATTAATTTGAGAAATTGGTTTGTCACGTGATATTTTGGGAAAACTATTTTTTTCAAATTAATCTAGTTTATACAAGTTTATTCTAGGAAAGGGGGAATTTGGCGCAAATGGGAAGCCAATTGATGAAAGTTTGTTACATAAGTTTCTTAAAATATCACGCCGTTAGCCTGCGAATGTCAAATAACGCTTTGTATGGCAATCGAACCACCTTAACTAGTTTGACTTTTCACAGCTTCAAGGGACTGTGGACCACCTGAGTATATAAATCAATACATAGTATATAACAAAGTCGCTTCCCGCTGTCTGTATGTCTGTCTGTCCCTATGTATGCTTATATCTTTAAAATTGCCTAACGGATTTTGATGCGGTTTATTTTAATAGATAGAGTGATTCAAGAGGAAGGTTTATATGTATAATACATTCATGTATTTTACATATAAACCCGTGCGAAGCCGGGGCGGGTCGCAAGTAAATAATAATACTTAAATAAATATTTGGGGATAATCTTACACAGCTTGTACTACGGATACGACGGATAGACAACGATATACATACTTATACACCGTGTATTTTTTGGTTTCCGTTAATTTCGACACGATGTTCGGTTCATTTACAGAAGCTACCTGGTATGTTGCTTTTTGTTAAATTCGAAAAATTTTTTTTTTTTCATTTTTCATACAAACTAAATCAATATTACAGTGTGGGAGGGCTCTAACACTTAATCTCAATTAACACAAAGTTAATTTTCACCTACGACAGCACTTGTCAACACATGGCTCAGTGGTAAATAGTTTGCTTATGGAGTGAGGGGTCCCAGGTTCAAAACACAATAATTCCCTTTTTCGTTTTTTTTTTTTTTTGATTTCTGTTATCGAAGACTGATCCATTAATAAATAAATAATGGAATAAACTTACCTCAAAAACCTCATTGTAGCAAATAGCTATGATGTACTACGACTGACGAAAATTAAAACGTAAATAAATTAAAGGACCCTGCACACTGATTCGGTCATTAAATTGATTTATTGAATATCTGAAAAATAGTAAGAGTTAAGACACTAGTTTCTTAGAGAAATTGTTCCATTTAACCTGAGGATTCTTCCCTTAAAGTTAATGGAAATAAAAAAAAACACGGTGTATAGATAAATAAATGCATAAATACATAGAGAACATCCATGACTCGGGAACAAATATTCATGGTCATCACACAAATAAATGCCGTTACCGGGATTCGAAACCGGGACTTCCGGCTTTGTGGGCAGGGTCACTATCACTACCAACTGGGCTACAAAGCAAGGTAACAGAGGTCGTTAAATATGGTTCAACTGGATACCTCCACGCGTTAATATAAAGGGTCTTGACAGACAGACATATAGATAGATGGACAATCAAGTGATCCTATAAGGGTTCAGTTTTTTCCTTTTGAGGTATGGAACATGGCGGCCGATTTGTATAGAGTGAGCCTGTCGCAAGTACATTAACCCACACAACGCCCAAGTAATTGACAAGACAAAGCACGCACACATCTAAAACACACACTCTTGTATACCTACACGCTTATTTGACAATAAAAGCGCATCATATCAGGCATTTTGGGAAAAAACGTAATATTCTCTGCGATCAGCACGCGTGCACAGTATGGCAGTGTATGCCCATTGAGCATACAGCTGCGACACGGCCGCCGGCGGCTTGTCCTCTCTCTAGTATTCTATGCTCTGAGTATGGAACCCTGAAAACCCTCATTGGTACAGTTGTATAAAACAGTTACAAAGACGCGGCAGCAAAAACGATATACCCACGCTTAAAAAACATATCGATTATTCAATCGGGGACCCTGTACATAACGAGGAGCCATTTTAGGACTTACGGAACCCTAATACTGACCAAATTCAAGATTACAACAGCGCGGCCACTTTAAAAAATGCAATACTGCATCAGAACCTTATTAAAACGCTAAAGTATTTTTATATTGAATTAGATGGACTACGGACTACTAGGGACCAATCTCAGACACAATAGGGGTGTAGACTCAAAATTTATTATAACTTCAAAAGGAAGAAGGCAAAAAAATATACCTAATGACGAAAATCCCATTCGAATATCTCCAAAAACTACGAAGCTACATCCATTTAATGTTGCTTGTTAGAGAGAGAAAACGCTCCGGGATCGTGACGTCACGATCGTCTAGCGTCATAGTCATAGTAAATGACAATCGTTTCATATGAAAGTGCGTTTTGCGGAAAAGGGACAGAACATACCTCCTCTTAAAACTTTGGACGTTTATAACTTTGTGATTATTTAACCTCTTGCGTTGCTTTTTTCTCCACTTGACTACATTTTTAATCCTTTTTCGAGAAAATGCAACATTATTGATTATTTTATTTAGTGTCTACACCCCTATTCGACTTCTAATCCAAACGTATTAGAATCTTAGAATTATGCCATATTCTAATTTGATTAAATCAGGTAAAAATCCATAAGTACTAATATGGATGGAAAAAACAGTTGTATTTTTTATTTCTTTTTATTGTATTTTACAATCTTACACAAATCGACCTAGTCCCAAACTAAGCAAAGCTTGTACTTTGGGTACTAGACGACGATAAACATACTTATATAGATAAATAAATACTTAAATACATAGAAAACATCCATGACTCAGGAACAAATATTCATGCTCATCACACAAATAAATGCCCTTACCGGGATTCGAACCCAGGACCTCTTGCTTCGTAGGCAGGGTCACTACCAACTAGGCTACAGGAGGCTCTCATACAACAAACGTGATTTTTTTGCCGTTTTTATAGTTAATGGTACGGAACCCTTCGTGCGCGAGTCTTACTCGCACTTGGCCGGTTTTTGTATTTATTTACGATGAAGTAGAATTAGGATAAAAAAGTTGTAAACAATGTCTTCCAGCGTTTAAACAAATATATTCGAGTGTTAATATCAGTGAACGCTCTGTAACTAAACGCTACGTCCTCACAGCATGAGACTTACTAGTTAGTAGTTACCTTATAAGACTAGGTTGCGGCCGTGGCTTTGCTCTGATTAAATTTAAATATAATTTTCTTCAGAGGAATAACGGATCTTTAAGATAGATAAATTAGTGACAATTAGGTTAAAGCTACTTAATTTAGCGGATTGGTATCAGTGTCAACTGTCATTCAAGTCAGTACAGATTCTTTTACTGGGCGCCTTAAATGGTAAATTTAACAATACATATATAGATTCACACCTTTATTCCCAAAAGGGATAGGCAGAGCACATGAAACTTATGTTCCAGTGCCACGTTTAGCATAAATGTGATATCGCAGTGATAGGTTGCTAGACCATCGGCCACAACACACTTCAACAATGTTCCCTTAGTACGGCTCTTACGACACCCACGGGAAGAAAGGGGGTATCGCTATTCTAACCCGCCACCGCACGGGTTTACTACCTATATAATTGACATTTGATATTGATATTTATTAGATTAGATTAGATTCATTTATTTCTTTTAGAAAATAACATATTATTTTACATCAAAAATAAGATGGATTCACTAAGAGATCGTTAATATGTACCTATAATAATTTGACATTATAAAAACAAAAGAAAATGTCACAAGTAAAAGTCAAAAAGAAAAATAATAATGTCAATGAAGTTGTATACATAATTAGGATATCCTAAGCAATGTCAAATGTCAAAATAAATAACTGAGTTATTTTATCAATAGGTACAATATCAAAATACAAATACAACGGTATAACATGTCAAAATAGTATAAAAAATTGGTATTATGTACCTATTCACATTAACAAGTCATTAACAGTCAAATTATCATAAATTTTTAAACTAATATTAATAATAATAATAATATTTGCGGACAATCTTACACAAATCAACCTAGTCCCAAACTAAGCAAAGCTTGTACTATGGGTACTAGACGACGATATGGATACTTATATAGAGAAACAAATACTTAAATACATAGAAAACATCCATGACTCAGGAACAAATATTCGAGCTCATCACACAAATAAATGCCCTTACCGGGATTCGAACCCAGGACCTCTTGCTTCGTAGGCAGGGTCACTACCAACTAGGCTAAAGCGGTCGTCAAACTACAGGTTTTTTTTATATTTGGTGCTCCTTAACCGGATTCGAATCGGCCACCAATACAATACAATACAATACAATCATACAACATATATGACATATACCACAGACATATATGGAACTGAGATATCGGAACAATCTGTCTCGGTCGCAAAAAATTTCAATCAGAGGGCCTACCGCGAACGGCATTCTATAAGTTTTCCCTCTTTGTCGCACTTACGTAAGAACTCGTAAGTATGACAGGGAGAGGAAACTTCGAATGCCTTTCGCGGTAGGCCCTCAGTTCCCTCTTACAACGCACTAGGGAGGCACGTAGCGTTTTTAATTTCATGCAGACGTCACTGGTTAATACATAATTAGCAACTTTGAAAAGTTGAAAAGCCCCCGATGTTTTCACTTCAATGTTCAATATCTCAAAAACGGCTATACCGTTTTTGTTGAAACGTAGCGAAGAACCATTTCGATCACGTCAGCTTTCAGATTAAAAAAAACCGCATTTAAATCGGTCCATTCGTTTAGGAGCTACGATGCCACAGACATATAGATACACAGACACACATACACACAGCCACACATACACACAGCCACACATACCAGTCAATTATGAAGTCAAATTTTATTGTTTATTACTTGCTTTCAAAATCCTGATTGGCACGGGATGCGCGGAATGGCTTTAATAAAATTCCATTATGCAGCTACAATTCTACGATTTGGCTGATTTGTTCTTATAGAACAGGCTCAGGCTGATAAAAGTCTGGATATAGGTAAGAATATTTTTTTGCATATTGAAAAACTTCTAGTTATTTTATTTTATTGAAACGTGCATTGCGGCCAGCCATTATACGAGTATTACATTCTGGGCTGTTATTCGCTACGCGTTAACGCGGCTCACCCCGCCGGTCACCCGTTACGAAACTAGACCTCTACCTACGCTTAATTACTACGCACCGCGGTGTCAAGGTATAATTGTGGGTGAGCGTTGAGGTGAGCTTAAAACAAGTTACAGAATAGGGGGGCTGCAATCCAGCCTTCCGTGACTCAAACTGTGAACATTGTGAATAGCACAAAGATCTTGAACATTTATTTATTTCTTTATCGTATGACGGTTACACACTGGTACATTTATATGTATTCGTATAGATGTCGCTGATAGAGTTCCAGTGTGCGCTGCGAGGTTCAGAAGGAACAGTGCAGCTGCCGAGTTTGTTGAACAACAAGTGTAAACATAGTAAATTGAAATAAATGCATTGACTCTTTCAAAATGGCTGCAGAATTAGCGGGCAAAGCGTTAAAAGAGTTTACGACACGATTGTGCATTGTCTCTGGACTATTAAAAGAAAAGCTAGGGCTAAGTAATTGTCTATGGTTTACTGTGCTGCAGACAATCAGTGTTAAAATACCGTTTTCAATGGCTTTGAAACGGTTTCTACATTTGGTTTTAAATGCGGTCAACATTATTGACCTTGTTTATTGAACGAGCGAGAGAGGCGACCAAAGTTTTCGTATTAGCTTTGAAAAAAAAAACAATGTCCGGCGTCTGTCCGGCTGATCTCCTCTCTAGGTCGCTATTCCTTACCGATCCTCGTGAAATTCTCTGAGCAGTTTAAATAATTATATAGTTTTTTATTTCAATTCAGTTTTTCGATATAAAAAATATATTTTTTTAAAGAAAAGTCAGGCGTAATGGGTGAGTTCTACCAGAGTTGAGAGAGAGAAACCACAAAATACTGTTCACTAGTACCGTAAAGGCCCACACTCACGTAGGTTTGTGGAATGCAATTTTTCGCTGTTAGTTTTTTCAAAATTGTTCATTCTTTCCTTTTTGTATATTTTTATTATTTAGTGTGTATTTTAGTTACATAATAGTTCATTTTTATACTTTTTTGTAATGTTATTATTTTTGCATGTGTATCTGTCGTTGTTGCCCACCGTGCTCTCACCGAATGGACCCTGCGGAAGACCACTGTAAAGCTAGCAACATGCTGAGCAGGGTCCATTTCGTGACAAAATGTGTCTTATGTTATTTCTTTTGTATGTGTAAATTGTGTGCCACGAATAAAATAAAATGAAAACTAGAGTTGCTTGATTTTTTCCTTGCATACCGCTCCTGGTACGGAGCGTAGCATCATCATATCAGCCGAAAGACGTCCACTGCTGGACATTGGCCTCCCCCAAAGAGTGCCACAATGGCCCGTCCTGCGCCACCCGCATCCAGCGGACTCCCGCAACCTTTACCAGCGTAGCATACTGGGAGTCAAACGGATTGAACGGGTCCGGAACACACACATACAAAAACTTGCATTGCTGACGTTGGAGCCAATACCACCAAGCTGAAATGTTAATTAATGGGCTGGCCAAGTCTGCCGCATGCATCCCCAGAGATGGGCTCAAATAGCCATGGAATGGGTGCCACACGATGG
The DNA here is from genome assembly GCA_963854355.1 of Epinotia brunnichana. NCBI lineage: Eukaryota > Metazoa > Arthropoda > Insecta > Lepidoptera > Tortricidae > Epinotia > Epinotia brunnichana. The sequence continues at coordinate 26,804,115 of OY977950.1, read as the reverse complement.
GTAGGAGGCGACGGCGTGTCAGGCCGAGATGGCGATGGCGGGACGACCTGGGGACCAATTTTTGACTTTCGAGCGCTCGAATCTTTCACTCGAAAACTGACAAAAATTACGAAATACTCTTTTGAAATAGCGATAGAAAATTGAAAAGCGAGTGGTATTGACCACTCGTATTCAATCCTATCGGTAGAAAGTTAGTGCCTTAAATTTTGACACTAAAATCGTATTTACTTTTATTTAATTTTCGAGCGGTCGAAAGTCAAAAATCGGCCCCCAGGACGTATTTCGCAACGATTGGCCAGATATTTCACAGAACCAGGACGAGTGGGTATCGAAAGGGGAGGCCTTTGCCCAGCAATGGCACACTTTATACATTATAAGCTTTCCTGCTCACGAGACAATGATGTTCCGGACCTTTGGGAGGCGTGCGTGGGGCTAGGTACCTACAACTGAGCCAACACGCAGAGTCCCTTTTGACAATTTAATGAAGTGCAAGGAGTACACCGAGCGGATGCTGTCTCTGCCCGTGTAATGGGACGCACACATATAATGACTTGCTGGTTGATGGAATCTAAATAAAACGGGTTATTGGGTGAAAATGATGGACTAGTGGCTGGGCTTTTGAGTGAAACATCGGACGCCTGCCTAATAAAACTGTCTCACTTTTTATCTCCGGCAGACGGTGACTCGCCAACTGCTAGATGGGCCCCTATTGATAGCGACATAAAAAAATGGCCTCAGAGCAACACCGGTCAAGGTCGAAACGCACAGACAGCGGTGGCGGCGCGGTGCGGTGCGGAGGCGGTACCGCACCGTGCCACCACCGCTGTATGTGCGTTTGGACCTTCAGAGAACTGGGGGGTAGAGAGGTGGCACTGGACTTTAAACCTTATACGCTTATTATTATTAATAATACCGCTCCACGAGGATCTGATGATGGGATCCTAGAGTAATCGAGGGAACTCTTCAAAAAAAGCGGAGTACTGCATTAAAGTCGGTTAAAACTTTGTTTTTTAACATAAATTATTCAGCTAAAGGTACCGCCCATCGTTAATGCAACATTTTACGTCTTCCTGTGAAGTGAGATTTTCCGCGCGGTGGGTGGTAATTACCACTTTATGGCCAAGGGTGACGTAAAAATCTTAATCTTTATCTTTACGTGAGTCAAAGTCAATTTGAGGAGTACCTCACATAAATTAGTTAAGTACCTATATGCTACCTTTGTTCGGAAACAATCGTACGCAGTGAGTTTCCGGCGGTTAATTAAAAACTACTTGACGAGTTCAGGGAGAACAGCAGTTAGTGACTTCACGTTTTTTTTTTTTATGTTTCAATATGTGGCCTACCATGCAGTTGGTACGCAGACACCGTGTTGTATAAGGACGCTCGCAACTTCAGAGGAGTCATACAAGGTAGGTGGTTGTGATTCGTTGTTACTAATAATTTGAGGATAGGCGGAGCCTGCGAATGGGAAACGATAACGCAGGTTAAGCAAAGATGGCAGCGGTCAGTCTTTAGATGGGTGAACCCCTGTTTGAGTGGTTACTATAAATGAGTGATTCCGTGCTTTGGAAGGCACGCTAAGCAGTTGATTCCGGCTGCTGTCTATCACAGTAGTCGAGCCGAGTTAGAGGCCTTCGGGCGGCTTAAGAACCTCTAACAGTCCAGTTGCCCAATCACTTGACAAAGGGAGACAACTGTCACTTGCGTCCGCAGGAGCTACCTATATACCACAACCCTGCACGTGTCCCTTGGGTGATACTAAAGAGTGACAAACTCAAAGGCCAAATTATGTATGCCATACGATTACAAAAAAATTGAGGATTAGTTGTGTCAAATGCAGGCCCATTTCTCTCAACACAGTGCATCCCCAGGTGTTCTGGTGACCTTGCTCTCCTTCAGGAACCCAGCACCATACACCTACAGAGTAGTACAGTCGCCATCACATACATCGGAACAAACAAGCACGTCACAAACATCGGAACACACCTCTATTTTCAAGGCATTAGGGTGCATGTGCCGATATTTTTGAACACCTATGTATGTGATGGCGACTGTACAGAGCAAGTAGCGGTGCAGGCAGCCGTATCGCCCCGCACACTACCCGCTACATTATCAATAGCTACGGCCGCGAAAGCACTCATTCTGAAAAAGGCAAGGTAATTTGCGTAAGAACCTGTCGCCCCCACGTAATTACCCTAATAAGACATCGTTAAGACATCGGTTAAATGCTCAATCTGGCGTCAGTTCAGTATTTAGTCTTATTCGATTTTGGACTGATGACGGAATGGTGGAAAATGGACACAGTTACACGATCAGTCCAGACTGACCAAATACTGATGAAATTACGACGCAGTCGCCGTTTGGACACAACGCAAAACATCCATCAGTCCAAGTGGTTACATGATCATATTATCTCGTCATTCTGACCAGAATGATGGACTGAACTAACGCCAGAATTAGCGTGTAACCGAAGCCTAACAGTTTTGTTCTTTCAAACGTATTAAAAAAACGTAGGCCTCCCGTAATCTTAGACTACAGTCATCAACATCAGTAGATATCCATAACAAAGCGGAAAAAAATATCTAACACGTCCTTATGGCCCTAAGAATAGAGTCGTGTCAAATATTTTTGCGCGCATAGGTATGGCAGATATTAACGCTGACGATTGTACAACGGCGCGTTTTTCCACAGTGAATCTGTTGTCCTATCTGGTCCTGAGCGCGTTTTTAAGTTAACAAAAGCTCATTAATAATACTTGATTGCTACAAGCGCGCTAATGCGTCCGAGACTGTTAAATCGAACACAAAGGATATGCCTAAAGTGCATTTAATGGCTTGTCGAGCTATAATAAAATACAAATTAGCTTGGCGCTGGATGAGGCCCTAATAAACGAGGCATTCATTATGCAAGAAACACTTGTTAAGTGTTTTTGTTAGGTTAGAGAATATGTGCACGGGCAATGTGATAAAACATATATGTTCACGACTTTGTTGTTAGGTTTGCTCGGATACTTTAGAATATTTGGGAACGTTTATATATTTATGAACACTACTGGACACGTTTGGCTCAGTAAATGGGCTGAGCTGGCTGAAGTATCAAGTTTGAATTTAGAGTCAAGCAAATACTGATCTAATGTGTTTTTTTTTATTATCTATGTTACTTATGTCTTATTCCAATATGTTATTCCTATATGAAATGCAAGCATCTTTTATCCTCTGTCATACAATATTTACATCAAAGCTAAAGAAAAACATTCTTTGAAATACCCATATTTGTTTGGTTCACTGTTTCAAGTTACTCAATGGGCACTTTCAGCAAGACACAACGAGTCTTACCATGGCAATAAACGGTAAAAAGTCCCACGGAAGTTACAACACTAGTAGCCGTAGTGATGCGCCGTGTTCAGAAGACGAGAAACGAAGCGGAGTAAGTAGTCGAAACATATTTTTTGACAAAAATTACGTTTTTGGTTATAAGCTTCTCTCTGCTTTCAATTTAAGAGTTATCCTCATGTCGGTGGAGTATTTTCCACTTCTCTCTGTCGTACGCCACCTCCTTGACTCGCTGATACGACACGACACCAGCTTTTTCCTTTATTTGATCCATATAACTGCGCCGTGGCCTTCCCCTGCCTCTCCTTCCTTCTATCTTTCCTTCCATTATGGTTTTAAAGAAGTCCAATCATTTTCCCCCTTCTAGCGCTTCTCTAGCTGACTATATTATTTTGCACAGACATCAGATTAACTACTAATGAGAGGGTTTTAAATACACTCACATACATTAGACACATACACTACACACTTCACATACACATACATAACCGCAGACAAGTACCCTTATATAATTAGTTAAATCATTGTTAGTTTATAATTGTCTTTTTTTTTCTTTTTGCTTTGACTTGTTTTCATTCTAAGTTGGGCATTTTCAAGAAAAGTTGTTCAAAGTCGTATGATTTTATTTCTGGATAAAAATCGTTTTATACTACTCGGAATTTAAAGCCCTTTTTTATCGATTTAGAAAAAAAGTGTCCTAAGTTTTTTCGTTCCGTTACGTTACCGTCTTCATAAAAGTTTGTAGGACGGTAGCGTAATGGAAACAAAAAATTGTGTGAATAACGCGGGGTACATTTTTTTTCTCTGATTAAAATCGAAAGGGCTTCAAATACTGAGTAGAATAAAACGATTTTTATCCAGATATAGACTGGTACAAAAATGAACAACTTTTCGTGAAAACGCTCAGTTAATCTGTATAAATTTGTCTTGGTCTCCATGGGACAGGCTTAGCCTAGTGTGGGACCATAGTTTTACGATATATGTTTTTGTACAGACTGCACATAACCACATTAATCACAATTAAGTTTTAATTTCCGGAAATCTGGACGTATTAAATCGGCGAAACAAGACTAGCCGAACGAAATGTAGCCGAATAATACGAGTATATGACAGTGTTCCTGTCCAACCGAGTTCCCCCACATTGTGCGAAACATTCATTTTTATTGCCCTCGCTTTTGTTCGGATAATTTAAAGTTCGACCGCTGGCCGCTGAAACTAAACTTCTAGTTTTACTTTATTATCAACAGTGAAATATAGTAGGCGATCAATGTTCAAGCCGGTGTGAAGTTTAGAAAGGATTGGGAAATATTCAGTGAAATCCCGATTTTTACGGTTTCGTAGCTAAAGGCTTGCAGCAATGGGAGTTTATTTATGTAATGAGTGATTTCATGGGCATTGTGGGCAATGGAGAGGGCTATGCTAGGAGTTTATCGCATCAGAAATGAGGCTATCCGCAGCAGAACTAAGGTAACCTATTTAGCCCTCCGAATCGCTAAACTAAAGTGGCAGTGCCCCGCCACATTGCACGCAGAACCGATGGCCGCTGGGGCGGACAGCTTCTCAAGTGGCGAGTGGCGACCACGTACTGGAAGATGCAGCGTGGGTAGAACCCCCCACAAGGTGGACTGATAACCTGGTAAAGGTCGCAGGAGTCCGCGGAATGCGGGTCGCGCAGGAACGATCACTTTGGCACTCTATATCCTGCCAGTGGACGTATTTTGGCTGATATGACGTCATAAATATTGGTGGGAATGGGTTAAATATTCATTAAACTACGTTGGTGCCTTGATCCCATTATGTTCCGAAGAATTGTTTTCTCTGTTATTACCAAGAGTTCTTTTTCATCTCATGGGCTGGCACATCTGTTCAGTTGTCGCGGCGTGAAGCGAGAGAAAATCTACCTTTCTCTGTTAATTTTGGACAGTGCAAGCATGCTATGCGAACTTAGAACTTAATGCAAATCCAGTTTCTTATTAAAAACAGTGCCACCTTCTTGATAGCTGGCGAACTCTCTGAAGCTCTAGCGATTGCTAGGCTAGGCTGTCAAGGTATTTCAAAATTCGCCGTATTGTCACAAGGCATCAGTGGCCTAGGGGTACAGACGGTACGGAGCGCGGAGAGAGTACACCCGATGCCGGCGGCGAAGGCATACCGCGGAAGAGGAGGAGCTCCTGCACAGCGCCTTGAAAGAGGCAAAGGAAGCCCTGTCGTTGGCAATAACAAGAGCCAAGGACACTGCCCACGAGGCGTTCCTGGCCACACTGGACAGGGATCCATGGGGACGGCCTTATAGAGTGATGCGCAACAAAATGCGCCGTAGCCCCACAATGGACTCCCTAGAACCAGATATCCTGTCTCGAGTGGTGCGAGGTTTGTTCCCCTCTGCCCATGATTTCGTTCCTCCTAGAATGACGGCGCATTCCCAAGAGACAGATGAGGCAATGGAGGTAACGCCAATAACGGATGGGGAGCTAACGGGGGCAATACACCGTCTGCGGGCCTGCAAAAAGGCCCCCGGACCAGACGGTGTACCAGGCAAACTCTTACCGGTGGCGCTGGGCCACCTTGGGAGCCGTCTCAAGGACCTCTTTAATGACTGTCTTGAGGCGGGGCGGTTTCCGGGGTGCTGGAAGGAAGGGAGGCTCTGCCTTCTCCGTAAGGACACCCGTCCGGCGGACTCCCCGTCCGGATGGAGGCCAATCGTTCTGTTGGACGAAGTCGGGAAGATGTTTGAACGCGTCATCGCTTTGCGGATCGTCCAACATCTAGACAGTATGGGTCCCAACGTGTCTGATCGCCAATTTGGCTTTAGGATTGGACGATCAACTATAGACGCGCTGGGAGCCCTCAGATTGTTTTCTGAAAATGCGAAAGGAAGAGGTGAGGGTGTTGTGGCGGTTTCTTTGGACATCGCCAACGCATTTGGCACTCTGCCATACTCTGTCATTGGTGAGGCGCTCCGATACCACAGAGTGCCAACCTACTTGCGGCGCATCGTAGAGCACTACCTAACGCAAAGGGTGGTGATCTACGAGGAAAAAAGAGGACAGAGGAGGATGTGGCCCATGGCCTGCGGAGTACCCCAGGGGTCCGTATTAGGGCCTCTACTCTGGAACCTTGGGTACGATTGGGCAATAAGGGGTGTTCTCCTCCCCCGGATGTCCATCATTTGCTACGCAGACGATACCATGGTGGCTGTTCGGGGAGTGGAAATGAGGGAGTGCATGCGGAGGGCGGAGGTAGCCGTGGACCTTATGGTCACCCGCATAAGGTTGCTGGGCTTAAAGGTGTCCCTCCCGAAGACGGATGCCATTATCTTCGGGGGGAGGACCTGGCGACCACCAGCAGGCTGCACACTGAGGGTGAGTGGCGAAGAGGTCCAGGTGAAAGCCCACATTAGGTATTTGGGCATCACCCTGGACCGCAGGTGGAATTTCGGAGAGCATTTCCGCCAACTTGCTCCCCGAGTTACGGCCACCGCTTCAGCCCTGGGCCGGTTACTTCCAAACGTGGGTGGGCCATCCTCGGCCTGTCGCCGCTTATATGCTGGCGTCACCCGCAGCATGGCCCTTTACGGAGCCCCAATATGGGCGGACCGGCTCAATGCGGGAAATAAAGCCCTGCTAAGAAAGCCACAGAGAGTGTTGGCCATCAGAATTTGCAGGGCCTACGTGACGGTGGCATGGGCAGCGGCATGCGCCTTGGCGGGAACTCCTCCGTGGGAGCTTGACGCAGAGGCGCTATCTGAGGCACATAAAGAGCGGTCGAGGAACAGGGCCTCTGGAGAGTTCCCCGCTCCCGAAGAGGTGAGGGCTGCCCGTCGACAGGCCGAAAAAAGAATGAGGGACAGATGGAAGAGCGACCTCGAGGACTCCCCCTATGGAGTCCGCACCATAGGGGCTCTGCTGGGGTCGTTCGACCTATGGCTGGAGAGGTCCCACGGCAAGGTGGGTTTTAGGTTGGCGCAGGTAATGACCGGACATGGGTGCTTTGGTCATTACCTGTACAGAATTAAGCGGGAGACCAGCACCGCTTGCCACGAGTGCGGGGCTGAGGACGACACGGCCCAACACACCCTAGAGGAGTGCAGCCACTGGGACGCGGAGCGCCGCACAATGATTGCGGTCCTTGGAATGGATGACCTCTCGCTGCACAGCGTTGTTGCGGCCATGTTGAGCTGCGAGAGATCCTGGGCTGCGGTGGCCTCCTTCTGCGACATAATCATCTCGCAAAAGGAGGCGGCGGAGAGGGAGCGCGAGGACAGAGCAGATGCGCCCCCAATCCGGCGTAGACGAAGAGGGAGAAGACGCGCGCGGTTTGCAGCCGTAAACCGTGTCCTTCCCCAGTAGGGTCAGTGGGTTGGGGACCCACATTGCACGGCCTTACATGTCTGGAAGGAGGGTCGACATGCGTTTCAGATCCTCCTCTCCTTTGGCGCGGGGGCTCGCATCTATGCGGAGCCGCCAGGGGGCGTCGTGGTAGAATGCCCGCGATCCCACTGCGCCCCCATTATTGGCAGGGACGGAAACGCCGGAGTGGTTTTAGTGGGTAGACTCCCTCCTCCTTCTCTTCAAATAGAGTTGGCTGGAGGGTGAGAGTCCCACATACCCCCCATCATAGCTTACCCCAGGCTGGGGGATGCATAAGAGCATTTCCACTCCGTAAAAAAAAAAAAAAAAAAAAAAGGGGTACAGACGGTGGTATATGGAGTCGATGATCCGGGGTTCGATCCCTACGATCGACGCACTTTTTGTATGTTTTGTACATTCAAAGAAAAGTTGTAACTACCGCAGAAGAGATGGCGCCTGTATACGCAAGCATTAAATGCCTTCTCAATTTGGTCGAGTTGCCTGTCTATCTCAGTATGTATATTGTAGTCTTTGAGTGCAAGTGAGGTGCGTCGCTATGATGCATATTATTTTTCTGGAATCGTAGCACCGTAGGCTCGTTCGATGTTGATCTTGGTGATCTCATCTTCCCTAGCGTTATTATTCCCGGTTGTGCCCCTAAAGGAGCCCGGGGTCCGCTTTGACAGCACCTAATCCCAAGATTTGGCATAGGCACTAGTCTTACGAAAGCGACTGCCATCTGAACTTCCAACCCACGATCACGATGTTTTCCTTCACCGATGTTGATCTTGGTGATAATCAAATAAAAAAAAACACCCCACATATGAAACCGTATGCTTCGAAATCTACAGCGCTTCCATTAAATCAAACCGTGAAACCCATAAAGCCACGCTTAAAGAAACAGTTTTACTTTTTCAACCTGAAAGAAAGGGCTAAGTCCACAGCTCGGACGATCTAAATGCAAATCCAACCGCACTTGAGGAATCTTAGCCAGTGAAGAAAGATATTATGTTACTTTGTTATTAAGACTTTTAAAACCTTCCCCGACGGGAGTAGGAATACTGTTCTATTAGCAAATATATTGCCATTTTTCAACTTGAGAACTTGAAAATGGTTTTTTTTCACATTTGTCTTTTGTATTTAATCAGTAAGTTTGGCCTAGTCTTTTTTATACGACGACATAGCAAACAAGCAAATGGTCTCCCAGATTGTAAAAAAACACAGTCGCCTATGTACTTATAGACGCTTACGACTTCGTGCTCACAAGCGCGTTGCCAACCCTTTATTAATTTGAGTATTCGGTGTCGACTGATATAGACAAATGCAGTCCTCACGCTCAACAGCGCATCCTCATCACCAGAGGCTCTAGTATAAGTTTTCGAACGCGTTTGCGTTTATTTTCAATTTGTATGGCAGCGCGAACAGCGCCTCTGGTGGTAACTATTAGGAACTACGCGTTGCCATACAAATTGAAACTAAACGTAAACGCGTTCGAAAACGTATATGTAACGATAAAACTTATACTAGAGCTACAGGCATCATCCATGGACTTTCTCGTAGAGGGTTGCCATACGTCAGGATTTGTCCTGACATGTCAGGATTTTTGACCCTTTGCCAGGATTGCGGCCGGACTTGGCAAGTGTCAGGATTTTAGAAATGAATGAATGAATGAAAACATTTATTTCAAGTAACACAGGACTCATACGGGAAATTACATATCAACTTAAGCACAGCATAAAAATAAATTAAATTTCTACACAAAATAGGCACTGTTGGAAACATGCATTTCGCAACAGTGCCTCATGTATGAAATGATCTCTTTGAATAAAATAAAAAAATATTAATGAAATGATACAATTCTGTTATACGAAATGTCAGGACTTTTAGGGTGATGTCAGGATTTTAATTAGGACAATTCATTTATCCATATGGCAACCCTCGTAGACCAATGAAGAAAAGAGTGGAAACGAAATGTTTATCATTCAATTTTGACGTATATACCTACCTACATAATCATAATACATATCCTCGTTCTGATTTGGACAAATCGGGCTATTTGTACGTATCGTCCTATAGCAATGTCATCATCCCGATAGCGTTATTCGCGGTTGTGCCCTAAAAGAGCCCGGGGTCCGCTTTGCCACCTAATCCCAAGATTTGGCATAGGTATTTTACGAAAGCGACTGCCATCTGACCTTCCAACCGAGAGGGAGAACTGGACCTTATTAGGATTAGACCAGTCTCCTTACGATTTTTTCCTTCACCGAAAAGCCCGTCGCGGGTTTTTGAAAAAACCCACGACCCTCGACTGGTTGGAATCAAGACCTCCAGCTTAAAAGTCTATGCGTTGCCGCTCAACTGCAGTGGATTTCCTATGGAATCCATAGACTTTTAAGCTGGAGGTACTTGATTCGAACCAGTCGTGGGTCCAGGTTTTTTCAAAAACGGTACGAATTATCATTTAACATAAGTTTCTGTCAAAAAATTCATTTTTGGTTCAATCTTTTATAGCCGGCTGTACTTTTCTGTATACCATCATCAACTACTCATTGAGACGATTCTAACGAGCCCAAACTCGATGGGGTTGTGTGAGTTCCTATGGCCAACTTCCTGCTCCAGCATCAGATCAGCTCCAATTTATCATAATATTACATTGTCATGCGATATACATATGCATGAAAAATTTCAGCTCAATTGGATAACGGGAACTGACTGAAAAATGGATTGCAAATTTTGACAGACAACTTACATACTTACATATTTACATACTTACATATTTACATACAAGTTAATATAAAGCTTGTAATTAAACAGAGGCTTTGTAAAAGCTTGTAATTAAACACAGGGGAAGGATAACATCTTGAGGAAACCGGTCTAATCCCAATAAGGTCTAGTTTTCCCTCTCGGTTACATTGGTAACAGAATATTAATCACGAAGAATCTTCGAGAAATCCCAACAAAACCAAACCTCCCAATCAATATTCAAAATTACGAATATAATTAACCACGTCCTTTTTAACTCCACAACTCCAAAGTGAAGTCAAATGCACTTTGTTTTACTTAAGCGGGGTTAAGATGAAGTTCCTGCGCTATTCTCCACTTTCCCGTAAAAAGGACGTATGTACCATAAAGTTTCCAGTATTTTATGCCCTTCCTGGTCAGCCTAGAGTCCCTATTAGCATAAACTGGCAAGTTCGCTCTAAGTTTCATGAAATTGATAACATACTACCCGATTTTAGTCTACCGTTTCTTTCGACTTTATAATTTGATGGTTTTTTTTACATAACTTAAGGAGGTTTGATGTTGCGCGGTAGTTTCAGTTTTTCAATGGAAATTTAAAACTGGTGGAAACTTGAAAACTGCGGTTTTTGAAATACAGCCGTTCGCACACGATTTAAGCTCGATGAAACAACTTTTTTCTGAAGCGGTTAAAGTTTGGTCTTCTGAGAAATTTTGTGTTCAAAGAACGATGAAAAGAGTTATCTTATACCTAAGTACTTGGAACCTACTGTTCATGACCATACGACTAGCAGACTCGCCTGATGACGCGAAAATTATCTTAAGCCGTATTTTGAGGATCACTACTACTACTTCTATTATGATACCAGCTAAAAGACAGATAATTAAATAAATTCCATACAGAATTATTTTCATAAAAACTTCCAAAGGAATATTATTATTCCTTATAGTGGTCCTCATAGTCGAATACTTATAATGGAATGTTTTTTCCAGACATTTTAGTGACATGTCTGGCTACCCCATAAGGGATTACCTACTGTCGCTATAGCGCGATACGTCTCGTAAATCAATACAGAACAGCCGGGTCATCGCCGTATTAGCATACGCAAATTGTTTCGTGCACCTGCACATAGGTTGGATAAGGAGCAGTATAGTAACCCCTTTATTTAATACTTGACAACGTCCAACCGGCTGAACATTCGCTTTGATATTTTTTTGTATCTTTTTCTTAACCAGGACCATTCAAACTAAGTAAATAGAGTCCATGTATCGAGTGCCAGCACCAAAACACATTAACCAAAACTCACTACCATAACTTTATTATAAGTACCGTGTTTTATTGTTAATAAATAATAAAAAGAAATAAAATAAAATATCATCCATCATCCTCCCCTAGGTACTTTGGCATCTCATCCTCACATTTGGTAAATGCACTAGTGTTACGAAAGCGACTGCCATCTGACCTTCAAACCCAGAGGGGAAACTAGACTTTGTTGGGATTAGACTAATCCTCATGATGTTTAAACGAAAAGCTATCAATATCAAATGATATTTCTTACTTTTTTTTTAAACTCGGTCATAGAGCCGGGATTCAATCTCCACATCGAAAATCGCGTACCTTAAGGTAAAGTTAAATAGGGTTGGTAACGATGATTCATAAACCATGCGCCGGACCTCTCGCTCTGCTAGTTTTGAGCCAGCAAGAAATTTTAAGTTGAAAACAGCCTCAATTTAAGAATTATTTAAATGTGGAATTTATTTATTTTCCTTCTAAAACTTCAAACGTTCAAGTAATGAAACGATAAAGATTATGTTTTGAGATTTTTTCGACGGCTCATTGAAGAGCCTTACCACCTTTACCTTAAATATCCAACATTATGCATAGTACTCGCCTTCATGATCAATTCTACCAAAATGTTGAGGCATTAGCAGAAATATTGATGTAAAATTTACTCAATATCCATACTGTTCCCCGCTATACCACTTGAATGTGCACCGCTTCGCATGATATGCACGCATATCAGTGGACACGTGACATAATCTAGGCTGTCTCTGTCGCACATTTACTCGTCATGTCGGGCTGATATGAAAATTAAGCTTAATTGTTCGTATGACGCATTCGAATTTCAAATTCTGAGCGTATAGAAAAGTTTACATCCTGCTAACATTTTACTTATTGAACGAATGCGAGAGAAGCGAACGAGGTTCCCCGTTTCAGCTTGGGCCAAAATTATTTCGTGTGCCCGGATGCCCAGAAGTCCGGCGACCTGGTAGAAGGAAACATGCCTGTTCTCCTCTACAGGGTCGCATTTCTTAACAAATTTTAGTGAATATTTGTGAGCAGGTTTAATAATGATTTATTTTCGATAGACTTTTGAAAGAAAAAAAACCGTGCGAGCTGGACTCGCGCACGAAGGGTTCCGTACCATTATCTATAACATCACGTTTGTTGTATTAGGAGCCCCCTTAAATATTTATTTAATTCTGTTTTTTAGTATTTGTTGTTATAGCGGCAACAGAAATACATCACCTGTGAAATGTTTTACTGTCTAACTATCACGGTTCTTGAGATACAGCCTGGTGACAGACGGATGGACAGACAGACAGACAGACATACAGAGAGACGGACAGCGGAGTCTTACTAATAGGGTCCCTTTTTACCCTTTAGGTACGGAACCCTAAAAAAGACAGGGTGGGTGGTGCGGTGCATAGTTGAATGGCTATCAGATATGATAATTGATAAGCTATCCCTGAATATGATGAATAAGGAGTCCCTGACCAAGCAGCCTTACCAGGATGTTGTAAAAAGTATTGTGGGAAAACCTCTCTAGAAAAACCTACTTTGGTCCAAAGAAAACTCTGTGACGTGGCGAAATGCCATCGGTATGATTGGCCAATAAATAAATAAACTGGCTTCGCATCTAACGCCTTACAATGTCTACATAATGTGCAATATTCAAGACAGCTAAACAAAACCTATAACACTTAACGACTTCATAATTATTATCTCAGTAACTAAAGTCTTGAATTTCAACTAAATGGCATTTAATTTAAACATTAACCCCACAGAGGTATTCAAATTGAGCCACTAACAGTTACTCTGCAGCGAATAACAACGAATTCCGTGACTGAAACCATCCTAACCTAACTAGAGTTCACGGAGTTTAGACGAAAATAAGGTGGTATTCAAACTGCAAGACTAGCAAAGCCCCTGAAATGATAACCGGAGACGGTAACCGGAAGTCACGCGTTCGTACACGTTATAAATTAGTGTCGCAAAAAACGAAATCAAACAGTAAAATAAATGTCGGTAAACAACACAAAACAGAAAAGAAATCAGTTAGACAATATGCTCGAGGGTCAGCATTTGCTGCGAGCCTGTACAACGCGGTTTTTCAACCCGCACGCACCTACATCACGGGATACAAAATATGATAATAGCTAGCTGCAAGGGGAAGATTCGCATTTTTCGTTACGTACTTTAATAATTAAACTAAGGTGCTAATGAATGAATCATTGAGTTAATTAATTATCTCAATTTAATACTATAATGGTTCTATACCGCTCAAAATGTACCAAGCCGTCGTAAATGTGTACCCTAAGTCTTTCAAAATTCAAAAATAAAATATAAATATACTTAACACAGAAAAAACAATGGAACGAAATAGAAAAAAAAAGATTTACTTCGAGTTTTCATTGTTCGTATCTGTAATCAGTAATTTATTATCTGTAAGATTCAGGTTTACAGAATTATATATATACCTATATGCTTTTTGTCGATTTAGTTCTTGAACAATTTTCAACTAATTAACATATAATCTAGTTAAATATGTATATACACAGAGACACTAGTTTTTTTTAAAAACCTTTTTACCTTGGCGAAGCTTTCGTTTTCAAATGAACGACCTAAGGGCGACTCTAGTAACTATCATAGATAATCAACTGGCGCAGATACCGGACCCTTCAGCGAGCAATAGCATTAGCATACAAACTGATCCGGTTCTTTCAAGCCATCGCTGCTTAATCCTGTGCCCATTTTTTGTAGATTAAACTTGCAGTCCGCTCTTGGTCGGCCGCGACTTCAGGCGGCAGCGGCGGCGGTTCACCATACAAGAGCTAGAGATCGAAACGCTCTCACGGATGACGTTAGGCACGCCGCTGCCAGAACTCGTGGCCACGCCTTTAGAACGGGGCTGGCATTCGAAACGCGCTAATGCGCCTCACCGCGCCCGTCAGGGCTCAGCCACGTCATGTCCACGTCACGGGACACCGTTTTTACGCCGTGCGCCACCGCGCCGTTTCACGGCGACAACGTCGTGCCGTGGATAATGGACATGTGGCCAGGCGTGAGGGCCTAACAAAACTAGACCTCTGATTACTTAGGCCGTGGTCTCCGATTAACACCGCACTCCACTTGCAGCGTCACTTCCGCGGCGTGCGGCTTCGACCGGAGACCAAGGCCTATACTGCCGAAAAGCGCTATATAAAAATGAAAATTATATGCTTTGGAGAATAGAACGTGACGCTGTAAGTGGCGTGCGTCGTTAACTGACCTTGGATTTACGCTTAGTAACTTAGGAATCGAAGCGTCAAGATAATATATTTGTGAGTGAACCGTGAGGTGAGATTAAAATAGGCTAGGTACAGAATTAGTCCAGTCAATAAACTGACAACTTGTATGGAAAAAGTGATAATTTTGGAAATGATTTGTAATAGCTGAATTTGTAGGACCGGTTAAGTTAGTTTTAGTCATGTACATATTTGTTAAAATTAAATGTTTATCAATTAAATAGTTATCTAGCGACCAAATCCAACAAAATTTCGGACATCAAAACATCGATATCTCAACCTAGCTTCTGAAAAGTCAGAAGAAATATTAATAAATGTTTTTATCTTTATTTTGGTTCAGGATTCGTGGACATGAAGGTTCCAGACTTTATGATATGAATATACTGATATTTAATGTTTTAACTTCACTCATAGTCAAGAAAATACTTACATTTACATACATATTACATACATATAATCACGCTAATTTCCCGGAGGTATAGGCAGACGTTTTTCCACTTGCTACGATCTTGACAAAATTTTCTTGCTTCATTCAATTTAATGACACCCTTCATACATGCTTGTAGGTCTAGGGTACCTTATTTTATCTTATCTTATCTAGGTGAGGGCCCTTTCGGATGCACTTCGACCCAGTGAGATCTTTTGTGCATTTGCCCTCTCCTTTATGCCTACTCCCATCATTTCCACAAAACGGATGATGCAGTTCACCGGGAGCACCTTGAATTCTTTTGGTTGCGGATAGCCGTTACCAAAGTAATTCATTCTTTGTCTGGCAAGGGCATGACATTCACACAATAAGTGTTCCATAGTCTCATCCTCCACGCCACAGATTCTACAGTCTAAACTATCCGCTAGTCCCATCTTGGTCAAAAGATATTTGATCCCGAAGTGACCTGTGAACACCGCAGGGGGCCGATTTTTGACTTTCGAGTGCTCGAAAATCAAATAAAAGTAAATACGATTCTAGTGTCAAAATTGCAGGCACTTACTTTCTACCGATAAAATTGTTTTTAGGTTTTCTATCGCTATTTATATTTATAGAGTGGACCATTTCAAGTACTTAGGCCATGTGATCGCGACCGACCTCAAAGACGACCTGGACATGGAAAGGGAACGAAGGGCCCTGTCGGTCCGGGCAAATATGATCGCCCGCAGATTTGCAAGGTGCTCTAAAGAGGTGAAAGAAACACTGTTTAGGGCATTTTGCACCTCCCTCTATACCTGCAATCTGTGGGAGCAGTATACGCAACGGGCATATGGGGCCCTTAGGGTCCAGTATAATAATGCGTTCCGGGTGTTGATGGGACTGCGTCGTTTCTGTAGCGCATCAGGGATGTTCGCGGCGGCGCGTGTGGACTGTTTTTATACAAGCATGCATACGCGCGCAGCATCCCTGGTGCGCAGGGTGCGCCGTAGTCCCAACAGCATTCTGCGCATGATAGCGGACAGGGTTGACTGTCCCTACATGTCACACTGCGAGGGACTTCACTCCCCTGTCAGTGTTGTTTTGTTTTAAATGTAAGTTTAGCTGTAACTACTAACTCCCTAGTTTTGTAAATTCTACTAACAACATGTGTCCATGGTTACACGAAATAAAAATTTCATTCATTCATTAATTCATTCATATTTTAAAATAGAATTCCATAATTGTTGACACCTGTCGTGTGAAAGAGTCGAGTGCTCGAAAGTAAAGATCGGTC
This sequence comes from Epinotia brunnichana, assembly GCA_963854355.1. Classification (NCBI taxonomy): domain Eukaryota; kingdom Metazoa; phylum Arthropoda; class Insecta; order Lepidoptera; family Tortricidae; genus Epinotia; species Epinotia brunnichana. The sequence goes on along the minus strand of OY977950.1, from coordinate 26,787,426 downwards.
CCCAGATATAATTCTGGGTTGCTTCCTACTGAATTTCCAGAGTTTTCTGGTCTAGCCCGAGTCCACTCCTTCTATGAAGAGCTTGGAGTGCTTGCCTCATTCCTCCACTCGTGTCGGTGTTTGGTTTTGGCGTATCCTTTAAAGGCCGATTATAGGTTCCCTGCGAGAGTGATTTGTAGACCCCCCTCTTGCAAGCTAGGGTATCTACTCTTAACCTGACCTTTCTTAAGGATCTTTTTTTTATTTATATATTTATGCAAGGTTTACCAACAAATGTTTACACCAGTGCTTAAAATAGTTTATATGATAAAGTGTTTTCTAGTAGCGTAACATTTACTTAAAGATAAACTCCACGTGCAAAACTTGTGAAGATTACTAATCTAATCTAAAATGTAAAAATAACAGTAGCTTAATTCTTATTTAGTAGGTTTATAAAGATAAGTGCTTATTAAGACAATGATATCCGAGAAATGCAGTTAAATGTTTGTGTGTTTCCTTATGGCTTTGCGTAATTTGCTGGGTGGGTCAAAGTGGATATCCATATCTTGGCTGCAACTGTTGGCAATCTGACATAACCTGCTAACTGGCGAGCCGATTTGGTCGGAAAAAGTTTGACGAGGTCGTCCCTTTCCAACTGTTATGTACCGTCCATTCCATTTATTTTCATGAAAAGTGCAAAGCATTAAAGTAAGCAAAATCAGAGCCCGTATAACCGACATGCAGACCTGGAATCCGTATTACCATACAAACGAGTGGAATAATTTCAGCATACGGAGATGTGGGCGGGGAAAAATGGCGTTTGTCGCGGATGGTCAGCTTTACTGCTTAGTGCTCGTAGAAAATGGAAGTTTATAGGATCTTTTGGTTAGACTTTTCAACCGAGTCCGTTATTTTTATCACATTTTAGTGCAACTGAAAAGTATGTAAAAAAAATATTTTATCTGATTTGAAGTCAAAATAAAGTGGTGAGAGTCAGTTTTTTTTTACTTTAGCAATTGTATTATCTGTACCTAATAAGTTTAAAATAAAATAATCCTAACCCAACAACATAGAATGATATAAAAATTTATTTAGCATTTTATATTGCTTTTATTTAAAAAAAATATCTATTTTATTTCTGTAACACACAAATTAGTAAATGTATTATTTAAAATGTACGTTTAGAGTAAGATAAATAATAGGTAGTAGTAGTAGATATAGATAATCAGATACAAATGTTGAACTTAAATGAAACTTAACTTAAAATATAAAAAATAGGTAATAAATTTCCAAATACCATCTTATACCCCTTTTCATTACCTCAGTAATCAGATTAAAAATATTTAACAGTAATAAAATACGATTATCATACCCCGTCGTTCTCCGCAACCATAACGCTCGTTATAAATAATAACTATACTTTTGTATGAAGATTAAAAAGAGATCTAATTAAAACTCCCCTGGGTAACTTTCGAATGGGATTTCACCCCTTTACTCGTAGAAAATCCCTTGTAGTTCAAGAACATCGACATGCGAAATTACCAGACATGAAGTTTGAATCCAGCTATAGACCTTATTCCTTAAAACCTGCCGCCTGTCATTGAGATACAGGCAGGACTTGGTTCTTTTTAGGGTTCCGTACACAAAGAGTAAAACGGGACCCTATTACTAAGACTCCGCTGTCCGTCCGTCCGTCCGTCTGTCTGTCACCAGGCTGTATCTCACTGATACCGTGATAGTTCCAGCTGAAATTTTCACAGATTATGTATTTCTGTTGCCGCTATAACAACAAATACTAAAAACAAAATAAAATAAACATTTTTATTAATAATGGTACGGAACCCTTCGTGCGCGAGTCCAACTCGCACTTGGCTGGTTTTATTATTTTATTTTGTTCTGTCGCTGTAAATGTTGAGCTTTGTATTTTTTTGGTATGTCAAATAAGTCAATAATAACATTAGCAATATCGTGAGTTATTTGTCATGCGATTTCAAGGAAAACCTTTTCCAAACACAGGAATGTTAGTGATGTTAGGTAATTAGGTATGTTTGGAACGCAAATTATCAAATATTATCCTAGATAAGCGAAGACACGAAGACGAATTTATTCGTTAAAAATCTAATGTTATATGGAACGAGGTACAATCTTATGAAAAGCGTAATCACTACGTTATTTGCGTTCTCGATGAGAAGATTAGGGAGCCAATCTGAGATAAACGTTTTGTATTCGACTTTAATTTCAATACGATATGCCGTTCTAGGGCTATTCTCAATTTGTATGAGGATTCAATTCGCAGTTTGGAACTCATAATGGTTTACATGTAAAACCAAGACAAGACATGTCAATAGGAATATGATGCACGCGTTCATTTCAATACATGATAAGTGGACATAGAAATTCAAACCAAAATGACCTCTTGAGAACATAATTAACAATTTAGAAAAGTTGAAAAACACCCGACATTTTCATTTCAAAGTTTAATTTCTCAAAACCGGCTGAACCGATTATGTTAAAACATAACTAAGAACCATTTCGATCAACTCAGCTTTTGGAAAAAAAAACCGCATTAAAATCGGTCTATTACTTTAGGAGCTACGATGCCACAGACACGTTAAACTTTAAACACCCCTCTTTTTGCGTTGGGGGTTAAAAAATAAATAATAATTTCAGATAAAGTCATCATCAACATTTAAGAGCTTGGCTATTGTCGGTGAAGTATGCGCCAGTTCTCTCGGTCCTCGGCTAATTTCTTTAGGTCCCTATATAGTACTTAACTAAATTACATGCTTTTGCAAATCTCTATGCGAGATTATGTGCGCGGTCACTCGACTCGCTTTATAAATTTTATCTTATGTTATATTACTACTATTACAATTGATAGACACTTTTATTATGAGTAGTTTTTATTTCGGTAGTTATTATTGCAAGTATAATCCCCAGCATATTTCCCCATATTCATATCAGCATATTTAAAAAAGGTAAAAATAAGTAAATTTTGAATTTAAAGAATAAGAGCTTCATCTGTGATTTGGTGCATCTACAGGTATGTTTGTACCGAGTAACGACAGCGGCGCTACCACGAACTTCGAATCTCGAACTTCGTATATCCCCGTCACTGTCGCTCGAGTACCATAAACCATAAGTGCGATAGAGACGGATATATACGAAGTTCGAGATTCGAAGTTCGTGGTAGCGCCGCAGTACCTACCGACAAGACGCAGAAAATTTGAATTAAATGAATTTGAGACATGATTAAGATATCGGATAAAAAACTTTTGCATATCCAAAACATAGCTGGGTTGGACGTCTACGAAAACAAAATCTAATAATTTTGAATACTTACATAGTCCATAATTTCAAATCAATGGTTCAGGGATGTAATGAGTAATTAATTAGATTTAAGACCTTTAAGGATAAGGGATGGAAAAATATGACGCTTGAATGATCAAAGGTTGCGTGTAATTTATTGTGACATTTACTTTGCATTGTTGGAAAGTTTTCAATCATCATCATCACCATCATCATACATATATTATAAAACTCTTGCGTTACTGGTCAATTGACAGACAGCGCACAGCCTAAACCGCTGGAGATATAAGCATGAAATTTGGAACATACATTCTTCACAGTACGTGGACGTGTACTAAGAAAGGATTTTACGAAATTCTACCCCTAAGGGGGTGAAATAGGGGTTGAACCGTTGCATGGAAATCGTTCATTTGGAAAGAGACTTGAATCTTTTTATGAAGGTATCATACTAAAAAGCAAAACAAATGATATAGCGTTGAAACAAAAATTCATCCCCTAAGGGGGTTAAAAAAGATTTGAAAGTTTGTATGGGAAACATGTCATTTTTAAAGTAAGACGTTTAAAACTTCGGTCATAAGCTCCTAATGTACAGTCAAAAACATTTATAAGGGCATTTTATCTAATTCCCTTCCCTATCCCTTGAAGGGGTTTAGGTGAGGGTTGAAAGTTCACATAAGTAATATGTGATTTTTGACTAGTTACAAGAAAACTGTGGCTAGAAACAAGAAAACAGGACAGCAGGTTTTTTATAACCGACTTTAAAAAAGGAGGAGGTTATAATGTTCCACTGGACGTTTTATTTTTCTTTTATGTATGTTCGCCGATTTATCCGTCAATTGTGGACCGATTTCCAAAATTCAGTTTTTAATCGAAAGAGTATACTCCTGAGGTGGTCCAATTGTCACCAAGTCAGGATCTGATGATGGGATCCCAGGAAAATTGAGGGCAACCCTCAAATTTTATAGGCACGCGTGTAGTAATATCGGTATTTTCTGTTAAATAGAACTCGAGTATTTACCCTCGGAAATCGCAATTTTGGTGAAGTGGAACTGATGATGAAAGACTTATGGAACTCCTCAAAGATGTCAGCAATATTTTTTTCTTATGTTGTGTTAATTCTGAGATGCTTGAGGAATCCTCAAATATTATCAGCCAAATTGTTTATTTTATTTTATACCATGTCGGTGGCTAACAAGTTTACGACTTTAAAGAACCCCATACTGTAGTCCCCTGGGAAAACCTCGGCAGAGAGCTCATTCCACAACCTGAGCGTCCGAGGGAGGAAATTTCTCTGAAACCGTACGGTACGCGACCATTTAGGTTCCAGGGTGTGAGGATGAATACCCTGCCGATGGCGAGTGGTGCGTTGGTGAAAAACAGCCGTAAGCATCATGTCGTACAGTTCTTCGGAATAAGTACAAGCGATAGAACACGCACAAGGAGGCGAAGTCTCTCGGAGAGCTGCAGGTCGATCACGTAACGCATTGTACGAACGTCGGGTAGGTCTAAATGTCACTTTTTCTATGGAAAATGGACAGTTAAATTGTACCGACGCGCGTTCGGAACGTTACGTGATTACCCCTCAGTTCATGTAGTAAATTGGAAAGGAAATGTGGAATTTTTCATGTAGGTACCTATGTGGCCTGGCAAAGTACTGAATTGAAGTCGGTTTAAACTTTGTTTTTAAAGTAAATTATATGATAATATTGATAATGTAGAACTATCCAGAAATATATTTTTTTAAACTTGCTTAAAGAGGTGAAATAAGAGTTGTAACTACCTACCGGGAAGACGTTCATTTAAAAACTTAGAAATTTGAAGTTCTTTTTTTATAAACCCGATAATTGACAATGCATTTTCATCAAATTTCATTCCCTAGGGGGGGTGGAAAGGCCACATGCAAAACATAATATGAAAGTTGAAACTTAGCGCACAGGTTCCTTTTTAGGGTTCCGTACTCAAAGAGTAAAACGGGACCCTATTACTAAGACTCCGCTGTCCGTCTGTCTGTCTGTCTGTTTGTCTGTCTGTTTGTCACCAGGCTGTATCTCATGAACCATGACAGAAAACACGTTGAATTTTTCACAGGTGATGTATTTCTGTTGTAACAACAAATACAAAAAAACAGAATTAAATAAATATTTATAGATAATATTACGGAACCCTTCGTGCGCGAGTCCGACTCGCACTTGGCCGGTTTTTTATGTTAATGACAAAATAATTCTTAAGTACATAAAGAAAAAAAAATACAAAATAATGTTATAGGTAGTCAGTGTGTTTTTTACACAGAAGACGTGTACAGACTTATATGTAGGTAAATTCGTAAGTGATTTTTAACAAATTAACTCATAATAGCAATGTCCGGGCCACAAGTTTGACTTGATGAATTTCATCATTTCATTTCATGCATACATCTAATTTAAGTAAATGTAGCAATTTGTTCCATGATTCGCATGCATTTTGTACATGCGGTAACAAATATGTAATTGATATAGGTCCCGGCAAACATCTTGTAAGTATCAAAAGGGCTACTGGCTAAATTGGCTACAGCGCACTCAAGGTCCAGCTCAAGATGTTTGACGGCAACTGTACACATAAATTTATATATTTATACACGTTCTTGAAAACCACATGTAAATCGGTTTAGTAGTGTAAAAAATATTTAACATAACGGGTTTGACAAAGGGTTATTCAAAGGGGAAGTAATAGTAAGCCGTAGCCGGCATAACAATTCAACAATCATTACACTTACTATATAATATACATCTATAAAAGTCCCATTGCTTTGCACAGGCCTCCCGTTTAGGATAGTCAGTAGCCCCCACGCTAGCCCAATGCGGGTTGGGGACTGCACATACATGTCATCTTCGAGTTTCTGCCAAAGTAAGGGGTAGTTTGCGTCAAATCCGGTAGTTCTGATTTTTTGCAGACTTGTTTATAACGTTGGCCCTTTAAATAATCCAAGTTTGTAATGTCGAGCGCCGAACGCTACTTTGTCAAAAATCTAAAATACCGCGAAATCCCTAAAGGACTCCTTTTTGATAGATCCCTTTCGTCGGGGGTACTTGGAAATTCATCCCGCTAGAGTTGTTCGAACGACGTCTACAATATTGCGAAGTTCTAAAAATTATAAATTTTGAAAGGCTTTATCTCGGAAACTATTGGGTCTACCGAGACTATTCTAGTCTCATATTGTAGCAAATCTAGTCTTCTTTAAAAACGTCTTGAGAAAGTACTATCAAACACTAGTCCTTTATGGTTATAATGAAAATTTTCGCGGTAATTTAGATTTGAAAAAAAGTTGCGTTCAGCGCTCGAGGTCACAAACTTAGATTATTCATTGGGCCAACATCATAAACAAGTCTGCAAACAGTCACAATTACCGGATTTGACGCATGCTCTGGATGTATTAGTTACTGGGTTATATTGAAGGTCTCATACGATGTTTTCTCTCACTGACAAGTTAATGGTAAATATCAAATGTAATCATTCGTTCCAAAAAACTTATTGGCACCTATTGGCTGGGATTCGAACCCACGGCCAGCCTATGACTTATTATGTTTCCAATAATGAATATTTTTTTAAATGTTATAGGATCGAGAGGAGGATATTTCAATTTCAAACCACTTCGCTTTATTCCAAATTTTTTGAGTAATTGTGAGTAAATATGATAACAATAATATGTATCAATCAGTAAATGAGCGAGCGAAGTTCTCTGTTTCACCTTGGGCCAAGATTTTTTCTTATTTCCGGATGTCCGTATGTCCGGCTGTTCCTTCTACAGGTCGCATTTCTGAGCAGGTTCAATAATTATATTTAAAAAAAAAATTATTCACTTTTTTTTATCAAGTCTCGCATTTTCGACAGCTCACAGAGGCACTAATAAAATACTTTATGACTTAGAATATAGGTACTATGCTCTCGAAGTTAAAAACATTGAAACCTAGATAGCATTGAATTAACAAATAATCAGGGGGCGTACTTTTCATGCCGATGACATCAATTTGACGTCACGCTGCATATAGAATGATCCCAAATAGTTTTATTGTAATTATTAATCATTAGTCGTCAATCATTTTAATCGTGGATAAATTACTTCAAAAGTAATCTATTCACACGTGGAATAATTAATAGGTACCTACTTGATACGTGAAACGTAAATTAAACTATTTGTTTTGTTTTTATACATACATTTTATTAAATGGTAGAGTTTGATTGCAATTGTATGTATAAAAACAAAAAAAAAGTTTAATTTACGTTTCACGTATCAAGTAGGTACCTATTAATTATTCCACGTGTGAATAGATTACTTTTGAAGTAATTTGTACATGATTAAAATGATTGACGACTAATGATTAATAATTACAATAAAACTATTTGGGATCATCCTATATGCAGCGTGACGTCAAATTGATGTCATCGGCATGAAAAGTACGCCCCCTGCAAATAATATTTAATCCGCTTGAATTGTCAAAGCTTCCCCACCATTTCTAAAACTACAGTTTCACCGTCCCCAGTTACGAATATGTACAAACTTCACTGTCAAGAGAAGTTGCGGCTGCACCCGAAATGCACCGTAGATGCAATAAAGGGTATCGGCAGAGCGAGTAACGCGTTAAGTTTGCGCCGCGCTCAGTGATACGTGCTTAGGGGCGGGAAAGTGTTTATAAGTTTTGCATGTCGATGAATAGCCGCATTTCAAAATCCAACGTAAAAATTGGTTGTCTGTAAAGTCGGTTTACGGATGACAATCCTACGTGATAGCGTCATAAAGCCGAACGCTCGGCTCACGCGGAACGGGACAATGAGTCATACTTTTTCGTGCGTGCTGCCGGTGTTCAACGATTTATAAGACGTTATCACGTCAAAAAAAAAATCTGTAAGGTCTCGTGGGCTCGTTTACATGCCTGAGTACGACTAGTGGTACCTTTGCTAGTGACGTTCGTCGTTCAAATGTTCATTCTGTAAGGCCACTTCTGCAAAGTACGAATACTTACAACTACATGAGCTTACTGATTTCACGGGTATTTTCTTACTTGTGGGTATACTAAATGTAATACCGAACATTTAAATTACTTACTACTTATTATTTAACTTATTACTATTAAATTACTCAACTGTAGACATGTACCATGTGATGCCTATGAGGCAGGCGTCATCGCTCTGCGATAAAGGTCTTTTTTTTTCAATAAAGATTAAAATTATATTGGACGCGACGCAGTACGCATGCAGTAGGTACCACACTTGTATCACCCTGTTTAAGCGCAACCCGCGCTTATCAGTAAACACTCCTTTAAATGTAGACGCGCAGAAAAAAAAAACTATACTGAATTGACTGACAGTTGACACTGAAAGCTTACTGATACCGCAGAGCCAGCGCAGACAAACGCTCAAGGGCTAATTTACATCACTATGTTCTACTACTAGATATCGTCGGGTGACAAGCACTACCAAAACTGTCACCGCTCTTTAAAACCTCGTATCTCGGTACGTAGTCCATATCGAGATACGATCTTTAATTTTAGTAGGTATTTGTTACTTAGTGAGTTTTGCTTGTCACCCGACGATATATATATTTTTTAATTTATTCAGAACACTTACAGTCGCATAAACAAAAATATAAGGGGTACACAAAGAGTACCAATATACATAAACCTAAATACCTGGAGGTTCCTCAATATATGAAAACTATGTTAACATAACAACCTAATCATAATGAAACATAGAAAAAAAAAATCTTAATAGATTATAAATTTAAACTTAACAAATTCATTAATACCGGTCGTCGACGCAGTATGCATGGATAGATAGTGTTCAGTACTGTATACTGAGGGCCTACCGCGAAAGGCATTCGAAGTTGTCTGTCATACTTACGAGTTCGTACTTAAGTACGACAGAGAGGGAACACTTCGAATGCCGTTTGCGGTAGGCCCTCTGAACACTATCTATCCGAACCAATGGACCTCAATGCTTACGAGAGTAGGTGTTGACCGGCAACAACCATTGACACAATCCGTCAAATGTCAGTATCGAAAAAAGTATGCAAGAAAATCAACAAAGCCAACAGCTACGGTGAAAATAAAATACAAAATAAGTAGAAACCAACTATCTACAATTGCACTGGGAGCAGAAGGGGGGCGCCCCTTCCACGTTAATGTGGCGACAGTAACGGGTAAGTCGGTCTCTCCTTTCTTTGCGGGTATTGGGGTTCATCGGGTTTTAGAATAACGCACTTATACAGGCCACCACTTTTCTCGTGGCTTTATGCCACAGATAGATATAATTATTATGTTTGTGGCATATTTACAATGAGAAGCTTCTGAAGAACATCCTTGTGCTTATATGAGCTCTTGAGAGCTACATCTAGCAACTGTGGGTTTAAAGGCGAAAAAATGTGATCGTAGGTACAATGACAGGTTACTAGCCTATCGCCTACAACACACTTCGACCGTATCCTGGAATCAACTTTAACGACACCCGCGGGAAAAAAGAGGGTTGTGCTATTTTAACCCTCAACGTTTCTCTGTCACTACTGTAATATTAAATTTTTAATAGTACCCAAAATTGCTAGAGTGGCACTGAAAATTTAATTTCGTGAGCTCAGCTTGACCCTTCTAGGAATACAGGCGTATATGTATGTACTCGTCCAAACCCATTCAGGACTATAATATATTGACAACACACACCTCCCACATAACCATTTTATCGACAACTAATTTCAAACCTCACACGGGCACATCACTAGTAGTTAATAGTTACTCGTCTCCAAGACCGTCTTTGCTCTCTTAAGACAATTTCCGAGTGTATCCACTGCACCCAGTTGCTTGGTTATTGGTGCTCGTTACGACGATTCTAATTATTTATTTTATCTAGCATTGTCTTAAGGAAATGTTTATCCTGGCTCCTGCATTTCAGAATTCCTTTAAAAGTTTGTACATATTACTTCATGAACGTCTATTTACGCCTTGTATGCGGATATTATAATTACTTAATCAAAACATAAACAAATACTTATAGCTGAGTAGGCATAGGCTCAAATGTGTAGAGTGGATCCGTACGTAAGTATTAAGTATACGATGGCATACTTTTAATTCTCTTATTTTGTAATATTTTATAGCAATTTTTATACCCTGTTTCAAAATTCCTCGGAATGAAGAAACTATTAGATAAATAAATAAAAATACTAGGGGACATAGTTCCACAAATCGAACTAGCTCTATGGTAAGCTTATATTATGGCTATATTAATAAGGCTTGTATTATGTGCACTAGCCCACGATATATTTAATATATATATTTTAAATACGTAGAAAACATCAAAGACTCAGAAACAAATATTTATGTCCGTCACACAAATAATTGCCCTTACCGGGGTTCGAACCCAGGACAGCAGCAGGAGTCAGCTTTATATAGGCAGCATTACTACCCACACCTACCCACATAGGGCCTATTGGGTGGTGATGCTGCCTATGCTATATACTAATGACTAGGCTAACTGGTCGTCAAGACATGATAGAAAAGGCAGTGATAATACAACCTTAATTATGTTTATTTTTTACAAAAGTGCACTCACAATTACTTGAAATTATCAATTATTACTTGCAGCGTCCGTTAAGTTTTCAGACAGCGCCATCTCACGGCGAATTTCGTTACAAACTCAAACAAAACACTGCCTAAACGAAGCCGTTAACTTCACAACATTATGACTCCACAGATTACGAAAAAGAAGCCTCTATTTAATATTTTTCCATTTTTTCCTAAGCTACCCGTCGGCGCGTGTGCACAGATAATAAATAACGGCGATAGCATCGCATCCTCGGGCTTTTGACGTATCGGGTTCCTTTTTATTAGGGTTACTTTGGCGTAAGCTACCTCCATATAGCTGTGCGTATGTAACTTAGATTTGCAAATTAGCTAGATGGCATAATCAACGCTGTATGAATAATAAATTAATAGCTCGATATAAAAAAATACAGAGAAATGTTGAATAAATGAATATTATTTCTTTTCACTCTTGGGAGCAGCAGTGGAAGTCTTTCGACAGATCTGATGTTGATGATGATTTCTTTTCACTTATTTTATAGTATCGCACCCACGTGTGACACTCCTAGCTTTAGTTTTTTAGAAAGTATACAAGGTGTGGCCGGTAATAGGAGCAAAAAATTGAACCGTAGATTATTAAGCTTGGGAAAAATTATTTCCACGTGGTTTTATTTGAAAAAAATAATACTTTTATTTTATATGTTTACTTGTATTGTTTTACTCTTCTGGAATGCTATCAGTAACTTTTTATTTAAAAAAAAACTAAAAAAATTAAATAAAAATTATAAAATTACAAAAATATCTTTTGAAAACAAAAATGCAAAAACTGTTCTGACTCATTACATAATGTTACCTCTAAATCTGCATTGACTGTTGTGCTATTATTTCGTGGTGCCAAGATACATTACTTAGAGTTCATAACTTTAGATCAAAATGTCTCCGAATCCAAAAAATAATAAAATGATTAAGACACAAGGGGTTACTGCAAATGCTCTAAGGAAGCGTCCTTTTGAATATTTGCTCCTATTACAGGCCACACCCTGGACATTTATTAGATAATTTATGCTGGGACTAACTAAACTGAAAATCAGCGCCGGGTACTCTTGCCCAGCACATGCTGAGGCTAGGACCCATTGCCGCACCTATTTATTTTAAATCGATTTCGAAAATGGAGGAATATGACGAATTGAGAATCCCTTATTTTTTAATGTATGTTCCCCGGTTACCGTAAAACCACAATAATATAGCCCAGCACAATAATATATCCAAATCAATTCTCATATTTACTAATAACTCACTATTTTCATGGGTGAACTTTAAAACAGGCAATATAATAACGCAAATTATCAAAACGTATAAAATCACTGATACGAAATCGGTAACACCTATTGATAGAAACGAATGAGTTTACTTTTCGACCATACAGTTGGGGAAGTGGACTATAGTTGTGGAGTTTTATTGTACTCTAAGACGCCTGGTTCTTTTTTTTTTAATGGGTAACCTTCCCCGGTGTGACGTGATTCCATGGTCATTAGTAACCGACGGGTGTGATCCTGGAAAAGTCGAGGAAACTCTTCAAATTTAAGAGAGGTAGGGCACAGCGGAATGTCATCTCGCTCGTAATGTGGAGCAGCCCAACTGGGGAAGTACCTCCACCTTACAGAAAACCGCAGCCATAATAGCACCACTGCTTTGTAGTTGTGGTGTTGTGTTCCTGGTGGTGAGTAAGGTTGCCAGAGCTCCCTAGGATGCGCTGTGTTGGGAGTGAGGGACCTGCTGTCTCTATCTGCCAATACAGCGAATCCTCAAGTGAATAAAGGGTCGGCAAAGCGCTTGTTATTCTTCTGGAGTCACAAGTGTCCATAGGCGACGGTACCAGCTTATCATCAGGCAGGCCGTAAGCTTGTTTGCCGTCGTTGCATAAAAAAAAAATTAAATAGGCACACTTAAAGCGAATAGGGAACATTACTGCAATGTTCTGCCGCCAGAGTTAGCACTAACACTAATAGTAAACCAGTATAGAAATATAGGGATTCACACACACATGCAAAATTGATTGTCAAATGAGTGACAAGGATGCTTGCATAGACAATACCGCAAGTGCGAACGAGATACAATGTCAACGCTGCTAGTGTCGCCACCTACGAAGAGTTTTGCGTAATGTTCCCTATTGTGTACTGATTTGAAGTCGCTTAAAACTTTATTTTCAAAGTAAATTATTTTGGCATAAAGTCATCAGGTTATGTTATTACATTTGTCTCTTTCTCTCACCTTTGAGTGGAGAATATAATTTGTTGATTGTTTTTGATTTTGTATCAGCTAATTTAAGTTTTGTGCATTTGAATTCTTATTCCTATTATATTCTCAAATATCTTTGGTCGCAAGAAGCCATCCACGATCGTGAGTATTATCGCCACCAAAGTTTTGCAACACATCCGAATCGTCGAGATAAACTAATTAGTATACGCGATTTAAACCATGACGAATATAAATAAAATCGTTTTTAATGGAATTTAAAACTTTTATTGAATAAAAACGAATTAAATGTATAGAGCACATACACCAAGTTGACAGGTTATTTGTGAAGAGAGTGAATGAGACCGAATGAATGGTAATGCTTGATTTACATTCATTCATGTTACATCGATTCTAGGATTTTGAGTGTTCTTAAAAATCATGTCTTTCTTTTTTTTTTTTTTTTTATAAAATGTCTTTATTAATAACAATAAGTACAACAGTATCTTACTTATTTAGTGTACATTTAGATCCTAGACAGCAAAAACATAATACACGAACAGTTTAGTGAGCTAATGCGCTCATTTTAAACTAAAAAAAATCATGTGAAAATTGTGAAAGTTTAATTCATTATTATAATATCCCATGGCTACAAGCAATAAATACATAAAATTACGGTGTTTATATTGTTTTCGTGGTCACAAAAGCACGACATACATTTATTAGACTGCTGAGTATAATTAAAACAGTAAATACTAGTAAAATACTACTTGTGAGGGCCGTAAATATTCCATTTTATAACATAGCAGAAGAGTTTGTTAATGTCACTCTTACCCCTCTATCTCGTGAGAGTTCAGCTTTCATTATCGAAGCACGCTCTTGTATTTTCAATTACCTATATACAGGTTGTCTAGAAAGTAGTGGCACCGCAACTTATACATAATCCGTATAAGAATTGAGACAAAAAAAAATGAAGTGTGTGTTGTGTTTGAATTAACTTCATTAAAAATAACAATAATATACAAAACTAAAAAGATAATAATAAATACAAACAGTTAAATTACACATCACTCCAGATCATAAGTAGGTACAATACAACATGCATGACAAAACATATTAATTCATTTAAAAATACAATTTAGAAAATAATATGTCCGTAATATAAAAATCAATGTCAAATTCCAATAATGTAAATAGCCATGTCAAACAATTGTCACACTTAGACCCTATGCTGTAAGTAGGTACATACTCGCACTCTATTTTTTCCTTTAATATATATTATTTCTTCTTAGATAAATAGCGAAACGTAGAAGAATTTCTTTATTTATTTATTTATAACATAATTTTCTTAACAGAATTAAATTCCAGAGCACATTATGACTCGATTATCTCTTGATCCCTAAAAATGCTTAGATTTATAAAATGCAATACACGAGACTTCAAGAAAGTGTCGACCAAAATGGTCCTCTATAATTCGCTCGTACGTAGCTGCCTTGAATTTGCTAGTGTCATTTGGAATCCTGGCTACCAGGTACACAGGGATCGCATCAAACGAGTTCAACGTGCATTTACACGTCATTTAGCCTACCACGCACCAACCGTGAGCTATAAAACTAATATGCAACACGGCTAAAACATTTTAGTATGGCATCACTGGTAAATAGACGCCTTTTACACGATCAAGTATTCCTGCATAAAATTATTAACGGTCATGTGTTTACAGCATATCTATATATATATAAAAGAAAGTCGTGTTAGTTACATCATTTATAACTTAATGAAACTATAAAAACAACAAAAAAAAACAAAATTTAGAACTTTATAGGAATATCTTCCTCATGAATTGTTAATGTATTCTTTTTTTTATTGTTAAAGCGTTACGATTGTTGAAGAGCTATTTAAGATTTTCGAGTATCTCCTTTTAACTGGCTTAAATTATGCATGATTTATATTTGCGAATGATGTGTTCACCTGTAATTGGGGTGCATGTAAACCCAAATAAAAGCAAATATTTAGATTAAGATCTGTTAACATGTACTCTGTTGGTGTCCCGTACAACTAAATAAATAAATAAATGAGGCACCTTTATATTTGTAGGTAGGTATTACGTATGGTCCAGTATTTCCATTTGTGCTAAAAAATAATGAACTATGGTGATAGTGACTAATTTACTTAAATGAACATTTAGGTTTATTCAATCCTTATAATTGTAATTATTGGCTGGGTCTAGGAGGAAATATGGTACATTATTTATTACTATTTTATTCATTGGCTACCTTTTGCTCGCCTACAAATAACCACTATCTAATTCTGTTTTTGAGTAGTTTTGGGAGGATTTCAGACGATTTTTATGTTGACTACATTAACCCCAAATTTCACCTAAATCAGTTATAAAACGGTACCTAGGTATAAATGTGAAAGATAAACAGGCTGACAGATAATCAGCTAGAGTTACTTTCGCATTCAAAAACTGTCAAGGAATAGTCAATTAACTTACTGCACATTTCCTAGAGTTTCAAGACAGGGTGTATAAAAACAAAAGTAAAACTAACATATCCAGTGCACAAAACGTAGACGCACCAATTTAACCAATGGACTCCCGCAAACTCCATCCGAAGGAAACACACTTATTCCCAAACTTCAAAGTCCAAAATCGACTGAACCGCATCACAAAATTCCGTAAACTTCGTCAACTTTCGGAAACTTTCCGAAAATCAGTTTCGCCAAGTTACCGAAGCGTTCTCAAGATGTCAACTTCGCTACTCGATGGACACTACTAATATACAGCAAAGTTAGTGTTTTCAGGTGGACAAATTTGGAACTAGCCAAGCCACATACTAACTTTTCAAGTTACATTCAGGAGTGGCGCCTCCTTCAGCCGTCGTGGTAACTTTGTGAATCCCGAGCATTTGAAAACCGTAATGACGTAAGTTTTGGTGTATTTGTATGTGGATGATGCCTTTTTTTGTAACGTTGGAGTTCGTGGACAGAATTCTGATGTTCCGAGTGAGATTAACTATCAGTTTCAGCTTGAAGTTTGTAGTTAGCCGTGAATGACGACTCCACTAGTAATATATGCGTTTAACTAGTATGGTTTGTTTTAGTTAAAATGACCCTTCCCGCGTGGTAGTGTAGGAGGTTTCCCTTGGATTTTCCCCAAGCTACCTACTTTCCAACCACGCAATTCGGCCGCTATATTGGGGTCGTCCTATCATAGCAACAGCCAGGCACCAAAAAAAAAAGATAAGAAAGAGACGTAATATAACTGACCGAAGTGTGCGTGTACTGGAGTAGTAATTGTTTGTTAACCGTATGCTTTCGGCCTACCGAACACACCTGCGTAATAATTGTTTTGCAATTCTTCTTGAAGACAACAATTAAACAGTTAGATGTCGATAATGGTTGTTTTAAATACTTTTCATCATCGTAACTAAAACAAACTCTACCTATAAAAGTATAAAGTAATGAAACTGAAAACTATTTTTCCTGTTGTTTACTACTATTATTCGGTACTGTAGTTTTGGACAGTCGGTACTACTTCCTTGTTTTCCTTGTGTAACAAATTTTAAATATTGTGTATTGTAATGTCTAATCTAATCGAACAAGTCACAGCTACAAATAAGATCATCCTTTCACTCAAGTCTTTCACCTACACAAGTTATCGTTTTGTCGCCTGTCATTTATTATAAAATCTATGTTGTACTGACTGATCTAGGTACTCATATTTGATGTGGTGCAAAAATTGGCTGGTCATACCAGCCACATTTTGCACCACATCGATAACAGACAAGTGTACGGCGGCCGTCTGATGGGAAACGGTTGCCGTAGCCTATGAAAGCTTGGAACTCCAGGGCTGTCACATAAAAGTGCCTGTAATTTTTTCGCCTGTTCCAGTTTTCACCAATTACCCATTTGTCCACTTTTTGCTATCGCTTTTAATTATAAGTAAACTACAGCAATTACTTTTCAATCATTTAACGACGCACTAACCGTTTACTTTTAGTTAGCGTTGAAAAAGTGCACTGCAGTGCAGTAAACCGTTTTACTTGCAATCGAACGCTATAGTGCCTCTAAAACAGCCATTTCTCAATAGAGTTGTACACTGGCAATGTGTGAACTAAACCCCTTTTTATTAGGGTTCCGTACTCAAAGAGGGAAACGGGACCCTATTACTAAGACTCCGCTGTTCGTCTGTCTGTCTGTCTGTCCGTCTAAGTCAAAGTTATGGCTTCCAAGTAATGTATCTTAGCACCACGACATAATAGCACAGCAGTCAATGTAGATTTAGAGGTAACATCTTGTAATGAGTCAGAATAGTTTTTGCACTTTTGTTTTCAAAAGATATTTTTGTGATTTTTTAATTTTTATTTCATTTTTTTTAGTTTTTTCTTAATAAAAAGTTACTGATAGCACTCCAGAAGAGTAAAATAATACAACTAAACATATTTTGAAGAAAAAAAAAACAAACAAAAAATATATTTTTTTCAAATAAAACCACGTGGAAATAATTTTTCACAAGCTTAATAATCTACGGTTAAAATGTTTGCTCCTATTACAGGCCACACCCTATAAATGAGTAATTGGACATGCCTTTTAAATGATTTTCGTATGTACTTACTCCGATGCTTATGTACTTACTCCGATGCTGTCCGATCTGGAAATACCCCTCCATCCTTTTATCAATTGATAATACTCTACAAACAACTTTATCCAAAATTATAAACATTACTTTCGATTCGATTTCATGGTCCCAGGCAGTTCTTCCTGTAAGATTCGGTGGTCTGGGCGTTCGCGCCTCTTCCAGTGTGGCACTGCCAGCTTTCCTGTCTTCTGCGTGCAGTTCGCTGTCTCTCGTCGGTATTATTTTAAACAATCAACAGATACCCGTCGTAGAGATCGCGAACTTAGTGGAGGCAGAGCGGGCCTGGTGCGACTCGTGCCCGAGAGCGGACGCCCCTGGCATGAAACACATCCAGAAGGTATGGGACACTCCTCGGCTCAAATTCATCCACGATTATTTACTCGAAAATAGTCCAAACGACTCAGAACGCGCCTGACTCTTGGCTGTCTCCTCACATGAGTCAGGCCACTGGCTAAATGCCCTTCCCTCACGCAACATAGGCACAGTTCTAGACTCAGATACTTTAAGGATAGCTATCTGTTTAAGACTGGGATCTAAAATATGTGTTCCCCACACCTGTGTCTGCGGCAAAGGTGTGGACCAGCTGGGTAGACATGGCCTTTCATGCAACAGAAGTGCCGGCCGCATGTACCGCCACGGTACCATAAACGACCTGCTGCGTCGGGCGCTCGCTACTGCCTCCATACCTTCGTCATTAGAACCTCCTGGTATGATGAGAGACGATGGCAAGCGCCCGGACGGAGTTACTTTGGTACCGTGGAGACTCGGTAGGGCCCTGGTCTGGGACGCTACGTGCGTCGATACGTTCGCACTGTCCCACATACAGTCTCTGGACAGCCACCGACCTTCAACGGGCCAAACGGTACGTCAAACGTCGATTTAACCATTTCTACCAGAGGAATTAACGTGTGCGACTGGACAGTACATGAAGGCGCCAGCCTTAGCGATCACCAGCTAATCACCTTCAAGACACTCTTCGGGAGGTTGGACTCGAGAGCCGGTGAGTCTTCAGGACTTCTGCTACCGCCGTTCCGGACGCGTGGAGTCAATTGGGCCAACTTTTGTTCGTCACTACACTCTCGTATGGACAGGATCCACCCAGGCCTTCCCGCCACCAGGTACTGTGAACGATATTCGGAGATTTTGCTGCGCACTGCCAGGGAGATTTTGGGGCGTTGTGGCAAAGGTAACGATGGCAGGTATGAATGGTGGACCCCGGAGTTGGATGCTTTCCGACCTATGATTAACCGAGCTCGGCGCAAGTGGCAACAGTCACGACGCGTAGGAGGGACGACTGAGCAGCGGCTCCATGATGCACTTCGTGCCCTACGGGGGTGATACAAGTACGCCATGAAGCAGGCAGAGTTGGACTTCTTTCGCCAGATCGCCGAGTCCGGTAATGACGATCCTTGGGGTTTAGCCTACAGAGAGGCTTACGGGCGCTTGCGCCCCCCGCCGAATATCATCAACGGTACCAAGCTTATTGAGGGCTACACGGAATCCACCAGGGACACCATGCCAGGCCTCCTTCAGATGTTGTATCCAGATGACCAGCCGCAGAGGGATACCATCTACCACCAGTCTGTCCGTGTATCAGCTGCCTTCGCGCCATCCGGCGGCGACATGGCGGCTCCCGAAAAGGAGACGGTCGAGCGCATCGTGCGCTCCCTGCCTAACACGGCTCCAGGTATTGATGGTATCACGGCGGCAATAGTCAAGTGGGCGTGGAAGGCCACGTCTGACGAGATGTGGCTCATGATGAGGAAGTGCATCACCGAGGGAGTGTTTCCCGATCTCTGGAAAACAGGCCGACTCGTCGTCCTGCCAAAGGGCAACGGTAAGCCACTTAGCGATCCGAAGGCGTATAGACCAATCACGCTACTGCCCATTTTGGGTAAATTATTGGAACGCGTAATAGTCTCCTGTGCTCCCTGCTTGTACCGTAACATATCGGATGCCCAATATGGATTCACTCGGGGTCGTTCGACAGTGTCAGCGCTGTGCCGACTAAACGAAATTTCTGACACCAGCCCGGCTCCGTACGTACAGCTGATCTTTCTGGACATCTCTGGTGCATTCGACAACGCGTGGTGGCCAATGATTCTCCTCAAGGTAAAGCAAGGTGGAGCCCCACCGAACCTTTACCACATCTTGGTCAGCTACTTTTGTAATCGTACTGTCAGTTTCTTCGTGGGCAGTCACACCTGCTCCAAGACAAGCACCATGGGATGTCCACAAGGGTCAGTGTTGGGCCCGACTTTGTGGAACATCCTCCTAAATGATCTCCTGCTGCTGCCGCGACCCGGAGGAGTGCATTTGATTGCGTATGCCGACGACGTGACGGTGGTGATCGAGGCGTCTTCGCGCGCGGACATCGAACGGAAAGCCAACGTCATGCTCAAGGAAATATCCGGTTGGGGATCTCGGAACCGCTTGGGATTCTCTTCCGCGAAGTCCTTGACTATGACGTACAAGGGTAGGTTCAAGCGAGCGCCAACCATTCGATTCGAAGGCGCGCCGATCAGGTGTCACTCTGGACGAGGCTAGGTCCTACTTGCCGCATGCGACTTTTATAGGGGAAAAGGCCTCCGCTTGCTTCGGCAAGATGTCGCGGGTTTCCGCGACCAGATGGGGTGTCAAGTACCGGGCTCTCCGAGTTTTGTACTCGGGGACATACGTGGCTACGGTCACGTACGCTGCCGCAGTATGGTGCCGATGCTCATCCAACTTCGTGGTCAGAAGGGCGTTGATACGAACGCAGAGACCGGCGCTAATTTTACTTACGAAGGCTTACAGATCGTGCAGCTCCGCAGCGTTACCTGTGCTTGCGGGCGTTTTACCTGCCGATCTGGAAGTCTGTCGTGCAGGACAGATTGCTCAGGAGCGACAACAACTGGTCCCCAGGGAGCACCGGAGACTCAAGATGACGGTCAGGGCAGACATCGTGGCTCAGTGGCAGGAACGATGGCAGGGCAATACAGATGGACGCGATTTGTATAGATTCTTCCCAGATGTCGGCGTGAGGCTCAGTTCGGAATGGGTAGAACCGGACTTCATGGTCTCCCAAGTACTCACCGGGCACGGATGCTTCAGGCAGCGCCTACACAGTCTAGGGCTGTGCGAGTCTGCAGAGTGCCCATGCGGTGAGGACAACGAGAGCCGGGATCACGCCCTCTGGGAATGTAGGCTATACGCGGACGAGAGATCGGAAATGCTCGACTCACTGAGGAGAACAACGGCTGGCCCAGTATTCCACGAGGAACTTGTGTCGTGCGAGCAGAACTTCAAGGCGTTGCGCAAGTTTGCGCACTCATGGCACACCAAGCGAAGATGTTTTGAAGAGTAAGGACAGCAGCGTACCAGCGGTACAGTTCGACGCCGAGTGCCGTGTTGTGGTGTCGAGCCCCATTTGGGGAAAAGAACGAAGAAGATGTGTAGGGCCTGCCCAGAAAGGGAGAAAGGCCGGGACGTATTTAAGAATTTGTAGGGCATCAAGAAACTGCATGCGTGAAAGAGCCGAAGGCAAGTAGCGCATGACAGTGCCCAAGATTCGGTCTGTAAGCCGAAAGGCAGGAAAGACCATGAGGAGGTGGAGGGAATGTCCCACATACAGGCAACACGGTCTCAGGCCGGCGCTGCGGCTGATCAGGCCCAATTACTCAAGCGCCGCAAATACTCTTCTCTAGTACAGAACTACGAGTTTGCGGCGCTTGCAGTTGAAACGATGGGACCCTGGTCAGCCGACATGAAGGCCTTCATGAGGACCCTGTCGTCACGGCTGGTCCACGCCTCAGGCGACCCCAGAGCTGGCGCATACCTTTCCCAAAGGATCGCTCTCGCGGTCCAAAGGGGAAATGCCGCCAGCGTCATGGGGTCCTTGCCGCAGGCAGAACTTTTGGACGGGCTATTTTTTTTGTAATTAGTTTTTAATTTTTTTTATTTCTTGTTTAGTATTAGTTGTTTTTATTTTTTATAAAATAAAGTTGTCAATGTAAATAAAAAAATAATTTAATGATATTTTATGTACCTAAAAAAAATATCTGTTTATTTTCATATAGAGCAATGGTTTACAGACATTTTCTTAACTACATGAATCTTTATAATTTTAAGATTATGCATAATAAACATGTTAAACATTTATGAAATTTAAATGATAATAATATGAAATTGTGAATAAGCTGTGAAATGTAATATTTATATACTTAATATTTTAAATAAATGAGTATGAGTATGAGAGTATATATATTTATATACTTACAAATATTGCTCGTTTAATAGTAGGTATAGGATTATCTGTGATACTTGAAGTCTTTATGTTTCATGTACTACACACAGCTACATTATAATGTAGTATTATAGTAGTTTATGTGACTGTAGTATGAAGGGCATTAAACACGAGCGTGGGTTTATGAAACGAGCCGAAGGCGAGTTTCATAATAAAATCACACGAGTGTATTAATGCCTAATTATCAAAAAAAATCAAAATCAAAAATATTTATTTGGTATCAAAAATTTGGTTTTTACAAATGTACGTGGCTGGCCCCTCAAGGTAAGTATGACAATACTTGTGTTAGGAGAAGCCGCCCCTCCCATCCGGAGTTATGCATAATTTGAATACAGAAATCTTACATTAAGACCGGCATCGCGGCGTTGTTTTCTGGCAGCTGTCATAGTTTTTTTTTTAATTCAGAGACTAACTAGAGTCAGCTCTAACTATCATATATCTCGTTCGATATCTTACTTACGTGCGACATTTGTCAAATTTGTATGCAACTTGACAATTCATTTCGAACTAAACGTCATCTCGACTGATATTAGAATAGAGGTCAAATCAAATTTCTTTGTTTTTCAGAGATGTTCGAAATTTAAACGAAATAATACTATCGAAATCAATGTTATTATTTAGCAATAATAACATTTTCACAAATAAGGAATTTGTTCCAACAAAACAGTCTGTTTTTATGATGGTCATAATGTGCGGTTCTTGAACGCATCATGGAGGGTTTAAGATATTTAGATAGATAAAGCAATTTTAAAGGAAATAAGTAGCTATTTTTATTGCGAAATCAGACACCTATCCGAGACAGTCCACTAGCCCGTGCCATCAGATATTCCCCTATGATTCGATTGTTCAAAACGCACTCGACTATTAAAATTGCCAGTTTACTGAGTAGGAATAATTATTTGTTAATACGATATAATGCACTTAGCATGTGGGAAGTGCGGTAGTGTTGGGAAAAGTTACCTCAGCTTACCTCAGTCTTTACTATTCGTATGATCTTTACCTCAGGCACATTGAGACAATTCAGATCTGACCAAACTGATAAGTATAAAACTATAATCTGAGAATTAACTTTTTTTCTGACCCTTGTTAGTGTCCCACTGCTAGACAAAGCACTCCTCCCTAGATTTCCAACAATCCAGATTAATTGCCAAACAACGTATCGTTTATGAAGTAAATTTTCCTTGGTTGTTCGATTGACACAAACAGACATTTTTTGACGTTCCCTTATGACGAGGATCGTAACCAATTATAATGTCCTTCCATACGGTGCGGGTGGCGCAGGACAGGTCATAGTGGCACTTAATGGGGGACGCCTTTGTCTAGCAGTGGACGTCTATTGGCTGACAATGATGATGATGATATGGCACGGACAAGCGCCATGACAGTTGTTCTATGCATGGCACTAACAGCTTTCTTGATGGCGATGTGCTTTCTTGGCCTTGTAGGGATACGGCATCGGTTCCCCATGATGATGCCGAGTATGATTCTTCTTACGAGGCGGTGCTGGTAAGAACGCATAATGTGTCGACATAATTTAAGAGTTCTCTTTCGGGTGCTGTTTGTGGAGTCCGGTCTGTTCATGCTTGTTTTGTAATGACGAGAGACATCATCCTGTTCTTGACTGGTTTTATTGTTATTGACCCTATACATCTCCGACAATATTAGTAATGTACCTGTTTCTGTGTATTGAAGCTTAGAGACTGTATACATCTCTAAGATCATTAGAATAATAATTATGAATTGTATCTGGACGCTTAGAGACCTTATACTGGAATATAAAATGATAACGGCCTCCGTAGCCCAGTGGGTAGTGACTCTGCCTACGAAGCTGGAGGTCCCGGGTTCGAATCCCGGTCAGGGCATTTATTTGTGTGTTTATCACGAATATTTGTTCCTGAGTTATAGATGTTATGTATGTATATAAGTATCTATATGTATTTATCTATTATATATATCATCGCCTAGTACCCATAACACAAGCCTTACTGAGCTTACCGTGGGCCTAGGTTGATTTGTGTAAGATTGTCCCATAATATTTATTAATTTTATTTATTTATATCACAAACTTCATGTTAATTCTGATAGAGATCTTGTATCTAATGTAATGGATAATTTGTAATGTTGTTTTCATTTAGAGACATTTAGCTCTGTAAAACTGCAACTTCCTTATAACTATATTTGTAAGATTTACTTTTTTTGTGGCCTATTTGCAGAATAAATATTTGACTTTGATTTTGATTTTAATAGAGTGACTCACTAGACTCCCACTGTTACCTCATTTGAGGTCCATGCATATGTCTATCATCACAACACTGAATAATGAGGAATACATTAATAGTAAGTGAAGATAATCATTATATAACCGTTTGCTAATTGAAAATAATTGTATACCGGCGTACGATCGTAGATAATGACTTCATAATAATACTTTTGCGTACATATTAAACTTTAGCTTTGCTATAGGGATGCATACATAATAACGTTGACAGCAACCCAACGGGGTATTTTTTAGGGTTCCGTATCCAAAAACGGAACCCTTCTAGTTTCGTCATGAACTCATGACATACACATATTACTCAAAGTACGAGGTGTATCTGAATGAAATTTGAGATATAGGTGTATTTTGTTTGTTCCAAAGCTTTGTACAGAAATTACAAAAAAAAATATTTTTAGGAGTTTTTAGGGTTACGTACCCAAATAGTAAAATAGGACCTTATTACTAAGACTCCGCTGTCCGTCTGGCTGTCTGTCACTAGGATGTATGTATCTCTATTAACCGTGATAGTTAGACAGTTGAAATAACAACAAATATTAAAAAACAGAATAAAATAAATATTTAAGGGTGGGTAAGGGTTTACAACAAACGTGATACTTTTTTGCCGTTTTTATAGATAACGGTACGGAACCCTTCGTGCGCGAGTCCGAATCGCACTTGGCCGGTTTTTCACAAGCTTTTATTTAGCTCACTCCGTTTGTTTTATTTTTCTTTAATCTTTCTTGGGTCAAATTTAGTAATTGAAATTTGACCCATTTCCCGGTTTCCGATTGAGCTTAAATTTTGCATGCATATGTATATCGCATGACAATGCAATATTATGATGACTTGGAGCTGATCTGATGCTGGAGCTGGAAGGTGGCCATAGGAACTCCGCAATAAAACGACACAACCCCATCGAGTTTGGGCTCGTTAGAATCGTCTCAATGAGTAGTTGATGATGGTATGCAGAAAAGTACAGTCGGCAATAAAAGCTTGTACTAAAAATGCATTTTTTGACAGAAACTTGTTTTAACATGAAGAAGACACAATTGTATTGTCTGTCTGGGGCAAGCAGAAATTGTAGCCTATGGACGTTACTCCAGTGTGGTTACCAGCGAATTGTTCTTTTTATTAATAGTAATAGGGACATGGAATAGAATAATCAATAATGTTGCATTTTCTCGAAAAAGGATTAAAAATCAACGCAAGAGATTAAATAATCACAAAGTTATAAGTAGCGTACGGACTGGCGGTGGCATTGAAGACAGAGTGAGAAATGGAGTCGTTATTATCTTCAAACTTCTTATGATTGAATGAATACATTCAAATAGCAAATGGTTTTTCTTATAAAATCCATTTCTCTTCTTACATTAATTTAACCAATATCTTTTACAAACTCAACATTAGCCATATACAACCGTCGCAAATTACTGCCTACAAATTGTGAACTATAGATATGACAATAAAATTTGATGTTGGCAATTCAGACAACTGTTTGTTATATTTGTAAATATAAGTACGTATAGATAATTTAAAAAAAACACGAGAGAGGAAGCATAAATAAAAATATATCTTATCCCAGCCGCCATTTGTTGTTAAACATAGCTGAGGGCACTATATTATGAACAAAAACATGTAATTTAATTTCATTCTAAAAAAATTGGCACTACTTTAAATTAAGAAAAATAATTTAATCATTATTAACTCAATCATAAAATGTAGCTTTGCGACTCCATTTCTCACTCTGTCCACAATGCCACCGCCAGTCCGTACGCTAGTTATAAGCGTCCAAAGTTTTAAGAGGGGGTATGTTCTGTCCCTTTTCCGCAAAACGCACCTTCATATGAAACGATTGTCATTTACTATGACGCTTGAGGATCGTGACGTCACGATCCCGGAGCGTTTGCTCTCTCTAACAATCAACATTAAAACGGTTGTAGCTTCGTAATTTTTTGAGATATTCGAATATGGGATTTTCGTCATTAGGCATATTTTTTGCCATCTTTCTTTTGAAGTACCTAATAATAAATTTTGAGTCTATATATTGTTGACATCAGCTAGAGAGAAATGCAGGTTTCCCTGATTCTTGGGAGTTATGGTGACCCTTACACACAGCCTGGAACACAACACCACATATATTTGAGATTATACTCAATACTCAATCATTTATTGCATTCCACAATGTTAGTATACAGCGTATTAGGTAAACTTAAGTTTTAGTTGCACTTAATTGTGGACCCTGTTGGGCACCGCAAAAATTAGTGAAGAGAAGACGACTTACATACTTACCTATTACTTAATGTAAAGTTCTGCTTTTTATAATTTTCATCAATCAGTTTTTGTGCAAAGTGCAAATTATAAAGAGAATCACGGGGTACTTTATATGTCTACTGTAGTACATTTTCATAGATTTATTTTTAAGTATCAATGTTTGTGTATTGCACATTTAGTTATATTTTTAAAGGAACTTTGTTTTATATATTATATATATATATATGAAAATGAGTTTTAAATACTTTTATTTTATTTTATAGTTTTTCTTCTAAGTATTCTCTTCGTTTATAATAACTTTTATTAATAAGGAATTCTCTTAATATTTTTATGTATCCAAATATCATAAACCCTCCATGATGCGTTCAAGAACCGCACATTATGACCACCATAAAAACAGACTGTTTTGTTAGAACAAATTTATTATCTGTGGAAATGTTATTATTCCTAAATAATATTTAACATCGATTTCGATAATATTATTTCATTTAAACTTCGATCATCTCTGAAAAACAAAGAAATTTGATTTGACCTCTATTCTAATATCAGTCGAGATGACGTTTAGTTCGAAATGAATTGTCAAGTTGCATACAAATTTGAAAAATGTCCGCACGTAAGTAAGATATCGAACGATATGATAGTTAGAGCTGATTCTAGTTTGTCTCTGAATTAAAAAAAATACTATGCCAGCTGCCAGAAACCAACGCCGCCATGCCGGTCTTAATATGAGTCGCTTAATTTCAAACCCGGGTAAATCCATCTGTCAAATCATGCGATTTTGCTATTAAGCAAAGGTGATAATGATAAGGTAGGTATTTGCTGATAGGGTCGAATAGATTTACCCGAGGTTGAAGTTAAGCGACTCATATGCGGCTCCTGAATGCATCATGGAGGCTTATGATATGTGGATAGATAAAGCAGTGTATGTAACTGTTCTTAATTAGACATTAAAACACTCGTGTGATGTTATTATGAAACTCGCCTTCGGCTCGTTTCATAAACCCGCACTCGTGTTTGATGCCCTTCATTATGTACAGTCACATAAACTACTATTATAAATGTGTTGTGTTTTTTCTCGGATTTAATTATATCGGTCAATTTATTTTATACTTTTATACTTACTATTATATTTATACTATATTATATAATTTATTATTGAATGAGACCGACTATTTCTAAAACTGTCATGGGAATTTGAATCTTGTACCTTGGACGGTAGAGTTGCTTTTTGAATGGACTATACTTGAGATTCTTCTGTTGGGTGGAGGGACTATCCCAAACAATTTTTTTTTCTATATTTTAAAATGTTCGTATAGATTCGATTGTCAACTGGTATTTTTATTTCCTCAAAATAATATCCCTTAAAATAAATAATGGTTAAAATTTGAACGTTATAAATGTTGTAACATTCGCGCCCAAAAAGGCAGCCGCCATTATCGTGACGTCATAACTAGAAATACACATAGAAACGTCAAATATGCGTGTCCTGTCTCGCCTTCTGATTTCTGCATTTGCTATTCTGACGTCACAGAAGATAAAATGGCGGTCGGCGTTTTCGGTCATGTGACATACAGATGATAAAACTACGATTTTAATTTTCAAATCACTACATAGTATAATACAAAGTCGCTTCCCGCTGTCTGTCTGTCCCTATGTATGCTTAGATCTTTAAACTACGCAATGATTTTTATGCGGTTTTTTTAATAGATAGAGTGATTCAAGAAGAAGGTTTATATGTGTAAAACATGCATGTATTATACCTACCTACATATAAACCACAGCCGAGGCGGATCGCTAGTTTAAAATAAAGCCTACGTTTTTATAACAAAACAGTGTTAAGTATATTTGTATTTCTTATGGTAAAAACTATATACATAAACAGTAGACTTTAATTATTTAATTTTGATAGCTGAGAATACCCTATTGGGCTGCTCCAAATACGCCTCTGGTTGATTTCCAAGCCCTTAAGCCGCCGCCGTTGATCCCAGTTGTTGTCTATGATATCATGTCTAATTGGGTATTCCAATTAAACACGTTATAAGATAAACGTCCTAGTACTCGACGTTGCACTAGTGTATGATATACGCACTTTAATTCGTCGGGTGACAAGCAAAAGTCACTACCAAAACTGTCACTGCTCTTCAAAACCTCGTATCTCGGTATGTAGTTGATATCGAGATACGACCTATGATTTAAGTAGGTATTTGTTACTTAGTGAGTTTTGCTTGTCACCCGACGTTATGTCAAAGCAATAGGGGTTAAATTCGAACTAAGAGGATTTTTCTTCATTGGAATTTAAACCATGTCACTTTGACATAAAGTGCCCATGTTATATACTAGTGCAACGTTGAAGATAAGGACGTTTAGGTTACTAATACTTTTATTTTATAAGCTACTCACAGTCTGCCATCATCCTCCCAGGGTTATTCCTGAGGGATAATCACGTAACGTTCAACGCGCGTCGGTACAATTTAACTGTCAATTTTCCATATAAAAAGTGACATTTAGACCTACCTGACGCGCGTACAATGCGTCACGTGATCGACCTACCGGTTGTGCCCCTAAAGGAGCCCGGGGTCCGCTTTGACACCTAATCCCAAGATTTGGCATAGGCACTAGTTTTTTTACGAAAGCGACTGCTATCTGAACATCCAACCCGGAGGGAAAACTAGACCTTATTGGGATTGGACCGGTTTCCTCACTATGTTTTCCTTCACCGAAAAGCTAACGGTAAATATTCCGTAAGTACATTCCTCACAGTCTCCCAATGTAAAGTATTAATAGTGACTGAAGAAAATGTCGACCTTAATATTCCCTTCAAAGCATTCACAAACTAACATATTAAATTAAATGCAACACTAACTACGTTAGAAAACTTTACTACTGCCCTTTTCTAATATGACTTAAACGCCGCATCGCTAGATGTAAATATTATGTCCTTTTTCAACACAATATTTCTACAATTTTGAATCTTATTACGACGCAATAAGATCCAAACGGTGTACATATGTATAGTGTGGCTACTATCGACACTATAGTTAAGTTACCGACTATTTCCTGTACCTAAATGCAACGACATAAGATCTACTTTTAGTCAGTGCAGCGTGTTGTTCGTCGTACGGTGGGCGTCAAAGCAATGTTTACATTTTGTATCTTACTCCTTTGTAATAAGGCGAAAAATGTGACCACAATCTTCGTCGTCCACTGTACATCTAACATGCAAGGTCGAAACAGCTGCCAATGTCAAGGTGAGAGAAAATTGCTCTTTGTTAAATGTACTGGTCCTTCAGAATTGGTTACAAGGATGGTAATACTCATTTTTCTTTATTGCTTCTTTGTTGCATTCCTGAAAGTTTCGTAAATTACCAACTTGGTTCAAAGGAAGGTGACAAAGAAGGTTAGCGTCGGTTGTATCTGTAGTATCTGTTATAAGGCCACTTCTGCATTTGGTGGGCGGAATCGGTGTGTGGTATTTTGTGGTGGCTGGCTTTAATTTGTAATGTCCATTTATTCCTCGCTTTCCTTATTACTACCTCCTACTACACTTTTCATCCTTATAGAGGTAGATAATATAAGCCTGGAGAGCAGTGGGTGAAATACTCGTAGTAGCCCATAGATGTCACGACTCTCAAAAGATATTTTTTTTTTTTTTAATCTAGTCAGTGGGGAGGGGATTACTTAACGCACGCATTAATTTAAGTGCATACTGATTGGCGCGGGATGCACAGATGCGGGGAGGTAGTGCATGTTTACTTATAGCCCCGCTAGTATGATTATTTTGCGAAATGTACTGGCAGTTACCTATTCCGACGAATTTGGTGATCTGTATGACACTAATAAGCTCTCGGTGAAGTATACAATACCGTATATCGATTGCGCCTAGCTAAATGCAAAAGTGGCATACGGATACGGAGCATACGGATTATGCATAAAATGACAATTATATTGGCTAATTTATGATTTATATTTATTAATTGACATGTTGCCTACTTTATTTACCAGCTCTATTTATATTTCTACTCCTGCAGAATATGATATACCTACATACATGTAATACCTATCCTCACCAAAATTGTATTGTAAGTAATTACCATATTCTATGAAATAAATAATTTATGAAACTGACAACTATCGAAATTTGGTAGGAACTAGGAAGCATTGTCCAAGCCCTCCTCCTGAATGCCTTCAGAATAAGGAAATCAAACATAATTTCATTGTATTTTTTGAATAACAAGCAACATTCGTACAAACTGCCTGGTCCATCATGACAATTCCAGGTTTCATTTATAAACCGACATGTCAGACTAACAGTAAATATCCGAAATCCAGCAATCATCATCATCATCATATCAGCCGAAAGACGTCCACCGCTGGACTTAGGCCTCCCCCAAAGAGTGCCACAATGGCATCTGCATTGAGGGGTACATGCCATAATCGCCACGCATGGCATGCGGGTTGGCGATCGCAGTATTTCCACCGAACTCCAGGGATGCTGCTGCCCATCCCCCGGTGGTCTTGGCCGTAGTTTAAGGAGTTTTTACCCCGGTCCAGCAATATTACAAAATGTACATAAAATTCGTAAATTTTCAGAAAACACGTCGAAACACTGACACACAAACGCATTTTTCCCTCCCCGAACATCCACTCAAACGTAATTAATTCTGCCAAACAAAAGCGTATGCACGAAGGTAGTGGTCGACAAAGATATGTTTACACTTGTCGACCTTACTGCTTTGTAATAGGGTGTAAAATGTGTGCACATATTTGATGGTAAAGGTACATGTACGCTGTGGAGGCAGACTCGCAATTTAAGTCGCATTACCTTTATTATGGCCTATTAGTGAGTGGAGCGCGGATTTATAACGGAGGATAGGGTTGGGAGTAGCTTTAAAACTTGTGTCACTTATGTAGCGTTATTATACAGTATAGGACCACTGTCAAGAAGAAACGCTGAAAGAAACACTACATCAAAGAAGTCAAAGAACAACCGTGTTATATAAAACTAAAAAACTGGTGACCGAAGAGCTGGCGGCTTTCTCGCGCAACGCGTCAGCATTGCAATTCAGCGAGGAAATGCCGCCAGCGTACCATTTAGATCCTCTTTAGAAATTGTCTACTTGTTATATAACAAATACATTAACTAAATTGTTTGTTTGTTTGTTTTCTAAACTTGTACAAACATGTTTAGAAAATAGATACTCTTTCATAGAAATTCAAAACTAAAAGCTTAAGGATTACAAGCATAATCGTAATGTAAGTAAAATCGATAACATTAAATTTTATTTTTAGAAAGCTGTCAAAATTAGGTACAAGTTTAACAAACTGCCGTTAATTTTGAAACCTTATGTCCTAAATGGGACTCCACCCTAATACTAGTAAAGTTTGATATAGTTTAGATTATATGAAGTGGGCTCAGGAATGGTTCTTTGTTAGCCAGGTACACAATGCCTTTATCTGCTTTTGTTTGCAAACGCGTTCCATTATTTAGCGCCACGTAAAATGTTCTTTGAATAATGAACTCTATCGTCTTATTTGTATTTTCTAATTTATACATTAATAAAATAACATGAAACTCAATAAACGATTGAATTGAATTGAATTGAATTTCATGGTTTACTAACTATCCATTTAGCAACACTACGGTATCAATTTTAACATGTGGAATAAACTACCCTATGACCTAACTACGTGTGTCTCTAATTTAAGACCACTTTCTAACTACCTTATAGCCATCTACCTGTTTATTAACAGTTAGATGGTTATACTTAAGGTAGTTATAAAGTGGTTTTATATTAGAGACACACGTACTCGTAACTAGTTAGGTCATAGACTCATAGGGTAGTTTCCACATGTTAAAATTGATACCGTAGGTCACTAGAATTATCCTGTGAAATAAATGTTGTTACCTCAGAGCATAGAATACTAGAGAGAGGACAAGCCGCCGGCGGCCGTGTCGCAGCTGTATGCTCAATGGGCATACACTGCCATACTGTGAACGCGTGCTGATCGCAGAGAATATTACGTTTTTTCCCAAAATGCCTGATATGATGCGCGTTTATTGTCAAATAAGCGTGTAGGTATACAAGAGTGTGTGTTTTAGATGTGTGCGTGCTTTGTCTTGTCAATTACTTGGGCGTTGTGTGGGTTAATGTACTTGCGACAGGCTCACTCTATACAAATCAGCCGCCATGTCCGATCTCCTTATATTCATACATCTGTGGTTGTTACAGTATTCTATAACAACATTATTTCACTGGATCATTCTAGTGACAGCCCTATCACAGAAAGCAGTGTTCATTTGAATATTTAACGCGCACGTTGCAGTTCCTACTTGCTTAGCTGTCGTCGGCTGTTAGAAATATTATAATAGCCCTTATCGACACGGAGTTGTGCCAATTTTGCCGTAGATGGCGCTGTAACATGGGTTGTTTATCCTGCATCGCGCTAGAGAGATTTTTCCGTGTACGTAAATACAAACCTAAGCTTTATGGTTTGTATTTACGTACACGGTGCGATGTTCGTGACTTTAGGTATTTTTTGGGACAGTTGCAGTTCCCACTTGCTTATTAGGAATATATATTGTAACTCTTTCCACACGAAGTTGTGCCAATTTAGCCGTAGATGGCGTTGTAACATGTGTTGGTTATTCTGCATCGCGCTATAGATTTTTTTTCAATTTCTGTACATAAAACTTTTTTATTTATATTGCAGTTCGTACTTGCTTAGCTGTAGTTGGCTATTAGGAATATTACAATAGTTATTGAGCCATTTTACCGTAGATGGCGTCATGTTTATTTGGCCTCACGCTAAGATATTTTTTCTATGTACGTCTGTTCATATCGTGGTAGTTAGTATATTTTGTAAGAATTTGCTTTATAAATAATTACGCTACTTGTTATATTATTCAAAGTGTAGGATTTAATGGCGTTTTTTCAGCAACCATGATTCAATTATTTAATCATCTGAAACATGTGTTTGACGAATGTTGTCATGACAAACACAAAAAAGCTACCGAAATCTGCCGTCGAAATAAGATCTTTACTGAAACATAACACCGATGGCGTCACAATAAACACTATTTTTGCTACTGAAGAAGTACAGGGTCTATTTAACTTGACCTATTAAATTGGAATCGGTTTGATCTTCTGGCGCACGTAGGCTGGGGATTCACTAGGAGGTAACTGCGCGAGCGATGGCTGAAGAAATCGCGCGACTTTATTTGGTCTATGTAACAACTTATATAGATTATATTAGATTAGATTTATTTATTACAATTATTACACAATACAGACTTCATTATAAATTACGTTCATGTCAATTTAAAACAATCCCTATTGTGGTCGTCTATACATTGATAAATAAAATACAACAGAATTTTAAAAACAAGACAAATAAGGCAAAAAGTAAAAATACATTAAAATAGCATGTCAAAAACGTCATAGGCAGCGATTTCATATTTGTATGGGTCACGCCATGCTGGGTGCGGATGGGGCAGGACCGGTCACTTTGGCACTCTTTGGGGGAGGCCTATGTCCAGCAGTAGACGTCTTTCGGCTAATATGATGATGATGATGATGGGTCACGCGACAAAACGAGCGAAATCCGGCAAGTTGAGATTATTCAATGTGTCGACTTTTTATAAAACTGTCACTGGAATTGAAATCTACTACCTTGGACGGTAGAGTTGCTTTTTTAATGGACGAATTCAAGGAACGGACTCAAGTATATGTCCCTGTGTGAATTCGTGGCTTCAGGGCTTGGCGACTAAGAGCGGCAGTGGCAAGGGCGCGACATACATACCTACGCATACTTTATTTATTGTTAGTGTCCTTAAATACAAATATTAAATACAAATAAAACACTTACTTACTTACTTACTTAAATTTGTCAAAAAAAAAATGCTCATATTTGTAGTTATTTAAGTCAAACAACATTTAAACAGCGATGATGGTGAATCCTGTTCCACCGTGATACAGTATAATAACTAGTACGGGGAACAGAGGAAAATTACTCAGAGTATTACAAAAAATGTATTTACATACGTAATTGATTACCTACACCATTAGCAGTCAATACTTGCGTATTATTATAATAATTTTTACAGTGTAAGTACTTAGTAGTAAGTCTTGTCCCTTACAAATAAAGTTATTTTAATTTTTTATACTTAAGCAGCAAGAGAGAGATCAGAATGCACCATCCCGCTCCTACTTATGGACTCTGCGACTTAAAACAGCAGCGGTGCGACACCTATCAACAGCAGCAGATGCTGCCAACACCGCTCAAAGGTGGGCGAGTCCTTAGGCGCGAAAGGTATGACCGGGAGTACAGTACAAATACAATCCTATTTCGATTCTGTACGTCCAGTCACATAGACTCATGGGCATATGTGGGCATTTTTTCTTATCATCACCAACATGAGCCAAACGACGCAATATGTCAGTTGGAACGTGTTCAAACGATTTATATGTTAAGTCGATTGATAGCTGGAGTATTTTAGCAGATACATGAATTATGTTGGTTGGTGTGGCGCGAGTTACGAGCGAGGGCGGTTGCAGAGGCGTCTCTAGTCCATGTGGCGCCCGTGTGCAATCATTACCCTAGCGCCCTCTACTACTCGCAGGCTGGCGCCCCGGGCGAGTGGCGCTTGGCGCCCCCTAGGACCGCTGCGCCCGTGTGCAACGGACATCCTGCACCATAGGTAAAGCCGCCTCTAGGTGGTTGGTCAGTAGTTTGATTGGAGGTATGGTCTGCATTTGTTTCATTCGTGCCTAGAGAATATTCCCAGGAATGGAACCGAGAATATACCCGTTGTATAGAAAGCTCCTAAGCTAAGGAACGACGCTTCTCTATTTTGTATTAAAATTATTGTAGTCGTAATTTTTGAGTGAGGGTAAATTTCAAACAGACAGAGATGGAAGCAGAGATTGCTAAATAAATGTATTATGTCTTATTTCGACTCTTCGACTAGTAATAATATCGCAAAGTTTTTAGCTCAAACTAGCAATTGATACAATTATCAGTTTGTCAGATGTCTGGATGTCATTGGAGCAGGACCAGTCATTGAGGCACTCTTTAGGGGAGGCCTATGTCCAGTAGTGGACGTATCCAGTATATTAATTCTCCTTCATTGCGTACGTGCGGGCAACAACTGATATTGTCATTGTCAATGTCCTAACGCGCGGTACAGGTTTTTTTAAAACAAAAAAGAATGTTAAATAATAGTTTGACACGTTATTTTTTTAGCGAAATTAGATTTATTAATTAGTAAAAGTTACACTCATTGCATATGCAGGTGTTGACAACCGAATTATTGTTAGATTTTAATGACTATGGGAATGTGTTACTTGTATAATCCAACATATGGATGTAAAATCCGAAATAAATTACAATTTTATTTTTATTTATAAGTTGTACCCTAACCAGGGCTAAGAAAACCAGCTATAAAAACGCTTACTCTCATAACTCGCGGCACCAGCACTCATTATCATACGCAAATGTACTTCAGATAGCGGCGGCATTGTTCATAGAGGAAGTCATTTAAATTAGTAAGTTAAATTGTATGGTTTCATACAAATTATATTGCGGGTAAGTTCGTTACCGCTGACGGGGTTCAGTGCTAACTAGTAGTTTGTACTGAAATGTTAATGTTGTAAACTGTACTGCAGTTTATTACGCTGAAATAATATGTATATTACGCGCAAAGGGGTGAAAAGTTGCAAAGTAAGGCAGCGGTGCACCATGCGTCCGCGAGAGGCCGCGCTCCGATATCTCGCTCCTACGTGTAAATTTAATTACTTTCATGATATTCAAAATCATAAAATTACTATATTCTGTATGTCAAGGTATTTATTTTTTGAATTTTAGATTGCTGGAAGGATAAGGCCTTAGATGCCTGAAATAAATGGTTTTATTTTTATTTAATTTTTAATTTTTTTCATAATTGTTTTTTTTAATAAAAAAAAATAAAACTAAAATCATCGCAACTGGTTACTTATAGTTATAATGATTAATTTATTCCAATAAAATTAGTAACAACATTCAAATAATCGAAAGAACATACAAAACAAACATCAAATTTAACTGTTCGACTTCACATATACCTACTGCAACAGTAGTACTTCACACACGGCAAACCTGTTATATCGAAAAAAAATGCGATAGACAAATAACTGGAAATCCAAAAATAAAATTCAAACGCCAACAGGTTCCTGACACAGAAAAAAACTACCTCACTTCACAAATAAATTCACGAAAACCATAAAACTCAAACAATTTAAAAACAAAACCAAATCAAACGTTCCGCCCGGGATTGTATCACCAAATCGGCGAAACAAAGGCAATAAAGCTATGTTACTTTATGTATATAGTTGTAGGGGAATTCTTCACGTTGTCGGTCCGTTTGTCACAGATGCCGCACGCTAATTAGTGGATTCCGATGAGCGCCCTTTGATCTACACGGATTGTGACAACCCTGGATGTTGATGACCCTGAAGTGGCATAGAAATAAAATGAAAAATAAATGCTGGGGTATAAAAATAAACAAAGAAAGAAAATATGTTTATGCATGACGCTTTAATAGTTGTATCTGCGAATCTGTTTGTGGAAACATAGCGCTCAAACGGATGAACCAATTTTTGATGCGTTTTTTTATGCGACTATTTTTGGTTCATAGCTACGTTTGTAGTTATTTATAAACGCTGGTAGATTTAGACTTTTAACCGGCTCTTGCAGTCTACTTGCATCATAAAATTCATTTTAGATTTCTTAAGTAGTAAATAATCAAGAACCTATAACATAAGTGTATAGACAGACATGGCCACAACTTCACACAAATACCTACTGACTGCCCATCTCGCCTCGCTCATCAAAAATTTAACAATTGCACATCAAAACAGTTTTTAATATATAGAAAAACATTCAAAAAATAATATGCCTGGAACGGAATTTTGATGAACGATTAGCGTTTTATCTGTGCAAAACTGAGTTTTTTAGGAAGTTAGTATTTTTTCGATGCGCTTTTAATTACTATTAGCCTTAGGCAGGTAATTTCACATCTAGTATCTAACTCTAAATCTCTGTATTAACAAGATGACGTCGAAATCGCTCCCATAATGTCCGCACTAATTTCAACTATGACATAATAGGCAATAAAAAATTAGACGAGTTTCCTAACTCCTTAATTATTAATCTAAATATGCTAATTATGTGAACTATTCGGGTGAGACCATATTTCTTGGGAGCGGCGACAGGTTGACTTCAAACGGAATACGATTCCAGTGTTCTTAGATTTAGTAGAAGTAGTTTAAATTATTGCAAAAAAAAAATTAACTGTTTTATTTCAATAGAACACAAAATATTTTTCGGGTACAACTTACCCTAATCTTAAAATTTAAAGATTATTAGCTAAGTTTAGTTAGTTATGTATCATAGCAATGACATTTTAATTTTTTGTTAGTAAGGCGCTATAGTATCATGGTCTTCTCTCCCTCTCGCTGAGCATAAGCGTGAGCGAGATGGGAGTGCGTGTTTGGAAGCGCGGATATCATGTTTTTTAATTTTAATTATTTGTGCGTTTCAATAAATAAAAAAGTAATCACTAAGTTCCCTCAAACATGATATTGCCGATTTTTAGAACCAATGTTAATATGTTTAGCTATTGTGCATAATTTGCTACGAATGTTTTAAGTGAATTTTAATAT
Source organism: Epinotia brunnichana (assembly GCA_963854355.1). NCBI lineage: Eukaryota > Metazoa > Arthropoda > Insecta > Lepidoptera > Tortricidae > Epinotia > Epinotia brunnichana. The sequence continues at coordinate 26,749,208 of OY977950.1, read as the reverse complement.
GTTTTAGACCTATGTTCGTGATTTTTTTCTATCGAGCGAAAATTGCTTCATCGTGTTTCGAATCACTGATTTCCCTGCAGCCTCAAGATAACTATTCGTATTTTTTTGAAACCATATTATTATAAACAGACGCATTATATTGTTTCAAAAACTATGTTCGCTTCACTTCGCTGAACCTATAGCGCCTTAATTAAGATTTTTTTTGTTTTTTTACACTCAGTATGGCTTTCTTAGTTACATATTTGGCTTTATGCGGTTTATCCCTTGTACCATCTATATCATCTATATCTTCTATACATATAATAAAGCTGAAGAGGGTCGAAAGTCTGTACATGGAAGATATTCGAAAAAAAATTGGCTAGGGATTCTTAGAATCGATAACAGAACACATTCCAACAGTTTTTAGAATTTTTGTCTGTTTGTCTGTTTATCTGTTTATCTATTTATCTGTTTGTCTGTTTATGTGACCGCGCATCACGTGAAAACGGCTGTACCGATTAAGATTAAATTTGGTATAGAGATAGTTTGAGTCCTGGGGAAGGACATAGGGTACATTTTATCCCGGAAATCAACCTCTAAGGGGATGAAATGAGGGGTGGAAATCTGTATGGAGCTACTTAAACCGCTGCACCGATTAGGATAAAATTTGCTATATAAATAATTTCAGTCCCGAGAAAGATCAAAGGATAGGTTTTATTCCAGAAATCTTCCCTTTAGGGGGTAAAATGGGGGAGTGAAAATTTGGAAGTAACCCATTTTGATAAAATTTGGTTAAGAGGTAGTTTTAGTTCTGGGAAAGGACATCGGATAGTTTTAATTTCGGAAATCTTCCCCTAAGGGGGTGAAATGGGGGGTGACATTTTGGGTGGACTCCGTTGAGATCAAATTTGGTATAGATATACTTTGAGTCCCGGATAATGACAATGGATAGTTTGAATCCCAAAAATCATCCCCCAAGGGGATGAAATAGGGATGAAAATGTGGATAAATCCCATTTTGTTAAAATCTGGTATCGAGATAGAAGGAGTCCCAGGTAAGAACAATGCATAGTTTTTATCCTGAAAAATCATCTCCTGAGGGGGTGAAATGAGAGGTGAAAATTAGGATAGAACCCATTTACGGTATAGCGAGTTGGAGTCTTGGGGAAGGACATAGGATAGTTTTATCCCGAAAATTACACCTCCAATTACTGTCACCTGACAATAACTCACCTAAGTCCTACTTACTCGGGGAATATTACCGGGACATTAAATAAGTAAGATTGATTACAAGGTATAATTTATTTTAATTAATCATGCAAATATACTTAGTTTAGCTTAATATTCTAGCTTTAGGTTTCTATATTTAAGTTTAGGTTTTTATATTTTATGTTAAGATTCTAGGTTTAACATTTTAGGTTTAAGATTCTAGGTTTAAGGTTTTAGGTTAAAGATTCTAGTTTTAGGTTTAAGATTATATATTTAAGATTCTAGGATTAAAACTGAATTTAATTACTTAAGCTTATAATAACCCTAAGGTCCTATGTTAAAGTAGGGCAGGGCAAATGGGTCCGAAGCCTAGATTTTGGGTCAGACGAAATACAGGAGAGTTGGGCAATCTTCCCATTATACCCAACGTCCCTCGGCGGTGCGTAAGCGTGACGCGGGCTTGGTACGCAGAGATGCCGGAGATCTGTAAGAGTAGCAGCGGCAGCAGCGTTCAGGTAGGGCCTTAGGGGGAAGTCGAAGCGCCCGCACTTAGTAGTGGGGAGGTCGTCGGGGACTCTGCCCGGTCCATGACCTATACTGTAGGCCCGCAGGGTGTTCCTGGAACGCGTCCAATAATATTTATTAGGCGGGTACTCATAGTTTAGCCTGGACTGTCATCATCACGCGCTCGCACTAGGGATGGGTATTTACAATAAAGCAATCGTTGTGTGTGATGGGCAGTCCAGGTAGGTACATGAGAAGCGTAAGGCGGTGAGACGAGAATCAAATGCCAAGCTTATAAAAATAATAATTTTACGGCAGTGATTAAAATGCGCAAGCAAATCCGAAGGCAGCACTAGTATGGCTCGTAGCGACATTAGATTCTTTCGTCATTACATTAAACTAGCGGTACAATGATAAGCATGATTATAATGCGTTGTACTTCGCTAAACCTTTCCTTATAATTAGCGTTACAATGTAGGTACTTATGACTTAAATATGTACAGGTATCGTAAACAATAATTTAATCTTTTTAATTATAAGCAAAGATTGATGCTGCTTGAATCAGGCAAAATCAATCTGCGAAGAACCATGCATGAGAAGGAAAGTGAATTTAACACTATTTTAAAAGAAAAGCCTATATTAATATTAATATAAGTACTACTGTTACACTACTGGTAGAAAAGAAACTAGTTATAACTACTATTTACCTTAATGGGAATTCAAGTGATATTGTAAGGTGAACTATCTTTTTTTTTTGCCTGGGAGACATCTAACGGTATCTTTTAATTTCTAGGAACTAAGAAGTAAGACTACGTTTACTAAGGCTACAGATACTTAATTCATATTGATTTATGCAACACTTACCCGATTTTCGGGACACAAACACTGATTTTATAAACTTAAATGTAAAAAATATGATTACGTCCGCTCGGCAGCGGGCGCCTCAAGGGCAAGATTCCTCAACGGAGCGACACGGGCTGTGCGTCAAAACGCCATCGGCTCAATGACGCGGCGGCCCAGTGGCGATCGGCGAGGAACCGCGGGACGCGAAACCAGTTATCAGCGCAGAGAAAGCCAGCTATGCAATGCAACCAAGTACGCAAATTAGGGCAACAAACAACTCACCGCACCTCAGTCCAAGGTTCACGATTTATAAACGTGACAGTACCCCTTCTCCTAGGAAAGGATTTTTCCTAATAAAAATCCGTCTAGGAGACTTCCTGACTGACTAAGAGATAGTGAGGTAAATGATCTACCTCCACACAATTTCTACACCGGCATCGTTGTAAGACATTCCTTCAAGGAACAGAATGCCTATTACGTTGATATGGTATAGGGCTGAAGCCATCCAAAGTAACTATGAACAAGGATGACAAAATGCTGAAAAAATTGAATCTACAACTTGTTCTAATAGGATTTGGGGTAGACCAGTTAAGTTGCGTAGGCCTTATTTGACAATTTAAAATCTTTTATATGCCAGGCTCCTAGATCATGCCCAGACATATCCTCCACTATATAGACTAATGGTGAGCGCTTAGCTTTGACACGGCATTTTTGGTACTTAGGCGCAAGTTTCTTGGTGAAGTGCGCACTTTTGTCACTTTGGAAATAGCAGCGTTTCCAGACTATATCGCCGACTTGGAACTGAACGTCTTTGCGTCTGGTATTGTAACGAGCAGCATTCTTTTGGTGGCTTCGCCATAAAGTGGACTGGACATGATCAAATATTCCTGATAAATAACCAAGGTTCTCTGCATAGGCTTCCCGGGGTTGGAAAACTATTTCGTTTGGGATGTCATTTTCAATATAATGAGACCCGCACGTGACTAGTTCACGACCATACACGAGAAACGCTGGAGTATACCCAGTTACTTCATTTATGGAGCTATTAATCGCAAATTGGATTTTCGGAAGGTTCAGGTCCCAAGTTCTCTGATCCTCTCCTACGAAAGTCGACAGAGATGTGACGATTGTCTTATTGTATCTTTCGACTGTATTTATTTGAGGGGTGTATTTAGGGGTGAAGTGAACACCTGGCACTTTATACTTCCCAAATAAGTGATTCATTTCTCGGCTAGCAAACTGGCATCCATTATCTAATATGATAGTTTGAGGGACTCCATGGACTAAAAACACATTTTCCTCAAGTATTTTAGAGGTTACAGCCGCAGTAGCACGACGTAACGGGAAAATCAAACAATATTTAGAGAAGCAACAAGTAATTACGAAGATGTAGCTATGTTGTTTTCTACTTATAGGCAAGGGTCCAACAAGGTCGACCGAAATGACCTGCCAAGGTCTGGAGCAGTCTTTAGGTCTTCCCATCTTACCAAGGATTCCATGAGTAGGGGCCTTGTGAGCGAGGCAGATTTCGCATTTTGCAACGTAATTAACTACATCACTGTACATTTTGGGCCAGTAATAAGTGAGACTTACTCGCTTATGGGTCTTGAAAGTGCCGAAATGACCAGCAGTGGGTTCACTGTGGCACTTTGATAAAATCTCTGAGCGTTGTTCTGTACAAATAACCTCCTTCCAATTGAATTCGGAGCTGAGCGCATTCTCATTTTTCATATGCCTGAATAGCTTATTACCTTCGACAATATAGTTGGGATAACTAGCTGGTGAGTGTAAACAACCGTTAAAAACTCTCAAGTACCAATTATCACCTGTCGTAGGTGGAGCGGTAGTAGAGGTCGATATAGCAGTAACTGGGACGCATCTAGATAAAGCATCGGGCACCACATTGTCCTTACCCTTCCTATGCTTAATAACCAGGTCAAAAGCCGAGAGCCTGATCCCCCATCTGGCCAGACGTCCAGTAGGATTAGTCAAGGAAAGGAACCACTTAAGGGCCGAGTGATCGGTATACACCGTAAAGGGACGGCCGTTCTCAAGGTAACACCGCCAGTGTTCGAGTGCCATTATAACCGCAAGGGCCTCCCGCTCGGTGACACTATAATTCTTTTCAGGGCCAGTGAGGGACCGACTCATGAAAGCAACTGGGTGTTCGGTCCCATCAACGATCTGTGACAGCATCGCCCCAACGCCGTAGTTGCTCGCGTCGGTGTGTACTTCGAACGGAAGACTGAAATCGGGACAAGCAAGGACCGGTGCCTGAACAAGGCAACTTTTTAGAGTTTCAAACGCCATGGCCGCTTCTGGCGTCCATTCCCAAGGGGGCGATGACTTTTTAGTGGAAGTAAGCTTGTTCAATGGCCCTGCAATAGTGCTAAAATTGGGAATAAAACGTCGATACCAGGAAGCAGTTCCCAGAAAACGTTTGACTTCCTTTCTATTAGTTGGTACTGGATAGTTAACTATGGCTAAGACTTTATCTGGATCCGTCCGTAAGCCGTGTTCGTCAATGACGTATCCGAGGTATTTGAGAGATTCCCTAAAGAATTTACATTTCTCAAAGTTGACAGTTAAATTGGCCTTTTTTAGTTTATCTAGGACGCGTTTGAGAATAGAGACATGCTCTTCGAAGGTCTCACTAATGATAATGATGTCATCTAGGTAGCAAAAAACTTTTAGTTCGAAATCTGGCATGAAAAGAGAATCGACGAGTCTTTGTTGGGTAGCCGGGGCATTAGTAAGTCCAAAGGCGGTTACATTAAACATAAACGTTCCGCGTCCTCCCACGTAAAACGCGGTTTTTTCCCTGTCCTGTTCATGGATTGGTATCTGCCAGAATGCCTTGGAAAGATCTATACTGGACAGGAACTTAGCATTTTTCAAATTGTCCAATATCTCAGAAACGTATGGGAGATTATAAGCATCTTTCTTTGTTACCGCATTCAATTTTCGGCTATCCAGACACAACCGAGGTTTCCCATCCTTCTTACCCACTACTAGAACTGGAGTAGACCAAGGACTTTCACAGGGAGATATCACACCTAATGACAGCATTTCGTCCACCTGCTCCGTAATTATACGTTTCTTTTCGGGAGACAATCGGTAGTACCTCTGCTTGATGGGCTCCGCCGTTCCAGTATCTATGCGATGAGTAATGAGCGAAGTTCTTCCTAAGCCCTTATTCTCGAAAGAAATGTCATTAAAGAGAGCAATGACGTCATCCGCAACAAGCTTTTGTGAGTGTTGTAGGTTGCTGTAGGAATATAAGTGAATGCCCTGACTGATGGAAGAGATTTCAGACAATTTTGGTTCAAGGGAGCAAAAATAATCAATATTGTCAAGGAATCTAGGACAAATCTGAAATTTTTTCCAAAAGTCGATACCGAGAATAAGTGGTGTTTCAATTTCAGGCATAACGTAGGCTTTTAAAACATGGGTCCTGTTTTCAAAAGTAACTGGTAGCGATACGTAGCCCAGAGATTGCAGCTTTTGGCCACCGGCTGCAGTGACAGTGATCATATCGTCTGTCATTAGTTGCAGGTTCAGTTCAGAAAGTCGAGTATAGGTGTCATTATTAATAATAGTTATGGCCGAACCCGAGTCTAAAAGGCCATACATTTTTAAATCAGTATTTATATTAATGCTGACAAATGGTCGAGGGTCGTTCGAGGGTTTTGAATTGAAAATTGTTGCAACCTTGTACGAGTTGAAAAAATGTCGTATAGTCGCTAGCCAACTATTCCAGTCAGAGTTGGCATGTCGGGGTGTACAACAATTTTCAGTTCTTAGTTTTTTGGAACGGAATCAACAGGACCTTCGATCGTAGCACAAGTCTCGCGATTTTTAGATGAATTACAGTGTGGGCAGTCAGGAACACGGTACCCTTTCAGGCCACACTTGAAGCAAATAATAGTACGCTCAGCAGTACAATCTTTCATCGTGTGAGTATCAACACGACAACGGAAACAATACTTATTATCTGCCTGGATTGCCGAAACGTTATAAGGTCTGTTGAAGGTAGGTTTAGCCAGGGAAGTGTTATGCGAGTGACCTGCCGCTGCCTGCACCTGGTAATTTGCGGGGGCACCTTTGAAGCTACTTTTTGTTGTTTCCCTCCTAGGTTGATAAGAATATTCTGGTGCCAGAGTGGTTGGTGTTGCCGAAGGTGGTTCCCTGAAGTCGTCTGAACGGGCTTTAATCTGTTCATAATTCTTACAAAGGGTGCGTAAGCTTGAGATCGAGTTTAAGTTTGGGCAAGTAGCGAGGACGCTCGAGTAACAAGGGCGTATATTATGAAGTATAATTTCGAGCTGCTCCAATTCACTTAACTTCCTATCCAGTCTGCTAAACATTCCATGCATGATTGCTAGGTAGATTGTAATTGATTCTGTAGGGCCCTGGCTACGATTTCTAATTTCTCCTAGCATGCGGTAGTCAAAGTCGACTACATCGAAATCTATCTTAAGCATGTCCAGCAAATCACTCCATGAATGCAACGAATCTTGAACACTGCGATACCAGTGCAAAGCATCCCCGGTGAATATTTCAGTGGCCAATGAAAGCATTTTGCCATCAGGTACGTCTTTAGCTAATCGGAACTCTTTGGCGCGTGCAAGGAAAGCGCGAACGCAAGTTTTGCCATCGTATTTAAGTTTAGTAATATCGGAACTAAGGCCCCGGTCGCATGTCACCTTGATATTATAAGTACTATCTAAGCGTTCATAGTTATGAGCAGGTTCATTAGGATCGACGACTGGAGCTGAAGCTGAGGGTGGACACTGCTGTGTTTTGTGATACTTATGAGATGTAGGTTGAGCATATGCAAGTATTGCCTGAAGGCCTGAGCATTGCTCCTTATAGAATTGCTTAGTCTCCTCTAGCAAGTCCCATTCTTCAGAAGGAGCTTCAGGTACGCTTATTCTGTTAAGCCTATGATAGATGTGATTAAGATAGGTTTGTGTGCGTTCGAGTAGACCCCTTTGTTGAGGGTCCTGTTTGAGGCAAGCAACATTGATTGCAACCTTAGCGAGGGTGTGTTTTATACCGACTATGTCCTCGTCAAACTCGTAACAAGAATCTAGTAATTCCTCTGATGGGAACCTAAGTGCAAGCTTAGATATTTGTTGCCTTAACTCTTCCACCTTATCTTTTGGGTCCTCCGCGCGTATTTTAACTTCGTAAAGTAACTCCGGTTTCGTCAATTGCAAGTATTTGATTGGGTGTGACATTTTAGACTGTTTTATCACTGAGTCAAGGTTAATTAACTGAGATTATTAAATCAAGCTAAACTAGGAAAAAAAAATCGCTTTGTGTTCGGTAAGTGGTGCAAAAATTCGGTTAGGGCTTATAATAAACTAGGTAATTACAAATAAGTCTAAATACAGAGAGTGACAACTTACGTTATATTATGATGGAGCTAATAGCTAGTGTATACTAAATCTGCGACATGCACACACCAACACCAAGAATGCTGACCCAAGGAAACTCACCAACCCTTCTGTATAAAGCAGACCCAAAATCTACTATAAAAACACGTATGGGCGCCAACTGTCACCTGACAATAACTCACCTAAGTCCTACTTACTCGGGGAATATTACCGGGACATTAAATAAGTAAGATTGATTACAAGGTATAATTTATTTTAATTAATCATGCAAATATACTTAGTTTAGCTTAATATTCTAGCTTTAGGTTTCTATATTTAAGTTTAGGTTTTTATATTTTATGTTAAGATTCTAGGTTTAACATTTTAGGTTTAAGATTCTAGGTTTAAGGTTTTAGGTTAAAGATTCTAGTTTTAGGTTTAAGATTATATATTTAAGATTCTAGGATTAAAACTGAATTTAATTACTTAAGCTTATAATAACCCTAAGGTCCTATGTTAAAGTAGGGCAGGGCAAATGGGTCCGAAGCCTAGATTTTGGGTCAGACGAAATACAGGAGAGTTGGGCAATCTTCCCATTATACCCAACGTCCCTCGGCGGTGCGTAAGCGTGACGCGGGCTTGGTACGCAGAGATGCCGGAGATCTGTAAGAGTAGCAGCGGCAGCAGCGTTCAGGTAGGGCCTTAGGGGGAAGTCGAAGCGCCCGCACTTAGTAGTGGGGAGGTCGTCGGGGACTCTGCCCGGTCCATGACCTATACTGTAGGCCCGCAGGGTGTTCCTGGAACGCGTCCAATAATATTTATTAGGCGGGTACTCATAGTTTAGCCTGGACTGTCATCATCACGCGCTCGCACTAGGGATGGGTATTTACAATAAAGCAATCGTTGTGTGTGATGGGCAGTCCAGGTAGGTACATGAGAAGCGTAAGGCGGTGAGACGAGAATCAAATGCCAAGCTTATAAAAATAATAATTTTACGGCAGTGATTAAAATGCGCAAGCAAATCCGAAGGCAGCACTAGTATGGCTCGTAGCGACATTAGATTCTTTCGTCATTACATTAAACTAGCGGTACAATGATAAGCATGATTATAATGCGTTGTACTTCGCTAAACCTTTCCTTATAATTAGCGTTACAATGTAGGTACTTATGACTTAAATATGTACAGGTATCGTAAACAATAATTTAATCTTTTTAATTATAAGCAAAGATTGATGCTGCTTGAATCAGGCAAAATCAATCTGCGAAGAACCATGCATGAGAAGGAAAGTGAATTTAACACTATTTTAAAAGAAAAGCCTATATTAATATTAATATAAGTACTACTGTTACACTACTGGTAGAAAAGAAACTAGTTATAACTACTATTTACCTTAATGGGAATTCAAGTGATATTGTAAGGTGAACTATCTTTTTTTTTTGCCTGGGAGACATCTAACGGTATCTTTTAATTTCTAGGAACTAAGAAGTAAGACTACGTTTACTAAGGCTACAGATACTTAATTCATATTGATTTATGCAACACTTACCCGATTTTCGGGACACAAACACTGATTTTATAAACTTAAATGTAAAAAATATGATTACGTCCGCTCGGCAGCGGGCGCCTCAAGGGCAAGATTCCTCAACGGAGCGACACGGGCTGTGCGTCAAAACGCCATCGGCTCAATGACGCGGCGGCCCAGTGGCGATCGGCGAGGAACCGCGGGACGCGAAACCAGTTATCAGCGCAGAGAAAGCCAGCTATGCAATGCAACCAAGTACGCAAATTAGGGCAACAAACAACTCACCGCACCTCAGTCCAAGGTTCACGATTTATAAACGTGACATTACACCCCCTTAGGGGATGCCCAAAGGGGGTGTAATTGGGGGTGAAAATTTGTTTGTGACCCATTTTGATGAAATTTAGTTGAAAGATAGTTTGAGTCCTAGGAAAGGACATATGATAACTTTAAATTCCAGAAATCATTCCCTAATGGCGTGAAATTGGGGTGAAAATTTAGATGTAACCCAATTATATGAAATTTGGTATAAGGATAGTTTGAGTGCTGTGAAACGACATATGATAATTCTTATCTCGGAAATCATTCCTTAAGGGGGTGAAATGGGAGTTGAAAATTTGGATGGAACCCATTTCAATGGAATTTGGTATAGAGATAGTTGAAGTTCCGGGAAAGGAAATCGCGTAGTTTTTGTAACGAAAATCATCGCCTGAGAGGATGAAATGAGGGTGAAGATTTGGATGGAACTCATTTAGATGAAATCTGGTTAAGAGATGGTTTGAGTCCTGGGACAGAACATATGATGGTTTTTATTCCGCAGATCATCCCCTAAGGGGGTGAAATGGGGGTGAAAATTTGGATGAAACCCATTTACGGCAAAGCGATAGTTAGACGTCCTGAGGAAGGAGATAGGATAGTTTTATCCCGAAAATCCTCCCCTAAGGAGTGAAAATTTGGATTTGAGTGACCCATTTAGATGAATATTGGTTTACAGATAGTTTGGGTTCCGAAAAAGGATATAGGATAGTTATTATCCCGGAAATCATCTCTTAAGGGGGTGAATTAGAGGGTGAATATTTGTATGGAGCTACTTTTGTATAGAGGTAGTTAGTAGACGCGGTGTTGGTAGGCCCCCCACAAGGTGGACTGATGACCTGGTAAAGGTCGCGGGAGTCCGCTGGATGCGGGTGGCGCAGGATTGGTCACTTTGGAACTCTTTGGGGGACGCCTATGTCCAGCAGTGGTTTTTCGGCCCATATGATGATGATGATAATGATGATAAACATAGTTTGAGCCTCGGGGAAAGACATAGACAGTTTTTTATCGGAAATCTACCCCTAAAAGGGGAATGGAGGGTGAAAGTTTGTATCGAGCTACAATATAAACGATTTCTACGCGGACGAAGTCGCGGGCAAAAGCTATTTTTTTTAAATATTTGTAGGGAGACTGTTTTGGACAACAAACACATAATTACTGGACCAGACCCTTTGCCCATAAAAGTTTTTGCTACTTGGTACCGTAAAGGTTTTAAAATAGGTACATTTGAATACAGTTTTGTTTCTTTTTTAAAATAACGGAATGTCTCCTTTAAGTAAAATGAGCCAACTTAAGGATTTAAGATAGTTTCCCCCCAGGGCCCGACTTATTTTTCCACCCTGTATATTGTATACTGTAATGAAAAAATTAGACCTCGCCGAGTATTTTTAACCGGTTCTTCTCGTGGCAGGAGTTTTTTGTAAAGACATTGATGTAAGATGAAATGTTTACGAACCCTGACATGTATTTGTTTATTTTTAGCTTTTATATGGTCTGTGTATTCTAATTGTATTATCCGAGTTGATATGCATAGGTAAATAAATAATTACCTATTATTATAACGACACGTTAAACAGTACGTACGAACACTTATAGTATAGGCATGCCTTTGATGCGTAGCAAACAGAGTAATATTGAAATAAACAGCGGCCCATTGCGCTGCATTCCCTGAAACGGCCGGTGTAAAATGACTGAAAAGCAGGAATTTGAATTAAACTACGCTTTCACTATGATGAAGTCCGGCCATAGTGAGGGGAACATGTTAATAAGTCGATATCGAGATCACGATTAACAAAGCGCTTTGCGTTATTCGCAGAAATCTGCAAAAATACAAAAGATAAATGATTTATCCAAGTATATTTCATGGATATCCAACAAACAAAAAAAAAACAAAAAAAAAGCTCAAATCAAATAAAAAATAAAAATAAATCTAATCAAATTTGTATGTTTATTAACAAGTTTCTACACAATGTGTACATACTCGACTAATTGAATAAAAGTGCAAGGAATTTCGAAAAATTATAAGTATATTAAAGCAGAAAAAGTTACCTATAAGGTAATCACAATCCAGTTTTCTTTTTTTTTTTAAGTTTGGAATAAAGAGGCTTTAATAATAATAATAATAAGCCCGCAGGGCAGCTTGTGGCGAGCTGTTGGGGAGTAACGACCCCACGGACCCGAGTGCTCCCGAGAGTCGGTCAGGGCCTCCGTCTCCGGCGTGTCTTCGTCGTTCGGAGTGGAACCCCAAGGGGGCCCGTAGGACTCTCAGCTCTGGCTTGCCTTCATTGGCCGTCCAGAGAGGAGTCGTAAGAGCTATATGCTCCAGGGGTGGAAGTGTTAAAGGGCATAACGCCGCGAGTAACTTCGGAGAAAGCGCAGCACCACCTCTCGACACCCCTGAGCCGCTCACCCGGTGTTGCTCCTGGCCGTCTGTACGACGACGCTTTCAGGGGCCCATCTAGCGAGTGGCTAGTCACCGCCTGCCTCGATAGCATCTCACAATGTTATGGCAGGTGTCCGGAACTCTTGCAATAGCTCATTCATTTGTCCATCCAAATTTCATCCATAGCCCGTTACTCTTTCCTCTTAACCTACAATAGCCCCAACGCCTGTTGGAACCGGTTCACGGGTATCTACCGATGTACCCGTGAATGGGTTCTAGCAGGTGTATTACATCACATTAAACTTCGTCTCCAAAGGGCCTCTACGTGTTGGATCTATATCCCCACGCACGCCTTCCAAAGGACCGGGCTTTGTCCCGTGAATTTAAACAGGAGATACATAATAATAATAATACGCCTGGGTGATGCCCTTGCTCACTTACTCCTTAGGCGTACTAAGATGGACTCAGACTGAGCTGGATGCCCTGGATCGAAGAGTTCGTGTACTGCTTACTGCGCATCGCATGTTGCACCCACGCTCGTCTGTTATGAGACTGTACATCTCGCGGAAGTGTGGAGGTCGAGGTTTTTTAAATGCCAAAGACCTGCACAACCGCGAGGTGTGCAGTCTCAGGGATTATTTCCTAAGCAACGAGTGTGGGATGCATCGCGACGTAGTGGCAGTGGACGGAAACTTCACCCCGCTCTCCTTGGCAAACGAGAACTGGCGCAGACTTAAAGAAATGAGCGCCGAGGACCGCAGGGCGGTGTGGAGGAGCAAAGAGTTTCACGGGCGGTTCTGCAAGGCCCTCACAGGGCCCGATGTAGATCTGCTTGCGTCGGTGAACTGGCTACGTTTCGGGGATCTCTTCGGGGAAACCGAAGGTTTTGTCTGTGCAATTGCGGACGAAGTTATCATGACGAACAATTACCGGAGGTATATCCTGAAGGACGGTACGGTCGACATTTGTCGGGCATGCCGCCGTCCCGGGGAGTCACTCAGGCATATTATCTCCGGTTGTGGTCATCTTGCTAACGGCGAGTATTTGCACAGACATAACCTTGTAGCCAGATTTATTCACCAGCAACTTGCTCTGCTATACGGTCTTGTGGTCTCTGAGGTGCCTTACTATAAGTACACACCTGCGCCAGTTCTCGAAAATGGTCGTGCCACGCTCTATTGGGATCGATCTGTCATCACGGACAGGACTATTCTTGCCAATAGGCCTGATATCGTGCTGACAGATCGATCGAAACGCCAGGCGGTGCTGGTTGACATCACCATCCCCCATGACGGGAACCTCGTGAAGGCCGAGAAGGACAAAGCCAGCAAGTACCTAGACCTGGCACACGAGGTAACTGCCATGTGGGATGTTGATTCGACGATCATCGTCCCGATAGTCGTTTCGGCGAACGGTTTAATAGCGAAGAGTCTCGACCATCACCTCAAGAGACTCTCGCTAGATGGCTGGATCAAGGGCCAGATACAGAAGGCGGTACTCCTGGATACTGCGCGGATAGTCAGGAGGTTCCTGTCTCTGTCGCCCTGACCACCGGTGGCTTAGGCCCCGCCTCGCTGCCGGCGGCACCCTAGGTTAGGTTTTTAAAATTATTTTATGTTTTGTATGTATAGTTTTATATTTTACTTTTTATATGAATATTGTAAAAACCTAATCTAAGAACGAAATGAAATAAAGGAAATAATAATAATCCCGCGGGGGCAGCTTGTGGCGAGCTGACGAGTGGCGACACCGCGGACCCCTAACCTCCAGAGGGCCCATTTGATCTGGCCCTCGCCTCTGTGCTTGCCTTAACTGGCCGGCCAGAGTGGAGTCGCAAGAGCGGAACCTATGCTCCAGGTTGGAAGTGTAAAATGTCATAACGCCGGCGGCCCTTGAACGGGGGACACCGGGATCTGGCGCACCGCAGACTCACCTCTCGACAACCTCACAGCCGCTCAGACGTGTTGCTCCATTGTCGCACTGTGCGTGCGACTGTTTTTTGGGGCCCACTTAGCGAGTTGGCGAGTCACCGCCTGCCTTTATACAATTTCGAGACTGATTGTCACGGCAGGTGTCCGCTAGTCTCCTTCCATAACCCATTATCCAGTCCATCCAACACTCAACTCAATAGCCCATGACCTTAATTTCCATCGCAGTCACAGTGCTGCACTGCAATAGTCTTTGCACCTGGCGGGGACCATCACCGGTTGTATCATGTTGTGCGCTCGGAGATGGTATCTGCCATGTGCATCCCTCGCTTTAGATTATTTTTGTCTTAAAGGGCCTCTGCGCTGTTGGCTTCGGCCCCACGCATGCCTTCCAAAAGTCCGGGACCCCATGGTCCTGTGATATGGCACAGACATACAAATAATAATAATAAATCATAATCCAGTTGGGGCAATCAAGGTTTAGCCAAGATGTTAGTGAGCCTGCCTACAAAACAGACGGTTCTGGGTTGGAATATCCGTGAGATCAAATATTAATAAGACTCTTAGATGTTTTCTTCATAGTCGAGTATATATTAAATACTTGCTTCTTCCCGCAACTTCGTCCGCGTGGAACTCGTTTAAATCGTATCCCAATAAAAAAAATCGTTCCCCATTTTATTCCCTTAGGAGATTTTGTCTCTATCGTTTCAGTGATTAAAGCGTGAAAACGTAACAGACAGGCATACATACAGACAAAGTTACTTTCGCATTTATAATGTTAATTTATTTTATTTTTATTATTGACCAATATATTTAGAGTATCGTAGTCTAGAGTCTAGAGTACCCATACCTCAAGCTCAATTTTAAATTAAAAGATAGTTAGATAGAATTATAGAGAGTTATTGTAATTAGTTTATAATTAATAAATATAAGTATTTTTACACAGTAGATAAGGAAGTTAATGAGTGCTTTTCACCAACAATCTGTTATGCAGTTTGGCGCAATTTTTACTGTAATCTATAATGTGTAATCCTCGTTTTCGTTCAATAAAAAAAATTATCGATTATTAGTCGTTGAAAAAATCCCCATCACTACGTCTACAATGGATCTTTGAAACAAGTCCGGTATTCATTTTGGTTTGCTCTTCTCTGAAACCGAATATCAGTTTAATTTAACGCGATTTAATCAAATACTGGAAATATTCGTTTTGTAAAAGCAATGAAATCATAAGGGCTTTTTAGGGTTCCGCAGCGCAGTTGTAAAGTGCAGTTAAAGAATTAGCAAGCGAAGCGAACGAAGTGTTTCATTCTGATTCTGAAAGAAGTAACCCATTTCAGCTTGGGCAAAATATGATTATATTTTGTATGTCCGTATGTCAAGCTCTCTGGCTGTTTTCCTCTACAAGTCGCAATTCTATTAAAACATTTTTTGTGGATTCAATACCGTCTATTAGGAAATAAATATTGTATATTTTTTAAACAGACTCGCGAGTTCTACATTTCACAGCGAGTTCTACATTTCACAGCGAGTTCTACATTTCACAGTGAGTTCTACATTTCACAGCAAGTTCTACATTTCACAGCGAGTTCTACATTTCACAGAGCCACTAGTGAATAAACACAACAGACAATCTATCTAGAAAAACATTTTCGTGGATACGATAGAATAACGTTATTGCAAAAGTTTGGATCCAAGTAGTAGTGTACATATGGTTAGGTTGAGGTAATGAGAAACTACAGTAATAGTACATTACTGCAGACGCCGGGGAAAGAAGTGATAGTGATACGAAGCCGGCAAGCCCTTTTCACGGCCAGGCATGGATAGTGCTTTTCTCAAACATGCAATGATATAAATAAATAAAAACTCCTCAAATCACACTAATGTTCATGGCTGAATGCCGTGATGCTGTGCCACAAATAGTGGAATGTAAAAAAAAATACTTCCCAGCCTAGGCCTTCAATTTCGTATGAAAATTTTTTAGGTACAGTTCTCTCGAGTTGATCCGCCCGAAACGTGATACTTTGAAGCCTGATATAACCCACGTAATGACGACATTTCATTGCATGTTTGAGAAAAGTAGTTTAAAGTATCATGGAAGAATAAATCAAGGACTACCAATGTCTGAACAAAGTCGCGTTTTTCCCATTCGTGGGCTCTCTACATGTGCTACGCCGTTGCGTGCAGCAGCATTTTTCCACCTTGGAGGGGAAATCGGTCAAAGAGAAATGACTCAGATGTGGGTCATAGGCTTTGAATGGGTTAAAATAACCAGTAAAAGGGTCCATTTCGTGACAAAATGTGTATTGTATTATTTCTTTTGTATGTGTTATTTTTTTTATTGTCACGAATAAATATTTGAATTTGAATTTGAATTTTAAAATATTATTTTTACCATAACTTCATCCATACTAACATTATAAAGAGCAAGTCTATAGTAGTAGTAAGTCCGATAGTAGCTTTGTAAGTTTATATGTGTTAGGTAATCTCCGGAACCGCTTATCCGATTTCCAAAATTCTTTCACCTGCGTGTAGAATAGAATTTCTGGATAGTTTAAGGCTTTATTATATCCTGCGAGTTTGCCAGCCTTCTTTGTAATACGCAGGTGATGCCGCGCGGGCAGATAGTTATAAATAAATTACTGTATTAAAGCCAACACTTCTTGCCAAAAGAAAAACCGGTCAAGTGCGAGTCAGACTCGCGCACCGAGGGTTCCGGACCACCCCGTACAATAGAAACAAGTCCACTATAAACTGACACTCACAAAGTATGTACTCACATACTTTATTTATAGTGCGTGTCAGTTTATACTGGACATTTAATTTTCAGTGATGATCTTAATAAAAAATTTACGGTTTTCGCAATTCTTCCTTTATCTGTGCTATAAGACGTTGTTTCGTACAAAATTTAAAGATTCTGAGTTTACTGGAAGTACCCTGTAGGTTTTGATTCCCTTATGAATTTCGAAAATTTTCACAAACGGCTGTATCTTTTGATTGCGTTGGCTTAAAAGTTTGATTTTTTCACAGCTACAAGGGACAGTAGACCTAAGTATTTGATATAAATTTCAGCTTGATACATTTACGCGTTCTTGAGAAAAAGGGTCTTGACAGACGGACGGACGGACGGACGGACAAACAAAGTGATCCTATAAGGGTTCCGCTTTTTCCTTTCGAGGTGCGGAACCCACAAAACGATATAAATGGATTTTATCGTGTTAATATTATTTATACACACATAGGTACTTTGCAATGTTACTGCTGTAGTTTACATAATTGGATAGTGAAGCAAAGATTACTATCTTTTAACACACAACTATAAAACTACCTGAACATATGTTAAATTGTATCCGTTTGCTCTTAAATGCCTTTCAACAACTAGAAACGTTAATATTATTTAAAATAAAAAACTTTTTGCTATTAAGAACGATATAAATGGATTTTATTGCGTAAATATTATGTATAGGGTACTGATATAGTTTATATAATTGGATACTGAACCCAAGATTACTTATCTTTTAACACACAATTATAAAACTACCTGAACATAAATTAAATTGTATCCGCTTGCTCTAAATGTCTTTTAACAACTAGAAACGTTATTTATGCATGTAAGAAGTCATAAAATAATTTGCAAACCATTTAACTTCATGTATTGGAATAACAGTTCTGTTACAGTTTTAGAAATAACTCCTTAGTAATATTCCAAAGCAAAAGACTGTGGTACATGTATACATCGTGTAGCCTGTTAAGCTTCAAATAATTAAAACGACGACTCGGTAGATTCCCGTTTTTTTATGCCATATGATATGAGTAATGGATCTTGACATCACGCTAATTTGCATGTATTCAGTAACCTTCATTTTCGATGCACGGGTCACGTCACATTTTGTAACTTTTCATAGTTTGCCAAAATTTTGAATTATTATTAAGTTAAAACCTGCTGTCATGATATCCCTCCATTTAAATAAAACAAACTTTTGAAATATACCTACCTTTATTTGAAAAAAAAACCATACTCAACAAATTAATCACTTACATGTTACATTACTTTATCGGTCGCTGTTTGTTACTGTCATCATATATTTAAGAGGCTAGGCTCTTGTCAATAGAGCAATTTCCAGGTAGCTCTTTCTTGAGCCTTTTCTTTGACGACGTCGTGTGTGGGTCAAAAAGCTTGAGAAAAAAAATCATGTTTCCTGTGGTCAATAGTCAGGGCTTCCGTGCATATAAAAAATGTCTTGATTGCATGAAATCAAATAAGAAGAGACGCTGTTTATGCGGATTAGACTCCTACCAAAAATTAGGCTTCTTAGCCCTTAACTTTTGCATTGTCCACAGCATAGACATAAAATCAAAAATCAAAATCCTTTATTTTGCCCTTAATTGTTTATTGGCCGTTTGTACTGCCAAGTGCTAATTTATTATTTTGTGCAATAAAAACTGAATAAGTAAATCAAGAATCTAACGTTAATATTCGCGCATGTTTACAGGCCACATTCTGTATGCATTACTTAAGCTTGTTTGGAGTTGTGATTCATCATGCGCATGAGTGTTTTACGGTGCTCATGACATGGGGTAATAGGCGCCGGTGGCAACGACTCTTTATGCTGACACCTTCCAGTATTAGTTGAATTATCTTCTAGAAATCGTTGGGTAGTTATAGGTAATTTGGGATTTGTTGGCTAATCACCATTGGCATGACACATTAATGGACAGATTCGTATTTTACCGCTAAAATATAAAGGACACACGTCCACTGCTGGAAGTGCTGGACATAGGCTTCTCCCAAAGGGTGACACAATGACCGATCCTACACCACCCGCATCCAGCGGACTCCCGCAAATTTTACCAGGTCATCAGAAATAGTAAGTAGGAGTAATATTCTTTAATGCACCACCACATAAGAAAAACTTGATACAGGAGTAGATTAAATAAGTAATGGTAACAACAGACGGTCTTATCGCTTTAGAGCGATCTCTTCCAGACAACCTCTGGGTAGCAGGAAATTTTAAAACGAGTTGTAAACAGGTAGTGCTGGAATAAACCTAGAAAAGCTTACTAACACATACAGTTTTTTTTTATACTACGATGGTGGCAAACAAGCTCACGGCCTGCCTGATGTTAAGCTGGTACCGTCGCCCATGGACACTTGTGACTCCAGAAGAATCACAAGCGCGTTGCCGACCCTTTATTCACTTGAGGATTCGCTGTGTTAGCAGAAAGAGACATGCAGGTCCCTCACTCCCAACACAGCGCACCCTAGGGAGCTCTGGCGACCTTACTCACCACCAGGAACACAACACCACATACTTCATAGCATGTAATAATATAGCAACACTACAAAGCAGTGGTGCTATTATGGCTGCGGTCTTCTGTAAGGTGGAGGTACTTCCCCAGTTGGGCTGATCCACATACGAGCGAGATGACATTCCGCTGTGCCCTGCCTCTCTTACAGTCCACCTTGTCTACCTAACCTTGCCTGCCGGTAAATCTATATAAATAAATATAATTGGAATTCTCCATGGTGGAACCTGCCGTGCCAAATCTGATGTGAAACCTGGTCTGGTCCCATTCTGCGACCTGTCGCGCGCCTTCGAAACAATTGACCACTCACTACTTCTCGCAAAGCTATCGCGGTATGGAGTCAATGGATCGTTCCTCGAATTATTAAGGTCCTTCCTTAGAGAACGAACACAAACCACGTACGTAAAGTCATTCAACTCTAACCTTGAAGAATTGGGGGACAGTGCTGTCCCGCAGTGATCAACGATGGGAAACAACCTGTTTTTAGTCCTTGCGAATGACGTCACTGCCGCCACTGAAGACGTGGAGTACATTATGTTTGCTGATGATGCGTGCGTAATAACAGCAGCCAATGATTTCACCAGCTTAGAAATAAAACTGACCCAAACAATGCAAAAAATATCTGATTGGTTTACTGCTAATGGGATGCTTCTGAATGTCGATAAAACAAACATATACTTCCAATTAAAGATAAATTTAAATGCTCAGGTTGGGATATATTTGAATGATATTGCGGTGCCACAGGTACATGAAGTTAAATATTTAGGTTTTGTAATCGATTCAGGACTCACGTGGTCACCCCATATAGATGCGATGTGTAAACGTCTTGCTTCTGCGTGCTTCGCGTTGTCTAGGCTAACTCACAGTCTTTCTAAGGAAAACCTAAGAAAGGACTATCCAGGATACATCCATTCTATTTTAACGTACGGTGTCGACCTTTGGGGTACTGCTGCGGATCGTGAAAGGTTATTTAAATTACAAAAGCGCGCTATCCGCATTATGACTAGAAAATCACTCGACTACCCGGCTAAGGAACTTTTCCAAAAATACAAAATACTTACTTTACCTAGTGTGGATATAATAGAAGCATGCAAATACGTGAGACAAAATCTTTATCAGATTTCCACTAATAGTCAACTACCCAGGAGGGGTAGGGTGACGCGCAGGCGTAATCAGCTGGTCGTGCCCGCGCACCGCCTGGCCAAAACTAGTAAGTCTGTGCATGTAATGGGGATCAGACTGTACAATACACTGGACTGGCGATGCAATATTTGTCCGCAAACTAAAAGCTATTTATTTATCTATATAAGTATGTTTATCTTCGTCTAGTACCCATAGTACAAGCTTTGCTTAGTTTGGGACTAGATCGATTTGTGTAAGATTGTCCGCAAATATTTATTTATTTTGTACTGGAAATGGCTTGCTATACCATCGACGAGTTTTTCAATGGCCACAAGACATTGGCTTAGTCGCGCACCTAATTTAATGCAGCCTCTTATTAAAATGTTAGTACCTTACCTATGTATATAAATTATTAATGCATAAATTAATTGAATAGTTATTCACTTATTAAATAATTATATTTATATAGAATTGACATGTAATGTGATACTTTTTTGATTGTAAATGTATTATTTACCATTAAATAATACAATACAATACAATATCAGCCATTGCATTGGACCTACATTGTCCACACCACACCATTTGAAGGAATCCCGATCGGATTTTATGCAAGCCCAAAGGTTCCGTACAAACTTTCAATCACCATACAGGGTGTTTTAAATGTTTTGTTAATTGTATATATTTATAATGCACAGAATCACAAATTTATCCAACCTAACTTTTATCCAACTCTGTCGAAAAATATAAATCGTAAAGAAAGTAATAAGTCTATTTCAAAACATTCTTTTTAGATACCAAGCTTTGGTGGCAATATCAACTTTACTTTTTTGCACGTTCACCAATAACTCGTTATGGGGGTCCCAATAAGCTTGTTTGTGTGGTGTAGTTTAGGAGTTGATATGGCCAACTTCTATCTCCATCATCAGATCACCTTGATGGTTGATCACATTGCATTGTCACCGAACTTACAAGTTGCCAAATTTCAGTTCAATCGGATACCAGGAAGTGGTTGAAATGGTTTGCAAATTTTGAAAAGAACAACATTCACACGATCATTGCAATTTAAATAATTTACTTTTAAAATAAAGTTTTAACCGATTTCAATTCAGTACTTCGCCTTGTTTGAAGAGTTCCCTCGATTTTTCGGGGATCCCATCATCAGCTGGGATCCCGCTCTCTGTTGCAGCAACGCGCGTCCTTTACACGGCACTAGTAAGAAGCATCCTTGAAACCAACACAGTAGTCTGGAGTCCACATGAAAGCAAATACACTCTCATGTTGGAACAAGTCCAAAAAAGATTTTTAAGACATCTCTATAAAAAGAAACAATTCTTCTATCCATTCTTATACCACGCACGCTTTCTACAGGGTCACCTGGGGTATGATTCCTTAGAAATGCGACGAAACCTAAGTTTACTCAGTTTCATTTTAAATGTCATAACAAGTAAAATTGACAGCATTAACCTGGTGGAAAAGATGCTCAAATTCAATGTGCCGAACGATTATCGGAACAAGCGCCTTGGAGTGCCTCTCTTGGCGATTGCGACCTCGCGGACGAACCTGTATCGAAACT
Organism: Epinotia brunnichana; assembly: GCA_963854355.1. NCBI lineage: Eukaryota > Metazoa > Arthropoda > Insecta > Lepidoptera > Tortricidae > Epinotia > Epinotia brunnichana. The sequence continues at coordinate 26,727,145 of OY977950.1, read as the reverse complement.
CGCCCATACCTCGCGCGACTGCTCTCCTCAACTCCGTGCTCGCAGCATCACCGCAGTGTGATGTGTTTGTAACAGGGATGTCGCGACTGATGACTGAATGTAAGAGGGTGTTAGAGAGACGTATGGATTGTTTTTAGTTTTAGTTTCTAGTTAGTAGGTACTTGATTTTGTTTAGTAATTTAGGTTAAGTTGAATCGCTGTAACGTTTTGGTTAATACCTACTGTCATGTTGCACATTTTTATGGTTCAATAAATAAATAAATAAATAAAAATAAATAAATAAATCAGATAAAAAGTTATTTTTTAAGTTGTCAAATGGGGTTGTGTTTTCATAGTTGAAACATAAATTACACAAGCAATCAAAACACAAAGTCAAATGCCTTCTCTGGTTTGGCATACACGTGTTTAGAGTAATATAACTTTCATATGTGCAGCTCTGATTTAATTACTTAGCTTGACGGCAGTTTGTCACAACGTCGCAGAATACAGAGTTAATCGTATCACCTTAGAATTATCTCGAGATTAAATGGAAATTTGATTAAAGTGTAGTGGAATTGGTCTGAATGTATTGTCACAGTGACATATTGGTTGTTTTTGTATCTATATATAATATATATATATATATATATATATCTATAATACCCTTGGACCATAACCGGCCATTATTAAATTATTATATCGTTCGATACGATATTTCTCATACTGCCTATTTAATTTGAAAGTTAAATGACCAATTAGAGATAACCCAAGGCAGACATAAAATTCAATTAAAACCTTTTGACAAATAAGGCTACAAAACGGACGATTTCTAAATTAACAGGCCATTAAAAGCTACGTTAAAGGTCGTAAATGATTTTAAATTGAAAACGTCAACGAGTAAAGCAAGCCTGGAGGGCCAGTCAGAAGACGTACGGAGATTGCTAGCTGGTAACTGCAATTCGGAATGGATGAAAATTTTAGAAGCGCCTGATTATTTTTTGGTGATAGGAATAGCCTTCCTTCCAGTTCTGATAATGGGATCCTGGAAAAATCGAGGGAAATGTTCAAATTTTATAGGCAAACTTTAAGCAATTTGGCAACTGATTTGAAGTCGGTTAAAACTTTGTTTTTAAAATAAATGATTTGACAGTTGATTTGTCCGAAAGCTCGTTCAATAAGTTACTTATTACCTATCTAAAAGTCCACTCATTATAATTACTTCTAGTTCAAGTTCAAGGTCTAATAAATAACCCCAGTTCCTAAATCTTCATTAACTATTCTTACGAAAACCAGGGACGGACAAACCAGCGAATCGCGCACTTGAGCTGATCTACATTAACTAATTCAAAAGCTTTCTGCGTCATACACCCATTAATCCATTCCACGTTCTTTCTGGGCCTTTGCGCGCCCGACTGTGCGCGGGTTGAAGCAATTGGGTTTACAAATTTTAAGATTCATGACAAAGAAATTATCGAATTATCTGTATCGCATCCATATGCAAACCAAAGTTAGTTTCTAAGTGCAAGTTCTCTGGGACCCGTATGCTGACTGCTGTTGGCATATAGTTACCATACACATTGTCTCTCCCGAGCATTACAGGTCCGAATCTACTAGCGCCTAAGTATGAAGATCAGCTGGTCCATTACGTAACGCATTATCGGTGCGTTACGTAGTAGTAGTCTCTTTGTTGAGTTAAATCGCTAAAACCCTGACTGACATCATGTTTAATAAACATGATTGAATTGCGCATTAAACTTATTTATTTACCCGTTTTGGTTGCGAAATCCAAGGCAGTGAGAAGACTGGCGAAAGCGGTTATCAAATAAATGAAGAGTCCATGGAAAGAACATGTCTAGTCACATTTTTTTTTCAAAATGACATCAAATTGTTGAGCTCGTTATGAACTATTACGTGACATTAAAATCTTATTTAAAAAAAAAGTGACTTGACATGTTCTTTCTGTGGACCCTTCAAATAATGCAAGTATTTAAATCGGGTAAGTTTAAATCAATGTAATCCAACTTACCTCGCTCATCTTCAAAATGCTGCCAAGACAGTAAAATACGATTTGAAAGCTATTACGAATCCGCTGACACTGGCGCCACGAACGTCGGGCCATAAAATAAATCAAAGGAGTTTACGGCCTAACTATTACGCTATTAAAATATGGTGAAACGCTTAGTTCCCGTTTACGATTGTCGTGAAAAAATTACATTTTTCACACGACGCTGTAAAATATAATTTATACAGTACAGTTTGACAGATTGTTTTGGAGATATCACAGGGAAATTATTATGGTTATCTAATTTATAGGCTAGGGGACAAAAGCAATTTGTGTTTCTAAGTAAGTGACTAAAAAATAGGTGACATAAGTTATGGTGGCAATATTAATCCATAATATTATTATTTTTTTAACTAGTTTAACCTAAGTTTATTATTAAACAAAACTTCAACGAAAACATGTATTTTTATAAAACTTAACACTAGACTAGTATTTAGGTTACTGTTTTATTTAATTAATGGGTACGTTACATTTTGTGTATATTTTGCTTTTATAAATAATCCAATGCGTTAGTTGCTATATAAATTAGCAAAATCGGTGTTCATTGCTTGAGGGTTCCTGCCAATCTTTAAGAATCCCATAGCGTACCTCATCATTAGTGCAACTCTTATAAGTGTATTTTGATGAAAATTTGTTACGATACGTCAACGAGATTTCACTGAAAACTGTGAAGTACCTACATAATTGAAGAGTTTCATAATTATATGATCTGTGGTCATCATCCAGGACACCAAATTTGTGGTTTCCAAGACAAATTGCATAGCGACTACAATACTATAGACAAGATTAAAATGCCATATAAATAAATAAATAATAAATAAATAAATATTTGCGGACAATCTTACACAAATCTACCTAGTCCCAAACTAAGCAAAGCTTGTAATATGGGTACTAGACGACGATAAACATACTTATATAAAAAATACTTATATACATAGAAAACATCCATGACTTATCGTAATATTTAGACTTATTATAATGCCCTTACCGGGATTCGAACCTAGGACCTCTTGCTTCGTAGGCAGGGTCACTACCAACTAGGCTAAAGCGTGCTCATTATATTTGAGGATTTTTCTGAATTCCGCATGAATGGAAATCATCAAATATTCACCAAATTATAGGACCTCCCTGCAGATCTGTAGGGTGATCCATTTTCAGAACAAAAACTTTCTCAATTAAAAAAAAAATAATTAAAAAAAATAGCCTGATTGGACAGCAAAGTAAAGAATTATTGCCAACACACACATATAATAAGTTTCTGTCAAAAACGTAATTTTTGGTTCAAGCTTTTATTGCTGACTGTACTTTTCTGCATACCATCATCAACTACTCATTGAGACGATTATAACGAGCCCAAACTCGATGGGGTTGTGTTGTTTTATTGCGGAGTTCCTATGGCCACCTTCCAGCTCCAGCATCAGATCAGCTCCAAGTCATCATAATATTGCATTGTCATGCGATATACATATCCATGCTAAATTTCAGCTCAATCGGATAACGGGAAGTGACTGAAAAATGGATTGCAAATTTTGACGGACAACTTACTTACATACTTACATATTTACTTACGAACAGTGCAAGTTAATATAAGGCTTGTTATAAAAACACTAGGAACTACGAACCTCATTTATTCTATTGATCACTGTTAAAAGTAGACATTCATAACACTATCTGTTTGCGTCAGCAAAGACAAAATCCTCAATTCCGTGCATTTACCCGCACAAATGCAATTCATATCCCCAGCGCCGATCTATTGCAAACAATTTAACTTTTATGACACCACATTGGCAACATCTCAAGCCGTTTGGGCTAATAACTCGGTAAACATGATAATAGCCTGCAGATAGATCAACAGGCGAATAAAAACTGGAATGGAGTGCATAATAAAGGAGGTATGATGGTTGTGGATCGTGGGGAATAGGCGAGGTTCCCTTTTTTACACCATTTGTACCAGTTTTTAGAGGCAGATGTTGCTATGAGACTATGGACAATTAGAGTACAATAAAAGACGATAAAAACCGGCCAAGTGCGAGTCGGACTCGCGCACGAAGCGTTCCGTACCATTATCTATAAAAAAACTATTTTATTATGTGTGTTTAGTATTTGTTGTTATAGCGGCAACAGAAATACATCATCTGTGAAAATTTTAGCTGGAACACTATCACGGTATCAGTGAGATACAGCCTGGTGCAGACAGACGGACGGACGGACGGATGGACGGACAGCGGAGTCTTAGTAATAGCAGTAAGCTAATAGTGCCTAGTGGTTCAGGCATGCGGTCGTGGGTTCGAATCCCGGCTCGTACCAATGAGCTTTTCGGAACGTATGTACGGAATATTTACCGTTAGCTTTTCGGTGAAGGAAAACATCGTGAGGAAACCGGTCTAATCCCAATAAGGCCTAGTTTTCCCTCTGGGTTGGAAGGTCAGATGGCAGTCGCTTTCGTAAAACTATTGCCTATGCCAAATCTTGGGATTAGGTGTCAAAGCGGACCCCGGGCTCCTTTAGGGGCACAACCGGGAATAAACGCTAGGAAGATGATGAAAAGACAAAAATAAGTACATAGAATCGTGTTCGAATGCCCTCTCACCAAGTACGACGGACAGCCCTCGGAGTAAGTATCTGATCTTTTTTAGGGTTCCGTATTCAAAGAGTAAAACGGGACTCGATTACTAAGACTCCGCTGTCCGTTCGTCCGTCCGTCCGTCCGTCCGTCTGTCTGTCTGTCACCAGGCTGTATCTCACTGATACCGTGATAATTCCAGCTGAAATTTTCACAGATGATGTATTTCTGTTGCCGCTATAACAACAAATACTAAAAACACAGAATAAAATAGTTTTTTTATAGATAATGGTACGGAACCCTTCGTGCGCGAGTCCGACTCTCACTTGGCCGGTTTTTTTTTAATTTAAGTAGCAGTAATAAACACCTATTATCAAAGTGTATAATTTGCTGTACGATAAATAAATATAATATTTTTGAATTGGATATATGTATAAACTTAATAATCAAAATTATTTCACGTTTTTGCATTGAAAAAATGCTTGTAAAAAACCAAAAAAAAAAACAAAAAAAAAATATATGTATTGTAAAATGTAAAAAAAGGGTTTTTCAATTTTTTGTATAAGTAAGTTTTCATTATCAATTGTCAACTTTCACGAAAAGTCTTAAAAGTTATTTTATGGACCCGAATGGTTTGAAATAAATGAATAATAATAATAAAAGTACCTATACATAGCATTTTGTTGTCCCTTTATTTCTTTTAATTACTTTTGTACTTTAATAAGCTAAATGGACTTTTTTCAAGGTAGGTAAAGAAAAAAGAGCTGTTTTCCGTACTAGGTGGTGTTTTAGATATTTAACGGCATTTGTCCATAAAAACCCTTAAGGTGGTTCGATTGCCATACAAAGCGTTATTTGACATTCGCAGGCTAACGGCGTGATATTTTAAGAAACTTATGTAACAAACTTTCATTAATTGGCTTCCCATTTGCGCCAAATTCCCCCTTTCCTAGAATATACTTGTATAAACTAGATTAATTTGAGAAAAATTGTTTTCCCAAAATATCACGTCCCTAACCAGTTTCTCAAATTAATATAGTTTATACAAGTTTATTCTAGGAAAGGGGGAATTTGGCGCAAATGGGAAGCTAATTTATGAAAGTTTGTTACATAAGTTTCTTAAAATATCACGCCGTTAGCCTGCGAATGTCAAATAACGTTTTGTATGGCAATCGAACCACCTTAAGTGTTCGAAACTGACCCATCATACATTCTCTAAGGTATAACACCGGCTTGCCAACTTATACATTTGATACTGCAAGATAATAATAATAAGTACCTAATCAATATAACCATTACAATAACATATTTAATTATTCTACGACAGACATTTGCGTGTATACATACCTACTATTGCGTTGACCCCGAGTTAGACCCGTATCACACTATACTACACTCGTGCAAGGTTGGGGGGTTATCAGGATGATTGATTGATTCCATAACACACGGCTTTAAGATTGAATACAGGGTGTGAAGCTATACAGGCAATTAAAAGTAGCTACTCAATTTCTAGCAAAACTTTTGTAAATCTCAACGCTCAACTCTGACCCTCATCGCCCAAATAATAGTACATTGTTTAACGAGGGGCGTAAGAGTAATATTGCAAACGAGAGTCTATCAGAAGCCCGACGCCAGAGGCGAAGGGCTTTTGATGACTCGAGTTTGCAATATTCTCACGCCCGTGTTATACACAATGTTTTTCATCACATTTGCGAGGAAATAAATGACTACAAAAGACAGAAAAATCTAAGTTTCATACAACCGCACCACTCAAAAATTAACGAAATTGACAACTTCACATACAGATTTGCGAGTGGAGGGCGAGGGGGCGGGGCGTGGCGCCCCATGGCCTGCTAGATGTTTTTCAACCAATCACAGAGAATAATTCTTGTGACGCGCGGCCAACTAGATTTGCCAACCAATTTTTTTGATTTGTTTTTAACCAATTAGATCACACACAAGCTCATAACTCCCGCGGGAGTTATAAATCCATAACTCCCGCGGGAAGTAAATCGACTATAGCTGCTCTATAAACTTGCCTATAATACACCCTTTCCGAGCAAGTGTGATGAAAAATGCATTAATTCGCAGGCATTGACACTGCTATATTTAAGTAGTTCCGGAAATTACCCCTAAATACAAACTTACTGTTACCACCATACAATCTCACAGACTTTTCATGTTTATAATATTAGTAGGTACCTAGGTAATAAAAGGTGGTTCGATTGATAGATACCGATACAAAGCGGTATTTGACATGCGCAGGCTAACGGCGTGATATTTTAAGAATCTTATGTAACAAACTTTCATCAATTGGCTTCCCATTTGCGCCAAATTCCCCCTTTCCTAGAATAAACTTGTATAAACTAGATTAATTTGAGAAAAATAGTTTTCCCAAAATATCACTTCCCAAACCAATTTCTTAAATTAATCTAGTTTATACAAGTTTATTCTAGGAAAGGGGGAATTTGGCGCAAAAGGGAAGCCAACTTATGAAAGTTTGTTACATAAATTTCTTAAAATATCACGCCTTTGGCCTGCGAATGTCAAATAACGTTTTGTATGGCAATCGAACCACCTTAAGATAATTCAGGAAGATTTTTCCATATTACTAACTTACCAGAGTAATTTTGAATATCTATCCGATTTCAAATCCAAATATTATTTCACCTGGTGTAAAGATTACAACTTCAACAGCACTATTCTGTAGTATGGCAGCTACTACAGAATAAACTGCCACTGAACAAATTATTTACTACAATAGTTCCTCATCATCATCATTGGCCTCTACGTCTTTAACAGACGATTCAAGCAGCGCTTTGTGGATACAGAGTTGAGCACTTTTTTAAATGGCTACGAAGCCCTACGCGGGAACGGCATTGTCTTCCGCATAGGTGGCAGGAGAATTGTGCATTAGGTAGGTAATGGCGGTGTGTTCAATTTTCTTCTACCTTCAAGAAGGTCAAACCATGCCCAGCCATGTTTGTTGCGTCCGTCCATGAGAGCGTATTATAGTCCTTCAACAAGGACTATAATATTAATTTATTAATTATTGTTTGGGGAACTAATAGCTACTACCATTAAGTACACATCATCATCATACCAGCCGAAAGACGTCCACTGCTGGACATAGGCCTCCCCCAAAGGGTGCCACAATGACCGGTCCTGCGCCACCCGCATCCATGCCTACATGCGATACAAAAAATAAAACAGTAAAATAGAGATATAATCATATTATCTGTCTACCAATGTTGCGATAACTAGGTATATGACACATGATGACACACCGCCTATTTAGTACAGTAATTGATGATATCATATAATTTATAGTTACAACATGCAATTAAATTTGCTTCTACAACCGATGACCTGTGCCAGCTGCGTTTGTGTATCTAAATAATCTACATGCGTATAACCTTTTAATCGATAAAGTAATTACCTCTTCAAATCCATTGCAAAATCAACCTTAAAATGCTGGCAGAGGGTCTAAAATCGAAGCGTTTGTTAAACATCGAACGCTCTTTTGTTTTTTAGATGCAGTTGTATAGTAGTACCACGTAGTACATAGGTTAATTATTTTAGAAAGTTCGTATCATACTGGGCCGTTTTTGTAAATGCAATCTTGCTATTTGTTATTTATGGTTCGATTTTGAGTGAAATGCAGTTTGCATATAGGATGTTTGGGTATTTATCCGTGGTAATAGGTAATGCGTAGTGAAATTAAAACATGTCAACACTTGTACGATGATAAGAAAATCGTAAATATTGTTGTGACTGTGAAATATGATAAAGGCGGGAATTATAGTGACGGTAATTACTGTAAGACGCAAAAAAACATTTTTACGAGCGAAATTAGTGGTTGTTGATCTTTGTTGTGTCTATGTTATGTTTGAGGTCATGTTCAATATGGTTGGATCTAGAAAAAGCCAAAAGGTCTTTAACCCTTACTCTCTATTCTGTACTGATTTCAAACAGAAAGAGCTTCCTAAAAGAATGTATGATTTTTTGATTACAGTTTGACCACTTTTCATTATTTTATTTTAATGGATGACGACTGTTAGAAACGGCACAATTAGCTTCAATGACCATGACGTACTATTTTGCTCGAAAAAATATACCTACTTAAGATTTGCAGACAAAAAAACTTTATTTATAGAAAATGTTGGCCGTTAATTTCCTTATTAGTAAATTAAAAAATAATGGATTAAAAAAAGTCGTAGGTTTTACAGCAACGCCGTGACTGAACTCTACACTAAAAAGATTTATTATATTGCAAACAATTAACAAAATAAAAATATTCTTCAATCAGAATTATCGTCGAACTTCTTCATTTGGATTGCTCACTTGTTTGTTACTCCAGGCAAAATACGGTTTTGAAAAACATTAATTTATAATAGCGTTTTTTTCTTTATATCATTTTAAAACATTATTCTAATATGCTTTATTCAAGAATCTAACAAAGTTTCCATCCGGCATTATTTAAATAGATTTAAATAAAGCAGGAATTGTTATTTTTTTATTATTTATCTGGAATATTATAGAGCAAATGTAAATAAACCAAAATAAACATAAAACCATTTATTAATTTTTTTTTTGACTTTTCAAAAGCTAGTTAAGTTATCATTTTTTTGATGCCTGAAATTTTGTTGGATTTTGTCGCTAGGTAACTATTTAATTGATAATTATATCCATTACAAAGAAAAAATCTGCTATTATAAATTATTTCCTAATTTGACATTTTTTCCATACAAGTTGTCAGTTCATTGCCTGGACAACTTTAAACGCTGAATCTGAGATCTATCTATCAATATTTAACCATTTATGATAAAACTAGCGACCCGCCCCGGCTTCGCACGGGTTTATATGTAAAATACATGCATGTATTATACATATAAACCTTCCTCTTGAATCACTCTATCTATTAAAAAAAAACCGCATCACAATCCGTTGCGTAGTTTTAAAGATCTAAGAATACATAGGGACAGACAGACAGACAGCGGGAAGCGACTTTGTTTTATACTATGTATTGATTTTACATGTAGGTAAGTAGGGACGGACGTCGGCTACTTTATTTTTTGAAATGCTCTCTTTTGGAAGACGAAATGGAATTTACACAGAATCGGAGCTTAGAATTTATTATTACATCAGTAATATCACGAACAACCATCAACAAGTCTGGAATGACGCTCCTATCTCAGTAACCACCTAGAAAACATTTGAACAACTTACCTAAACACAAACAAAACCTACCATCCCTTTAGAACTATTTATACAAGACACAACTCATTCGTATTCCCTTTTAATATTCGCCCTTTTGCACTTAAGAAGTGTGTACTAATTTCCATAATCAAACAATCCCTAAAACGAGTTTTGTAAAACATTTGTCCATGTTTACTTCTCACTTACTGCAAAAAAGTCGTAACTGACAGGAAACACCTAAAAAGATACGACGGTTAGGAATAAAATGGCAGCTTACTACTAAACGAAATTATTACTATAAAAAAATCATAACTGACACAATATCTAAGCAGATATGACGTTTTAGAATACAGCACCAGTTTACTACTAAACGAAATTGCACTATTTTAATAATTAATTAGTTTTATAGTAATTAAAAGTGAAACCGATAAGGCGTGCGTGTCGACCAGTGGTCGTTGTTATGCAATAACGTGTGATTAAATGGTAATAGTAATAATTTAAGAGGTTACAGGGTATTATTATTTAAATTTATTATAGTAACAGCCAAATTTGTAAAGTCCATTGGTGTTGTTTTGAACATGGGTATTTTCTCTAAACTTATGTACATTTTGAGTTAAATTTATAACTCAATTCACTACTTATATTTATAAGAAGTGTTTTTTCTTTTTCTGAAAGCAATTCATTTTATTGAGTTATGTAGAGATCAGGCGGTTAGCTCAATTATCAAGATATGTGCCTCTGTATTTCCAAGTGTGACTTCATCATCTCATCACCATCGTATACCTACATGTCCCACTGGCTGTCTCATAGAAATTTTTTTTGGAACGCAATCGGTCTCCTTATAGGCCAATGTACATAATGCAACAACTCGTATGTGATTTTCATAACATTCACGGGTAACCGAAATACAACGAATTCAAACAAATGTAATAATTAATAATTATCGCATGCGAGTAAAGTTGTTGTACCATGTAAATGGCCCTTAATTCTGTTAAAAGTGCCGCAGAGTATATGGCATCAAGACCACAGTCTTAAGATTAAAACTTTTATGATTTCTACACATTTTTTTATCCGACCCCATTGCGTATAATTTTTTTTGTACTCTACGATTAAAATATGTGTATTAAGATTTCATAGAGAATACTGCAACGTCACTCTTTTCATAGTTGTAGTCCATGTTACTGTCGAAACAATCGAAATAACTACTTTTCGATAAGCTCCAGACAACTAAAATAAATTCGACCAATCACGTGGCTGCTTTACTGAACTGTAATGAATTGGACCAATAGAATCGCTTTGATGTCGTACGCTCGTTGATGTCTTTTAAGATATCAACAAGCGTACGAGCGATGAGCTGCACTTCGTTTCAACAGTATCGAGTTTGTTTAATTAGTTCAGTTGACTCGTAGAAAATTAATTTTAATGAACTCGTACAAAAAGTATTGTTCACAATAGTGTTATAATCAAGCTTTTTAATCTCGTACCTTACTAAGGCCACTCAGCAAGCTTCGTGGCCTAAACACGGTACTCGACTAAAAAGCTCTCTATTATAACACGATTGTGAAAAATACTATATTAAAAAAGACCTAATCTCGTATAATTACAGAACTTGGTATCGCAACATATCCAAAAAGTCAACGGACGTAAAAGAGGTAAATAAATAAACATTATTAAGCGTGACTATTATCTTTAGCTACATATATTTACTAAAATAGGATAACATATGATTAAGAAAACTATTAACCAACTGTGGATCTTGTTGTCTGAATAATGAAATGAAATTAAATTTATTCCCGTTTAATAAAAATATTGTTTTACCAGCTGTCACTACCTCGTGCCGATTAATTTCACTTCTCCAATGGTTTGTACGGGAGACATTCAAACACCAGACAGAGTTATTTGCGCATTTATAATATTATAATACTCGTAATATTTGTATACTTAAACAGAGTGTTATATTGCAAAAGTTCAAAGCAAACATAACAATAGTCTAGACGCCATTTTTATCATCCTCGTCGCATCCGTAGCCGCAAGACTAGTCAACATTTGTTCTGACAACATTTCACTTAAGTAGCTATTTTAAATAGTCACTATTTTGTTTGTGTTGTTGTGTTTGCCATAATAACAAAGGATTAATCATAAAATTATAGTTGTTATCTAAATAAAATAAAATAAACATACCTACATCAGTGTACCTATATCAATATGAATGTAGGTATTCCCATTCATATATACTCACTAGGTATGTATACTGCATATCACATTCACATTGTATGTAAACGTATTAGGTACATAGAGAAAAAAGCAAATAAAAATATTAGGGAACAATCTTACAAAAACTGAACTAGCGCCATAGTAAAATCAATAAAGCTTGTGTTATGGGGTCTAGACGACAATAAGTTGAATATCTAGATATAAATACTTCAACAAATCGAACACATCCAATACTCAGAAAAAAAAAAAAAACTCATGCTCATCAGATATATATTAGTCCTTACGGGGGTTTGAAAGAATCAACTACCTATTTAACATCAGTAACAATACATACCTACGTAAAGAAAAGCTCCTACACCCTTTAACTTTTCCCCCAATCACGAGCTTCTTACGCTTAAAAAATATACTGTTTGAAAACGACATCCAACGTCATTAAATACCCCGATCATTGGGACTCCTCATTTCCGCATAAAACCATCCACAAATGGCACAGGTTGCATGACGCGGACCACTGCTCTGTCAGTAATTGATAATTGAGCAATGTTTGTATGTACATATATATAATGTTCCCACTCTTTAACTTTTGGCCCAACCACTTGCTTTTGATTTATAAAAATTACTATTTTGAAAGAAGAACTCATCATTTATTTAAGCAAGAGGTCCTGGGTTCGAATCCCGGTAAGGGCATTTATTTGTGTGATGAGCACGAATATTTGTTCCTGAGTCATGGATGTTTTCTATATATTTAAGTATTTATTTATAATAAGTATGTTTATCTTCGTCTAATACCCATAGTACAAGCTTTGCTTAGTTTGGGACTAGGTCGATTTGTGGAAGATTGTCCGTAAATATTTATTTATTTATTTTATTTATTATTGTATTAAATATAGTTCCGTCTCAATAAAGTTGGGGCCCACAATTTTATTTATCTGCTTTTCCTTTAATTTACCTAGTAGAGAATTCTTTATAGCGTTAAGTTTGCCTGTACTATTATTTTTTGTGCAATAAAGGTTAAATAATTAAACTCATTCGTTTGCTCGAAAATCAATAGTAAATCCTCATTTCCGCATAAAGCCGTTCATAATTGTCGCTCACACGTTGCATGCCGCGGACCACTGCTCTGTCAGTAATGATAACCGAGCTATTGCTGCGTAGTAAGATAAGCTTGACCTGTTTAAAGTAATGGTTTAGGATATAATGGCAGTTTGTATTCAATTATCAATCAACTTTGTAAGAGCAAAACTGCGCTGTGGGTTGGTGGATTTTTTGGGTTTTTTCATATCATTTCATAAAGTGCATTCATCCTTACTTGTCTTATTTGGTAAACAACATTCTAACCTCAAAATGCATATTTTTGGTATATAATAGCAATCTTGTGAACATTAGATCATGCCGAGACGACTTTTCGGACATCAATTCACTTTTTTACAAGCTTTATATTAACTTGCACTGTTCGTATGTAAGTATGTAAGTGTGTAAATATGTAAGTTGTCCGTCAAAATTTGCAATCCATTTTTCAGTCAATTCCCATAATCCAATTAAGCTGAAATTTTGCAAGCATATGTATATCGCATAACAATGCAATATTATGATGACTTGGAGCTGATCGGATGCTGGAGCTGGAAGGTGGCTATAGGAACTCCGCAATAAAACAACACAACCCCATCGAGTTTGGGCTCGTTAGAATCGTCTCAATGAGTAGTTTATGATGGTATGCAGAAAAGTACAGTCGGCAATAAAAGCTTGTACCAAAAATGAAAATTTTGACAGAAACTTATTTTTATCTGGGAATGCTTCATTTACGATTAAATAGCTAGTATAGCCTAAAAAGATACATTTTGAGGTTAGAATGTCGTTTACCAAATAAGACAAGTAAGGATGAATGCACTTTACAAGTTACTAGTCCCGCCGTGAGCTGTAGAACACGTGAGTTTAATTTTTAGGGTTCCGTACTCAAAGAGTAAAATAGGAACCCCATTCCTAAGACTCCGCTGTCCGTCCGTCCGTCCGTCCGTCCGTCTGTCTGTCACCAGGCTGTATCTTACTGATGCCGTGATAGTTCCAGTTGAAATTTTCACAGATGATGTATTTCTGTTGCCGCTATAACAACAAATACTAAAAACAAAATAAAATATTTTTTTTTGATAATGGTACGGAACCCTTCGTGCGCGAGTCCAACTCGCACTTGGCCAGTTTTTTTTTGATATAAATCAGAAAACTATGACGACAAAATTATTATTATCGAACCTGCTCACAAATTTTCACGTGAATCAGTTCAGAAACGTGAACTGTCGAGGAGAACGCTGGACAGCCGGACATTCGATTTTTTTGGCCCAAGGTGAAGCAGAGAATAAGATTTGCTTCGCTTGCTCGTTCAACTAGGCTACAGATCAATGTAATTTTCATTTGACAATCTGAATCTCTTCTTCATCTTGTTTGACTTGTGCTATTCTTAATATTGCATTAAATAATTTGAATTTTTCAGAACTCTACGGAAACCCTTTTAGCTGGACACAGATACAGGTCCTTCTTGTTTATTTCACATATTAGTGAGTCCTGTGTGTTAGTCATCATCATTATATCAGCCGAAAGGCAACATATAAAGAGTTTTAAATAATTTTCAGGCTCATCTTTCACAAGCCAGACTCTACCGATGCACAAATATTTAAATAATAATGCATAATAAAGTATTTACAAAACACGGGTTCTCCAATCAAATATTTTCTAACCCGTAAAAAATGAGAATAAGAACTCATTAGTCGAACTAGTGATAAATATGCTACAAAGTGACTTGTTTCTTATTTAATTGGTAATAACTATGAAATCGTTAATTATATTTCATGTCAAGTGTCACCCAGAATAGACATAATAAACTGCAGCTGTAATACAACTTCTCATTAATTTCATACTTACAATGACAATTTACACCTTACAATAACTAATAGAAAAAACATTTCCTAGTACTAAATTAGACATAACCTAAATTACTTCCTAGACCATTTTGGTCAGGTTCATGCGGAATGTGCCAATCTTACATTTTTCTCCCATACATCAAGTGCCTTATAAGGCGTTTCTCCACAGACGGCGCGGCGACCGTGACTGGTTGCATATGGTGTGTATGAGGAAATGTATGTGGGAACATAGCTTTAGCATGACTTTGTTACTATAATGGGCATTATTGCATGGGTATGTATTGACGTGTTGTTAGTTAATAATAAAACATTGAAGTAAAATTGAAACAAGGTACTAAAATAACTATTTAGTATTTACACGCTACACGAGCTGTTCTTGAGTGGACCACGTACCGGAAGGCGCTGCGTGGGTAGGCCCCAAGGTGGACTGATGACCTGGTAAAGGTCGCGGGAGTCCGCTGCATGCGGATGCGGGTGGCGCAGGACCGGCCATTGTGGCACTCTTTGGGGGAGGCTTATGTCCAGCAGTAGACGTCTTTCGGCTGATACGGTGATGATGATGAGCTGTTAAGACGTTGTCGAATGACGCCCAGGTTTTTTGACCACGCTTTCCCTATGCAAACAATAATTAGTAAGTACTCGGTTTTGCACGGTACTTTATGCTAAGGATCAAAATCGCTTAAGCGTCAATAATGACTACTCAGCAAGGTTTAGTCATGGTGTTTTTAAGCACCATAATTAATTTCGCATTACGGGACAAGTGTCGGGGTTCTAGATATGTGATCTGCTTGTTGGCGCGAGGGTAAAGTGGTATAAGTGAACATTTAAAAAGTTCCGTAGTGTAGTTCAAACCGTTGGTGATCGTAAGTTACTAAGTAAGTTACGTTTATTGGGTTCTTGAATTAGCGAGCGAAGCGAACCAAGTTCTCCGTTTCAGCTGGGCAAAACTTGTTTCGTATGTCCGGCGACAACTCAACCGATTCTTAATTTAGTGAGCAGGTCAAAAAAATATAGTTTTTTGTAGATTCAGTTTTGCGAAATATAAAAAAAATATAATAAAAAATGACAGGCTAGCGATTCCTGCAGCTCACAGAGCCTTTCATTATCGTCATCATAAATTTAAGAGCCGGGCTCTTGTCGATGGAGTAATCACCATTCTGTTCTTCACTATGGCACTGTTTTGAGCTCTTGATACGAACTTGCATTAACTTTCTCTTTAGCTTAGTCCATAAACGCACGTCTTGGTCTTCCCCAGCCTCTCCTTCCTTCTGTCTTTCCTTCAATTATAGTTTTTATGCAATCGTCATGTCGTACCAGGTGCCCTAACATATTTCCCCGTCTGTTTTTAATAGTTTTTAGTAGACATGTCCTTTCTCTTATCAAAAACCTCTTCGTTTGTTCTTCTTTCTGTCCAACTTATACCTTTCATCCTTCTCCATGCCCACATTTCAAATGCGTTCAGTATTTCTCTATCACGCTGGGTCATAGTCCACGTCTCGCTTCCGTACAACGCTATGCTCCAGATGTAGGTCTTAATAAAATAAAAAAACTGATATTTCGAGATATACTATAGACTAGTTTATACTGGTTCAAAAATATCGTTACACGAATATTGTCAGCAGCGTAAGATATTTATACATTAAACATATAAATCCTTAGATTTATTGCATGTCAAAATATATTGTACCAAAAATATTTAACAAAATTAATATCTTAAGGGGCTACCCGAGGTTTTCATCGATTTTTGACTAGTTTTGAATCGATACAAATACTTTTGCACTACAGATAGAATTATAAGGCAAAGGGCTTTCGATTCTTTATTCTTTAATCTCCATTTTGGTGTACCACATTGTGAAAGAAATGAACAGTTATTTTTTTATGATTTTTTAAAACATTATCTAAAAAAACACCTTTTTTGTTATAAGATTGCTGTGAAAGATCTAACATATACGAAATCTACATATTTGGGTTTGTCTTTGATATCTCTATAAACGTGTGTAGGGTTTTGATTTTAAATTAATTAACACAAAAGTTATGGCCAGAAAACCTGTTTTTTGGTCTAAAATTGTTCAACTTTGATGCCAAATATCTCGAAGACAGTGATGTTTGAAGTAAATATGGGATACTATATTGCTTAAAACTGTTGTTGTTAATATGATAAGCTACAAAAAACATTAGAAAACTAAGGGATTCAGACCGAAGGTCATTGGCGTATGGGATCCCCTTAAGAGAACCTCCCAAAGTAAGCAAAACTGTGTTAAAATCAAAGTTAAAGGGCTTCTTCCTGGATAGCGAGCCACTGTCGACTAGCTAGCTAAAAGGAAACTTTAAGGATAAATTGTTACCTACGAGCATGCTTAGTTGTTTATTTTTATTTTTTTGTTAAGTTAAGTTAAATAACTTGATTGTATAAGAGGCAAACTTATCCCTATAAGGGAAATGTTACTAAATTAGAATGTAAATCTCATTAGGGATTGAGTAGATAATGTAAATATAAATTTATATTTATATTATTGATTTAGTTTTTGATGGGATTTGCATTCTAATTTAGTAAAATTCATTAAAATTGTTATAATTAAATAGGTTATTAAGTTATTATAGTATAAAACATGAGCGTTTCTCGCCACAGTTTGGCGAGTTTAATGAAATTTGTTAAATGTAATTGCTTTTTTTATAATAAATAAAAAAAATAAAAATAAAAAAAAACTATGGTTAACTGAAGCTTAGCGACAAGACCGGTATTTCTGTAAAAAAATATGCAAATCACTGACGATGCTTTTTCGTGCATTTTGAGAAATGCCACGTTTTAAAGAAATATTAAACCATGATGTAATTAAAAACAAATCTTGAGTCGCTATTGTAATAGTCGAATTTTATATAAATCAGAATTTTTAAACTCTGACTTCAAGCTCCTTTCAAAATACCTTCAAAAAACCTATCTCCCTACACCCACAACATTTACATTTCTACTGTTTACCCCTCCAAACAACGTTAAACAACGTAATACGTGTCTCGGTCTCGCCTCAGCATTTTAAAAACGCATTCTTTCTAAATTATACTTATGTCATTTTGCCCTAAAAGCGTAATATTAAAGAAATTATCGCGCTACACACCCGTGAAGCGAGCGATAAGCATCGCGGGCTAACGACGGGTTACTTGGAATTTATGATTTGCGGGTTGCCTCGCTTTGCCTTTTGGTGTTACTTTACGAGTCGGTTTTTGTTTTACGGCCGAATTAGAAGGAATAAAAACGGATGATAAAATAAAGTGATCAAGCTGTTTTAATGTGCATGTGTTTCTTAATGTGCTCCTGTAAAAAGTGAATAAAGCAACATACACAAATCGACCTAGTCCCAAACTAAGCAAAGCTTGTAGGTATACTATGGGTACTAGACAAAGATAAACATTACTGAGATAAATAAATACTTAAATACATAGAAAACATCCATGACTCAAGAACAAATATTCGTGCTCATCACACAAATAAATGCCCTTACCGGGATTCGAACCCAGGACCTCTTGCTTCGTAGGCACAGCATCACTATCAACTAGGCTAAAGCGGTGGTCGTCGTAATATTTAAGTAAAACTATAAACAGGTTTATTATTGACCTGGTAAAGGTCGCGGGAGTCCGCTGGATGCGGTTGGCGCAAGACCGGTCCACATATGCCTCCCCCAAAGAGTGCGAAAATGGCCGGCATTATGTCCAGCAGTGGACGTATTTCAGCTGATATGATGATGATGATGAGGTTTATAATTTACCCTAACAAAATTCAATTAAAACTAAGTTACTAAAAAACTTGAGGCATTGTAGCGAGGATGCTGGCAGCTTTCCTCGCTGAATTGCACTGCTGATGCGTTGCGCGTGAAAGCCACTATTTATCTTCGGTCACATATTATTTTACTTATTCACGATAGTATTGGTAAAATTTGGAAAAGTTATTTCTAGAACCATGAAAGTCGCTGAAAAATAAAAATTAGAATGACGAAGATTTGTTTTGATTGGTTTGCGTTTAGAGCAAATCTAATTTCAAACCTATTAGAAATCGAACAACTTGTTCCAAATTTTATTGTACTTTTATTTGTATGTGGTCTCAGAATATAAGCTTGTATAAAAGAACACAAATTTTTTGGACCTTAATTAGTAACAAACAATCCAAACACGAGGCTATCCGCAGCTGAACCAAAGTAACCGATATAGCCCTCCGAATTGCTAAACTTAAGTGGCAGTATTTATTTATCGTATGGTGGTAACACACTGGTACACATATGTATTCGTATTGATGTCGCTGATAGAGTTCCAGTGCGCGCTGCGAGGTTCAGAAGGAACAGTGCAGCTGCTGAGTTTGTTGTTCTTTTAGCACCACCCGGAGGTCACGTGTAGGGGCAGTGGGCGGGGCATATTGCACGTAAAACCAATGGCCGTTGAGGCGGAAAGGTTATCGAGTGGTGACCACGTACCGGAAGGCGCGGCGTGGGTAGGCCCCCCACAAGGTGGACTGATGACCTGGTAAAGGTCGCGGGAGTCCGCTGGATGCGGGTGGCACAGGACCGGCCATTGTGGCACTCTTTGGGGGAGGCCTATGTCCAGCAGTGGACGTCTTTCGGCTGATACGATGATGATGATGATGAATCCAAACACACTTACCTATAACATTATTAGGATAGCAACATGAAAAGTACGCTAACACCTGTATTTCACCAGAACAAAGGGACACTATTATTACGAGTATACGAAATTCTTATCCGTCCCAAAGTACTATCGTCCTCCGTAAGACTGTTAAACAAACAGCGAACACACATAACCGCGAGTACAATTGCAAAGTTTCGTATTTTACGTCATACAAAAGTTAGCATGATCTGATAATTATGATATGTACTTTCTAGTTTAGAGACTTATTGTGTGACCTTTAATAGTAGTTTATGTGACTGTACATAATGAAGGGCATTAAACACGAGTGTTTTAATGCCTAATTATGTACAGTTACATACAGCATAAGCCTCCATGATGCATTCAGGAGCCGCATATTATGACCGGCATCGCGGCGATGTTTTCTTGCAGCTGTAATAGTTTTTTTATAATTCAGAGACAAACTAGAGTCGGATCCAACTATCATGTCATTAGATATCTTACTTACGTGCGACATTTGTCAAATTTGTATGCAAATTGACATTTCATTTCGAACTAAACGTCATACATACATACATACATACATATAATCACGCCTCTTTCCCAGAGGGGTAGGCAGAGATCACGGATCTCCATTTGCTACGATCCTGACATACCACTTTCGCTTCACTCACTTTCATAACATTACTCATACATGCTCGTCGGTTTAGGGTACTTTTGACCTGGCCTTTTTGTAAGATTTCTCCAATTTGATCGGAGAAAGTTCGCCTAGGTCTTCCCCTTCCACTAAACGTCATCTCGACTGATATTAGAATAGAGGTCAAATCAAATTTCTTTGTTTTTCATAGATGTTCGAAATTTGAATGAAATAATATTATCGAAATCGATGTTATTTTTTTTTTTATTGAGAAACAAACAGTCTTAAAAAACACATAAGTAACTTAGCTATGGCTATGTGAGTAATGCTATTATAGACCTATAGTTTCATAAATGTGTACAAAGTTACAAGTTATATTAAAAATTGGAAAATATGTTTAATATAAGACCAAATTATTATTCATTAGTAGCGTTAGTAGTAGTGATCGTCTAGATTGTATGGAGACGGAGATTATACAATTTGATGATCGTCTAACTAAAGTACTACTTCCACTTTGGGATTCCCATACTGACTGTATGGAAAAAGTTTTCTTTGATTTCTGGGCGTTCTAGTAGTCAAACCTTAGTCGGTCCCAAAGAGTATTTTGATCCTTAATAGGAATGGAATCAAATGGCATTAAAAAAAATTGCACTTTGGGATTCCCATACTAACTGTATGGAAAAAGTTTTCTTTGATTTCTGGGCGTTCTAGTAGTCAAACCTTAGTCGGTCCCTAAGAGTATTTTGATCCTTAATAGGAATGGGATCGAATGGCATTAAAAAAAAAATCGTTAAAAGTGATGATTTTCTCGCTGACTGTACCTTTTTTCAAAAATCTGTGAATGTAGATTGTCATCACTTAAAAAGTTAGGAATGAAATCCTAATGCCATTTTTGCGTGGCGGCAAGGGATCTAGTAGCTGCCCTTACTGCCCCGTTTTCACTTTCCACCCTGTATATATATATATACATATATGTGTTGCAAATACACTTATGACAGTTAAGTACATTTACAACTTAGGTACAACCATTATACAATGAAAAAAAAAGAAAGAAAAAGTTAATGAAAAGGTTAAGGTAACTGCGTTTTAACCTTATTAGATTAAAGAAAAAACTAATCTTTTAAATATACTATATGAGTTGCCAAACAAATCTGCGTCCATACATTTTTCATTATACAGTTTACATGCGCGCTTAATATATGAATGCTGTGCGTATTTTTTAGTTCTGCTGCTTGCAATACTAAATAAGGCCTTCTTGCGACAACTTCGTTCTAATCTACGGGGAACATGAAAAAATATATTATGTAATAGTTCAGGGGCATCAACTAGATTATTCATAATTTTGAACAGATAAAGTAAAACGCACTTGTACGTCTGAGTGAAAGGGGTTGGATATGGAGTCTTGTGGATGATGAGGCGTAATCTTCATAGTTACCACCTGTTCGGAATTCCATTGTCTTAACAAACTTTTTCTGGAGTCTTTCAATTCTAACCTCGTGTACAGTAAAGCAGGGGTTCCACACTACAGAAGCAAATTCCAATCGACTTCGGACATAGCTATTATAAAGGAGTCTGTAAGTAAGAGGTCTTTTAAAGGGTTTCGCAACACGAAGAATGAAACCTAGCAGTCTATACGACTTATTTAGAATATCATCAATATGAGAGTTAAATGTCAATTTAGCATCAAGTATCACACCTAGATCACGTATACTATTCTGGCGTGCCAGATTACCACCACACAAGCAGTAATTAAATAGTATGGGATCTTTCTATTTAACAATAATAACATTTTCACAGATAAGAAATTTGTTCTAACAAAACAGTCTATATTTATGGTGGTCCCAGTGTGCGGTTCTTTAACGAATCATGGAGGGTTTATGATATTTGGATAGATAAACCTTAATAAAACGTTAATTTAGGGTGGCCAGGCACACCACCGATTTGAATTGTCATCTTTCAATTACAATTCTACGTAGGTACATTGCTGGGTCAAAATGTAAAGACGTTTGATAGCGACTACCTTTTCTTGTCGACCTAGTAGTGTAAGTTGAAATGTAATTGTGAGTTGACAATTGTTAAGTTGCTGGTATATGGCCTAGGGGGTCTAGCTGATCCTATTCTGCTGTCCTAAGCCAAAAATACATCTCCTAATATGTATCCCATAGTAAGATACGTCATTTTGGTTGAGACTGGCAGATTATAAGTATCTGTATTGAACCAATACACCTTTAAAAACTAAATAATCATGAAAACAATTTCAACAAAAACCTCTGCTTTTCCGTAGTCATTTGAAATAAGTTTCTGTCAAGATTTTAATTAGGTATAATAAATAATAATAAATAAATAAATATTACGGGACTATCTTACACAAATCAACCTAGGCCCACGGTAAGCTCAGTAAGGCTTGTGTTGTGGGTACTAGGCGATGATATATATAATAGATACATACATATAGATACTTATATACATATATAACATCCATAACTCAGGAACAAATATTCGTGATAAATACACAAATAAATGCCCTGACCGGGATTCGAACCCGGGACCTCCAGCTTCGTAGGCAGAGTCACTACCCACTGGGCTACGGAGGCCGTTAAAGGAGGAGGTATAGGTTACTTACAAAGTCTTTATTGCCGACTGTACTATTTTGCTGCAAACAGTGAACTACTATTTATTCAGAAGATTCTAATAAGTCCAAACATGACGTGTATATATTTTAAACCTAATTAAGGACTTAGGTGGTCTTATAGTCCAATAATATTTGATTGTCATAACTTACACTAGTGTGTCTTGCAGACATTAAGTACCAAACAAACTGACAAACATACGTTGCTAGGCACTGCAAGTTAAATAAAAGCTCTTCAAAGAACATAATTATTGAAAAAGGCATTTTCAAATTTAAAGAAACTGAATAAGTAGGTATTATGATTCAAGTCCCAAATCAGTTTCAACTCGAAATTCTGTCAAATATCCACACGTATATAAAGGATATCCTTCGATACTCCGAGATCCTGTATGTAACAAAGTATCCTTGCAGGTTCCATATCGCAGAATTTCCTGTATGTTTCAGTATACAGGTTGTATTTAATTTCACAGTCGCTTTGTTATATTTCGTCTGTCTGCGTCGGCTATTAATTAACTTTGGTACGCAATACGCCGCCGTTGACAGCTATCGGTTTCATATACCAGATTGTTTAAAAAGTTCTCTACTCGTATGTAAGCTAGTAGCCAGTGTAATTAGACCTCTGCGCGATTCTTTGGTACGGCAATCGTAAGAAGTCGCAAAACAAATGTCACGTTTTGACGCGTCCGCGCAGCACGGCTATCACGGGCGGCCCGCGAGTTGTGTCGCGGCGAGATAGATGTCTCTTTCTAATTAGAACGCTTAGAAAGAGACAGAAAGTGACTAAGCGTTCTAAGTGTTCTAACGCGGGACGCGTTTTACCTACACCGCATTTTTTACCGTTTCGCGATGCCTCCCTCGCAAACTTGATCTTCCGCGGCGCCAACATACTGTATCGTGTTCCGCGCCCAAAACGCACGTAATCAGCGGAGAACGATTAAAGTACGAAGTTCGAAGAATCGACAGAAAGTAAGCTTTAAATACACCCGTATTTAATGCTTGCTTTCTGTCGATAGCTAACTGTGGGTTTTGTTTTGACGCATGTGTTCAAAATACGCCGACTATTCGTGGAGCAGCGACAAATCGCAAATCACATAGTTTATGTGACTTTGACAAAGCGTAGTTTACGCAACTTCAGAGTATTTGAGCTCCATTTCGACGTTAGCCAAAAAATACACAGTTGAAATAACGACGCAATTACAGTGATACACTGGTGATGATATGTTAATAAACACCTTTATGAACTACCGCCTTTAATATGTTGGGAATAGCAGGATTTACATCTACCTTTGTGTGTGCAATGGCATAGAAGTTGATTAATACTGGATTGCATTTAACAAAATAAAGACAAACGGATATTCGTACAATTTTATTTTTTTGGTCTTTCCTCTTACGCCAATTTGGCTTACATTACTTAATTATCTTTTAACAGTATATAGCTTTTTGAATGTAAGCCATAAGTATCTGCTAGACAGTCGCCAACACGCGCCTCCGACCGAGCGACCTTGGTCGGCACCGACCGCTGTAGTATGAAATTTTGCTGCAAACAACTGTCTACACGGTCGGTGCCGACCAAGGTCGCTCGGTCGGAGGGGCGTGTTGGCGACCGTCTAGCAAACACTTTAACCACGGCTTCGACCTTATTTTGTGTGTGTAAGCACATTGTGTTTGTGTGACATGTGATAGTTCAGTTCTTTCCGAGCCTTTACTTCCCAACTGAATAGAGCCTGTTGAAAAAGTACAGTCAGCCAGTGCAATTCAAACACGTAACATTTTCATTCGTGTCACAATAACAGTGAAGGATACTAAGATGTGTTTCGGGTTACTTTACCGCAGTACAAAACACATGAGGTAAACGTTCCAGTGCTCGTCACTGACCCTAATGTCAATTAGAATCTTATGTCAAAACAATAGAGGGGCACAATAGGTGGCGACGATTAGGCATGGCCCTAGTATGCGGATGTCAAAATTGTCCAATCAAATTTTGACTTTGAGCTGTATAACAATAGGTTCAATGCCGTATTTAGGTATACCTACGAGGGGTTAAGTTCTCGAGCCTTACTCGTAATAATATTTTACCTTATAAATTGTAACAAAGATAAAACGATTTTTAATTTATCTTCAATAAAACACAAAGTAAAATGAGTCAGTCGTGTAGTTGGTTTGATTTAAGCTTGCTTTTAATTAATGCTAATTAATGTGCTGGTCAAAATTTGTTCATGCCAGGGGCATCCGGCCCACCTGCGGCGACGGGTTCCGCGAATCTTTTGTTTAGACAGTAAAAGCATGCAGACGAGGGATTTGCGCGTCATGCAATGTGAGCCGCTCGGCCTAAAAGACATTGTGAGATTGTTAATTATACGATTTCAATAAATACAACACAATACAAATACTCTTTATTCAACCTCAATATAGGAAATTTATACAGAACAGCAACAACTTGAAAGTAGATTTAAGCAATCGGGTGATCTTATCGCTATAAAGCTATCTCTTTCAGAGATCGTCAATATTGTCGTACTGAATCGACCTCTTGGAATTAACTACATAATTCAGAAGAGTAATTGGTACAAAACAACATTCACTGGTCCAAAACCATATTTTGCCGAACATACTTATAAATACATAGAAAACATCCATGACTCAAGAACTAACCTGCCCTTACCGCCTAGGGCCGCTAAAGACGGGTGTGCATTTCAGCTGTTTTATGGTAGCAGAAGTGTAGTTTAAAAAAGCAGTTCATATCTGCGTCGCGTACAGTAAAGAATCTGTACTGACTTGACTTAACTAAAGGCTGACATCTCACTGATACAATATGCAGAAGTGGTCAAACGTAGGTAATGTACCTATTACATAAATAAATTATCAATACGAATCATATTTATGAATAATACCTACACAATAACATTTTATGAACCGCATGCATTAAATATTGCAATATAAGCCAATATTCCATTAACCTGCATTAGGTTAATTTATGATCCCGACATTTGCGTATTGCCGCTGTAAATTCAAATGGCATGTTTATTCATAGTTGTTTGTTTGCAATTTGGTCAACACTATTACATATCGTCCATTTTTAGGTCACGTAAAATTTGGAATTGACCCCATTTGGTTTAAAAGTTACACATCACTCACTCACAACATTGAAATAGATAGTACCACAATAAATATAGTAGGTAAGTCATTATTATCTACTGTTGTATTGTCAACTATTACAGGAGGGACAACTTAGAAAAGTTGAAAAACCCCTGACATTGTCATTTTAAAGTTTCAATATCTCAAAAACGGCTGTACCGATTTTGTTGAACCTAAGAACCATCTCGATCACGTCAGCTTTTGGACGAAAACAACCGCATTAAAATCGGTTCGTTCGTTTAGCGGATACCATGCCACAAACAGACACACAGACAGACATACGCACAGACACGTCAAACTTATAACAACACCCCTCTTTTTGCGTCGGGGGTTAAAAATAGTGGCAATCCAATTAAGGTATTATACATGCCTTTAATACATATATATACTATATAAATAGTCGATTCTTACTACATCCATGGAAAGAGAGAGGCGAAGTCGCGGGCTGAAGCTAGTCACAGAATGAATAGTCATACAAAGAGTTCGCGTAGGTATCCCATGATCATCATCATCATCATCATCATATCAGCCGAAAGACGTTCACTGCTGGACATATGCCTCCCCCAAAGAGTGTCTAAATGACCGCTCCTGCGCCACCCGCATCCAGCGGACTCCCGCGACCTTGACCAGGTCATCAGTCCACCTTGTGGGGGCCTACCCACGCCCCGCCTTCCGGTACGTGTTCGCCACTCGAGAACCTTTCCGCCCCGTTGGATCGATACTACGTGCAATGTAAGGTGTGGTAATGTGGTATCTCATGATATATCTTCCTAATTTTTGTATGGACTTCTTAATAGCCAAGAGCAATTAAGATGACAATAGCCTTTTGTATAGAACATCCTTAATTAAATGCTATTCGGTAAATATGAGCTAGAAACATAACTTTGTTTTTATGACTTTTAATTTTCAAGTCTGTACGACCATGGAATAAAAAAGCTACCTAGCAATTTATGTCCATATCCCGTAACTTGCCACAATATTGCGTCACTAAAGCAAATTGCCAACTTTATTTTTCTTACAAAGCTTTATAAAAACTCTTCCTACAATTTAATAAAGGTCCTGAAAGGTACAAGTAATTAAATTTCTTTTGTCACGGAAATTCTATTTCTCTAGTTACAGCGGCTGGTTCATTTCGCTCTAACTCGACCTGCTCATTGAGTGGAAGGGTAAAGAGAGTTATGTATACCCAGTTTATTATTTTTATGTATTGTTTTGTCGCTTAGGGACTTTAACATCTATACTAATATTATAAGGGGAATAATTAAATGTAATCGTTCGCAAGCAGCATTCGGGAAGCTACAGCACATCTTTTCGTCCAATATTCTGCAGTGTCTCAAGACGAGAGTCTTTGGCTAGTGTGTGTTGCCAGTGATCACGCATGGCACGGAAACGTGGTCACTTACTATGGGCCTCATAAGAAGTCACCCAAAGGGCAATGGTGAGGGCCAGTCTGGGAGTTTCTCTGCGCGATCGCATCAGAAATGAGGCTATCCGCAGCAGAACCAAGATAACCGGTATAGCCCTCCGAATCACCTAACTTAAGTGGCAGTGGGCGGGGCACTTTGCTCGTAGAACCGATGGCCGTTGGGGCGGAAAGGTTCTCGAGTGGCAACCACATACCGGCAGGCAAAGCGTGGGTAGATCCAAGGTGGACTGATGACCTGGTAAAGCCACTCACTCTCACTATGTATTTACGTTTATTTGGCCTATGACAATAATATATTAGTAGGTAGTTTATATAATTATATATGATGTTTCCGTGACTCACCAAGCTGTGCTGGCTGAAAATCAACGCTGTATATCTGATACCTTAGCATAATGCTGCTGAGCCAGTGTCCGGTTCACACTTGACACACTTATTCCACGTTTGATGTGTTTATTCTGGATTTTTTAATTGTTTAATATGTGTGTCCTGTGTGTTAAGGATGACTCACGCTAGAACGGCCCGTGTCCGGCCCGGGCCGTTTTCTAAGAAAAACGACGGCGATTTTTCCCTTCCGTCCGTTTTCGCAACTGGGATTCGCAACCAGTTGCGAATTAAGAATTATTAATCTTTGTTCGCAACCAGTTGCGAATCAAGAGAACTTTTTCCTGAACCTCAACTAGACATCCTGATGATTAAGTTTCGCAACCAGTTGCGATACAAGATTTTTTTTCTTTATTTGCAACCTTTATAATCTGTTGGTTGATACTTAATTTTTCCTCAATACGCAACCCAACACGCTTTATGACGACGGAGCCCAACGAAGCGGGGCTCCTATTCCTGGGCACTTTGCCCTTCGGGCATCTGAAGATACCTAACGAACCTAACCTACCTCTCCATTTACCTGTGCACCTTCACTTAGTGTCTAACATTATTACATAGTAATAGGTAGGTTAGGTTCGTTAGGCATCTTCAGATGCCCGAAGGGCAAACTGCCTAGAGATAGGAGCCTCGCGAAGCGCGGCTCCGTCAACATCACGCGTGTTGGGTTGCTCTTATTCTTTTTTCGCAACCAAGTTGCGGTTAAGGAAAAAGTTCTCTTGATTCGCAACTGGTTGCGAAGAAAGAATAATAACTCTTAATTCGCAACTGGTTGCGAATTTTAGTTGCGAAAACGGCCGGAAGGGACTTTTCGCGGCCGAGCCATACCCAAGCCCAAACGATCCACGGCCGGGCCGTGCCGACACCGATCCGCTTCCGAGCCTCGGCCGTGGCCCGGCCGGGCTTGGGCAAAAACTCCGTCGTTTTTCTTAGAAAACGGCCCGGGCCGGACACGGCGCGTTCTAGCGTGAGTCATCCTTTAGTGAACAAATGTATTTTTTTTCTTTTTAAAGTTCGCGGGAGTCTGCTTAATGCGGGTGGCGCAGGACCGATCACTTTGGCACTTTTGGGGGAGGCCTATGTCCAGCAGTGGCCGTCTTTTGATGATGATGAGTGAAGATACGAATGCTGGACCCCCACTCTCATCACAGTGCATATTTAGGAGTTCTGGCGCTTACTCACACCCAGTAACACAAACACCCACCTATTTATTTGAGATGCCGCAAAGTGTTTTTAAATCACTATCATTTCACGTTATCTTATCAAATCTAACCTCCCAATTAACGACTTTCCAGTCAATAAAGCCATCGTTTTACATTCACCACGAGTTAGTCCAGTCGACGTGATACTCAGAGATTCTTAAAATAAATGATTATGAAATTGCGTAACGACAGTAAAGTTATTTTACACCGAACCTGAAATAATGTTGTCGTCGATTTTTGTAATTAATTAGATAAAAAATGTAAAGAAATTATCGATGAATCGACAACTGCTTGTATTCCGAAATATTGATTTAAGTATATTAGAAAATCCACGCGTTGTAAAGTCCATGTAAAAGAAAAGAATCCATTCAACTGCCATACGTCAGTTGCCTAATTGTCTAACTGCAGCTTGACTTCAGTCAGAGGTTATTCGAAAACACTAACATTAACTGATTTGTTATGTACCGAAAAATATTAAAGTTGAAAGATATACCGTCAAACATGCTTACTTTGCCACCAGGGGGAACTTTGCCCAAGAGGAAAATTTTAAAATTTTAAAAAGTCGGTCCCACGGTGAACGAGTATGTATATAGAAGACGGCAAACAACTTTAAGCAAATTATTATTTATTTTTATAACATTCCAAAGCGAGTAGTTAGTAATTAGTTTGGTAATTAGTTAAAAATGACACATTCTATAGGTACCTACACATTATTACACAAAGAAATGTAGGTAATTCCGTAAAAGCGGGGATCTTTTTTAGGGTTCCGTAGCCAAATGGCAAAAAACGGAACCCTTATGGATTCGTCATGTCTGTCTGTCTGTCTGTCTGTCCATCCGTATGTCACTGCCACTTTTTTCCGAAACTATAATACTTATACTTACTGTTGAAACTTGGTAATTATATGTATTCTGTGAACCGCATTAAGATTTTTACACAAAAATAGAAAAAAAAAAACAATAAATTTTGGGGGTTCCTCATACTTAGAACTGAAACACAATTTTATTTTTGTTCAAACCCATACGCGTGGGGTATCAATGGATAGGTCTTCAAAAATTATATTGAGGTTTCTAATATCATTTTTAGGGTGCCGTAGCCAAATGGCAAAAAACGGAACCCTTATAGATTCGTCATGTCCGTCTATCTGTCTGTCCGTCCGTATGTCACAGCCATTTTTTTCCGAAACCATAAGAGCTTAAGGTAAGAGTTGAAACTTGGTATGTAGATGTATTTTGTGAACCGCATTAAGATTTTTACACAAAAATCGAAAAAAAACATTAAGTTTTGAAACTCAAAAAAATTTTTTTCATCAAACCCATACGTGTGGGGTATCATTGGATAGTTCTTCAAAAATGATATTAAGGTTTTTATGATCATTTTTTTCTAAACTGAATAGTTTGCGCGAGAGACACTTCCAAAGTGGTAAAATGTCCCCCCCCCCCTGTAACTTCTAAAATAAGAGAATGATAAAACTCAAAAAATATATGATGTACATTACCATGCAAACTTCCACCGAAAATTGGTTTGAACGAGATCTGGTAAGTAGTTTTTTTTTAATACGTCATAAATCGTAAACTGCAATTTATTTAACGGAACCCTTCATGTGCGAGTCCGACTCGCACTTGGCCGCTTTTTTTAATAGTTTGCGCAAGATACACTTCCGAAGTGGTAAAATGTGTCCCCCCCCCTGTAACTTCTAAAATAAGAGAATGATAAAACTAAAAAATATATATGATGTACATTACCATGAAAACTTCCACCGAAAATTGGTTTGAACGAGATCTAGTAAGTAGTTTTTTATTAACACGTCATAAATCGTAAACCGAAATTTATTTTACGGAACCCTTCATGGGCGAGTCCGACTCGCACTTGGCCACTTTTTTTGATCGTGAGTGTAGGATGCACAGTCCTTCCCCCACCACGTCATCTAATGCTCAAGAAGTTTGCCAGCTGTTATACCTACATTAAAAAAAGTACATAGGTACCTAATATGCTGCGATGATAAACGAATTACTTAGTTTATAATTCCAAAATGATAAGCTGAAAAATTCCAGCTAAAATGTCAAGTGTTAAATGCAACGCCTGCGATAAAATTATTTATATGAAACAACTTATTTTGCGCCACTTAGATTCCAATAAACGAAGACAATCATAGGATGAAGGTGAATTTCCATCACAGATGTGCGAAGCTGTGTTTACATATTTATAAATGACACATTGCTGTCAAGATTGTGAGGTGTCAAATGTATGCAAACAAATCATCATTCTTCAGATTCGCATATATTTATAAACGCCATCGCCGTACGGCTCCTGGGAAATGTTAATGTATTCTTACAAAATTAGTGAGTTTTGTTTAAATATTTATATAAAATTTTGGTGTACACCATTATATATATTTTTCAATGTCAACATATCTCATTCATCAAACTGTAAACACCATGAACGTGTTGCTTTTGCGGCAATTTGCCTGTCCAACCATCCACCCGATCGGCTCAGCCTGACCACAGGACACCCCCAGGAGCACTCAGGTACGTAGGGTCGCTACTCCCTAACAGCCCGCCACAAGCTGCCTTACGTATTATTATTAAGACCGGTAACCTCGTTGATTGGACTAAGTTGTCAGCCATGCTGCCTCACACGTTATCACTTGTAATGAAGTCTGGTTTTAATTTTCTTCCAACACAAATGTGGTTGTAAAAACCTAATTGGTCATTACATGGCAAATTAAATGTTATCGAGAATCTTTTGTATGGGAATGGTACATGTCGGTACATCGTTACTGGAGTAGGTTTTTTAGCATTGATGGGTAATACGTAATTCTAATCGCTAATTTTTTTCTATTATATTCCTATTATAATTATTATTTTTAACTACAGAAACTAGAATCCGACCTAGAAATGGCAGATATATGGCATAAAAATGTTCATGTCATTTCAGCATGCCGTTTTAAAATGATAACCAAACTAAGTTTGTATGGAGAACCGACTTGAGTAGAGTGAGCTGGGGACTTAATCGCCAGCTCCACTCGGTGACCCCAGTACCCTTGCGTTGTCAGTGATCACGCTATCGTCGGTAAAATCGACCGTTATGCACGCTGAATACGCGACGGCGCGTGCAGATTTTTGGGAATCTTCGGTTTGTAGGGCCGTGTCCATATTTACGTTTGCCATATATGTATATATATATATATATACACTTTATAGAGGAGCAGATGACGCATGCCTATGCGTTGGGCGGACACGGTAACATCTGTATCTAGCAGTGGCGCCGCCCATACAAGCCTATTCCCACCGGCTTGCCTAAATTTTTTGCATTATATTACCAAAAATCATCAACAACAGGGTCTCTCCAGGTTGTCCAGTGAAAATTCTTACGCGCTGCCACTAGTGGCTAGAGCGACACTACAGACCAGCACGCATCAAGCCCAGGAGCGAGCAGCTTGGAGAGCCCACAGCCATCACGTCCCTCATCCATGAGGGTTCGACAAAGAAGAAGATGGAAGAGATACGCATAAAATTAAATCGATCTGAAGGAGCGCAGAAAAGATAGACTTTCGTCAATTATTCAACTACAAATTCTGAAATTTCACCACAAGGAAAGGAGAAGGAGAGGCTCATCTTTTGAGGGATCTGTTAAGTGGAAAAAGCACGGGGCTCATCACCAAAACGCTGGATGGATGTAAAAGGCTACGGAGACCAGCATAGTCCAAAACTCCCGCAATGCCAAGAGACACGGCGACCATTGACAAGAGGCACAACACTGATGGAGACCCACTGAGTACATAAACGTGACCACCGAACACTCTGACAAGAGTGTACAACTGAGAAGAGAGAGGAAATAAAAGTAAAAGTAAACAACGTAGGAAGCTCCCGATGGTGATGTAATATTTTTGTCATAATTCTTGATAGGCCTTTTTCTAAACCATTTCGTACCGCCTCATCTTTAAGTGAAGTTATAAAGAGGTAAAGCATGTAAGTTTGTAGTTTTATATGTAAGGAGTTTCCGTGGACAGCCAAGAGAACTAATAACTCCATCTAAGAGGAACTCGGCATCACCAGATGACTCTCTTATATCTGCCAGGAAAGGACTCTTTATTTCTTTGGACATATCATGCGTTCATCTAGGCATTATCTAGTGTAACAAATAATTCCTGGTTCTGTGGAAGGAAAGGATTCCAGTGCGCTGAACTGATGCAGTCAAGAGGGCTGCAAAATGCAGTCTTTCCGATGCAGTCCACTTGACTAGGAACCGAACTGCGTGGAAGGCTATAGCATGCGGTCACGATCCTCACTCATGAGGGATGGACTAAGAAGAGAAGATATGTAAGGAGTAATCTCCGTAACAACTTATCTGATTTCAAGAGTTCTTTCACCAGTGGACCAAAGTGGACTTCCGGGACGGGCATAGCCTATTATCCTGACTGTGTTAATCGTAATATATGTAGGTGAACCCGAGTTTACCCGAGCTTGTACAAATCAAAGTCCCTCTTCAGTAGTTATTTCTGAGGATCGTGATCCCTGTTGGTTTTCGCAGCCCTGATGATTTGTCTCTATCAGGCTCGATCCATGTTTGCCCTGACTATATACTTGAGGAGGTGGTTTCCTTGATCTGGTATGACCATCTAGTTGGCGAGCGTCCTCGCAATTTTCGCAATTCAAAGTAAACGCAGCTTAACTCCTCCGAACAATGCATGCGGTGCAATAAAAAGGAAAAAAGGCACATTTTGTCAAAGCGACATCAACCGTGACGGAGCCAGGCCCATGTAAATTACACAGTCCACATAATTGACACCACAGGTTCTTGATAACGCAAACCAAATCGTACCATCAGTGCAATAAAGGCTCATCTTCTATCAACACTTTTGTTGCTTGAGCCCTTTTTCCTACAACGAGAGATTTCGGGAATCAAAGTTGATGAGGGGGCCTCCGTATGTAATTTTAGGTGTCGTGAATTGCAATTTAGATTTACTGGGCTGCGTTGCACTTTGAGCTGAATTCATGGGAATGATTTGATTATTCATTAAACCTTTATTTGACAAGTGCCATAGTTTTGGCAACTTACTAGATGGCCCAACACGGTGCCATACATTTTACGATCTAGACTGTCAAAGTCTACTTAAAATGTAAATGAGTTCTACGACTGCAGGAAAAATACATACGTTTAAGCCAATTGAGCCCGAACTACACTACGTGTATCACACCGTAGCGCCTTACAGCATTTTTTCGCTTTCTAGCGGAGATCAGTCATAGAGGTAGAAGTTAACGAATAGATTGTTGTACGATTATAAATATTATTTATACGTTGATTGTTGTACATAAGTATATTTCCTCGGAGATCGTAATGGTATAGGCTCCTATCTTACCTACTCACTACGCAAAGGTACAGTCAACCAAATTGATTCCTAGGCCATCATAGAACCTTGCCGTTGTAAATGCTATGTCAATACGGGTTACTAGGATTATGGCGTCGCTATGTAGCAGTTAAAATGACAGGGTTCTACGGTAGCCTAGGAATCAAATTGATTGACCGTACCGTACTTATAAAAACTTGTTTAGTCTTGAACGTGACATTAAGGCAAGTTTCGATACAACTTCTCGTTTATATTCTCCAATTCATCGTTGCACTACAGTCTCCTTCTTACCCTAGGACCATAACTAAATCAAGTCCATAGCCTCAACCTTCCGAATTAAAATTTTCATAATCTTCATCATATCAGCCAAAAGACGTCCACTGCTGGACATAGGCCTCCCCCAAAGAGTACCACAATGGCCGGTCCTGCACCACCCGCATCCAGCGGACTCCCGCGAACTTTACCACGTCATCAGTCCACCTACCCACGCCACGCCTTCCGGTACGTGATCGCCACTCGATAACCTTTCCGCCCCAACGGCCATCGGTTCTACGTGCAATGTGCCCCGCCCACTGCCACTTAAGTTTAGCAATTCGGAGGGCTATGTCGGTTACCTTGGTTCTGCTGCGGAGAGCCTCATTTCTGATGCGATCGCGCAGAGAAACTCCCAGCATAGCCCTCTCCATTGCCCTTTGAGTGACTTTTAGCCTTCTTATGAGGCCCATAGTAAGCGACCACGTTTCCGTGCCATATGTCATCACTGACAACACACACTGGTCAAAGAATCTCGTCTTGAGACACTGCGGAATATTGGACGAAAATATGATTAAAATCTTATTGCAATTTAATACCAGTCAAATCTCAATATGCGCTCATACGCGCGGCTATGTGCTTATGCATGAGAGCGCACAAATCAAGATGTATTGAAAAGTCTTTAGAATGGCAAATAAAAATAACTAAAACCTGTTTTTTTCTTAGTGTTTTTGTCAAAGTAATTTATATCTACTGTTCGTCCAATGCCGTCCAAATGCCCAATAGTGCAAGGTGTCAGTGATCCGGACCGCGCCGCGCCAGCCTTGACAGACGACAATACGAGGGAAGCCTGCGGTTTGAATGCGTCTGCGCATGTCCAAACTGTAGGAAATGTGGATGCGGTAAATTCGGAGTTTATTGAGTTTTAATGCATCCCTTTCTATGTCTACAACTCATCAGCTATATTTTGATTAATTAGTTAATTCAGACTTTAAGGTAACCACTGCGCAAAGCGCTGACTTGAAGGATTTTTTCCTTTTAGAGAAGCTTATAAGGCTATTAGTTTATTAAGCTTACAATAGGCTTTTGCTATAACAAAGCTAGATAAAGCGTAAGTTTATTTCAAATTCACCACTTCAAACTAAGTTATTTTATTACCTAATAATGTTTATATTACCTATACCAATGGTATAAATTCATAACTTAACTGTAAAATTAATACAACTTAATTTGAAACATTTTAAAAGTGCCCAAAGACACTGAAAGGTGTACAATTAAAAATGTTCCTACAACAAATCTGCGTGCGTAGCATGGCCATTTTATCACTTGTTTATCGCTGTGGATAACAAGTTTGTCAAGTTCTGACCTGGCCCCGTAGCATGGATGGAGCTGCCGTCACTGGCTGACACCGTTCGATAGAACGAGACGACGCGCTTATCCTGTCACTTATCGCGTGATAACGCCATCCATGCTACGGTGCCAGTATGCGAGTGTGAGAGTGACGAATGTCTTATCGACAACGATAAATTATAAAATGTCAACCATGGTACGCAGCGGCGGCGGCAACAGCGGTTGCCTGGAAATGTGTACGCTGTTTATTTAACCACTCAGTTGCTTCTGGCAACCACAGTTGTTGCCATTTCGTGCCCTCTAAATTGGTTCTGGCAACTGTGGTTGCCAAGCAATGTTATGGGGTGCCTTGATGAACAATATTTTAAAGCAATTTGGGATCCTTTTTTTTAAATCCGAAAGCAAGTGAGTGGATAAAGAAATGGTATTTCGACCGGCTACCTTTGACAAATATATTTTTTTACATCCACGGTATATAGTGAATTAGTCATCCACGGCTGTGACAGCGTGCACAAGGCAAGCGCGAACGAAGGGTTCCGTACCATTATCTATAAAAAACAATTTTATACTGTGTTTTTAGTATTTGTTGTTATAGCGGCAACAGAAATACATCATCTGTGAAAATTTCAGCTGGAACTATCACGGTATCAGTGAGATACAGCCTCGTGACAGACAGACGGACGGACGGACGGACGGACAGCGGAGTCTTAGTAATAGGGTCTCGTTTTACTCTTTGAGTACGGAACCCTAAAAATGAGAATCGCCCGGATGCACGAAGTCTATGGTGATGATACTGATGATGCGAATGATTCAACTTAGCTAGAACAGAAAAACTGATGTGAATTATGTTACAATAAAGCTGGACTGGTCTGTTGATGGAGAAGGATGCGTGCCCGCTGCTCAAAAACTTGCAGTAATGTTAATTATAATATGGTAGGTATTTGATTCTTAAGGCTTCGGTTACACGCTAATTCTGGAGTCAGTTCAGTCCATCAGTACGAAGCGCTCATAGCCCAGCGGCGCCTGCGAATCGGAAACGATAACGCAGGTAAATCAAATATGGCAGCGGTCAGTCCTTGGATGGGTGACCACCTGTTTGAGTGGTTACTATGAGCGCTTCCGTGCTTTGGAAGGCACGCTAAGCAGTTGATCCCGGGTGCTGCTGTCTATGACAGTAGTCGTTAAGCCGAGTTAGAGGCCTTCGGGCGGCTTAAGAACCTCTATCAGTCGAGTTGCCCACTCGCTTGACAAAGGGGGGACAAATGTCACTTGCGTCCGCAGGAGCTACCTACCACAACCCTGCACGTGTCCCCTGGGTGGTACTAAAAAGTGACAAACTCAAAGGCCAAATAATGCATGTATATCATACGATTAAATAAATCTGTATTATGAGAGAATGATAGTGTAACTGTTGTGAATGACAGAGACAGACAGATCATACTGATGGACTGAACTGACGCCAATTAGCGTGTAACCGAAGCTTAAAGCACGATTAAATTTACGAGTCCAAAACAAATCAGTTTTGCGAAGTAAACTTACAGAGACAAATAATAATATATCTATGTATAACACATACCGTATCCAATAACTCATACAAAGTTATGAAGTGTTGTCAATATCATCAAACATCAATAGTTTGGCCGGGTTCCAGGCGAGAAATACATTTGCGATTTTATTAGCAGTTTGTATGCGAGACGGGACTAAACGTGCAAAACAAACTAATGGGCTGATGCATTTTTATTAGACTATTTTATTACGGGCTTTTATTTAACTTGGTTTGCCGGTGACTGTTAAAACAAAAGGTTAATAATAATAATAATTGTCATTTTATTTCGGAAAAGTCCATAATTACGACCGACTTTTTATCGAGATGATTAAGTTACAATTCTAAATACAACAGTTACCTTTATAGACTGACTAGTGTTTTGTTTACAGGAAAAACCTCTTTATACAGGCTTTTATTTAAGTTGCTCTGTTTGTATGAAATTAAGTAGGTATGTAAATATGTAAATTGACATCAAAGTTTCCAAACTATTTTCAAGAACTTGCCGGTACCTATCCGACAGATCTAAAAGGCATTTGGCCTCCTTATGTCAATTTGCTGACTGATCTGGCCCCTATTTGACAATTGTCACCTGACAACGACAAATCTCCGTACATTGCTGGTCCAACAAGTACCTAACCTAGCTATCACCTTAAGTTTTAGAACAAGCAATGTGTGGCGTATTGTCAGTGTCACATTACATTATGTCACATTACGGTGACAATTGTCAATTTGGTGAAACAGGGGCCTGGATAGAGACAGAAGGTGGCCATAGCAAATCCTTAACTACACAAGATAAACTTGTTTTTGGGTTCATTAGTAAGTACCCTCGCAACAGTCTCGAGTACTTGATGGTAGTGCAAAAATAAACATACAGGGCAAAAAAGATTGTCCTTAAAATTCAATTTCCAACACTAAACTTACTTTGTTCCTGATTTTGACCCTGTTCCATTTGATTCCTCACATCTTTACCGTTTTTTTTTCATTGTTTCACTGTACAAGTTAGTATCACATTTTAAATGAAGCCAAAATAAATACACATGTGCAGTTAGGAAACAGTAATCTATTTATTGAGGATGACAATATGATACATTTATAAACAACATATTTTAATTACAAAATGTAATCAGTAATTGAATTAACAATAACTCATTTTTTGATTCAAATTCTCAATTGAAGGTGCAGTTACTTTTTCCTCGTAATTGTCATTAGTTATTGCAATTGCATTTTGTAATCATGTCAAAAAAAATACAATAAAATAATATAACAATAAACTTAATCTCTTGAAATCCACAAGTATCCAGGCAAACTTATAACTCGGCGACTTCCAGCTAACTCGACACCCGAGAGATAGTCTTTGAGAGGACTCGCAGCCTGCTCTGGGGACCTTAAGAAATGAGACAAAGGAAATATTTCTGTTTAGAATATGGTACGGTTTGAAAGTTTTATGCATGAGATAAGTATGCTTTTATACTTTATTTTAAAGCTTATTTGACTTGAACAAGTGGTTAAAAGTGATTCTGGTGTATATAATAAATAAATATAAATCCATAATTCATAATTCATTTATTGTTTGCAAACCATGGTATTACAAGATATTACAAGGGTATAAAGTACAGCATGGACCCTGTGAGGGCAAAGCAAAACTTATAGTTAACTTAACCTATATAATAAAAATATCAAATACTAAAGAGGCAATCTTACTGAACATTACCGAATCGCTAAACTTAAGTGGCAGTGGGCGGGGCACATTGCACGTAGAACTGATGGCCGTTGGGGCGGAAAGGTTCTCGAGTGGCGACCACGTCTCGGAAGGCGCGGCGTTGGTAGGCCCCCCACAAGGTGGACTGATGACCTGGTAAAGGTCGCGGGAGTCCGCTGGATGCGGGTGGCGCAGGACCGGTCACTTTGGAACTGTTTGGGGGAGGCCTGTGTCCAGTAGTGGACGTCTTTCGGCTGATATGATGATGATGATGATGAATCTTACACAAATCGAACTAGCCCTTGGTAAGCTTAATAAGGTTTGTGTTATGGGTATCAGACGATGATATATTTACTACGTACCTATAAATACGTTGATGTACTATATGGACAACATCAAAAACACAGAAACAAATATTAATATTTTCATGGCCGAAATTTGAACCCAGAGCTGGTCGATTACGTAACGCATTGTACGCGCGTCAGGTAGATCTAAATGTGACTGTTTGTATGGGAAAATGACAGTTGAATTATCCAAACGTACGTTTGAAAAGTTACGTGATCATTCCTCTGGACCGTCAGTTACCCACTAAGTTAAACCGTCCGTCAGTATAATGGAAGATAATTTATTTCAGTAGAGGTAAGTACACATGTACACAGAGGGTAATCCAATTACAAAAAACCGGTCAAGTGCGAGTCAGACTCGCGCACCGAGGGTTCCGTACAAACGTTCATACACCATACCCGTCACGTCACGACCGCATTCATTCTTAAACAATCTTAACAGTTCATAGTAGAAGTTACCGTTGTACAGCGCCATCTGCATTTTGGTACTAATAACTTGCAGCCTAGCATGTTTGTTTATCAGCGATTTTTTTTTTATCACGTGTACCGATCTCAATTATTATTATTTTATTTGAAAGAAGGGCCTTCAGCGATAATCTCATAGGATTTTGAAGACATAAAATTACACACAAAAGTAATTATAATAATTACAAACTTTATTTAAGAAATGATTTTTAATAAACAAAAAAAAATACGCTAGTATTTATTTTTTCTGTATTATTTATTTTCCTCTTAATCATACGTAATTATTTCTAAATTTTTGGTTGTTAAACTTTGGCGATAAGGGGGAAGGAATGGTATTTTTTTTACATTTTCCTTTTTAAATCAAACTTTAACAGCTGTAGATAAAATATAAAAACGGTTTTAGAAAGTGCAACTCAAGTTCTTTCGTATGATAACTTGATGTATTAACTCGACTTTGAATTTTTAACCACCCTTATATTCGTTATTTACACAGAAAATAAAAACCGGCCAAGTGCGAGTCGGACTCGCGCACGAAGAGTTCCGTACCATTATCTATAAATATTTATTTAATTCTGTTTTTCAGTATTTGTTGTTATAGCGGCAACATAAATACATCATCTGTGAAAATTTCAACTGTCTAACTATCACGGTTATTGAGATACAGCCTGGTGACAGCCAGACAGACAGACAGACGGACAGCGGAGTCTTAGTAATAGGGTCCCGTTTTACTCTTTGAGTACGGAACCCTAAAAATAACGAAAACAATGGAAGAACTAAGTATAATAACTAATCCAATTTAATAACTTGCCCATTGTATGATGGGTCATTTGGAAAACTTAGGAAGATTTGATTTAATTGTGCCATAACCCCGTTATAACGGATGTCTAAATTAAATCCAAGTTGCATAGTAAAAAATCTCTAAACTGCACCCGCCACGTGCACTATTTAGAATTACGACCAAATTTGAATGCAACTATATAATACCTTCATAACTCAGGCCGCAGCGAGCGGCCCATAACTCTGAGGTGTTGCTAGCTATCGATTTTCTGCGTCACTCAAATTCAAAGCGCTATAATTTTTACGATGGCAACACTTGCGGCCCGCCTGCAGATACACGTAATAGGATTGCTAGCTTTATGAAATATTGTATGGATTGGGGTGAAGTTGACGGGTGAGAATATTGAAGTTTTTATGAGAAGTAAGGGAGGGAACTTTTGTACGTATGAAATCTTAAAAGAAAGATTGGTGCGATGCCTAACAATGGGACTTCATTTTGCACTTTGTATTTTATCAATCAATCAATCAATATCATTTATTGCATCCATAGTTGTACAGATCTTATAATAGGTACATGAGTTCCATATGGGCCCTGATAGGGCGTAGCAATTTATATTTAGTTTTATTTAATTACATGCCATTTATATTCCTTAAAATATATTTTTTCCTTAGGCAGTTATTTTATTAATCATGCACATGCATTTCAATCTTCCTCTAATTACTAGCTAGGTCACATACTATATCTAAACATAGCTACTTATTTACATCTATTAACTAAAACATTATTTGATAATTGTATATACCTATGTAATTCTAATGTCAATTTATTATTTTGAGCGGTAAATTGTAAATGTACTATTAAACTATTTAAGGGTGTCTGTAATAAATTCTTGATACGAGTAATATGTTTTACTTATTAGCCAATCTTTAAGTCTACTGCGGAAACTATTAAACTTATCCTCTTTTTTTATGAAGTCAGGGATTTAGTTGTAGACTTTTATTGATTGGTAATGATTTAAACTTAAACACGATGGAGTTTGTAAAAAAGCTCCCATTGACACCCATTGGTCACTTAGATAATCGGGTATTGGTGCTATAAAACTTATAGTAGAGGTCAAAAACTACATGTTCTCTAATTAGCTTTGACCGACCAAAGGTCACAATCATTTTCACAACTTTTTTTGTTTTACTTAACGGTATCAAACAAGCTTACGGCCTGTGTGAGGACGCCGCCGTCGACTCCAGTAGAATCACAAGCGCTTTGCTGCGTCTCTACGATTGAAGAATACGTTGTGGTACTGTGTGTTTTAAGAATAGAGCCTTAGTGCACGACATATCTAAAACAGTAGCTATCCAAACGCCGGGGTCCAGCGGCATATTATCGTCGGCATTGATGTAACGTAAACTGGACGCAGCTGCCGCCAAGATAGACCCTTCATAAACTGCATGATCCGCTGTTTTGTTCTCAAGATATTGCGTCTATACGTAGGTAGGTTATAGGTACATTATAGGGAAGACGGGACGAAATTGGTTCAAATAGGTAGTGACAAGAAAATCGTAGGAGAGAAAATAAAGAGAAAGTAAAGAAGGTCTAGATTCTAGGACGAGAACTTGTATCAACAAATTGAAGAAATAAGCTTCTGTCAAAAATGACTTGCTCTAGATCAAGCGGTCTTTGACCTGTAACAGACTGAAAAACACCGAGTGTTCGCATTAAGTGTTCCGTTTGACCAATTTTGCTGCATATCACAAAAAAAAATATTCAATATAGATTTATACAGAACACTTTTTGAAGGTCAAAGTATATTTTCATTTCTTTAGTAGGTACTGTAAAATGCTGGAACGGCATA
Source organism: Epinotia brunnichana (assembly GCA_963854355.1). Classification (NCBI taxonomy): domain Eukaryota; kingdom Metazoa; phylum Arthropoda; class Insecta; order Lepidoptera; family Tortricidae; genus Epinotia; species Epinotia brunnichana. The sequence goes on along the minus strand of OY977950.1, from coordinate 26,684,550 downwards.
TCCAAGACAGTAGCTATCCAAACGCCGGGGTCCAGCGGCATATTATCGTCGGCATTGATGGAACGTAAACTGGACGCAGCTGCCGCCAAGATAGACCCTTCATAAACTGCACTCCGCTGTTTTGTTCTCAAGATATTGCACTTATACGTCGTAAGTACATTATAGATAAAGTACGAAATTAGATCAAATACGTGGGATGCAAATTGTGGAAGAGAAGAAAAAGTGAAAAAGAGGATTGCCTTGAATATAGATTATCGAAGAACTTGCATCAACAAGGTAAAGGAATCAGTTTCTGTCAAAACTTTATCTTTTTATACAGTTACTAGCATTAATATCGGCTACAACAAAGTGAGCCGAACCTACTCTATTTCTAGACTTTCTAGGGCTTTTAGGACCTGTCAGATGTCATATAATTTGGCAACCAAACTATCTGACCACTTTGTTATGGCAGATATTAACGCTGGTGACTGGTACGATAAAAAAAAAATCTAACCATGTGTTTGTTGTAATTTGTCTAACCAAGCCACTAAGGTTAAAATAGGTAGCAGAGACGTATACCTGTCCCCTTCTTTCGTACGACGTACTAACGTGTCAGAAAGAGATGTATATGCATTTGTTATTCCTTAATTTGGAAGGTTGTCACAAGTTTTTTCCTGCGCTGGGGATGTACAGTGTCGACTGTTTATATCGATAAATTACTCAACCAAATTATAAATTTAGATTTTAATAATTCACATTCAATGTGTGAAAAAAATATGTTTATGGAGAAGGTAAAAAGAAAAGTAGAGTCTAACTAACCCGGCATTATTAAAAACTAGAAAATCCCGGAATTTTGGAATGTTTGGATTAGTGGATTGAATAGAAATGTCATAACTAATAAAAAGAGAGCAAGCGTCTAGCTAGAGAAGTAAAGGCCGGTGAAGGAGGTGCGGGTGGAGTGTGCCGGATTAATCGACATAGCCGGCTATTGGAGTGACGGACTGAAGAGACTCTACTGTAGTAGCAAAAAGCAAAGTAGCTTTTGTCAACCTGCACGGCTATCACAAGACGGCCGCGACATACTCTCGAGCTCTCTCGCGCTATCCGTCTCTTTCTAAATGGTCTAATAAGACAGAGACGGATAGCGCGAGAAAGCTCGAGAGTATGTCGCGGCCGTCTTGTGATAGCCGTGCTGGATGCGTGGCGTCCTGCAAAACCAAGGTCATTCATATCCCTGTCACAATCTATCTTATAATATCGCACTCATTTGCAGTACGTCATGCAGGACGGCCTGGACGTACTACTTATGGGAAATGAAAGAATAATTTTGTATTAAGACCATTTTTTATTTAGTCAAACTTAATCCGCCTTCAATAAAATAGTTATGGCTAAAACTTCTTATTTTTCTTAAGGCACACGTTTCTATTAAATTTTGTGAAAGATATGTCTGCTTCCAGTCGCTTCCATTTAAAATTACATATGGTACAAATAATCTGGTGACGTGTTTGAAATAAAAATGACTGCTTGTCAGATTATCCTTCTTACACGTGTGGTATCCATTCCTTTTAACATATTCGTCATTTGGAAATATAAAATCAAAAAGTTGAATTATTATTATTACGTCGATAAGTTATTGTGCCGAGGTCGATAAAAAAAACTACATCACTATGGGAAAAACATAACCTCTTATACTTATCCGAAAAAGTCTTATTTTCATGCACAATCGGGTGTTAATAGAACAGATAATGATATTAACATAAATTACCAATTACTATTATTCATTTTAGGTGAGCTCCTTCCATGAATAAAATCAAAATCTATAGAAACTAACCGATAGAAGCAAACTGCTCCATGGTTAATTTATATCCCTCTTGTATGGGATTTACAGCCTTCAATGACACAATACATTTTATCACAGGAAACAATCAAGTCTCGCAAACATGAACAATACATTTTTTCAAACATTCTCGGTGGAATAACACCAAAATAAATAATTTTCACACACAGGAGCCGCGATGTTTTGGAAGTAATATGATACGACCAAGTCAAGTTGTAAGGTAATGACACCTTCTACCAAACAATGATGACATATTGAATTTTGCTGGATTAAATTACATCCAATTACATCCATTTGACATTTGCCCGAGTTGATTTTAGTGACAACCTACGAAAATGTGAAACTGAATAGGGATTGTAGTCTCATTCCCTCTTAGGCCAACTATAGATTTACGCAAGTGAATAAGATAGCTGTTACCAAGTTCTTATTTTAACGTGGTTTCTATGCTTTAGTACAATTTCTTTGTGTCTAACAATGTGTTGTCTTTTGTTTTCGATTTTTCAACGGATCAAAATCTTCACCTTTTGGACAGTTTTTTCAAGACATTCGTGTAGCTTCCAACCTTGACGCTGGCCTAATTGTCCGACTAGACAGGAGTCATTAAACCCAAAAATAGATCGATAGTACGCTGGTGACTGTACAACCGACTGTACCTTTTTGTACAGTCATTAATCTTATCCAGGCACTTTTCTTTTACAATGTTTTATTCAACTTGCACTGTTCTCTGATTAGTTGTGATGGTATGTGCGTACCTATGTTGTTCTTCAACGTATGCATATCATTTTCAGCCATTTACTAGTGTATCCGATTAAGCTGAAATTTTACCTTTATGTTAGGTCGGAGTCATAGACCCAGCACCATCGAGCTGGGGGCCGACTTTTGACTTTCGACCGCTCGAAAATTAATTAAAAGTAAATGTGATTGTAGTCTCCCTAATTCTTAATTGCTGGCACTTACTTTCTACCGATAGAATTGAATACGAGTGGTCAATACCATTCGTTTTACAATTTTCTATCGCTATTTCAAAATAGCATTTCATCATTTTTGACAGTTTTTGAGTGAAAGAGTCGAGGCCTCAAAAGTCAAAAATCGATCCCCTGATTTTATGGTGGAGACCTATAGGTGGCCATACTTTAAATTATACTTTGCTTGCTTCGAACACACATCCGCTTTAAAATAAGGTATCAATAGTGAATCAAAGGCGAACCACCTCCCAAGGGCATTATTTCGAGTTTACAAATACGCTCAATGAAATGTTTACAGTATTTATATAGACGATTAATAATAAGGGTCATCAAAGCAGTCACACAAACAGGGAAACATAACAAGAAGCAAACAAAACCTACGTAGCGACTACAGCAGAGTTATCAGGAGTTAGTTCAATTTGCAAAAAACGCAGGCAAAATTATTACTGTATAGGTACTAAGATTAATATTGATGTCAAAAATAGCATACCTATACATAGTTAAGAGCCATCTTGAGGGAAAAAACTTTTATCAGTTTAGAAGCTACGATGTCACAGACATACTCAGTGCGGTGTGGATTAAAAATAGTACTCTATCGTGTAAACAAAACAAATATTGAGGTAAACATTAAACAATATATTTTCTTATACATACTATAAAAATATTTTTTTTGCCCTTTTTTCAAGAACATCCAATTGAGTCCCTACTTAATAATATTAAGTATGAAGTTGTTAGTATTTTACTAATATACGAGTATCGATACTAAGTGTTTCCTCTGTCCCACTGCGCTGTGCAGAAGTCAGTCACAGCGTTTATAAATACGAACAGCACTCTCACCTTCAGTTGTTGTCCAAAATTATAACGCCTCCTCACGCGGCGTAAACCAAGGGCGGTTAGCGGGCAGGCAAGGTCATTCTAAACGTTTTTTTCATGTCTTTTCATCGAGAAATTACTTGTTAGATCCTGGCCCCGTAGCATGGATGGCGTTATCACGCGATAAGTGACAGGATAGGCGCGTCGTCTCGTTCTATCGAACGGTGTCAGCCAGGGACGGCTGATCCATGCTACGGGGCCTGATTACAATTGGAAGCTTCAAAAAAAAATACTGGAAACAAAAAAACATCCACAAATTAAGAAAATTCTAAAAGAATATTTTACAAAGGGCAAATATGCTGGAGAATATACTTACACACTACCGAAATTAAAAACAACTCATAATAACAATGTGTATAAATTGTAATAGAAGTAATAAAGTATAATAGTTAGGATAAAAATTATAAAGCGAGTCGAGTGACCGCGCACATAATCTCGCATAGAGATTTAAAAAAAAATGTTATTTAGTTAAGTATCTTTTATATTCTATCTTTATCTGAAATAAATAGATTCAAATTTAATTTTTTTTTAAAGTGTCGAATACTGTTTTTTTAGAACTCAATGATTTTTAAGATTCCATTGACGTAGCTGGCGCCACTGTCACATTCTGAACTCGTTGTGAGATATTTATGTAACCATTTAATCATTGCTTTGTGTGTACAAAAGGGTCTTATCACTATTATCTTATGTAATAAATATGTATCAACATTACCCTACCCTGCAAGGGCACTGCAATAGTACATTTATTTATTACATTTTCCCAATTAAATTAAATTAATAACTATCATGTAAGTAACAGAACACGTTTGTATATAGTTTAAATTTTAAACTACTTAGTGTATTGCAGTGCCCTTACAGGGTTGTGTTGAGACATACCAATATGTAGCTATAAGATCTTTTGTACACACAAGGCAATGATTAAATGAATTATGAATTATGACAGAGCTTTCCATACACTTTTATCTCTCTCTACTTCATCTTTTTTGCAACCATCTATCACTTCCATGCCGTTTCTGCTAGTAGATTAAACCGTGCTAAATGCATCCTAATTTTAAATTCTTAACCTGAACAGACATTATATCTTATCATTGAATTGCTTTGTCACTTAACTTCTTTCCTTCGCTTTCACTTACGATAAACGCTACCGTTTTCCCGTATGCTTCCGCCCCTATTCTTGTCTGGAATGCGATACATGCATTAAAATAAATAAATAAAATAAAATAAAAAGCATTTATTTCGGACAAAATAATCCATAGATGTTAGTATTACAATAAACTTAAATAACTATGTTAGTACCTAAACTTAAGTGCTGAGAGGTCCAGTGCCTGATTAGGGCGCTGTCCCATCTCTCTGCCACGACAGCCAGGAGACCGTGGCGGCTGGTGCGCACTCTGCGGAGCGTCGCGGCGCAGCGCTTGCGCAGCGTGGCGTGGAATCCATCCACATGCGCGTCGGCGAACATGCATTGCTGTGCCATAAATCATGACAGTTTACGCAGCTACCAATACCGCTATCGTTTCCGCTCATGAACCCGCTCTAGTGTCCGCCTGTGCCTTTGACCACATTCGGAGTGCAACACACTGCGTGCACGGCCCTGACTGGGCTGCGGCCACTCGCCTTAGGCCTCTACCAGACATGCCGTCGGGAAATATGTATATTAATGACACTTTAACGTACGCGATTTCTATTAAGTGGTTTTTTTTACTATGAGATACATCATCATTATCAAATTAGAAAAGTAAGAGTAACATGTAATTTGAGGTTAATGTAGGTGCGTTTTGCTGACGTTTGATATTTTCTATCGTTTGATACGATAATAATATTTATTTATGCATATATACATACTCATTGTCTCCATTTATAGGTATAGACATTCCAACTGACCCTTCACGCAAAAACTACCTAGACATCTTATAATGATCCAAAACTAGTGAACACGTTACTTCACCTATAGGGATGGGGACACCAAATAAAATAATCAATAATGTTGCATTTCCTCGAAAAATTATAAAAAATACAGTTGAGTCGAATGGAGAAAAGAGTAACACAAAACCATAAATAATCACTTACTAATGAGTTTCCAAAAATCTAAAAGGGGGTATATGCTGGCCCTGTTTCGCAAAACGCGCCTTCATTTCATATGAAACGATTGTAATTTACTGTGATGGTTGAGTTTTCTCTCTCTAACAAGTAACGTTAAATAAAAAAGTTGTAGCTTATTTATTTCTTGAGATGTTTGAATGGGATTTTTGGCATTAGGCTTCGAGTAACACGGCCTTCCTAGCGGAAGGGAGTCACCTTAGCTATGATAATTACAATCAAACAATTCTGTCATTTCATGCGGAGCATGCATCAAAAATGACACAATACACCGAAAAAACTGTCTCACCTTCATACATTTTTTGTACGAACCATACCCACTTGGGTTTGTACTTTGACAGAGGAGAAATGGTGCGAAAGCCTACTCCCTTCCGTGTCGCTCGAAGGTTTAAGGGCTTAAACATATGCAAGCGCCGCCCCCGTACCGCCGCTCGCTTCGCCTTGAGCCTTAGGATCAGTTCAGCGCGTGAAAAACGGTAGAGCCAGATTGACCTCTCGCATCTTGCCCGAGTGTGGCTCCACCACCAGGGTGAGTATCCTCTACGCTAAGTGGACTCGGCCGACTTCAGTTTCCACATACATAATCTCGTGAGATATGTAAAGAAAATTCCGAACGAATATGTTATATGCGTCCATTCATGACATGTCTTTCAAGTTTTGTGACACTTACGTAATTCAAGTGAAATAAGTTATATGACATATTATTATCCAATGATCGGACAAACGCCCCACCGGAATGTCAATCATGCGTTGATGGACACTACTCCAGACACAATATAAATAACAATAGAATTACGCCTACAGGCGTCTTTTCTGCGTACCATCATCAACTATTCATTGAGACGATTCTAACGAGCCCAAACTCTGGAGTTGTGTCGTTTTATTGCGGAGTTTCTATGACCACCTTCCAGCTTCAGCATCAAATCAGCTCCAAGTCATGCAAAGTTTCAGCTCAATTGGATAACGGGAAGTGACTGAAAAATGAAATTTTGACATAAAACTACACACTTACATTGCTAGAATAAATGTATTTACAGATATATACATATTTAGGTACATACATACATACGAACAGTGCAAATTAATATAAAGCTTGTAAAAATGACGGGCGTTTGTCCGATCCTTGAATTTAGAACTATTTGGGGACAATGTTACACTACGGGTGAATATCAATCATCGTTGCTAAGCGCACAGCTCAACGCTTAGCAATAGCAGTCGCCATCACATACATCGGAGCAAACAAGCACGTCACAAACATCGGAACACACCTCTATTTTCAAGGCATTAGGGTGCATGTGCCGATATTTTTGAACACCTATTTTGTACCTATGTATGTGATGCCAACTGTACCGTATACCTGTGTATAATAAGGTGCAGTAGAAGTGAGAGCTTTGCAAAGTATGTGTGGGGTGAGTTTGAGGGATAGAATAACAAAAAGTTTGATAAGATTAAATCTTTATCGACATAATTGAATATTTTCTGTATCTGTTTTTTTGAATGTTTTATATTTGTAGTCCTTGACATGCTTCACTACTGGATATTATAATTATATTAATTTGCTAACATAGTTTTAAACTATTGTATACCGTACAGGATAACTCACGCTAGAACGGGCCGTGTCCGGGCCGGGTCGTTTTCTAAGAAAAACGACGGCGTTTTTGCGCAGCCGAGCCACAACCAAGCCCGACCGAGCCACGGCCGAGGCTCGAAAGCGGCTCGGTGTCGGTACAGCCCATTCATGGTCCGGCCAGGCTTGGGTAAGGCTCGGCCGCGCAAAAACACCGTCGTTTTTCTTAGAAAACGGCCCGGGCCGGACCCGGCCATTTCTAGCGTGAGTTATACTTCAAGCGGTTGATTGTGACACACGCATAACTTAGTCCTATAAGTTGTTATAGGACTAAGTTATGCTGTACTCGCACAATTTCACAATAAATGATTTCTGATTTCTAATTTCTGAAGAGAGATATGTGAAATGACTGAACTAAGATCCTCGAGAGATCCTCTAAGCGGAAAAATCCTAAAGAATGGTCAGGTTACGAGTATCCGAAACCAGCATGTATGAATATTGTCATGAAACTGAATGGAGCAAGAAAGGTTTTGAGAGGATCGCAGCAAGTGGGAATCCGTGATCTCTGACTACCCCTCCGAGAAACAAGCGTTATTATTCATATGTATAATAATATAATAAGGTCCAAAGTGTAAACATATCTTTGACGAGGACCGAACATTGAACACAATAAAACGTCGCCCAAGGCCGTTGTCGCCTCATTAGCATTTTCAGTATAGGCAGAGATCATCGCTCGCCCTTCACTCAGTCGATAAACTGTTAAACTACCAGCCACGGTGCATGTTCTACAGTATGTTCACTACTTATCACAGTGTAATTGATAACCAGCATATTAACTGCCTACATGGTCGCACACAATTAGGTGTCATTAGAAGGTTCAAAGTCTCGCAAAAGGCAATGGAGAGAGCTATGCTGGGAGTTTCTCTGTGTGATCGCATCAGAAATGAGGCTACCCGCAGCAGAGCCAAGGTAACAGGATATAGCCCTCCGAATCGCTAAACTCAAGTTTGCACTGGGCGGGGCACATTGCACGTAAAACCGATAGCCGTTGGGGCGGAAAGGTTCTCGAGTGGCGACCAAGTACCGGCAGGAGCAGCGTGGGTAGACCCTCACACCCCCACAAGATGGATTGATCACCTGGTAAAGGTTGCGGGAGTCCGCTGGATGCGAGTGGCGCAGGACCGGACATTGTGGCACTCTTTGGGGGAGGCCTATGTCCAGCAGTCTATAGCCAGACGTCTTTCGGCTGATATGATGATGATATTAACTGGCAGTCACAGTGCATAAAATGTGGAATATTATATTGAGTATGTGAGATATGGGTATGTCGGATCCTTTATTAGTGACAATCAGCCGTACTTGTATATATTTCGTTAGTATCCTAAGCAACGCCATTTTCTCAGGCATCTAAGGCCCATAGTAACAAATACCTTAAAGACTAACATACTCGTACATACAAAACAATTATAAAGTTAGAAACTAATTACTGAGGCGACATAACAGCGTGGCGCCGTTGTGTCGTCAAGTCTGGTGTAGAATTCGGTAGGTTGCCCCGGAACCGCCGAAACACGATAGTATACAGTATACATATAGTTATAGTTCCCTGCAGATGAGAAGACAATCTTGACTATTTATACGATGTACAGTCACCCGCAAAGAAACGTGGGCCCCTCTGATGCATACAAACTTCAATGCACGTCACGGTCACGTTTCGCTGGAGCTGACTGTGGACTGACTGACCTTACCAATCCAACACTCATTTAAATGTAGTCACGTAGTAAAGAATCTGTACTGACTAGACAAACAGTTGACTATGAAAGCTGACAGCTTACCGATACCGCACCAAACTCGCACCGCCTTATGTGGAAGACCCTTTGGGCTAAACGCAAAAAGAGCTTAGCTTCAAAGATAATGTCGCGTTAGTTACCTATAGGTACACATAATTCTAGGCTTATAAAAGCAATAAAATAACACATAATTAACCTACATTAAAAAAACATTTCAGCTATTAAAGCTGCTCCATTCCAAAAGCAAGCCAAAAGGCGAAATAGCGCATAAAAGTAAATTTATCGCCTTTTCTCAAATTAATTGCCTAAATAAACGCTCATGGCAAAATTAGGCGAAAACAACTCATTTCCCCGAACCGTTTAAGACTAGAAAAAGAAAACAATAATTATGACAGTAAAACGAGCGAGCGAAAGAAATCCCTCGCCTGATACCACTTTAATTTCCTCCCCATTAACTTTAATTACCTTACATAAAACTCTATTGTTTGACATTTTACCCCATTGCACCCCCGCGTTGCCAGATCGTTTGAGCCTTTGAGGAAATCACGTTTTTAATCCAACTACTTTTTGAAACGGCGGGATGCCTTTAGGAGTGACTAGATTAGATGCAGTTAGGAAAGGTTTCATCAAATCAAAGTGCCAACGAAATGGAATCGAGTTTATTTCATTTAATATTTAGTTCGTTATAGTTTTATAGTACATTACATCAGAGGCCGGGAAAACACGGATTTCCGGCCAAGTAGGTATAGATTGCAAATTCAGCGTAAAAAGTTAAAAGGCAGGTGAGCAATCCAAATGAAGAAGTTTGAGGATAATTCTGATTGAAGAATATTTTTATTTTGCATTTTTTTTTTGCAATATACCTACTTAATAAATCTTTTTAGTGTACCTAGAGTTGTTACGGGTTGCTATAAAACCTACGACTTTTTTTTAATAATGAATAATATTACATTACATCTGAGGCCGGAAAAACACGGATTTCCGGCCAAGTAGGTATAATAGAGATACGAGGCCGGGAATCCGTTTTCACGCCGAGGCATGTATAGTGCTTTTCTCAAACATGCAATGAAATAAATAAATAAAAATCCTCAAATCAAACTAATTTTCAAGGCTGAATGCCGTGATGCTGTGCCACAAATAGTGAAATGAAAATTAAAAAGTTACTTTTCAGGCCTAGACCTGAAAAGTTGTATGACTGGTAAGTTTGACAATATGTCGTGAAAGACATAATTTAATAGCCAACAGTGGTATGTCAACATCGCCGATGAGTTTTGTAACATTGTATTCTAAATTTAAATGCAACTGTCTCAAGCAAAATCAAAATCAATTATTTTTTCTGCAAATAGGCCACAAGGGCACTTTTACATGTCAAATGGTATTTTACAATATAATATTAATAATTTTACACAAAGATCATTTAAAAATTGCAGATTTTAACCAATTAGTACCTACCTAAACGGTTAACAAACTAAATTTCACTAAATGAAAACTATTCAAATCCAAAATTGTAAAATATTATCAATTACATTCGATATAAGGTCTGTATCAGAATTAACAATAAGTTTATGATATTAATTTAGTACTCCAGAGTTGTATAAGGTCTCTGAGCGTCCAAATACAATTAATAATATTTCTAATGTTCTCATAGAGATGTATACTGTCTCTAAGCGTTAAAACAGACAAAAGGATCATTAATGTAATATTGTCAGAGATGTACAGGGTCAATAACAATAAAACGTGTCAAGAACAGAATGATGACTCTCGTCAAAATAATGATATTAACACTAGTATTTAGGTAGTTACTATGCCCTTGCAAGCATGAACTCCCCTATGAAATGCTGCTCCCGAAAAAGGATACTTCCGAGTCTATTATAAGGAACGTCAAGAGAATATTTCATTGCATGTTTGAGAAAAATAAATTTACATTGGAATATTATGTGTATTCAACATCAAAACGAATAACATTAAAATAGCAGCCTATTGTCAGTAGGTAACTGACAATACATACCTAATGAAAAAACCACTGAAATATACCAAAGTAACCTAAAATTAAGAAAATTCAAATTAAATCAAAAAAGTCCCCAAGGTCGGATCCCTGTGGAAGGGTTCCCATAAGACTGGCTGCGTTCCCCCTGTGGATATCTATGCCGATCCGCTGGGCAAGGAACGAGCCAGTCCTATGGTCTCCGGATACTTTGGCCAATTTTTTTGACAGTTGGTTTCATGCCAATTTTTTTGATACTAAGTTTATTATTTTATTATTATATAGTAGCGTTTCTGAAAACAATCTGGAAGCATAATATACTTTCAATACTTAATAAAAATAATTGTACGAATAGGTCCATAAATGACGGAGTCCTGAGGTAACAAACATTAAAAATAAAAATTAAAAATAAACATCCGAATTAAGAATCTCCTACTTTTTTTTTTAGTCGGTTCAAGAAGATCACTGTTAAGAAGAGAGTTAATATTATAAGTATGAACATTTGGGTGTTTGTTACTCAATCACGCCAACTCTCTCCGTTGTCTCTCTCCGTCCATTTGTCTTGTCCGAAAGCATATTTATTCCGAATTTCATAATTTCGAAAACCTTACCTTGACCTTACCAGTCACCTTACTCAAATTTGAAATATCCTTACGCCCGGGTTAAACACAATGTTTTTTATTACATTTGCGAGGAAATAAATAACTACAAAAGACAGAAACATCTATGTTTCATACAAGCGAACCAATCAAAAATTTACGAAATTGACAACTTCACTTCCAGATCAGTGCGAGTGGGAGCGCGCAGCTTCAGTATTTTAACGAATCACAGAGCAGTATTCTTGTTGCGCGCGGCCTACTTGATTTGCTTAAACCAATCAGATCAGTTCACTTAAGTTTAGCGATTCGGAGGGCTATATCGGTCGCGGGAGTCCACTGGATGCGGGTGGCGCAGGTCCGGCCACTTTGGAACTCTTTGGGGGAGGCCTTTGTCCAGCAGTAGACGTCTTTCGGCTGATATGATGATGAATCGGATCACACACAACCTCATAACTCCCTCGGGAGTTATAAAATCTATAACTCCCGCTAGAGGTAAATCGGCTATAGCGGCTCTATGTATACGCCTGCATTACACTAATAACACCATATTGATGAGCAAGTGTGATGAAAAATTAGTAGCGTGTCTCTGCGGATCAGAAATGTGGGGTAACCGATATAGCCCTCCGAATCGCTAAACTTAAGTGGCAGTGGACGGGGCACATTGCACGTAGCACCGATGACCGATGGGGCGGAAAGGTTCTCGAGTGGTGACCACGTACTGGAAGCGTGGGAAGGTGGACTGAATGATGCCGCTGGATGCGCAGTGGCGCGGGACCGATCATTGTGGCACTCTTTGGGTGAGGCCTACGTCCAGCAGTGTGCGTTTTTCGGCTGATATGATAATGATGATGAAATGAAATAAAGGCCATGATATTATTTGTGTTTCGTACTGAATCTGGGCATATATTTATGTCGTTTTCAAATACTATAAAACCCAAACGGGTTCTCAGTTCCCCGGTTATGGAATGGAACCTTAAACGTGAACTGCAAAGTGCAGTTTATGTGCTAATATTTTATTTAAGGAGCTGACGTGCACGCCACCGCTCGTGATAGCCCGTCTACACAACGACCAGACATATTCATATTCATATTCGTTTATAGAAAGTTATGAAAATGTTGCCTTTTTTAGGTTTTTTTTTTCTTCTTATTCAGAATTGTATTTTTATTTATACAAGAAAAAAATTGGACCCAAAGAATAGAATTCAAAAAAAAGTTCATGTAGGTACATACCTACACTTTTTTCGAAATACGCTCAGTTACGTGAATAATATTATTCTATTCAGCATGATATATTTATTATAATTTGACCTTAAATACTGCCGAGTATCTTCTGAGCCGTAGGTTTTTGTTTTTGGGCCTATTAAATTAATTATCCTGCTGTTTATGGAATATGATGTCCCAAAAATAAAAGCAACACGATGTTATTATTGCAGTAAAAGTTGTCGTGTTAGTCTGAAATGATTATTTTGCTTCGTAGTGGCTTCTTTCCTCAAACAAAAATTCTCAAACCTTTTCCGAGCTAAACATACTCATAATTTTACAAAATGTTCAAGTACGAGTATACCGTTGGTTTGAAAGAGGCCATCACCATCCGTGTAGCCACAGCTTTATGGCAACTGCTACGCGAAAATTGCATGTTTTACAAAAATATTACTTTATTTCTTAGTAATAAGTGGATGAGTTACCCGGGCTTTCATGTTATGCTTTTCGGAAACATAAATTTGATAATGTGTTTAATACATGTAGGTACGGGCGTGTTACGAGAGCTGATAACAGTAATTACTCTTTTTGCATGAATTTGAAACAAAGTTGCACATTTTATGGTGAAACATATACGATACGATACCATCAACTAAACTAAAGAATTATAATATATTACCTTATACAATTAATTAATTATATTATATTATTTATTTTTATTATTTTTTTAATTTTTATGCGATCAAAGAATGCCGGTACCCGTCAAAGGAATGGTCTATAAATCAGCTGTCCGTCCAGCCATGGTGTATGGCGCCGAGTGCTGGCCTCTTAAGAAATAACAAGAAGACAAATTACATGCTGCTGAAATGAGGATGCTGCGCTGGGCCGGCGGTGTCACACTGCTGGACCGTGTCTTTAACATCTATATCCGTGGTAGTTTTAAAGTAAGTCCTATTCCCGAAAAGATAACTGAGGGACGACTGAGATGGTACGGGCATGTTATGCGCCGAGAACCTGAACACATGACTCGAAAGGTGCTAGATTTTGTCCCCCCGCCTAAGAGACGAGGAAGACCCCGACTGACATGGATGGCTACTGTAAGGAGGGATATGCAAGAAGCCCAAATCCAATCAGAGACGACCCAGGACCGAAAATCCTGGCGAAACATAACTAGGAGAGCCGAGCCCAAATAATGGGAACAGGACAAGGGAAAGAAGAAGATTATATTAATTAATTTGCACTCTTCAGTGCTCGTATTCAAGATTTATTTATTGTAAACTAGCGACCCGCCCCTGCTTCGCACGGGTTTATATGTATAATACATGCATGTATTATACATATAAACCTTTCTCGTGAATCACTTTATCTATTAAAAAACCGGCTACGTGCGAGTTGGACTAACGCACGAAGGTTTCCGTACCATTATCTATAAAAACGGAAAAAAAATCACGTTTGTTGTTAGGGAAAATATTTTATTTTGTTTTTAGTATTTGTTGTTATAGCGGCAACAGAAATAAGTACATAATCTGTGAAAATGTCTACTCTCTAGCTATCACGGTTCTTGAGATACAGCCTGGTGACAGACAGACGGACGGACGGACGGACGGACGGACGGATGGACGGACAGCGAAGTCTTAGTAATAGGGTCCCGTTTTACTCTTTGAGTACGGCACCCTAAAAACCGCATCAAAATCCGTTGCGTAGTTTTAAAGATCTAAGCATACATAGGGACAGACAGACAGCGGGAAGCGATTTTGTTTTAAACTATGTAGTGAATAACACAGAAAAATGACACAAAATAATAAATGTAATCATTATCCTCCCAGCGTTTTTTCCCCGTAGTGCTCAAACGAGCCCGGGGTGCGTTTTGTCATGTAAGTAATCGCAAGATTTGGCATAGGCACTAGTTTTACGAAAGCGACTGCCATCTGACCTTTTAACCCGAAGGAAAGGGAAAACAGACCTTATTGGGATAAGACCGGTTTCCTAACATTATTTTCCTTCACCAAAAAAAAATTAATATAAATAAAAATATATATATACTTAGGGCGAGTGTGAAGAAATAATGAAGAATTATACTACAAAAAAAATACTGTAGACTGAAAAAGAAACAAAAAAACACAATAACCGAACATAATATTCAAAAAATCGCTTGTTAACTCTGTAAAAAAAATCTTAAATATCACCATAAAAATAAACTTTAATGTTCGAGATTTCGTAATTTTCAATGACAATCTATTAGACCGGGAGATGCTGACACAAATGTTTAAGGCATTTGTACCAACTATGGCGACCCTTCAGGGGTCTAATTACATATTGAAGAAAAGGAAAATGTTGGTCATAGCGCTGGTACCGGCTCAAACGCGTGGGCGTTAATTTTTTTTATATATTTTTTTTTATATAAAAAGGATAGCTTTTTAGGGTTCAGTAGCCAAATGGCAAAAACGGAACCCTCATAAATTCGTCATGTCTGTCTGTCTGTCTGTCTGTCTGTCTGTCTGTCTGTCCGTCCGTATGTCACAGCCTTTTTTTTCCGAAATTATAAGAGCCATACTGTTGAAATTTGGTGAGTAGATGTATTCAGTGAACCGCATAAAGATTTTTACACAAAAATAGAAAAAAAAAACATTATTTTTGGTGGTTCCCCATACTTTCAAAAATGATATTGAGGTTTTTGACATATTTTTTTTCTAAACTGAATATTTTGCGCGAGAGACACTTCCAAAGTGGTAAAATGTGCCCCCCCCCCCCCCTGTAACTTATAAAATAAGAGAATGATAAATCTAAAAAAAATATATGATGTACATTACCATGCAAACTTCCAACGAAAATTGGTTTGAACGAGATCTAGTAAGTAGTTTTTTTTTAATACGTCATAAATCGTAAAAAGCTATTTATTTAACGGAACCCTTCATGTGCGAGTTCGACTCGCACTTGGCCGTTTTTTTTATTTATTGTTCTAACACAATAACCAGATTGATTTTTATTAAATTATCCAGTATTCCAAAAATCTATTAATATCTACTAAAAAGTTATGTGACACTCTTCCACCTCGCTCACGCTTATGCTCAGTGAGAGGGAGAGAAGATCGTGAACCGGCCTCGCCTTAACTAAAATTAGGCATAGGTACCTATGTAACTTAAGTTTGGTCGCAACGTAATATTATGGCACCACGAAGCTGATCTGATGATGGCAACCGAAATTGGCCACTCTTCTCTTCTGCAGCATAATTGCGTCCACTTGCTGGATCTATGCCTCTTCCATGGACTTCCAAAGTTATCTGGATGCAGTGGGCTTGGGCCAGGTCGGCCCTGCCTTAATATCCTCCGACCATGACGGCGTCTCCCACGTCCCGGCCACGACATTGCGCGAATTGCTGCGCGGCAAGCGTTTTATCTGTTCATTGCGCGGTCGAGACGCGCAACGCACTGTAGTCAGTAGGGATCACACGCAATGAATTAGAAAAACCGCTGACGCTACGGTCAAAGTGAAATATTTTCGTTGTGCTCCTTATCCTCCGCCCCCTTTCATACCCCCCCACTCTACGCTACTATCTACGGGTAGGCAACACTCGCTGGCTCCATTGATCTTCGTTAATGTGGCTACAGCAACTCCTAAACTAATACACTTGATAAACCCGTCGTGTTTAAATTTGCTCCTTGTAACTCTCTCGACGATTTATTTATTATTGTATTGCACAATACTAAAATAAGTTAATTGGCGGACTAGATGCCATAAGGCATTCTTTACCAGTCAACCATTGAGCTAAACAGAAACACTTGGTGCAGGCATTTAGATTTGTAGTAGAACTCAACTCCACATAACCTAATATCTAATACATTTCATAGATATTTTTATTTATCGTATGGCGGTTACACACTGGTACGTATATGTATTTGGATCGATGTTGCTGACAGAGTTCCAGCGTGCGCTGCGAGGTTCAGAAGGAACAGTGCAGCTGCCGAGTTTGTTGTTCTTTTAGCACCACCTGGAGGTCACGTGTAGGGTTTCTAGAGTTATTCCTACAGACGTAGAACAACAACGACCTTCAAATACATACTGAAATAAACAACATATTAATAAACTTTATATATTACTTACTTAACAATTTGTTGATGTCTGTGCAAAAAAGTACAGTCGGCTACAAAAACTGGTATTAATTGAAATTATTCGTAGACTAGCTGCACGCGCGGCTTCGCCCGCGTATTGCAAAGAACGCAGGCAAACCCGCGGGTAAAATGTAGCCTAGAACCACCCATACGTACTATTCTACACGAAGGTGAGAGATTTTTTTAAATCGGATGAGCGGTTCCGGTGATTACCCATTACATACAAACTTACAATGCTACAATCTCATAAATACTTCCTCTTTATAATAATATTAGTATAGAAAACTAAAGGATGACTCACGCTAGAACGAGCCGAGTCCGGCCCGGGCCGTTTTCTAACAAAAACGTCGGAGTTTTTTGCGCGGCCGAGCCATATCCACGCCCGGCCGAGCCTGCTTCCGCGCCTCGGCCGGGCTTGGGCATTTTTAGGGTTCCGTAGCCAAATGGCAAAAAACGGAATCCTTATAAATTCGTCATGTCTGTCTGTCTGTCTGTCCGTCCGTATGTCACAGCCACTTTTTTACGAAACTATAGGAGCTATACTGTTGAAACTTGGTAAGTAGATGTATTCTGTAACCCGGATTAAGATTTTCACACAAAAATAGAAAAAAAACAATATTTTTTTGGGGATTCCCCATACTTCGAATTGAAACTCAAAACATTTTTTTTCATCAAACCCATACGTGTGGGGTTATCTATGGATAGGTCTTCAAAAATGACATTGCGGTTTCTAACATAATTTTTTTCTTAACTGAATAGTTTGCGCGGGAGACACTTCCAAAGTGGTAAAATGTGTCCCCCCCCCCCCCCTGTAACTTCTAAAATAAGAGAATGATAAAACTAAAAAAAATATATGATGTACATTACCATGCAAACTTCCACCGAAAATTGGTTTAAACGAGATCTAGTAAGTATTTTTTTTTTAATACGTCATAAATCGTAAACTGCAATTTATCGGAGTCCTTCATGTGCGAGTCTGACTCGCACTTGGCCGCTTTTTCTTAGAAAACGGCCCGGGCCGGACACGGCCCGTCCTAGCGTGAGTCATCCTTTATTTTGAAAACGGTTCTAACGTCGCTCACACGTTACTCAAATGAGTGTGAACAAGTACTCTATACACATGAATAAATTATAGATAAGTAAGTGTTTTGAGTAAAAAATCTAAAAGCGCAATGTAATGATTTGCATACAATAAGTGTTTAGGAAGAAAGCTTGTTCCTCTCGTTTCCGCTTCAATAACAGTCTACTTCAATATCCTAGTTTTCTAAGTACGTTCAAACATAGCTGTAAAAATAGTACCTACTTGATAACAGTAAAAAAAAAACTTACATTACCTATTAACAAGCTAATCTGTGATGCGCGTGCCGCGGCCGCTGGCTGGGCTGTTATTCGCAACCCGTTAATGCGGCTCACCCCGCCGGTCACCCGTTACGAAACTAGACCTCTACCTACACTTAAATACTACGCGTCGTGGTGTCAACGTATGACTGTGGGTGAGCGTTGAGGTGAGCTTAAAACAAGTTACAGAATTGGGGGGCTGGAGACCATCGCAAGTGATGACTTCTGGCTGAAAGGTGTTGAGTTTCGGTGGTTCCGGTACAACTTATCGAACCCTACATCGGTGTTCAGTCCTCGCCTAATGCTAGGGACTGAACGCGCCTCGCGGTCTCGCGGGTCATATATTGCCAATAATGGCTATCAAAAGTGTCAAAATATGATTAACTTACTGGATTCCCGGCGACACGATATTTGTCAATTCTGTCTAGCTTCCGTCTAAGTCAAGTTAATTCAAGTCTCCCAAGCTGCCTCCGGGGCCGTGTTGTTCCCCGAGCTGTGCAACAATGCGGGGTCCGTATCCCAGGCGCCAAATCTTCCCGGCACTATTATCACCAAATGTTCTGTTTTCACCAAAACGACTCGGGCCTTCAGGCCACCAACACGAGTCTCGAAACACTTCACCAAATATCCGACCAAAACACTCGGACCTTGTCCACAAAACGAGCGATTACAACCCAAAAACAAAGCACGTTGTTCTACCAAACTCTGACGTGTTGTGTGTGAAAATTTATGACAAGTGAACTCTGACGAGTCCCTATTTGACAGGCAAACAATGTTGCCACCTTGCAAACCAATGAGGCGCGTTCAGGGAGCGGCCTACAAAACATAGGGTCCGACAGTCGGTTCCAACAATCGGAGTTGACGACGCTGCGCAGCCACACCGTATGTCGCCTAAATGAACTCTTTTCCGAAAGAGTCGGCGGAAAGGTTCTCGAGTGGCGACCCCGTACTGGAAGGCGCAGCGTGGGTAGACAAGGTAGACTGACGACCTGGCAATGGTTGCGGGAGTCCGCTGGATGCGGGTGGCGCAGGACCGGTCATTGTGGCACTCTCTGGGGAGGCCTTTTGGCTGATATGATGATGATGATGAAATAAACAAGGCGTAAAAAACCGTGTTTCTCTTCTTTCGAAATGTAGCTTAACACGAACACTGCCAAACATTTCGTAAAGCTACCCTTGGAGCTGATGGCACATAACCCGTTAGTAGAGGAAAGCGTCTCTCAGAGCGCAGACGCAACGGGTCCCTGGCACAGAAAGTAGGTATTAACTCAGCTTTGTTAGGAAACAGACTGTATAAGTACTTTTCTTTTGTTTTTTAACTCTAGATCCGGAAAACACTGGTGGCACTCTGATTGATTCTCCCTGGCGGCAACGAACGAATTGATTCAGTCTTTTTGGTAAACCTGCTTTGGACTGAATTCGGGAGATCACGTTTAATGAGGAAGGATTTCCGTTAATAGGTTTTTATTGTGTTTGTAAACATGTTTTTAATGAAAAGTGTATAATCTACACAGGGAATGAAATTAAATGAAATGGTATAATTACTTATAGACATAAAGAAAAAAATATATTTTTTTCAAATTTATGAATTACATAATTTTCATTTCAGTCTTTTAGTGAACAACACAGAACGTTTGTGACTTAATAAAGCCAGAGAGACAAGTTACTATTTCGAATCATGATTCGAGATGAGTTGTGCTAGACGTAAAGACAACCAAAGACTCATATTTTAAACTCAAAAAAGTTCTGTTGTAGATTATTATTTCTTTTTATAAATACGTATGTCAGTAAATCTCGCAATTTGGCGGATCGCCGGTGCATGTCCAAAATCAAATGCAGTTGCCCACTAAACAAAAGTACTGGCTGGTACAGTAGATACACCTAAATCTAAATCTATTATCTAGATAACTTATTTAAAAGTAGGCGCAGTAAAGAATGTGTATTGATTTGACTGACAGTTGAGAGCGGACAGCTGAAAGATAACTGACACCACATCACCGACTTTGTGCCAATTGGCTTGTGACCTGAAATTGTTTACGATGCCATTCGAACCAGTTTTTGGAGAGGAACAAATGTTTGTATGGGAGCAACTACAATTAAAGAACATTAAAACCCAAAACATTGAGTCAAAGATGGACCTCGCTGGCGGCAGCCGAAACGCTTCATACTAATTGACATTAAATTATGACGTCACAGTTTGCTATTTGTACTAATCGTTGTATGATAAATTAAGTTGATTGCTGTTTCTTTCGCGAAACAAAGCGTTTCGGTCCATAGTGGTTTTAAATAAAATTTTGTTTCTATAAAAGCGTAAGGATTCTATTGGTAGCTTTAAATTGACTCTTGGACACTAAAAATGCATATTTTTTCTAAACTTGTGCAGGTGCATAACTTTTTATGATGTTTAGTATATTTTGTTTTTGGCAGTCGCTTTCGTAAAACTAGTGCCTGTGCCAAATCTTGGGATTAGGTGTCAAAGCGGACCCCGGGCTCCTTTAGGGGCACAACCAGGAATAACGCTAGGAAAAAAAAAGTATATTTTGTAATTTATATTTTATAACAATAATTTGATGGTTTACTATCCACTCTAGCAACACTAGGTACATTATCAATTTTAACATTAGGTCACTTAATCCAGGCAATGAACTGACAACTTGTATGGAAAAATTTAGCAATTTGGAAATAATTTATAATAAATATTTTTTTAAATGTAATGGATATATTATTATCAATTAAATAGTTACCTAGCGACAAAATCAAACAAAATTACAGACATCAAAAAATAAATAATTTAACTAGTTTCTATAAAATTCGAAAAAATATGAATAAATGGTTTTATCATTATTTTGGTTCATTTAAATCTATAAAATTACTTCTGGATATTGTTGGATTCTTGAATAAAGCATCTTAGAATAACGATTTAAAATGAAATAAACAAAAAAACGCTATTATAAATTAATGTTTTTTCGAAACCGTATTTTGCCTGGAGTAACTACCCTATTAAAGAAGTAGCCGCATTGCTATATCGCGCATAAATACTGAATATGGCCACCCTCACATTACAGAAAACATAGCCGATCTTGTGTAATTGTCTGCTTTATCCCCTGATATATGACCGAAGCTTATTATTTTTGCCCATTAAAATTACAGATGGCGGTATTTTTTTGTGCGACCGGAGATTTTTGGCACCACGCCGATCCATGCTGCGATTTTATTCGACCAAATGCAATAAATCAATTTTTGCATTAAGTAATTGAATTTAAGAGCTGCTTATTGTTTTATGAAATTGATGTTAAACGACTATTATTATTTATTTTTACTGACTATTATTTTCGGTTTTTGGGTTTGTTTTCTATGTCCATAAATGTTAGCGATTAAAAATGAGTCGCTTAATTTCAAACCCGGGTAAATCCATTTGTCAAATCATGCGATTTTGCTATTAAGAAAAGGTGATAAGGTAGATATTTGCTGATAGGGTCGAATGGATTTATCCGACTTTGAATTTAAGCGACACAAATGTGTTAGCGTTTCATTTTTAGTGGTGACACATTAGCGGTCAGTTTGAGTGGGTAGGTAGTGACAATGATAAATGGTTAGATTGGAGTAGAAACATTCATAACTTCATAAGACTTTGGAACACACATAAAACTAAGCGGAATATTAAAAAATAATTTGATTTGTGAATTAACAAATTATTATTATAACTGGCAGTGTGAGCTATAGAAATCGCGAGACAGCCTATTTTTTTTATTTTTTTTTCGAAAAACTGAATCTATATAATTATACTCGTATCGATACTTAATTAATGAACCTGCTCACAAAATTTCACGAGACGAGAAATTTTCTCAACCGATGATAAATGCGACCTATAGAGAAAAACAGCCTGGACATCCGGACATACGGAAAAACTTTGGCTAAAGCTGAAACGGATAACTTCGTTCGCATCGCTAGCGTTCAATCATACTAATGCTTACTAAAAATGTTTACCACATTAAAGAAATAACTTTTTAAGTTTATATTTACCTTAATATTATTCATTACATATTTTTACCAAAAAAACAACACATTAACTCAACTGAAAAAAAAACGTAATTCACTGAAAAATATTATGATTTTACTCTGTCAAAACAAAGCATTCCGAACGCATCAACAGTCCAATAAAAGTCTGCGGGAATTCGGATGGCGACATCCATCATTTTATTTCAGTGCATAGGCCCACCGCGTCGCAGTATTTATGGATCTGTGAGCTAATTTTTGTAAACGGTGTAATTTTATTTATGATATGACATGTAAAGTATTAAAAATATATATATATGTGCTGGAAAAACACATGCAATAATATGAATTACTATCTGCTCGCGCATCTCTGTGCCCAGTGGTGGGCGTAATTAATTACATTTGTAATTGAAATACAAATTGCATTACATTTAATTCAATTACAAGTGAAAAAAATCTTTTAAAAGGTCGTAGCTCCGTAAGCTGTACACCTCGTGAGTTTTCGAAATGTCTGAAAAAAACGTACTCCCATATTTCCGCCATTTTTTTTTTCGGAAAACTGACTCGACTATCATATTTTATATAATTAACGCAGGTTCATTACGCTCACATAATTTTACGAGGGTTGTTTGAGAAATGTGACCTGTCTGTGGACAACCGGAAATCTGGGCCAACGGACATACGAAAGCATTTTTCTCCGTTTCAGGAGACGCTTCGCTTACTCGGTCAATAATGAAAAATGTTTTTTTAAATAAAAGTAATTTGTAATTTTACGAAGTAATTAATTACAAATTATAATAACAAAACGTAATGTGTAATTGCATTACAAATTAAATTTTAAAATGTTCATTTGTAATAGAAATTATATTTTTTAATTTTAATTTTTAATTTGCTTTTCAATTACTTTTAACCCTACACTACTCTAATCACGTATTATGTGCAAAGAGTGGGGGCAAAATAAAATCTGTGTGCATCGCAAAGATCCATTCTATATACTAGGTACTTACACAAATATTTTTTTTAAAATTTTAATGCTTGTCCTGGAGATTAACTCCTACGTACATAATTATTTTCAAAAATGTACAGCCTCACTCAATCACTTAAATCGTACCTCTTTATAATGTTATAATGGAAATAAACAACACCTTGTGGGTGGTGGGTATCATTATTATTAGTCGTTAAAATCATAACAGGACCACTTATGATGTACCTACTTCCAATTGTATCATCAACCATCATCAACATTATACTAGCTGAAAGACGTCCACTGCTGGACAAAAGCCTCCCCCAAAGAGTGCCAACGTGACCGGTCCTGCGCCATCCGCATCCAGCGGACTCCCGCGACCTTTACCAGGTCATCCAATCCACCTTGTGGGGGCCTACCCACGCCGCGCCTTCCGGTACGTGGTCGCCATTCGTGAACCTTACCGCCCCAACGGCTATCGGTTCTACGTGCAACTCATCAATTTGGGCCGAAAATAACGGATTTACTTTATGAGCGTTACGTCAAATATACGAGTACTTAAATAATTTAATTCACGAAAGTGCGCCCCACTTCATCCTTTGTTGTCATCATAATTTCACCCGAAAGACGTCCACTGCTGGATATAGGCCTCCCCCAAAGAGTGCCATAATGACCGGTACAGCGCCATCCGCATCCAGCGGACTCCCGTGATTGGAGACTTGATTTAATTATGCGTTTCTAAATCCATTGCAATTATAATTGACTGGAAATTTCAAGAGATCAAAACCTGATATGAATTATTTATCTTTATTTGGATTTTATCGGCGGGAATAAGTTGATGAGTAGAAGTAGAAGTAGAAAAGCTTTATTCAACATCACATTACACGAAATTATAATTAAACATTTAAACATTAATACATGTGAACCTTAAGATTAGAATTAAAATATAAATTTAAAATTAATGTTACAATTATGATGTGTGTGTGTGTGTGATGTTAAAAAGGAGCTTGCCTCAGCATAATGTTACAGCGAGGTCACTGCAACGCTGGTTTTCAGGCAGACCCTGGTAACTATGTACATCCATTTTGAATTGCTCGCTGTTTGTCGGGAATGAAATGTCTCAGTTATTGTATGTGTGCGTGTGTTTGACTTGACTTGGAATACGAAGTGTGTGATGATATTGTTCAATAGGGATGAAATTTGAGTAATAATATTTATGAGTCAAAAAGTGAAGGCATTTGAAGCACGTGTGTCATGTAATATTCAATTCTTAGTTCTAATTGACGGCTTATTCCCGCCATGTATCTACGTATTGTCGCTGGTAGGTCAGGATTGAAACACCACATCCACTTGTACGAGTATAATTGTATTTCTCAATTCTTCTAATAAGTTATCACGTCTCAAAACTATCGCATTTAACTTAAATGGTTTGGTATTTACGGTAATTCACTACAGGTCGATACTTTTCAACGGCTCTGGATCGAATGTGCTAGTCCTCGCCTGTGAGTCTGACCAGCTGTTTTCCCCTTCCAATTGGTCCGTTAAACAAGTCACGCCACTACGCGTGACTTATCAAAAGGATCAATTGACCATCTTTTAATCAATAAGACATCATAAGTGTTTAATTACATGCGTCAAATAGCCCTGTTAATTTAATATAGATTCGTATAATTACCTTACATACGGATTTGATACCTAGGTGATTAATAACCTCTCAACATAACCCAAAAACACCTAAAGCCCGGCTTGAAATCCCGCCATTTTTCCACTAATTGACAAGATCGCACCAGCAACCCTTCAACGCTTTCCTTTGATATTTTCGCTCCAACACTGTCGCTGCAATCACCGAAATTACCGCGAAATTGATTAAGTGTTAACAATTTTTCGACATCGACTTTGATATGTTTAAATGTGTGCGTGTCAAGTCGGGACGTTGACAAAAGGGATTTGTACCGAATTAAGGACGCCAATTAGCTTTAAATATAACATCGAAAGTCAAAGATGGTAGCGATGTTTTTTACACATTTTAACAAGATTTTTGTGAGTATTTGAGTATTACAAGCGTCGGTGTCCGTTTTAAAATCTGACAAGTAAAATACATATTTTTTGCGGTCTCATTTAGCTTAGAAAACTGGAAAGTGGCTAATATTAATTATTATAATTATTTATTCAACCAACTTGGATCATACAATTATACTATACCAGGCGCGGCTCACTCGCGATTTGTGTTTATCGCTACAAGTACATGCCGGTCGCCCCTTTGGAGGGGTATATTCAGTGGCTGCCACGTGTTGGTACAGGACGCTCGCACGGGTCGCAGCGCGTTGCATGCGATAGAACGGGATGGCCACATTTAGGCACGTTTGGCGTACCTAAACAGGGAATTTGTTAACAGAGAACCTTCTGTACGTAGTACTATTACTTATTCTGTGACTATACACAGACCATACAAAAATAAAGGACTAAAGGAGCCTTCTTTGATTTAAATGACTTCTCACAAATAATATTTATCACTCACAAATATTATAATAGTTGTAATGCCTATATGTTACCGTCAGAAATCATGAACGTCGTCAGTTTATAATCTTACTTGCTATACTCATACTCATTCATTCACAATATTATATAAATATTACATATATATATAATATTAACTTGAGATTAAAAAAACACCTTTGTAATCTATTATTAATCATAATAACAAAGGTGTTTTTTTAGGGATAATTTAGATAGATACATCGAGCATTAAAACTCAAAGCAACCTAAAAAAAAGTCATATTACTCCGTAACTTAATTTATGACTGATTAATTTGTCATTTATTAATCTACTTGACATTATTTTTAACACTGATGTTCAATTTATTCGACATTGATTAACTAAGCACATTTTTTTTAATGATTCAGGTAGGTACTCACTCTATATTTTCTACCGCTATTATTGGCTGGTGGACTCTATATTTGCCCGACTACGGCATACACAAAAGGAAGAGATAAGTCTGATTTTAGTAGTTTATAATTGCATTTACGTGTGTTCCATATACAACGAATTTGATGAATGAGGTATCAATCAATTCCAAATTATGCTCCGGGTGAAATATTTTTTTCAGTAAGTTTTCCGTTGTCGTGATACAGTTTTTTGAACGTTTTATCCTTGTTGTAATAACTAGACATGTAATATCATTGTATGAAAGCTGAAATCCGACCGGTGTATGACTAAATACCAAACAAATGAATACGAATATAACGAACATTTGACGAACCTTATATGCAAGTCATCCTTTGATGGCAGGTACCAGGAAACTGTTCAATTGTTCTTGGCTGCACAAAAGGACTGTTTTCAGGGAACTCGCTCCAGGTAACATGTTCACGATTTTGAGACAACCTTTTGATTAGGAACTCACTGTGAGGTTATGTATGTGGTAACGGGTTGCAATATCCTTTGAAGGGAGACTATTACATAGATTCCGGGATATGTAATTTAATTTCAAATATGTACATCCTCGTTTGTGAAATTATTGGACATAGTCTATTCGCTTCGAAGTATTAGATTTGAAAAAAGTATTACATTTCATCATCTGATCATCGTCATATCAGCTGAAAGACGCCCACTGATGGAGATGCGACAATGAGCGGTCCTGCGCCATCCGCATCCAGCGGATTTCCGCGACCTTTACCAGGTCACTAGTTGATCTTGTTGAGTGTCTAGTTAGTTAGTTATATAGTTGTGGCGCTACTCTAACCCCCCAGCTCGTCTAGAAAGTTAGTGAGTGCCTTGGTGTTGCTGACTGCGTCCCGTAGTGTGTCTGGAGAGCCTAGGTGCTTCATTCTGAATACTTCTACCTGCTTGCAGTTCAGAAGAATATGTTTAGTTTGTTCCTCTGCCTCCATGCACGCTCTGCACATGGGGCTGTCTGCGATACCTAAGTTATAGCGGTGTATATTCAAGGTGTTGTGTCCTGTTATTATTCCCACTATCTTGCGCAGTTGGTTTCTATGTGTCCTTAGTAGTGCGATTGTGAGTTTGTAGTCGCGTTTCGACAGAATCTCATTGGTATGTATGTATGTGTCTGTTATCTCCCCAGTATCTTTGGTGTAGATCTTTAGTGTGTTGGTCCAGTTGATTGTATATGTAGCTTTGTGGCAGGGGTAAGATTGGCTCCAGTCCGTATGCCGTTGTTTCTGAGCCTTTCCTGGCCAGCGTTGAGTCTCTATGTCTAAACTCGCTTCGCCTACCGGTACGTGGTCGCCACCTGAGAACTTTTACGTAGTGGCGTGAACGCTGCCAGAAAACCCTCAGAGAGTAGCCAGTTTTCTGGTGAATATACTCTACCATGAATCTGCACAGTGTACTTGACTGACAGTTGACACTAATAGCTGGTCTTGACCCAGCTTTAGATTCCAAATACAAAAACGATCCGTCCTTTGCTCACGCGCACACCGCTGAAGTCTTCACAGCGCGCTGCGTGAACTTCACTTGTTACGTGGACATTATGCAACATAAATGCACCAACAGCTGCGCGGTCTTTAGTCTTCACGACTAGCCGTGTGACAGATCGTACAAGTGAATTTGTGCAGAAACACAAACTGATTTCCGTTTGATAAGTTTAGTCGAACACACCCTCTAGGTGCAATACCGAGAAATATTTGTATGAAATGAATGTTTCAGGTTTTGTACAGGTTATTTTCCAGGAATATTGGTTTCACGGATTAAGTAGAATTCTATTACATTGCACTGTATTATTTTAAATATTATTTTCATTTTGTATGTTCTGTAAAACAGAGAGATTATTTTGTGTTAATACCGATGGGAAATGCATGTAAAGGTATCTTGGATACATCCTAAAGGCACTCGGGGCACTTAAATGATGACTCACGCTAATACGGGCCGTTTTCTGTTCCGTTTTTGCGCTATCGAGCCATACCCATACCCGGCCGAGCGCATCTATTTATTAGGATATTTTTGATTGCGTTCAAAGATATTTTAATGTTTTATTTTTATTACAACAAAAAAAAATCTCCTGTTTGTTTTTATTAATTGTCTTTACTTGATAAAAAAAACTTGTATAAGTAATGAAGTTACATGTGTTACAATGTTGTTTATTTTGTTAAGTGATGACATATTATGATTATTCATATTATTATCATTTTGACATCTCTTATCTTACATGTGATTCTGATTAATATTGTTCTTGACTATTATTTTTAAATGTTTGTTATTATTCTTTTATATATATAGTTGCTTGGATTGATTCCTTAATTGGCAATAAAGCTTCTGTATTACTGAATGGTACAGATAACTCTCTATAATGAAACCAGCTACAGCAGCTCATTCTTTTAATGGAAACCGAAACAGTTTACTCATTTTTAGAGTTAGGTAACACTCGGGGTCCACTTCTTAGTGGACTCTGATGTAACTGAAATAACGCTAAAATGAAGAATAATCTCACACATTTATTTGTGACAAAAACACACAGATAATTAAAGAAATAAATAAATATACCTACACACTGGGCTTTGCCACGAAATGGAAGAGTTCAGCATGTTGCTAGCTTTACAGCCAGCGCTGGTCTTCCGCAGGGTCCCTTCGGTGAGAGTATGGTGGGCAACAACGACAGATGCACAAGAATAGGATGATGTTTTACAAATACGTCTAATATTGCTTTGTTGCATTAGCACGAGATATCATCAATTTCCCATTTCTGAGTTCTTTTAAAAGAACGAGACATATTTATTATAGCTGTCTGCATCCAACCCGCATATAAATTATGATTATGATAATGATATTGCAAAGAACGCAAGCAAACCCGTGTGATATAATATAGCGTATGTAGTTAATTAAAATAATAATAATTTACCGATGGCCGTTGGGGCGGCAAAGTTCTCGAATGGCGACCACGTACCGGAAGGCGCATCGTGGGTAGGCCCCCCACAAGGTGAACTGATGACCTGGTAAAGGTCGCGAGAGTCCACTGGATGCGGGTGGCGCAGGACCGGTCACATTAGCACTCTTTGGGGGAGGCCTATGTCCAGCAGTGTACGTTTTTCGGCTGAAATAATGATGATGATGGTGATGACAACAAAGGATGAAGTGGGGCGCACTTTCGTGAATTAAATGATTTAAGTACTCGTATATTTGACGTAACGCTCATAAAGTAAATCCGTTATTTTCGGCCCAAATTGATGAGTTACCCCGCCTCGTCCGGCATTTCAAAGCGGAATTCGAAAATAAATTCTTGGCAACAATAAGTCGTAAATTTAAATTATACTTTCGTTACGTTCTACTTGTGACGGAGAGAAAAAGGTCCTTTGTTTTAACTACGCCTTCCGCGAATAAAGTGACAAAGTAAGATGAAATAACCGAGCCTAATTAAGGGCAGGTGGAGACACGGGTACGGTTTTTGGACGTACGCGCTGCGTTGAGTACATTCATAGTTCATACATTCACATTCATTGACGACCGGTTAGTTTAGTGGGTAATGACGCTGCCTACGAAGTAGAAGGTCGTTGGTTCGAATCCCGGTAAGGGCAATTATTTGTGTGATGAGCATGAATATTTGTTTCTGAGTCTTGAATCTTTTTTATGTATTTATCTATTAGACATAAACGTTATATGGATAGTACCCGTCATATGGCTAGTTCGATTTGGGTTTTATTTATTTATTTATATTCACTAGCGACCCGCCCCGGCTTCACACGGGTTAATATGTGTAATACATGCATGTATTATACATATAAACTATCCTTTTGAATCACTCTATCTATTTACAAAAAGCGCATCAAAATCCGTTGCGTAGTTTTAAATTTATTTATTTAAAGATCTAAGCATACATAAAGACAGACAGACAGCGAGAAGCGACTTTGTTTTATACTGTATAGATATTTGAACGTGGCCCTTCGTAGACCCCGGCGCTATCCTACTGTAGACCTTTATAAGGAAGCTGAAGTATTAAGCGTGCGCAAATTATTCTTGTATCGAGCCTCCATCTTCACTCACAAGACAATTCTGGAGCTTCTATCCTATCCTATTCTGCTAAACAAAAAAGTATTTAAGGTTCCCATACCTACCGGTCAGGGCATTTATTTGTGAGTTTATCACGAATATTTGTTCCTGAGTTATGGATGTTATGTATGTATATAAGTATCTATATGTATTTATCTATTATATATATCATCGCCTAGTACCCACAACACAAGCCTTACTGAGCTTACCGTGGGCCTAGGTTGATTTGTGTAAGATTGTCCCATAATATTTATTTATTTATTTATACCTGCTGCAAAAACTACATTCGCAAAACACATTAAAATATTTATTTTTCCCCGTAGGTTTCTATAATCACATCGTAAAATTCTGTGACAAGAAGCTCTGTCGACTTGCCGCGGATAAGAAACTAATTCAGGACCTGTTGTTGTCCTGGACTTACGATGAGGCTGAAGAACCCCTAAAGTAAAGAGCTACTTTTCTTTAAAGATTGCTAAAATTCGCATGTTATTTGTACTTCTCGTGATTGATCTTTGTTTTGTTATGGTAAATAAATTATTAAATTGTTGTCAGTGATGAAATATGGCACTGAAACGTGGTCGCTTACAATGTGCCTCATAAGAAGGCTCAAATTTGCCCTTTGGGTGCAACGGAGATGGCTATGTTGGGAGATTATCTGCGTGATCGCATCAGAAATGAGGCTATCCGCAGCAGAACCAAGGTAACCGATGTAGCCCTCCGAATCGCTAAACTAAAGTGGCAGTGAGCGAGGCACATTGCACGTAGAACCGATCGCCGTTGGGGTGGAAAGGTTCTCGAGTGACCACGTACGGGAAGGCGCGGCGTGACCTCCCACATGGTGGACTGATGACCTGGTAAAGGTCGCGGGCACAGATGTATAAGGAGATCGGACATGGCGGCCGATTTGTATAGAGTGAGCCTGTCGCAAGTACAATAACCCACACAACGCCCAAGTAAATGACAAGACAAAGCACGCACACATCTAAAACACACACACTTGTATACCTACACGCTTATTTGACAATAAACGCGCATCATATCAGGAATTTTGGGAAAAAACGTAATATTCTCTGCGATCAGCACGCGTGCACAGTATGCCCATTGAGCATACAGCTGCGACACGGCCGCCGGCGGCTTGTTCTCTCTCTAGTATTCTATGCTCTGAGGTCGCGGGAGTCCGCTGGATGCGGGTGGCGCAGGACCAGTAATTTTGGCACTCTTCGGGGGAGGCATATGTCCAGCAGTGGACGTCTTTCGGCTGATATGATGATGATAATGACATAAATTATTCTTATTATATTTAATAAACGAGCGCGCCGGTCCAAAACATCAACCAGTATGTTTCCACTGCAACCGTAATGCAATATTCAGAATATGACAATGCAGTTTCGAGAAGTGACGCGCGTTTGACAGAAGTGGGCTGGCATTCGTCTTGCTGTCATTGTCTGCCACTTTTACATTTTAATTATGTATTTTTTGAGTTCATTACATGGCCTGAATACGACAAAAAGTAAGAAATATTTTATGCATTTTTATTAGAATTGACGTAGGTATACGAATATGTATTGTGTATAATAAGTTGTCCAAGGGAATACAGTACGGCGTCTCAATAAGAAGTGTACATTTTTTTAAGCGTCCTTAGGCTACGAAGACCGCATACTATCTGATTGGCCCTGACTTGTTTGGCCAGGTGCTATTAAAAATATATATACATAGGTATATATTATATATATTTATTAAATCTTTTGACTTTAGTTTACCGATATTTTGTTCCCAGCCTGAGACTAATATACTAACTAATAGACTTTGAGACTAATAATCAAGCCATAAAATTAGATATAGGTACAAGAAAAACGCATAACCAAGAACCAGTTAGTTTGCAGAATACTCATTATCAATGGCCTGTAGCATCTATAAAAGATGATTTACTAATACTCAACTTGTTGTCTATTTACAATATAGATTGAATAATCGTCGTCAATGCGTGCTGTTTTAAATCCAAAAATAGGTCACACATATTTAGTGCGCAATTATCATTGTTCTATATGAATCAATTATACGTAAGGCGAGTAGTACATATTAAATACTAAAGCCCGATTCATATCGGTCATATGGTAATATTGGCAACTCATGACGACTAATAGGAGTATAGCTTTGAGGTTGTTATAAGCCAGACAGCTATGTCAGGTATCAGAAGCGCGCAGGATCTTCAGCAGATTCCGGGTTGGAGTGAAGAGGACAGCGCCGGAAGATGTGCGCGCTTTGATCTTCCTCTCCGCACTCGCAGAGTGGAGAATCCTTCCATCCCCACTTATGCTTGAAGGCATTGCAGCGTCCATGCCCAGTTCGCAACCTGTTCAGGCGGCACCAAAGTTTGCGAGGGAGTAAAACCCAACACAACTATACTGGCCTGCAAAATAAGGTATAAAGTATAACACTCATATCGTGACGATAACTTACACTGTTATACCTTTTTTGCAGTGTATTTGAAAGTCATGTCTTCCAATGTCGGAAAATCCTAAAAATGCATGTATTGAAAATCTTAATTCCTACATCCGAAAAGCCTTAAATGCAAGGTTCGTTTTATTATTATCAATAAATTGAAGAACTCCGAACGTCAGAACTGAAGGTAAAATATACCATGGAATTTAAATATCATAGCAGCTCGTATTACAAAAAAAATAGCTTGAACATTGAATGCAAAAAAGTATCGCATATTAGTAATTTTAAGTCAGGGAAACAAAAAAAATATTATTTAACTATCAACAAATCAACATACTTCAAGTTTCTTTAATTAATCTTTTTTACCATTTACGATGTCCTAAGAGGGCTCTACTACCTAAAATGTTATATCTACGTAACAACATGAATGCAATAAACTTGATTACTGATTACTAACATAAAATAACTACAACTTGATTACTGATTACTAACATAAAATAACTTGGACAGGAGTTGGGAACTGTGCTTACTTATGGCACAAATGGAACTGGTGCGAATCAGCAGTGTGCCGGTGTGGAGCTCCCGAGCAGACTGTTCACCACACGGTATTTGACTGCCCTCTAACCAAATACCACGGGCAAGTGGAGGATTTTAAAACTTTAACTAAAGACGCGGTAGCGTACTTGAAAACCGTAAATCTTTGAAGTAGAGATATAAAAAACAAGCCATACGATAAATAATAATAAAATAACTATAACTTGATTACTGATTACTAACATGAAATAACTACAACTTGATTACTGATTACTAAAATAAAATAACTACAACTTGATTACTGATTACTAACATAAAATAACTACAACTTGATTACTGATTACTAACATAAAATAACTACAACTTGATTACTGATTACTAACATAAAATAACTACAACTTGAGACGTTGAAAAACCCCCGACATTTTTATTTCAAAATTCAATATCTCAAAAACGGCTGAACCGATTTTGTTGAAACGTAGCGAAGAACCATCTTCCGCATTCACATCGGTCTATTCGTTTAGGAGATTCGATGCCACAGACATACACACAGACAGACAGACACGTCAAACTTATAACACCCCTCTTTTTCCGTCGGGGGTTAACAAGAGTTTTAAAAAAATTCATACATTAGTAAACTTAATTTTCGAACCGTTTTTGAATGTTAAAATAACGTTGACGTACGTACGAAACTTGTGAAATTGGTCTTTAAAACTGACTTAAAATTTTATCTCCAATGTCCACTTGCACTGTTCTAATTCTCTACCACCACTTCGGAATACTAATCTACTTCAGTACACTTGACCAGTGTAAACTAACGCTTACAAACTTACTACGTGCCTCAAAATAGTTTAGCCGAGTCAAGGCTTCAACCATGAACCGCCTCACCCGTATGAATAGAATGCGATTATAATTTCAATAACTGACTCATTATTCTATGCTAATGAGTTGGTAATAAAGTAAACTTCAAATGAAAATTCATTGCCTGTACTCTGGTACAGTCAGGCCTGTTTCGTGCCTGAAAAAATAAGACAAATGTTACCAGTTAGTCAAATGATACCGTTCCATCTTCGCGCCTACAAGTCAGGAAAGAGATGAGTGTAAAACTGACAAAATGTAAAACTGACAGTATATCATCAATTAAAATAAGTTTCTGTAAGTGTGTTGTTAAACTTGTTAACTGTACTTTTCTGTATACAATCAGCTACTACTACTCTACTCCTAACTGATACTGTAAGTATTGTGTGCCGCGCCTTAGACAATTAACATTAAAATGGATGGGTAGTGGACTTAATTTCGGGTGTACCCTCCATGTTTTTATCGACTTTTGGAGGGTAGTGAAATATTGTAAACCTATATCTCTGTTGACAACTTGCTGGGACGACAGTTATCTGCGGCCATGACCGGTGCAACCCGTGTCGAAACGTCAGAAATAAAGGTAAATACATATCGCGTTAGACCCGGATTAAACAGTATTTAAATACTACTCTACTCGTTGAGACGATTGTAACGAGCCCGAACTCAACGGGGTTACGTCTGCTAAGTCCTGAATTCCCATGGTCACCTTCTGTCTCCATCATCAGATCAGTTTGATGGTACCATACTATTGAATTGTCATCCAAAGTATACTTAAACTGAAAATAAACATGCCCCCTTTCATGTATCACTTCAAAGTTACGACTATTACTACGACCCCCCACGGAAAGTAAGAATGTCAATTGTACTCCGGCAGGTCGATTACGTAACACATTCTACGCGCGTCAGGTAGGTCTCAATGTCACTTTTTGTGTGGAAAATTGACAGTTAACACGTTGGTTGCCATATCACGCGAACTCGCGTGAAGCGGCTGTATACGTAGTGGCCGCTCACGCGAGTTCGCGTGATGATCGAATACAATATTGTCCGAGCCACAAAATTGCGGCCGTTGCGTATTGGCTTCTGATTTTTCCTTTGGCCACTAGGGAAGGGAATTACCTATTTACTAGGGGGCGTGGCCTGTGGGTAGCCATCTTGCAATTGTTTTACGAGCACTTGACAGTTCGCTCGCCGCAGCCGTACTGTGCGGGTGTGTTGTTTTTGTTATCTTTCGTTGTCTTGTCGGTAAATTTCGTATTTTTGGATAGAAAAACCTTGTTTTATAATGAGTAATCGTTTGCGGCCGATAAAAAGGTCAGCGAGGCCCAGTACATCGTGAAAATATATAACGCGAAGTCGCGTTATCGGCCATGTCCGCAATATTCTTGAGCAAATGCGTCTAGTATGGCCGATCACGCGTTTTCGCGTGATAATTTTATACATATATATATGTACGTTTATATATTATATTATATTGGTTTTTCATATAAAAGTATAAATAACACAAAAAAAAGTCAAATTAAACTTTTTTTTTATTTTGACCATCCGTATAAATTCTGCATTTTCGGCTTGGCAACGAACGTGTTAAATTGTACCGACGCGCGTTCGGAATTATCCGTAACTACCCCTCAGCACCACACGGCGAGGAGTGCGCGCAACAAATATAAAACTGATTTCGATCCAATATTCTACACTTATACTCCAGGGTGAACTACGAGAAGGCAACAACATTACAGTCATCGCTTATCTGCCAGACAGCGGGCCCTAAATGTTTTATTTATCAAGTTCTTACCCGATTGAAATAAATAGCCAATATTGTTGTAATACAAGATATTATGCTCCCTTTGATATTGAGGGACTTTTCATAAAGAACTGAATATATATTGGACTTCAAACGAATCGCTTTGGCTTCAGTAATGTAGTAATAGAACATATTAATGGTTATTTCGCTTTTGGAAATTGTTTCCATTTTTTATGTAAGTATGCTTAGGTATTGTGTTTTACTACGATAATGGCAAATAAGCGTAGTAACCTACCTTAGGTTTTTTATAATGTTTTTGTATTTTGTAATATGTTTTAATATTTTACTTTTATAGTCATATTATAAAAAAAAACCTAGCTTAAGAATTGAAAGAAATAAAGATAACAAAACTATCAATTTATTTATATTTTACATACTTCAGAAAACAATTTGGAATACTTTCGTAGCTTTTTTTCTTCGTGTCACTGAATTAATTCTCCCATACTCCACAATACACACACACGCACCCAAATTGTCTTTCAAATTGACGCAACATGTAGTATGTCTCAAACCCATTTTTGGTCCCACAGCAAATCCGTGTTTATGTATATGGTTACAGTGTAACATCGAGAATCACGTAAGAAAACCTTTTTGATAACTATCAACTTTAAACGATTAAAATTTTTCCACGTTTTCTGGTGTCAAACTTCTTCGCCTTTTGGAGAAAATCCACTTCAGTTGACTAAAAGACTTTTCAACCTTGACTGACGTTATGGGTGCGTATCGGAAATATGGAAAATTATCAACTGTTCCACGTTTGTCGTTTTGATTAAGCTCCACTTCTTCCCAATTAAGTAGTTGATTCATTTTCATTACAGTTTTGTATCCCGAATTTTAGTTTATGACGGTACGAAGTTTACGATATATTTCCTTACCCTTCATGTGCAAACTAATTTTTGATAAATTTGTTTGAAAAATCAATTTTTAAACAGGCAGATACAGCTGCTTGCGATATCCCAAATTTTATACTACAATTAAGATATACAAAAAAGACTATACACCCTGAAAGTTTTAGGTACATATCTGTTCTATAATAATCTATTCATTGCAAATTACGAGTATAAAAGTAAATTGGATCAAAAATGTACGGATGGCACGCGTCGTGTAGGTAGGAAGCCGATATAAGTATGTGGTTGTATGTACGTCTTGTCGATAAAGTAGTATGTAGGTACTTATCGATTACAGGAATGTCGATGTTTTTATTTTGTCAAGCACTTAAAGAAAATCATTCGTGCTAGAAAAATATCTAGGTATAGATATTTTTCTCTGTGCTCATTTTTGACGAAACCTGCGCTGTGGATATTTAACTTTGTGGATTGCTTTGATTAAGTATGCTTTGAATAAATAAATGTGGTTTAACATTCTAGGTATATCATGTGTCATAATTAGTAGATGTTACTCCTTAACTCAAAATTAATTTACTACTTTTTCGATGTCGGTGTAAAGTAATTTACAAATTCAACAAACAAACCCTACCTAACTATAAAACTAATGCTTTTCGTTGTATGACTTTTTAAATCAATACGTAGCCATATTGGGCAGTAAAAATATTTTCAGCCAAAGGCTGACACAAAATATTTACTATGCATCCAGACTGCATATTTTTTATTAATAAAATTGATGCAATCGATGCCTGCGTGGTAAAGCTGTATAAGAGTTAAAAATGGTTATAGAATTCATGGTTTTAAGTGATATAATTTACTTATTCATTCATAATAACTATGTAACAAATAGCTATTACTGACACGCAGATAGACGGACCCATAGCGGAGGCTTAGTAACAGGGTTCCGTTTGATATCCTTTGTGAATTTGACCTTAAAAAATATCTAGTTGAATTCCCTGACCATAAATATGTATACTTAGACACCAAGTTTGTGATTCTATGTGTGACTACAACGTGACCTATAATTCAAAATGACCCCCATAAAAAAAAGATAGCCGTCGGAGGAGCTGGTTCCTATCAAATACTTAATAGTTATTTGTTATACAAGGGGGGAAAGTTGTATTTTACCTGCGAGTGCTCATTTGAAACACGAGCTAGCGAAAGGATACTATGATTGACCACGAGCGAAGCGAGTGGTTCAAAAATAGAATCCTGAGCGTAGCGAGTGTTTCAGCACACGAGACGTAAAATAACTTTTCACCCGTGTATAACACAAATCTTTTCACCGCTCTACAGCAAGGAAATTAAGAAAAAGGGTAAAAAAAAAGTAAAAAAAAACAAAAAAAAAAACAAAAAAAAGTAAAATAAAGTTCAAAAAAAGTTAAGAAAGTTAAAAAATAAATAAAAAAAAGTAAAAAAAAACCTAAAAAAAAGTTGAAAAAAAATTAAAAAAAGTTAAAAATAAAAGTTAAACAAAAATATGTCATAAAATATACCTACAAAAAACAAAAAAAAACATTTAACGTTCTACGTCTACTTTCTTCACATGTGGATAAAAAGCGATTTTCTCGATAGTTAACAAACATACAAAAAGGCCTTTCCGAGCTAGTGAGGTGAAAAGCTATGTACCTAACTGGTACCTGAAAAAAAATTGGTGCTTTTGTCCGGTGTGTCCACATTTACGACAATTTGTTCCGGCAGTCTGCCCCACTACTATTTACTCGCGAGCCTGTATTTTTCTCATTTTGTTTTATTTCGAAAAACTGGATCGAAAAGAAATTTCCATATAATTACTGAACCTGATCACAAATATTTCACAAGAATCAGTTGAGAAATGCGACTTGTGGAGGAGGACAGCCGGACAGCCGGACATCCGA
This sequence comes from Epinotia brunnichana, assembly GCA_963854355.1. Taxonomy (NCBI): domain Eukaryota; kingdom Metazoa; phylum Arthropoda; class Insecta; order Lepidoptera; family Tortricidae; genus Epinotia; species Epinotia brunnichana. The sequence goes on along the minus strand of OY977950.1, from coordinate 26,645,859 downwards.
ATATACGATATTTTTCTGCCAATTTGAAATGGAGAACTTTGTTCGCTTCGCTTGCTCGTTCAATTATAATAGTTAAGTCATCATCATCATCATCATCACTTAAGAGCCTTGCTCTTGTCAGTGGAGTAACCGCCACTTTTCTCTGTCCATTGCCAGCCTCTTGACTTCCTCATATGATTCGACATCAGCAAGTGAAGGGCCTAGGCGAATAGTTGAGTAGGTATTATTATTCTAATCTATGATAGATAGATAGATAGATTCATTTATTTCTTTTAGAAAATAACATATTATTTTACATCAAAAATAAGATGGATTCACTAAGAGATCGTCAATATGTACCTATAATAATTTGACATTATAAAAACAATAGAAAATGTCACAAGTAAAAGTCAAAAGAAAAATAATAATTTCAATGAACTTGTATACATAATTAGGATATCCTAAGCAATGTCAAATGTCAAAATAAATAACTGAGTTATTTTATCAATAGGTACAATATCAAAATATAAATACAACGGTAACATAACGGTATGTTAGCCTATCTGCGGTCAATTAGGCATTTTACGTTATTCCGTGCCATATAATCTCAAGCGTGTCGACAAAATGATTTTTTTTGACATTTCAGTAGATTTTAATAGCGACGAATTTATAAAAATTCAAAAAGAGATGTTGTTTTTAGGGTTCCGTACTCAAAGAGTAAAACGGGACCCTATTACTAAGACTTCGCTGTCCGTCCGTCCGTCCGTCTGTCTGTCACCAGGCTGTATCTCAAGAACCGTGATAGCTAGAGAGTTTAAATTTTCACAGATTATGTATTTTTGTTGCCGCTATAACAACACATACTAAAACCAAAATAAAATATTTTTTGAACGGTGGCTCCCATACAAAAAACGTGATTTTTTTGCCGTTTTTATAGATAATGGTACGGAACCCTTCGTGCGCGAGTCCAACTCGCACTTGGCCGGTTATAACGTTTTAACTTGTAATATTATATCAACAAGATTAATAGACACTTTGGTGTCTCCTTGTCCTTACAATCGAGTAGGTACTTACAATTTTTTCTGATTAAAAAAACCGATATACAGGTACAGTCGGCCAAGAAAGTGGTCTACCATTTTTGACAAAAGTTTCTGATTGATCTAATTGTCGCTAAGGTTACTGCCATAATATGATTGCAAGAGAAAATCGACCTAGTTGTTTCATGACGTTACCCTATGGTGGTATACCACATTTTTGGCTGACTGTCCGAATAGATGTCATATTATTTCCTAATCAGAAAGTCACTATATAGGTAATTTTGTACAGTCGCCATCAGATCTATCGGAGTGACCGAAGTGCTCACAAATATCTGAACACGTCTGTAATGCGTAGACAACAGAGACGCACTATCTGACGAACTGTCAGATATTTGTGAGCACTTTAGCCGCTCCGATATTACCTAATGGCGACTGTACATGTACAGTGAGCCAGTAAATAAAGCGTTAAAATGAAAAGCGGAAAAACGTCAGTTACATGGCTCTACCAACGCACCGTTCCAATGTTGGTACACCGTCTATTTCGCTCGCAAATTTATATGTTTCATACGGTACACAAAAAATAACATCCATATTCCGTTTTCAGCGGAACGGGGTTTTAAAAACAACATGTTAGGTTGAATGGCTCTCCATAAAGATTAAAAAACCGGCCAAGTGCGAGTTGGACTCGCGCACGAAGGGTTCCGTACCATTATCTATGAAAACGGCAAAAAAATCACGTTTGTTGTATGGATGGGAGCGCCCCTTAAAAAAATGTTTTATTTTGTGTTTAGTATTTGTTGTTATAGCGGCAACAGAAATACATAATCTGTGAAAATTTCAACTCTAGCTATCACGGTTCTTGAGATACAGCCTGGTGACAGACAGACGGACGGACAGCGAAGTCTCAGTAATAGGGTCCCGTTTTACTCTTTGAGTACGGAACGGTTTGATTAGAGCAAGTGCAAAATACTACATTTCTGGGATTCGAGCTGGACAGAGGGCTTAAGTGGGAATCGCACATCACTAAACTAAGTAAAAAGCTGGGGAGTGCCTGCTTTGCCCTGCGACGCTTGGCGAGGATAATGCCCAGAGATGTAGCACGCTCGTGCTATTTCGCCACTGTGCACTCGCTTCTACAATATGGTACAGAGTTGTGGGGCCGCGCCGCCGACTGGGAGCGCGTATTTCGCATGCAAAAGAGAGCCGTACGAGCGATTGCACAGGTAGGCCAAAGAGTCTCTGCAAGACCTTACTTCCAGTCCCTCGGGATACTCACGCTACCTTCCATCGTTATATTTCAGGTGGCTACATACGTGCGGTGTCATTTAGACGAATACTCTATACACGGTCGTAACCTGCGTAACGCTAACAAACTTGTTGGTGTTAAACATAGACTAGCGAAGTCTGGCAAACTAACACATGTCATGGGACCAATGGTGTACAACCAATTACCGGCACATATCACAGATGCACCATCACTGGCCAGCTTCAAATCACGACTCAAATTATGGCTTATCGAGCACACTTTCTATAGATTTAGCGACTTTAGTACGCAATAGGTCGCACTTTATTTGTGTAATGTGTACAATTATGTATATACAATTCGTTGTACCTATGCTTGTGAGAAGGAAATTTTATTTACAGATAAAGTAGGTACATATAAAGAAATATATATAAAAACTTCGATTAAACAGAAAGAGAATAATAACAAAACTAAACTAAAACTAAAAAAAACAAGGTTAAAATAAAGAAAATGAAATACATATATTTTTTACGTCCGGCTTCCATCTGATCCAAAGGTGCCATAAATACTGGCTGCATTGCCCCGCTGAACTGCCACCGATATTTGTTGGACCAGGTAAGAGCCGGAACGAGGGTCGCAGCCCTTGTCTCTTAGACGCCGGCCAAGGTCCCAAACAAGCCTCCTGCCCTCCGAACACCAAGGACCAGCCGTCTCGATAGCGACCGGAACAAAGTCGTACGCTGATTCTAGGTGGGCGTATTTGCCGTGTTTTAGTTTTGCCGCATTTTCGGCGGCCGCGCCTGCTACCCTCATGGTGTGGTGAAGATGACTGGGTGCAAATGTGCTCACACAAGTTGCATCCCATAGCAGGCAGCGGCCTTTTGACCAGGGAATCAGCGTAAGACCGTCCGGTCTCTTACCATCGGTACGGCTTAGCCCCTGGGGCTCCAGAACGCAAGGAACGTTTGCCGAGACCATGGCACGGCGCAAAAGCTCGTTTATGGCGTGATGTCTAGGGATACGCCCTGCACACCGCAGACAACTTAGACCATGGTGCCCGTTCGCTTCGACCATTGCTCCACATATACAGCGATGGGGCTCGCACACCTTGCTTCCAAGACGTAGGGCTACCGCTGTCCTCAATGAATCATTGTCGAGCAATTTTCCCAAGTTTGGTGAAGGCAAGGCGTGCAGCCACGCCCCAGACTCGGGAGCTCTGACAGCTTTTAGACGAGCCACATCTACCCCAAGGGCTACATTTAAAAGGTTGGAATAAATTTCATTACAACATAAATCGTCCCAGAGTCTTTGTGATGCGGGGTTGTCTGGTTGCGTTACGTCAGAAAAGCGAGATGACCACTCAACTATAGCTTCTTCCACAAACGGTAGACAAATATTGCCACCATTTAAAGAAAGTATCTTAGTGACAAGATTTGTCGACGCATGGGAAGAGGCGAGGAATGCAACGATCCCGACGTCTTTTATACAACGGACCCCTAATCCTCCATACCGAATTGGGAGTGTTGCCTGGCGCCACTGAGCCTCATTGAATTGAACGTTTAGAACAGTCTCCAGACATTGTTTAAGTACATTGTCATACGTCTCCATCTCCGGCCTAAACAACCAAGTAGGCGCAGTTCTTAGTGTGTAAGTCACGCGGGGCAATGTGAAACAGTTACGGAGCAGCACGAGGGACACATGCGCTGACAAGTGCTTCAAATGTTCCCAGGAGGACTTCAGAGCCGCTGTCTTAGCCAGGAGAACTGAACTTACACCATCAGGAAAAATTGGTGCTCCGAGAAGACAAAAGGATGACTTGTTTATGACTTTAATGTCTGGCAATAAAGCTTGGAAATTAGATAATGAATTTAACGAAGAGGAACTACAAGGATAAAGCTCACACTTTGCAGTATTTATTTCCAGGCCGATTGACCGCAGAGCTGGTAAGAGCGTACTGATATCATTTAGAACAACGTCAGAATCACCTCCTATAGTGCCATCGTCTAAATACCAGACATTCAGAGGTGATTCTAGCGTTGTAATCAAGCTCTGCATGACTAGGCAAAACACCAGAGGGCCCAAAGGGTCGCCTTGTTGAGCACCGACCTGTGATGAAATGGTACAGTCATCGTAGAAGAGATTACTTGGAGCAGAATAACACTGAAAAAGAAACGGGTAGAGGGCGGGAGTGTGATCTTTCACTTGATTTAAAATTACGTCCCTTTCAACAGAGTTGAAGGCGTTTTTTATGTCAAGTTTTACGATTACCTTGTCGCTATTATCGTGTGCTAACACAAAATATCTCGTTGCATGGATGGCCGCCTCGCAGCCAAGAGGCGTGCCAAAACCCATCTGGTGTGGCTGAAGGAAGGCTGCCATCTCCTCTCGTACCGAACGGCATCCTAACTTAGCAACTAGTCGTCTTAATGCAGATCCAATCGCAATCGGTCTAATGCCCCCATCTTTCTTTTCTAGAGCACACAGAGACGCACCGTAGAGGTAAGGGCAAACTTGAGGATTAAGCATACCACGCAAGAGAAAATTACAAAGCTTAGTCAATGATTCCAGTAATTTAAGTCCGTTATCACCGGCACTAGAAGTAGTCAGTTCTTTTAAATGCTGTGGGCGAAGGCCATCCAAGCCAGCTGCAGAGCCATTGTAAAAAGATCCGATAGCGTTGGATACATCCGAAACTGAAACTGTAAGAAAAATACTTGAGATATCAGGTTCCGGCGGGAACGTAAGTTGTCTGGACGGTGAAGGGTGTTTATTTTTCAATGCATTCAAAGTTTCGGCATTGGGCGGAGCAAGAGATGAATCAGAAAGAAGGACACGAACTGCTCCCCTTAAATCACCATCGTAAACTTTAGCCTCAATTGTGCGGTAAACTGAATGAGGCTTTTTGTTTAGCCCCTCTGAGAAATAATAATTCAGGTTGTCAACATTTTCTTTCACTTTAGTGGTCAATGATTTGCCTCCAGGCCCCCCAGGCACCCTTAAGGCAGAGAAAGAAAAAGAAAGAAGCTTAAACCAATCATCAGCGTCGTTGGAACGCAAACAAGACTCGATTAGAGTCGACAATTTGCCAGCCGCAAGGTTCCTTGCTCCTTTGGGAATGTGTTTTAATACTGGGACATTTCTCTTCAAGGCCGGAAGACTCTGGAGCCCTAAAGTATGCTTTAATTTTATTTTTTGACTTTTATGATTATTTATTATTTTTACAATTATGATTAAAATATTGACATGTAATATGAAATATTATGAATAAATATGATGATGATTATGATTATGATTATTATGATTAAAAAAAGATTTGACAAAAAAAAATATTTTCTACCTAGCCTTATGTCAAGTGATGTTGTTGCTCGTTTGTTGGAGAGAGATAAAGCGAGCGTTGAATAGAATTTTAATTTAAACGACGATAATGCAAATACTGTTCTGTAGGAAAATTTTCCACTTTGCCTCATCTCGCTGGTCAGCAGGAGGTCGTTGTTGTTCTACGACCGTAGGGAATAACCCTAGAAACCCTACAGGTGACTACCGGGTGGTTCTAAAAGAACAACAAACTCGGCAGCTGCACTGTTCCTTCTGAACCTCGCAGCGCACACTGGAACTATCAGCGACATCAATACGAATACATATATGCTGTACCAGTGTGTAACCGCCATACGATGGACATAGGCCTCCCCCAAAGAGTGCCAATCTTTTATCGCGTTGGTAAATATATTATGTATTGGATAGCTGTCTGTGTGTCTGGCATGGCACACTATCTTTTAACGATACCTATGTCTATTTTGAACTATTATAGTTGTGCTAATGAAGGTTTTAGACGGGCATTTGATATTTTATTGTGAATGAAAAAAAAAAAAAAATACTAGCTATGCAATATCAGTTAAATCGTCTTCTTGCCACACCGGCAGAATACTTAACTGTTTAGGAATTAACATGCTCGTTTCTCATGTAGTTTGAAGTAATAATATCATGTGATAATGATAATATAATGTTAATAAAGATGTCTAGCAGTAACCGCTCTCATAAAACAAACATTACGCATTCACTTACAGTCTTCAGTACACAACTATTATAATAACTTCATTCTGTTAATACATCTTAATAGTATACTAGATGAGACGATAAGGAAGATATAAGGAAACTAGATGTACTTACCGTCTAGATCTTAGATAAAATGTTAGGTCAACAGTAAAAAGTTAGTGCTTTAAGTCACTTCCGCGTTTGTCTGTACTGTAGCAGTAAGCTGGCAGCAGGGTTATTACAAGACGGCCCGCAAGATAAACTATTCGTCTTTTTCTAATTAGAACAATTAGAAAGAGACAGATAGTCTATACCGCGGCGAAACAGCTCGCGTGCCGTCTTGTGATAACCGTCAGTCTAGTTAGTACCTAACAGATTCTTTAGTAAGTAATTAAACGTTTTATTTGTAAACAGGTTACAGGGTAGTGGTGTAAAAGGTACAGTATGGCGCTATGTTTCGTGGGTAGGCATACAAATTTAAATTCTAACATGACATTGCACGTAGAACCGATGGCCGTTGGGGCGGAAAGGTTCTCGAGTGGCGACCACGTACCGGAAGGTGCGGCGTGGGTAGCCCCCCCCACAAGGTGGACTGATGACCTGGTAAAAGTCGCGGGAGTCCGCTGGATGCGGGTTGCGCAGGACCGGCCATTGTGGCACTCTTTGGGGGAGGCCTATGTCCAGCAGTGGACGTCTTTCGGCTGATATGATGATGATGATGATGATGATGACATTAGAATTCACAATGCTAAAATACAAGTAGAATAAGCTTCAATTAATTAATTCATTCATTCATTTATTTATTGCATCATGTTGTTAACAAAGGTCTTATCAATACATTAAAATCCAATACATGAAACATTTTAGTGCACAGCAATATATATATAGGCATGCATCCATACAATTACTACCTAACATTCGCAGTAAATGTGTTTAAATTTTATTTAATTTTAAAAAGAAGTATATTTAGAGTTAGGTAGAGGTACAAATGGAACCAAAGATAATTAATTACAAAAATATGTGTATTATTAGGCTAGAAACATTCCTTCAATGATCGATCTTATAAAATTCATGTATATAGTAGTAAGCCTTGTTAAGTAGTTAACGCGCGTTCGATAAGTTACTTTGATTGTTCCTCGGAATTTCAACAACCTTACACCTTGGGACTTCCTAGTAAGTAGGTATTACCTGCCTGTGACATGAGTCTCATGATGAATGTAGGTTTGACATAAATAAATCTTAAAGATTCAGAAAATTAAATCTCCCCCAACTATTGCCAAAATGGTCCTCATTTTAATCCGACTATAAAAACTACATTAAGTCATATTTAGATTATTAACTGAACAGTCATGATAATTGTCACAGTGCCAAGATTTGAATACTGGCTGACAAGATGATACAAGTTCAGTAAACATAAGCCAGATTGAGAAGGTCAAGATAATGCTTCCTGTTGACGATGATTCCTCAGCTTTTACAAGATTTACGAACAGTAACATTTGAATTAAAAACTTAATAGTGATGGAAATAAAGTCCATAATGCATTTTACGTTTAGGTATTGTCGACGTCAAAAGGATATTGACATTTCAGAAGTTTATTAAATTGTAATATGGCGAAGAGTTATTTAACGCCTACTGTTCTTTTAAACTTAACCTTATTGCATTTGCACGAATTATCCATTTCGAGAGCTTCTTAAACTCTAAGCTCGCAAGAATGTCGTTTTTTCCAAAAATAAGATTCCAATCGTAAAACTGAATCGACAAAAGTATTATATATAATTATTAAACCAGCTCACAAAATTTCACGAGAATTGAATGGAATTCGACCCATAGAGGAGAACAGACCACCTAAGGGTCGGCAACGCGTTTGTTAATCTTCTGGAGTCACAAGTGTCTATAGGCTACGGTACCAGCTTAACATCAGGCAGGCCGTTGTATATAAAAAAGAAAAAAAAAAAACAGACAAACGAAACAATTTTCGACCTAGCTGAAACGGAGAACTTCGTCACCATCAAAAAATTGGAATCTGTTATTGCTGAGAGTCAATTTTAAGTATTCTTCAAGAAACTAGTCGATCAATTGACCATACGATATGTAATGTATACACACTTCCGTCATACTGCTGTAGAACGTCATTTGTTTTACGAGTGATATTAAACGTGCGCGCACGTTCCAGAATTAACCAGAGTCAAGGCTGAATGCACTGTCTTAGTTTGCCGGATGCAGCATAAATTGCAACTAAATTCATTTTAATTCTAATAATAATGGCTCCTTTGTAGCAATTGTAACTCATTGTCTAAAAGGATTATAGCAGATGTATAATGTTGGAGAAAAAACTAAAATTATATGTAGGTAAGTCACGACATATTTTTTTTCCTTTATTATTCTGCAATTAGTCTCAAGACTTTAATCAGATGAGTTTTGTTCATGAGAAATTTATGGAAAGGTAGGACCCATGCCCTAACTTCCCTTATATGCCCAGCAGCTCTTTTAAGACGTTTGACGTAATCTGCTTTCAGTAATGGGTTGGTCAGTGGATTTGGGTGGATGGTTAGGCAATTCTTGTAGGTGTCGCTGTAACGTTTTGCTTCTTCAAACATCTCATCATCATGGCATCTCTAGGTATTAATGAATTTCATCGTTCCGTGTAAAATCGTTTCATATGACATATTATAAGACCAAAAATCGGCTGCTTAGAATTTCTAAGCATTTTCAGAAGTGCTAATAAGAACACAAGCGTTACGTAAGCGACTGAAGAAGACAAGACTGCAGTCAACCATTGATCATGAACAATGCGCTAATCCAAGACAAAACATTGGTAACAAGACGTTTCTATTATAATTAAAAAAAAGAAATTGAAAAAAAGAATCATAATTATTGAAATAGGTATACCAGATTAATCGATTGAAGAAGATTCTGGGACCTATAAAACGAGTAGATGGTAGTCTAAGAGTGAGGAAGAACGAAGAAGTGGAAGTACTGATTGCCGAACCCAACATCATCGGGGAGAGCAAATCTGCTCGACTGCGCTGGCTTGGCCACGTCGAGAGAATGGGAGAGGATCGTGCCGCCAAAAGAGTGTACCTGGGGCGCCCAAATGGTCGACGTCCAGTCGGCCGACCAAGGTATCGCTGGATAGACGAAGTCCAGAAAGACATTTGCCAGCTTCAAACTGCCGATCATGATTGGCGGCAAGCTACCCAGGACAGAGCACAGTGGCGTGTCTTAGTGTCGGAGGCCAAGATCCACTTCTGGTGGCTAAGCGTAGTAAGTAAATAAGTAAGCGATTGAGCGAGCGAAGCAAACGAAGTTCTTTGCTTCAGCTTGGGCTTAATCGTGCGTATGTCCGGTGTCTGTAACGTCTGTAATGTCATGCTATCAAGCTGTTCTCCTCTACAGGTCGCATTTCTTAACCGTTTCTCGTCAAATTTTGCGAGCAGGTTCGTAAATTAAGTATATAGAATATTTCTGTCGAGTCAGGGTTTCGAAATTCAATAAAAGATTTTTTTTTCAAGAAAATCCGGCTCGCTAATATAACATATTCAGTACTTCTTAATAAAATCATGGACCGTGACCCTATGACCATATCGAAATGTCGGTATGCTATAAAATTAATATGTAGGTATGTAATTAAACATCTGATTTGCTGCGGTTGTAAAAATAAATAATTATCTAGGTTTATTAAGATTCTATAGGTATTTAAATCTATTATAAGATACAACGTCAAAGAATGATTTTTTTCCCATCATAAATCGGAGTTCCTTCCTTGTCGGTATGCAGTCATTATTACTTTTGCGCATTAGTATCAATTATATTGGAGCAATCAATATAATGTAGCTATGGTTAAGAATCTGTACTGACTAGACATTCGGTTCCCATGGGGGTAAAACAGTTATTTTTCGGGGGTAGTGAGTTCCCAACCTGGGGGTCGTTACCCCCATGGAGGTAAAACAGCTATTCTTCAGGGGTAAGTGAGTTGGTATAACAAAATTGATAAATAGACGTGACGTTTTAGCGATTAGCGATTATTTAAAATGAGGATAAAGCCTGTTCCCTAACGCCTTGGCCACGACTTTGGTCTTAAGCGACCTGCGACCAGCGTTTTATCTGTTAATTGCGCGGTAGAGACGCGCAACGCACTGTGGTTAGTTGAAATCACGCGCAATGAACAGATAAAATCGCTGGTAATATCGGTCTCTTAAGACCAAAGTCGTGGCCAAGGCGTAATAAATAGGCTTCGGGGGTAACAACCTTGAAAAGTTTTTTTTTTTTATATATATTGCTTTCACTCCTTGCTTGTTTTGGCAAGGGGTATTTCGCCAATGTCGGCGTATATTGACATACTACACGAGAGGAGGTCGTCACAAAATTTGATTTTGGGGAGGAAATGACTGGGAACCTAAAACAAATAAAATAACACATGTTATAGACAGCACAGACAACACAAGACGCTTACAAGTATTAAGAAAGGGCGGGAAGTGGGTGACAGCAAGTTAGGATTGCCAACATAGGGAAAAGACGAATATTGGAGACTTAGAAAAAAGTACATAAAAGCTACAAGAAGTTAGATAGTTTGAGACCTATAGTTTTATATTATTTTCCTGTATATATTTGATAAGAAGAGCAGTGAGGGGAGAGTCGATAGAGATAAGAACCGATTGAAAGTTGGCGGGTCGCGGAATGTTTTTAGGAAGAACATCATACAAAGATTAACTGAATCTAGTGCAGCAGACTTGAAAAAGTTAGGAACCACTGCAATAGACTGACAGTTGACAATGACGGCTGTCAGTTTACTGATACCGTACCGACTCCGCAAAGCTAAATGCGGAACTGACGTAACACGTTCTAATATTAAAAACTTGAAAGTCTGCGTGAAGAGCTTTAAGCATGAAGAGGTAACAGACAGACAGAAAGACTCACTGTGGCATTTATAATATTATTAGCATGGATTTAGTATGGATGGATAATATAACTGACGCGCGTACAGTCGCCATCACATACATCGGAGCAAACAAGAACGTCACAAACATCGGAACACACCTCCATTTTGGGTGCATGTGCCGATATTTTTGAACACTTATAGTGTACCGATGTATGTGATGGCGACTGTTACGAATTCACAGGCAGCAGCTAATATTAGATATTGCCAAGGAAACTTACTTCATAGCATCACCCACATCATGGGAAGAACTAGGATACTGTCAACTTTTGACCGAAGATCTGGCGGCTTTCTAGCGCAACGCCTCAGCATTGCAATATTTGCAATCCAGCGAGGAAATGCCGCCAGCATCCTCGGTACAATTCATCGAGGGCATTTTTACAAGCTTTATATTTACTTGCACTGTTCGGTTGTATGTAAATAGGTAAGTATGTAAGTTGTCCGTCAAAATTTGCAATCCATTTTTCAGTCACTTTCCGTTATCCAATTGAGCTGCAATTTTGCAAGCGTATGTATATCGCATGACAATGCAATATTATGATGACTTGGAGCTGATCTGATCTGATGCTGGAGCTGGAAGGTGGTCATAGGAACTCCGCAATAAAACGACACAACCCCATCGAATTTGGGCTCGTTAGAATCGTCTTAATGAATAGTTGATGATGGTACCTATGCAGAAAAGTACAGTCGGCAGTAAAAGCTTGTACCAAAAATGAAATTTTTGACAAAAATTGATTTAGATTTAACTTAGTTTTAATTTAATCTAGTTAATGTTAATTACCTATTTGTACGTATTGTACTTTAGATGTCAACTTTATTTTAATTTGTATTACGAACTTAAAGAAATAAGAAGCTTTATTCTGATTCACCATTTTATAATAGCAACATTTAAATACAACTCAAGAACATAATCATAAAAACATTTTATTACAAACGCACTGCGAAACATGAAGACATCGCAATAATATCGTCAAGTCATACACGGAAGAAGGCCTCGTACGCTCACCCCCTTAAAGCCCTAAGCGACATGTACTTCTTATAGTTGAAATTCCCTTTACAGGCCGATACTTCATAAAAACTGTCATACGGTTTTGAATCTTCTAGCTTGAAAGTTAAAGTCGCGTATAGAACGGATGACTTTGATACAACTCGGCAAACTCGAATAATTTTAAGCATACTACAGTTTGTCTTTTAGCAGAAACATGGAGGTGTTTACATAGTTCGCAGTATTTAATTTAATACGCCATTTAAACGTACTTTATGACTGTAATAATTATATGCAGATGCACAAAAGAAATTGTGGAAGGCCGCGGATAAGGGTGCCTTTCCACCAGAGATGTAGTATGCTGTGCTATGCTATGTTTTCATACATTTGAAACGTAGCTGTAGGCCCTGTAGCTGGAGCTAAGCCTAAGCCTAAGTATGAGTGGTCGCGCAGCGAGGGTTCTGTTCTTAGAGCAAAACAGGGGGTTTTTATTTTGGTTTCTTAACGAGGATTTCCCTCATTTATCAAATAAGATAACTATAGTTTTGAACACATGAGGATACGACCAAGAAGAAATTTTTAGAAAGTTTACTTTATTTGCTCTTTTTTTCCGTCAAAATTTGCAAATCTTCGAACAACTTCCTGAAGTCCAATTGAGTTGAAATCTGTAAGTTAGATGAAAGTTATATAATATTAGGACAGTCGGCCACACAAGGGGCTGAACACCTTTGTACCGCATCACTTTAAAGTCATGTTTAAAGTATTTAAACTGTCATACAAAGTTGTCCAACGGGTGAATGCGACAAAGAATCAAAGGTGTTCAGGTAATTATGAGTTCGACTGTACCACATAGCATATTCATATTAATGCATTCATAGCATGATGGCATCCCTTGTAATGCTCATGACTGATGATGTTGAATAAATAAATTAATAAATGGAGACGTAAGACCATAGCAACTCCTAAACTACTCTAGATAAGCCCAGTTACCATTACTGCTAATTTGACATACATTAAAGATTACCAGTTGATTTGTCTCCCAACTAACGTTAAGTTAACTTCAGCCCTTACACAGCCATTTCGCACTAGACTGAGTCTATCAAGTAATACAGCCTTAAGCACAAGTTGCAAGAACTTGCGAATTCATTTGTCTGTCTGGCAGTTTGTATAGGTAGGTAACACCGGACACAGGGCTTTGTAGAATCGCAAGTTATGGGTAGGTCTCGGACTGTGTGGAACCCAATTTGACTACATTTGGGTCAATGCTACAATGGGTCGAACACTCAAAATCTCCTTCAGCCGGTGAATGTACGACGGCGAGCGAAGCGAGGAGGAGTGTTAGGAAGAACTGCGACCCTACAGCGCGCGAGCCGAGCGAGCGAAGCGAGCGTGCCGCGGCAGCAGCCGGCGAAGCGCCAGAACCGACTTTAAATTTGAGTGGTCGTCGACCAATTACGTAGCAGTCAGCCAATTAAAAAAAAGCGGCCAAGTGCGAGTCGGACTCGCACATGAAGGGTTCCGTTAAATAAATTGCGGTTTACGATTATTACGTATTAAAAAAAAACTACTTACTAGATCTCGTTCAAAACAATTTTCGGTGGAAGTTTGCATGGTAATGTACGTACATCATATTTTTTTTTTTAGTTTTATCATTTTCTTATTTTAGAAGTTACAGGGGGGGGGGGGCACACATTTTACCACTTTGGAAGTGTCTCTCGCGCAAACTATTCAGTTAAGAAAAAAATGATGTTAGAAACCTCAACATCATTTTTGAAGACCTATCCATCTTAATGAGGTTTACAGAATACATCTACTTACCAAGTTTCAACAGTATATCTTATATAGTTTCGGAAAAAAGTGGCTGTGACATACCGACGGACAGACAGACAGACATGACGAATCTATAAGGGTTCCGTTTTTTGCCATTTGGCTACGGAACCCTAAAAAGGAATGAAGTCTAATTGGGTTCTGACAGTCCGAAACCAGCCCAAGTAATGGAGCATTCTCATTTTAGTGCACAATTCAGCTGTGGATGTCACTACCATCAGTCTCCACTCGTCACTTGTCGTCACTTACCATCAGGTGACACAAAGGTCAAAAAAAAAAAGAAACGGGTTGTGTCTGAGATACAACCGTTAATAAAGTTTAAGCGGATACTTCTTTGTTGACTATGGAACCCTAATATATCTGAATGAATTCACTAACATCTGTATAAGTACAGATAAATCGGTATATATATTATATGGCAACATTAACTGACGTAGCTCATTTGACTCGCGATACATTGAAAATGGCGGTCATTTCAGCATTATTTTCATGTCCGCCACATAAACTAAATAACATTTTGTGATTAACAACTAATGGCAAATAAAGAAGGATTAAAACTTGTAACAAACAATTATTTAAAATCACATTAAGCTTCTTTGCAAAAAGTTATTCCGGAAGTCACGTGATACATTTTGAACTGTACCCTTATAAAAGAATGCGAGCAAAAAAGTATCCACTTCAAAACATGTCGCTAGCATGTTGTACGCATTATTTAGAACTAGCTTCTGTGCGCGACTTCGTCCGCGTGAAAGTTGTTTTGATCGTGCCTCCACACAATTTTCCCCCTATGCCCCCCCCCTCTCTCAGTAATGCTTTTCAGGATTGTAAATATTCTATGTTCCGGATTTCAAACTATCTCCATACCAAATTTCATCTCAATCGGTTTAGCGGTTTACGCGTGAAAAGGTAACAGGCAGAGTTACTTTCGCATTTATAGTAGGTACTCGTATTTATGGATTTTAATCTTTATTTAAAAAGATACGCTTAGATAGTGCCTATGCCAAATCTTGGGATTAGGTGTGACAGTCTTTACGTATTTCAAAATTTCAAAAAATTGCAAAAGCATGTTGAAGTGTTATACTTTCCGAGTATTTTCTTGTAGTTTGTTTGTATTCCAATGTTTTTCACTAATGAAAACCACCTTTTCGCTCACCGACAATCCTTATAGCCCGTGTGTCCGGCAGACGGGAGTACTGACCCGCCTCATACACTAGCCATTCACCCCGGCGTCGCCCGTCCAGACGACCGGCACAGCCCACTTGCTGATGCTTATGAATGTTTACTCTGTTACACTGATTAGGTGGTTTCGTTCGGGGCTGAGGCTTATCGCGAGTTTGGCACGTTTTGGGTGATTGCTTCTAGTTTGCGCTATAGGGTCTTATGTAAGAAACGGTTAGTGGAAATGGTTCAAGCGGACGAGATTTGGAAGTGTGTGACTTTTATAAACAGGGACGTGTTTTTTACAAAAAAGTATAAAGGAACTCCTTTAGGATCACTTCGTTGTATGTCTGTCTATCTGTATGTCCACTTGCTGATGCTTATGAATGTTTACTCTGTTACACTGATTAGGTGGTTTCGTTCAGACTTGGCACGTTTTGGGTGATTGCTTCTATTTATCGCTATAGGGTCTGTGTAGTGTATCTATGTAAGAAACGGTTAGTAGAAATGGTTCAACTGGACGAGTTTTAGAAGTGTGCGACTTTGATAAGCAGGGACGCGTTCGAAGCGTTCATAGCCTAGCGGCTACTGCGAATCAGAAACGATAACGCAGGTTAAGCAAAGATGGCAGCGGTCAGTCTTTGGATGGGTGACCGCCTGTTTGAGTGGTTACTATAACAACCCTGCACGTGTCCCCTGGGTGGTACTAAAGAGTGACAAACTTTAAGGCCAAATTATGTATGCCAGTGACGTGTTTTGTACAAAATGTCAAAAGGATCCCCTATAGAATCACTTCGTTGTCTGTCTGGCTATCTGTATGTCCATCTGTCAAGACCTTTTTATATTCAGTGTAGGTATTTCACTACTATCTCACCTGATGGGAAGTGATGGATGATACTGATGGTGACGCCGAGGGTGTTACATGCATACCTAGATACTCTAGATAGTCCCTAATAATTAATTTAACCTGACTGGTATATTACACCAGAGGTGTGCAGGGCTGTTATTCGCTACGCGTTAATGCGGCTCACCCCGCCGGTCACCCGTTACGAAACTAGACCTCTACCTACGCTTAATTACTACGCATCGCGGTGTCAACGCATAATTGTGGGTGAGCGTTGAGGCGAGCTTAAAACAAGTTACAGAATAGGGGGGCTGAGCTGTTTAAAGGTCTGTCGCAAAAAGAGAGGTGTTATTAGTTTGACGTGTCTGTCTGTCTGTGTTTCAACCAAATCGGTTTGGCCGATTTTGAGATATTCAACTTTGACCAATTGATGACAGTTATTAGCCGCAACCATACCAACTCAGTTGCCGCAAATAAAAAACATGTGGAACGAATGATATATCCCTGTCTGTCAGACTTATTGAGATTTTGTATTTTACCATCTCGTTCGGTCGTGGTATTATTATAACAATAGCTCCTCTGTAAAATCTATACTATAAGATTGGGATCAACTAAGAATTATCTAGACAATAGACAATAGGGAATGTTTTGCCGCCAGAGTGCAGCACTAACACAATTAGTAAACCTTTTTTTTGACAACTTTGACAAGTCCTTCAAAGCTCTAGATCAAATAGGGAAGAAAATATTTCAATAAATAAAATGCATCAGTGCTGCGTAATTAGATGCAATAATGAAGGGCATCATTCATTTCCTAAGGAAACGATGATATGAAAACTATGGGAAGCGGCGTAATGCAAAAAAAGCCCTCATCCACCTTTAAATAGCTATTTTTTTATTTTATTATATATAAGATGCCATTTTAATATCACAGTACAGGTATTTTACACACGACTGCTAATAAAACGATTGTAGTTTAACGCGTTTTCATCAATTATTTGTTATTGTTTGTTAGGTAAATAAATATGACATTGTACGTCATGGCGGTTTGTTTACGGGTTGTGTTAGTGTCGCCCCCTACGCAGAGCTTTGCGTAATGTTCCCTATTACGACGATATGTGTCACTATAGCAACCATTAAACCTAATGTTGCGATAACACCTGCATTAAGGCGACGTAGGTTCGTTGTCTTCTCTCCCTCTTACTGAGCATAAGCGTGAGCAAAATGGAGGTGCGTGTTCAGAAGCGCAGATATCAAGTTTTTTAATTTTAATTTTTTGTGCGTTTTTAATAAATAAAAGAGTAATAGCTAAGTTCCCTCAAACATGATATTGCCGTTTTGGTTCTAACTGATGTGCATAATTTGTAACGAATTTTTTAAGTGTATTTTAGACCTATGTTCGAGATTTTTTTTTATCGAGCGAAAGTCAAAAACTCAGGATTCGAATAGCTGTTGTCCCTCGAAAAAGGCCTCAAGATTGCTAATTAAATTTAGGGCATTCGTATTATAATCCAAACAAGAGCTAAGACTTTATAAAAATCCGTTTTCTGAGCTCACGTTGCATTAACCGACTGTACATTAACTGTTTGCTGTACAGTTGAACTGCAAATTGTAATAAAGGACGCTGCGAGCATCTAGCCGAGTGACAAACACGTCTTGATAATCGCCGCTGGATGCAGCGACAACACAGGGTTGCCACTCACGGTATTCAATTGTCTTATTATATTTCCGCGATTGTTATTTCTCTAGGTACTAATAACTAGTGGTTCTGCAAAGTGCTGAATTCTCGAGAATGTCTCTTAATTTTTTTTATTAATTTCCAAAAATTTACTCGACTAAAACAGAACTGTATAGGTCATTAACGAAGCTGCTCATAAAATTGTTCAAGAATCGGTTGAGAATGCGACCTGTAGAGGAGAACAGCGGAACAGACACCGGACAGCGGACACCGGACACTGGACAAACGATTTTCGGCCCAAGCTGAAGCATATAACTTCGTTCGCTTCGCTCGCTCGTTCGATAAAGACATAATATCTGTGAAAGGTATGTTTGTAACTTTGTAGCTTTTTAAGTACCTAATCAAAGTAAAAAAATCAGGGTGTGGCCTGTAATAGGAGCAAATATTCAAAGGGGCGCTTCCTTAGAGCATTTGGAGTAACCCTTTGTGTCCCCACTCATTTTATTATTGTTTGGATTCGGAGATATTTTTTTTTTTATTATTATTCGGGACACCAACAGAGTACATAAGATTATATTACAATAAATAGGTACATTTTCTATTTGGGCACTTATTTTGATCTAAAGTTATGACCTCCAAGTAGATAAATAATGTATCTTGGCACCACAACATCATAGCACAGCAGTCAATGCGGATTTTAAGGTAACATCATGTAACCAGTCATGATAGTTTTTGTATTCTTGTCTTCAAAAGATATTTTTGTGATTTTTTAATTTTTTTTTTTTTAGTGTTTTTAGAATAAAACGTTACTGATAGCACTCCAGTAGAGTAAAAAGTTCAACTAAACTTATTTTGAAGAAAAACAAATTATTTTTTATTTTATTTTTTTAAGTTTAACAATTTTTTGCTCCTATTACAGGCCACACCCTCTATAGAATGAAGCTTTGGGATGGACAGTCTGTTTAAATAAGGGAACTTACTCATAAATATGATTAAGGTTAGGTACCGAACATATTTATGAGAGGGTTCATCATCGATACATATTTTTGTACTTCAATTTTTTTTGTTTTTAATCAAAAATAATTTTCATTGTGTGCATACATGTTAATTAAAGCGGTTAAATGAACATAACCTTAAGCTTATCCCGTGAGTTCTTTGTAATATGCGAGCGGAGCGACAACTTTTTTTTTTTTTCTTTTTTTTTTGTTGACTCAGAGGGAATGCCTTTACGCATCTCCCCGGACCCGGGGAAGGCCCAGGGGGTATGTGGGACTCGCCCTTATGAGGTAATACCCACTTAACCACTCTGCGGCGTCGACCCTCACTGCCGTTAAGGGGGGAGCGGTACGACACCTACAGCTAGCTCTCCAACAGAGGTCATCCCTGACCACTGTCTTCGCCTCCGGTACCTAATCTTCAATGAAGTGTGCTTCTGATTAGAAAAGCACCATCCCCTATCCGAGAGGTTGTGAGAGTTGACTATGAGTCATCATCACCATCATCATCATATCAGCCGAAAGACGTCCACTGCTGGACATAGACCTCCCCCAAAGAGTGCCAAAATTACCGGTCCTGCGCCACCCGCATCAAGCGTACGGTGCACGTAGAACCGATGGCCGTTGGGGCGGAAAGGTTCTCGAGTGGCGACCACGTACCGGAAGGCGCGGCGTGAGTAGGCCCCCACAAGGTGGACTAGTGACCTGATAAAGGTCGCTGGAGTCCGCTGACTATGAGTGTCAATGTGTCGTGAGCAATGAGCCAGCAACCTATCACTACAATGTCACATTTTCTCCGTCTTTAAATCTAGCTTTAATACAGTAGATGTGGTGCTGAAAATGTAATTTCTTAGATCTTGCTTTTCTGCCCCATTTGGAAACGCAGTCGTGAGTATATCTATTTTATTATTTACTAGCTTCTACCCGCGACTCCGTCCGCGTGGAACTAGACAGACAGACAGACATACTTTCGCATTTATAATATTTAGTATGGATATAAAAGCTGGAGCAGCAACCCTACCAAAGACTTTACTTTTAATCCTTCCTTATTCCCGTCCCGCGCGTTGCGTATTTGTCCCGTGTTCAACAACTCCATCCGACTGGAAAAGAGATAGTTTCCGCCCGCTACGGAACTAATAGGGATGTAACACAAATTAAAAAGGCTTCTAATTAATATAAGTGTCTGCTATCTTTTTACTAGCTATGTGGCGTGAAGTCTGAATTGTTTAAGAGGCGGTATTTTGAAGACGGTTTTATTTAAGCTCGATATTGCCAATTTTGACATCATAATGAGAAAAACAAAGGAAAAAATTGTTGACATTTGGTCGTTGAAATTTTCCGTCTCTTTGTTGACATTGACGTTATTGTCTACCCTTTTCCGATTAAAGCCTGAAACAAATTGGCGCGACCCGCGGTGGCGGTCAATAGGAAACCGGACAATAATTGTTAATTTGCAGAACAACAATATTTTTTATATTATATTTACAACATTGCTTCCCACTGTGGTAAAGCAACCGCTTACTTCCCGTGGGTGTCGTTAGAATCGAAGCCAAACTCCGTAAATATCAGCTACAGAAAATACTTTGAAATAAATTGTAGGATAGGTAGGTAGGTAGGTCTACTTTTGCGGATTGCCTAATCGGACTACCGGATTGCCCGCCGAGTATTGTGCGAGGCCGGATATTAGTACGAGTTAGGCAATCCAGTAGTCCAATAGTTCTCGCCGAGGTCAGTGCTTTTCTCAAACATGCAATGAAATTAATAGTACCGAGGAACGTAAAGTCAATATTTCATTGCAAGTTTGAGAAAATAATAACTTGTCGTATAGTAAACACCGAGTTCTCAAACGTGTGCCCGGCCAGCAAAAAACCGAGTCCCCGTTAAAATTGCGTAGAAAACAGAATGTCAAAAATGAATAGGCGAAACATGTGACTGAGATAAACGCTTTGTTTAGTTGGATCTGGGGGCACGGCAGTGCCCCCGCCAAGTCGAGCAAAACAAAGAGGCACGGCTGTACCATCCTTTTTTCGAAGCCATTCAAGACATTTTCAATATCCTGTACTTTTGTGCTGGCAAAAGCTAGAACTCTGAATTTTCAGTAACATCCATGAACTGTGAATGACCCTTAAAATTGGTTTATTGGTGTATTATCTTTGAGCTCTACTGGTACAAACAATATAAGCACTAAAATAGCAATCACTTAGGCCGGATAAAGGGAAACACAATCAATTTCACAGTCATTGCAATCCATGTCAAATCGCCAGTTTACGATATCATTAAAGACAGGCAGACATAAACACCCACGCATCATCAAGTAATTACAATAATTCATCAATATCAAAATAGGTCGCAATATCAAATTCTAAAAGGCTTGTAAATAGAGTAAATCCTAAAAGTGTTATGACTTTGTGGTACTGAGGTGGTATTAATTTTCGTTCGGGCGATGTTAGGGTGGTTACTCACTCACTATCACAGACGCATAATCAAAAGACGAAAACGGTTGAGAGTTTGCGTTTTTTCTTACATTGATAGGTACTTCTTCTTTAAAATATATACTTCTGTCACAGGATGAATTCGCCCGCATTCATATTTTATCACCTTCTTACTTTGTTACCTTGCCAAATCGTTTTTAAAAACGAATCTCAATTTGTCTTCATTCTTAACTCTGATTATGAGGATACAAATGAGTTTCCCTAACTTTCCATGCCTACCCGTTTTCGTGCCTAAAAGTCACACTTCAAAAGCAAAAGGTATTCTTTAAGCAAAAACGCCGCGCGCCGTGTCAATCAATAATGATAATACAGGTTACAGTAGACTGTACTGTATTGTATTAGTACCTACCGTATTCTTTGATCTGTGACAGTAGTTACATTAAATAATACTTACGCTTAATATTTGAATGCTTTGCGTTAACAAGGGACGAGAAGGAGAAGTTTAAAATACAGCTCATAACTAAGCAATCAATTGTCTTTGAAAATAAAGATGGCCGCTCATCTATTCTGAAAGCATATTGATAATGTCTGTCTTTGCCATATCTCGGGAACATGGGGGGACCATTGGAAGGCATGTGTGCTTACGCTTAATATTTGAATGCTTTGCGTTAACAAGGGACCAGAAGGAGAAGTTTAAAATACAGCTCATAACTAAGCAATCAATTGTCTTTGAAAATAAATATGGCCGCTCATCTATTCTGAAAGCATATTGATAATGTCTGTCTTTGCCATATCTCGGGAACATGGGGGGACCATTGGAAGGCATGTGTGCTTACGCTTAATATTTGAATGCTTTGCGTTAACAAGGGACGAGAAGGAGAAGTTTAAAATACAGCTCATAATTAAGCAATCAATTGTCTTTGAAAATAAAGATGGCCGCTCATCTATCCTGAAAGCATATTGATAATGCCTGTCTTTGCCATATCTCGAGAACATGGGGGGACCTTTGGAAGGCATGTGTGGGGCCGAAGTCAACAGCGCAGAGGCCCGTTATGACAACAATAACCTAAAGGGTAACACTTGTTTTTTTATTGTAGCTCATGGTAAAATTACTCTTATACACGGGTCTAACGCGATATTCATCTGTCTTTATTTTTGAAGTTTCGACACGGGTTGCACCGGTCATGGTCGCAGATAACTGTCGTCCCAGCAAATTGTCAACAGAGATATGGTTTTACAATATTTCACTACCCTCCAAAAGTCAATAAAAATATCGAGGGTACACCCGAAAAAAGTCCACTACCCGTCCTTTATTATGTCCACAACACTCACAGTATCCGCGCACAAATCCGAAGATATATTAGTTTCTGAATCAAACACAGTATAATTTAAATATGTGTACAGTCGCCATCACATACATAGGTTCACTATAGGTGTTCAAAAATATCGGCACATGCACCCTAATGCCTTGAAAATAGAGGTGTGCTCCGATGTTTGTGAGCTGCTTGTTTGCTCCGATGTGGCGATTGTACAAAGCGCGAGAGTTTCAAGTGTTATACGTAGCTCATGGAATGTTGTTGTTGTTGGAATGTTGTCACTAGACCCAAAACAAATAAGTAAAGAAATAATCCAGTTATTACTTAGGATGTCACTAAGTGGACATCAGGCCTAACAGTAACTATCCACATAAAATACTATCACCGGCGAATCGGCCATCTCCCTGCTATATTAACGTTCATTCCCTATTACCTCCACAGAGGAGATTGCCAACTACGAAATGTAGTATGAAAGTGAGCTCCAAAAGGAGCCGGCAGGTTTTGGTATATTAATAGGGACATTTCGGGCTCATGAGGAAGATAATGGATACGGTTTAATAGGTAATTAAAAGGTTTCAATGCTTGATGAGTGGCTAAGATATTAGCAGGGAGCAAAATACATCTTCACAACACTTAATAGGTATGCATATATAATAGGACACTGTAATATAATAAGCTATGCAGATAACATGGTTCTGCCGAGCCCTTCGGTCGGTGGTTTGAGAATGCTCCTTGATGTCTGTATTATTTAATCGTATGGCATACATTACTTGGCCTTTGAGTTTGTCACTTTTTAGTACCACCCAGGGGACACGTGCAGGGTTGTGGTAGGTAGCTCCTGCGGACGCAAGTGACAGTTGTCCCCCCTTTGTCAAGTGAGTGGGCAACTCGACTGTTAGAGGTTCTTAAGCCGCCCGAAGGCCTCAAACTCGGCTTAACGACTACTGTCATAGACAGCACCCGGGATCGTCTGCTTAGCGTGCTTTTCAAA
Organism: Epinotia brunnichana; assembly: GCA_963854355.1. NCBI lineage: Eukaryota > Metazoa > Arthropoda > Insecta > Lepidoptera > Tortricidae > Epinotia > Epinotia brunnichana. The sequence continues at coordinate 26,622,409 of OY977950.1, read as the reverse complement.
GCACGGAAGCGCTCATTTATAGTACACACTCAAACAGGAGGTCACCCATCCAAGGACTGACCGCTGCCATCTTTGCTTAAAGGATGACTCACGCTAGAACGGGCCGTGTCCGGCCCGGGCCGTTTTCTAAGAAAAACGAAGGCGTTTTTGCGCGGCCGAGCTATACGTAAGCCCGGCCGGACCACGGCCGGGCCATGCCGGCACCAAGCCGCTTCCGAGCCTCGGCCGTGGCTCGGCCGGGCTTTGGTATGGCTCGGCCGCGCAAAACGCCAACGTTTTTCTTAGAAAACGGCCCGGGCCGGACACGGCCCGGGCCGGACACGGCCCGTTCTAGCGTGAGTCATCCTTTACTTGCGTTATCGTTTCCGATTCGCAGGCGCGCGGGGCTATGAACGCTTCTTGATGTCTGTGAGAGGTACGCTAAGGAGCACGACCTTAAATGTAATGTACTAAAGAGTGAGTACATGGTGTTTAAGGCGGGAGGCAAGTGTCCATCATATGTCCCACCCATACTTTTGAACGGACAGCAGGTGAAGAGGTTGCACATGTTTAAGTATCTTCGACACTTGACACATTCACGGCCACGCTAATCTCGTAGCGCTACGCCGTTGTCCGTAGCAGGTTAAACCTCGTATGTAGCGAAAAGCGCTCGTAGCGCTCTGACGCATATGTGTCTTCATGGGCACTGAATGGTTTAACTGCCGACCAAACAGACGATGCGGACATCGAGCGAGAACGCAAAGTATTGGCGATTAGGGCTAATATGATAGCGTGCAGGTTCAGCCGGTGTGCAGTGCGGGTTAAGCTAACATTGTTTGTTGGCGTACTGCACATCGCTGTACACATGTAGCCTAAATATGGTGGAAATACACCCAGCGATTGCTCAATGCAATGCGTGTGCAGTAAAATGATGCGTTCAGGGTACTGTTGCGGCTGCCGCGACACTGTAGTGCGTCCGGTATGTTCGTGGACGCTCAAGTGGATGGTTTCCAAGCGCTGCGCCGCGACGCTCCGCAGGGGCGCACCAGCCGCCACAGTCTCCAACGTGGTGGCCGACAAATGGGTCGGTAGCCTACTGATGCACTGGTCCTCCCTACATTTAAGTTTAACGCCTAACATAGTTATATAAGAATATAAGTCATGTAGTACTCGTACTAACAACCTATGGATCTTTTTTAGGGTTCCGTAGTCGACTAGGAACCCTTATAGTTTCGCTTTGTCTGTCCGTCCGTCCGCGGATAATCTCAGTGTCAGTAACCGTGGCACTAGAAAGCTGAAATTTGGTACTAATATGTATATCAATCACGCCGACAAAGTGGTAAAATAAAAAGTGATTTATTTTATTTTATTATGGTACCCTCCCCTATATACTTAACGTGGGGAGTGTTTTTTTTTTTCATTTCAACCCTAACGTGTGATATATTATTGGATAGGTATTTAAAAATGAATAGGGGTTTGCGAATATAATTTTTATCTCCCCCCCTCTAACTTTTGAACCATAACCTTTGGCAGTCATTGCATGCACCAGTGTCTCATATCTGGGCTAAATAAAATAAATAAATAAATAAGTAAATTAATGTAAGAGTAGTATTTAGTAATTTATTTTGTCACTAACACTTAATTTAATTTAATTTATTGTAACTAACACATTATGGGTCCAGTAACCTGAAATAAATATATATTGAATATATATTGAATTGAATAAGTTTTAAAAATATGAAAAAAATCTCAAAAGTAGAACTTTATAAAAACTTTCTCGGAAAATTATTTTGTACTTGATAGGTTGAATAGTTTTTGAAAAAAATTACAAAATAATTTCACACACTTACTGTGACGGACGAAAAACTACGGAACCCTAGACTGAGCGTGGCCCGACACGCTCTTGGCCGGTTTTTTTTAAGTTGTCGTTTCGATGTCAGATATTTATGAATCCCGCTTAATTGCGATTTGATACGTTTAACGAGTCAATGACTTTGTGTAATGTGCAAATTGCGGAAAGTTTCCAAGAAGCTGGAAAAGTTCTCGGAAATGTCTAGAAATTTTCACAAGAAATTAAGGAAATTTACGTACTGAGAAGCATGAGACACTTAGTATAATAGTTACAGTTTTATGCTTCTCAGTTCGTAAATTTCCATGTTGGAAATGGAAAGTTTCAATTCCCATACAAAAATTGCAGAAACATTTCGCTACATAGAAAACTTTCCGTCGGCATATCAGTAGGTCGGCGTGAACTAAAATAATGGTTTATAATTAGTATGGAGAGAAAATAAAATGAAGTGATTTAATAATAATTTAGTAAATTCCATAGTGAATAATGTTTTTATTACCATTTTAATTAATGTACCTAATTAATTAAAATGGTAATAAAAACATTATTCACTATGGAATTTTCTGTTTTTTGTGGGGATATTTAAAATATAATAACGTTATTTTATTCTGTGACTGATGTTTGAATTATTCCTTAGTTAAAAGAGCAGAATGTAAATATTATCAGCCAGGTCGATTACGGAACGCATTGTACAGTCCAGGTCACCAATATGTATATACCCAAAGTTGCAAAAATTTGTATACAACAACCTAACTTAATACACATTTCTGTAACTTTGTGACATTACTTACAACATATTGGTGACCTTCACTGTACCTACGTGCGTCAGGTAGATCTAAACGTCACTTTGTGTGTGTATGGGAACATGACAGTTAAATTGTCCTAACGTTACTTCCATTACGCGATCATCCCCCATGATTTGCGGTCTTTTAAAATAATAATAAGTGTGTAATATTTAATGTGCAAAATAAGTTAAATCTTGTATATGGATGCCAGAGCCACCTACCTTACCTTCGGCTCGGACCTTGAACCCTGTTCAGTTATTTCATTTTTGGCCGAGACGTAACATAGTGATTTTCACGACAGGCGCGCTGCGAGGAAATTGCTATTATTTATAAACGAAAATTAAGATCATAATACTAAAATTAAGGTCGCGCGGCGCCCTGTGTGTGGTCGTATCGCTGTTCCAACTGAACTACAATAAACATTGTTCACCTGTTCATGCGACGTCCAATTAAACACAGTTTCGAAGCCTGGATTCTGACCATCTTATGTCATTTTTCCGAACAGTGTGGTGTAAAAAACATATTGCGCATCAGATATCTACGCACAAAGAAAACTTTTCCACCATTTCAGGACAAGTTATAATTATAATAAAACGTTACGATACATATAACCGACAATAGGAGTGATTCACTTATTACTAATAGCAATGTTTAGAAAAAATAGGACAATCAAGCCATTGTGTACAGTTGCCATCACATACATCGGTACACTATAAGTGTTCAAAAAATCGGCATATACACCCTAATGCCTTGAAAATAGAGTTGTGTACCGATGTGTGTGACGTGCTTGTTTGCCCCGATGTATGTGATGGTGACTACTTGTTTGCGGTAATAAGGATTGGCCGGTTTGGGTTTATTTTGTTCGAAATACTTATGAAGAATTGTCACTTTTCTTTAGAAAAACTTATATGCAGCTGCCGCGCAGAAGGCCAAGTATTAAGTTGTGTTTTAGCACATTATGGGTTGGTATCCTCCAGATATGTGCTAAGCTGTGTTTTTTTTAATATTTAACACCTCGCAAGCTAGGTGTTAATTAAATGAAAACGCGGCTTCTTTTATACCTATAAATGCGTGAATAAATCATGTACAACTTGTAAAAAAGCTGTTAACTAACAATTGCCCACAGAAAGACGACTTTTGTTTTTTTTTCACACTTTTGTTATTTTAACATTATGAGCCCTGTAGTTATTTGCAAATATAACTATATTTTCTTCGAAACCTTATTCTTCACTCACAAGAATGAGTACTTAAGGTGGTTTGATTGCCATACAAAACGTTATTTGACATTCGCAGGCTAACGGCGTGATATTTTAAGAAACTTATGTAACAAACTTTCATAAATTGGCTTCCCGTTTGCGCCAAATTCCCCCTTTCCTAGAATAAACTTGTATAAACTAGATTAATTTGAGAAATTGGTTTGTCACGTAATATTTTGGGAAAACTATTTTTCTCAAATTAATCTAGTTTATACAAGTTTATTCTAGGAAAGGGGGAATTTGGCGCAAATGGGAAGCCAATTGATGAAAGTTTGTTACATAAGTTTCTTAAAATATCACGCCGTTAGCCTGCGAATGTCAAATAACGCTTTGTATGGCAATCGGACCACCTTAAAGAAGCATGAACAAATAAAAATTTCTTGTATATTTTATTATTTTCAATTAATTTGAGTGTCACCAAGCAACAACCGTCGAGAAGTAATGTCAGTTTAAACGAAGTCTTTCATCTCAAGAGCCCTACATTCAAAGTGCCCTCGTCTCAAGAGGACCTTAGGTAGGTCGAGGTCGGAAGGTTTTTGAGGAGACCACATAAGTAATCTTGCAATTAAGATAAACGGATACTTCATGGTTTATGTGCAATGTGTGGCGAAATATTCAAAACATTCATGTATTATATCACCAATTATACCTATATATAGGAAAATCTGTCTGCCTGTCTTGTACATTTTCATGTATAAAATTCTGCGCATGTTTCCTAAGAGATATAAAACCGGCCAAGTGCGAGTCGGACTCGCGCACGAAGGGTTCCGTAACATCTATAAAAATACATATTTTATTCTGTTTTTAGTATTTGTTGTTATAGCGGCAACAGAAATACATCATCTGAGAAAATTTCAACTGGAACTATCACGGTATCAGTGAAATACAGCCTGGTGACAGACAGACAGACAGACGGACAGCGGAGTCTTAGTAATAGGGTCCCGTTTTAACTCTGAGTACGGAACCCTCGAAATTGACGGAATTACAACTAAATGTTGGTTCTATCTTTATTTGTGTATCATCATCATCATATCAGCCGAAAGACGTCCACTGCTGGACATAGGCCACCCCCAAAGAGTACCACAATGACCGGTCCTGCGCCACCCGCATCCAGCGGACTCCCGCGACCTTTACCAGGTCATCAGTCCACCTTGTGGGGGGGCCTACCCACGCTGCGTCTTCCGGTGCGTTGTCGCCACTCGAGAACCTATCCGTCCCAACGGCCATCGGTATTACGTGCATCTGCCACCAACATTATAAGCTTTCGATCTTTACAACTTTCTGTAACATGGCACCGCAAGAAAAACTATTTATTGCGATAGCAAAAGTGTAAGTAAGAATGACCCTAATTACAAGTGAATCAGACTTCTTTGTGTCTTTGTTGTATTATTTATTAGGACACGGAAAAGTACGTGAAACGTGGCTAATAGCCGATGAGTAAGACAACACACGGGTGTTCAAGGCTACTGCTTTCTAAACTGCTTTTAAAAGGTCTTAACTGATTGCATTATTATAACGGACAAATTCGTCTACTACTACGTTTCATTGTTTATTTAGGATATTAAACGGAAATATTGTACTACTTACTAGATTTACTTATTTTGATCATTAGATAATTTTTCAGCATAACACTGCATTTTTTTTACTTTTCAAAGTAGTTTTCCTCGTAATCGCATGACGATTAATGTACGTTTTTTTTATTTTTATAATGAACTAGCCTCTGCCCGCGACTCCGTCCGCGTGGAATTCGTTTATATCGTAGCTCCATACAAACTTTCACCCCTTATTTCACCCCCTTAGAGAATGATTTCTGGGATAAAAAACTGTCCTATTTCCTTTTCCGGGACTAAAACTATCTTCTCTCATCTCAATCGTTTCAGCGGTTTAAGCGTGATAAGGTAACAGACAGACATACAGACCGACACACTTTCGCATATATAATATAAGTATAGGGTATATTTATAAGTAATTTAAACATAATTAGTCAGTTGCAAAATATCGATGAAATATTAAACAACTACCTACCCCGTATATGTGTATTTTGATGAAACCTGGTTCATTAATCAAGCTGAAGAAGGCTGAAGCCTCGAATTTCAGGCGAAAATCTGCATGTTTCCAAATCTTCACCCACTTGACGGGCTTGAAGCGAAAAGGTATAGCCTAGGTCACTCACCGCGTCTGGCTGCCTAGTTACATACCTAGTACTTTGTACGTATATTTGAAGAGCTACGAATTCTTTATACCCTGGGCATTTTTACTTAAAACTTGAAAAGTGTAAGCTTTACGTTTTTCTAAAAATTTTGAAAGTTTGGGAGCGTCTTATGTTGGTTTTGATAAAAATAGTCTCTCCATTATTTATTTTTTTTGTGACGTTTTTACATTTTTTAAGGTTTTAACTTATATAATGGAAAACTAAAAATTGGGGTTTTTTTTTTGTTAATTTACAATTCATTGCAGATAAACGTCTAATAGCCAACAAGAGACAGAAAAACAGACCCGAAGATTGTTTAAAGTGTTCACGGATTGTATACCTACTAATTTAAAATAAGTTTCTGTCAAAAATTTAATTTTTGCCGACTGTACTTTTCTGTATACCATCATCAACTACTCATTGAGACTATTCTAACGAACCCAAACATAACGGGGTAACGTCGGTTAAATACTGAATTCCCATGGCCACCTTCTGTCTCCATCACCAGATCAGCTCGATTGTACCATAATATTAAATTGTCATCCAAATTATACTAATACCCAAAATTTCAGCTCAATCGTATAACGGCAAGTGACTGAAAAATAGATTGCAAATATTGACGGACAACTTACATATTTATATACTTACATACGAACAGGTCAAGTTAATATAAATCTTGTATAAATATATTCCCTTGAGGTTTTATGGGTATCGCTCGGGAGTAGCCGTAGTGCTTTAAGTACAGACACTCTCAAATAAATATACTGCGACAGCCGTACTGTCGTATCATATAGCATGGTACACATTAATAACGGTCGTAAGTATAACACCCAAACGTGTTAAAATAGTGCAACTGTTTATGTTATGCTATATGTATCAAATACACGATCTGTATAGATTGGAAGGCGAAATATCTGATTGACCACATAACAACTATTTTTGGTTCATACAGAGATTTAGGTTCGCGTCTCTCCTGTGGACATTTTACCAGAGTTTAGGGTTAAAGCCTAATTTTTGGTAGGACTCTTAATCCGCATAAACGGCGCTCTTATATGATTTCTTGGAATCAAAACATTTTTAAATGCACCGGAAGCCCTTAACTATTGGCCACAGGAAAGACGACTTGTTTTACTCAACTTTGACCTTTTCATCGCTGCTATTTAAAATGCTTACTCCATAATGAGTCTATCGTTACCAGCTCCACGCCATGTCTCGGCATTTGGTACGAGACATGTACCTACCTGTGTTGTGTACCCGGATACCCGGGGATTTGCCCCGGCAGCCTGTTTTTGCTGCGGTCCTGTCAATTGGATTTGTGTATAATCTATTTGCCATTTGGGTTTTTAGAAGGACGTATGACTGGTTGTTGCAGAAGACACTGCTGGTAGATTGCGTGACGTTTTGTACAACAACAACAAATACTCTTTATTGCACACCTCAATAAAAGAACACTGCTCAGAACATAGTAAACACAAGTAGAGGCAAACAACAGGCGGTCTTATCGCTAAAGAAGGATCTCTTCTCTTAGACAACCTTAGGATAGCGGAAATCAAATCTAATCAGTACGATTCATAGAAGGTGATGCAGTGGTAATTTATGAAACCTAGTAGCAATTACAACACTGATAACAACAAAATTTGATCAATAAACATACATACTTAAATATACAATAAAAATAAATAACCATACATACAGGTTGTCCCAGAAATCGACGTCAAACCGAAAACGGATGATAGACCAAGTCATAACAGTTATCAGAAAAATACAAAAAAAACCAACTCGTGTTCTTTTAAAATTATGGTCATTTTAAAAATTTCAAATCTACGACGATTGAACAATTAATGAATAAATTAAAAGAAATCCATTTTTTTTGTATTTTTCTGATAACTGTTATGACTTGGTCTATCATCCGTTTACGGCTTGACGTCGATTTCTGGGACACGCTTTATATCCATACTATCCATACTAATATTATAAATGCGAAAGTGTGTCTGTCTGTCTGTCTGTCTGTCTGTCTGTCTGTCTGTCTGTTACCTCTTCACGCCTAAACCGCTGAACCGATTTAGATGAAATTTGGTATAGAGATAGTTTGAGTCCCGGGAAAGGACATAGGGTAGTTTTTATCCCGGAAATCTACCCCTAAGGGGATGAAATTGGGGGTGAAAATTTGTATGGAGCTACTTAAACCGCTGCACCGATTTGGATGAAATTTGGCATTTAAATAGTTTGAGTCCCGGGGAAGGACACAGGATAGGTTTGATCCCGTAAATCATCCCCTTAGGGGGTGAAATGAGGGGGTGAAAATTTAGAGGTAACCAATTTTGATGAAATTTGGTTTGGAGATAGTTTTAATCCTAGGAAAGGACATAGGATAGTATTTATTTCGGAAGTGAGGTGAAATAAGGGGTGAAAATTCGGATGGAACCCATTTGAATACAATTTGGTTTAGATATAGTTTGAGTCCTATGAAAGGACATAGAGTAGTTTTTATCCCGGAAATCCACCCCTAAGGGGATGAAATGGGGGGTGAAAATTTGTATGGAGCTACTTAAACCGCTGCAATGATTTGGATGAAATTTAGTATTTAAATAGTTTGAGTCCCGGGGAAGGACAAAGGATAGGTTTGATCCCGGAAATCATCCCCTAAGGGGGTAAAATAGAGGGTGAAATGAGGAGGTGAAAATTTGGACGGAACCAATTTTGACGAAATTTGTATCAGAGATAGTTTAAATCCTGGGAAAGGACATAGGATAGTTCTTATCCCGAAAATCATCCCTTAAGGGGTTGAAATCAGGGGTGAAAATTCGGATGAAACCCATTTCAATACAATTTAGTAAAGAGATAGTTTTAGTCCCGGGGAAGGACATAGGGTAGTTTTTATCCCGGAAATCTACCCCTAAGGGGGTGAAATTGAGGGTGAACATTTATATCGAGTTTATTAAACCGCGGCACTGATTTGGATGTAATTTGGTTCATAAATAGTTTGAGTTTGAATCCGGAAATCATCCCTTAAAGGGGTTAAATGAGAGGGTGAAAATTTAGAAGTAAGCAATTTTGATAAAATTTGGTTTAGAGATAGTTTAGGTCCTGGGAAAGGACATAGGATAATTTTTATTACGGAAATCATCCCCTAAGGGGGTGAAATTAGGGGTGAAAACTTGGATGGAACCCATTTGAATACAATTTGGTTTAGATATAGTTTGAGTCCTGGGAAAGGACATATAGGGTAGTTTTTATCCCGGAAATCCACCCCTAAGGGGATGAAACTGGGGTTGAAAATTTGTATGGTGCTACTTAACCGCTGCACCGATTTGGATGAAACATGGGACTGTTTTAATTCCGGAAATCACCCCTAAGGAGGTGAAATGGGGGGTTGAACTTTGGATGGAACCCGTTTAGATAAAATTTGGTATAGAGATAGTTTGATTCCCGGAGAATGACATTAGATAGTTTTGAAAATTTGGATAAATCCCATAGAGATGAAATTTGGTATAGTAGGAGTCCCAGGGAAGCACAATGCATAGTTTTTATCCCGAAAATCAGCTCCTGAAGGGGTGACATTAGGCGTGAAAATGTTGATGGAACCCATTTAGATGAAATTTGGTATAGAGATAGTTAGAGTCCTAGGGAAGGAAATAGAATATTTTTTATTTCGGAAATCTTCCCCTAAGCGGGTGAAATGGGGGTGAAAATTTGGATGAACTCATTTAGATGAAATTTAGTTAAGAGATAGTTTAAGTCCTTGGAAAGGGCATAGGATAGTTTCAATTCCGGAAATCACCCCCTAAGGGAGTGAAATGGAGGATGAAACTTTTGATGGAACCCGTTTAGATGAAATTTGGTATAGAGATAGTTTAAGTCTCGGAGAATGAAAGCGGATAGTTTTTATCCCGAAAATAGTTCCCAAGGTAATGAAATAGGGGGTGAAAATTTGGATAAAACCCATTTAGATGAAATTTGGTATAGATATAGTAAGAGTCCCAGGGAAGATGCATAGTTTTTATCCCGAAAATCATCTCCTGAGGGGGTTCTTAAAACTTTGTAGAAACATTACTTATTTGAGTACAAACAAAGTGCTTTCAGCGTTTTGGAAAATTCCACCCCTAAGAGGGTTAAAAAGGGCTGCAAAGTTTATATGGGGAAACTCTTTTTGGGATAGGAGCCTAACAGTTTGTAGGACGATTAGTTATTGAAATACAAAAAAAAGTATATTCAGCGTTTTAGTAAATTCCACTCCTAAGGGGGTTAAAAGTGGGTGCAACTATTGTGAGGAGGAAACATTTTTTTAGCCGATTTACAATTTTGTAGAATGCTTACTAATTAAAAATAAAATTAAATACTTTCAGCATTTTAGAAACTTCGATCTTTAGGGGTTTATAAGAACGTTTGAATGAAGAAAATATTTTTTTAGCGAGGGACTTAAAACTTTGTTGAAAGATTACTTATTACAATAAAAATCAAGTACTTTTAGCGTTTTGAAAAATTCGACCCCTAATGAGAATAAAAAAGGGTGCAAGGTTCGTATGGGAAACCCATTTTTTGAGCTAGAGACTTGATATTTTGTAGAAAAAATACTTATTACAATAAAAAAACTTAGTGTTTTCTATTAAATTTTTCCCCGAAAAGCGTTAATTCAAAGGTTCAAAGTTTGTATGCAGACTATCAGAGCAAGAAAATTTTTAAGTATGAGAATTGTAACTTCGATCTTAGTATGTTTGTTAAAAGACTACAAAACTCATTTCAGCGTTTTTTGAAATTCATCCCCTAAAAGGTATTATAAGGGTGTTTAAAGTTTGTATGGAGAGCAAAACATTTTTAAAGTAAGGGATTTGTAACTTCAGTTTTAGACTGTTTACTACAAGACTACAAAGCTAATTTCAATGATTTTAAAAATTAATTCCCTAAACAAACATTTAGACGATAACATGTTCTACGCGGACGAAGTCGCGGGCAACAGCTAGTACAAATATAAATATTCACATAATATAAGAAGCAGAAAAAATGTTTAGAAAAAGTTAACCACAAAGGCTAAGGAGAAACTGTCATGAGAGAGATAAGTAGTATTTTTTTAGTAGATTTTTTTGTACGTACGTTAGGTCAACCTATCGCGGTAGTTGCGGATAGCCTCATGGTCATTTTTATTCTAGATCTATTTAAATGTAATTTTTTGTAAGGGAAAATGAGTTGTCCTAAAGGTCATAGCCAAGTCAAGCATAAGGAAGGCGACTGTCAGAGAGGAATGACGGCTTGTTGTGAAGCTTGCTACCAACACCTAAAATTATGTCCACGACGACTGTGTCAAGAGTGAAAACGCAGAAGAAGAAGAACGTTCATTTGAAAAGTTTTGCATTTACCCCTCTGGTTCGACTGCGTGACTGGTTCAGATGAAACACTTGGTTTGGGAATTTGACCATGATGTTGTTAAATCTTCGATAAAAGAGAAATCAAAAGCAGAATGCATGTTTATCATGGATTGATTTTACCTTCTTTTCATGACAAGTTTAGACGCTGCACGACTTTGTAGTAAAATTTTGGAATGGACAATTTTTTTCCAGTTTTATCTCCGATACCAATTTGTTTCTTAACCCGTATTTTTTTTCACGATTGTTATAAAATTTAACCTTGCAGTATCATTATGCAATGATTTTTTTAAATCCTGAAATTTCACGATTTCATCGAGCCAAGAATAAAACGGGCGTCAGCTTAATGTACATATTGAGATCCATTTTACGAAGGTGACATTTTTTCAAGTCTTAACTTGCAAATAGAAGAGGCAAAATGATTGGACACCTTATACGGCACGACAGCTTCTTTTTAAATGTCTTGGAGGGCAAGATCGAAGGAATGAGAGGCTGATGAAGGCCCGGACACACTTACACCAGCCAAATAAAAGAGAAAGTTGCTGTCGAGTCGTCCGAAGACGTCAAAAGGCTGGCAGAGGACAAACATAAGTGGCGGTTACTAGCTCTTAACCCTCAATCCACTAGGTGAAATGTACTAACGTAAACACTTTCTATGAGTCCTTGGGACTCATAATATATTTTTTTATGTGTGGTTTTCCGAAATAACACAATGTTTTTTAATATTTTTTTTATTGTTCTTATTACGTACTTATTAAGGCAGTGGAAAAAGATAACAAAACTGCAAAGACATATTCGATCCTCTTAAAAATTAAAGAAACTCAAAATTTTACCAGTCTCAAAAAAGAGATTTTTTTCAAACCTCTACAAAAATAACATAATCTCTTAAAAAATATACGCTTTTAACTTTTTTATCCTCTCAAAGGTATACGAAGTAGAATTAAAAAAACAAAAATGTATGCTCCTATATAAGAAATATGCACGTGCAATGGGTGTACGTTATTTTGCGTGCATTTGTATGAGTCCATGGGACTCAGTTGACGCAATAACTCACCAAATACGCAGCGCAGGCGCAAGTCCACTCGCCAACGCGGTGCCCGCGTCACCTGAAGGAAGGTACACGGACGGAGGGGAAACTATTCGCTATTATTATTTCGCTATTAGAATTACAGTTGTTTGAAATTTTGATGTGAGTCCAGTGGACTCAGGAAGTGAAATGAGGTTTAAATAGTGATGATGAATTTGCAACATTGAACCGCTTAACCAATAGCGACTGGTTATTTGATCTGTGGTTGTCTACTTAGACTTGTAATATAATTCATGAGACAGATCACTCATCTACTTATACTCGATGATAGCGAAAATGTTCATGTACCTACCTTACAGTCTTTACCAGTAACCTCTTATTAAGATTTTTATCCTTCACCGTCATCTGTTTTACCCATTACAGTCCAATAACCTACATATAAGCCATGCCTCTACGAGCACTTTCTGCTACAACGCTGAGAAATGCCGCAACGTGATACAGCGTAGCTACGGCGCGGACTCCAATAGGTTAAAAAGCGTCGTATACTAAAGCCCAGCCAATACAATACATTCAAGTAACATAGAGCCCCTGGTAACACTTACTTACATTACTACAAAAGTCTGCTACATTTCATAAAAGGTCAACACGACAGCGGACACTCGCAGAAAGCGCAAAAAGCGTAAAACTCCTTTTTCCTACTTTTTCCAATATACTTAAGTAAGTACAGTCCGCTCAAAAAACTTCAAGAACGTTTTAATTCAAAGCATATCCAGTTTCTATCTCCACTTTACAGCGCTTAACGTTTTTTATAAAGTTTGCAGACATTTTAGATTAACGTTTAAGTTCTCGTCGGTAGTGTAAAATTTAATTTGACTCGTCTCCATATATTATTTCCGGCTGACGTTACTTTGCTTTCGGATCCGGGTGATTTTACGGAATTTCAGCAGCGTATTACAGAACCGAGGCAACGCGAGATATGTAGCTCGTTACCGGCAAGTGGGCTTTCAGAAAGTATGGTAAATTAACGTAGTTCTTTAACTTAACCATGACCCTGATTTGATTAATTAACAAAAATGTCAACTTCATAAATTTAATTTGCCAGCAAAATACAGCAAAGTAAATTGGACGAATAAGTGTAAATGACAGCTTTTCATACTTTGTTTATTACGACGTCATCAAGATAGATGTTAGAAATTTAATTATGCAGTTTGTTTACATCATTATCTTGCTCGGCAATTACCGGAACAAGCTAATAAAAATATCATATCGAAAAAAAAAAATTAGCTAATACGAGTACATGCAGATAATTGCTAAAGGAACATATTAATATCAGTTTTAAAAAATGTGCCCGCGTGCTGATACTCGTGTTTAATTAAGCCGAGTGATGTTTTTGATAAGTTTATCTAAACTGGCCGTATATTTTATTCCCTCATAGCTTCACTAATCTTAAGCATTTTATGACAAAGGCGTCATCGATTCGTGCGTGAACGTACTTATGAGCTTTATTCTGTTTTTTTTTGTTATGGATAGGCTCATTGTTAAAACTCATCCTTCTCCTAGCGTTTTTTTCTAAAAGAACCAGGGCTCCGCTTTGGCACCTAATCGCAAGATTATGCGTCGGCACTCAACATCCTAGCCATCAAACGTAACAGTTTGGCGAGAATATAAATGTTTTGTAAGATGTAATTTGAACATATAAATAAAAAAAAAAAAAAAAAAAAAAAAAAGCATTATTCCCGGTTGTGCCCCTAAAGGAGCCCGGGGTCCGCTTTGACACCTAATCCCAAGATTTGGCATAGGCACTAGTTTTACGAAAGCGACTGCCATCTGACCTTCTAACCCAGAGGGAAAACTAGACCTTATTGGGATTAGACCGGTTTCCCCACGATGTTTTCCATCACCGAAAAGCTAACGGTAAATATTCCGTACTTAAAGTGCGTGGGCTGGTAGACCTCCTCGTGGTGCACCCTGGGAGGGGGGGGATAGCCGCTCAGTTGCGCGTTTTGCTGTCTTCCCTCTGCAAACTACCAAGTCACAGTCGTGGCAATGCAGTCGAGTTCACTCCTGCGCGGGCTTTAGTGCCGTGTTCCATGGTTGGCCGCTCCCAGCATGCCTCAGCTCATCTGAGGTGGCAAGGGATGCGGCCGTCTTATCCTGGTTGCCTTCTTGGCAGCCACTGGGCAGTGGTGGCGGTGCAGATGCACCTTTTGCTGTTGGGGCCTCTTTGTTTACGGCCAGTGGCCGTCTTCGGGTGGCGTGGGATGGCAGGCCTTCAAGGCTTGCGGCGCGGCGGGTCTGGCATTCGCGTTCGTGTGGCTGTTGGTTGAGTTTCGGCTCCCCGTCGGGCAACCCGTAATCTGCATTGAGCGGACCGGGGGCGCCGCTCATTGAGCAGTAGCGCCGCGTGGAAGAAAACCACTATAACAAATCACCCCAATCCCAAGGTGAGCGGATCGTGCCGATGGGATGCGTGGCTGGAGGGAGTCCAGTCCCTAACGTGCGGGGGAGCTCACCCCCGAAAAAAGAGACGACGATGTGGAGGCATTGTGAAGTCAAAAATGAGCAGCAGTTTAAAATTTAATCTCCGGGCGGGTAACCAATCCCGTC
Organism: Epinotia brunnichana; assembly: GCA_963854355.1. Classification (NCBI taxonomy): domain Eukaryota; kingdom Metazoa; phylum Arthropoda; class Insecta; order Lepidoptera; family Tortricidae; genus Epinotia; species Epinotia brunnichana. The sequence goes on along the minus strand of OY977950.1, from coordinate 26,607,355 downwards.
CATCCGCTTCGGCGGGTGGCTGCCCCACCGTATACGGAGGGGGCAAAAACTGCTCCGTAGGCCGGCCAGGTGCCGGCCTCCGTAAACACGACATTGGCTACATCACACCGGACTCTGATCGTGAAGGAATGCTGAGGCTGAGGGGCGGCGGTGGGGCTGATGGAAGCGGACCCAACCCACCCCAAACAAAGGCCAATGACGAAAAACTGGCGGATAAGGGCACCTACAGCCCTACGGAGAAAAGGGAGGCCTTCCGCCCCCGCCTCAACCTTGCACGTTCACCAGTGCAAGGGCAGGATGGTAGCCCTCGTATCGATCTGAACGCGGCCGCAATCCAGATCGCGCCGAGAGCACAAGGCCCAGCGCGCGACGGCCTTGGCCGCTTCCTGCCGCGAGGGCAGGGCGGGGAGCGTTCCGAGGAGGAGGCATTGAGCTTGGTTCAACTGGCGGACACGAGTGCGGAGCGGGAGACCCCAAAAGAGGGTGGGCGAGAGGTCTGCTTCGAGAAAATCCCCCGGGAGACTCTGACCCGCTTGGACGAGGAGAGTGTGCCTCATGGGGATCCAGCGCAGGCTGCGGACGGGACTGGGTGCTTAGTGCGGTCCGTCGCGCTTGTCGGAGCTGACTTGGAGGGGCAGCGGCCATCCCCTGCTGACGAGGCCACTGCTCCACAGAAGAAAATCAGAGCCAGGGGCAGAGCCAGGGGCAGAGCCAGGGGCAGGGCCAGGGGCGGGGGGCGGGGGCGCTCATGCCTGACTCCGTTCAAATTTAAAGACGCAGTGGGGGCTCGGGAGTCGACCGTTGACTCCCCACTGCCCCGGTCGGACGCGGAGAATCCGCCGGGACCGGCGGTGGAACAGTTATCGGACTCAAGCGTGAGCGAGAGCCTGATAACGGTAAGGACGAGATCCAGGTCCGAATCAGCCTCTTCAGTACTTAAAGGCCGACTGTGGTCACAGGAGGGACAGAAGAGGCGACGGTTAGAACTCTCAGAGTCATCAAGCGATGGAGATGCGGAGCCCATGAGGGAGGACGAGCCCAGAGCGAGAGGCCGCCCGCCAACAACGGGAAAGTTCCTCGGAATGAGCGAGGCGCAGGCCGACCTGAAGGCAGCTAAGCAGGCGGCAAAGGAAGAACTTCGCCGAAAAGCTGCGGTAGATGCAGAAGAGGCAGTGGCCAACATGGTAATCCGAATGAGGCCAACGAGCCAACAGAAAACAACGCAGCCACCTCCAGCGGAGTCCCAGCTGGGTTCTGCGTTGCACACACAAATGTTGGACAGCACTGAGGTAATCAAAGCAGTAATTGCAAAGTCCGGCAACTTAAAAGGGACCCACCAGCGGAAGCTGAAGGATGCGGTTGCGGCATATATGGACGCTGCCCAGGAGTTGATGAAGCGCACTTCTTGCGAAGAAATCAAGAAGCTTGAGGCGGAAAACGTGCGCCTACAAGCTCAGATGACGGAGCTCCGAAGGGAGTTAGGGGAGATGCGAAGCGAGCTGCGACTGGCCAAGCCAGCTCCGTCGGAGGAGGCTGAACGCGACATGATGGTCAAAGTGGGGACCATTGTGAACGCCCGGCTGGAAGCCTTGGAGGACAGGCTTCTTCCATCGAAGGTAGTGCGCCCATCACTTGCTGGCGACACAAAGACAGATGCGGTCACCAAACCTGCCGACAAAAACAGGAAGGACGTACCATCCGCCCCAACTACAGCAGACAACATCGTCGCTGGTCCTAGTAGGCAGAACACGGTGGAGCCCAAAGGAACAGCTCCAGCTCCCTTAGAAGGGCAAAAGGGAAAGAAGAAAAAGGTGGCCAAGAAGGGCAAGAAGAATGGTCAAGCGGTTCAACCCACCGAACCTCTACCACCGCCTGAGCCCCACCCATTACCACCAGCGCCGGCATCCATGAAGGAAACGTGGACAGATGTCGTGAGCAAGGGTAAAAAGAAGACAGCCGCGAAGGCAGCGGCAGCGGCGGCAGCTCAGCAGTCCAAGCCCAGGCAGACCCGAAAACTGCGGGAGCCACGCTCAGCGGCAGTCGTTCTTACGCTAAAACCAGGCGATGGCCATCCCACTTACGGGGACATAATAAAAGAGGCGCGATCGAAGATCAATTTGAAAGATCTGCAAATAGAGGGTGTCCGGTTTAAACGGGCGGTCACTGGAGCGACCATCATCGAAGTGCCCGGGGCTACTAGTGGCGAGCAAGCGGATGCTCTTGCAAACAAGCTGAGGGAAACGCTAAATAGCGACTTTGTCCAAGTCTCGAGACCCACGAAATGCGTGGAAATGCGCATATCGGGTCTGGATGACTCAGTTACTCCTGAAGACGTCAAGACTGCCATTGTTCAGAATGGTGGCTGTGCGGTCGACGCGGTAAAGTGCGGCAACATTCGCCAGGACTTCACAGGCCTGGGAACAGCATGGGTTCGCTGCCCGGTGACAGCAGCAAAAAAGCTGAACGAGATAGGACGGCTGTTAGTGGGATGGGTCTCAGCACGAGTGCAACTGCTGGATCCTAAACCCATGCGCTGCTTCCGGTGCCTCGAGGTGGGACACGTTCACGCGCAGTGCCAAGGTCAGGAGGACCGAAGCGATCTGTGTTATCGCTGTGGCCAGCACGGCCACAAGAAGGCCACGTGCTCCGCCGCGCCGCACTGTGCTCTCTGCGCAGCCGCCAAAAAACCTGCAGGACACACTATGGCGAGCAAGTCATGCGCCGCTCCCAAAAAGAAGGGGAAATTCGGCAATGGCTCCCGGGCTGCATTGCAAAATATCCACCCGCCTGCAATTGACGCAGCTGAGGCCGAGAAGACAATAGAGATGGAGGTCACGTAATGGCTCTACCATTCCTACAGGCGAACTTAAATCACTGCGCAAGGGCTCAGGACCTCTGGTTTCAGAGCATGGCGCAGTGGCTGATACAGGTAGCTATCGTCTCCGAACCCTACTTCATCCCCCAAAGGGACAACTGGGCTGGGGACCATGACGGTTTGGTGGCTATAGTCACGCAAACGGCTGTTGGCTCACCGCCGTTTGAAAACACTGAAAAGGGAAAGGGCTACGTTGCTGGACGCCTTGGCGGCATCCTTGTGGTGGGTGTTTATTTTTCGCCTAATCGGAGCCTGGCTGAATTTGAGTCCTTCTTGACGGACCTTGGGGCGCTTATCAGTCGGAGCCACCCGATCCCCATGCTCGTTGCCGGGGATTTTAATGCTAAGTCCGTGGCGTGGGGATCCCCGACAACGGACGTACGCGGGCGCGAACTGGAGGAGTGGGCCATCGCAGCAGGTTTGGCCGTGATCAACCAGGGGTCGGTCAACACATGCGTGCGGCAACAGGGTGGCTCCATTGTGGACGTGACGTTCGCCAACGTCGCCCTGGCGCGCCGTGTCTATGGCTGGGAAGTGCTTGAAGGCGTGGAAACACTGTCCGATCACCGGTACATCCGGTACAGTGTCTCTGCGGTATCAGATTCCCCGAGCGGTCCCATCAGTCGGTCCCTGACGGGAGAGGGACCACGCTGGGCACTTAAACGCCTTGACCGGGACTTGTTTGAGCTCGCAGCCAATATTGAGGCCTGGAACCCAGTCCCCGAGGGCCCGGTGCATGTGGAGGAAGAGTCGCAAGCGCTCGGCAAAACAATGGTACACATCTGCGACGCAGCAATGCCCCGAGCGAAAGCTCTTCCTCCAAAGCGCCAGGTTTACTGGTGGTCAGCTGAGCTGGATCAACTCCGACAATCATGTGTCGCGGCAAGACGCATGTACAGTCACCAGCGGAGGCGTCGGCGTAGAGACCTAATCCAGGAGGCAGAATTGTACGCGGATTATATACATCGCACAAAAAATCTCCAGGTGGCTATTAGCCAGGCGAAGGAGGGCTCCCAGCAAGAGATGCTCGACTCGCTGAACAGGGACCCGTGGGGCCGACCATATAAAATGGTCCGTAACAAACTGCGCCGCTGGGTTCCACCACTGACGCGAAGTCTCGAGCCGAACTTGCTGAGGGACGTGGTTAAGGCCCTATTCCCTGTCAGGGAGGAATTCACCCCACCAGCAATGGCACCGCCTATGGCACCAAGCAACGAGGAGGAGGAAGAAGAGGCTTCCAGCGTTACTGCTGGTGAACTCGGGGCAGCGGTCTTTAGGCTGAAATCCAAAAACACAGCTCCTGGACCCGACGGAATCCCAGGTCGTGCGTGGGTCCTGGCCAATGATACTCTGGAGCCAAGACTGCTCAGGCTGTTTTCAGCCTGTTTCAAGCAAGCTCTCTTCCCCCGGCCATGGAAGACAGGGAAACTAGTCCTGCTAAAAAAGGAAGGGCGCCCAGCTAACTCGCCATCGGCATACCGCCCTATAGTCCTGCTTGATGAGGTGAGCAAGCTGTTCGAGCGCATTATCGCTGCCCGCCTCAACAAGCACTTGACTCGGGTCGGGCCAGATGTGGCTGACTGCCAGTACGGATTCCGCAGTGGCCGCTCTACCGTTGACGCCATCCTTCGCGTAAGGGATCTTGCCGAAGAGGCGGTGTCCAAGAACGAGGTCGTATTGGCGGTATCCTTGGACATCGCCAATGCTTTCAATACCCTGCCGTGGGGATGCGTGATGGAGGCCTTGCGGTTCCACGAAGTGCCCGCCTACCTGAGGCGAATGGTCGGCGCGTACCTCTCAGAGAGGTACGTAGTTTACCCAGGCCGGGAAGAATGGGGGAGACACCAAATGACTTGCGGTGTTCCACAGGGGTCGGTCCTGGGCCCACTCCTGTGGAACATTGGCTACGACTGGGTCTTGCGGGGTGCTTACCTGCCAGGCGTAAACCTCACATGCTACGCTGACGACACGCTGGTCACAGCCCAGGGCAAAACAAGCCGACACGCCTGCATACTGGCCACGGCAGGTGTGGCACACGTGGTCCGACGGATACGGTTACTCGGTCTGGAGGTGGCTCTCCAAAAGTCAGAGGCCTTAGTATTCCATGGGCCCCGAAAGGCGCCTCCGCCGGACGCGCATATTGTTGTGGGTGGAACCCGGATAGAGATCGCGTCTTCTATGAGGTACCTGGGCCTCACATTAGACTGCCGATGGACCTTCAACGCTCACTTCAAGCGCCTGATGCCAAAGCTGCTGGGAGCTGCCGGTGCTCTAGGGCGTATACTCCCGAACACGGGGGGGCCTAAGGCGTCGTGCAGGCAGCTGTACATGGGGGTCGTCCGATCCATGGCCCTTTATGGTGCCCCTGTATGGGCGGACATCCTGCATGGCCGGGAAATCGCCCTGCTGCGAAGGCCACAGAGGGTGATGGCAAACAGGATGATACGGGGGTATCGGACGATCTCCAACGAAGCAGCATGCGTGCTGTCTGGGTCGCTCCCCTGGGACCTGGACGCGAAGGCCCTTGCAGCGGTTTATAGCTGGCGCAAGGAGGTTGAGGGTCGGGGCGACTCACCAGCACCAAGGGAGGTGGATGCACGGCGCAACGGGGCGCGCATGGAAATGGTGGCCATATGGAAGGAGAGGCTGGCGCAACCTAGTGCAGGCCTCAGAACGATCCTGGCAGTTCGTCCTGTCTTTGAACAGTGGTTGGACCGTCACCATGGCACACTGACATTCCGGCTGACGCAGATCCTCTCGGATCACGGGTGTTTCGGGAAGTATCTGCACCGCATAGGACGAGAACCGACCGCAGCGTGCCACCACTGTGACAACTGCCCAGAGGAGACGGCCCAGCACACGCTGGAGGTGTGCTCAGCCTGGAGAGATGAGCGCCAAACTCTCTGCGCAACGATAGGCCATGACCTCTCGCTGTCTACCATAGTTCACACAATGGTGGACAGCGACAGGGCATGGAAAGCGGTCCTTGCCTTCTGCGAGGCCGTAATGGAGGCCAAAGAAGCCGCTGAACGCGAAAGGGAAGCCACATCTGTGGATCCCCGTCGCCAGCGGCGAATTGGGCGAAGGCGGCGAGCCTACGCTCGCCACATTCCCCCCTAACTGTGGCCAGGGCTGGCAGGCTTGGGGAAGTCTGTCAGCCGCGTCACTAACTGGCCCGAGATGGCGTCGCGCGTGTTCCCGCGCGCCACTCGTTGAGTTGGTCCAGGTTAACACCTGATACAGAGTTTGGGGCCCCTAACAAGGCCAGTCACCGTCGGGTCGCGGAAGAGTGCTTCGGCGTGCCCGTAACCCGGCACCTTGGTGACGAGATGGAACACCGTGGGGTTTTAGTCGGTAGTTCGGGCAGTTCCCGGGAGTCCGACATACCTGCCCTGGCTCCCCTGGCCGGGCGAGATGCGCAAAGGCATTTCCCCACGTAAAAAAAAAAAAAAAAAAAAAAAAAAAAAAAAAAAAAAAAAAAAAAAAAAAAAAAAAAAAGGATTTGAACCCACGACCACCGCTTGACAGCCTGAACCACTACCGTAGCTTTTTTTTTGGCGTCGTCACTAAGTTTACTAAAAAAATATTATGTAGAATTACCCGCTGGAATCGCAAACATCATGGTGATATATGATATGCAATTTATGAGTGCACGCGATTATGTCACCAAGTTTTTCGTTGAGTTGGATATTAAAACTGCATATTTTAAAATGGATGTCATGTCATTTTTATACATTTTAAATTAAATTGCTATTTTTATCGTAGTAAAAGCGAGCAGAGACATTTTTAACATACATTTAACATGATATCGTCGTATGATTTTTTCAACCTTTTGTCTTTCCTAAAGTACGAGAAAGATAACATGATTCTCGTAATTTTTTGTCATTACTGGCGTTTTGACAGCAAAAATCCTTTCACCTCGTGCCTACATTTGTAGTTTTGGTAGGAAATGGGAAGCAAAAATGTCATCATCATCATCATATCAGCCGAAAGACGTCCACTGCTGGACATAGGCCTCCCCCAAAGAATTCCAAAGTGACCGGTCCTGCGCCACCCGCATCCAGCGGACTCCCGCGACCTTTACCAGGTCATCAGTCCACCTTGTGGGAGGCCTACCAACGCCGCGCCTTCCGGTACGTGGTCGTCACTCGAGAACGTTTCCGCCCCAACGGCCATATGTTCTACGTGCAATGTGCCCCGCTCACTGCCACTTAAGTTTAGCGATTCGGAGGGCCATATCGGTTACCTTGGTTCTGCTGCGGATAGCCTCATTTCTGATGCGATCACGCAGAGAAACTCCCAACATAGCCCTCTCCATTGCCCTTTGGGTGACTTTGAGCCTTCTTATGAGGCCCATTGTGAGGCATATCGTCGTATGATTTTTTCAACCTTTTGTCTTATCTAAAGTACGAGAAAGATAACATGATTCTCGTAATTTTTGTCGTCACTGGCGTTTTGACAGCAAAGATCCTTTAACCTCGTGCCTACATTTGTAGTTTTGGTAGGAAATGGGAAGCAAACATGTAGCATTAGCAAATTAGCTATTGCCGCTTATTTTAAAATGCTACTTTTTATTTAGGCAAAACTTCATATTGCTAATTGACGTTAGTTTAGCGAAAAGGATCAAACCCACAAGATATACAATTTGAGATTGAACCTTCTGTCTAAAACAAAAGTTATACATTTCAATAGTGATGTCTTGTGGTTTGGATCCTTTTCATTTAATTATGTCCAATTATAAACGTTCAAAGCAGCACTATTTTAAAGTCTGCCTAGAAACCTATTGCTCAATACCGCGATGAATGAAAAAAGAGGGGGGAGGCTTTTGCTCAGCAGTGGGAGATAACGGGCTCGATTTAATAATAATAATTATGTTGAAGCTTTTGTGGTATAAATAAGATCATGTATGTTAAACAGAGTACGTTAGACCGACCCAAATTAAAACCATACTTAATGTCTAGACGTTATTCGATATAGTTGAAAGGCATAATTAAGGAGTCCTAGAATAAATTACATCAAATTGTACTAAGTAATTAATTTAGAATTGCTTCATGAAATATTCTTTCAGAACAATCTAACTTGTCCAATTAGTCTGCGTTTGATCTAGCTCTAAGCGAGACTGAAATATGGCTTTGCGATGTAGAAATCATGAATCTTGCTATAAGAAAATTTTCACATTTTGAACTACCTACTAAGTAAATTAATGTTACAGACAATTTTATGATCAACACGCAGCGTATCCTCGACGTGTCGAGCTCTGACTTTACTCACTAACTACCAGATGCCTGCGTCATACAGATTGAGAGTAAAACATAAGTCGTCTCTCCTGTGGTAAATAGTTATGTCAAAGGCTTCCGTGCATATAAAAATGTTTTATTGCATGAAAGCATCTAAGAGTCTCGCCGTTAATGCGGATTAAGAATCCAACCAAGAGTATAGGCTTGATAAATAAATAAATAAAACAAATTAATTAATATCAGGGGACAATCTTACAATAAATCAATCGTTATAGCCCTTAACTTTGCTAATGTCTACAGAAGAGACGCAAACCTAAATCTGTGTATGATCCACATACAGAGCAGTGCAAAGTAGGTACCTACCGCAAATATTATAACTAAAACACAACTTAAATATTCTTTGAAGGGGGTCACGTTTCTCCGCAGCCGACATGGTTGAGAGTTAGGTCACCAGAACCCCCGAGGATGCGTTGTGTTGAGAGTGGGCCTGCGTTTGTCTCACGATGTCATCACAATAAATCCTCGTATCAGTAAAGGGTCGACACCACTTGCGCAATTGCGCATGCTACTCCAGAATCCAGAGGAAATTAACATTTTTTCGTGAAAGGAACGTTCGTTGGTCACTTTTTCGAAATAATGATTTGATTTGTGACAAATACCTATACCTAATTTTGACACCGACTTTCACAAGTTATATAGTTATATAGATATGCTAATGTTATATAATCTATATAACATTAGCATATCTATATACTCGTAACATTAGCGAGCAAGCTAGACACACATTGAGGGTGATAGACGTCTTAATTTAGTCGGTTCTTGCGGTAATTATGTAGAGTGAGAAAAGTGACGCTATTGGCCTTAACAATTTCACTGCCAGGAACCCGCCTTTTTTGTCCGCGGAGAAAACCTGCGAACCAGGTACCCAGCTCTCGGCAGAAGTCTGGGTTATGTTATGTCGTATTTTTACCCACTAAAAACTCCACGTCAGCCGCCATCTGCGCTAAATCATTCGGAGGACTCTAGGATCTCAAGTTGAACACACTAGAGTCCTCCTCGCACTTTGCCCCTGCGGGCTCGTTCTGGGCATCTTCGTCGCCTTCTCTGGGGTACATAGCCGAGTGCTGTGGCCCCCGCCACAAAAACAACTGGTGACCCCGTTGACCCCCCTTATGTCGCCGACGACAGGCGGTCCCAGACCGTAGACCTATTCTTGCCCAAGTCTACACGGTTTGCGCCTGGGGCTCACGGAGGACGATTACGCCCGCGCCCTCTGCGTCGTCTCGTGAGGGATTGCCCTCTCCTGTTCCCGTTCGGCAGTTTCCTGCCAGACACCCGCCTAAAAGCGGGCGCTTTCCTCAACTTTGCGGGATAACCACAGCATCGGCTACGAGCGTAGCGCTTCCCGCCTAGCGGGCGCTTTCCGCAACTTTGCGGGATAGCCACAGCACCGGCTACGAGCGTAGCGCTTCCCGCCTAGCGGGCGCTTTCCGCAACTTTGCGGGATAGCCACGGCATCGGCTACGACCGTAGCGCTTCCCGCCTAGCGGGCGCTTTCCGCAACTTTGCGGGATAGCCACGGCATCGGCTACGAGCATAGCGCTTCGAAATTGTTGGCAGCGAATGTGCAGTAAATACGCACGCCATTAATTTTGCTACATATTATATTAAAGTTTTAAAGGAAGACCATTCATGCTGCAATATTGTACCGAAACATGGCTTATCTCTTTGCCGTGCACAATACAGTTTCCAATATACAAGCTAGCATTTCATATTCGCCACAAAGGATTTCTCAAAAATTACTGATGGTGATTTACACCAGTCAAACACGGCGTCGATTCGAAGAGAACTTGCTACCAAAATGAAAATGTTTAAATGTTTCATTAAGGAACCAAAGGATTAAAAATTACAGACAAGGTTAGAATTTCCTAGTAAGTGAAAGGACACCTGTGACAAGAAATTCCTCTCCTCCATACCAGTTTAGGTACAAATGTGAATAGATATTTATTTTTATATTACACTAGCTGTTGCCCGCGACTTCGTCCGCGTAGAACATGTTATCGTCTAAATGTTTGTTTAAAGAATGAATTTAAAAAAAAAACATTGAAATTAGTTTTATAGTCTTTTAGTAAACAGTCTAAATCCGAAGTTACAAATCTCTTACCTTCAAAATGTCTTGCTCTCTATACAAACTTAGAACCTCTTTGAACCCTCATAGTATAAGTCTGAAACCGTAGTTACAAATTTCTTACTTTAAAAATGTCTTGCTTTCTACATAAACTTCGAACCCCCTTTTAACCTTCTTAGGCGATAAATAAAAAAAAAAACGCTGAAATAAGATTTGTAGTCTTTCAGCAAACAGTCTATAACCGAAGTTACAAATCCCTTACATTAAAAATTACTTGCTCGCCATACAAACTTGGAATCCCCTTTAGAGGTAAAATAAAAAAAAAAACCGGTCAAGTGCGAGTCGGACTCACGCACGAAGGGTTCCGTACCATTATCTATAAAAAACTATTTTACTATATGTTTTTAGTATTTGTTGTTATAGCGGCAACAGAAATACATCATCTGTGAAAATTTCAGCTGGAACTATCACGGTATCAGTGAGATACAGCCTGGTGACAGACATACGGACGGACGGACGGACAGCGGAGTCTTAGTAATAGGGTCCCGTTTTACTCTTTGAGTACGAAACCCTAAAAACGCTGAAATAAGGTTTGTAGTCTTTTAACAAACAGGCTGGGATCGAAGTTACGAATCTCATACTTTAAAATTTTCTGACTGTCTTACCAACTTAGGGGATTAACGCTTTTCAAGGAAAAATTAAGAAGATGAGTTTTTTTTGTTGTAATAAGCATTTTTTCTACAAACTATCAAGTATTTAAGCTCAATAAAAGTGTTTCCCATACGAATCTTGCACCCTTTTTAACCCCTTAAGGGGTGGAATTTTCCAAAACGCTAAAAGCGCTTTGTTTTTTTGCTAATAAGTAAGCTTTCTACAAAGTTTTAAGTCTCTAGCTAAAAAAACATGTTACCTCCAAACAAATGTTGCACCCCCTTTTAACCCCCTTAGGGGCGGAATTTTCTAAACCGCTGAAAGTATTTTTTTTATTTCAATAACTCATCTTTCTACAAACTTTTAAGCTTCTATCTCAAAAAAAGTTTCCATAGTACAAACTTAGAAACCTTTTTTAACCCCCTTAGGGGTGGACTTTTTTCAAAACGCTGAAAGTGTTTTTTTTTATTTCAAAAGTAATTATTTATATATAATTTCCCTCATACAAACTTTGCAACCATTTTTAACCCCTTATGGGTGGAATTTTCCAAAACGCTGAAAGTACTTTATTTTTATTCTAGTTAGTAAGCTTTCCACAAAGGTTTAAGTCTCTAGCTAAAAAAACTTGTTTCCTCCGTACAAATGTTGCACCCCCTTTTAACCCCCTTAAGGGTGGAGTTTTCTAAAATTGAATTTTTCAAAACGCTGAAAGTACTTTAATAATATTCTAATAATGCTATTTACAAAGTTTTAAGTCTCTTGCTAAAAAAAACGTTGCCTCCATACAAATGTTGCACTCCCTTTTAATCCCCTTAGGGGTGGAGTTTTCTAAAACACTGAAAGTTCTTTTTTGTATTTCAATAAGTATTCTTTCTACAAACGTTTAACCTTGTATCTCAAAAAAAAATTTCTCTCATACAAACTTTGCAATGATTTTGAACCCCCTTAGGGGTGGAATTTTTCAAAACGCTGGAAGTGCTTTATTTTTATTCTAATAAGTAAGCTTTCTACAAAGGTTTAGGTCTCTAGCTAAAAAAACATGTTTCCTCCATACAAATGTTGCACCCCCTTTTAACCCTCTTAGGGGTGGAATTTTCTAAAACGCTGAAAGTAGTTTTTTTGTATTTTAATTAGTAATCTTTCTACAAACTTTTAAGCTTCTATCTCAAAAAAGCGTTTCCTCATACAAACTTTGCAACCCTATTTAACCCCTTAGGGGTGGAATTTTCCAAAACGCCGAAAGTACTTTATTTTTATTCCAATAAGTAAGCTTTCTACAATGTTTGAATTCTCTAGCTAAAAAAAAATGTTTCCTCCATACAAATGTTGCACCCCCTTTTAACCCCCTTAGGGGTGGAATTTTCTAAAACGCTGAAAGTGGTTTTTTTTGTATTTCAATAAGTAATCTTTCTACAAACTTTTAAGCTTCTATCTCAAAAAAGAGTTTTCCTCATACAAAACTGCAACCCTTTTTAGCCCCCTTAGGGGTGGAATTTTCCAAAACGCTGAAAGTACTTTATTTTTATTTCAATAAGTAATCTTTCCACAAAGTTTTAAGACTCTAGCTCAAAAAATAAAGTTTCCTCCATACAAACTTTGCACCCTTATTTAACCCCTTAGGGGTGGAATTTTCCAAAACGCCGAAAGTGTTTTATTTTTATTCCAATAAGTAAGTTTTCTACAATGTTTGAATTCTCTAGCTAAAAAAAATGTTTCCTCTATACAAATGTTGCACCCCCTTTTAACCCCCTCAGGGGTGGAATTTTCTAAAACGCTGAAAGTAGTTTTTTTGTATTTTAATAAGTAATCTTTCTACAAACTTTTAAGCTTCTATCTCAAAAAAGAGTTTCCCTCATACAAATTTTTCAAACCCTTTTTAGCCCCCTTTAGGGGTGGAATTTTCCAAAACGCTGAAAGTACTTTATTTGTATTCTATAAAGTAATCTTTCTACAAAGTTTGAAGACTCCAGCTCAAAAAATAATGTTTCCTCCATACAAACTTTGCACCCCTATTTAACCCCTTTAGGGGTGGAATTTCCAAAAATCCCTTCTTATCCGTCGCCTACGTTATAAAAGGTAGTATGGGTGTAAATTTCAAGTTTCTAGTTCCAGTAGTTTCGGCTGTGCGTTGATGATCTGTCAGGAAGTCTTCTTTTATATATATAGATAAATATTCCCGGATTTCGAGATACCCATAATTATGCATATTTTTAGTGACATCTCGCTATATAGACCGTAATATTTCACCTTATAATTATGTAGGATAAAATTGCGTAAGAGGGCCAATCAACTATAACTTGTTGATATTCTGTCTCGTTAGCCAAGGGACAACATAACAGAATATCTAAAAAAATGTTACATCATAGGTTTCTTAAACAAGACGTTAAAACTTCAACAAAACCTACATTTGGTGTATTAGACCCATAATATCGCAGTTTTTTTAAAGTTACCCAGGACACGGTTGTAACCATTGCAATAGTGAGAGAAAAGAGTTGATTCACTAAAGTAATACCTACTTGATTCATTGCTTTGAGTGGTTATAATGACCATTTTAATGCTTTAAAAGGCGCCGTCGTCCGTTTCTTTCGCAAAAAACTAGGTACCTCGCTGATACTTAAAATTTGTTGGCAAGCAGACCACAGGCTCCTAGGATGCAACCGTGATAGCGCTAAGATAAGGAGGAGAAACTAAGGGACAACCTAAATCCTCACCCACTGGAGTACTCGTAGTCGCTACACGAAATTGTATCGAGAGAACCAAAATATCCAATTTAATTATCGGTTAGAATACAAAATGCTTTCGCATACCCAAATAATTGTTGGGACTTGGATCAAACGGTACGTGACGACATTGATATGGATTTGCCTTTGAGACTCGAAAATTTTGATGTGTTATTTTACTTTTGAGGTAAATTTCGCTGTATTCGATAAAAAGTCGTAAGCGCCGCTGTTTTTGTATTGTATTACGCTGTTTTGTACGTATAATGTAGAGCTGTGTTTTACTTATATGTAATGCAGTGTACGAAAACGAACATTTATGATATTTTGTAAGGCTTCCACGTGTCGAGGAACAGGTGAAAGTATAGGTGACCTTTAACATGTGCCAGGGGAAATTAAGTCTTATGCCAATGCCACAAGCGGTAGCTTTTCTCACTTCGTGATAATTACGATTCGATTTACGTAAAGTGAATTTTGAACTAGGGAGTAAGGACCTGTAATAATGAAAGAGGTTTGAATGTGACGCATAACTACACTACTAAACTATAAACTACTAGGGGGGATTTTATGTAAAGACTACCAGCGTCTTTTTATCATCTCGGCGCATTGGTATATCTGTAATGCCGTGTAGTATATTTAATACTTAAATCAAATAAGCAAACGTCGGACTCCAGCGGGCATTTTCGTGGCATGTCAGAATGATAGGTACCTAAGGTTCGCAAATCAATCAATTCACTTTCGGGTATTTGTACTTAGTGTTTGGTACCTAGTATTTATAATGTGCAATTCCAATAATGTGACCTTTCTGTGACTTAAGTTCGGAGTGCTGTCGTAGTATCGTATCCATTGCAATACATAGATATGCAAATTAACAAATAAAGCAAATCTTTCTATTGATTAGACGGCACTCTACCAACAAATATAAGTATGAACAACAATCATAATGACGCATGTCAGCTATTTATTTGTTTTTTAAGTGGCCACTTCAGTAGGCTATCAGTCATCACTTCAAAGAGTATTTACACATTAAAGATGAATAAATGATAACGGGTAATTAATTTAATTAACTATGTTACAAATAATACATTATAATACTCGTAAAATAAGATTTTTTTGTAAACCTTACCTTGCCCTCAAACTGCCCCCTATAGTCCGACGTTTGCAAATAAAATAGCGTTTCTTAAAAATAATGAGCCTGCTGTAAAGTCGAAGCGATATAGTTGCTGCGATGATACGTTCTTCGTAATTCTCCGACTGCCATCGGGTCTCTGCGTTGGGGCAAGACTTTTGCGGATGACCTTCCTTTCAGTCACCAAAAGCTTGTGTCTATGTTATTCAAATTAGTCTCATTACGGTTTTGTACCGGAATGATGATGATGATGATGACGGTTTTGTAAATGTAGATAAATTTTAAATCTTCTTCTACTCTTGACCATTCTGGTCGTGTTCATCATTTCAGGTGTTGCTAGCAAGCTTCACAACACGCTGCCATTCCTCTCTAACAGTCGCCTTCCTTACCCCTTGCCACGACTTTGGTCTTAAGCGACCTGCGACCAGCGTTTTATCTGTTCATTGCTCGTGATCCCAACTAACCACAGTGCGTTGCGCGTCTTGACCGCGCAATGAACAGATATAAAACGCTGGTCGCAGGTCGCTTAAGACCAAAGTCGTGGCCGAGCGGTTATGCTTGCCTGTAGTGATGCATCTATTGCAGGTTTAATCTGGTCTGTGCATCTGATTGACGACCTGCCTTGCGGTCTGGTGCCCTCGACCTTTCCCTGGACCACAAGTCGCTCGATGGCTCCGTCTCCTCGGCGACATATGTGCCCGAAAAACGTTAGGATGCGATATTGCACTATACAGGGCGTCCCACGGCGATGCCGCATGGAGGGAAAGTACCTTGAATATTGTAGATGGAACATTTTACTGAAAGAAGACATTATTTTAATTTTAAAAACAATTTAAACTGCATTCATAGATTTTAAAATAATTACATGGTTGAACCGGGAATCGAACCCGCTACACGAGAAAAACAATCATCCTGTAGTTTTATCATACCGATCGAAAGGCTTCATCATAAGGATTATTTTTTGCTAAATAACATAGTGTCAGAAATAAAGGGAAGACCATGAATTTTAACATTTTAATTCAAAATTAATCAATTTAATCTATCAAATGCTCAAAAAGAGTCCCATTGAAAAAATCATTTACGCGCCTTTCGGCAGATTGAGAATATGGCAGAAACTTGATTGGACAGAAACTCGATTTGTTGCATAAAACCAGGTACCTACTAATTACGTATCTCTTTGTCATTTTATCATGCACTTAAATTTTAATAGGGAAATGATGCGTACTTCTCAAGTGGGTACTGATTTATTAGTAATAGGTATTTATGATAATGTCAGTTGTATGTCCTTACGGCAATGTCAGCTTTTCATTTTTCTGAACAAAATTTCACATACAATGTTAAAACTCATGGTCTTTCCTTTTATTTCTGACACTATGTTATTTAGCAAAAAATAATCCTTACGATGAAGCCTTTCGATCGGTATGATAAAGCTACAGGGTAATTATTTTTCTCGTGTAGCGGGTTCGATTCCCGGTTCAACCATGTAATTATTTTAAAATCTATGAATGCAGTTTAAATTGTTTTTAAAATTAAAATAATGTCTTCTTTCAGTAAAATGTTCTATCTACAATATTCAAGGTACTTTCCCTCCATGTGGCATCGCCGTGGGACGCCCTGTATATGACAGACGCTGTTTGATGCCGAGTTCCTGGAGTAAATTTTTACTAGTCTCAGCTAATACCCTTGTTTGGAGCCCAAATTTGGAGGTCGTTGTTGTTCTACGTCCGTAGGAAGAACCCTAGAAACCCTACACGTGACCTCAGGGTGGTGCTAAAAGAACAACAAACTCGGCAGCTGCACTGTTCCTTCTGAACCTCGCAGCGCACACTGGAACTCTATCAGCGACATCGATACGAATACATATATGTACCAGTGTGTAACCGCCATACGATAAATAAATAAACACCCTTGTTTGCATCAGGGCTTTCAAAAACACCAACTTGCGCCACACAGCAACATAAACGCACCCCACACTTAAACCCGCATGCCCACAGCCCTTCAAATTTACATAACCACCTCAAACTCGTAAACTAGTGTGAAAGCTGTAAAAAAACCATTCCCGGAACATTTGGCCGGGACAACGGCGCGTAATTATCCTGACGTGTAAAATAAAGTTCGACCATCAAATATTTTGCACCTATGGCGGGTATAAAAAACGCGGGTAACTTTAATGGTTTGCCTTCACGAGTGTTATGACACGTTTGCAAAATGATTGAACGAGCGAGCGAAGCGAACGAAGTTGCCCTTTTCACCTTGGGCCAAAATTCTTTGGTATGTTCGGATGTCCAGCGGTTCTCCTCTACAGGTCACATTTCTCACCCGATTCTCGTAAAATTTTGTGAGCATGTTCGATAGTAGGTATATGTATAGTTTTTTTTTTGCAATTCAGTTTTTGGATATTTAAAAAAAAAAATTGTCTCGCGATTTCTACAGTGCACAGAGCCTGGACACCAGAGACTAGTTAAGAGTGAGTCATGTCACATGTTTTTTTTTCAAACTCTTTATATGGCAACAATTTTAGGAAACCTATTTTTTTTTTTTTTTTTTTTTTCTTTATTTGAAGAGCTTTGTCACTGAGTGACGATGTCGCTCTGTATATACATCTATACATAGCTCTATCTTCTACTTAAACCTATTCTTACTAGCTTATAAATAAGGAGTGCTGAATCTGAAATTGGGTGAGCCAGAATGTAGTTACATCCACCAATTTCGTGAAAGGCTTCATCCACGATCTGTCTACGGGCCGATTCATTGCGGACACATTCCATTAAAATATGATACACATCTTCCTCAACATCACACTCGGTACAATTCGGTGATGGAACTTTTCTCATCAGATAAGCAAATTTGTTTAAAGGCATGTGTCCGCAGCGAAGCCTCATAGCGAGTACTGTGTCTGCGCGGTTTAGGCTGCATTCATCAAACCATGGAGACCGCGGGAGTTGTGGCTGAACCGTTCTGTACCATATACCCTTTTCCTTTGATCGTAAATCAAAAAATTCGCGCCACGACTCACGGCAATGAGTTTTTGCCATACTAAGGCGGTCGGAAAAAGTGGGTAAATAATAGAAGTCCACACCATCACTATGAGCTTCTTTCGCGAGTTTATCCACTTTTTCGTTCCCAGTTATGCCTACATGAGATGGTATCCACTGTAGCTTGACGTTCTTAGACCCTTCACTCAGTGCCATTATTAATTTCAAAATTGCGTAGGCTATCGGTGCTCCTCGAAAACTCGAGGAGCATCGAGCCAGGTGTTGAAGCGAACTACGTGAATCTGTCAAGATCACAAATTTGTTTCCCTGCATCGATAGGACCAAAGATAAAGCTTCAGCAATTGCAATAAGTTCTACTTGCATAATTGAGATATCTGTATCTATTCTAAACTTCATGGATGAATACGTTTGAGGGTCATACAATGCAGCTCCCGCGCCATTTTCGTCTTTTGATCCGTCCGTATATATCTGATAAAATGTGCTGTAATTAGTCTCCAAGTACTTAAGACACTCGTCTTTTAAATAGGTGGAATTATACGATCTCTTAGGGTCAGACATAACGTCTAGATTTAACTTAATAAAGGCTGCTATATTTATGTTGCTAGTCCAGGTATCTAAGGAGAACATATGTAACTGCGCACTGTCATGAATCGGCACCTCCTATGAAATAAGCTATCAATAGGGAACATTACGCAAAACAATTCGTAGGTGGCGACACTAGCAGCGTTTACGATGTATCTCGTTCCCACTTGCGGTATTGCCTATACAAACATCCTTGTCACTCATTTGACAATCAATTGTGCATACTGTGTGTGTAGATCCCTATATTCCTTTACTGGTTTACTATTAGTGGTAGTGCTGCCTCTGGCGGCAGAACATTGCGGTAATGTTCCCTATTATAAGTACCTATGTTATCACGCCGCTTAGCGTTTTTCAAAAAAAGTGAACTTACAAAACTTGTTTTTTTTTCAGAGCTCTTTTGTTTTGCTTTTTCTTACTCAGAATCTTTGATACGATCGATCCTCATACAAGAAAAAGAGTGTTCTAAATATTCCATTCCAGATCGTCACATTTTTGTATGCAGTCTTATTTTATTTATATGGTCGTGACGGCACTGGAAGACAAAAGTTACATAGTTAAATCTGGGACAATTTTTTTCTTGTGTATGCATATTGCATTTCGTGCTACGAGCATGCTTTTTTTTTTCTTTTCTTTGTGGCATCGTAAATCAGACTGTAGCGTTCTATCCTTTGAGCAACTTAGCCAAGCTGCCAGGCTTTCAATCGGAGTTTAAAAAAAGTTATGTACGAAATATAATTTCATATTAAACAGTAAATTTCAGCAAAGGACAGGGTTTAATCCTAACACAATCTAGTTTTCCCTGTGGGTTGAAAGGTCAGTCGGCAATAGCTTTCATAAAACTAGTGCCTACGGCAAATCACTCATTGTTCGTTAAACAAGGCCTAAACTTTCAAACCAAATCAAAACAACTGATATCGCAAATCTACCAAAACAGTAGGGATACAAGCACCTAAACGGATATCCGACCGAAACTGATCTCCCATTGTTTTACTCTTCAACTTCCATTGCTGTGTCACGCTCACTGGTTCTCCTACGCCCAATTCTGAAGCAGCGTTGGCCGGCGTGTGTCATTAGTGATGTATGCATGCCTCTAAAGGGACCAGTTTTATTACGGACGTTTTATAGTTGGAGCTATGGCCGGAAGGAGGCGCTAGTTGCAAGGTTTAGGGAATTAGGGTGGGGCCAGGAGAATCGCGGGCACCATCGTAAATACTCTTTAGAGTTATGTGCAATATGAAAGACCACGTACCGGAAGGTGTAGCGTGGCACAAGGTAGACTGATGATCTGATAAAGGTCGCGGGAGTGCGCTCCATGCGGGTGGCGCAGGACCGGTCATTTTGGCACTCTTTGGGGGAGACCTATATCCAGCAGTGGACGTCTTTCGGCTGATTTGATGATGATATGAAAGATGCTGGTCGAACGAACTAGACCCGGAAAAGTGTAAGATTTTGACCATCGCAAAAATTGGATTCGTATTGAATACCAAGATGTATGCTGAATACCAACATGTATGTTGAATACCAACATGTATGCAACAAATGCGAGCTTTTCTAATCAAGCATAAAAATGTTATTCGTTATTGTACCTAAAGTGTACACTAATATTGATTAAGTGTAAATAAAAAATAGCTAAACGCCTGGTTGAGCGTATCAAAAAGTTTAAAATGAGCACATTAGCTCACTAAACTGTTCGTGTATTATGTTTTTGCTGTCTAGGATCTAAATGTACACTAGATAAGTAAGATACTGTTGTACTTATTGTTATTAATAAAGACATTTTATAAAAGGATTCGTATTAGATTAGGCGGGTTGTAATACCTTGTTTTATTGACAAATGTTCCATCAAATGTATGTTTTGCAGAATTTTCATTTCATCGAAAACCATTTTTTTCAGAATCAGTAAACTTGTTATAAAACAAACCTAACCTAAAGTTACGTTACACATGCTCTTTAGTAGCACGAAAGCATGCTAATTTCGAGAAAATAGCATGTGTTAGTTAACCTATTTAGAAAGTTGCTAGTAAGTAGCATGCCATTTGCATACAAAATAATTGAGCATGCTCAAACAAGCATGCTACTAAAGAGCAGGACGTGTAACAGTAGCTTTAACCTAATTGATTCTACATAATGACCTTTTAGCTGTAAAGTTCACGGCTTGTCTGAGTAACAAAAATTCAGTGAAACAATGCATTCAGTGAAACGTTTCTCGATGAAACAAGGGGACACCGATTGCTTGTGTATTCAATCCAATTTTTTTTGTTCCAAAGCGACGGTTGATGTTTCATGAGGCGGGGCAAAAGGTGATAGATTTTGACGGTAGGTATTCAATGGCCTGCGTAGTTTAGTCAGTCCGTTATAAGTACCTACCCACCTACCCGCCCAACCCACCATCACATATTTATTTAATCGTATGGCATACATAATTTGGCCTTTGAGTTTGTCACTTTTTAGTACCACCCAGGGGACACGTACAGGGTTGTGGTAGGTAGCTCCTGCGGACCCCCCCGAGGGTGCTCGCCTTGTCGGGGCGGGAGGGCTTAGTAACCGTGGACTGGTCACCCACGGCGAAGCTAAGAGGCACCCAGGGCCCGTTTGGGCTGCCGGCTGGCCCGAGGAGGGCGCTCATATCGGGCTTGCCTAAGCCCGCTTAGGATGCGTTGGGGAGGGACCGCAGAAAAAGTTCTCACGCGCTATCTTCTGCGGCCGAGGTGGGATCGCAGGGGGAGAGGCGTGTTGGTATAACGGTGCGCCACTCTCCCTAACCCCTGCGAACTTAGCGGGGCCGTTCCGCTAAAGCGGCATTGGTGGGACCGCAGAGGAAGAGGAATACCGGTATTACGGTGCGCCGCTTTCCCTATCATCTGCGGCCGAGTCGTGGTCGGTGGCGGAACCACAGAACTGATCCGCCACCAGGTGCTGGATTTTCCGCACCCATGATCTCCTCGTAGCGGACTCAGGGGGTCCGCTACTGAACTGGTGGAGATCGAGGAGGCAGGCGCGCCAAAACATCTGGCGTGCCTCACGTGGAGGGCCCCTGGGTATCCG
This sequence comes from Epinotia brunnichana, assembly GCA_963854355.1. Lineage (NCBI taxonomy): Eukaryota > Metazoa > Arthropoda > Insecta > Lepidoptera > Tortricidae > Epinotia > Epinotia brunnichana. The sequence continues at coordinate 26,585,995 of OY977950.1, read as the reverse complement.
CGAAGGAGCCGCTTGTGGGCGGCTGCCGCCGGCGGGGTCGCGGATGTGTGCGCAAGCGTTCCCTTGACCTCGCCACAAGGCGGCGAGGTGGTAAGTGGGGGGGGGGGGGTTAGTGGGTACACCGTGGGTCTCATTAGCCCATACGGGAGTCCCACATAACCACTCGGGTCACCCCCTGCACCCGGATGGTATGCGTAACGCATTTCCCCCCCCCAAAAAAAAAGGTAGCTCCTGCGGACGCAAGTGACAGTTGTCCCCTTTTTGTCAAGTGAGTGGACAACTCGACTGTTAGAGGTTCTTAAGCCGCCCAAAGACCTCTAACTCGGCTTAACGACTACTGTCATAGACAGCAGCCAGGATCAACTGCTTAGCGTGCCTTTCAAAGCCCGGAAGCGCTCATTTATAGTAACCACTCAAACAGGCGGTCACCCATCCAAAGACTGACCGCTGCCATCTTTCCTTAACCAGCGTTATCGTTGCCGATTCGCAGGCGCCGCTAGGCTATGAACGCTTCAACGATCACATAGAAAACACGTCGCTTGGCCTCGAATTAAGCTAGTAGACCTTTCGTAGCGCTTATCTCTACATACAAAGCATGGGCTACGAGCGTAGTAGTGCTCCGATGTTGCTGTCACTTAAAATGTCAAAAAAGGCTCTACGCCAAAGCAACGTTTTAGCGTTTCCGTATTCACATAGAAAACACGTAGCATTGGTGGGCCTTGAATAGGCTAGGTGAACATTCGTAGCGCTTATCTCTACATACTGGGAAAATGTGCTACGAGCATAGTGCGGCTTAAGAACCTCTAACAGTCGAGTTGCCCACTCACTTGACAAAGGGGGGACAACTGTATCACTTGCATCCGCAGGAGCTACCTACCAGAACCCTGCACGTGTCGCCTGGGTACTAAAGAGTGACAAACACAAAGGCTATAATAATGTATACCATACGAAAATAAAGTGCTCTGAAGTTGTTGTTGGTGTCAAAAAATCCAAACATACTAAACCGCTGTTTTCCTAGCCCGCCCGCCATGTGCCTGCCCCCTAATCCTCCAGTTTACGACCGCCTCTGTCGCCGCACTGGATTTTTGCTCGTTTATTAGGGTTCCGTGCTCAAAGAGTAAAACGGGACCCTATTACTAAGACTTCGCTGTCCGTCCGTCCGTCCATCTGTCAGTCACCAGGCTGTGTCTCAAGAACCGTGATAGCTAGAGGGTTGACATTTTCACAGATTATGTATTTCTGTTGCCGCTATAACAACAAATACTAAAAACAAAATAAAATATTTTTTAAGGGGGGCTCCCATACAACAAACGTGATTTTTTTGCCGTTTTTACAATCTTTATATTAACTTGCACTGTTCGTATGTAAGTATGTAACTATGTACCTATAAGTATGTAAGTTGTCCGTCAAAATTTGCAATCGAATTTTCAGTCACTTTCCGTTATCCAATTGAGCTAAAATTTTGCATGCATATGTATATCGCATGACAATGCAATATTATGATGACTTGGAGCTGATCTGATGCTGGAGCTGGAAGGTGACCATAGGAACTCCGCGATAAAACGACACAACCCCATTGAGTTTGGGCTAGTTAGAATCGTCTTAATGAGTAGTTGATGATGATTTGCAGAAAAGTACAGTCGGCAATAAAAGCTTGTACCAAAAATGAAATTTTTGACAAAAACATATTATAGATAATGGTACGGAACCCTTCGTGCGCGAGTCCAACTCGCACTTGGCCGGATTTACTGTACCTCATTGTGCCTCGTTGGTGATCGCAGGATCGAAGAGTTTAGAGGATTTTGAATTAAGGTATTACGTAGGGAATAAATTCTATACCAACGAAACCAACGAAAAGGAAATATATTTACCTTAGTCGGTTGGTTTTCAGAAATTCGTTTCAGTGCATTTCAGTCGGTTATAAAGGATATTGCGCTTTACAGATTTATTTGAATATCAGTCAAAGGATCTGCGGAGAGAACCTGCGATTAAAGTAACTATTAAATTAAAAAAGTGGTTAAACATGTTATTTCTGGGTAATTTTCGTCCTTCAGTTTTAACTGAACATTATCTTTTTTTTGAAGCAGAAGACCAATGTTGTTTTAAGGACTCAAAACAGTGGCAGAACGAAACTACTGGCGTTTACTTCTGCCAGGGATCAGCGTCAGCTTAACGAAATAATTGTGAAGTCGATGAAAAACTTAAACTTTTAATATGAAATAGTTATGCGACACAGACAAAAATTATAATTAAATCTCCTACACAGTTATATTTCTGTATTTTACCCCCAAAGCAAACGAGGAGGGTTATGAGTTTCTGCGTGTTTGTCTGTGGTGTAGCTCACTAATAGATGAATCGTTTTTTTAATCGAAAGTATTGTAATTGACATGGTTCTTAGCTATTTTATTGATTTATTTATTTAAAAATACACAATTTTAACAGCATTACAGTAAATGCCAAGGCGCTGATAAACTTAAACAATGCTATAAACTATTATGCACTGACCAAATAAAGACAAAAAAATATGAAAATAAAAGACAATAACAGACACTAAAATATTAAAAGTTGTAACTGCAACAGAGATTTTGTTTTCTAAGTTTGTTATTCTACAGTACTAGTACTCTTGTGGTACTTACCTATGAGTTGCACTCGTATGAGTTTATATAACCCCTTCTACTCTTTTACAAACTACGCTTAAGGCCACCAAAACACATCTAAGTACTACGCCCTCAATAACTTTCTTCCTCGATCCAATCCACCGCAATTTGTAAGTATTCGCTGTACTTTATGCGTCGACCATTACCGCAGTTAGTGGCGATGATCGCGACAGTTAAGACAGATTTATTTTGACAATAAAAGTAAACACGGCGTTTCACCGTGGACCATTAGTGAGAGGGATTCGTGTGTAGGAGGTGTTTAGACAATAAGCGAGAGCGGGTAGTACCGCAGAAATGCAATGTGTTTACACCGTTACTATGCACAAAGACTACAATATATATACTGAGATAGACAGGCAACTCGACCAAATTGAGAAGGCATTTAATGCTTGCGTATACAGGCGCCATCTCTTCTGCGGTAGTTACAACTTTTCTTTGAATGTACAAAACATACAAAAAGTGAGTCGGTCGTAGGGATTGAACCCCGGATCATCGACTCCAAATACCACCGTCTGTACCCCTAGGCTACTGATGCCTTGTGACAATACGGCGAATTTTGAAATACCTTGACAGCCTAGCCTAGCAATCGCTAGAGCTTCAGAGAGTTCGCCAGCTATCAAGAAGGTGGCACTGTTTTCAATAAGAAACTGGATTTGCATTAAGTTCTAAGTTCGCATAGCATGACTATGCACTCACTTAGTTACCAATCAATTTAGACGACAAGACGGCTATGTCCTAAGGTATTTGAATCGAACAACCGTTATCTAGTTTATACTAGTGACAGCGCCATCTAGCGGTCCACAAAAGCTTAATCGTCTTGAACACAATGGGTACCAGTGGCGGAGCGCCCATACAAGCCGATTCCCACCGGCTTGCCTAAAATGTATATTTAGGCAAGCCTATTAGTTATCAATACTGTTGCGTAACTTTTTTTTGTTCCGGGTTGCCCTTCGAAGATATTCACGCGCCGATGACGGGTGGAGAAACACAATAAATCCAAAGTACCCAAACAAACAGTCATTTGTCCGAAAAGTCCGAATCCACCATCATTCCGAAACTTAAGCATTCTTGATTCGATGCAGAAATGTGAGAATTGGCGTTACCTACTTTTCGAACGTAACTTATTATCTGTCATGTTCTGAAAGAGATAATGACAGTTGATGTGCCCTAATGCTGGTTTGAAAAGTACTCAAGAACCCAGGAGGCATAAAGCCTGCACCACACTGGCCTGCGGTGGCGGACCATAGTAAATTTGACAGCTAATGACAAGTTTTCTATTGACCGCCGCGGCCAGGCCGCGCCAGTCTGTGAGAGGCCTTATACGTAAAAAACCGGCCAAGTTCAATTCGGACTCGGACACGAAGGGTTCCGTACCATTATCTATAAAAATGGCAAAAAAAATCACGTTTGTTGTATGGAGCCCCCCTTAAATATTTGTTTTATTTTTATAAATTTATTTATTTTTAAAGTGAATATAGCTGCAGCCTGGTGACAGACAAACATACAGACAGACAGACAGACGAACGGACGGCGGAATCTTAGTTATAGGGTCCTATTTTACTCTTTGAGTACGAAACCCTAAAAACAGTTATGCCTTTTGTATTGGTTTATAAACTGTGGTTTTCGGTCTAGTCAGCAGGAGTTTCGGTCGGCTGCCTGTTGGAGGGCTGCGTTTACTGGTATTTTAAGATGCTCCGACAGTTAACTATTATTTATTAGTCTAGAGTTAGGATGTGTGGTGGCAAAAGTGAACAAAGAGCAAAGGAGACGATGTTATATTTTTTTTGATTGAACGAATGAATGAATAAATGATTGATTAACCAATAATGTAAAATTAAATTTATTGGTTTGATACCAGTAAATTGATTCATACAAATTCAATAAAAACACAATTTATTGTTGAAATGTATAATGTTGTACCTATTCCAGGTCTTGAACAATTTTTCATTGGAATAAGTTTCAGTATAGTACTGATACTTCAGTTTCAGTATCAGTAGTAGCAATATTAATTCGAAATACCCTCTCTTACTACGTCAATATTAATTCTTGTTTGATTTCACTTGTACTGTACAATGATATAATTATTAGGGTCACGATTCTCGTGGCACTTTAGCACAAGAAATGTAGTAAATCCGCCGCTATATACTTTTATAACTGAACGAATGACTGAATCGTAAAAACATTGTATATAGAATTTCTAATATACGGTTGACCAAAAAGTCCCGGTAACTAACTCTTAAGTATATCGTTCTCGACACATAAATGGATTTTTCACAAGTTGAGATGAGAAACCGTATAACGCCAGCTAATATGGAACAAATTGCCATAGTACATGATTTTCATAATATTGACAACCGTTTAACATCAGAATAAGATAATATGCAAGATTTTACTGTTAATGTTTTTCAAACGGTCACCACGATACATGCTTAGCCTAGTGTGGGACCATGGGTTAACGTATGTTGTATTTTGTTTCTTTTAAATAAACGAATTTTATTTTTATTTTATTTTATTTTATTTTGAAACTTTAATTCTAGTTGCAAGTAGTTCAAGCTCTTCAATACATTAAACATTTTAGCAAACAAGTAAAATTTATTTAAATGTTACAGTATAAAATCATCATTGTAATTAACAGTATTGCATTGCAGTTGTCGTCATAAATTTATGTAAAATATATAACAAGTAAAATATGCGATGTTTCAACAAACCTAAATTGTTTACTCTATACACGTTCATACAATAAAACGCAAAGGTATTATTGGCCGGTAGGTACTGTAATATAGATTTATCGTTAAATTATTCAATTATTAAAATAAAAAAATACACAATGGCGACTCCACTGCATTACTTGTGCTAAACTGCCACCAGAATCCTAACCCTATTTATTACATAACTCCCAACCCGCTGTCGCTCATGTATCACGCCACATTACGTATTAGTTGATGGGAGGGTCAGAGGATGTTCCCACCGCCTTGAAAGCCGAAACGGTGATCGTCCGAAAATGGTCGGAAACAAACACGAGAGTGGACACTGAGTTTACGACTGCATGTCGAGTCTTATAACATCTAACCCCCCCAACTATACATAAAAAAATGATATTAAACAGAGTTTGTTTTTACAAGCTTTCTTATTAGATTATACTTGTGATGTATGTAAATAACTAACTATGAATGTCACTATGTTTATTTGGGTGGAATCTTGCAACTCAATTTTGAAGCAGATTTCTTCAACCGATTGAGCTGAAATTTTGGTTAAAGGTATAGTTTGGATGACAATTCAGTATTATGGTACTGTAACTGCTGTAGGTGTTCCACAATAAAAAACACTGATTTGCGACACGAAAACATTTCGGAAAAATACTGACACCCGTGATACAATTGAGAGAGCAGTAGGACCGTGTGTCGCGCGCGGATAGACAGAGGACGACTGCAGTACGTCTTGCACAACTTGCTGCTAAGTCGTGTGGCGCGCGACTCAGCGACTGCTGTCTCACTCGTATTGTGCAAATTAGAAAGAGGTGGGTAGATTCTCTCGACTCGCGTCGCGCTTGTTGTGTCAGTTGTGCTAGCCCCCCTGGTCGAGTCAAAGCAAGACCGTTAGCACTAATAATATCGCTGCGTCACACGTATACCTACCCGAAATTTTGGCTTAAAAACTAACATGTTCAAATTACCGAAGTAATAGTAATAAATAAATAACCGAAGTACCTTATAAAATACAAAAAATAACAGTTTAACAGAAACCCATTTTGAGCACGTCGCTAACAGGTACCATCGGTCTGATCTGATTATGGAAACAGAAGGTGGCCATGGGAATTCAGTACTTAACCCACGTAATCCCGTTGAGTTTTGGCTCGTTAAAATCGTCTCAATGAGTTATTGATGACGGTATACTGAAAAGTACAGTCAGTAATAAATGCTTGTACCAATAATTATATTTTTGACATAAACTTATTTCAAATCAAACGTAGGTAAGTACCAAAACAAATGAAACGACGACCGCTTAGCCTAGTACCCACTAGTGACGCTGCCTACGAAGCCCGAGGTCCTGGGTTCAATTCCCGGTAAGGGCAATTATTTGAGTGATGAGCATGAACGTTTCTTTCTAAGTCTTGATGTTTTCTAATGTATTTATATCTAATAAAATATCTAATAAGAAATAAAACTAGTGGAGCTCTGTGAGCTTTGGAACTCGCACTCCAGTTTTTTTTTTAATTTCTAACCAAAAAAAATTTTACTGCTTCTGCTCACAAATTTTTTACTGCTACTGCTCACAACATTTTTACTGCTTCTGCTCACAAAATTTCATGAGAATCGGTTGAGAAAAATGCAACCTGTAGACAACAGACATCCAGACATACGAAAGAATTTTGGGCCAAGCTGAAACGGAGAACTTCGTTCCCTTTGCTCGCTCGTTGAATAATTAAGAACCTAATTATGCTAATTATGAAACGTGATGATTAATGATCACAAAGCGGTAATTACAAGAAAAAAAACATATGATCTATATGTAAGTATACGTACATCCATATAAGGAGATATCAAAGTGAGCGATACAAATAATTAGGACAGATGGAATCGCAGCCTTGCTTAAGGACATCCGTCCTTATTTTATAGCTATTTAACACGTTTTTAAAACAACTTAAACATGAAGAACAACGATTACTAACAGTAAAGTCCCACAACCCTCTTCGTCCGAACTGTCACTTTACTAACTCATTAAAAAAGAGCCTTAGTTCTTTATAATTCCGATATAACTTGTGTCCTTTTAAAAGGACAAGACACGTGTGATATAAAACGTGGGACACGTTTTATGAACGTGTCTAAACACGTCAGTTTACGGGCTATGAAAACTCAGAACTTAGGTTATAGGCAAAACAGGTGCGTTCCATTTTAAGTGGCAGTAGCAGTTGAATTTAAGAAAATGATTAACGATTAAGTATACGTTTCAGTCCATTTTTGAGGCAAGGGTGTATTGCCGATTGTACTTTTTATTGCACAATGTACATCCATCAACAACTAATCAAGACGATTATAACGAACTGATAACTCTCTTTGTAACTAAGGAGCATCATTTTATCGTATATCCATCCATACTATACTAAACTAAACTACTGTCTGTCTTTCTGTCTGTCTGTCTGTTACCTCTTCACGCTTTAACTGCTGAACAGATTTAAATGAAATTTGGTAAAGAGATAGTTTGAGTCCCGGGGAAGGACATAGAATAGTTTTTATCTCGAAAATCATCCCTTAATGGGGTGAAATGGGGAGTGAAAATTTGTATGGGGCTACGATATAAACGAGTTCCACGCGGGCGGAGTCGCGGGCAGAAGCTAGTATACCATATTTCAGCTTGATCGAATACCTGGTAAAAGGATAAAATAATGCTGTGCAAATTATAAAACAAACAAGTTATTAAGTACCTACGAAATCTTTGGCAGTGAATGTGGTGTGGTAAGCTACGTTTCAAAAGACGAGAAACGTGGAATTTTACACCTTGTTTATTTCATTATCATCATCATCACATCAGCTGAAAGATGTTCACTGCTGGACATAGGCCTCCCCCAAAGAGTGCCAAAGTGACTGGTCCTGCGCCACCCGCATCCAGCGAACTCCCGCGACCTCAGCACCTATACCTTCTTTATATTTTTTATGGAGCTGCATGTTCGTTGTTTTAAAATATACTTACATTTACAATATAAATTAAAAGGATTAACATAATATTAATATTTTGAACGGCCTCCGTAGCCCAGTGGGTAGTGACTCTGCCTACGAAGCTGGAGGTCCCGGGTTCGAATCCCGGTCAGGGCATTTATTTGTGTGTTTATCACGAATATTTGTGCCTGAGTTATGGATGTTATATATGTATATAAGTATCTATGTGTATTTATCTATTATATATTTCATCGCCTAGTACCCACAACACAAGCCTTATTGTGCTTACCGTGGGCCTAGGTTGATTTGTGTAAGATTGTCCCGTAATATTTATTTATTTATTTATTTATAATATACAACTAAAACTATGCCTAGTATTAAAACTTAAACATTGCAGGTTATGAAGCTAGTGAAAATGCATTAGCATTTGACAAGTGTCATCTTTTAAATATATATTTCAAACCTTCTAATTCATAGCTACAATGATGTTGAGAAAAATATCCACTAGAAAGGCGGCTATGCAATCTTATTACGCTTTTTTTCAGTCTCATGTATTATTTGGTTTGGCTATGTGGGGTGGATGTGTGGACATACAGCGATTATTTAGATTACAAAAAAAGTGCGTGCGCATTTTAAATGGAATTAGGTCTGGTCGTGAGTCGTGTAGGCAATCCTTCAAGCTACTATGTTTGCCTACTTTGACAGCTCTTTATATTATGGAGCTCTGCAAACTAGTGCGTCGATTTCCAGACGAGTTTCTTAATCATATATTTGTGAATCAAGTCAAGGTCCCAGCTGGTAGAACAGCAATGTTTACTAGATGCCACTTGCATGTTGCAGCAAAGGTCTACAATGCCTTGCCAGTTGAAATTAAGGCCCTATCGTCTACAAAATTTGTAATTGCCTTAAAAAAATACCTTGTTGAGCTATGTCCATATAGCTTAAGTGAGTACTGTAAGCTGTAACTAACTATATAAGGAAAAAACAATAATGTGAAGATATTTTACGTGTAATTTAATACTTGTTATTATTGCTACACCAAAAGTGGTAAAATTGTATTGAAACAAATTAACAAACTTTATTAATGTACAATCCTATGTAACATACAATTTATGGCAAATAAATGAAATGAAATGTTACATAAAAAGAGGTAGAATAAGTAGGTTATAAGCGCTCCAAAAATGGCACACTAAAATTGAGTCAATTGCACCATTTTGCCTCAGTTAAGAGTCGTCAATGGAAACGTAAACGTGTCTCAGCTGTCAGATATGCCAGGTCATTTTTAAACAGGGAATTTCGTATAGATAACATATATCTACCTCTTTTTAGGGTTCCGTACTCAAAGAGTAAAACGGGACCCTATTACTAAGACTCCGCTGTCCGTCCGTCTGTCTGTCACCAGGCTGTAGGTATCTCAGTGATACCGTGATAGTTCCAGCTGAAATTTTCACAGATGATGTATTTCTTTTGCCGCTATGACAACAAATACTAAAAACACAGAACAAAATGTTTTTTTTTATAGATTATGGTACGGAACCCTTCGTGCGCGAGTCCGACTCGCACTTGGCCGATTTTTCATATTACATCTTTGGATAGCCAGGTATAGATTTGAGTTCCAATATCATATGATCATCCTCGTTTCAACATTTCTTACCTCTGCCGAAGTTAAAACTTATACTTAAGTTTTACACTTATAAGTTTTAGTATTCATAAAAGTCCTAAACACGTTTCTTAGACAGTATATCGTGAACTTGTTTAAACATCAGAGTTACGAGCCCCGGGCGACGACGGCGACGACGGTAGTGACATGACATGAGCCATAGTTTTGATGGTTAAACATAAAATTAGTTTTTAGCTGTTGTTGTTGTTGTGATCGACGTTTAAGGGTTTCCAAACCTTTGAAGTGAGCTTAGCACGAGAATAATGGCTACAATTTTGACTATTATCGCCGTGGATAAGATAGTCGTCACTTTCTGCCTAATAAATAAATATCTTATATAAATCGACCTAATCCCAAATTATGAGTCATGCTTTATACATTTCATAACAAGTATGGCAAGAACTGGGGTTTTGACATACACAGTATTTTAAAATTACGAACAAATAGCATTGTTGAAGTAAATAATAAATGCCTTGAAAAAGAGTAAGTATAGATTTATGATATCACATTTTGTCAATCTGTTATACCCACATTTATGCTAAAAGTGGCACTGGAACACAAGTTTCATGTGCTCTGCCTACCCCTTTTAGTGATAAAGGCGTGAATGTATGTATGCATGCAAAGATTTATGCTTTGACGAAAATTGTAATTCTTGGATTCGTAAACTTCGCTTCGTCCATCAAAATGTAATAATCCATGAATTGCTTTTCCACGTTCTTTGCAATAATACAATTGAACCGACAATAAAATCAATAAATTGAATAAGGTAAATCTAGCTGCCTACTAATCTAACATGTTCTCGACTCAACTAACAACGTTCAAATGAAGTTAAAGATCAAGTCACATCCCCTAAGCTCAAATAACACCCTCTTGGATGTCAATTAACTATAAAACCTTCCTTTAGATCAAACAGATTCCCAGTGAATACCAGTATACGCGTGTTTGGTGCATTTTTGGAACAGACGGACAGTAATCGTGTTTGCTTTTAATTAGTTGCAGCGCAGTGGGCTAATGGATAGCGTACGCGAGAAAGCAGTGCAGAGAAAAACAGTAAGGGAACTTCAGAAACCAGTGAGGCTAGCACAACATAAGGGAAAATCTACAGTAAGGGAACTTCAGAAATTAGTGAGGCTAGCACAACATAAGGGAAAATCTACAGTAAGGGAACTTCAGAAATTAGTGAGGCTAGCAGTTGTGTGTGTGTTATGTTGATAAGGGAAAATCTACAGTAAGGAAACTTCAGAAAACAACGGGCGTAGCAAGGTCGGTAGCAATGCATCCGTCACGTTCTGACAAGTATGCCAGTTCGAAAGTGACGGACGTCATATCTACAACGATAAGTTATAAAATGGCAACTAATTTAGGTCCGCTGCAAGGAAGGTAAAACTGACGTGACGCGGGTCGAGAGAATCAATCCGTTTCTTTCTAATTTGCACTTTGCGAGTGAGCGATGTGCCTTGGTAGCTTTTCTTCGGTAGCCTGGGACGAAATTTCACTTGGGTGATTGGTAGCTTTGGGCAGGTATTTGGTTACAAAAATATGATGTTTTCCCGGCTTCGCATACGGGTGTTTAATGCTTGTCTTGCATACCTAATCAGGATAAAAGAAAAGCAATATCATAAGATTGTCCTTCTTTCATTAGGTACGACAACAGAATTCGTGTCCAAGCTGTTAAAATTCAGGCAATACGATCTCACAGTGAGAGTCCATTATAGTCATAGAACATGCAATACTGTACAAATACTTTTAATTGCATACCTGCTTCAATAAATATGCAGAATTCAGCGATAATACTACACGCGTCCGTGCAACTCCGCCCGCGTAACGTACAGAACTAAAGTGACGCTGCAAGAAAAATATAGCCTACGTCGGAAATTGGATAAGTGTAATAAGTTCATAGTATCGGATATTACCTCTGCATACAAACTTATAAAGTCACACAGATTTCCTCTTAATAATTTTAGTATCAATTAGTACATTATTCTAGAAAACTTATTGAACTTTCTTCACTCAGAATGCAGAAAACACCCTGCCAGAATGAGGCAAAACCTAGTCAAACGCGAATAAAAATGTTGGTGTATCTAAAGATTTTTGTTTTGTTAGTCTGTCTCTTGCACCCACCGTTTGAAAGTATCTGTTTGGGCCAACGGTCGACTGGTAGAGAATGCCTTAAGTCCACCATTTGTTTTGTGGAATAAAGTTTAAATTAATTAATTAATTAACCGTTCCTTTACTGTTACTGACTTGCCTGTGTGCCAGCTTAAGAAAAATACTGCACTTTGAGACTTTTTAACGTCGAAACGGCTAACCTGCTAATGTCGGATTGCGCGCAGTGTTTGTATCTGATTCAGTGGCAACAGTATTAGCCGCTTTGGACACAGAACAAAGAAATCTAGATATCAGCTTGATTGTTAAATGAATTTAAGATACATTAGGAGATTACAGATTAGATTCGAGAATGACTAACTGAACGAGGGAGCGAAGAGAATGAAATTCTCTGCTTCAATAATAATATATAACTATTCCGTCGATTAATTTTTAGAAATAATAAGTTCTGTCAAAAATTTCATTTTTGGTACAAGCTTTTATTGCCGACTGTACTTTTCTGCAAACCATCATCAATTACTTATTGAGACGATTCTAACGAGCCCAGACTCGATGGGGTTGTGTCGTTTTATTGTGGAGTTCCTATGGCCGCCTTCCAGCTCCAGCATCAGATCAGCTTAAAGTCATCATAATATTGCATTGTCATGCGATATACTCGTACATATGCTTGCAAAATTTCAGCTCAGTTGGATAACGGAAAAGTGACTGAAAAATGGATTGCAAATTTTGACGGACACCTTACATACTTACATAGTTAGTTACTTACATGCTTACATACATACGAACAGTGCAAGTTAATATAAAGCTTGTAAAAAAAAGACAGGTGCCATTTGGGTATGGATGAAAATTTGAGAAGTACCTGATAATTTTTTTGGTGATAGGAATAACATTCCTTAGCACCAGAAAAAAGTTGCAGAATTTTTAGCTGCGTCAATTACTTATTTTGGAAAATATATACATTTTCCTCACTTACGTTTTGGGTTTAGAACGGCGAATAAGACACTTTTCATGATCCGTCTCATATAACAAAAAAACATATTTACAATCCGTGGTAAACTGACACTGGCAATGATATTGACAGCTGCAGCAGCTATAAATATTTGTCATTGCCAGGGTCAGATATTTAAAATATTTTTTGTAATATGAGACGGATCAAGGAAAGTGTCTCATTCGCCGTCCTAAACCCATAACGTAAGTAAGGAAACTGTTTATATTTTTCAAAAATAATAGACGCAGCTGAAAAGTCTGCAACTTTTTTCTGGTGCTAAGGAAGGTTATTCCTATCACCAAAAATTTATCAGGCACTTCTAAAATTTTCATCCATTCCTAAATGGCACCTGTCTTTTTAGGGTTCCGTACTCAAATAGTCAAACTCTCAGCTCTCAACTCAAAATCTACAGTTCTCAGAGCACCGGCATACTAACTATAGTAATATATACAGCTCTTGAAGTCTCAAATTGTACTTGGACAGTTAAACTTGCCGAGTCAATATATTGTCCCATTTTAGTTAATGGCGAGTTTGTGCTAGCAATTATTCTAAAGCTCAGTTAACTTAAGCCAAGCTAGAATCTAGTACTAACATTAGTTCTAAGCTGATCATTTACTTAACTTGTACTGCATTTAATGGAAGTCAAATGGGAACAGTTGGAACCAAAATGAGGAGTTCAGTTGTGACCGACACGCTATTAAACCCACAGAAATATTAAGGTACCTACATTAATATTTCTGTGGGTTTAATAGCGTGTCGGCGTGAGCCACTGTACCAACTCCAGCTATATTTGCGTGATAGAGTACCAATTAATTAAACAAACATACTATTTTTTTACATTTTTATAACTTTACAAAAGTGTGCAAAATTTAAGTTTATTCGCATAGCGGGAAATGGCTGAAAAGTGGTATTCTTGATGACATCTTAACGGGTCCGTAGCCCAGTGGGTAGTGACTGCCTACGAAGCTGGAGGTCCCGGGTTCGAATCCCGGTCAGGGCATTTATTTGTGAGTTTATCACGAATATTTGTTCCTGAGTTATGGATGTTATATATGTATATATAGTATCTATGTGTATTTATCTATTATAAATATCATCGCCTAGTACCCACAACAGAAGCCTTACTGAGCTTACCGTGGACCTAGGTTGATTTGTGTAAGATTGTCCCGTAATATTTATTTATTTATTTATCTTACATACTTACATATTTTATCTACATATCCTATATAGGAATAGAGCAAGTTCAATACAATATTAAAAAAAAACCGGCCAAGTGCGAGTCGGACTCGCGCACGAAGGGTTCCGTACCATTATCTATAAAAAACTATTTTATTCTGTGTTTTTAGTATTTGTTGTTATAGCGGCAACAGAAATATATCATCTGTGAAAATTAAACTATCACGGTATCAGTGAGATACAGCCTGGTGACAGACAGACGGACGGACGGACGGACAGAGGAGTCTTAGTAATAGGGTCCCGTTTTACTCTTAGAGTACGGAACCCTAAAAACAACATATATTTAATTTTATTTGGAGAACAAAAAGAGTTAAATGTACCTCATAGTAACTAACAAGCTAGATGACAAATGAATTACTATATGCATTATCCTTATTTATCAGTAACCCAATCCAGTTGAGGCCCTAAATAATAATTTAGATCATAAGTTGATGACTGTAAGTACAGTCGATAATAAAAGCTTGTACACACGACTTTTTTGTCAAAAAATGGTTTTAATAGTTAATCAAATGTTTAAATAGTTATAAATTCACGTTCCCCTTTCAGTAATAATAGACGCAATCCCGTGCATTACAGGCCCTAATGAATTATAGCCATTGGCCACAAACTAATATCCGATTGAAACAAATTAACAGTTAAGTGATTACATCAGATCGGACCCAAATTGGATCGAACCCACTACTCAACTCGTGAATAGGAATCGGCATACGACAATTTATATGTAAGTTTAACTAATTTGTTCGTAAACGGAGAGGGTTTTGGAGAGAGACGATGTAGAAACGATATGGAAACGGTATACCCGAAAAAACAATGATACCCCTAATACAAACTTCTTTAAAATTCGTCTTTGGTGTTCGTTTTGAAATGTCATTGTCATCAGTTTCGATTAATTTTCAGAAAAGCGGCCAAGTGCGAGTCGGACTCGCCCATGAAGGGTTCCGTAAAATAAATTGCGGTTTACGATTTATGACGTACTAAAAAAAGACCACTTACTAGATCACGTCCAAACCAATTTTCGGTGGAAGTTTGCATAGTAATGTACATCATATATATGTTTTAGTTTTATCATTCTCTTATTTTAGAAGTTACGGGGGGGGGGGGGGGGGACATATTTTACCACTTTGGAAGTGTCTCTCGCGCAAACTATTCAGTTTAGAAAAAAAATATATGAAAAACCTCAACATCATCATGGGTTTGATGAAAACTTTTTTTTTGAGTTTCAGTTCTAAGTATGGGGAACCCCCAAAATTTATTGTTTTTTATTTTATTTATTGTGAAAATCTTAATTCGGTTCACAAAATACATCTACTTACCAAGTTTCAAGAGGATAGTTCTTATGGTTTCGGAAAAAAGTGGCTGTGACATACGGACGGACAGACAGACATGACGAATCTATAAGGGTTCCGTTTTTTGCCATTTGGCTACGGAACCCTAAAAACTGTCGTATCGCCAACCGCCATTTATCAACCACGGTATATATATTAAAGGTGGCAACGCTCGTCTCTGACGTCTCTCCATAGAAACATAATTTGGTTGTCATTTTGCAACGACATGAAACTTTGTATAGGTCCACAATGGGATCCGTCATAACTAGGTCGGAAACTAGTTGTTGTTGTACTACGTTTACATGGAATTCGAATGAAATACGAAGTAGGTAAATATACAAATTAAACAGTACGCTCTTTTTATTACCCAACTGCCGAAGGAGAGGAGGGTTATGTTTTTCGAGCGTATGTGTGTATGTCTTATTCTTTGACACGCCCTGTAGCCTAAACTGTTTGACGGATTTCGACATAATATGAGGTGTCGTTGGATTACTCATAATCGTGGGATATAGGCGATAATATTTGCAAAAAAGCAGTTGGGTTTATTGAAAAGTCTTTTGATTTCACTTGTTAAAGCGTTACTCAGCATCACGTCCTCTCAAAGGGCCGAACTTAGGCACAGGAAACTCGAATCCGGAGAGAACTGGCTTCTATTAGTTATCAAAGGGCAACTTGTGTATACATAAACCTCTTCCGTCCCCGCTGGGATTGGGCAATAACTAATTCCAACGTTTATAACTTCTTTGAAAAGTGTACAGACTTTGCAAGCACATTTCAATTCCGTAAAATGCAGCATTACCAACGAAACCGAACGGTGTCTACCCAAAAAAACAAATAGTTGGGTAGTAGGTTCTATCCGGATATTTCTGGCATTAATATCCTATAGTTATCTAATTGACAGAAAGTACAGGTTTTTAAGTAAAGTAAAATTAGATTTTATTTTATGCACTAGAGACTGGAATAAATGCTTTTTATGCAGCGTAGACAATATAAATAACTTTACGCGCATGAGAGGTGAAAATATAATTATACGCTACTAGCTGCCTACGCGGCCCGGCTTGTGTATTGCGAAGAGCATATACTCGTACTTACGAGTACAAAACTACAAACCTCACAAACTGTACCTCTTTATCATATTACCATAGATTAAGTCCTGTAAAGTATAAATAAAGTCGCTTCTATAGAATCTAACATAACAGACTGTGATCTATAAAATAATAAAATAAAAAAAAATAAAAAAGCCTTTATTTCCAAAATACCTATTTTTTACATAAGTTATCTTCTGTGTTTGTTAGTAAGTTTCTTATAGCTATGTTGTGTTAGTGTTATGTTGCTTACTAATTTTTATTTTATTTAATTTGGACCCCTCTTTGGGTCTGAGGAGGCCTACTTCTCCAACTCACTCCATTTTTGCCGGTCTTCCGCTTTGTTTAGCCAGTCTTTCCCTGTGATTTCTTTGATATCGTCTAGCCATCGTTTATATGGCTTTCCCACCTTCCTTTTGCCAATAGGGCCTCTCCATTTCGTTGCCAATATTGTCCATCTATTGTCTTTGTACCGTACTGACTGTGATCTATAATAAGGTTTTATTCACCAAATAGTTTTTACACACAATGTACACTCGAGTCCCAAAACCCTAAATACAGATCCGATATCGCCCAGCCGCGCCTGGCGCGGCGCTGATAAGCGCTTTTTCTGCCGACTGTACATAATTCAAATCAGCCTTTTAAAAGTTTGCTACTGGAAATGATGGGAATTCCATGCCCCGATGGATTTATGAGCAGTATGAGCACGCATAAAACTCAATTTAGAACCGACTAAACAGGTAGAAAAAGCGACGTTATAGAGTAGATTCTCTTCTGTTATGTTTTTTGTTATTTTTTTTTGGATACAAAAAAAAAAACTTTTGTAACTTAAACTAAAGATTCGCCAAACTGCGTTGGTGATGCGCTGACTTAATTAATATAAGATTATATTTAACGCAGTACACCAAAAACACTAAACTACCGCCCCAGCCAAAAGGCCGTAAGTCTCTACGGCGTTCATACGAAGTTACGACCTGTTGGCGGCACGGATGTGCAGTGCTTTATATCTACCCTACTTATTGTCAACGGTTTTTTTACATCTATATTTTTATTTAAGTTACAAGTGTAGTTAATATGCGAACTGTTTAAGAACAGCAGAGGATAATGCAACATATTTTTAATAGCCTTATGCGTCCCACTGCTGGGCAAAAGCCTCCATCTTTTCCTTCCACGTATCCCTATCCTGGGCAGTCTCCCACCAGTCTTGGTCAAAGACCTCAAGCTCGTCTCGCTATCTCCGGCGAGGTCTACCGCGACGCCGTGTCCAGTTGTGTGGGACCCACTTGGTGGTGGTTTTAGCCCACAAGTCTTCCGGCATGCAGCAGATGTGCCCGGCCCAGTGCCACTTAAGTTTGGCGGCTCCATGAGCTACGTCAGCTACTTGCGTTTTGGAACGCAGTATAGTATTCCTAATGCGATCTGTTAATTTCTCGCCCAAAATACTGCGTTCCATGGCTCTCTGACAAACCTTGAGGGCAGATTTCAGATGCAACATACTCGTATATATTAGAATTATGAATAGCTGCCCGCGTGGCTTCGCCCGCGTAATGCAAAGAACACAGGCAAACCCACGGTATAAAATATAGCCTATAACCATCCAGAAAGTCTATTCTACACGCATGTGAAATAATTTTTGAAATCGGATAATCGGTTTCAGAGATTAGCCATTCATCATATCAGCCGAAAGACGTCCACCGCTGGACATAGGCCTCCCCCAAAGAGTTCCAAAGTGACCGGTCCTGCGCCACCCGCATCCAGCGGACTCCCGCGACCTTTACCAGGTCATTAGTCCACCTTGTGGGGGGCCTACCCACGCCACGCCTTCCGGTACGTGGTCGCCACTCGAGAACCTTCCCGCCCCAACGGCCATCAGTTCTACGCGCAATGTGCCCCGCCCACTGCCAGTTAAGTTAGGCGATTCGGAGGGATATATCGGTTACCTTGGTTCTGCTGCGGTTAGCCTCATTTCTGATGCGATCGCGCAGCCATTACATACAAACTTATAAAGCTATGATCTCAAAGACTGTTCCCCTTTATGATATTAGTATAGACAGGCTGCCCGCCCGGCTCCGCCCGCGTTTTGTAAAGAACACAGGCAATAACGCGGACAGACCGAACGCGGGATAACTACAACTTAGAAAAGTTGCCAGTAGCAAACCAGTAGCAAACCTCAAAGAGCTGCTGCAATTAAGACAAAACAGAAACTAACCTCCAATCAAACTAAAAAGCAAACCAACCGCCAGACTATCCCAAAAGTTCCACCGTCATCGTCCAGCCGTTCCAGCATACCTGACCTGCAGAACCAAGCTGCTGACAGTGAGTCGACACCCCAACCAAAACCAGACACCAGTCACGAGAAACAACTCGAAACAAAGATCGCGAGACAATCACTAACAAACGAGACGACAGAAAGTGACAAACACAATGAAAATCGAACTATTAAAACGACCAAAACCATCCGAGGAACGGCCAAGGACACAAACTTAGAAGGCGTGGACCAGATGAAATACCTGCACGCCTGCTACTTTAAAACCACGACTACACAGGATGATATCCTAAAATACCTAGAAAACATAAACGATGCCCATAATTACACGGTTGACCTGATACCATCAAAACACGCAAACTACAACTCATATAAAATAGGAATACCGTCATCAGCCTTCGAAGAGTTCCTCGAGACATCAGTGTGGCCGGTGAACATAAACATATCACGATGGAAGCCCTTTTTGTTCAACAAGGGACGCAGGTTATCTGAAGCCTAACCTGTATTCAACCGGGCCGCAAGCTACAGCACTTAAGGAGCAAATATCTAACTTTACTGTCGCACACCAAAACATTAACCGACTGAAAAATAAAACCTTCAAGCTGGAATGCGAGTTACAACTGAACAGCAAGATTGACGCTATATGTTTATCTGAACATTGGCTTACGAAGAACCAGCTCGAAGCAGTAAACATAATGAACTACAAGCTGAGTGCGAGTTTCAGCAGGACCTCAAAAAACGGCGGCGGTGTCTGTATCTACTCTAAGTCTGAACTGCTGACCCTGGAACGAAAGGAGGTATCTGACCTCAGCGCAGAAACGATATTCGAATCATGCGCTGTTGAGTACGTTGGTTTAGGTATGATCGTTGTCTGTATATACAAGCCTCCTCCCCAATCAGATGGGGGGAATCACTTCAAATTATTTATTTCAAAATTAAACCAGTTAATTGATCTTCCAATATTCAAGCAATATAAAGTGACAATCTTAGGTGATTTTAATATAGACTTGCTGTCTAAAACAATAGAAAAGAAAGTTTTATTAGATTGTTTAAAAACTGCGGGTTTGAGATCTCTCGTCACGTTCCCTACTAGGATTTGTAAAACAACAAAAACTTGCATCGATCATGCCTACACCAACGTCCCGAAGGAGCATATACTAACTATAGAACCACTTGAAATGTTCGTGTCTGATCATAAGTGCATAATTGTCAACCTAACTATAGTAAAAATACTACAGCAGAATAATGTAATCTGGAAACGTATATTTTCAGAAATAAACAAACATAATTTCTTAAACTGTTTGTATAATTATGACTGGCATGGCTTATTACTTAAACGACCATGTCCCGACCAATTATTAAATTCAATTGTTGACATTTTAATTAATTATTACAATATAAATTTCCCATTAAAAAAATACCCTGTACGCAACATATCAAAGGCTTGGGTAAGCGAACCAGTGAATAGAATGCGAACACAGTTGCACACATTAAAAATAAATGTAGTTAGTAATATTAACAATACACCTCAGACACGGCCGTGTTGTGATTTGTTGGAGATACAAAAAATAAAACGCAAAGATTCTAAGGACATTAACGATATGTCTACTCGCTTACTAGACCTAATACCAAAATTTCTAATCAGCATCTTTTGTTTACTTTTTAATAGGTGTCTAGAACGCGGAATATACCCGAGTAACTTAAAGAAAATTAAAGTTCAACCGATTTATAAAGGGAAAGGTGCTGTAGACATGTTGAAAAACTATAGACCGATATCATTAATACCGTTATTTTCCAAAGTGTTTGAGCGTCTTTTAAGCGATAAATTGATGTCTCATTTTAATTTAAATAATCTGTTAAATAGGCAACAATACGCCTACCAACCTGGCAGATCCACGATCGATGCGGCGCGTGACGTCGTGACGAGGGTGACCGGCCACCTCGACGCTGGGCGACAGGTCGCCGCCATATTCTGCGACCTGTCGCGCGCCTTCGAGCTGGTGGCCCATCCTCTCATTTTATCTAAGTTGGACCACTATGGTGTTACTGGCACCTTCAAAAACTTAATGGCTTCGTTTCTGGAAAGCCGTAAACAATTAACGTCTGTCCGCGGCGTGAGATCTGACTTGTTGGAACTAGGTGACTGTGCCGTACCTCAAGGTTCTGTAATAGGCAATAATTTGTTTTTAATTCTAATGAACGATTTCACAACCGCCACCGACGATGCAGAATTCGTGATGTTCGCCGATGACGGTTGTGTCATTGTCTCAGCTTACAATCAGCAGGACCTAATAAGCAAACTCAACAAAGTAATGAGGGACGTTGCCTCTTGGTTCTCGGCAAACGGTATGTTATTAAACATTGAAAAAACCAATATCATGCACTTTTCACTCCGCGGAAAAAAAGAACACAATCTAAATATATACTGCAACGATCGACTCGTTCCTCAGGTTGACGAGGTAAAATACTTGGGTCTTGTCATAGATTCTGGTTTAACGTGGGGTCCCCATATTGACTCACTATGCAATCGTTT
This sequence comes from Epinotia brunnichana, assembly GCA_963854355.1. NCBI lineage: Eukaryota > Metazoa > Arthropoda > Insecta > Lepidoptera > Tortricidae > Epinotia > Epinotia brunnichana. The sequence continues at coordinate 26,564,485 of OY977950.1, read as the reverse complement.
GTCGTCCGCGTGTTTTGCACTCACTAGGCTGCGTCCCAGTCTAGATCACAATAATGTAAGAAAAGCCTACTTTGGGTATTTTCATTCTCTCCTAACATATGGAATCGATTTATGGGCAAGCGCAGCTAATCGTGAGAGACCATTCAGACTTCAAAAACGAGCCATTCGTTGCATATGTGGTGTCTCCTGGGATCATCCTGCTCGTGAGCTGTTCAAGGAAACCAAAATTCTCACCCTTCCTAGCTTGTACGTCCTAGAAGTAGCCAAGTACGTGAGAGGTAACCTTGAACAGTTCCCGACGCGTGGTGACTCACACAATTTTAACTTCAGGCGGCGCGGCGATCTGCGCGCTCCCGCCACACGTCTTGCGAAGGCCCAAAAATGTCTCCACTCGATAGGGCCCAAGATATACAACAAGTTGCCCCAAGAAGTCACAAGCGCGCCGAGTATGAGGTGTTTTGTGAACAGACTTAAAATTAAACTAGCATCCGATTCATGCTATTCCATTGACGAATTTCTCAATAATGGCTGAAAACAGAACGACTTTTCAACTGGCTCGCTGCCCAATCAATGGTTATGTAATATTTAAGGACATTTTAAGGATGTGTAGTAGTGACTTGACAAATAAATGTACTAATAATAATTATTCGTTGACTACACGCTGCAGTGTACCTAAACTAAGACATACTTACCTACCTAACCTGCTGTAATATAATATAAGACATACTTTTTCACCTTAATGTGATAGTATTATGTATAATGTTATTTAACATCTATAAATTGACTTGTAAAACTACGTTTTATAACTATAAATGAAATGAAATGAAATGTTGAACTACCCCCTACATTTTTACTAACATAATATGGATGTGTGTCCGAAATAAATGCTTTCATTTCATAATTTAATTCATTTCATTTCATTTCATAAAATATACTTGCACAATATTCATTACACAGGTGTAAGAATGTTTGAAATCTAAATAATAAGTGATTCTGGAAATTACTCTCTATATACAATTTTATAAAGCTACAAACTTGCATTTTACGTAGACAAGCTTCTGCCCGCGACTCCGTCCGCATGGAACTCGTTTATATTTCACTCCCTCAGGAGATGATTTCCGGGATAAAAACTATCCTATGTCCTTCCCCGGTACTCAAACTATCTCAATACCAAATTTCATCGAACTCGGTTCAGCGGTTAAAGTGTGAAGAGGTAACAGACAGACAGGCACACTTTCGTATTTTATAACATTAGTATGAATGAAATTACGTAGTTTAAAACTTGGTTTTAAATGAACTACGTAAAGGCTCTTACAAACGAGCGACAGCAGCTAGCGACCGCCCGCGACGGCAATCGGCGACCATCGGCGACCGTCGGCGACTGTCGCCGACAATTGTAAGTAACTATAATATTAAATTAGCTAAAATAGAACTGGACCCCTGTAAAAATATATATTTAATTAGTTAAAGAGCGAATACAGCGGCAGATAAACCTTTACGGCTTTGTCCGCTGTACAAATGTTTTTTTTGTATTGTTTTTTGTAGTAAATAAATGAAAAAAAAAAAAAAAAAAAAAAAAAGTCAGCGACCGTCGGCGACAGTCAGCGACCGTCGGCGACAGTCGGCGCCCATTGACGACCGTCGGCGACAGTCGCTGACCGTCGGCGACAGTCGCCGACGGTCGCCGATTGCTGTCGCGGGCGGTCGCTAATAGCTGCTGTCGCTCGTTTGTAAGAGCCCTAAGTAATACACATCATCAAGGCAAAGCCATTTGTTGTATTAAAACCATAAAACATGATATAATATTCATAATCTTTAATAGTTTAATCACAGTTTAAACGCACAAAACTTTAATTTGCTAAAAGCTCTAAATGATTAATGATGGGGCAAACAACGCCGCGGGGCGAGCTATTGGGCCATAAAAGCCATTTTAGCTCAATATACCTCTGCATTGACATTAAACACGCTTGCTTATAATAAAGTTTATAGGCTGAGAGACGGACATGTAAACACTGAGGCCCTAGCATGATAGGTTTTATCGTCACGTCACGTTTAAGGTTACGTTTCAGTACATTTTCGCCGTAAAACGTGTCGATAAAACCTATCGTGATAGGGCCTCTAAGGCCCTAGCACACTACATTTTATGTCGCGTTTTACGTGACGTTTCAGTACATTTTCGCCGACATAAAACCTAGTGTGCTAGGGCCTCTGTTGTTGGTATTTAATCCAATGACAATTCTTGAGTGTAATTAATAATTATACTACTCGGTTAGTAGGTAATTATTTATTTTATTTTATTAATTGTAGCATTATCATAATAAGTGATTTTACGGTTTGAAATATATAAATTAACAGATTTTCCACTTGGCTCAACAGTTTAGCTCACACGACTAAGGTTTTTATTTATTTAATTTATTGTAGTATTATTCCAGTGTTTTTACGGTATGAAATATATGAATTGACAGAATGTTCCACTTGTTTCAATAGTTTAGTCCACACGACTCAGGTTTCATTAAGAGATACCTTACAACTTCCTTTCGTTTCGTATTTTAAACAGAAATTTGAGTACATAAATAAAAACACATATTCAAAAATCTCTGGTGGATCTTTGCATAACCTTTTTATTCGCATTACAAGTGCTACATGTTTATTTGTGACCGTTTAATAAATCAACAATTTGAATTAATCAATTACTCAATAAAAAAATATTAAAAATGAAACTGTTTATTTCAAAAAAAAGTTAGGGTAGGTAATTATTTTCCGACGAGAGATTTTAGCCCGAAAGGCCAAGCTGAGAAAAGCCTCACGAAAAAGTAACTGGCCCCATTGGAGGCCATAAAGTATCCAATAAAATAACCCCCCCCCCCCCCCCTTTCATTTCAAAGTTCAATATCTCAAAAACGGCTGAACAGATTTCGTTGAAACGTAGGTAGCTAAGAACCATCTCGATTTTTGCTTTTGGATAAAAATATAGTCGAAATCAAAATCTTTATTCTACAATATAATATTAATAATCTTACAAAATAATCATTTTAAAATTGCAGATTTTAACCAATAAGTACCTAAAAGGTTAACAAACTAAATGTCACTAAATGAAAACTAAAAAAAATCCAAAATTGTAAAATATTATCAATTACATTCGATATAAGGTCTGTATCAGAATTAACAATAAGTTTATGATATTAATTTAGTACCCCAGAGATGTATAAGGTCTCTGAGCGTCCAAATACAATGAATAAT